>CM042082.1:1271850-2537594 GCA_023509865.1 Trypoxylus dichotomus
GTTGTAAGTATTGCTTGTGTTGATTTTTATAAACGATTGTGTGATGCTATTGATACATACACTACCGGGCATTAGTGTTTACCCACCTACACAATTGGAGAATATGTCCCCCTCAAAATATTTGCATCATCGAACTGTAAGTACGAGATAGATTATAATTCCTCTGCAATGTTCTGTATGCCCGTAATTGACCCAGCTCCCATTAAATTATCAGCACGTTCAGGTAGACGAATTTGTTACCATGCATTCTGTAAATATTCCCATTGGTGTTGATTATTCTGACGTCGCTGTCTATTCCTTCGATCAAGCTCTGTAGGGGATAAATCCGAACTTTGAGGAGGACAAACCATTAGTTTTAGTACATTCCTTGTTGGTTTCTCTTTCAAACAAATTTTCACGTATTCGAGTACTGGAACACAAACGGCTTACCAACAGGACGGCCTCCACACGAAATAGCATGATTTTGCAAAATATTTGTTCCAGAAAAACAACCCCAAACCGTAACACTAGCGGTACTAAACAGGCCTCGCTAGGTCTCTCCTCTGGTCGTCGAAGAATAAAAACTCTTCATTGCGTACCAAATAACCGAAATTTGGCCTCGTCGGATCATAAGACTGCGATCCAATCAATTATTTTTTTTTATGTTTTAATTGTTTGACATTAAGTAGGTTATCTTAAAATGCATTGTTTTTTTGTATTATTATTTTTATTTAATTTGTACGGTGCCCAGTTTACATATAGCCTCTGCGAGTACATTTCTTGCTATTGCCCAAATTACCAACAATGTCAAAATTTCAAGTAGCTTAGATTAGTGCCAGATCCTCATTGGCGTATATTATTGACAAATATATGTTAAAATTTGTACATAGAGTAAACGTTATCCACCTTAGTGATTTGGCAAGGAAATTATGAAAAGCATGCAATTTATCAAGGACAAATGTCGAAAGAAAATCTAGATTACCTGGAGGTCCCAATTATACTTTAAGGTAGAAGTAATACAGATTGCTTGTAAAAGCACACATACAAATAAGAAAGACCTCTTGTGCGAGGCAACAACAGTTTGTGCCTTTCAATCAAATTTCCTTCCTATTTTAAAACCAAATTTATCCATTGAAGTTTCACGACATGGGCACCTAACCCACAATCATTAAAACGCGCGTAACTTTATAAGCTATCATCCAATTTGCTAGAATTCCAGTGCGTTTAAAGGAGGAAACCTGTGTCTTTCTAATGCTGCTACCGCTAAGTGTTCTGATTTATATTTAAAGTTCCTTTATTTAATTGTCAGACTATGTATGCTGCGTTTTCAAAAAGGCATGTATTGTGTTCGAGAGCATCTAGTTAAGTGATAATCACCTCCTAATTAATGATGATAAAATTTCTTTATCTTGTTTTAAAATGTTATGAAAATTTTTAGCCTTCATAATGTAGCTATTGTTAACTCTAAGTACTTTGTTAATGGGAATTTCACACGCGTTAACTAAATCCTTTTTTTGTTTAATGCTGTGTCCTTTATACTTAGCAGTGTCGGACTATTTATTTCTTATTTTGATCTTCCACAGGTTCCTGTTCTAAGTCAGTTGTTTGGCTTCAATCCATCCCACACTTCTCTTTTCCAATGTTCTATACACCTGCTCCTTCCAGGTGTTTCGGGGTCTACCTATTCTGTTTTTGCCCTCTGTTTTGGCTTCAAATATCCTCTTTGTGATTCGATCTTCTTCCATTCTGTGTAGATGTCCAAGCCATCCCAGTTGTCTCTCTTTTATGATTATTTCTATTGGCTTGATATTTAGACTATTAGTGATTGTCGTGTTTCTGATTCTGTCTCTTCTAGTTACTGCTTCTATTCTTCTTAGGAATCTCATTTCCATGACCGTAACTTTGCTTTTGATTCTATTCGTGGATATTCATGACTCACTACCATATGTTAATGTTGGTCTGACCACTCTTTTATACACCTCTGTCTTTATTTTTTTTTGGTATTTCTTTTTTATCCAGAAACGAATTTCTCAATATGTTATATATTTTTGCGGATTGCCCTATCCCCTCATTTACATCTTTCTCTATTCTCCCATTGTTTTCAATGATTGTTCCTAAGTAGTTGTAACTTTTAACTTGTTCCAATGCTTTTTCCCCGATTTTGATGCTATGTTTTCTTTCTTCTGCTGCTATTATCATTGTGTTTGTTTTCCTCGTGTTTATCTCCATGTTTATCTTTGTTAGTTCTTCTTGGTATATCTTCAAGTTTTGCTGTAATGTCTCTTCCGAGTGTGCTATCAGTACCATATCATCTGCAAACATTAGTTCCTGTACGTTAATTGCATTAATTTTCCAGTTTCCTACTTTCATATTTTTTCCTTTTTGTTTAGCTTTTTTAACAGCGTCGTCTATTAATATAGAGAATAACAACGGGCTCAATACGCATACCTGTTTTAATCCACTTTGCGATTCGAATACAGCTGATTCTGCATTGGAAGTTCTCACCTTATTCTTATTGCTTCTATACAATGCCTTAATCATCTCTATCATTCCTTTCTTTAAACCTCTCCTTTCCAGCCTCTGCCATACAGCTTCTCTTCTTACACTATCAAAAGCTTTTTTAAGATCTATAAAGCATATATGTATTTCCTTTCCTTTCCCTGTTTTTCTCCTAATTGTCTGATTACAAATATTAAGTCCTGGGTGCTTCTTCCTTTTCTAAATCCATGTTGAGTATCTTCTAGTGTTGTTTCCAGTTTCTCTCGGAGTCTTTTTTCTAGTATTCTTGTCAATACTTTTCCTGGGATGCTAGTTAATGTTATTCCTCTATAGTTTGAGCATTCCTTAGAGTCTCCATTTTTGTATATGGGCATAATTATTCCCATATTCCATTCCTTAGGTATTTCCTTTTTTATTATAATGTTGTTTAGGGGGTCAAGTAGTTCTTCGTTGTCTTTGTCTCCCATATATTTTATCATTTCAGCTGTGATTCCATCTTCCCCGGCCGCCTTTCCTAGTTTTAGTTTGCTAACTGCTTCTCTGACTTCTTCGTCGCTTATTGGTGTAATACGTTCATCGTCGTTTTTTGTTTTATGCTCTTTTTCTCTTATGTATCCGTCTTGTTTTATTTTTGTGAGTTCTTCAAAGTATTGTTTCCATCTTTCCATTATGTCTTTTTCCTTAGTTAATATATTTCCTTTGTCATCCTTTATATTTTTCAATATCGTCGCCTTCTTCTGTCTCAATTGTTTTATTGTTCCGTAGAATAATTTTTGGTTTTCTCTATAGTTATCTCCCAGTTTTATTCCGAACTCTCTCCAAGAATTTTCCTTGGTCTTCTTAATACTCTCTTTAGCTTCTTTTCCTGCCATTTTGTACATATTGTAATCCTCCTCTTTCCTGGTATGCATCTTCAAATTTTGTATGTTTTGGCAACGTTGAAAATCAAAAATGGCTTTTACTTTCACTTAAAACAAAGCTAATAAATGTAATAGACGTATTTATTTATTATTTCTAACGAAGCTAAACCTAAAACTTCATATAAGATCCCACTCTAACCATATTCCATTCATAACGATCGAAACCTAGGCTTCCATGCGAGAATTTCGACGTAGAAATCAATTTACGACCGCTGTCAATCCATTTAACATTTCCACTTCGAATAAAAATAATATTAACACCTAATAATCGTCACCCAAGATGCCTTATCTATCTTTTTAAAACTCTAAACAGATGTTTCGAAGGAAAAAAAAAGGCTACTGCTATAGCACCGCTTCACCTTCCTTTGCATAAAAATAGTAATGGTCTTGATGGAGGAGTCATCCCGACTACTAGAAATTAACATTTTTAGTGGTCATTTACATACGTAATTTAAATGATTTTGATGGAATTTTAATTTATTACGGGTGCCCCGATATCGCTCCAGCAGTCGCGTCTGCCCATTATCCGCGTGTTATACGAACGAGAGAGTCCGTGCTGTCTAGGCGTTGACTCTGCCATTATCGGAAAAGAAGCGAATATGTTCGGACCGAGGCTAAAGCGGCGAACGTGTAGATATCGTAAATCTAATACCCGAATGCGAGCATATCGTCGAACATTGATTTGGAATATTGCTCAATTGAGGAGACAATTTCTTCGCTAAAATTGCTAAATTAAAATCTCATTGACGAGAAATAATCAAAGAAAGGATATCGTAACCATTATATTTCTACGAATATTGTTGAATGCCAAGAGATTTACGTGAAAATCGGATTCAATTCTTTACTGCCAATCAAGAATTTAAAACTAACTTAAGAAATCTATATTAAGATTTAATTATAAAGAAAACAACACATTTTTTAAGGAGAAGGAACATCAATATAACACCGAAATAGTGGTTTGCTTTATTACAGTTTAACACAAATAACTAAACTTGAACTCCAACGATGCATAGTGGTTTGGGATCTCATATACGCGGTCGACACCTCTAGCTCTTTAAATAGAAGCCCAAACAAGGTGAAAATTTAACCACAGAGGCTTCAAGTCATGTAGAATCCACTGACGAAATTTTTTTCGATGCAGCTTGTCATAGTGAGGATGGAAATGTCTGTACCGTTTAGGAAAAGGTGTAACTATACCAGAGTCTTGTTTTCACTCAAATATGCTATTTCAATTAATATCAATATTAATACTAAATCACCGTTGGCATTAGTAATGATAAAATTACAATTTCCTTGCATTTAGCCAATGTAATTAGATTACTGAAAAAATATTAGTCTCGGAGGGACTCGAACCCGTAAAGATGTTGGGTCCGTCAATTCGTCGATAGCACCAACAGTTCGCCAGCCTTTTTTTTTAATTCTCTTAGACTCTAGTAGACGGTTTGATGCAGTTCACTGTGACATCTTGTTGCGTACTTTAGATTCTATCGGTTGCAATTCATCTGCAGTAGCACTTACACAATCATACTGGCGGAATAGGATGCAGTAAGTTATATTAAATAATCACATTTTGAAAAAGATTAGTATATTCTACGCTTTTCCACGAGGAGCCATCTTAAGTCCACTTTTGTCTCAAAAAAACATTTACCTGTGACTCGCAACCTTGGGCCATGGGCTCTAGCACCTTCAGGAGTACATAGTGGCAGGCAAAGAAACTATAATTCATTAAGGAACAATAATATCTTGATCACATCCTTATTAATCTATAATCACCTAATTCATAAGCAAAATGCATATAATTGCAAATAGGGCCCTCACTAAAGAAGAGATAAATTTCTAATACCTTTAATTGCACTAAATGCTACTATTAAGATAGAACTTTTATTATAGAGCCATGAAACAGTTATATTTTTAAAGAATTTCAATGGACAAACCCAGAAATTCCAAGAATTTATAACATTAAAATCGTTTTATTTAAAAGATGTAAATGAAACGATGTTTGCAAGCATGTATCGTTAACTTGCGTGTCGTATCATATGCAATACCCACCTTATAACTTGATTTAATGCGAAAAGAATATCATATCACAATTATGCTACGATTGGGAAAAGTTGAAATTGTCGGTTTTTGATCGTGTATGTCAGATTCTAGACCACTGGGCGACGAACTTTGCTGTTTACTTCATTCTATAACTTCTGTACAAGATTGAGGTGTAGCGATTATAGTAATTAAAACATATTTTTTATGATATAGATTCATAGTCGGCCGTCAATTTATTTGGCCAAAATTATTTCAATGTACATCAAATTTCCAAACGAGTGGTTTAAGAGGTTGCGACATATTTTCTTTAGATGTCCTTTAAACAAACATTTTCCCAATCCTTTTCTTTCAAATTTCTATTATTATGATGGTTTGTAAACAGCTAATGTTGCCATCGATTTCTGAAACCATCTCCACCATAGCTTCAGCATAGCTTCTTTAATTACTTTTGACCAACTCCTTCCTGGTCTCCTTTTTTTCCTTCTGTTAGCAGGCTTCCATTTCCAAACCTTTTATGATAGTGTGTCCTAGTCCATTCTCCTCCATGGAACAGTTGTTTCCATTCTATTTCATGTATTAATGATGTGTCAACTTGCATTATTATCTCTTATTTTTTTCATTTCTTGCATGATCTAATAATGTCTTCTTACAGCAGCGTCTCCAGTTATTGTTTTCCATCTTCTTATTCAGCGCCCACACGTAACTTCCAAACTATCAACAAAAAAAATGGAATATCCGGGTTTTGTTTTCAAATTTCCATATCCCGATTAAAATATCCATTAAATTTGCAAAAAAAAACAATTAAAAAAGGGAAAATGTATACATAGAAGAAGACAAAATTCCCCATTACAACACTCCTCGTCAAAAATTTTAAAATTATTAGTAACTTGTCAGCGAACAACTTAACTGTCCTGTGAGTCATCTAATACACACATCGTAAATTTATTATGTTTAAAAATCGCATTTGTTTACCGCACGGTTGCAACGGGCAATTGCCATTTTTTGGCGCAAATCCACGTCCTTTTCGTGAAAGAATTAATGTCGCTCTTTCTAATTTCCATGGCCGGCAACAATGTATGCATTACAGGCCGCATGAATCAAACCTAGAATTCGATAATCGCAAATCTCCGTGTCATGTGCTCGCCGTACACGTTTTAGATTCAAATTTATTTTATTCCTAATATATTGGTGTTTGCCAAATGGTTGGCAAAGCTCGATCGTACGCCAAAATTTTACGCAATTAGCGCAGATGTGTTTATGTAGGCTTTTCGAGCACAATAAAATGTTGTAAATAGTTAGGCGGCCAAAAAGTATAGTTGGTGTAGATGATAAACAAGGTCGAGGAAAGTTTGCGTGAAGTTTTACTAAATCAAAATCATGAAGGTACAATATCTTTCGCGCTTTGGTAACAACATCCCCTGTGGCAATAGTGACAAATGTGGTGTATATCGACTTCAATATAATATATGGAAGTGAAAACTTCCATATGTTGAACACTGTAATCCACAGTGACGTTTATAAAAGATGGGGTTTCTCAGGGATGTGTGATGGGACCATTACTATTTGTTATTAATATAAATGATATATTGGTTATGGGAAGGTTAAAAGAAAATGAAAATTCCTAAAATCCTGCTAGACGTCAGCATACAAGACAATATGATTCGGGATACGAATTTCAGGGTAAAAATCAGAAGAATTCCAAATGCACAAAGGCATAAAAAAGAGAGAACAATAACAAGAAGAAGTTTAGAAGGATGCCAGCAAAAGAACGGAACACATTTAGACAAAGACTGTATTTTAAAATTTAGTCATTTAACCTAACCATTATTTTATTATATTCTTTTTATTTTGAAGAGGACTTTCGGCGCACCTAACCAATTTACCCCTTTTGGCAATATATACTCTGTAAACTCACAATTTTTTCTATATCACATCACGTAAACCTTAAATCAGAAACTCCAATATTCATTAGATTAAATCTTCCGAGATTTTCCAGTACACAACAAAGCAATCTCTAACACAAATTTACATACCTAAAGCGAGTATATTCATACGCTTACAACCTTGCGCATACAATATATCCACGTACCCTTACATGAAATCTGAAATGGCAGCTGTAGAATGCCTCTCACGTCGAAGGATCATATTAAAAATGAAGCTTGTCTCGTGCAATCGATGATGTACGATGGTTTTTCGTCTTGCTGGTAATGCTGCCACGAAGAAGGCTTGCATCTACATACGCGTACTTCGATGTATACCTCGAACGATGCAGTCATTTCAATTAATATTCGTTTGTCTTCATTGGCTGCACGCCAATCACGGTATCAAGGAAGGATCTGCGCGAGATGTATCTTCTATGAATACAGGATGGCCTATATTTTGCGTTATAGGAGGGTTGCGTTCTAAGTTTTGCTAGTGAGGGACTCTTTATTGTTTTTCGAAGTATTCTCTGCGGAGATTAATGCATTTTTGCATGAAGCAATACTGAAAGCAATTGCTGCACTTGTTGTTGGTGCAGTCAAAATTGCTGTTTTGAAAGCATCGACTGCTCGTCCTGATGACTGGAGCTTTTGCATACGTAGCCCGTTCTTAATTTTCGGGAAGGTAAAGGAATCGTTGGGATTTAGATCCGAACTATGAGGATGCTCGTTTTGTTGCTGTAAAAATTCAATTCTTGTAGAGATACTGTTGCTACATGATCTGCTTTCGAGTTAAATTTCGCGACCATCTTTTTGAAGACACTTCGAGAACGGATGACTTTTGTCGTCTTTTCTTCACCCTGTAACACCCAAAGAAACGACTGGGGTTGACCGACACGGTGCTTCATTGCCAGTTATAGCTGGCTAAAAAGATTTAAATGGAGGTATGGAATTCGACTGCTGTCGATATCTGGTGAAAAAATTATCGGCACCATCACAACTAGTGCAACCGCTCAAGGAAAAGGTAATGAACTAAATCACAGAGCTAGCTTTAAATGAGGAGCAAATACACAATGCAGATTAAACCAGTCTTTATTGGAAATTATTAGAAAATACCAAGCGTAAATTTACGCAAACAAAAATAGGACACTATTTTTCAAAATAATGTAAAATTCATTTTTTATTTTTGAATATTACATGTATTATGTTATTCAATGTTCCTCCTCATTAAATCTAATATTAGCATGTCCTTTTATCCAAATATACGTTACCGTTTTGCCACGTTGTCTCAGGCTATAGTCTAACAATAGCATCTCTCCTATCAGTGAAGATGAGAGGTAGCTTCCATAGCTTTTCTTATAGCTGTTGCCTCTGCCGTAAATACACTGGCTTCTTTCGGTAACGCAAATCTTTCGCTATATTGCATTTCCGGGATAATAAACGCACAACCAACTCCTACCTTACTTTTTTCTCCGTCTGTATATACATGTGAGTATCTTGGGAAAATTGTTGAACAATTTTATAGTACTTTAACTTACTCATATGTAAGTCATCCGGAAATTTTGGAAAAAATATTGCAGGCTTATGTATTATAGCTTTCCAGAGTAGAGTATGTATAAAAAGATTTTGGGCTTTACAGATTTTATTATCAAAAGGGGGGGCAGTATCTATGAAAGATGCTTTAAGAGGCGGTGAGTCTTTTTTACACCAATACTTGTGAACCAGGTTATGTACACTTAATTTACAACATTTAACAATGATCTTCGACTTATTTGCTCTACATTTTAGCAGAAATTTATCACATAAAAGTTTACGACGAAAAGCGAGCGACATTTCATTAATCTCGACATACATAGCATCTATCGGTGTGGAATCCATAGCTCCTAAGCAGAGACGAATAGCTTTGTTATTAACGGCATTTAATCTTCTTAATAATGAATTACACGCTGAACCGTAAAGAAAGCAACCATAATCCAGCAAAGATCTCACCGTAGCTCTATAGATGAGTCTGGAGGTATGCAGATCTGCTCCAAATGATACTTTATTAATTACCCGTAAAACATTAATAGCCCTCTGACGTTTTTTAGTAGTATGAGCCAACATACATATTTTCTTTTTTACGATTTCTTTATAAACAAAATAAGGCTCGCTAATGTAAACTTTCAGTAATGTGAACAGTGTTTGGCTGATATCGTTCACATAATCGAGCGTCGACTGTATCTCGCAAGTGTTTCTTTCACGTGCCCCAAGCATCGAAATCGCAGATGATTTAGATACCAATTCATAAGTAAAATTTTGCCTCGAAATATAGAAAACACCTCAATACCACAAATAAATATAAACCGTCACATATTCATCATATTAATCACTCAAATAACCAGTTTTGAATACACATAATTCTCATATCGCAACACTATAGCCGGCCAAACAATTATTTACTTATAGTCTATGTGTAAAACGTGCAAATTACATCGAAAATATCATCGTAGTTAATAAGGATTGCATAACTGGGCACGTCAAACATTTATATTTCGGCCAATTTATTTATTTTAAGCGTATTTTTTTTCCACGCAAGTATCCGCAAAAATATACCGATAATGACGGTCAATATTGTAGAGAAGCTGATAACCTTGACTAAATTAACTTTAGCCATTGTCTCCACGATATGCGGTTCTAATGGAAACTAGAATCGCTCGATTACCTCAGACGATGAGTGGCGCATTTTTTCTTTTAACGTTCAAATTCCACGTTTATTGACAATTACTATTAATTTTGAAATTGACGTGAAAGACGTAAAGAGAATAAGACAAAATTATGAAGCACCAGGCATTAGCTAAGAACAACAACTAGCGTTTGAATATTTTAATGTTTATTCAACGTAAAACCAATATTTAACGGGTAACTGGTGATTGATGAGGTATCCGTGCGTTTTGTAGGTAGATATTTAACTGAAATTTTAAATATAGTAACAAGGAAGTATGAAGATTTAATAATTTTATACTTAGAATAACAAGTACGATTATCTAACAGAAAGATCTAATAACAATCAAACAAAGTTTTTGATTACGGTAAGTATTTACTTTTGTTCTAGTAATTATTTCATTTTGTTAATTAGACGTCTATCAGTTGTGCCGTAAAAGAAAACAAAATAACAATTTTAATCTCGAGATGCAATTAAGCGAACTATTTCGATTTATTTTTTAACTATTTCATTATTTACATTCAACACAAAGGAAAGATTATTCTGGCAATTATAAATGTATAAAATAAGAATGATCTAGTGGTCAAAATAATTCAGGAAATTTGACCTAATCAACGTAATTATTTAATGGTAGACATATTCTATTACTTCAATTAAAGCTTTTGTTTGACTATATCTCTATACTGTACTCCTGATCCCCTTATAAAACTACTATTTTTCGACAAGGTCCCTCTCTACACTAATGCACTTGGTTCATCAGTGCACCAACATATCAATAGTCTCCTGAAGAAATTTTGCCGGGCCTCTGCAAATCACCTGTCTACAGTTTGCATCACGTCATAATTACCGGAAAACTTTGCCCCACGTAAGATTCCCTTTAATTTTGGGGAATAACCGATAATCACTGGGGACCAGATCCGGTAAATATGGCGGGTGCTCTACTAATTCAAACTCTGCTTGGTGGATAGCAGCCAATACCTGACGTATGGCTGGGAGAATTATTCCGGTGGAACAGCACACCGTGACTTAACTTTCTTCTACGTTTCTCTTTAATACGGTCTCGCAATTTAGAAATCAATTGTTCGCAGTAGACCCCTGTAATGCTCTGTCCCGTTTGCAAATAGTCAGTGAGGATGATTTCTTGAACATCTCAGAAAACAGATAGCAAAACCTTTCAAGCAAACGACACGACCTTAAATTTCCGTGGAGGAGGAGAACCGTGATGTTTCCACTCTATACTTTGCACTTTGGTCTCGGAATCATAGTGGTGCATCTATGACTCATCCATGGTCACCTACCGACTAAGAAAGTTCTTTTTGTTTGCTTCGTACCTTTCCAAAAGACGCCAATAAAGGTCAGAGTAATTTCGATTTTGATGCTGATTACCGTAGCAGTTCTGATATTTTAAGCTCCCTTATTGTATTTTTACTTTTTCTGGCACTTGAAAACCGAACAATACATGATATAAACACCTCTAATATCCGTTTAATTATTAGAACGACTAACAGACGAACTTTTAATGCTATATTTTAGGACGCATGTACTTAACTTGTTTGCTAGTTGTCTACGGAGGTGTTCATTGTTCTAGCTACTGAAATCCATGATACTGCTGCGAAGCAAGATTGCCTATTGCATTAGTGTGGATTGAGCTTACCAACCAATTCATAGCCATAGCCATTCTGCACATTCAATTAGACCTAATCTGCACAAATATCTAGGAAACTAAACATGAATTGAAAAATAATCTAGCAAAATTACATATAAAATCCATGGCAACTTTGTTACCAACGATTTCTCATCTAGAATTACTGGTACTCAGTAAATTTACTATAATATTTAATATGTATATAAATTTCATGGTAAAAAAGATAATGCACGTGTAATTTTCAGACGTGAATGTAATGAACATGTAATTTACTAAATATCTGGTGGCACATAAACCACATAAACAGCAAACTTATGATGGCATAAACTAAATACAGCTCCGACAATATCAACAAGTGAAGTCGTGTCCTTAACATGTGTAAAATCTACCTGATTGTAAGGTAAGGTGGACTTAAAGGCTAAAATAACACCACCACCACGACTCCTATTAATTAATTCAAATTTACGGTCTTCCCTAAGCACATAATACGTAGGTGGAAAGAGTTCGCAATTAGATACATCTGACGACAGCCAGCTCTCAGTAACACACACAACATCAAAGTCGAAAGTACATACGTTACCGTAAAACACATCACACTTGGTCCGTAACCCTCGCACATTTTGATAAAAAATGACAAGATCTCTGTTGGGCTCCACTAGTTTAACTGCACAATAGTCGGTATACCTTGTTTGTATTTAATTCTTAGATTCTTCTCCCCGTTAGCCACACGAGTATCTAACTCAGCCTTAATCTTTTTGTAATAGTCTATTTGGCGGCGGGTTTTATCAAGCGATATATTTATATGTTTGTACTGCTCATTTTCACGCAACCGTTTAGCATGCTTTAAGACAGTGTGAGCCTCTCTAGAGCTTGAGAGCCTCACTTTGATCGGGCGCCGCCTGTCAGGAACAAAACGACCAATACGGTGCACCTCAATATGGTCGGTGTTCATGCCAGATGGAAGCGCTTTTAGTACCGCCTGAACTGTTTCCAACTCCCGGGACCTCCTGGTGTTCGCATCGTGCGTGTCAGACTCAGGTACACCAAACATAATGATATTCTGCTTGCGATTGTTTCTGTCACCCAATTCAGCCAAAAGTTCCTCAAACGCTTTATCGTCAATTCCAGCACTCTTCTCTCTAGCCGCCAAGTCGTTTCTCAAGCTCAGTATAGCTGCCTTGAGATCATTAATGTCGCTGCTCAAGATGTTACAATTCCTGCAGGACCACGATACCCCTTTCTTGCTCTTTATGGTACGAATCTCAGTTATGCTCAGCTCTGCGTACGAATGCAAATATATTTTCTTGCACACACAACAGTCAATGAATTTGTATGTTTCTGATGACGTGGTATTGCATCCACAGGAACATTTAATAGATACCATTGTGAGGTAATCACCAACTAACACCAGGTGATGACAGAAAAGGTATTAAGGAAGAAAAACAGGAAGACACTCTTCACACCTAGGGGTCCGTCAAGGTGACTAACAACACACGGTAGACCACGGTACGGAGAGGCAAAGGAAAACGAGGGAGTATAATTTAGGTCAAGACTGTAAATGCGCCGTATTACAAGAACGAAGCGGCGAAAAAAGGATGTATAAAGCGGACAGACAAAAAGTGTCTGTTTGTATTAAAAAAAGTAATGTGAACGAGGTATTTATACAAGCTTAATATACTAACTATCACCAAAACTACCGCGCAAACAAAATCAAATAACATCAAATACTCACCGTGAGATAGAGTAAAGAGTGAGCTTCAAAACAATATATAACAAGCAAATTAATTTTAAGACGAAGCTATCAAATTCTCACAAACAACCAGAGTACGAATTTTCACGTGTACACACTATGCTGTACTATACTATACTACTAAATAATCTATACGCACAAATATAGATTCCTAAGAATAATAAAGGCAAGAGGAAATTTCCAAGTCTATTTCGATCGGGTACAGAAATGGTACTGGTACTAAGAAATTCGAGCTACTTATATTGGGACATGGCTTGCAAATCTGGGCTGGTTCCTATGATTCATCTGAATCCAATAAAGCTACATCAGTGCTATCTCCTTCAAGTACTAATTGGGGTCCTTTTAAATGAGGTTTTTGCGATGCGACATAAAATGAGTTTTATTAGAATTGGCAACATTCACACTGGTGGATGGTCAAGATGTGCCCCAAATATAAGTTTCAATGCTGTAGCAACACCCAACACTTAATTCACGAACATTTTATAGCTATCCAGGATATTGATGTTTTATTTATCAACATACCAATACTCTTATATTTCACTGTCCTTCATCTTTATTAAGGCTGAAAAACTTAATATATTTACCCCTTAATATAACTTTTTCAAACAGGTTTTCTAGTGTAAGATCTTTCAAATAAATAAATGCTTTCCTAATTCTGGATGTGTTGCATATTTTAAATATAGCTGTCATCATGGAATAGATGCTTCTAATATATTAATTTAATAATAAGTAACTTCAAGGCAGTCAATCATGTGATAAAATATTTAATGTCGTTATCAAAATCACAAGTTAGCTAAAAAATTATACCTACTATTTTGCATAGTTCTTTACCAGAGTGTCTATGCTGAATTTATAATAAAAGTAATAAGTATGTTTCAACAATATCACAGTGCTGGTTCATGAGAGTCCTATTGCATCGTTATAAAAATTATCAGGGCTGGCTCCAATTAAGTATACATATGTCACTATAGATGAATTTTAAGATCTTGGATTAAGCAAACAGGGTAATTTCTATTTTGTTATTTTACAGAAGATCCGAAGTGTAAGCAATACTTTTAAGTTCTACTTCTTCGGCTATAAACCTAAGTATAATGACTATATACACCGAAATATACTCACCAATATTTATCGGCTACAACACTTGAGAATATAATTCTGTGTGACGCATGTAACGCTTGTAGTGACTGATATTTTTTGGAAAGAGATCGTATTAAATTTTGTTTAACGTTTTCCTTTTTTATTGCCATTTTTTATTGGTGTTAAACATTAAACACATTCATTGAACGTTTACAAACTATTCCCTTATTTTAATTATATTCACCTATACACGTTGTTTCTTCATTTATCACCAGCTTCCATACTCCAGATCGCATTTACCTTACCATGTGGAGAGGCTTAGGGCTTCGTTTGAAACACTATGCATGTTTGCATATTATTTACGTTTAAAACTGAGTTAATACAAAGTAATATACTCCAGTATAATTATATACTACTTATTTGTCTTTAAAGCTACACCACTACAGTGGAAGTTTATGCCATCGTCCACTACCTACGCAATTTACCGATCCTCTGCTTCACATGATTAATGTCTCCCAATAAAAATTTGCTACCCAACATTACTACGTCAATAAGTATTCCCAACTAACCAATCCAATCACCAATACGTGTGGTGTAAGAATATTGTGTTTACTACAAATTACATGTAAAATTATCTCAATACAGGTAATTTTAAGGTATTTTCTTTTCTCTTGTCTTAGAAATAGACTAAAAACCGTCGAAGTTTGGTCTGAATATTTTGGTAAATGTTAAAAACCCCTTGCAAATTTGGCATGTTGGTGGCAGTAATACTACTGGGTGATGATCGTCAAATTACTATCATTTCTTAGACCGTAAATATGCTTCTTATGTACATTAAGATGTGAGAAAGACATAATGAAATATGCAGTCAATGCAGATGACCAGTTGTAGATATTCCATTCCCCTTTGACAATAAGATATATCAATTTCAGTAATTCCTTGCTGCCTAGTACTAATGTGGTGTTCTTTACCTAATTTGCCTATACTCAACTCTACTATGTCCTTTAATCCAGTGTAATTCCGCATGGGTTTCTTCTACATATTTTCGTTTCACCTATTATCTGAACAATATCTATCTATCAAAGTAGGACTCATTCTACAGTACTTCTAACATTGTAATTCCTTCAGTTGTAAATACATCTGCTGCTGAAATCAATTTAAACGACGTGCGGGTAATATGTACTCCCACAACCGTGCATGCATTTGGAGCTATCTTCGAAGATAATCAGAGATTTTTGATATTTTCAAATTATTACTTTTTGTGATGTAAAGATCACTGCGTTATCTGTGACTCATCCAACCATATAGCAATCGTTGTTTGTTATTAAGATTAATACAGAAAATCTGTATCGTCAAAATGCCACACATTTTAGCTGCTCCACTTTTTGTAAGAATTATTGCAACAGCACTTCTATGATATCAAAAATAAATCATTTTTTATTATTCAAATAAAATCGCATCGAAGCTTGTCTAAAGAAGTTGAAAATGCAATGATATGTTCAGACACCTGCCATAAAATATTGAAACTATAAATTCTTCAATCTCACAGCGTATGACCAGGTACCAATGGAGGAGCTTCCCCTGAGAATAGTACATCCACACTGGTATTTCGCAAAGCATTTATAAACATTGTTCTTGTACGGTAGTTTATTCCCAAAAGCCAAATAAAGTAATAAATCGATCGAGGTCTTGAAGACGTAAACGTAATAGCTCTAAACTCCTTTCCATGCTTATTATACGAAACCATTTTCCTTTACATGCTTTGCAAGAAAAAAGAACCAATTCACTCAAGTACAAACTGTAAAATGAATTATAGACTAGAGGATCAAGAAGATGATTTTAGCATGCGTTACAAATTTTTAAGAGGCAAAGATGGCAATGACAATATTAACCATGGAGAAAATGAGCAACCGACAGAGAGTCATCTGTCGATGTATTCTAATAACTAATAGGTATGGTTCTGTTTATAGCATTGTTCGTCTCTTCTCGTGGAGTGGCATGATTGGCGTATTACAAACTTAGAGTAGGTACCCAGTTAATGCCAGGCAATTGTTACCTAGTACATTGACCTGCACGGAATATTTAATATATGTACATTTGTATATGTATATGTGTGTGTGTGTAATATTGGATGGGAACTCAAAGAACATTGATATATATTATTATTACGGATCTATTGAGGTGGATATGTTACTACATGCATAATTTAAAGCTATAGATGTTTCTATATACATACATATATAAGGTTTCTTTCTATTTAGACCTCACATAACTAGTAAATGTTTCTGAATGTACAAGCTGTCCCATTTACAGCGAATCGTATGTAACTTGATTATTTAAAGTAGAACATCCTCCATGGATATATACAGTATTTACATAAATACAATTGTTATTTTAAAATTACTAATTTTTAGCGGCAGTTACTATCCATGTTAAAAGTAATGAATGTAATTAATATTTTAGTTTTATTAAGGTGAAAACATGTAGGTGTATTTGTATAATAATGTGGTGTTCGTATCATATTCACACTACAGTTTGAAGATTAGGATTCGGTTGTTAATCTTACTATACTATAGGTTAGATTTCTTTTTTGATAGAAACTATATAAATCGACCTACTTTTGAATAACTGTTTCTATTAAATTCGGCTTCAAGCTGACTTGTATGTAGCAAACAGGTTACATGAAGATAGTTTTAGTAACTTTTTCCACCTTTAACGATGTTCGAACCCCCATCTGTAACCAACATTATAAGTTGGATTGCCGATATATTGAACTTCCCAAAAGTATATTTAGATGAAAGGAAGCATCATTACACTCACGCCCTGGCCTGGAAACAGCTCCGGTTTAAACTCCATCGGAAAAATTTATAAAAATAAATATTCTTTAATTTATAGAAAATTGAAAACACTAAGGTTTTAACTAAAAACTTTGTAACGTTGCGGTTCATTCTGTCAGTATTGTACATTTAAATATCCTATCCGTCACTTTTATTCAAATTGTCTTCTTCGATCCTAAATATTTTGCGAAAATTCAAAAATATCTTACAAAATCTTCTTCGATTTCTTTAAAACTTGTTTTCAGCGACTCAAATTGAAAGTTTCCGGATAAATCTTACCCCGTAGAATCGATTGCCGTCACTCTGTACCTTTTTTTTATTTACATTTTAAGCGAATCTCCGAAAATACGAAAAATTTGATTCAATAACTTCACTTTTAGGTCTATAATAGCTATTTAAAGAGAAACATTTAGATTGTTAATAATTTCCAAAAATCTAAATATATATATATAATTTGACTATTTCTACAAATTCCACGCATACCAATACCATTCAAAAAAAGAGAAAAAAAAAACAAACAATAAAACGATAGAAGAATTTATCCCAAAACTATTATATTTATTATATTATAAAGACCATTTGACCGCATAACTTTTAAATCAATTCTAACGCGCCTTTAAACGTGTGCTTACATTTAAAAGACACTTTTATAACGCCAAGGGATCCAACAACGACACCATAGTTAAAGTCTTCACGACCGTAAAACGACACTTTAAACGCGTTTTAACTTGGTATAATCGATGTCACTCTCGGAGAGTTTTATACGGCTATATACACCCTGGCTTTTTTCTACATATTTTTTTATCTTTACGCACAAAACCGAAACCGATTGCGTTGGCTGGGAAGTTCGTCTGCTCTACGGTAAAATACGTCTAGTCATCGAGGGCACGGGTCTGCATAGACCGTCTTACCAGACACAGGAGATGATGATGGTATTCATGATTTATGCGCTGGTATACACTGTTGGACGTAAAAGTCTGGGTTTTGTTTGGAAGGTGGTTGTGGTATATTTTCATAAGCAAAGGCATTTCTTTTTTCTAATGCTCTATTATGTAATTGGTGAGGATTTGGGTAATCGTAAACAACTTTCAGTTAATCCTGCACGAATTGTAATAAAATTTTGGTTTGTAGAGCTGAGAAGATTGATTAAATTTAAACAGAAATTGTGGAATTTCGTAGGTATATGGTTAAAGATTCACCACTTTCATCACAGATTTTAGTATCAGAAGTACCACAAAATCTGCAGAAGGAAGACCAAGTATCACACTGTTAAATCTCCAGCAATTAGAGCAGATTTTTTTCTCCACAATAATATATTCTAAGTATGTAATGACCGAGTTAGAAATCAACATGTAGGATACAAGCCCTTCCATCTAGTGAATATATGGGAATGTGCATTTGCAGATGATCTAGTGTTATTGGCAAACACTGCAAAGGACTTACAGAGGAACATAATAGTATGGAAAAAGGCTGTGATGGAGCATGGAATGACACTATATATCAATAAAACAAAGATAACGGAGATAGGGGGAAAATCGATAACAGCTGAATGTTTAACTAGATTGGATAAGAATAGAGCAAGTGGACCAGTTTGAGTATTTGGGAAGATATCAATAGAGGAGCACTGTGATGAAGAGATAGAAGCAAATAAGAAAATGGAAGAGGCAATCAGGGTGCATTATGCCATGAATAGAAATTTTATTAACAAAACACAACAAACCGAAATGAAGTCACTTACCACGTGTACAAGGAGTAACCAAATTAGATAAATCAAATAAGAAATGAATAAATAAGAATGGATCTGGGAGTGCAGCCTGTCTTCGAATCTATTGAACAGAGACAATTGAGCTGGTGGGGACAGCTGTAGAGAATGAATGACCAAAGGGTTGTAAAGAGCATATGGGAAGTCAGAGTTGGTGCAAGGAGAAAACGTGGTAGACCAAGGGAAACCTGAGACAGCACAATTAAGAGTAAAAAATTGTAACTCCGTCACTCGAAGATATAAAGGGCCACCTTATAAATTTAAGCGTTTGTGTATTACCAACGCGATAATTTACAAATAAAAATATAAAATGCACGAATTGAGAAAGTGCCACATAATGACTTCATTCACCCCCAGAAAAAACCAAGATTAACACCGATGATGAAGCGAGCACGTTATGAATAAGCAAAACATCGTCAACATTACACAATTGAAGATTGGCGAAAGCTAAGACAAATCAACTTAGATGACTATGTAAATCCACCAAATTTCTTTTGTTTGAACAATATCTTTTCGTTAAAGATACGATCTTTTTTCAGTATATATTTTAACAGCAAGTGGCCATAATAAATTGGATAGGGACTGTACAATTACGAAAGGCCCATTTGAAAACGCAGTAAAATCTTCGAATTCCAACGTTTTCTTCCTCAAACCCAACTTTTAGGGGCAACGGTGTATATACATACAGGCATAACATGGTAAAGAATAGCGTTTAAATACTACATAGCTCCGTCTTTCGTAGCCCTTTCTTCGAAGTGCACCTTACAAGAGATCATCTTCTCCAATGAAATAACATTTATGAAATATTCTCGGGGAGATGCCGATAATGACTATTGAATAGTCCTATCGAAATTAGAGATCGGTATCATCGTATTGCTGTCGGTAGGAAGAGCGACCAGTTGCCCTGGTGCGGGTAACTTCGTAGCTCAGCTGCAACACACCTTATCTCTCTACAAGTATTCGTTTATATTGTTCGGACCGAATGAGAGAGGTGTTAGTAAGAGGTTTCGTCGGAAAATGAATTAACAAGCTGTTTTCTAAACGATAATATGCTTTTATATGTATACTGGGTGTCATAAATAAATGAACTCCCAGTAAAGGTTCGTGTATTTTATTGAAACTTTCAGGAAATATGTATTTTTAATAATGTACCGATTCTTTTGCGTTTCTAATGGATTTAGCTACTCCATTAGGCATATGTAGCATATTTTTTATTCGTTTTGAATACGTGACTGTCAGAATTATATTGAACCAAGAAGATTTTCAAAATCCTATTTGTATTCTACTGCGATCTCCAATGTACTTGATGTGTAACTTCAACAGAATCTCTGATCTTTGTGATCAATGCTGACTAAGGCTGTAGAGAGTGACGTAAAAATTCGCTGTAGTATTTTGTCATTAGCATGCCTTCCAGTGCTGGCTCAGTGATACTTCTACGGTGAGATGGAAATATGCTGTTACATTTGGAAAATAAAATAATAAAGGTAAAAGCTGTAATAAGACAAGTACACCATGTCGTGTGGAATGACTATATGTCGAAGAAAACAAAAATTCGGATGTTTCACTCTTTTGTTGAAGAAACTGTTGCCTATGGAAGTGAAGTGTGGTAACACGGTTGACAATGGGAGCCCACGTGCTCTCGAAACGCTGCGTTCCGCATAATTAATTAATTTGTGTGAGTGGAGTTTACTGCTATACCTGTGAAGTGTGGGCGTTGAATAAGAAGATGGAAAACAAAATAATGTAAACTAGAGTCGCTGCTATTAGAAGATATAAAATGTCCAGATAAGTAGAATGGACCAGATGACTTGACTGGAGGAAAATTGTTTTAGGGATAAAGCACCATAACATAGAACAATGGATCTCTAATTTAAAAATTTAAAAATATCGTTCGCATCATATTCTTTTCAGTTAAACTCTTGTATGAGATTGCTTGGACTTCTTGTGGATTTAAATTTAAGATACAAGGTTTAATGTGTAAAAATTTCTCATTATATAAAAATGCTTTAAGCCACGTTCCCCATATCGTCAATACCCGGCTGTGGTAGCTGAGGAATGCTCGGACAAGTTTGTTTAAACAAGTGAATGCGGAGAATGTTGGAGATTTGATAAAAACTTTAAGGGATGCTGAGTTTTAAATCCCATAATGGAACAGTTCGAAACCAACAATCGAAGAGAAATGTTGGCAATAACATGCTTACAAAAGAAAATATCGAAGAAAATATCCCACTGAGTGAATTAAGATTATTCGGTGATGAAACACAATGTGGGCAGAATCGTTTTAAAACGTCTGCCACATATTGAACTTGAAGTGAGGAGAATCGTAAAATGGATATATATGTAACGAAATAACAATATCTATTTTGGATTGTCAATGAGGAAACCGACGTGGAAAACTGAAATAAAGACGTTGTGTTGAACTACACAGAACAAAATGAAAAATTTCATTCAGAATCTGAAAAGGAATAGTACAATAGAATTCAAATGATCAAGCTCTAATAGGATTAAATGCGTGATTCAGTGGATTGATTATTCCACATCATTTGCATCATTGACAAAAAATATTGAATATACTAAGCTACGCAACAAACAGTAGCAATTACACATAACATCATTTTTTTGTATCTTAATAATGAAAATATGTACTTTTTTAGAAGGACTTCCATTATCTATCTTTTAATATACTTTTAGCTTACAATATCAGCCAAATTTAAAATAAATGTTTACTAGCAAAGAATATGGACGTTTTTGTCTCATTTTGTTCAACCTCTAAATAGTGAACGCGCCGTGCAAAAATTACCAAACCGTGACTGTACTGTATTACTAAAAAAAAAAGTTTGATATCAACTGGTAGCGCTTTTACAGTTCGAACACACTATTATATTCAATAACTAACAAAATGCACCTAAAATAATGAACATACAGCTTCACTATAAAAGCAACGAAGTACAAATACCGATGCCACTAAAGACGACACCAAAGGAAGAAGCATACAATACAAATGAGACAAACGTTCGCACATTCGTACATGTTTACTATTACACCTATAGCCACCTCCTTTATTATTACATTAACAGAGTTAATTTGACGGCCGGACGTGTCACACTATAGCGCGTTCCTAGGTCTTCCGTCTTTCTCGCTCTTGCTAGAAGGCGCACCGTACGACTGCCCGATGGATTATATGGCAGCAGGCCCGGGTTGTGTTCGTTTGTGTCGGTGTACGTCCGTACGGTGTGTGCTATCTAATTCACGCATGCCAATGTCTTGTAACGGGAATGTATAAACATGTACACACACACACACACACGAAGGATACGTACGATATATTCACGCGAACGGCAAGGATATAGGCGAAGTAGTAGAAGTAGCAACACGTCCTAAATCGCCGACAGTATGATCTCTTTAGTGTCGTAGATATAAATCTTCCAAAACATATGGTTTTCTTTTTCTTTTGTAGCAGATAACAAGAAATAAATTGTGTTTAGGGTTTTTTATTGGTGGATTAGATGGGATCATTTAAATTAATTGTAGTACGTGTTAGTTTTTTTTTTGGTAATATCCTACTACAGATGAATATTTTTTTTTTAACCAGTTTTAAATGTTATACTATGAAAATGCACTAAATAATTAAAGAAGTTGGTATCAGAAGCTTTTGCGTCCATCTAGGCTTGATGACAAAAGCTACCTAGGTCACGGAAAAAACCCTTTTCAAATTGCATCTTCAATTGCTCCTCACTGAATTTAAAAGATGGAAATTTAATAGATGGTGATAGTACACCTTTCTCTGTCCAGAGTAGAACACTGAAATGCATTATTATTACTAGCATAACACTTCACTTTCAGTAGTCGTACCGGACTAACAAACGAAACTAAAACTATACTGAGGTTACTCATGATTTAATAAAGAGTAGAGGTTAGAATTTCGAGTTTCTACATCTGTGAATTCATTATAATATGTCTGTAAATAATTTTAACATTATGATCTTTTCCCCAAAAAAAAAATGTATGGTACCAGACTTGTCAAGCTTTCCGGATTAAGATGAACCTAAATAGTATCTGCGTCTAATATAGATATTTTTTTTGTTTACCCAATATATTCTTGATCACAATGTTTACCTGATGTCTTACGAGTTCCTTGTTTATTCATGTTATGTACTTTGTCTTTAGGCTTTCCTAAGGTGTTTTTAAGGTTACGATTTGACTAGGAGAAAATTTTGGGATCCATTTTAGAAAATACTCCGTATCAGATAACTTATCAACACGCAAAATAATACAGAGCTAAATGCTATTAAACGAGCGCCTAAGTCATCGTTTTTGCGCTCTTTAGCCTTAATGCATGTAGACCACCAGCGCTCCTAAAATTTTGTAATAAATTGAATGACAAAGCTGGCGTATTTTTTGCTTTTTTCTAAAAGATCCAAGGAGGTATCTGTTAAAGATTTGTTAAGATTTATCAACTTTCTCGGATACTAGGTCGCTTATGAATATCTTTATTTTTATATACGAGGGCGACCAGATATCTTTCCAGGATCGATAAGAGCTCTCTACTGTCAGTAGCTGTTGTTTAAGAGTATGTTTTGCGTAGCAAGTAGACACTCAAAATCCGCTACCAACGATGAAATGGTCGACAGGATTCATGATGTCGTGTTCGCCGATTGAAGCTGAAAGAGATAGCAGAAACAACAGGCATCCCTGAAGAACGCGGTGCCCATATTCTACATGAAATTTTCGATATGAAAAAGCTTCCGGCGCGATGGGTACCGCGTTTGCTCACACCGGAGACGAAATCGAGGGTTCGTTTCGGAGGAGTGTCTGGCCAAGATCCAGCGCAATCCAAGGAATTTCTTCGTGGATTTCGTAACCGTGGATGATACTTGGATCCACCACTACATACCGAAGACCAAGGAATAGTCGAGGCAGTTGACTTTTCCGGGAGAATCGGCTCCAGAGAATGCAAAGGCCTTTCCGGTCGTGGCGACCATTTTTTGGGATTCCCAAGGTGCGATCCTCATCGACTACCTCCAGAAGGGAAGGACGATCACGGGGCAACACTATAGCGATTTATTGACCCGATTCGATACAGTATTGAAGGAGAAACGGCCTTGTTTGCCGCGGCAAAAAGCGCTTTTCCATCACGGCAATCCACCAGCTCATTCATCCAACATCGTCGTGTCCAAATTGAATCAGTTGCGCTACCTACATATTCACCGGACCTAGCCCCCCAGCGAGTATTTCCTGTTCCCGAACCTGAAAAAATCACTGGGAGGAAAGTGATTTGCCTCATATGAGAAGATCATCGCCGTTACATATAGCTATTTCGCAGACCTCGGAACATTCTACTTTTCCGACGGCTTGAAGAGATTGGAGCACCGTTTGAAAAAGTGTATTAAGTGAAACATTTCAAGTCGCCCTCGTATTGGAAGCTCCAAAATAACGTGATATAAACGCCATCTCGTTGATCATTACAAAATAACATTGTTTTTAAATTGCTAATATATCATTCCAACGTCCGAAATCCCGATACCCGAAAACTTGTCACGATTAAAAAATTCCTTTTATACAGTGGCCTACTGCACTTTCCACACAAAATCGATTTCTACGATCGAGTGTGTGAGTGAAACAGTTTACACCATACATGCGCGTTATAAATAATCTTTAGATGGTATAATTATGTATGTATCTATTTTAATTTTAACAGTTATTACCTGTTAACCGCGGGGCACGAAGTCCTCGTCTCAAAAGACGTAGAACTAAGGCGAGAAAAACTAGATTTATTAAGCTCACCTATGTGTGTATACGAACTTGTATAGGATGACGGATCTCTCTCTCTTCTTCTCGTTTTTTTTTTCATCGAAAATTGGATGAATTTCTAATCGTTACTTTTTCGAAAGTACATACTTTAACGTAGACGGATAACCTAGCGCTAAGGCGTTTCCTATTTTAACGAAACTCTACGTCCTCGCCGCTACTAATTTAAATCGACGTTAGTCGGAGTAGAAGAGAAAAAAAATTAAGATAAAAAAGAGGTACAAGATAAAAGAGACATGTCAGACCTCTCGTTCTGGTAGAGCTGCGGCCGTCCAGTTTTTTCGCCTTCTTTTTCGGTGGATTTGGGATAATTTCGAATAAATTAAAACCACGCCGCGAGCGCATTATGATCTAAGAGAAAAATAATTGTGTGGTCTTGACTATTAAGGAACCAGTACGCTCTTTATATACGTATATGTATAGAAAACGTGTGTCGTTTTAGAACGTTTACACTACCGCTTATAAGTCTGTAACCATTTTACATGTTATGGGTAATTTTTGTTTCAAAAGTTTTTGCATCGAAATTTTTTGCAAATCATTTAATGTATCGTTGTTTTCTTAACCCTAGGGTAAGAAGATGCTCTTATTTCCCTATAAAATGCCACCCACCTTGAACACAATTCTTGCAACTGACAACAACAACAACAATGACCATCCTAATTTTACACCTTCTACATTCTGCACACCTTCGAAACATACATCTAAAACTGCTATTAACACATCGCCTGAAAAGTCCCGGGCCTAACAAAGAAAAAACGGTTTTTTTGGCTCAAAATTAGCTTTATTCATCAACGTAATCTCCATCAAGAGCAACGCAATCATTCCAGCGCGGCTCTAACATTTCAATGTAGAACGATTTATCTTTTGCCTCAAAATAGGCCTCAGTTTCAGCGATAACCTCTTCATTCGTGCGAAATTTCTTACCGGCGAGCATTTCTTTGAGGTCTGCGAACAGCTAGTAGTGGCTGGGAGCCAAATCTGGCGAATACGGTGGATGTGGGAGCAATTTGAAGTTCAATTCATGTAGTTTTGCCATTGTTTTGATTGACTTGTACCACGGTGCGTTGTCTTGATGAAACAAAATTTTCTTCTTTGCCATATGCGGTCGTTTCTTTGCAATTTGGGCCTTCAAACGCTCCAATAACGCTATATAATATTCACTGTTGATGATATTTCCTTTCTCAAGATAGTCGATGAATATTACACCACGCACATCCCAAAATACCGAGGCCATAACCTTTCCAGCCGATTGTTGTGCTTTCCGACGCTTTGGACGAGGTTCACCAGTTGCTGTCCACTCATATGACGATCGTTTTGATTCCGGAGTGAAGTGATGGATCCATGTTTCATCCATTGTCACACATCGACGCAAAAATTCCGGTTTGTTACGTTTAAACATGGCCAAACACTGCTCAGAATCATCAACACGTTCTTGTTTTTGGTCAACAGTGAGCAGACGCGGCACCCACTTTGAACAGAGCTTTTTCATAGTCAAATGCTCATGCAATATAAAGCCAATACGTTCTTTTGATATCTTTACGATGTCAGCTAATTCACGCAACTTCACTTTTCGATCATTCAAAACGATTTTGTGGATTTTTTTGATGTTTTCTGGTGTTACCGCCTCATTTTGGACGTCCACTGCGTTCTGCATCATCGGTGTCTGTACGACCACGTTTGAAGTCAGCAAACCAACGTTTTATTGTTGTTTCTGATGGAGCGGAGTCTCCATAACACTTTTCAAGCCACTGCTTCGCTTGAACGGTATTTTTTTCCCAAGAAGCAGTGTAAAATTAAAACACGAAATTGTTTTTGATCCATTGTTTTGAAAATAACAAAAGTAGCGTGAGTTTTAGCACAATAACTCACAAACTGATGAGTAGAATATCATGAAATTTTAACAGCTGTCTTTTGAAGGTTAGTACTAACTGAGAGAAAGGTGACTGCAATAAAACTAGCGTCATCTATGTGTTAGGCCCGGGAGTTTTCAGCCCATGTGTTATAGTTTAAGATAATGCATCAGACCATAACAGAAAAGTAGAGAAAATATCTATGAATGCATGGATAAAGAATAATATTACAAATGAGGCCCTACAGATATTCAACACGTTAGATGTAAGTTTGGTAGGTATTGAATTGTGTATAATGTTGCCCTAAAATAAGTACTTTATCTAACGAAATAACGGTATTGGTTGAAATTTTGTATTACAGCAGAAATTGCCTCTTAAAATAATCGCCTAGTTGCAAAACTCCACAGTGTCTGCTCCTTGTCATGAGATACAAAGATTTTGCGTCTGGCCAATTATAGCCTGGGATTATGACTCACGTGATTATATCCACGTTATATCATTTTTGCCTGTACATTGGTTGTTGTATTATTCACAGTTTTATTCCAATATAAAAGGTTTCACACAAAAGACTAACGAAGCTTGGTTTTGCAAACTCTGAGGTGCAAAACTCGGTAAATAGTAATTTTAAATTCAAAATTAGCTTGAGAACTGAAAGATATATAGGACCTCTCTGAACATTGTCAGTAAGCTTTTATCTATCTCCTATAAAAGCTACAGACATCACATAATTACTCGTACGTAGAAAGCTGTTTCTTGGTAATAACCACAAAAACGATGTTGTGTTCATTTAGTTTCGTATCTACGGGCCTCAATTTTTACCGAAGAATTTCTCGGGATTCCCAACGAAATTTATATATTATTGTAGTATTGTAGTGAGGGTTGCTTTAAATGTGTAATTTACTTTTTTTTTAATAAGCTTGTCTGACAAACAAAAGTTGTAGGTTCAAATCCTACCGGATCTGTGAAATTTTTAATTTCGCAAAACTATGTAAATTAAAATTTAACGTTGGTAATATCAATTACGTTAAAAATAATTAATCAAGTCACGCGTTTTTATCCGTATACGAGTATACATTATCTATCCGAGCTTTTCCTTCATCGTCATCACGGCTTCTGTACACAAAGATTCCTATGTACACGCGAGAGCACACCATATTAATTAATTTTAAAAGAATTTCTGCTGGACCAGGCAGCAGCCACACCCGAATTCTTGATGCCTTGCTTCTGACGGAATTCGGTTAGTTACACGAGAACCTACGGTCGTATCGGTACCACTTCTGCAAGCAGATCGCTAGTCGCGCCCGCTATGGAAGGGAAATAAAGCCGTCGAAGAGGTGAAAATACGCTAAATACGAGCGAAAAAGCAAGACGAAATTCGTATCGAAAAAAAGAGCGAAAAGATATGAAGAAAAAGGTCGCGTAAAATCGGCGTAAACGCAAAGAAAGCTGAAACGGCTTTTTGTTCTTTTATTATTCGCATTTTGCTTCGTAAAGGTACGCGTATTAAACGAAAATTTCCCTTGCCCTACTTTATCCCAATCGAGTTCGCTTCGTTATTGCAAAAAAATCGAGGTATTTCTTGAAAAGATCGCGTCCTTGGGTAATAACTTATGATAATTGGGTAAATTATTTCACACGGATCACGCAACCTGCGAAGGAACTCCCTGATTTTCGTTTGTTCTTGTTTTTTTTGGAAAGGAGAAACTGTAGAAATCTCGAATCAGACTGAATTTATTCCTTAAATCGACACCTGTAGATGCTTTAGAAAGGTTAAAGGAAAGACAACAAGTTATTAAAAGTAGGACTTGAATTTATCTGCTAAAACCAGCAAGCTATTGTAACACATGGGCGGAAAAGTCCCGGGCAGTCACCTTTCTCTCAGTTAGTACTAACCTTCAAAAGACAGCTGTTAAAATTTCATGATATTCTATTCATTAGTTTGTGAGTTATTGTGCTAAGAGTCACGCTACTTTTGTTATTCTCAAAACAATGGACCAAGAACAATTTCGTGTTTTAATTTTACTCTGCTTCTTGATGGGAAAAGATTCCGTTCAAGCGAAGCAATGGCTTGAAAGGTGTTATGGGGACTCCGCTCCATCAGAAACAACAATAAAACGTTGTTTTGCTAACTTCAAACGTGGTCGTAGAGACACCGATGATGCAGAACGCAGTGGACGTTCAAATGAGGCGGTAACACCAGAAAACATCAAAAAAATCCACAAAATCGTTTTGAATGATCGAAAAGTGAAGTTGCGTGAGTTAGCTGACATCGTAAAGATATCAAAAGAACGTATTGGCTTTATATTGCATGAGCATTTGACTATGAGAAAGCTCTGTTCAAAGTGGGTGCCGCGTTTGCTCACTGTTGACCAAAAACAAGAACGTGTTGATGATTCTGAGCAGTATTTGGCCATGTTTAAACGTAACAAACCGGAATTTTTGCGTCGATATGTGACAATGGATGAAACATGGATCCATCACTTCACTCCGGAATCAAAACGATCGTCATCTGAGTGGGCAGCAACTGGTGAACCTCGTCCAAAGCGCGCGAAAGCACAACAATCGGCTGGAAAGGTTATGGCCTCGGTATTTTGGGATGTGCGTGGTGTAATATTCATCGACTATCTTGAGAAAGGAAATATCATCAACAGTGAATATTATATAGCGTTATTGGAGCGTTTGTAGGCCGAAATTGCAAAGAAACGACCGCATATGGCAAAGAAAAAAATTTTGTTTCATCAAGACAACGCACCGTGTCACAAGTCAATCAAAACAATGGCAAAACTACATGAATTGAACTTCGAATTGCTCCCACATCCACCGTATTCGCCAGATTTGGCTCCCAGCGACTACTGGCTGTTCGCAGACCTCAAATAAATGCTCGCCGGTAAGAAATTTCGCACGAATGAAAAGGTTATCGCTGAAACAGAGGCCTATTTTGAGGCAAAAAATAAATCGTTCTACAAAAGTGGTATTAAAATGTTAGAGCGGCGCTGGAATCATTGCGTTGCTCTTGATGGAGGAGATTACGTTGATGAATAAAGCTAATTTTGAACCAAAAAACCGTGTTTTCTTTGTTAGGCCCGGGACTATTCAGCCCATGTGTTATGTATGTAGCAATTACACGGCAATTACTCTAACCGGAACAAAAAAAAAGATCTTAGTCACCTTTTAGTAGAAATATTTAGGAGAAAGAAGCCTACAACAAGGCTATAATCGCAGGGTAGTGTACTGCAAAAAGTGTGTATGAATATTTTCCAGGTTCCAACGTGGAATGTGTTAACAAAATTAGCAGCTATAACTGACATCAATATTTCAGTCTATTCCATGAACTCTTAATGGAGGGGATAACTTGTTGTTTAAGACCAAATTTAAGGCAACGTGCATAATTTCCTGATATAAGTTGACCCGGAATTTATCCATTTTAAAACGACAATCAGCGTATCTCTAACCGTTCCAATTTTAAGAGTGTATCCCGATAAACTCTTAACATCAACCGTCGTCTCTGCAATCGAGGACATTCAAGTTAATTAAAAACATATTAAGCTACAGTATGCATGTTTATACCATCCATGTTTACGTAATACAATAATGGATTCAAACATCAATCATTCCTCGAAATTCCTCGGCATGTATAAGCCGTCATATCCACAGATATCCATTTTAAAGGACGCCAAGTTTATTACATTCAACGTTCAGGCGACCAGAAGATGTCAATTTACCCCTGAGAAAGAGGATTGACGTTGTATGCGTGTAGTTTCCGGCATACGGCTGGTGTTTTTTTCAAATCTACCCCTTATGCCTTTTCGTATACACAAGTAGATGCTGAAAAATGGGGTTGCGTGAGGCAGTTGTTAAATTAATTATAAAAAATATGTATATATATAGAGGGAGGGAGGGGGGGGGGGGGGCATCGTTTGCTCCCTTGTGATCTGGAAGGGAAAGTGGAAAAAGACCACCCCCTATTTTCGCTGAACATAAAGTGTATACCATATTTACATTTCCTGCATTAACTCAAATTTACTCAAATTCTTCCTACATTTCTATTGTTTAGTTTCTGTAGAGTTGGTGGTGGATGTATTCGTGAATAATACTGGTACCCTAGTAATTTTTTTTTTTTTTTCAAAAAAGCGACTTCACTAAATGAAGGAAATTTATATTGCAGATATTTTTCTCCAGCCATTAGTTTGGCACTAATTTACGTGTGCGCAAGCTTCTGGATATGAAGCTAAAAACGAGATTCCAATGGAACTCAACCAACATTTTGAATTGGGTGAATTTGTAAAGAAACAAAATATGTAAATTATAGGATACCATGAACGTTAAATAACAAAATAAAAAAAGATACACAAATAAAATTTTACAAGACGATAGCAGTGCCAACCCTCGGATGCAAGTGACGAGACTGCCAGCCAGAGCAAGATTTTATAGATGTTTAGCAAGGAGAAGTGTTAGGCAGACCAAATAAAAAACGGGTATCGTAACAGACAAAGTGCCCAAAACCTGAAGTGAAGAAAAAGAAGAAGACAAAGTTGCCGAATTTGAGGCGAAAGAGAATTATTAAGAATTAGAACCATCACATCCACAGAAAATAACTTATTGGTGTGGTTTCTGAGGAGATTGGTTGATTAGGCTGTATTTCTTTTGAGAATGAAGATGGCATTGCTAACGCTATCACTGGAGGTCGATATCGAATCGTAATTACAAACTTATTATTTGACCAATTCGAAAGCATTGATGTCGAGAACATATTTCAATAGGATGATACACATCCTTCGGGATTATTTAAGGCAAACACTTTACGTTATCAATCTCGAAACTACTTAGCTATCATAAAATTATTGATGAGTAAAAGAATAAAGCTATGGCAGGAGTTACAACCACAATTTTCGTATCGTAAAATTATTCATCATTAAGAAACCCAACGCGAGATCTCTCTATACTGTTACTCCATCGGTTTCTATTTTCTAATCAATCTTGTTATTCAAAAATTTAAACAACGGAAGAATCCTATATCCGAATTTAAAGGCCTGCCTCCTTTTTACATCATTAAAAGATCCAACTACGCCCGAACGGTGGTGAAACCAATCTTACCTGCGAACTAATGAACTATTTTGAATACCCAAAAACGTATGAAGGAGGCTAAAACGAAACTGAAATGGAAAAAGAGAGCACCGAAACAAGCGTACTAGTGGAGGATACGGTAACAGCAGGGTTTTTTATCATCGGAGGAATTAAAAAAAGGATTGAACAACGCCACGGAGCGACCAGAAAAAAAAGAGAATCCTTAACCCCCGTAGGAATGTGCGCAATCATGATATTTAATATAGAAAAGCGTGCTCGGCGTATAAGTATGCGAGAATACGATGGCGTCTCTGATCCTTTTTGAAATACCAATAAAAGGGAATGAGGCGAAAGAAAAAAGAAATGCGGAGAGATATATGAGGTGTATTGAAAGAAAGACGAATTATGGGAATTTAAGCTTTGTATACGGTGGTTGGATCGCTTTATAGGGTAATTCTCTATTGTTCCCGCGAACAATACCAATAATTATGAAAAATTGATCGGTTTCTGTGTTCTATTTTCGACGCTTACTTGATTACAAGTGATGGATAATAACCATGTCTGTGTCTCCTTGGTTAATGCAGTGTTTTGCACTGAAAACTTGCAATAAAGAAATTAAATAAATCGGAAGCTAACACCATGGTAACGAGGATATTATTTTATTAATAATTCATCTTAATTCTAAAACTTAAGGGTAATAGTCCCAAAGTTTTCATAAATACTACTTTAATGTGAAGAGCTGCATGTCTAATAAGAGACAGCAAATTTGACACCTCTATAAATCTACCAAATATATGATGACTTTGAAGAATTACGTTTTACACTGAAATTTACAATGAAGAAATAAGGTAAATAAGAAGTTAACACTATCGTAACGAGATCGTACCAAGTTTTTCATCAACACTAGTTTAATGGAAAGCTTCTGACTGTCCAATGGTTCTCCATGTAATGGAACCTCTACCATTCTAATCGCGATTTAAGCAGCAAATCTTGTGTATCTTATGCCTAATAAAAGAACAACAACGTTGACATCTCCACAAATCAAGCAAATGAGTCATGGCTTCGAGGAATTTGTTTTTTTTTACTGAAATTTACAATAAAAAAAATGAAGTAAATCGGAAGTTAACACCACGGTAACAAGGATATTACTTAATCAATGATTCATCTTAATTTTTAAACCTAAGGGTGATAAGTACCGTTACCAAAATATTCCAGGATGTTGGGTGCAAACACCGTTTAAGATGCCAAAAACGTTGATAGAGAGACCAGGTTTTGATAACCAAGCGATGATCAAAGCACTGATCAATTTTTTTGCAAAACCTTGGCATTAATTTGCGTATAGGACAACGGTAAATAATTTACCTTGTTCAAGCTTACGACGTTTTGCTTTTATATAATCATAAATGAACTTACCATTAAAAATTACAATCAAACATAGCAATTTACTAAAAGACCTTTTGCTTTTTCTTAGTAAAATGTATACAATTCATTCTACATTTTTCTAGCTAAGGTTAGGTTATTTTAAGGTCTGCAGTGTGCTTACACTTTGCTTGGTAATTGTAGACTAACTCCGGATGTCCTTGGCGATAATCCATTGCTGAGATGCGTTGGTGACGGCATTCTCCATGATCACTGAGTTGAGTCATCATCCTGCAACTCCTGCAATTGCTCGTCTTCGCATTTCTGTGGTCTACCAAAGCACTCACTGTCTTTCACATTGAAATCACCACTGAACGATAAAGCAAAGACGCTAGTTTTCGGCGGAGTTAACTTAACTTAGGCGTGTTTGTAATTTAATTGTAATTAATATATACTTTTCGCTGGCGCCATCTTCTGGTTAAATCTGAGATAACATACACCTGGTATAGAGATTTAGAATCAGATACGTATCTTACCAACGTCATAGTACGTTCCCTGTTACTTTCTACGTAATATAATTATAAAAAACTAAGTACGATCTCTGCAGGTGGTATTATGATTGAATCTATTGAGTTTAGGGTGGTAATATTCTACTTTAGGGATGTTTCCTTTATGAAATAGGGGATTTCTGTTCATCACCAAACCTTATAGGGGTTCGTAATATGAAATTCATCAAACTAACAACGTTACTATCAAAGACAAAAAATAAATTATCTTTCTATTTCCAATCGTTTTAATTATAACGAATAAAAAATGGCTGAAAATAAAAGCAGGGTCCGTAAGTTTCTAATTAATGATCCATTTTAAATCAAGCAGGCCGTCACAACATACGTTTTAGGAACGGTTTCGAGAAATGAATAGCGTTCATTCTCCGTCTCCCTCTATCATATTCCATTAAAGCACGTCTTTTTTCCATAGACTCGGCACCGAGATGCGGTAGATACATGCATAACTCCGTGGATATTCTAATTTTTTTTTCTGTATTCATATACGCGCGTTTAAATATGGGATTATTAATCATTTCTCGATACGACCGTCTTTCTCTGACCTATGCGCGTCGAATATCAACTGTCTTCGTCGCACTATCCAACGCCGCGATCGAAGTAAGTTGGGTAAAAATTCATTTGTTTCCAACAATGATAAATGAATGTTTCTAATTTTTAAACAACTCTTTTCGTTTCTGTTTTCTGGGGCTTTTTTTCTCGTTTTATATATTATTATGTATATGCATTGTCTGCCCGATGAACGGACTGAAAGGCGACGAAGATAGGCGACGTAAAGTCATTGAATTGAGAAGGATAAGAGATCAGATCGGACGTTGTTTTTTCGGGCGGTGGGCATTTTTTTTTAAACGATATTGTGAGATTTGTAAGGAACGAAAGAGGGTTGGAAATATGTGGAGTATAAGATTTAGAATTGAGAAAGTAACGTGTGGCTCGTGGAACTCTGAATTATGCAGTGAATCTCTTGCTAGAAACTGCATTGCAGTCTCTGACGTGAACTAATTATGAAGTTTGGAGTTCACGTTCAAAGTCACCTTATTTAAAAATCTTAGGAATCCGAGGGCGACCTGAAATATTTCCGGAATCGACAAGAAAGATGCGGTATTGGTGTGGTTTTTTATTTGAATTTTTCGAAGACCAATATACTTTTTGAAACGGCCAGTCTCTTCAAGCCGTCGGAGGAGGAGTAGGATGTTTCGAGCTCTACAAAATAGCCATCTGTAGCGGCGATGACCTGCTCATTTGAGGCAAATCTCTTTCCTCCCAGGGATTTTTTCAAGTTTGGGAATAGGAAAAAGTCGCTGGGGGCGAGGTCCGTTGAATATGGAAGATGAGATTCTAATTCGTAGCGCGTAGACTGTAGTTATATGCCCATGCTGATCATTGAATCCATTTCAACCTTCGTGCGCCATCTCTTGCCGATTTCAGAAGCATTTCAGGTCGCCTTCGTAATTGACGGCTTAATACCATACGATCACATAAATCTCGCAAGCCATGCAACCATTTCTTCAAAATATCTTGTTGATAGTGAGTAGTGAATTCATAGCGTCGAATAAAATAAATAATGAAAAAAACTAAGTTTAAGGAAGAAAAATTTCGTGACTTGCTAGAAGGAAAATTTATTCTATCGTATGGTAGAAAGATACTAAATTTATTGACAAAAGGAATGAAATGAATTTTTATTCTTGTTCACTATATAGAGGCAAAATTTTCTTTTTGTTCACGTTTTGGAATTTCATGTTATCGAGACTTTATTGTAGATGGAAAGTTCCAAATTGATTTGCTATAATTTGAAGATCATTTACGTAATATGTAAGTCGGTATATGCAGTGCCATCTGTTCGAAAATAATATTACTATCAATATATTCAAAACCTTCCCTAATACCAATTTCATTAAAAATTTAGTCACTCTCCAGGTCATCAATTAGTTGGTTAAAACATTTGAAAATGAAAAGGACTTTGAAACTGTATCCCCTAAACCGGGAACAATAGCCATGTAAAATTTGTTGTAATAAATTCTATAGATCTATAGTGCTGGTTTTATGTAGATATACGGATTTGAAGTCAAAATTTGGGTATGGAAGATTCGGTTATAAACAGAATTTAGTTATTATTATAGGGATTGTTTGGGGATGCATATCTACTGTTATTATTAAATTATTTTTTTTATTACGCTGAAAATACACGTTTAACATAAGTTTGTATAGACCTTTAATATAATTAGATAGTTAAAATAGTTTATCTCAGTTGACTTTGTTGATTCTTCAGTTCTTCAATAGTTGCAGTTTTACTACGTAATGCATAAGCTGTAATTTAGTACCATAACATCTTAAAGCATCTGTAATAAGAAAACAAATTGTAAAACGTATATGTGCCTAGCGTATGCTAATTCGGTTCCATTTTCTTCAGCCTACTGTATGCAAGTGTTAAAACTGCTGATTGTTACTTCATGTTTCACGTTTAGTTCATCTATAGTTTAGCTCAGTTGGCCTCATTGGTTCTTTAGTTCTTCAATAGTGGCAGTTTATTCTTCTTCACTTCAGATTTTATGCACTTTGCCTGTTATGATATCAATATTTCTATTCTATTTGATCTGCCTACATTTGTTCTTCCTAAAAATCTGTAAAATCTTGTCCTTGCTGGCAATCTAGTCACTTGCATCCGTTCTACGTGTTCCTTCTACTTGTTTTTGTTTTCCTTTATTCTTTCATTTAAATCGAAGATGTTCAGTTCCGTTCTTACATCTAGATTTCTTATTCGATCAGATCTTGTGCAACCTCTCTTGTGTCTGTATCCCACTTTCTTGTTTTTTCGTTGTTTGTTTCGTTCTTGTATTATTTTATTTGTGTATCCTTTGTTATTTTGTTTTTTTAACGTTCTGCTGGTTGTTGGATATGTGTGAATTTATTCAATTTTTCTTCTATGTATTTGTTTCGATCATAAGATACATCGCAGTTTAGGTACCTAAAGTGTTTCACCTGTTCCAAGTACAGCATCGGTTATGACTATCTTTGTCCTAATTGGGTATTTACCCAGTAAAGCGATGGTTTTCGTTTTATTTGGCGATACCTTCATTTCACAGTTTTGATTGACTTGTGACACGGTGCGTTGTCTTGATGAAACAACATTTTTTTCTTTGCCATATGCGGTCGTTTCTTTACAATTTCGGCCTTCAAACGCTCCAATAACGCTATATAATATTCACTGTTGATGGTATTTCCTTTCTCAACATAGTCGATGAATATTACACCACGCACATCCCAAAATACCGAGGCCATAACCTTTCCAGCCGATTGTTGTGCTTTCGGGCGCTTTGGATGAGGTTCACCAGTTGCTGTCCACTCAGATGACGATCGTTTTGATTCCGGAGTGAAGTGATGGATCCGCGTTTCATCCATTGTCACATATCGACGCAAAGATTCCGGTTTATTACGTTTAAACATGGCCAAATACTGCTCAGAATCATCAACACGTTCTTGTTTTTGGTCAACAGTGAGCAAACGCGGCACCCAGACCCTTTGAACAGAGCTTTCTCATAGTCAAATGCTCATGCAATATAAAGCCAATACGTTCTTTTGATATCTTTACGATATCAGCTAACTCACGCAACTTCACTTTTCGATCATTCAAAACGATTCTGTGAATTTTTTTGGTGTTTTCTGGTGTTACCGCGTCATTTGGACGTCCACTGCGTTCTGCATCATCGGTGTCTCTACGACCACGTTTGAACTCAGCAGACTAACATTTTATTGTTGTTTCTGATGGAGCGGAGTCCCCATAACACTTTCAAGCAATTGCTTCGCTTGAACGGTATTTTTTCCCATCAAGAAGCAGTGTAAAATTAAAACACGAAATTGTTTTTGATCCATTGTTTTGAAAATAACAAAAGTAGCGTGACTTTTAGCACAATAACTCACAAACTAATGAATAGAATATCATGAAATTTTAACAGCTGTCTTTTGAAGGTTAGTACTAACTGAGAGAAAGGTGACTGCAATAAAACTAGCGTCATCTATGTGTTAGGCCCGGGACTTTTCAGCCCATGTGTTATTTTGCGTATACAAGATGTACAAGTTAATCTTTTCTTCTTCTAAAGAAGAAGATATTCATGCAACTGTCGCACTAACTGATAAATAGCATAATTTGTTCGTTTTTTAATTTCAATGTGTAAAATTTAACATGGAATTATCAAAAACATTTCTATCTATTCTTAATTACATGTTAATGATATATTAAGCTATCCATAAATTCAGACGAAGGTCAGGATAGTTTGCGCAAACCTTTTATAATGTATATATCTCTTTCTGTAGGAGTACTAAATCGTTTGCGTACAACAGAATTTAGGGTGGTGCTCTGATATAAACGTATTCCTTTAGGGCATTTCGTTTTCCATTCCTTTATGATAGCAATATATATATATATATATATATATATATATATATATATACTCCCTTGCTTGTTAGTATTTCCCTAGTTAATCTTCCGCCTACATCCACCATAATTTTGGTGTCAGTGTATAGACCCTGTATACCTCTTATTAAATGATGTGGATATCCTTGTTCTTGGAGTTTATTTTAAAATTGCTTGCACTTCTGCACTTTGAGAATATTACAAAGAAACTAGTGCTTACGTAGAAGTGCACTAGATTCAGGTAAAAGACCGACTAATTTTAACGAAATTTCGCCACTTATATTTATATATAATAGCAACCCCTACCACAAATCACCCCCCTTACATTTTACTTATTTTCACACGATTTGCAACGTTTACCCAATAAACCAATCGCACCGTTTTAGACCCTCCCGTTTTAACGGTAATTCTTTTGTCGTTTTTCAGGTAAAATTCTCGAAAATCTATCGTTAGGTCCACCCAGACAGGAACCGACACCGCCGTCGCAGCCGCCGACACCGCCTAGCACGCCTCTATCCCCGAAAACTACCGAATTGCACCACAAAACGTCCGCCCTACCGAACATTCCCAACCTAACCATTACGCAATCGTCTTCTAGTCCGTGTTTACCTCAGCAGAACCAACAACAGCTCCAGCAGTGCTCGAGCAGCGCGTTAATTCATCATCATCATCACCATCATCAGCAGCAACACCAGCATCAAAAGACACCGTTGAATCTCGGAAAGAAGTGTAAGAGCGGTAGCGTCCCATACGCCAACGGGACCGGTGCGAATTCGGGGATCGGTTTGAGTGCTTCCGGTAGTGGACTCGGTGGTAATAGCAATAGTACTAGTTCGAATGCGAGTTCTTTACAGTGCGCGGAATTTCTGTATCAGCAGCAGCATCAGACTCAGAGCGAGATCGACGTCTTGCGACTGAGGATGGTAGAAGGCAAGGAGCAGAAATCTGCGGCGAGTGGAAGTGGTGGAATTAGTGGGAATAATATCGGTGGTAGTGGGAGTTCGCTGCAAAATAGTAGGGTAAGTAACGTATGATTCGAAATAGAATAGCTTATCATGAACAATACGTAAGTTTATTGACCTATACTCTATTTTTTAATTCGGAGGAGTAAAAGGAAAAGACGCGTTTACACGATGGAATTTCTCAAAGCTATTTTCTGGCGGCAGTTTTAAAACTAGCTGGGATTTTATATAAGTTGTAGCTACGTAATTAATTACGTATTCATTACAAAAATAAATCGTTAATTAATGAAAGATAGAAGACACTGCAGAATAATATTTTTTGATCAAATACACCATACTAGGGTAATGGAAATTTATTATTTCGTTTTATACAAGTTTTAAGACTGCTAATTGCTTCTTCATGTTTCACTTTTATTACATCTATAACGGTTTCATCGCTTGAAATATTATCATCGCTATGTAGAGGCAAAAGGTCATCTCCACCATTTGTTAGGTTCAATTTCGTTATGCTGATGATTATCAGACGAAATTTGAGGGAACTTGCTTCTGATTTCAGTAAGTTCTTGCTGATTGTCTTCAGAAAGTAGCTTTTTTTTCACTGCAGTTAATGGAAAATCGTCATCTGAGTCATCTTCAGTCGAAAAAAGAAAATATTTCCTTGCAGCATTTATTTATTGCATCAGCTGACACGTTCTTCCAAGAGCGAGAGAGACGAGAGACTGCATCCTTCAAATTAATATTTTTAAGGGCGTCCTCGACCGCCAGAATGTGGACCAAAAGACTTTTTCGATGATAAAGTTTGTTTAGCTGTATGGCATTTGATCCATTGGTTGAAGTAATATGGGGCAATTAGGCGGCAAAAACGTTGTTACAATGACACCATTATCGCTTTTCAACTGCTCCCCTGAAACATGACATTGTCTATTAATGACAACGCTTTCCCAATAAGATCGTTCTCTTATTTGAAATATTCTTACCGGTTTGACAAAATATGCATGAAACTATCCAACGAATGCTGCGGATGCATTCCTTGTTGAATGGTACTCAACCGGAATATTAGCGTTTTTAAAAGCTTTAGGATTTTCAGCTCTGCCAATAACCATCAGTGTTAGTTTATGAGTACCATCGCCCAAATGTACCAATGTACAAGCGGGAAAATTTACTGTCTCTTTGGAGCTTTTTTGCCTTGTTGGTGAGGTCCTAAATTCAGAAATTTTCGCTTTCTCGGCGGGGATATTTGGGTTCCAGAGGTAATTGCTTCCCCCACCATATCCACGAAAATGTTTTACACGGAGAATATGTTAGCCGATTACATTTCATTACATTTTTTTTTTATTATCACAACGCAAATTTAGAGTGAAAATAAATACAAACGCACTCAGATAAATAGACGATCTAAAGATCAATGAGCTGTTGTAACAATATGGTGCCCGGCACTATATCAAATATCGCTAGTGTAATTTGTGCCGAAAACTGGTCAATAATTAGCCTACTTTTTGGGGATTTAATTTAAAAGCACTCCTCCTAATTACAAAATAGAGTATAGATAACTATGATAACTAACCTTAGATATTTCAATCGACGTATTTAATAGAGCATTTCTTTTATTATATATCTACAGATATGCATAATTCGTATTTACGGATATACACTAATAATACATTAATAATCAGTAAGGAATTTCTTGGGAAGTTATTGTATAAGGTACCAATATCATTTACCTGTATCTTAGGAGGGAAGGGAGAATTACTTCTTTTAAAAGGAATACACATAGTAGTTATGAATTTATCTATTTACTATCATTAGATTATAAGCAGGAATAGTCCTTGTTTCATATTCCAAAATGACACTATAAGATCTCGTCGCCTAAAATTCTACGTTTTTAAAAGTTAGTTTACGATTATTTTTTTAAATTTTTTATGAAAACGAGATACACCCGCCAAGACACGAGATATATATAATTGAACACAGGCGTGAAGTTACCAACGCCTTTCTAGGATGATTTGTATAATACTACGAGTACAGAAGAGTTTATGGAATTATATTTCGATATCTCTATATTTAGTTAGTGACTATTTGAACGTTAACCGATGGCGAAACGTTAAAGGGATTCAAAGAAAAAGAAATTAAAAATTATTAGAATAACTTCCCTTGGTTTGCCAGTGATAAATTTTTATCCATTAAAAATTTCACAAAAATCTAATCCAATTAAATTCAAAGTTGGTAATAACAAGGAATTTAAATAATCATTTTCCTCGATCGTATAAAGCAATATTAAATATTTCAAAATGGTTAAAGTTATAGTTCAAGGGATATTTTATATTATTAAATGACATAAAAAAGCACGTAAGACCACGTTTTCTCCATAAAGCAAATAATAACAGAAGGGATTTATAGATTTAGAGAAAACTTGCGATAGGATCCCAAGAAAGAAGTTATGAAATGTGAATAATAAGACTGATACAAATGGTATATAGAAATACCTCAGAAACCTTTAGAATAACAGAAGGATTAAGGCAAGATGGAAGCCTAAGCCCAGTATTGTTACACAGTAATGTACGAAGAAAAGTAAAATAAAACGTTAGCAGGGCATATTAACTTACAACGAGTCGAAGTATCTGAAGAGTTTGCAGACGATGTAGTGGTTGTGGCAAAAAATGAAAAAGATTTACAGAGAAATTTAGAAGTATGGAACTCGACATTAAGAGAGAGTCAAATGAAGTTGAGCAAAAATAAAACTAAAGTAATAACAATAGGAGAAGAACCAGTGCAAATGAGAATTCGAATCGAAGGGACACCAATCGAACGAGTAAAAACGGTTCCAATACTTAGAAGTGATATTCGACGAAAGTGGGATGCAAGAAGCAGACATCCAATAAAAGAATTGAGAAAACAGCTAAATTATACTACACAACAAGAACGAAATCTCTCGGAAAACGAAAATGAAAGTGTATGAGTCTATTTATCGACCGATATTAAAGTTTGGCTGCGAATCGTGGATACCAAACCAAAAACAAAGAAGTAAGATACAAGTCATGGGAATGAAGTATCTGAGAAGAGGTAGAGCAGTTATAAAATACGATAGAACGACAGACATCGACATAACGGAAGATTTAGACATTAATTCTGTACAGGAATTTATTGAGCAGAGATTGGAATGGTGGGGACATCCGCAAAGAATGGATACTGAGAAACAACCTAGAAGAATATGGAAAACAAATATTGCACACAATAAGAGAATAATAATAATAGTAATAGTGATTTACCTCCAACAGGTTATAACACCCAATTACAGGAAATTACTAAAATACATAACAGCAAGTAAACAGCAATTCATATACATATATAAATATACTAATCCAAACTAAACAATACCAACACGTTAGGGAGTATAAAGTACTAAATATTACAATTACCCTATGGTATAGGAGTATATATAAAGAGGATTATTCGACTAATACTAAAATTATATTAAATCAAATCAAATTAAATTGGTGATGAAATGTTGACAAATGTTAGGGGGAAGAGATCTGACGAAGAAAGACTGCATCAATGATAGATCTAAATGGGTCAGCGTGGATATCACAAAGATCAGAGATGCTGTTGAAGTTAGTACACATCAGGTGCACTGGGGACCTTATAAGGACATTTGTTCGAGCTCGACCACAATAAAAGGCAAATGAAGATCTGGAGCCAACTCTGGGAACAAGAAAATTACACAACCCAAGTGCCAGGGACAATCAATCCTGTTATGTACTAAACAAAACAAAAATTTTAGTAAAGAAATCGTTCGTCTGGTAGAAAGAGATACAAAATTAAATTTCCGCAGTAATACGCCATGTTCAAAGCCTCTAGGTGGATAAGACCTTCTCTGTACCGTCTCAATATAGTTTATGTGTGTTTCATAGATAGGAAACCAGACCAACGCGGCGTACTGCAACCGAGATCGAATGAGAGAAAAAAAATAACGTAGATAGAGCTTGTATACTGCGAAAGTCCCTACAATTACGGTAAATAAATCCATATATTTTATTACATCGCGATACCAACTGAAATATGTGATCAGAAAAAGGCAGAGTGGTGTCAAAAAGCACCCCCAAATCTTTGACAGATGTTGTCACCTAAAGTGGCACGTCCTCAACGTTATAATTGTGAGTAATAGCTTGCTGACGCTTAGTAAATATCATGGTAGTGCATTTTGAAATATTTAAGGACAATCTGTTAGGCTTACACCAACCGGAAACACAATCGATACTTCTCTGAAGCAAAACACAATCTGCAGTAGAATCAATGTTTAGAAACAGTTTAATGTCGTCAGCGTACGTTAGCGTTTCGGATTCAACAATACTATCAATGTCGTTAATGAAGAGCAAGAATATTAGAGGTCCAAGATTAGATCCCTGAATTCCTATAGCATACTTGAAATTCTCTATTGATCAGGTACGATTGCAAGAGTGAGCGTAATAGTCCTGAAAATCCGAACGAATTCAGCTTTCGTAGAAGAATATAATGGTCAATCTGATCGAACGCTTTCTGGAAGTCCAGGTAAATAGTGCCAACTTGGCTTCTGTTGTCTATTGCTTCAGAGACATATTGCGTAAAACAAGCGAGATTAGAGACGGTTGAACGCTGGGATACAAAACCATGTTGTTTTTGAGAGATCCAACCGCGCAACTCTAAAGAAATATGAGAAAGAGGAATATGTTCAAACGCTTTTGAAAAGTTCCAAAGTAAAGAAATTGGACGGTAATTATGGATTTCAGAGGGATCTCCTTTTTTGAGTACTGGGCATATCTGTGCCAACTTCCAAACTGTTGGAAATTTAGACTGCTTCAAAACAAGATTGAAAATAACGTGCAAAGGCTTCGCAGAGAGGAGAGGAAGGCCAGGGCACACTTGGGATAATGTCATAATGAACATTTTGGAAAGAAGAGGTAAAACATAAATTGAAGCGGTGAAGTTGGCAACGTATAGAAAGTGATAGAGGAAGTTTGTAAAGCTCTAAAAGGAACATAACTCCCGACACCATTTGTATGGTACATGGGTTATTGGATTTACAGTTTATTAATACAAATATTGTGATAGGGCTGATTCAGGTGGGTAAATATTTATGGCCAATAGTGTAAGTTCATCATCTAGACGTCAAAGCGTTTAAAAAAATTAAGTAAATAATTTTTTTTCTCGAACCTATAAAGGGATGTCAAAGCTATCAAATTAGCCAAACTTGTAAGTACATGGAATGCTTTATCATCACCAACTGACGAAAGTTAATAAACGAGTCGGCACACAACTGTATTCATGCTACTGTAGTAGCTTATATTCCATAATACATCTTGAAACAAAGCGTACATATTAAATTTAAAACCGACGAGAGACAATAGTACACTGGCATACTTTCTATAGTACGCCTTCCATATAAGAAAAAGCAATTCCTAATATTCTTCCAAAAACGAATGCGTCCATATAACATGCCTAACGGTACCGACGACAAAGTACACACAGCAGGCGGGTTTTTCAGTAAATTTTTTACGTCGCAACGTGCATTAATCCGTGACTCGTGAGCGCCCAAAAATTGCCGTAAAAATCAACATTTCCTCCGAATTAAGCGGAAAGATGCGTTTTTCTATTCATCTTCGTTAGCCGTATGTGGACGAGTATGCGGTTCTTTTTTTAGCGTTACCCAACGCGTTTTTAACCTAATGTGTCGATTGCATGCCGTTAAGTTAATATAATTAGAGCTTTCTCAATGCTCTGCGTGCCGTTGAAGATACGATGATAGAATGTCGTAGATGAATGTATGAATCGCTAGAAATGTAAAGGAACTGTTTGGTTCGACATGAAATCATTTTAAATAAACATCTTTGAGAGTATGTGATTTTTTTTTTAATCCTATGTCGTTTATACCTTGCGGTGTCGGACTATTTATTTTCTTATTTTTATCTTCCACAGGTTCCTGTTCTGAGCCGGTTGTTTGGTTTCAATCCATCCCATACTTCTCTTTTCCGAAGTTCTATACACCTGCTCCTTCCTGGTGTTTCGGGATCTACCTATTCTGTTTTTGCCCTCTGTTTTGGCTTCAAATATCCTCTTTGTGATTCGATCTTCTTCCATTCTGTGTAGATGTCCAAGCCATCCCAGTTGTCTCTCTTCTATGACCACTTCTACACGTTTGGTACTCGGACTATTAGTGATTGCCGTGTTTCTGATTCTGTCTCTTCTAGTTACTCCTTCTATTCGTCTTAGGAATCTCATTTCCATGGCCGTAACTCTGCTTTTGATAATATTCGTGATTATCCATGACTCGCCACCATATGTTAATGTTGGTCTCACCACTCTTTTATACACCTCTGTCTTTATTTTTTTTAGGTATTTCTTTTTTATCCAGTTACGAATTTCTCAATACGTTATATATTTTTGCGGATTTCCCTATCCTCTCATTTACCTCTTTCTCTATTCTCCCATCGTCTTCGATGATTGTTCCTAAGTAGTTGTAACTTTTAACTTTTTCCAATGCTTTTTCCCCGATTTTGATGCTATGTTTTCTTTCTTCTGCTGCTGTTATCATTGTGTTTGTTTTCCTCGTGTTTATCTCCATGTTTATCTTTGTTAGTTCTTCTTGGTGTATATCTTCAAGTTTTGCTGTAATGTCTCTTCCGAGTGTGCTATCAGTACCATATCATCTGCAAACATTAGTCCCTGTACGTTTTGCATTCATTTTCCAGTTTTCTACTTTCATATTTTGTCCTTTTTGTTTAGCTAACTATTCTAGTTAGGTGTCTTACTTGAACTATAAAAGTATAGGCAATACTAAAGTTATTACTTATAATGAGATTTACAAAACTTATGTAGATATCCATACACTTCGCGAACCCACAAAATTTTCAAACAATGACCTGCAAGCATGATTAGTTTTGGCACTAACCTAACACCTCTCGCAGTTTAATTTCGCCAAGAAAGTTTTAAGATAAATTGGTATTTGAAATGAACTAGAAACACTTTGGACGCGAGTTACTGGTAACAGAGATATACAGGCATACGGACGAAAATAGTAGTCCCAAATTAATATCTATAAATCACATGTACAGCAGACAATTCTTTCGCAACAATATTAAAATTATTTAAAATCCCTGAATACATAATAGTTCCGGAAAAGTATCGAATTTGATGGAGAATTACTGAGTTTTCTAGTCAAGCGCAGCTATTTGCCTATGCATTAAAATAGCTGGCGGCACTAAACGCAGATACATAAAGTTCTGCCTGTTGCAGAATAATGTAACAAATTGTTAATTATACATTTCTATTATAATATGGGCCGGGGAAAACATTGTTTAACGGAAAAAAGAGCAATTAACACATGAGCTGAAAAGTCCCGGGCCTAACAAAGAAAACACGTTTTTTTTTGGTTCAAAATTAGCTTTATTCATCAACGTAATCTCCATCAAGAGCAACGCAATCATTCCAGCGCCGCTCTAACATTTCAATACTACTTTTGTAGAACGATTTATGTTTTGCCTCAAAATAGGCCTCAGTTTCAGCGATAACCTCTTCATTCGTACGAAATTTCTTACCGGCGAGCATTTTTTTAAGATCTGAGAACAGCCGGTAGTCGCTGGGAGCCAAATCTGGCGAATACGGTGGATGTGGGAGCAATTCGAAGTTCAATTCATGTAGTTTTGCCATTGTTTTGATTGACTTGTGACACGGTGCGTTGCCTTGACGAAATAAAATTTTTTTCTTTGCCATATGCAATTTCGGCCTTCAAACGCTCCAATAACGCTATATAATATTCACTGTTGGTGGTATTTCCTTTCTCAAGATAGTCGATGAATATTACACCACGCACATCCCAAAATACCGAGGCCATAACCTTTTCAGTCGATTCTTATGCTTTCGGGCGCTTTGGTTCACCAGTTGCTGTCCACTCAGATGACGATCGTTTTGATTCCGGAGTGACGTGATGAATCCATGTTTCATCCATTGTCACATATCGACGCAAAAATTCCGGTTTGTTACGTTTAGACACGGCCAAACACTGCTCAGAATCATCAACACGTTTTTGGTCAACAGCGAGCAAACGCGGAACCCACTTTGAAGAGAGCTTCCTCATAGTCAAATGCTCATGCAATATAAAGCCAATACGTTCTTTTGATATCTTTACGATGTCAACTAACTCACGCAACTTCACTTTTCGATCATTCAAAACGATTTTGTGGATTTTTTTGATGTTTTCTGGTGTTACCGCCTCATTTGGACGTCCACTGCGTTCTGCATCATCGGTGTCTCTACGACCACGTTTGAAGTTAGCAAACCAACGTTTTATTGTTGTTTCTGATGGAGCGGAGTCCCCATAACACTTTTCAAGCCATTGCTTCGCTTGAACGGTATTTTTTCCCATCAAGAAGCAGTGTAAAATTAAAACACGAAATTGTTTTTGATCCATTATTTTGAAAATAACAAAAGTAGCGTGACTCTTAGCACAATAACTCACACACTAATGAATAGAGTATCATGAAATTTTAACCGCTGTCTTTTAAAGGTTCATACTAACTGAGAGAAAGGTGACTGCAATAAAACTAGCGTCATCTATGTGTTAGGCCCGGGACTTTTCAGCCCATGTGTTATATTCTTTACCAATTTCCTTGATAGAGGGATGAGCTATAGGGTTATATATAGTTCTGCGAAAATGAAATGAATACGTTGGTTTCCACGGCCAGAGACGCTGTGTCTTCGATGGCATAACATTTAGACGGTGTGGTCTCCGTCATTTACGTGGTTGGTAACAAAATCAGCGTTTCATCACTTGACGAATTAGGATGAACTGATGCATTCGCCGATAAGATATCCCCGTTCACTGACTGCAGAATGTGCACAAGTTCAATCTCAGAAAATACATTTATTTATGGCCATTGGTTAAAAAGTAATCGCAAATTTAGTTGGGATATATTTTGAGTGGACAGAGGAAATCATGTGGTGTTTGGAGATGATCCAACTATTACATCACCATGTTGAATGTCAACTATTAGTAATATACAAAAGTGCGACGGTGTTTTTTTGTCGATTCCGGAAACATTTCAGGTCACCCTTGTACTGATATCAAACATGAATATATACAACAGATTTAGTACTTTTGAAAATGCGAACCACGTCAGGCACAAAAAACCTAGTGACACGGCGGAACCCGATAACCGTTACGACGATGGCAAACGCCCGTGAAAGTCTGAGATACTATTTAGTAGATTTATTCGTATTTGATTAACATCGTTTGTATTTCCAACAACCCACCGTATTCGAAATACACTCTGGACGTTATATGTACATCAGAAGCTCTTAAATTAATCTAGCAAGCGTTAATTACCACCAGTCCCGATGCGTTCGCATTCTGGTAACTCCTAAAAACTTGTGAATACCGACGTTTTGTCTGAAAATTCTTAGCTCTCATTATCTATAATTAAGCAATAAACGAGAAAATTACACGTTTCCAAATAAAAAAGACCACCGTAGACGGCGATGTAATGCGACGAAAAGAGACGGCGTAATGTTCGAGTTTAATTTTCAAGAAGAGAACAATGATACGAGACCCACATTTCGTACCCGTTTCTCGTTTAGAATACCATGAGAAAAACGTTCTACGTTATTCTCTACGTTCCTAGAATGGGATATGTAGATTTCGCGTTGAAATTGTTTCATTTGTTGGCGTTTTTCACATAAAAAAAAACATCACCTTATTCTTCTAAGTTCGCTTTTAGAAGAGAGGTGTGCGTTCGATGCGCTGTGAGAAGAGTAATTTGGAACGTAGGCAAATTACTTCTTTATTCCGCAAGTTATGGTGTATGGGAATTTCGTTATTAATTGAGATGTTATTTGGGTATAATGTGAATTTTAGGACAACGCGGATTTTTCTTTCAAATCGTGTCTATATTAATAGACTTGCTTTTCAGTAATATGATAATAGCTTTAGAAACCAAGAAAGACCATTTGAATAACTAGGCCATTCATTTTATTGATTATTTTATGAAATAACGATATAAGAAACATTACATTTTAATACTGAACACAGAAAGATTAATTAATTTAAACGATGGTATCCAATAATTTGCTTCTGAAATCTGCACGATTATACTGCATTTATTTCTTCATGTAAAATAAAATGTTTAAATTTTTATCGACTACGTTAGATGAGTAAAAATTCAAAATGTAATGCAATACAATAAACAATCCTAATACTGATACACACAGTGCGACAAATAAGTTTCGGGACTCGAACTGTATTTGAGTAATTTGTATTGCCCCATGTATGTGTTGCCGGTGTTTGATATCTGTGACATTTCTCTTTCCAATAATACTTCTTCTTGTTCTTCTTCTTAGATTTTTGTCGTCTGCCAGTATGCTTCCCAAATAGCCATATGTGGTTACCCTCTCCAATGTATTGCTTCCACATTTAATTTCATTGTTTACCCTATTGTCTCGGTTTTCATTTATGATCATTACCTGAGTATTTTTACCTCCATCTTCACGTCTTCTATTTCCTTTGTCTATATGTTCATTAGCTTTTGCATTTTATTTTAAGAGTTTGCAATCAGGACCATCCGATAATACCAAATGTTGAAATACTAACTTGAAACAAAGAGCAGTTACTTAATTTCACGCAAAACTTGGTAAGAATGCATCAGAAACATTGGTTGGATTGGTTTGACAAATGTACGGAGATGATTGTTGTTTTTCTCCAGCATGAACATTTTTTGTAAGGTATAGAGAAATTAGAAGACTACATTCATGGAGGATTCAAGAAGGTCAATTTCAGCTCGGACGCCAGAAATGATCGAGACAATACGTAATTTTATTGAAAATGATCGTAACGCTTCCCTGAAAACGATGGAATAGGATTTAAATATCGTAAGGGAAACGATAGAAATGAAGATCAACAAAAGGAAATTTATGGTTATAAGTAAAGAAAACTGCCAACTACTTATTGAAAATATTCTATTAAAACTAGTATCCAAATAGCACTTACAAACAGTCAAATACAGGATAAAGAAAACAAAAGACGCCTTCATCAAAATGTCTAAAACTCTTCAAAATCCGCAACCTCAAACTAGATGTTATAGTGAGACTCTTGCGCTGCTACGTATTTTCCATATTATACTGTGGAAATGGAAGCTTAGATATTAACCGGTACAACACAAAAAAAACTCGCGGTTTTTGAGGTGTAGCTTTACAGAAGGATCCTTAAGATATTCTAGACAGATAGAGTGTTCAACGAAGCAGTACTGTAGAGAATGTGGAAGCAAAAAGAGGTAAAGGTAATGTATAGGATTAAGAAAAAGGAATAGAAGCTTTTAAAATCCTTCAAAGAAGGGTGTTTGAAAAGATAGGACGCGGAAGATGGGGAATATCATGGCTCAAGCACCTAATACCACGGTCTCCAAAAGCAACCACAGAATTATTTAGAGCACCAGTCAACATGGTCCCCAATTTTCGGAACGAATAGGCACTAGAAGAAGAAGAAGAAAAGAATCGATCTAAATCATTATTCACGGGGATTTGGGCTTTTACGGAATGTCAAAAATGGGTGCGTGCCAATCATGCCACAAAAGCTGTTTCAGTCGCCAGAAATGATCTAAAGTTCCTGAAATCCATTGTTACGTGTGACGAAACATGGTGCTTCCTGTACGATCCAAAAAAACCAAGCGTCAAAGTGTAGAATAGAAGTTGAAAAATTCACCACAAGCCAAAAAATAACACGGAAAGTTTCATCAAAAATCAAAACAATGCTCATCGCAGTCTTTGAAAGCAAACTGGCCAAACAACTACTTTCAAATATTATCTAGAAGTTTTGAAGCGTTTGATGATCAGAATCCGCCGTATTCGACCCGAATATCGTGATCCAGAGCCCACTCGTTGTTTGTCAATTTTTAAATTCGAAATCAATGCTGCGTGTTGATTCATCCGACATATGCATCTGGTTTTACTCTATTCCCTAAATTAAAGTTGAAGTTGGAAGGATGTTTTTTTTTTGCCAAAACAGCTACAGTACAAACACTAAAGACAATTCCGCAATAACATTAGCTAGAACACCCATGTCATTCACTGTTGAGTCGCTGTAACAAATGTATTGAAAGTGGAGGGCAATATTTTGATTAAAAACATTGAAAAAGGCCAATCTTGAAACTTACTTATCGCACTGTGTATTATAATTTGACATCAAGTCTACTATAATTACAAAAAAAAAGAAACTGAATAAAACTAAATCTTCTCCGCTTCAGAAACAAAAAAAATCACCAAATACGTCACCATTTTCTCATCAAACACCCCCACCCATCCTTCTACTGTCTAATTTGATTGCGTCGAAACAACCGTAGCGTACTCTTTTGTCCTTTCCCGCTATCGGAAAACGTAATTCACCCTCTCCGTATGCGTCGACGCGAGCGCCCCCTCCCCACAAAAAATGAGAGAAAAACCTAATAATAAACGTTCAATGTATACGCTTGCCATAACTTTCCGCTTGTTACAGGGTATCTTCCCGGGCAACATGATCCACTTCTCGTCACACAAGTCGGACGAGGGTAGTCCACCCCCGATGGATACGAGCAACCCTTTAAACGGTAAGTACACTGAGTCTCCGTACGCCCTCTTTTCGCTGTGCGCGTCGGAGGTCCTGGAGCTTTGTTTACATCGAAAAAACGTTTGCCAAATTATTCGGGAATTAGCAAGGGATTCTTTTTTGTTCGGTTGTACATGTATAGACTATACCGTGGTGTTAGTATTACGTGTAGCGATGTTCAAGTCTGATGTCGGGAATCTCGTGGAGTTTTGTCGGAGTATCTAAAGGAAACTGGTCACATGTGAATTGGATGAGTGTTTTTTTGGACTTATGACTACAAACAAAAACCAAATCCTGCTATGCATAATGTTCTAAAGATCTAAGTCAAATTTTGGCTTCGAAGGAAGAAAATAAAACCTTCATTTATTTCTTCGTGATGTTAAGGCCATTGCATGGATATCTTTGTCATAAATTCTCAAATAGTTTGTTTTTAATATAGCTCTGAAGAATGTTAAGGTAAATAAAATCAACAGAATAGGATAATTGAAAACAGTTCACCTATTATTGAATGAGAATATGAAGAACTTATTCGTGCTACTACAATAACATGCATCAACGATAGTAAAACATCCAGTTGAAATCCTTTTTTTTTTTGTAACACACTTTGGAACATATTGTAAACCGAGCTTAACATTACGTAATTATTCTGTCTGCAATAAATTAAGGCACAGAAAGTAAATAAGTTATACTTTAATTGTTTTTAAATAAAGCATGTAAAAAATATAAGAAACAAATTTTCGTTCGCACCTTAGATGACAGTACAGTTCTTATGAAAATATAAACCCAGTGTTGGTATCTGAAAAAGGAATATACGAGGCCATTTCCTCATGCTCCACCCCTCGCCTACTTCTAATTGGTTGTTTGATTAATGTCTTTGACATCCACTTAACTGGCATTTGTAGATCGTATCTACATAACATCAAGTTTGTATTTCAAAGTGTTATTGTGCTGTGGCTTGTGGCTAATTCTTGAATTGTGTGTCATGATTGTTCATAAAAATGGTTCCTATAGAACAAGGACCGGTAATAAAATACCTCCAGAACAAGGGCATGACGCCAACTCAAATTCATAAAGACATTATGGCAACTATTGACGTGTCTGCAGTTTCTTATGATATATTCTAATGCTAGTGTTGAGATTTTAAATGTGGAAGAACATCCTGTGAAAACCAACATGTCGCTGGTCCTCCTATAACGGTAACAACAGATAAAAACATTAAAAAGATACACGATATCGTACTGCAAGACCGACGAGTACCGAGGAACATAATGGAAGATACTAGATTTTCAGAACAGTCATTATTATTAACTTCAATATTTATTTATGACCATAAATAGCTAGTTATGTCGTAAATGATATTGTCGTTTCAATTCTTCAATTCAAAGATTATAACATTGGATTTAGAACTGTGGGGCAAAATATTTAAGTAGAGTACCACAGAGGAAAAAATGGAGAAGTGTTAGGAAGAATTTCTTGCAATTCTAGAAAGAATAAAAGATCACGAAGGCTTCTCGTGGTTGATTCAAATCCGAAAACTTGATTGCTAAAGAAAATTCGCGAAGAAGTCTAACAAAGGGGAACAAAAGTATTAAATTCCTCACAGATAAATGTTTAATCGGAAGATATACATTCTCACGCCAACTAATAGAAGACAATCAGTTATGTGGCAGAAGATGAAAAAAAAAAATAAAAAAATCTCATACACGGAATTGTATACGCACAAAGCGTAAAAATCAGAATAGGAAGTATATATACAAGCAATGGAATAATAAGTGACAAAGGCTAAGATTACGAAAAACTAAAGAACGAAGAACGAAAAGCAGAGTACATATTCGGAGCTTAGAGGCAAAATGGCAGTTATGGAAATGTCGCATATTGTAGAAAAGTAACAGCTATGGAAACAAGTTTAAATTAGACAAAGAAAAAGTATACATAGCTAACGTGAGAAATACAATAGATTCCCGACATCAGACTTGCACATCGCTATACATACCCGAGCTTTATAACTCTACACTTTTTAATCGAAATCTGTCCCGATCACTCCATCTCTCTTACTCCTTCATTCCGTATACTATAATAGCGGGTCAATATATTTAGTGTACGTAACGTTGTCTTATTAATTTATGTTTGTTTGTAATATTATTAGAACGGTTAGGAGTGGGGGAGTACAAAACAGATGGCTCTGCCATCGTAATATGGTATGGCGTGACGTTGTAAAAGTTCGTGGAAAAAAATATGCTTTTGGGATTGATAGCGTTGTTAAAAATATAATTATGGTCTTAGATTAGAACGAAAATAAACTGAAAGATTGTGGGATGTGGTCTGCATCGTTGGATGTAATTTAAGAACTTTACAGGAAGTGCATTAAAAATTCATCAATACACCTTTCAAATTTTGTTCGGAATCGTCTATGTTATGTTTGTAACCTTTTAGCAATTTATTTTCTTTTGTCTTAATTGTTCAAATAAAATTTTTGTATATTTAGGATGGTTTAATTAACCAGAGTTTTATTCAGAACCATCTTATTAATGTTCTAGATTTTTCAAGATTTAAATCTGCATAGGTTTAGAATTCCTCGTACTTTCTTGGTTTTGCTTTTAAGATCGTTGTGCTGTATAACGGAATCGAAGTGATCCGTGAAAATTTGACAGGCATCAGTCATTTAATCTAAATCAGTTCGTATTTTAAAAGCACCATGAAAAGAAATATATTTTGTTGGGCAGTGTAATTAATTTGCAAATTTAAAACTAAGTGTTTTCATAGAATATAATATAATTCAAAGATCATAAGTCGAAACTAATCTTTGGGGACGATATTTAATCTCGAAAATGAACCACTAAACATATTGAGTATTACTGCCGACTTTGAACTCACGATGACCCTTCTCTAACGTGTCAAAGTTCATTTAAATCTTGAATAGAATAAGGGTCGTCCTATTAATATCGAGAACCGCGTATTACGAACTTTCCACGCACATATAAATACACAAACCGGGCATATGGGTATGTCGTTTTACTCTTTCTCGTCGCTGCAAACGAATAACAGTTCCAACATTAAGATTTCCTCGTAGAACGTCCTATCGTGCAGCGATCAATTAACGTAAGTGGTGTGCCCTCTGTCGTTCCAGATCGAAAATAAACTGGGAGAACGAGAACAAAAGTGTAGTCCAGTATCGTAAGGAGAGTTACGTTCACAAACACTTGAAACTAATTACGTTAGGGGGGACGAAGTTCACTTCTTTAAAATATTTCCTTCTACGCGCGTATTGATGATATGTGTCTACTTATGTGGTAATGCTGTAGCGCTGTTTAACAATATACAAATTGACTTAAATTGACGAAGACAGATTTAAAATTGGACGGGGAATATTGTACAAGAAGCATGTGCACGCAATGCATGATGCTGATTGTGTTATTCGAATTTGGATGTTGAAATAATTGAATATATTTTATTCGTAGGGTCTTTATGATTATGTTTTTTTTTTTTTGGAGTTTTTTATTGTTTAGATGTGTTTCAATGATAATAAAACAATTCTTGCTCTCGAAAAAACAAAATGAGATTGCAATAAAAGAAACTGTTACAGAAACAACGAAATATTTCTAAATTTTACTTTAAAAAATTCATCCAAATTGATATCATGCCATAAACTTTTTATTGGGCTTTAATCTAGACTGCATGGCTGCCATTCCCACACCAATAATAGTGTTCCATTGAGCCAATAAATACTCAGTAAAGTAAACTGTTGTATTAACAAGATAAAAAGTAAACTTTCATTTTCAGACCAACTTTTTTTTTATCAATTTTATTAGATTGATTAAACCAAAATTAATTTATATTCAATCAAGAATATCTTACTCTGCCCAGTCATAAGTAGGTACACTACCGCTCAAAAGTGTTTAGGCACTCTCACTGACAGCAAAAATGTTAATAATATTTATTTTTATGTACAGATACGCGTACATGAATAAAAATATATTAAATAAATGTGGAAATTAAAACGTTTAATTTAAATTTTGCTTTCATCTATGTGACCTCCTCTTGATTTAATAATTGCAGCACACAATCGAGGCATTCTCGCAATAAGTTTTGCCAGAGTTTCTTGTGTTATTGAGGTCCAACTCGATTGCAATTTGATCCACACGTCAGTAGCTGATGTCGGAGCCGATTTCCGTACTTCCCGATCTACTTCTTCCCGTAGTAACTCGATTGGATTCAAGTCGGGGCTCTGGGGAGGCCATTCCATAATTTTGAGAGTTCCTTCCTCTTCTAAATGGCGTAAATAGTCTTTACATAATTTAGAGGAATGTTTTGGGTCATTATCTTGCTGGAAGATAAAATTTTGACCCAAAAGTCGAATTCCAGAATGTATTGCGTGGTTCTCCAAAATTTCGCGGTAGCCTTCTTTTTTTAATATACCGTCAATTTTCACAATGTCCCCTACACTAGTACCAGCAATACAGCCCCAAATGATGATAGAACCTCCACCATGCTTCACGGTAGCAGCAATACACTCTTCTCTGGCACGTTCACCCACAGATCTTCTTACGAATATGCGTCTTCGGGTTCCGAACAGCTCAAATTTGGACTCATCCGTCCATAGGACGTTGTTCCACTCTTCTATGGTCCAGTGTTGGTGTTCACGAGCACATTTAAGTAGCTTTTGCTTGTTTTGTTTGCGTAGTAATTGCTTTTTCATCGCAATACGTCCATAGAGCCCGGCTTTCTGTAGGCGACGTTTGACTGTAGAAACACTGACTAGTTTCTGGCGACCAACATTTAATTCTGCGGTGATTTCCGGGGCTGTTTTGCGTCTATTTAACTTGCTGGTAACCACTATTCTGCAGATGTTGTCGCGTTTGGCCTTCCACTCCGTCTTTTATTAAGAAAACTGCCTGTTTCCCGATATTTTTTTACGTTATAGTGAACCGTAGCGTGGTGTATTTTCATTTTTTTGGCAATTTGTCGATTACTTATGCCACTTTTATGGTAAGCTATTATAAGCGCACGTGTTTCCGTACTAATTTCTCTTCGCGCAGGCATTTTAAAAAAATGTCACTCGATATTTTGCTCACGACGTAAATAGAGTAAATACCATACTGCAACTGACCATGCAGTTGTACAGATTTCACTATAATCTTCTAGGAAGGTAATTTAAACATTATTACCTACAATCTAACAGATGACTAAATTTACCCAGTGGGATTGTTATTGTAATTGCAGGTAAATGATTGTAAACCTTATGCGATATAATGGATGCTTATCTTACTGAACTACATTTTAAATACGTATTTCATTTTATTATAATGTTTTTTTGGTAAACATAATACTATATGAATAATCCATGAAAACAGGGGTGCCTAAACACTTTTGAGGATGCCTAGAAAGCAATGGTATTGGACCAATACCATGAGTAGCTATATTTATCAGCATTATTACGTATTGCTTTTTAGGCCTTCTTCGATGTATACTGCCGATAAGTCAGAATACTACACAACCCCGGTGCTATTGATAGGTTACGAGGGCGACCCGAAATGTTTCCGGAATCGTCTACTGTCAATACTTGTTGTTTAAGAATGTGTTTTGTGTAGCAAGCCAGACGGTTTCGCAAAAATGAAAAAAGTGTGAAACATTTCAGGTCGCCTTCGTACTTCATATTTTATAAAATTACTGACCTCGATCAAAACTTAATAACCATTATAAAACTAGAGAACCGCATCCAAATATACAGCGACGCCTTATTAAGAAATGTACGAAATGAATCGAACACCGGCTTCACTAGGAATGAATTACGTATGTCCAGTGATTTGTCGCCTTCGCTTCGCAGTAATACGGAATGAAGACTTCATTGAATCGCTTCAAAATGAAAAGATCGATGTGAGGATAGTATTTTGTAGTAATAGTTAAACAAGGGTAGAGAATACCGTTAGACAGAGCTAGCATATTGACACACAATCAACCTGCAGAGTAGCATGCGTATTTCTCGACTTTGTTAACTTATAGAAATCTCATTTCATCCTCCTCTTACTCGCAATTACGCCCATCGACAGGTCGAAAGTTCCTCATGATGTATCCTATTGATAAGTTGGAATACATCACAAAAAGTTTTCGGAAAACAAAGGAATTGAGGGACCATGAAGGAATTGTTACTCAACTTATTTAATGGACCTATAAAACGAAATAAGAATTGTTCGTATTTCATCTTTTTTTTTTTCTTCAACGGCATCCATCGAGGCTACTATTCCTAGAGCACAGATGGTGACGTCACCACTTTAATTACCGCCACAAATGAATCGCTTGCCGCATTATCTATTTTGAACCGCGTAAAGCGGATTTTCGCTCTAACGGAATTTCCGACGGTAGATGCTGCCGTAGCTCGCCAAAAATTTGCCATTTGCCAAATTAAAAATCTCGGCGAATGGCCCGCAAATAAATATCCGAATGCAAAAACGGGGCACGCTGGATCCTTTGAGGACTTCGATTCGTGTTTGTTACGATCTTCGTCCTTCTCCTTATAACGAACGCTAGATAGCGTCTATCTTCTTCTTCCATATTCGACGCGGAGTATTTCAGTTTCTTCTACGTGTTATACGTCTGGGTAATAGGTATGCATCCATGTGCATGTGGTCGAGAAGGAGATATAACGTTTGTATAATGATCGAAAATAACATCGCGACATTTTGTATGGTTAGTGAGGTCGATTGTCTGATTAATAGTTTTCGGCTTGCGTTACGTGCGGAGTTCGAGAATTTGCTATTTTCGATGAAAATGTCTCCGTCTCTCTTGCTGTTATATAGAACGCGCCGGGTTAAATTTGATCAATTGTAATCTGGCGGGATGATTAGTCACGCCGAAATGGAATAATTTTAGATGCATTTTAATAATAGTTATAATCATTTACTTTCCTTTTTGTAGACAGCAAAAGATCGTGTGCCAAACTGCACAGAGACGTGCGGAAGCTTGCACCGCAATAAATATAAAATAATACACATGTTCTTACCGTTTTCAAATGTATAGAGAGTCAACTGAAGCGTGGAATTATCTGGTATTATCTACTAAGCGAAATGACGAAGTTCATTTGCCAATAATTGAAGTCATCAACTAGATTATTGAAAAATTATCTTTCGAAAATTAAAATTCTTCTCACCGCTTACAAAATTTACGCCAGAATATTAAACAATTGCAAATCATAGCAGAAGAACTAATTGAAGAAGAAATAAATGGGCTTTAGAAAAAGCAGATCAACTATAAGCCTTTGATAAAGAGGGAAATCCAAATCATTTAGTAAGAGCTATACAGGGTTTATACATTGACACCGGAATTATGGTAGATATAGGCGGAAGATTAACTAGGGAAATATCAACAAACAAAGGAGTTAAACAAGGTTGCTTGTGTGTCGCCATTATTTAACATAAAGGAATGGCAAAAGAAATGTCCTAAAGGAATTACGTTTAAACCAGAACAACATCCTAAATTCTATCTTATATGGTGACAATTTAATACTCCTAACAGAAATAAGGGGTGTTCTACAGAAAGGGATATTTGTGGTTTCTAGTACTGTATTGGAGTGTATCTTTTATTGTTTTTAGTGTAAGTTTTCGGACACCCTGTAACTGTAACGGCCCCGGTTAATATTTATCGAGTACGAAAAGCTACTAAACGGATGCATAATAACTGTTTCAATTTGTTTCCTTCAGAAATGGAATAGAACTTACTATACCAGCGTCTTCTTTTGAAGTTAACTTGTATTGTTAATCCTCGGTATTTTGTGTGTTTTGTTTGTTACATGTGTTGGTTACTGAAAGCTACATTAAAATTAAGAGAATGTTTACTCCTTTGATAATATGTATACTGTTCTCTTCTCATTAATTATTTATAGATTTTCTTGACATCATTCTTCTATTTTTGTTGCATCAATGTGGATTTGTTGCTGAAATTTTTCTCTTTTTTTATTCAAGAGTATCGGCTATACTCATATCGTCTGCATATGTATATAGCTCCCCATCCATATCTATGTTAAGTACATCATTTGTGTATATTATATAAAGCATTTGAAGGCAAACTTCCTCCTTTGGGTGTACCATCTTCTGCACTTAACAGTTGACTCTGTGCGTTATCTATAAAGGTTGTTTTCTAGAGTTCTGAGTTTAGAATTCATTGACAGCAATTTACCCTACTTGCATTCTGTTCATTGGTTAACAGATGCGGTATCTAACGGGAAATTTTTTCACTCACTATTCTTGATGCAAAATTTTTTGAATTGGGATCTTTGGAATCTCCAATGAATTTCGCGATATATCACATGTCCATCTTTGTAGATGATCTTGCGCACAGCCTCGACGTTTTTCTGTATGACAGCCATTTATGGTGCACGTGCTGTTGGATCGTCGTTACGGCTACTCCATCCACGTTTGGATTCTGCGTATTTAGCAGAAATTGTTGGCTGATGTGGTGCTTCAAAAATAAAAAATTAATGGAAGAGTAGAGAATCCTGGATGGATAGTTGTCAAGGCGTGCAGGAAAAACTCCGGTAGTAGGTGTGAGATTAATAATTGTTAACCCTTAGCCACCGTAGTGGGGTCTCAGTGACCGGCGTGGATATTTTTTTGTTTATCTTATCCTCACTTTAATATCACGGATCCGTTTTCTCGTTACCTTCAAGTGAGTGCATTCACGGTACGCTGCAAAAAGTTGAAGTCGATATTTGTTTCGGTGGGCAATAAAAACACTTCTAAAGTTATGAAGCGGTCACAGGGACCGGTCTACGATGCTAGTATTTGAGTTGCGCTTTTCGCACAAAATATTCAGTAAAAATCTTACCACATCCAAAACGGTTCGGTGAGGCGATCCTGATCATGAAAGCACTTTATTAGCATGGTATCAAGAACCATAAGGTGAAGATATAGTGACCAAATTGAAAACTGAACTTGAATTTAGTGAGGGAGAAGAAACAGAAGAAACTAATGAACCGTCGGACAAAACTGGAACTAGCGGCGGGGCTTCTCAAAGCAATGTAAAATTCTTTTATGGGAAAAATTGCTATAAGTGGTCATCACACAGAAGCACAATATCGCTATACAGCTTCCAGGATTGTGACGATCAACCGGATTAGGAAATATAGCTGATGCAATTACTTGCTGGAATCTCTTATTTACGGCAGATCTGCTTGCAGTGGACAAATGTAATATTATACACCATCAGAACGAAATATACATATAAAAGTACTCAAAGATCTGAATTGCGGAATTTAGATATGATTGTGTTAGTATGACTGAGCGGAAGTTCTAGAAGAGAACCTGGAGAAACGAAAATCTTGCACTCGTTCTCCTAGAATTAAAAGTAAAACCTTGTATGTTTGTAAAATTTGCCATATGCCTACATGTTTAGCATGTGCGTCAAAAATTTGTAAAAATTGTAACACACAATCTTTGGGTATTTGACCCTTTACAATTTTTTATTTGTTTTAGGTTATTTCTTGTTAAAAGGCATCTTGCGTCTTATTTTAGGGAGCACTCAATCTAATAAGAATATTCCAAATGGGTAAAAAAACATATTTTGATAATTAAAGTTTGTTTATTATATGCGGTCATCAAGACCGCACAACGGTGAAGACGTTACAGAATTTGCACTACGGTGGTTAAGGGTTAAAGCAAAAGCAAAACTTCCAATCTCTAATCAGAAAAACTGGTGTCATATAGTTTAAAATAAGCCTGTTAGAAAAAAAAATAGACATAAGTATCTCTGTTAGGGTAAGTAGTATTAGAATTTTTTAAAAGAATCGTAAGCTTTTGAAAATAAATCTACAAATGTATTCACAACTTTGGTAGAAGCTGTATATTCACTTTGATAATCTACCAGGAATTCTGGTCGATCTTCTTATAGAGCACATGAATTTCCAGTGATCAGAATGAGTGTCCTTATTATATTCTGATCTACAATAAGACGTTGGCTTTCACTGACACGGAATGAGCTACCAAAATTGAATAGGACACCAAAAAAAAGAAATAGCAATCCTTGTTCTAAGTTTATCTTAAGGAAAATTTATCGGTGATCCCTTTAATCACAGCAAAGTTGAAAATAGATCGCATTTGTTCAATCCATTTAGAAAATTTCTACACAAACAAGTTTGATTGGTACAAAAGACCCGCCGGAACGAAAATACACGGCGTTTTGTCGAAAATCCGCAAAAAAGACGGCCACACGTCGAAACCGAAGCAGCGCTCTTTTGATCGGATACCGCGGACCGCGACAGGCCAACTTTTCATTAGTCCATCGCGGCTTAAAAATACGGTAATTTGGCGCTAATGAGGCCTGTCCTTTGAAGTATTTCCCTCGGTCGCGTGAAAAACGCTCCCCCCCGCGCGCGATTCCCCTTTCGAAACGGCCCCCGGCTATTACGCGAGGAATTCGCGACGAGAGGAAACAAACGCCGGTCGCGGTCGCGACTAGCGCGAACGGTGGCAGACGGAACAGATGATCGGGTCATTAATAATATACGTGTGACAAATGAAATTAATAGTTGGCGCTGGGATGCGCAGCTTGTTGTCGACGCGTAATAGCTTCGGGAAAAGAGATTGCATTAAATGTTAAGTTCGAAAACGAAAGGAAACGTAAGAGAGAAAAGGTAAGGACGAGGAATACACATTTATAATTGTAAAGAGATGGGATTTAGTTTAAATGATGAATGCAGGCGCCATTTTGTCCGTCAAACTATTAATAATAGTGTAAACATGGCTGTTTTACATTTTTTTTTTTGTATAACCATGGGCAAGACTTTAATTCACTCGACCGGGTTGTACCTCAGCAACGCAGTCCATAATCCACTTGAGCGGTAACTTTACCAACTTGGATTCGTCAAGCTGCGCATCCCTAAGGTAAACCTGTCTTTCCCTGCAGACTGCCGGACAGTTAATAAGAAGGTGTTTCTGCATGAAGGATAGTCTACTAGATCCATACGATGGATGTGTTTATTCAGTGCGCAGTGTCCAGTTTGGTCCTGCTCATAAGGACTGCCTTAAGCAGTCTTCCCTCACCTGGATAAATCCCGAGAAATTTGCAGTGTCTGAAAGCGTCTACACCGTTCCAGTAGGACCGGTGATTGGCGGCGGGGTCGGACTTAACTTAGGTTTTAATACCACCATAGGTACTCCCACACGTCGATTCAGGACTTGAGAATGATCGTCCACTGGCATTTCTTGCTAGCTTAGTTCCCTTTGATTCCCGAGTGGCTTGGCACCCATCTCAGCGTAACACTGCAATGTTCCGCCGATTGTTACAGCGTACTATGACACCCCAACACCACTTCGGAGTCAAACCTGACAGCTTGAAACGCCCTAAGAACGGGTTTGCTATCCGCTTCCAAGTCATGTGCGTAGTGCATAGAGTTCTCCGCACATGCCTGGATGTCAATTATTTCTGCCTGAAAGATAGAGGGGGAGACCTCTAGACTGATGGCGTTACCATCCGATTCTCCCTCTACAAATTCCAATATCTGTGCTTTTCGACGTTTTCGAGGCGTCTTTTGAACTTTGACAAGGATCTTGACCGCGTAGCGTTGATTGGCTTTGTGTCACCAGACTAGCGACGTTTTCTTACATACTAATACGTGTACTTTTGATGGTTTTGTCTGCTGTTTCTAAAACTATTTTAAAAAATTCTTCATCGCTTCAGGAAAGTTAGCAACTAGGTTGGTAAAAGTAAGAACAAAAGTCGAAGCATTTATAAGAACTTAGCAAATTCTAGCTCCACTTTGCGAAAAGTCGAACCATCATGCATCAATTCGTAGACTAACTCTTGAAAGCGCCCCGTTACAGTTGCTATGCTGTCTATTGTTACCAGTCTGTCAATTCGAATCATCTCTTCCATCCGCCGAAGTGTTGCATCTGTCGCAATATGAACGGGGTGGCTATTCCGCTGATCGTCAGCAACTAGAAGACGCTGCTCTTCCACAGTACACTCTTCAAGTATGGTCGCTATTTTAATACTGCCTGCCGTAAGCGCACAGCAACTGTCACTTAACTTTCATAAAGCTGGATTGTGCTGACACCTAGTGATATAGGGAAGTAGCTCAATGCTATTGTCAGTTTGTGTCTTATTTAAGGACTTTCCCTCACTCCTCGTATTTCGTATTTTAAGAGAGTATTGATGGATTATGTCCAAAAGCAGTGACTTGGGTATCATTGTAAATTGGATCTTATTTCTCAGGTTAATATGTTTTGAAAAACAAGCATACTTATATATTTTTTAGTATCACAAGGATGTACACATGGTCGCATTTTAAGTAATATTGCAGCTCTTACCGTATCGAAAATTGCACCGACAGTAACTTGAGTTCTTCAGCATATTGAGCATAAGCCGTATTTTCATACGCCGAGAGCGTGGTGAAATGGTAACTGTTACCAGCCAGCATCTGTGCCTCCCACAAGCGGATTTTGTTCTGAAACGTTTTCAAACGGCTGTACAAATCATTTACTAACAGTCCCTGGAAACGACAAATCCCATCACTCGATCTTCCTCATTTGGAGTGAGTATGGGTAAGTAGTGTAATATATTTTCTTTAATTGGGTTTTTCAAAATGTCTCGCGGACCGGATCAAATCTTACAACGGGCCGGATGTTGCTCACATATGTATGTTCTAAACCTTCACCAAGCCCTGACAACTCCCTTTCAAGTAAATCTTGCGATAACACCTGTATTTTGAGTCACCTCTTCATCAAAAAAAAATTCAAAATTGAACCTTCTCGAAAATTACACATTTACATAATAGAAATTCCGTCAATTCAAACATTATTACAAAACCTTATCGGTCACATCCTCGATCTCCCATCATCTCGATCCCACCGATTCTTATACGGTCGAATCATGCATTTTCCAGACATAAACGAATGAGTAATTTTAGCTGTTCCTATTTACATATTCTGAGTACAATTGAATCGAGTTAAAAGCGCAAGTAAATTTAAGCGAAAATTGGCAAACATACTGCGTTCAAGTGAAGTGCGTGCACTGTTTTGTAATGGCGATGGAGAATGGGGGACGGAATGTAAGATAGAGAGCGACGATCTTATTTTAAATAATAGTTAAATTTATTGAGATATTGTCTGGGAATTTTAGGTCGCCGTAATTCCGTAATTTACGCTGTAAGCTTAAATTAGAGACGCTAAGAGCTGTAGTGGCGGTTTGCCTCTAACAGTTTCGTATAATAATTATATACACGTGCACTATGGACTAAGATGTGGAATATTTTAGCGAATAATTACAGAGATGTTGGGAAACCATATTTAAAAGATTGTTGTTGAAACATCAACAGTTTTATTTTTTTTTTCTTTGTGTGGGTTTTCTTATTTTTCACGTTGCATTTTTAATATTGGTTTTGATTACATAATTAGTAGTGGCAAGTAACACAGGGGCTGAAAAGTTCCGGGCCTAACACATAGATGACGCTAGTTTTGTTGCAGTCACCTTTCTCTCAGTTAGTACTAACCTTCAAAAGACAGCTGTTAAGATTTCATGATATTCTATTTTTTAGTTTGTGAGTTATTGTGCTAAGAGTCACGCTACTTTTGTTATTTTCAAAACAATGGATCAAAAACAATTTCGTGTTTTAATTTTACACTGCTTCTTGATGGGAAGAAATACCGTTCAAGCGAAGCAATGGCTTGAAAAGTGTTATGGGGACTCCGCTCCATCAGAAACAACAATAAAACGTTGGTTTACTGACTTCAAACGTAGTCGTAGAGACACCGATGATGCAGAACGCAGTGGACGTCCAAATGAGACGGTAACACCGGAAAACATCAAAAAAATCCACAAAATCGTTTTGAATGACCGAAAAATGAAGTTGCGTGAGTTAGCTGACATCGTAAGGATATCGAAAGAACGTATTGGCTTTATATTGCATGAGCATTTGACTATGAGAAAGCTCTGTTCAAAGTGGGTGCCGCGTTTGCTCACTGTTGACCAAAAACAAGAACGTGTTGATGATTCTGAGCAGTGTTTGGCCATGTTTAAACGTAACAAACCGGAATTTTTGCGTCGATATGTGACAATGGATGAAACTTGGATCCATCACTTCACTCTGGAATCAAAACGATCGTCATCTGAGTGGACAGCAACTGGTGAACCTCGTCCAAAGCGCGCGAAAGCTCAACAATCTGCTGGAAAGGTTATCGCCTCGGTATTTTGGGATGTGCGTGGTGTAATATTCATCGATTATTTTGAGAAAGGAAATACGATCAACAGTGAATATTATATAGCGTTTGAACACCGAAATTGCAAAGAAACGACCGCATATGGCGAAGAAACAAATTTTGTTTCATCAAGACAACGCACCGTGTCACAAGTCAATCAAAACAATGGCAAAACTACATGAATTGAACTTCGAATTGCTCCCACATCCACCGCATTCGCCAGATTTGGCTACCAGCGACTACTGGCTTTTCGCAGACCTCAAAGAAATGCTCGCTGGTAAGAAATTTCGCACGAATGAAGAGGTTATCGCTGAAACTGAGGCCTATTTTGAGCCAAAAGATAAATCTTTCCACAAAAGTGGTATTGAAATGTTAGAGCGGCGCTGGAATGATTGCGTTACTCTTGATGGAGATTACGTTGATGAATAAAGCTAATTTTGAACCAAAAAAAACGTGTTTTCTTTCTTAGGCCCGGGACTTTTCAGCCCATTTGTTAAAAACGTTTGCAAAAGAAAAATACAAATACTAAACGCTAGGAAGAGTATGACTATAATACCTAGTCTCGTCGAAGAGGGGCAAGTTTCAGTGCCGTGCGGGGAACAACGTGGAGGGGTGAGTACCCGTATCAGAGCACGCTTTTTCAGTAGTATTCGACAGGTCGTTGAGAATGGTTATCAGTACATACACTCTTAGAGAATGTCGCGTTTAGGTACGTTTCGGAAATTGTATGTTTCGTGTAAACTACAAAACGTAATAGCGAGTATGCCAGATTTAGAATACGAAGCCAATAGTATTAAATATGTAAAGTGCGACAACTAGTTGACGTGTACCGGCAGGTGGAAGTGCGAACGCAACACAAGAAGTATAAAAACACTGTTCTCCAATCCGTGGGAAACGATACAGCGAACAATTAATATTTGGTCTACTTTTACACTGTACTAGACCAACAAGCATTTGTCTCCTTCTGGAGCAAGTATTCCGATTAAGAAGTTAAGAAACTTGATGTCATCTGTTCGTGACTATGTTAAAAGAAGAAATGAAGCAGAATTGAAAGATAAAAAAATTGTGTTTATATGAGGACGAAACAACTAATCGCCAAAAACAGTCTGTGTTGAATCTGGTGCGTACAGTTTGAATCGTCATTTCCTATCTTACTTGCTTCGAAAATAGTTGCAAAATGTACTAGCGATGAAATTTTCAAAGTGGTATTGAGGGTATTTCCTTAGACTGATTTCTAAGAGAAAAGAGTGGAAATCTGCTAAGTCATGTAACATTTAAAATACATACTTTAAACCTTGTGGCGCAATTGATCCTTAAATGTTATCCACGACTAAATGCTTTAATAGCTCATACGAAGACCGTATTTCTAAAGTCCCCAAAACGTACAAAAAGGTTTCGCGAACTGTGTTCCAAAGTGCCTGAACCACCACCACCTAAAGCCGACTACTACGCGCGTTGGGGAACATGATTATAGGCTGCGTTTTACTACTGCCAACATTTTGATGATGTAAAGAAGGTATTTTTACAATTCGATCCGAGACACGCCAAAACTATCAAAAAAAGCGAGAAAACGTTTCAAGATAGTCTGATAAAATGCGATTTAGAAAGTATTCGCAAGAACTACTATGGACTAGCGGAGGGAATTGTAAAATTACAAGATGATTCGATGTCGTTTTGTGAATTCTGTTTAAATTGTGGATGGTGCTCACTCACGGCTATGTGGGAGGCAAAAAAGTTGAAAGTGTTATTGAGAAGGATTCAGATTTTCTCATACTAAGAGAAAATTTGTGAAGATGAAAGGATTACTTTAAATTTGCGAATATAGCATCACTTGATGTGGAACGGTCCTTTTCATCATGAAAAAAAAATATTTATTCCGCACGCCGTACCCACTTGATCGAAACGAGTGTGGAAACACATTTGATGATTCTAATTTTAATAGGTGCCTCCCAGTTTGTGATTTGTCGCCTATACTCACACATGAAGGTCAACGATCATAAATGATGCGAATACGTAAAAGTTACTGTACGCTCACCTTGATACGTCTGCTCGGCCCTTCCACGTTCTACGCACTGCACTGTAACTTGCCCCACTTTGCCGAGACTAGTAATCGATAGGTAAAGAGTTATATCTTGTTAAGATAACCTTCCCAAAGAATCTTTTGCAGTATAGTTGGGTCACTGTTTTTATTTTCCAATATGCAAGTAGGTAGTAGATTGGAACAACAAACCTATTATTGGGGGGGAGTTATAAAAGCGTGAAGAACGTTTTGAGGTATTTTATTCCATAAATTGAAAAGAATTACATTTAAAATTGGACAACCTTATAGAATATTTTAGCACCCTTTCACTTATTTACTAGTTACGACGTTAAAAGAAAATTTTCCCGCATTTGCAACTTAAAAAAAAATGTGCTTTAAAAAATTTAGGACTTTAGTGAATGACATCCTTTAATAACGACAAATAAAATCAGCAAGAATTATACATATTAGGTACATACATAAGTGGTTTGTCAGCCATAATCGTTATTGTTGTTGTATAATATCTGCAACAATCGTCTCATTTAATTCCAGCCGGAATATCCGTGCATATACCTACATATATACATATACTGCTGCCTTGCTATTGCATCCAATATAACTTCTATATACATACGTACGTAGAACATATCTATATTATGTATATATGCGTGTCACACTCTACCATTCGTTCGTTAAGTACTTGTACATCTGAAAAAGGAAATACTAAATAAAGACAAACTCTCCAGTAACAACCGAACCGTCCATACCATCCATCCCCGGCCAGCCAGCATCAACATCTCTCCGCGTCGGTCCCATTCTATTCCTAAATTACCATAATCACGCCAATTGAGGCAAATGAAAATCTCCACACATATTGTCCCACGGCAATTGCCCTCCAATTTATCCAATTTAAATCTTTTTATTATTCATAAAATTTTATTTCTTCACTCGTGACGGTCTAGGCAGCATTCGGTCGCGAGAGTGAGGCCGCTCCCCCTGCGTTTCCGTCCCCCCCGTCTCTCGCAATCTGCCGCGCTTCTTTTTCCACCGCACATGCGATACGTATGCTGTCGGTGAGATGCGGTTCTTGGTTCGTTTATTGCCGCTACTCTTTTGCCGGTCGTGTATTCGGTTGTGGTACTGGATGTACGCGTATAATGTACAATTAGGGTCGTGTTATAGAATACACTACCGTCTGTGAGTTTTAGGACGCTTTAAAAGTATAGAAAAAACAACCAAATTCAACTAAATCATGATATAAGAACCACTCCAGATCGATAATAAAGATGATGGATGAAGTACAAATACGCACACGAATAAGACAAGGCGATTTACTTGGCCCATTTATATTCAACATGATTATGACTAAAATAATCGGAAAACTATCTAAAACAACAGGCTGCAAAATGGGCAATACATACTTCAATGCTGTGCTAATCGCTGACTCTAAAGACAACTTGCATAGATTACTTCCTTAATCAATCAGCAAAAGAACTAAATATAATTAATACTGATAAAACCAAATGTCTAGTAACATTCAAAGAACCGGTAAGATGCGAACTGGTGGTTGACCAAATGATAATCGAACAAGTGAGTCATTTGAAATATTTGCGAGCTGATATAACAAGCCCTGGAAATCAAATTGGTGAAGTCTAGGAACAAACAACGAAAGCATATCTCAGGCTGCTTTAGAGACACCGTTTGGAGGAACAAATACCTTAAAATGAAAAGCAAAGTGTGCAAGACCGGCTACCTCCAGGACCCAGCAAATAAAGCGAACACTCGAATTGAAAATAATAAGAAGCATTCATAGAAAAACACTACTTGACAGGATCAAAAGCGAAGACCTATGACAAAGTAAAATACAAGACAAATGGATAAAAGAACGAAGAACATGTTGGGGCAAGCACGTAAGAGAAATGAGCGGTGATAGACTGGTAAAAAGTACTAAAATAAATAACCCTGTCGGGAAAAGGAATCAGGACAGGCCATCAAAACCCTGGAAAGAATGCTGGACATCTATATTCGAAGAGGCGTAGGAAGAAAAAAAAGGAAGAAGAAGAATCAAACAATGTATTTACAATTGTTTTAATGGGTTAAGCACGTGAAAATTTCACCGAGAGGTAACATTACCATGCCCTTGGTTTGATTTAAGATATAAAATGAAACAGTACTTTTAAAAATAAACTTTTCACAGTTTTACGCAGACAAATTTAAACATAACACTAAGCATATTAGTACCTTTAAGTACATGTATTCCACATTCAATATTCATTAATGATGATGAGACGATCTTGTCGCATCGTGTTCCTTAACTTATTTTTTATGCGCTTTCACGTTGGAAAAGAACGTTTTCCGTTCCATGTAGTAATCATCAAAGCTAAGCAAATACGTAAGAGTACTTCTAAATTTGGAATACACGATTCTAGTCAATTTTTCATTATAAGTCTTTGCTTTCTCGTCGGCTTTCTTCCAAGTCGACAATAATCAGTTCCTTTCAATATCTCTTCTGTTGTAAGAGATCTTCATTTTCTAAATATTCTAAGCACACCAGTAATTTCATGGTACGATTCCATCCATTTAGCGAATGCAATTAGTTTATTATCAATTATGACACTAAATACCTGAATTTCGAAATGTTGTCTAGGTGTTTGATTTCCTGCAATTGTAAATTCTTGAAGTCTGTTGCTGATTTTCCTTAGCTTTTACTTCAGGTTTCGATCAGATGAGTGCAATGACGTGTTAGCCGTTTGTTATTTCTGTTTCGAACTTACTGGTTTTCAAAACTAGTCCGTAAACCTTATTATGATGCTCCACCTTTTGATCCATATCGTGACAGATGCCATCCAAAATTTGCTTGATTGTGGTAAAACCGCATAATAACTCGGGCAAACCACCTAAGACATAGGCTGAAAAGTCCCGGGCCTAACAAAGAAAACACGGTTTTTTTGGTTCAAAATTAGCTTTATTCATCAACGTAATCTCCATCAACAGCAACGCAATCATTCCAGCGCCGCTCTAACATTTCAATACCACTTTTGTAGAACGATTTATCTTTTGCCTCAAAATAGGCCTCAGTTTCAGCGATAACCTCTTCATTCGTGCGAAATTTCTTACCGGCGCCCATTTTCTTGAGGTCTGCGAACAGCCAGTAGTCGCCGGGCGCCAAATCTAACGAATACGGTGGATGTGGGAGCAATTCGAAGTTCAATTCATGTAGTTTTGCCATTGTTTTGATTGACTTGTGACATGATGCGTTGTCTTGATGAAACAACATTTTTTTCTTTGCCATATGCGGTCGTTTCCTTGCAGTTTCGGTCTTCAAACGCTCCAATAACGCTATACAATATTCACTGTTGATGATATTTCCTTTCTCAAGATAGTCGATGAATATTACACCACGCACATCCCAAAATACCGAGGCCATAACCTTTCCAGCCGATTGTTGTGCTTCCGGGCGCTTTGGACGAGGTTCACCAGTTGCTGTCCACTCAGATGACGATGGTTTTGATCCCGGAGTGAAGTGATGGATCCATGTTTCATCCATTGTCACATATCGACGCAAAAATTCCGGTTTGTTACGTTTACACATGCCCAACACTGCCCAGAATCATTAACACGTTCTTGTTTTTGGTCAACAGTGAGCAAACGCGGCACCCACTTTGAACAAAGCTTTCTCATAGTCAAATGCTCATTCAATATAAAGCCAATACGTTCTTTTGATACCTTTACGATGTCAGCTAACTAACGCAACTTCACTTTTCGATCATTCAAAACGATTTTGTGGATTTTTTTTATGTTTTCTGGTGTTACCGCCTCATTTGGACGTCCACTGCGTTCTGCATCATCGGTGTCTCTACGACCACGTTTGAAGTCAGCAAACCAACGTTTTATTATTGTTTCTGATGGAGCGGAGTCCCCATAACACTTTTCAAGCCATTGCTTCGCTTGAACGGTATTTTTCCCGTCAAGAAGCAGTGTAAAATTAAAACACGAAATTGTTTTTGATCCATTGTTTTGAAAATAACAAAGGTAGCGTGACTCTTGGCACAATAACTCACAAACTAATGAATAGAATATCATGAAATTTTAACAGCTGTCTTTTGAAGGTTAGTACTAACTGAGAGAAAGGTGACTGCAATAAAGCTAGCGTCATCTATGTGTTAGGTCCGGGACTTTTCAGCCCATGTGTTAATCTCGGATGACCTTATCAAAATCTGAATTTTTTAGCCAGTATCTCCCAGTGCTTTCGTAAAAAGACCCTATCGATTGATAGAAGCGGGAAAAATCTATAGCTCCTTTTAATGAAATTGGAAAAATGGATGCGCCAATACGGGATTGGGCAGCGAATTTAATGAATCTTTGATACTAATTGCATTCTCCTTTAGGAGATCTAAGTAAACTTTGGCCGTATTGTTCAGTAGTACTGCCTTCCAAATCTAAAAACTATGAATCTTTCCATTGGTCTAGATGACAGGATATATTACACATCAGCTTGAGTTGGTGTACATGCGATATCTCTGGACTATAATCCAAAGATACTGAGTAGTATTCACGTTTCTTAATTTCGCAAATAATTTAATCCAGTATGCTAGATGCAATTATATTGATACACTCCTCGCAGTTTGCTATGTATTAATTTAGCTATTAATTTCAATAAACCTAAATAATTTTCATTACGAGGTAAATAAACCATTTCATTATTATCCCGAAGTGCAAGACCTCGCTCTACAAAAAAAAAATTCCAACTACAGTAAATATCTCTAAAATCTCAAGTTCGCTTACAAGTTAACAATCTGCGTGAAGTACTTTCTTCATGTCTTTTCAAAAATATATTCTAGCTCCTCCAGTCATCTAAGCCGTTTTTCATAAACTGTGACGAACTGTTCGAATCAGCGACTTTGCAAACATAACAGGAAGATTACCATTTAGTTCCTGAATAACGCCCACGTGAGTTTTATCTATTGTATATATGCCATATGTGAAAAACAATTTTTGACAGAATGGTAGTTTGTATCGTTTATATATTCTCTTTGAAATCCAACAATTACTGTTCATGTGTTGCATTTCACTCTCGCAATCCAATCACCTTGGTGTACATATTACTTTCGTTTTGTATTTGATTAGCAGAAGATGTAGTAACATCGAAAGCAACTTGTACCCTCTCTGAGTTGAAGGCAACATCGTCGAATCGAGAGAATTGGCCGTGTCTTTAACTTCTTTTGGACTTGAAGCCGTTATCAATTCGAATTCAATTTTACTTGTAGAAAATGTATTTACATCACCAGATCCCAGTGGTAATAAATTTTTCACAGCAGTACCATCATCTATACGACGAGATGAAACCGCTGCATTTTCTGCTTTAATTTCTTTGGATGCAGCACCACCAGTCTGAACAATAAAATACTCAAACAGATTACGTATTCTTGATAGAATAACTTGGTTTTATTTCTTCGATATAATCATTTGCTTTAGGATTTGCACTCTTAAAAGCGTAGTGTCGACCACTAGGTCTGCTTCTCATCTAGGCTATTTCAATCTGGATAAAAGATCTATGTAGAAGATTATCGTGGAGGCATAAATGATCAATAATTACTTTCTGATTAGTAGGAACTAGAAATTTATTCTAATTGGCCGGGTTATTACGAATAGTGGTCTCGAAAGCAATTTGCCTCCCAAAATCCTGATACGTAGCTAATTAGACGCTGGTGAGGTTCCACATTCTTTAAGATCCAGGCATAGTCTTGGCGCTCAAGAAATACGATGACCATTACTTCTTTTTCTGCCATAAGCTAACATCGAGATTCTTTTCGCCTTTGGGACTTCCACATGCTTCTCCTGCATATTACTCTGGAGCCTAATTTGTAGTGGTAATATCAAAAATCAATGCAGCAGAATAATAACAAAACATCGAACGTATTGATAAAAAAGAAAATACCAACTTTCACAAATTAAATTATATTTGGATTTTTAAAAATCACAAAAGATCTTGAAGACTCTTGATACCTCTATTATGCTGAGAAGGAATGTATTAGGGTGCAAAGGTCATTTTTTCAACCCTCTTTCCACTTAAAAAAATAACAAGACTTTAAGTTTAAATAAGAAATACATTAGAATGTCAACTTGCATACGGAAACTGCACTCATAAAATTAGCGTGCTAAAAATAAATTTTCATTTGAACTTCTTGGAATCTACGTATATATTTAAATTGAAAGCGACCATTTTGTAAAGTTAATTGAAGACAATACCTAATTTACTCGACATTCAACTTAATACATTCCAGTTTTAAACGGACTAAATCCAGTGGACGACGTTGTATATGGAACAATAGAAGTGTAGTTGTGTTCAACATGGAAATTTATCGTGTTATTTGCTTATTCACTCCTTGCTGGCTGCGTTCTTGTCTTAAACTACTATTTCCTATTGAGAGCTCTTTCTATGAAACTGTGACGCACGCAGAGCTTCTCCATCCCCCACCACATAGTTAGATGATCGTCTAATTTAAGCGGGCTATCTTGATTACATAAATGTGATTAAGTGACGTGGTTATTAGACTAATACATGCATACGTATAAACAAGAGAGAATCAAATGGTAATAGAAATAAAAGTAGGTACATTGGGTGGTATAAGTATCTGTCAGAAAAAATTTTTATTGCTCCTTTATTCTATTAGGTTTTGTTTCTATGCGATTTCGTATATATTTCTGGGATCCCGAAAAAATCTAATTTCTCTTACAGCATCGTAAAACTCAGCGTTGAAGTTAATCAATCCGACGGCAACGCCCCCTGTTGCCAGATCCCACCGTTCTTTCGTCAGGAGACTAGTCTGGACCGACCGCTGAGACTCCGTTGATATTTACCGGCGACAAATATTTGAGCTTCTCGGATATTTTGGTGGACATAAAGGAACAGGTGTCTAAACAACAATTACCCGGCTTTTATTAGGTTCACAAAAAAAAGGCGATCTGGGATCGTTCGGACGCGTGTGCTGTGGAAATTATACGACTTCGAAACCGACGTCGACATTACATAGATATATATATATATATATGTACATATGTAGAATCTGAAGAATGATAAATTACTGTCAAAATGGGGCATTCACATGTGGACAAAATAGATGAAAAGTTCGCTTAATAAATAGAGAAAATTGATAACATTTTGGCGACACAAATTGAAATTTTAGGGGTGTTCGAATTGGTGCTGTACCTCTCATGGAATTGGTGCATAGGCGGTTCAAATCATGGTCAAGAAGCAATACTCTGTCTGTGAACTTCTCAAATTCATTTAGGACATTTAAGAAAGATTGGTTTTCTGCGATTACATCCTCTAATAGTTTGATAGCTGAGAATATAACCAGTCTTCCTCCTATGATATTGACAATATTGTAGTAAAGCTGCATTGGCGTTATATGTTTTATTTCTCGACATAGTCTATTTCTACACTAATGCACTTGGTCCATCGGTGCTCCAACATCTCAACAGCCTTCTGGGAAAATTTTTGTCCGATCTCTCTAAACCATCTCTCTACAGCTTGCATCATTTCATAGTTACTGGAAAATTTTGCCCCACTCGGGAAACAGCCCCTTCACTAATTCAAAGCCTACTCGGTGAATAGTAGCCATAGCAATACCAGCTGTATGGCTGGAAGCATTATCCTGATGGAACAGCACACCTTGCCTTAACTTTCGTCGGCGTTTCCCTTTCATAGCGCTTCGCAATTTAGAAATCACTTGTGCGTAGTAGGCTTCTTTGCAAGTAGTCAGTCAGGATGATTCCTTGAGCATCTCAGAACACAGATAGCAAAACCTTTCCAGCAGACGACACGATCTTAAATTTGCTCTCTACTTTGCACTTTGGTCTCGGGATCATAGTGGTACACCTATGACTCATTCATGGTCACATATTGACTAAGAAAGTTGTCTTTGTTTGCTTGGTACCTTCCCAAAAGACGCTTACATGTCAACACCCGATTTATTTTTCGATCAATGGTTAACATTCGAGGCACCTATCCTTTTCATATCTAATTCTTTAGTCAGTAGGTTGTGCACGACATGATATGACAAGCCAGTATCTTCCACAGTCTGTCCTGATGCGTATTCATCGGTTTTGCAGTACGATATCGTGTACCTCTTTAATGTTTTTGTCTGTTGCTGCCGTTACGGAAGGACCACCGGCATATTGGTTTTCACACGACGTTCTTCCTCATTTAAAATCTCGCCACTAGTTTTTGCCTATATTATAAGAAACTACAGACTTACCAATAGTTGCCATAACGTCTTTATGAGTTCGAGTTGGCGTCATGCTCTTTTTCTGAAGTAGGTGAGGGGTGGGGAATGAGGATCCACCCTCGTATATGCACATGCATACGTACTAGCTAATGGTTTATTAGAATATTAGTATTGCAATATCAAAAGGTGCTGGGAGGAATTTTTATTCAATATTTTCATAGGTTGGTGGATAAAAAGCATCAGAATTCCTTTTGACCATCTTTCTCCTGTTACGGCAACATCAAGGAGGTTTTATATTATTGTTGTTACATGGAGCATGCTGAAAATTGTAATAATAATATAAGAGGTCTCGAAATTGGTGTCAACATTTTTCCAAAAGATCTTCAAGAGGGAGCCACAATTGTCCCATGAATCTCTTATCTGTTGGGAAAGTAAATCTTAGGTATGACTAATTTTGCTTTTATTATCGAAACAACTTCAACAATTAAAATGTCGGTCAATGACATCTTAAGAATAAATCTAGTAGGGGTTGCCAATAGGAACGCCAAATTAACTCAATTATCAACAAAATTCGAGTGAACCTATAGCAAAAAAAAACGAAGCAAAAAACCAAAAGCAAACATAAAACAAAATAAAAAAAATAATAATAACATACGACTTCTGCCTACTTAGATTCTCTGAGAATTGCGGGACGTGCCGTCGCACTGGCGCAACGAATAACCCGCAGAGGCCCTACATTACCGATCGAGCGTTAATAAAGCGATTTACTTCGGCCGACATCCGTTAAAGTGCGTTCGTCCAGCGTTCGTTCACTGGAGAAAACATTTTTATCGACGGAGATTCGCAGAATGCTCAATTATGCCGGCGTTCTGATAGTTCGACGGTAGGTACTCATGCTCGGGAATAAATTTTACGATTTGCGAGATCGTTTTAGTGGCTTTCTGCGAAAATTCTGTGCTGATGATTATTTTTCGAATGAAGGATTGTAATTTTGCCGAAAGGGAATGTGATTTTGGCGTTTTAATTGTTGTTCGAAGTGAATACTCGAAGATGGAGCAAGAATTTTTGGTTACTACCTTATTTCTGGTTCTGATAAATATAGAACTGATTAAAACTGCTAATTGGATGACTCAATTGCTTAAAATTAACCCATATCCTGTCAGGACTTCGCTATTTCCGGACGATTTTTTTAGCAAATTAAGTGTTTATACAAAGAAAGAACTACAGAAGAAATGGCAAAATAAATTTAATAGAAATGGAAAGATGGGACCAGATTTCTTTTTAAAAGATAGGAAATTTAACATTACCTCAGTTGATTGCGTGGATAGAATCACAACTTCGGATAGTTGGTCGAAAATGGTCACCGAAGTTTCTCCAGTTTTTTTGATTCGCCTTGTGATATCTTTCACTTAAGCTTATATCAGTTTTATCGGCTCGAAGGTAAACGTAACATTACATGTTCTGATATTTCGATTTTTAAATCCACATAACATTCCTCGACAAACCTCTTCATGCCATTACTTCTAATAATTATTTCTTCATGTACTGGTCTTCATAATACAAATCATATCCTTTTGTTACCACTCTTTGTAGGAAGGCTGGCGAGCTGCCACGGTTGATATGGAGCATCGTTTGTTACTATGAGTTCTAGTAAATTTGGTAGCAAACCGTTATTATACTGGTACTCTTTTAAACATGAGGCAAAATTTTCTAGAATTATTCGGTACATATTCTCGCTTCAAATATGCTCTTTTAATTCTTTCAGAGAATGAAGACTGTTGCTGTATATCTTTGATTTAAGGTAGCCCCATAGGAACAGATCCATTTGTGTCAAGTCGGGACTATGTGCCAGCTAGTTTATATCACCGCGTCTGGATATTAATTTGGATTAAAAAACAACTGGTAAGGAGACGTTACACGTGCTGTATGCCGCTTCTTCTCTTGTTCTCTCCATTAAAATCTTGTCTTCACATATCGCTCGGAATTTACAGTTACTGTACAACCTCTGTCGTCTTCAAAAAAGTACAGACCTATAATTCCTTGTGCCGATATCGAAGCAGTAACTTTTGGCGAGTGTAGTGGTCCCTCATGGTTCTGTTTTGGATTTGTTGAACTCCAATAACGACAGTTCGAGATGAAAATGCACATCTAACGATTGTGTTCGCATTAAACAAAATTGAAGCAGACTTTTGGGATCCCCATTACAAGAGAAACGTGTATAATAGTGGATTTATGCCAAAAAATTCCTGATTGCTATATTACAGTTGCATACGGAGAAAATTCTCCCAAACAAATTGAATGCAAGCATTTGCATAAGGCCGATTAACAGCATCCCTAATTCCCCATACAAAATTCAGTATCTCCCCCATCACTTACATCCTGAATTATACCTTCACACTAATTTAATTGTCCGAATCCTCTCTCTCTCTCTCTCTTCTTACGGAGACCGCTTAACAATTCCATAACGAGACACCTGATAAATTAAGAAATTATGTGCGTGAAAGATTCCCTAAATTACGAAGTCAGAACGCTGTACAAAGATTGTCGCTGGGTTGGAATTGAATTTACATCGAAAGGATATTTTTCAAAAACGCCTTTTCTCTTACAGATTCATCGAAATACGTCGTCCGCCAAGAATACCCCGTGCAACATTGAAGAATTGAGTGTTAAACGCAATTAGTTCCACATTAATCAGCGGATACGATTTCAATGGTGTTCGGAGTGTGGTGCTTTGTCATTTGAAATGTATTCGTTAATTTGGAATTTTAATTCAGGACGACGTACGTTCAAAATTATTCGAATTAAATGGGTTGGTACGATTCGGTGATTATATTTTTGGTCTTCTTAATGATGCTCGCTACAGAAATATGAATTAATTGATCCAAAAATCTTAATATTTCGTTGTCTATCGTTAAGAAGAAGAAAATACTTTAAAACAATAGAAAAAATGCACTGGAGTAAAATGCAACAATATACAATCTCAATAATAATGATAATGTCTTTTTATTTCATAATACTATTGTATGAAATGCGTATATCATGATGGGGTACCAGTTAGATACAAATAATGGAGAAAATATAATATAAGTAATAACAATTCAAAAAGAAAGTATTCAAATGTTTACATCGATAAAAAAGAAATCATTTGGACTATACAAACATCTACGAATAAGTGTTCCTTTTAAATATTTCTTAAAATCTTTTAAATTATATTGTTTGTATTCACAAGGTATGTATTTATAAATTTTTAATATTTGTATCACTGCACCCTTATATATACGTGCATACTTTATTTGCGACAAACGAAGAGTCGAGTGTTATAATTAAGGGTCGTTTAGTAATCGGCAAGTATTTCATTGTAATGTTATTTCGTAAAATACGCACATTCGTAAATTTATAACGAAGATAAAGTTCTCACTAAACACACTTCTACACGAGTCCCTTTTCTTCAATTTGGAAATGCTTTTAAGGGAAGATTTCTGAAGGATGAAAATCCTGTCGGCATCCACGGAGTTTCCTCAGAAGAGTATACCGTGTGATAGCCGTCATGCTAACACATGGGCTGAAAAGTCCCGGGCCTAACAAAGAAAACACGGTTTTTTTGGTTCAAAATTAGCTTTATTCATCAACGTAATCTCCATCAAGAGCAACGCAATCATTCCAGCGCCGCTCTAACATTTCAATACAACTTTTGTAGAACGATTTATCTTTTGCCTCAAAATAGGCCTTAGTTTCGGCGATAACCTCTTCATTCGTGCGAAATTTCTTACCGGCGACTATTTTTTTGAGGTCTACGAACAGCCAGTAGTCGCTGGGAGCCAAATCTGGCGAATACGGTGGATGTGGGAGCAATTCGAAGTTCAATTCATGTAGTTTTGCCATTGTTTTGATTGATTTGTGACTTTGCCATATGCGGTCGTTTCTTTGCAATTTCAGCCTTCAAACGCTCCAATAACGCTATATAATATTCACTTCCTTCTCAAGATTTCCTTTCTCAAGATAGTCGATGAATATTACACCGCGCACATCCCAAAATATCGAGGCCATAACCTTTCCAGTCGATTGTTGTGCTTTCGGGCGCTTTAGACGAGGTTCACCAGTTGCTGTCCACTCAGATGACGATCGTTTTGATTCCGGAGTGAAGCGATGGATCCACGTCTCATCGATTGTCACATATCGACGCAAAAATTCCTGTTTGTTACGTTTAAACATGGCCAAACACTGCTCAGAATCATCAACACGTTCTTGTTTTTGGTCAACAGTGAGCAAACGCGGCACCCACTTTGAACAGAGCTTTTTCATAGTCAAATGCTCATGCAATATAAAGCCAATACGTTCTTTTGATATCTTTACGATGTCAGCTAACTCACGCAACTTCACTTTTCGATCATTCAAAACGATTTTGTGGATTTTTTTTTTGATATTTTCTGGTGTTACCGCCTCATTTGGACATCCACTGCGTTCTGCATCATCGGTGTCTCTACGACCACGTTTGAAGTCAGCAAGCCAACGTTTTATTGTTGTTTCTGATGGAGCGGAGTCCCCATAACACTTTTCAAGCCATAGCTTCGCTTGAACGGTATTTTTTCCCATCAAAAAGCAGTGTAAAATTAAAACACGAAATTGTTTTTGATCCATTGCTTTGAAAATAACAAAAGTAGCACTTTAGCACTCTTAGCACAATAACTCACAAACTAATGAATAGAATATCATGAAATTTTAACAGCTGTCTTTTGAAGGTTAGTACTAAGTGAGAGAAAGGCGACTGCAATAAAACTAGCGTCATCTATATGTTAGGCCCGGGACTTTTCAGCCCGTGTGTTACATATGCTTGGTAAGCTCGCAACGCTGCTTCAACATGAACTTAGTTATTAGTTGATGCTACTTGTTGATCTTTAAAACGTATTGATATATTATCGTTTTTTTTTAATGTAAACTTTATTATATTTGTGTTGTGTACATTGAGCTTTAGATTATTTTCACTGAACCAATTTCACTTTCCAACGTGTCATTGTTCGTTATCTTAACAATAATTGAGGTGTCGTCTGCATACAAACAAATGAAATGCTACGCTGCTTCTAACAGATCGTTCACACATAACGTAAACAGATGTGCTCTTACTATTGAACCTTGCAAGAGGTAGCTAACGTGACCGATATCTTTCTCCGTTAGAATTTACTTGCATTCTGTTTTTTAAGTAAGATTTCAGTAAGGTATGTATGTACTATCGCTCTGAAACCCAATCTTTCCAGTTTCTCAGGTAAACTCTTATGATCTACGCTATCGAATGCTTTTAATAGGCCAAGGAAAACTCCGGCTACCACATTTTTTTTTCAGACATTGCTTGCGTTATTTTAGCGGTGGCCATGTAGATAGCTCTTGTAGTTGATCTTCCTTGTGTATAGGCATTCTGAAATTGCGTTAGAATATTCCAAGATGCGGTGAACGATATTAATCTTGATTGAATTGCTTTTTCAGCTACTTTCGTTATAATAGTTACTAATGCGATTGGTCTATAGTTCTCAATATTCAGAACGTAAAGATGTAATCCATCTTTCCGTTTTATATTTCCTTCGACCAGATGTTCATTAGCTTTTGCATTTTATTTTTAAACTTTGCAATCAGAACCACATAATCTACATATAGTAAGCTACTTACTCTTACAGGTTCTAGGTTGATCCTATTATTGCGCTGTTCGATTTGTGCTGTTATTCGTTTGACTACCCTAAACCATTCCCTATAGTTTTCTTCATTCTAAACTGGTCGAAAAGAAAAATCAGCTATCCTGAAATCTAAATATATCATCCGAATATTTCGCTAATGCTCTCGTTAAAAATTATTTCAAATTTGATGGGAGTTACGCAGAATTTGCAAGGAAATTTCGTAGAGGATATAGAAAAAGAAATTACCCATCACATGACATCATTCGAAATTATTACAAGATTCCAAGAAACGGGTACAGTGAAGAAACTACACCTTCAGAAAACGACTTTATCTCGAATTTTGCACAGAGATCTTCAAAGCTAGCTTGTTCATCGTGACGTGAATAAATTTGATTTAAAGATTAGATATGAAATTAAGCTATGTAATACAATATGTTTGCCTTATAAGAAATATATAAACATAACTCCGTTTCTCTTATGTTCACGTTAAACTAGTTCGTTATACCTCGTCTATACTTCTAATACGAACTCTAGAGCCTGTTCATCTTGAAACCATTCCGAAAACATCAGATTCTCCGGCGTATATCATTTATCATAATTAATTGACGTTTTAGAAAACTGTTCTGCGGCTACTTCACCAGCGAAAGAATAGATATAACTCGTGTAGATAATCACGTTCTATATACATGTAATATATGACGTAGGATATTAAGGAAATATGAACTAAATTTTGAATATGTGGATGCCTTCTTTTTTCCATAGACGAGCTAGGCGTTAACATAAAATAGTACAAGAAAAAAAATTAGAACACCAACATCCATTTATTTTCTATTATAAGATATTATAAGTCACATATTTTATTCTAAAAAAAATCCTCTGTGTTCTTGTTTTGAATTAGTAATTCATGTTCTTTTGTGAAGCTCATGTTTATTTCGATATTTATATCATTAATACGAGGGGAACTCCAGAAGTTCGTGTAATGGAGGGGATGGAGTGGGGATAGGGACGCTCGTTAGGTGTCATTCTGATTGGCGACTCATCATTAGTATTTAAGTTAAGTTGCAGCCCTATAGTGTCAGTCGTTTACGAATAGTTGCCTGCTAAACAAGTCAATCCGGAAGAAAACTGAAACTATGGAGGAAATTGAACACCGTGTTGTGATAAAGTTCCTTACAAGGCAAGGAAAGAACGCTCAAACCATATTGAATGAAATGGAAACCGTTTATGGGGAACAGTACCGTAGTAAATCAATGATTTATAAGTGGCATGGTCTTTTTAAACGTGGTCGGAAGTCGATTGAAGACGACCTCCGCTCAGGACGGCCAGTTGAGGCCACCACATCAGACATCGTCGAAAAAGTGCAAAAATTTGTACTGCAAGATACCCGTTTGAAGAAAAAACAATTATCTGCATTAGTTGGAGTATGAGATACCACCATTTTGCGTATCCTACATGACCACCTGGGTATGACAAAAGTCAGTGAAAGATTGGTACCGAGAATGCTCACGCCGCTGCAGAAACAGCAGCGCGTCTGTGCGTCCAAACAATTTTTGTAGCTGTGTGGAGACAAACCTGCACAGATTTTGGAGCGGATTGTTACCGGAGATGAAACATGGGTTCATCACTTTGAGCCTGAGTCCAAACAGGAGTCCATGCAATGGCATAGAAAGGGGACACTACCGCCAAAGAAATTCAAAATGTCAGAATCGGCTGGGAAGTTGATGGCTACTGTTTTTTGGGATTGTGAGGGGATATTATTGATTGATTACAAAGAAAAAAGTAGGAGCATAACCGGAGAATATTACGCAGCGATATTAGAAAAATTAAAGGAGGCCATCAAGGAAAAACGTCGAGGAAAATTGACCAGAGGCGTGTAGCTCTTGCGAGACAATACGCCGGTTCACAAGAGCAAATTTGCAATAGCTGCTCTGCACAAACATGGCTTTCAATCAATAGTCCATCCACCCTACAGTCCAGACCTGGCACCTAGTGATTTTTATTTGTTTCCCAATTTAAAAAAAGACTTACGTGGAAGAAAGTTTTCCGACGACAATGAGGTAAAGGAGGCAACTTTGTCCCATTTTGAGGCGAAAGATAAAAAATATTTTTATGATGGTTTAGAAAAATTAATTCATAGATCTAATAAATGTATTGTGCTTAAGGATAATTATATTGAAAAGGAAAAATAGATTTATTGTTTTATTTTATTTAAAACCCTTTCATTCCACGAATTTCTGGATCTCGCCTCGTATAATAGCACACCTTCTCGGCATACTATTTAGTAATCGCTGACAACGTTGAAGAGGAATGTTAGACCACGTAGATTCTACTGTATACCAAAGTTATTGAACATTCGATGATTTTACTTTGAAAACAGCTTGCTTAACATCGACCCAAAGGTTTTCAGTAGGATTCAGATCAGGGGATTGACTAGTCTAACCCATGGCCTGAATCTTCTTATTGGAAATAAACCATTGTTTCGCAAATCTACTACTGTTTTCAAAGTGGCATATTTTCTTCAGCCCATGGTACCATCACAAATTCTAAGATATTTACATAAACTGGTGCATCTATTTTCATTTGTGTGCGATATATGGGACCAGTACCATAGTAAGAGAAGCTGGCCCAGACTATAACTTTTAGACCCTCATATTTTACTGTCTTCAGAGTGTAGCGTGGTTAATACGCTGCATTCTCTGGGCTTCTTATAAATTGTCGACGTCCTCCAGTACCACAGGATGTTACGCCATTTAGTAAGTGGTCTTTTTCACATGTCATGCTTGTAGTGATGGTATCTCATGTGGGCTTCCAGCAAACAAATAAGGTTCAATATGTCATCGATGTATTGAAGTATTTACTTCCAACTGCAAGTCCTGTTATCATCTTATGGTAAGATATTTTGCAACAGCAACCAAGTTTTGTCCTATCGATTTATAAGCTTTACCCTTGGAAACTCGGTTTTCTGATGAGGTTCCGTTTTTCTTCACTACACTGTTTTGCTTGCCTTATTTTAAGTATTTGAAAGACTTTATTAGTTCAACTATAGTTTAATACAATTACTTATGTTTCCTTCAATAAAAAGATAAACGCTTCAAAACTTTGTTTTCTTCGACTTTTATCACTCCACTGCTATTATTTCGCACAGCATCTCACGATTTTTGAAAATACAGGGGATTCCCTAATAACGCAGTGATCTTCCATACTTTGCGGCTATGGCAAATTCATTTAACAGATGTTGGACTATGCTCCAACAGGTGTCGCATGATATGGTTATTTATATAATGGAATTAAGTTCAAATATTCATGGTACTGGCACTGCCATTGTGTTACATATAAAAGTTCATGTATTCGATTTCAACTTATTTAAATCAAAAAGCAAACCTGAAGATGAACACTCAATAAAGAAACGTCACATAAAAATAAGCTCATTTTTCTCTACTTCTTCTTCCTCTTACTGCATATATGGTGCTTTAAGCCTGTTAAGACCTTCAGTTTTCTTTTTCCCATCTCTTTCGTGGTCGTCCTATCAATCTTTTTCCTCTAACTTCCTAATTCCATACTCTTTAAGGTAGTCTGTAGTCTTCCATCATTTCCATGCGTTGTCTCCAATTCTCTCTGTATTCCCTTATTATTTCGTTAACACCTCTAAGCTCTTCGCTTATACCTGTGTTTCTCTTCCTATCCATTCTTGTATATCTTGCTACTCTTCCTAGAAATCTCATTTCCGATGTTTGGATTTGTGCTTCATTTGCTTTAGTTATGGTCCAGCTTTCATTCCCATATATACCGGAGGGAGTCATTGTTTTTTAGAATTTGACCAATCTTTTCTTCTTCTTCCTTGCGATTTCTGTGTTCCAGTCTTTCCATCTTCTCTTCCTTTGTACAAAGTTTTATATTGTATTCTAGCCATTCACCTCCATTCATAATGTTAATTTTCGCGTCATCCTTTTCATTTTTATTCGTGTATTTCATCATCTTGTAAGCGAAATCTTATCCCACCGTGTAGATCGTTTTCTGCATTTGAAATAACTCGTTCCCAGTTACTCTTCGTATTATGTAGATTCTGTTTTCCTCTGTTTCATCTTGCGTCTATAGTAGATATACTTGTTTCTTTTTCATGATCTTTTATTGATTGGGTATTAAATTTTCTATAATTTTTAAACTAGTGTGTAGGTATTTTTAACAATGTAACAGTTCTGTATCGGCATTCTTATCGCCCACATCACGCCAATATTTTAAATCGCATTTCGCAGCGTTAATTCGGTCATTCCATCGTTACAACAATCGCGTACCCACGGGCTACTACTATGTATATCCGGTGTCCGGCTTCTTGCGGAACGTCGTCTATAACCCGAGCATACCGGACAACGCCAGGCAGTCAATATCTCACCTATACTCGCATACGTGCGCGCCTATCTAAGGCTATTGCCGTTTTTGATCGGTAGCGCGTGCAGTAAAGGTTTAATCGGACCTAGGAATTTTTGAAACTATACGAGGGCAATGGTGGCACGTTCATATTGACCTAGATACCTCGCATTCCTGAATAACAACAATGCATACTGTCGTTTTGTCGTTGATACGCGTTGGTTTATACTTATACGAGGTGGCAGGTTAAGACGTCACATCCTTTTGCCAAAAACGTATCGGTTTATAGTGTAAGACTAAGTCATTTCAATAACGTTTTTTGCTTAAATTTTTATGGGTTCCGTTAAAATTTAATTTTATTATATTTTTACGGGGTAACGAGGTGAATTTCTAATATATTGATTCCATGGTATGCTATCCTTTAATAGCAATAATTTTAGTAAGATTCATGGCTTCCTTATTGCGGCATTCTATTTGGAGCCAAAACAACAGCACAATCAAGGCTGCCACTATTAAAGAAAGAAAAGGTTAAACTCTACTCTTCCATGTTCGTCAGCGGTTTTAGTAATTTAACAATTTCGTAATTCCATAAGAATATCTTCAAAAGGAGATGTACGTAATATTTGAGAAAAAAAAACAGGTTAATCGATTGAGATTACTTCAGGTTTAATTTGAGCTTAATTACACGCGAAATTAACGATGAAAACATGAAGAAGGTAGAAGGTATGAGCAAGGTTAAATGATGCCAAATAAGAAAAATGTGTTGAAAGAAACACCTACGCTTGTAAAATTTGGTAATGGGGCAATTATGTGTGGAATAGATTGGTTATATTCGTTAGACTTTGATAATTAGTTATTTTAATTCAGAAAACATAAACAACTGCCATTACATCCATGTAAAATTGTTTATATTCAATGTGCATTTTAGACGGTAGATCAAAAGAGATTTAACCTGATATCTCCAACCATATGGGAGTTTTAAAAACTCCCAAAGTAATAATTATAATTCATTAAGTGTCCAACAAATGAATCTCCAAAAGTGCACCAAATAATAAAATATAATGCATGTAATGCAGCAAAAGTAAACAAAAAGAAATCCGTACAATGAATAAATATCATAAAACAAATGAAAGATTAAAGCAGATGTAAGCCGAGGCTACTAAGATTTCTTACTGGATGTGCCAAAGGTTCTCGCCATAGTGCATTCGTCCTTAGCTGTAAGGAAATAAAGGAAGTGGTGTAATCTTGATTCAAGATGTGATACATCACATCCGTGCTTTCTTGCACTGGAGATCAATAGCATTACTTATATCTAATTTAAGATTTCTTTTGTTTTTTTTATTATTATTATTATTTCCTCCGAGGTGTATGGACTGTGATCTCGTAGACACCATAAGAAAAATTTAAAAAAAAATTATGTGATACAAAGATGTCAACTCTAGACAACAAACTAGATGAATCAATTCTTCCAGTGATAATTTTGCATAAATGTAGGATTGATATGCCTTCCAACTAGGTCCTCGTAAGGTATTCCTCACAAAGGATAACGCCCATCGCTGTTATACGAAAGATATTTTAAAAATTTAGGCCGAATCCGTTGAAGATCTGGACATCATAGAAAGGATACCAAGCAGTGGAAGCGTATTCGAGCTTGGAAACCACGTAAGCAAAGAAAAGAATCTGCATTGCGTCAGGGCTAGTAAAATCTTTCAGAAGTGCGCAAAATAAATCCTAGTAATTTAGATGCAACTGTTGCAACGTTTAAGACATGACTAGGGAAGATAAAGTTTTCATCACAATATCACACCTAAATCTTTAATAGAAGATTATGCGAGCAATAGTAACATTATTAATGCGATGCTGAAAATTCTATACATTCTTCTTGCAAAAGACATAAAGAAACATTTACCTATGTTTAATTTTAGATTATTTTAATCCCTAAACGGTTACAGATAGACTTCGGTTTTCCCCATTCGAAAGTACGCGCCTACATCACTAATAACCCGAAATTTCGAAACTTTTCAAGGATAGCGAAAAAAACAGATCTTAGAATGACATCGTTCTGGGTTTATCCGTCTTAATCTTTAGCTACGGCCTCTCAGGAGATGTTTTTTGCGACCTTAAAACGCTCTAGTGTTCGAACGCTTTGAGTTAGGAGGTCGCGGCTTTTAGGCGTCTTTCATCAACACGCTTCTGACTCGATATAGAAATGGGGAATTTACACTAATGAATACAAGTTTAAATTATTTGACTTGAGAGAGCGGTACTTCATTCGCAGAAGGCGTGGTAAAAGGTGTTATCTACACTGTTTTCTTCTTCTTCTCATATGCTTATAGCTTTTCAGGTGTTGAATTTGTACTCATTTTTCCACTCTCCTATTTTTTACCATCATTAGTAGGAACAAAAGTGGACTTAGACTATCATCTTGTTTTATTCCTTTTCTCATTTGGAATTCTCCTGATCTTTGCCCTGCAATTTATATCCTCAATTTTACTATCTCGTATGTACTTCTGATGGCATCTAGCAGGTTTTTAGGGATTTACTTTAAACTTTCCCATATCTCTATATATCTATCGTATCAAAAGCTACTTTTAGATCGATGAACACTAGAACACACTTCTTCTCCTTCTCCAATCTTTCTTTCTATCAAATTCTTTATTAAACAGATATTGTCGTTCGTTTGTCTCTTTAGCCTGAAAGCTGCCTGATCTTCCTTTAGTCTTTGTTCCACCTAAGTTTGTACCTTATGTGTGCTAAACATATAGTTCTGGCATTGAATTTGCTCTCCTTCGTTGTAAATCGAGATTATTAAATTATTATCCCATTCCCTTAGTATGTTCTGTTCCTTTTTCCAATTTTCTGTCGTCCACTTTACATGTTTCTCTTATCTGTTCTCCCAAATTGCTTCCATGACTTCCTTTTCTCTTCCTTTTCCAGTTTTCTTCACTAGGTTTCTCTTTCTACTGTAATCTTCTTTGTCGTCTGTTGTTTTTGTTTGTATGTATCCATCAATTTGTTCTCTTTATATGTTTATTAAACTTTCTTTTTCCGCATATTTTTTCTGCTATTGGTTACACTGTTTCGCTAAAGGCCATCCATCTTTCTTATGCGACCCATTCTGTTTGTTCAATGTTTAGTTTTCTGAATTCTTTGCTTGTTTCTTGTTCATATTTATCCTATATTTTCTTTTATGTTCAGTTTGTGTGTTGCTGTACTTTTTTGTCTCTTCTTTCCACTCAATTTCTACTAGGCAACTTCCGACTATTAATCTATGTTTTGTCCATTCTTCCCCTTTTTTTTTCTTGTTTCTACATTTTATATTGTTCCTATGTTTGTCCCCACCAACAATCAAGTCGTTTCTTCTACTAAAGTCTATTGTTTTTATCGTATTACTATTGTTTTATTCCCCATGTTTCCCCCTGCAGCCCGTTCCTTCAGGTTTGGTCTTTGTCCATTCTATTATTCCAATCTCCCATTACTATTGTTGTCTCATTTTCTTCCCTCTCTTCATCCGATTCTGTTTTCAGGTCACTATTAAACATGGAGACGGTTCAGTTTTTATGTGGGATTACATTACTACATTTGGTGTTGGTAGCTTAGTTGGTATTACCGAAAAATTAACAATTGAATTTTATCCGTGGATCAATTGTTTCTATTTTTTTTAGATTTTTTTTAATTCTATATCTCACCAATACTCCAGATGCGTCTATATCCGATCAATTGATACTGTTATAGATTCAACGCGTACTTTTCGAAAGCGTAGGTGAAACTACGCCATTAAAACATCCACACCAGCAAAAGCAGAATCAATCAAGTTCCTTAGGAAATATAATTTGGACCCGGCGAGATCCGTAGATGGTAATAATAACTATCGAAGATAACTAGTCTAACAGATCGCGTTTTTAAGAACCGCAAGTCGCCTCGAGTAACATTTCGGCAATCGATAGACCGAGCCATCGAATTAAGTTATTATTAGTACCCGAATCGTTGAAAGACGGACTAATGAACGTGGAAAAAAAAAGAAAAGAGATGGAAATGATGTTGGTATTGAGAAATTTCGGTTATGCGTAGTCGTAAAATTAATGATAATAATAATCGTATGGAGAAAGGAAGAAAAAATGCTAACGCTTCTGGTGATCAAACAAGACTAATAAGGAAGTCTGATGAAGGATATGAATACCATCTTCTTCGCGTAAATTGGAATAACTTTATTTGCTTTGCATTTAAAAGGGTTCACTTCATTAAATAGAAAATGTCCTATTTAATGTATGTGTCTGGCGTGTTCCTTAATTATCTGAAATGTTTTTGGAACCTTCTCGCGATTCTTGTACGTCAAGAATCAATTTAACGTAGATGTGATTGTATACATAAATGTGGCCAAGTCGTAACTCTTCTTACATCGTGAGTCAACAATTATGACACGTATTATTTAAAAAAAATCGAACATTTAAACTAAACTCTGCAGTCGGAACACGTAAAACGCAATCATTGTAAATTTCATCCTTTAAACATATCTACAAAATTCACTAAACATATTTTTGCTCAAATTGTGAACCACAAGCATATTTTATAAGAATATTTTACTACCCAATAGAAATCCATATTACTCTAATTACAAGACAAACCGACTCCACCAAAGGAGAACATATACCCAGATAGCTTGGTAACACCACTAAAATATAAAATACAAAATTGAAAATTACAGATTAAGTAATCACCTATTCTGAAAATTCAACAATTTGTAGCTGTTTGAGGGAACAATTAAAGATAACGTAATTGTCAGAAATTCGGCTCTAATTATCGTGGATTGTTATCAGTGGGGATTTAAGTGGTATGTTGGATTTGGCAGCACTACAATAGAAGAGCCTGTTTTGCCTAGATGCCGAAGACAATCCAGAAGATCTTTGTTAAGAAATCCCATGCCATTAGATTTCATCTTTCTTTAAGTAATCTGGATACGAAAAATCTTGAAGGAACAGTGTTTGGGCGAATTAAAAAATATGCTTATGACCATACATTTGCAACATGTTCCAGTTTCGACCTTAGAAGTGAATAATATAAAGATTTGTGAAAATATTGAGAAACATATACTTTTCTGACAACAAAATGCGTTATTGAAATGAATACGTAGGCTTCCGCGGCTGGAGTCGGTAATAAGTGAATTCTTTCCGGAATTTGATCGTATCATGATGAGTTATAAAAAATGAAAAAAGAATGAAAGAAAAGAAAAAGAGAAAAAGAAGAAAGAAAAAATTGAAACAGGGGGTTAAAAAAGAAAAAGTGATACAAAGGGTAAGAGAAATGACAAGAGAAAAAGGAAGGTGGGATCCCACCTTTCTTTTTCTTTCCTTTCTCTGTCTCCCTTCTCTCTTTCGTTCCCTTACTCTTTATTTCACATTTTCTTTTTTCTCCCCCTTTATTATTTTTTCTTTCTTTTTTTTTCCTTTTTTCTTTCTGTTCCCTTTTTATTTCTTATTTTCTTTTACTCTTATTTCATTTTTATATCATCATCATGACATGGTCCAATTTCGGAAAATGTGTTATTATTTAAATGTATATACCAGATGTTGCGATAGTAATCATTATAAAATATTCTTACATTAGTTGTTAGATTTCCTAACGAGGCTTTGCGGTAATCTACTATATACACTAGGGTGACAGAATAAAATAGACACCAGATAAAGCGGTATAAATATGTAAACAGCTAAATTCTAAGAACGAATTAAGAACTTTCTCTTGTCATTAGGGTAGGGGTAGATGTATCGGAAGGAATTCGTCATAGTTTAGTATCGTTACAACTATGCCTCGCTTACAAGGTTCGAGTGATATTAGGGTCGCATCGTTGGCCAGAGTGAACGCGGTGCTTCCCAACGTGAAATAGGTAAATTTTTAAATAATCCGTTGTTCTCAGTTAACCGTGTGATTACACAATTTAAACGCAAGGAAAAGACTACAGTGGAGCCGAGAGCAGCTCGTGCCGGACCTTCTGAAAGAAGTAAAAGGGTGCTTGTGCGCGGAGTGTTAAGAGAACCGCGAAAAAGTACAGCCGACCTTGCGGCAACTTCACAGAAAAGTCAGCGCACCGTTCTGCGATACCTCCACAGCGTGGGGATGTATAAAAGGGTGGCAAAGAAAAAACCTCTCCTTACGGCGTTTCAAAAACGACGCCGAATGGCTTGGGCAATCGAAATGCGAACGAAGCCCGAAGAGTTTAGGCGATCTGTCAATTTTTCAGACGAAAGCAAATACTGCCAATTCAGTGATAGTCGTCGTACGTGGGTATGGAGACGTTCGTCACAGCAACTGGACGACAAATTTTTGCATCGGACGGTGAAACACGGCGGTGTGAACATCATAGTGTGGGGCGCGATATGGTATGGTGAAAGATCGCAATTAGTAATCTGCGATGGAAATATAAATGCGGCAGAATATATCCAAATATTAACAGAAGGACTACTACCGACATTCGACAACGCCATTCTATCTAAAGAAGACGCCACTTTTATGGAGGATGGAGCACCCTGCCACAAAGCAAGAACAACAAACACATGGAAAGAGGAACGGGGGATTCGGATTTTACCATGGCCAGGCCAATCACCAGACATGAATCCGATAGAGAATGTTTGGCACATAATCCAGACAAATATGGCGAAACGACCCCGAAAACCCAGCAATAAGGAGGAACTCGTGGCAGCTGTTGCAGGAGAGTGGTTAAATATTCGAGAAGACACCATTAATCATTTAATAGATTCTATGCCACGACGACTCGCAGCACTTCACGCAAGTAAAGGTGGATCAACAAAATATTAGTCTAATTTAAAAATTTTAAAATATTTTGTATCGTATATATAGCGAGAATAGAATCTTCTTTTTAATTAGTAGGTGTCTATTTTATTCTGTCACCCTAGTGTATTTAGGGCTTCATGTAATGGCAGCTTGGTGTTCTCTAATTTGGAGATAGTATCTAAATGAATCGATGAATAATTTTCGCTACCTTTTGAAATTGCTTGTGCTTCTTGCCGATTTAAATTTAAGATGCAAAGTTTAATATTGTCGAAACATTTCTATAGTATAAAATAAAAGGTTCTCTCATCAATACCGGCTGTCGTGTCTGAGGAATGCCAGGACAAGTCGGTTTAAACTCATGAATGCATTTTGGAGATTTAATAAAACCTTTTCTTGATAAGAACTACAAATATGGATAACTGTTTCGAATAAATTGAGCTCCGAGATGACATGCATAGAAAATTGTTTTAGTAACTTTCCAACTTTTGTAACCAACGTTAGAAGTTGAGTTGCTGATATATTCCCAAAGGTATTAATAAGTGTTAAAACACCTAAAAAAATTCCCTTGTTTCTCGGCACGGTTAACAAAACGACATTTTCCAATAAGAAGTAACTAACGTTCACGCACATAATACTTATGTACGTACACCATACTATACACGCATCAAGCCAACAAAAGCCATATAATCGACTCATTCGAATGCCCAACGCGAAAAGGAACCGTTTTGTTAAGTTGGCGACACTGCGAGGACGACAACGTCACGGTCAATAAAATTATTATAGCCGGGGCCCGATGGCACCATGCCGGAGAAAAATCGGTCCCAAATGATCCGGCACAATACGTCGGTATTGTTAAGCTTTTCTTGCGACCGTACGCGTTTTAGCTTTTCATTTCTGCGAATATTCTTACGTACATACGTAGAAAGAGGCGGCCGTGTCTCGGTCTTTATTATTATTATTAAAGAACGCGATGGCCGTATCTACGAGGTGTGACACCAACGACACCTGTACCAGCATAAATAACAATCAATGCAGAAAATCGCCATTTTATGTTTTCGAAGTTTAACAGTCCTTTCTTCTCGGAACAGGAGGTTTTGTTTCTTGTGTTTCTTCTTTCTTCTTTTATTGGAGGTAGGGTGAAGTTTACTGCCCTAATCGTTATGGATATGGTGGAATAAGTACAGTCGAACTTCGATGTAACGAAATAAAATTCTTAGATCGGAATTTTCTTGACGACCTTCAGGTTTTAGAGGAACTTCTTTATTGTCGTGTTCATATTAATTTAGATTTATAGTAATAGCGCTCTCAATAACATCCGAGTCACTTGGCAGTTCCGTCGTCACTGTTCACTTCTAGGTGTGATCTGATGGATGAAGTAGTTGTGTATCTACTTCATCCTAGGCAGATTCGGTGGGAAATCAAGCTTTTGGAAAAGCAATTCCACTTTGCATGGTACCGTAATTACATCTGTAAGCTAATATTGGTAAAGGAAGAAGGTCGAAAATTTCTTTTAGGATGGTAAATTTTAACAATTCTTATTACTCCCACGTCGAAAATTTGGTGATTTAATCAACAAAAATTCTTTATGACATCAAAGTTGTTCTTTACCTGAACTCAAATAAGGATATAGGTTTTGCGACTGTAATTGTAATTCGATATTGAGGGATAAGATAGTTAAAGTCATAAATGCAAATGGGGAAAATACAAATGGTGAAATGAATACGTAGGCTTCCACGGCGAGAGTCAGTAATAAACTAAATAATATATGTATAACACATGGGCTGAAAAGTCTCGGGCCTAACACATAGATGACGCTAGTTTTATTGCAGTCACCTTTCTCTCAGTTAGTACTAACCTTCAAAAGACAGCTGTTAAAATTCATGATATTCTATTCATTAGTTTGTGAGTTATTGTGCTAAGAGTCACGCTACTTTTGTTATTTTCAAAACAATGGATCAAAAACAATTTCGTGTTTTAATTTTACACTGCTTCTTGATGGGAAAAAGTACCGTTCAAGCGAAGCAATGGCTTGAAAAGTGCTATGGGGACTCCGCTCCATCAGAAACAACAATAAAACGTTGGTTTGCTGACTTCAAACGTGGTTGTAGAGACACCGATGATGCAGAACGCAGTGGACGTCCAAATGGGGCGATAACACCAGAAAACAGAAAAATCCACAAAATCGTTTTGAATGATCAAAAAATGAAGTTTCGTGAGTTAGATGACATCGTAAAGATATCAAAAGAACGTATTGGCTTTATATTGCATGAGCATTTGACTATGAGAAAGCTCTGTTCAAAGTGGGTGCCGCGTTTGCTCACGGTTGACCAAAAACAAGAACGTGTTGATGATTCTGAGCAGTGTTTGGCCATGTTTAAACGTAACAAACCGGAATTTTTGCGTCGATATGGGACAATGGATGAAACTCGGATCCATCACTTCACTCCGGAATCAAAACGATCGTCATCTGAGTGGACAGCAACTGGTGAACCTCGTCCAAAGCGTCCGAAAGCACAACAATCGGCTGGAAAGGTTATGGCCTCAGTATTTTGGGATGTGCGTGGTGTAATATTCATCGAGTATCTTGAGAAAGGAAATACCATCAACAGTGAATATTATATAGCGTTATTGGAGCGTTTGAAGGCCGAAATTGTAAAGAAACGACCGCATATGGCAAAGAAAAAATTTTTGTTTCATCAAGACAACGCACCGTGTCACAAGTCAATCAAAACAATGGCAAAACTACATGAATTGAACTTCGAATTGCTCCCACAACCACCGTATTCGCCAGATTTGGTTCCCAGCGACTACCGGCTGTTCGCAGACCTCAAAAAAATGCTCGCCGGTAAGAAATTTCGCACGAATGAAGAGGTTATCGCTGAAACCGAGGCCTATTTTGAGGCAAAAGATAAATCGTTCTACAAAAGTGGTATTGAAATATTAGAGCAGCGCTGGAATGATTGCGTTGCTCTTGATGGAGATTACGCTGATGAATAAAGCTAATTTTGAACCAAAAAAACCGTGTTTTCTTTGTTAGTCCCGGGACTTTTCAGCCCATGTGTTATATATCTCATCATGACATGGGCCTTATATTCAATTTTAGATATTTCTTTCATATAGCGTCTGGACACCTCAATACATTGTATTTCATATTTATATTGTAATTTTTCAATATTATTTTCATTCCTTTTAAAAGACAACATATAATACGCATTGGTATAAAGCCAAGAAGTACTGTTAAATTTTCATCAAAAAAAACTTATGTTTCTCATTAAAACAAACGACGTTTTAATACACCCTCTTACAAGCCACCATAAATTCGGTAATCGTGCTTAACGTGGAAACAAAAAAGAAACGCTACGGACAAAATGAATGAAAGAAACAAAAACCGAAACTCGTGACGTCGTAGATCGTCCCTCAGCTGTTATATATTTAAAGAAAGAGACCAGCTAAAACCCGCACACACCCAACGTCCGCTTGTACACCGAAAAAAGAGACGCATAATTCATATTTTTCTGTGGAAAGAAACAATAGCAATAAATATGAGTGATTTCGTAGATAAAATTAAAACGAATTGAAAAAGGATCGGAAAGAAAAAAAAAAACAACAACAAAAGCCGAACAACACGCACAAAGTCTCGACTCTGCGGAATCGAAGTGGACAGGGAAAAAGAGGACAGAGATACACGAAAGAAATCGACCAGACCAATTTTTAATATAACAACACAATAACTTCAATATAAACCTATAAAAATAAATACGCAGTACGTACGAAAACCGAAACGCCGTCTCTCGGGCGATTCTCGTACTAAGCGTCGCTATTGAAACGGTCGAGAATCGCCACGGCCGACGCGATCCTTCGAGTACCGTCTTAAAAATTCAATCGAAAACGAATAACAAAAAAATTATATGAATTATGAGCTCACATATTTCGTAGTAGGCTGCGCCGTCCGTAGCGAGCGGTATTCGTTTTCGATCGTAACGACGGACGCGAGTGCGATAAAGAACGATAGAGGGAGAGGGACGATGGAGTAGAGCGATGAACGTTTTTAGTTTTTTAAATTGGGCGGGTTTTTCGGCGCTGTAATGATTGTTATTAAAATTTATTGCGCAAAGGAGAGATGATTTGTCAGGACAAATGTTGGAATTTGGACGATTGTTGTATTGTGTAGGAATGGAAAGAACGGATCGGGTTTTTCAATTTTTTTATTGCGAGATTCTCGGTAGATTTGCTTAGAATGGGTTCGTTATACGAGGTCGTAACTTTAAGAATTCGATCTGTTTCTTTTACGCTACCGTCGCATGCAGTGTACAATAGTTTTGTTTTTCTGTACATAATGTGCGCAATTAATAATATTTTCTATGCCGCTAGATAATATGTTGTACTCCTGATTCCCTTGCAGTAAAACTACAGTGGCATTATATTTTTTATTTTTCGACGTAGTCTTCCGCTACACTAAGACACTTGGTCCACCGGTGCTCCAACATCTTAAAGACCCCCTGGAGAAATTTTCCTCTGACCTCATAATTACTGGAAATTTTGTCCCATGTAAGATTTCTTTTAATTTGGGAAGGCCCGGAAGCTGCATGTTTTTCCTCTACTCTATATCCAATTCTTGTGTATAGTTTGTAACTTGTTTGTGCCAAATATATTGCGCTATAATTCTTACATTGGGTCTGCCCTCCTTTCTTATAAATCGGAATTATCAGATGGTTTTCCCATTCACTTGGTATTTTCTGTTTAAACCATATTATTTTTACCATGTCCAATATCCATTTCTTTCCTTCCTGTCCTAGCCATTTGATCATTTGATCATTTCTGGTAATATGCCATCATCTCCGCCTGCTTACCCTGTCTTGATCTTTTGCATGGCTTCTTCCACTACTTTTTCTGTTATTTCTTGTTGGTTCACTTCTTCTCTGCTTATTCTTTGTTCTGTATTTATTGCATTAAATTTGTCTTCATAATATTTTTTTTCCATATCCCTAGTATGTCATTTGTTCTTTTATTTAATTAAAGATGATTATTTTTATTTCAAAATTCCTCCAATAGAAGTTGAAGGAATTTTTCCAAATTTGGCTACTTTAGCGTCCCTAAAATTAAATTTCTTCTTCTTTTATTTTAGGTCGTAACTTGTTTTTCTTCATGCATTCTTCCATATCTTCAACAGTCTTCCGGGGTATCTTCTCTCCCGCTCTTTACACATGATCATTTCATTGCCTTTCTCTTTCTCTAGCGAATCTGACTACATCTCCAATTCTACATTATTATCTTATATCCTTGTTTCTTATTCTATCTCTCCTGGACTTTCCAGCTATCATTCTTATTTCTCCACATACTTGAAATTACTTGAATACTGGTCAACTGCTAATAACCTTAACGCTTAATCACAGTAAAACCAACATTATGCCCTTAAAGGCGAAGGAAATTAATTCTTCTAAGTTTCTATCTCCTAATGACGATGATATACAACATTCAGCTCGTCTTTTAGGACTTAGGGATGACTGTCCCAAGTGAAACCGTCATATAGATCTAACATAGTTTGTAAGAAAGCAAGTACTTTTTGTTATTGTACACGAATACAACGTGATGTGGTTAGCGCTGATGTACTACGATTGGTTTATTCTTCCGTCTACTATCCGCATTTAAAGTTTGGGGTCGTCCTTTGGGAGATAACTCGATCGTGTTTTTGTTAGTCAGAAAAAAGTTCTGCGTTTAATATTGCAATTACAATCAATCTTGTAGAGGGAATTTTGGAGTTAACAGGTTTTTGACCTTGTTTGCAAGTTATATTTTCGAATATTTAGTATTTTTATTCAAACATAAAAAAAATGTTGAACATAATACTTTCCTTCACCATACTAAACACAAAATAAATTACTGCTACCTCAAACACAGGCTACAGTTGACTGCGAGGAGTCTTAGTTATTTAAGTTTAAAATTTTTCAATAGTTTACCCCATGCCAAGTAAGTAGTAATTATGTATTCAAAAAAATCAATTCACGAGTTGCTACTAAATATTGAACCTTATAGCGTAGATGAATTTTTACATTCCCGATTACTAGATGGGTGATTATTATTTATTTATTTATTTATTTATTTTTGTAACTTTATTTTGGTATAAACTTATATAATGCATTCCTTTGACGTTTGCCTTTGTAGTTGTCTACTAAAAACATTATTATTTCAATTGTTCTAATCTACTATGATTCTACTTATTCACTATTGGTCTTATCATAGTTTTATATATTTTTACCTTACTGTCTAATGTGAGGTATTTACTTTTCCAGATAGCACCTTTCAAGTATCCAGATATTCGTGCTGTCTTCATAATTTGTTGTTTGACTTCTTTATAGCTGTTCCGTCCGATCGACACTTCAACTTCCAGATATACGAATGACATCACTTGTTCAATAATTTTGCTGTTTATTTTAAGTATGCATCGTTCTATTCAGGCTCCACACATTAGTACCACTTTTGGTCACTTAAAAAGAAATGATACCTCAATCGATTTGGCAGCTCTAACCACTACCTGATTTCGTATTTAAGAAAAAAGACCCTTTGTTCATTTGGAAGTGTGAATAACAGCATTGCTTTGTTACAGTATCCAGTCTTGTGATGATATTTGTTCATCAGAGTCTATTAGACTTGTTTTCGGAAGTCCTATAGAAGAATTGAAACATATTATAGCAGCACCATAATATTTGAACTCAATTTCAGTGTTTTTCTTTTTCACTTCAGGTTTTATTTAGTCTGCCCACATCCATATACCGGTTGTTTTTCTGTTTTTAATAGCCCTCAAAGTTTCTGTCAGTTCTGTTAGATCTACATCATCCAAACCTTTTACGTCTACGTCTTGTATTGTAGTTTCGTCAATATTTTCCTTGTACCAGAGCTATTCATAATGTTCTACCCTATTTTTCCCGTCTATGTGGTTTATTTTTGTTTTATTATTTTCCTGATTGTTTAATTCATTACTTTTTATAAGTCAGGTTTTGTCTTCCATGTATCTCAGTTTCGATATTACTTACTACTTTACAGCTTCTTGTATCTCATCCGAAAAACATTTTACCCCAAGACTTGCTTGTTTTATATTTCGCCATTCTTCGCTTATATCTTCTTTTGTTTCTGTATATTCTAATCATCTGTTCAATCCATCCTGGTAGAGGAGCCCTCTTATACTTTCCTTTTCAAGTAAATATCTTCAGTGTTCTTGAGCAAATTATGCCAATGATATCTAAAACCATCAGCATTGTCAAAACTAAATTCCTTCCTATAAGAAGACAGTTAGAACTTCAGCTTTACTTGATTGTTTTTTCACACACTGAATGCGATTTTCAATTGCCTTTTACCCTTCCAGAAGATGAAGATTGTTGTAAGCACATCTTTTAGTTACTGGTGACTTTAAACTCTATAGTTACTTTTCCAGAAAAAGCTAACCGCAAGGTAGATGATTGTTGTGTTTCCTTATTCACCATTATAACTAGCACTAATAATAAGCATCTCTTTTAAACACCACACTGATTTACACAGTGAAGAGTATATCGAAAATTATTAACGTATTTATCGACAAAGCGCTGGCTACCGTATTTCCTCACAAACGCTGTTTAAATCGCCATTAGTATTCATTTATTTTACATTCCAAAAGTTACGATTGACCAATAAATTCGGCCCTAGCGACGGCCGCCTACGATTTCGCCCCGCGTGCTCGTCCAAACCGGCCGACAGAGACGATGTGCCGCTCGCTACCGATGCCGATACGAGCGCATTCCATAAATTCGGTAATGTTGTACGGCCCCGTGAACGTATTTTGTTGGATTTTGGCGAATATTTTATGACTATTCGTGTTTCGGCTCATTATTTTTTTTTTCGGCCGGCGCGCTCAAGCCTTCCACGAATCAGGTATGCCCGTATTTATTATTTAGTACGGGGATACCGGGTAGACATGTTAAGCTCGAACGTATGTACACACGTCGCCCGTTTCAGCTGTGTTTCTGCATCGCTCTTCGAGGATTCGAAAAGAGGAGGAATGATCGAGAACAAAAGTAATAATGTATAATCGAACGTCGAAAAGAAAAACGCTGATAGTCTGGAGGTAGTGATATTGGGGAGTGTGTACAGGGTGTATTTTAAATAAGGTGTAATCTGTTGAGAACAGATCTCCCACAATTTATTATAATCTAAAGAAACGTTGTTGACCCGGTGTGAGTTCATATCAAAATATAGGAAAAAGAAAAGAAAACGGAACCAATCTCACAGTATCTCAAACAATTTAGTCAGTCTAAGGCTACTGGTTTCGTACACATCTGTACAGGCCAAGACTGGAATAGCAAGTGAAAGCGATAATCTAAAATTAAAATAAAAAAACCCGAAGAAATCACAGACTTACCACTCCAGAAACAGACAGAGTTAAAACTGGGAATTTAAACCCTTCACTCTTTAACAATAATAATATAAGTTCTTATTAGAAAACCCAAAGATTTAGATGCAGAAAGACATATAGCAGATATATGATCAGAAAAGCTTAGTTTTGTGTCAAAAAGTACTCCCAAATTCCTCACTTTGTAATGAATGTAGAATCAACGTAGTAATTAAAAATTATTGGATTAGAGCGTCTGGTGTAAAAGATCACTAAACATTTGCCAATATTTAGAGATGTACCATTCAAAGTACACCAATCATTAATAAGGGCAAAGTAACACATGGGCTGAAAAGTCCCGGGCCTAACACATGGATGACGCTAGTTTTATTGCAGTGACCTTTCTCTCAGTTAGTACTAACCTTCAAAAGACAGCTGTTAAAATAGGTCCTAATATAGGTCTGTAATTCACAATGTTAGCCTGGTCAACTCTAGATAGAGTCTCGTGGAGATTGGGTGAGATGTGACTGCCATAATAGTAATAATAATAATTTGTACTGATAATGGTAGTAAATTTTTTAAACAAGCTAATATTACATCAGTACATATGCAACCGACTTCTTGGTATAAAAACATGTTTTATGAGCGGCAATAAATGGGATAATAATAGTCACCGAAATGAACAAATAACCTGAATACAATCTCTAACAAATTTCTTCGTTAGTCTACAATAATTCCAAGAAACAGAGGCACTAACTTTGAACACAAGTTTCTGCATTAATAATAGCTAACAGGCACAGACTCGAACAAAGTTGAATTCATCAATGTTTGGCGCGTACACATTTAATGACATTCTTTACTTACCAGGTTTATTTACGATGCAAAGCAAAGGCCGTGGGTATCGATCCGTAAGTAGGTTTATAATTACGTCGGATTTTATTGCTCAAAGCGCGTAAATCAACAGAAAAAATGCGCCTGGCTTTTACCCGCGGTTCTACAATGGGGAAAAGCGATGGGTTTATCGTGTTTTCCACTATAAAACGTTTGACACACGCCTATCTTTGTAGATGTGCACGCGTATAGCTGCTACTTCTTTCTTTACTTTTACGTAAGTTGAAAATCCGCTGCTGTAAACCTAAATTTTGCGTTCGCAAGTAATAAAATTTCTAAAAGTCGTCGATTTCTAATTACTTCTACATCTTGGTTAGATTGCGTCGCCCTCGAAACGTAGAAATCCGTGTTTTGTTTGTAGGAAAGTCTACGAGTCGATTGGAGGTACACTATCGCACATAAATTTAAGATTATTTACGGAAAAATTGCAAAACTTTTAAGAAATCGATCGTATGCAGTATTATAGCTATACCGGGTGAAAACCTACAAGCCCGACTGGAGATTGAAAGGACTCCAGGTGTAGGCGAATATAAACACGAGGTCGCAGCACAGATTTGTTAACATTCGGCGACACAACACAGCTCAGCTGAAATAAAATAAGCGTGATATTCGTAATTCAGAGGTATAGCAGTAAACTCCACTCACACAAATTATTTAATTATGCGGAACGCAGCGTTTCGAGAGCACGTGGGCTCTCCTGTCAACAAATGTTACCGACTGAACACGGTTGACAATGAGAGCCCACGTGCTCTCGAAACGCTGCGTTCCGCATAATTAATTAATTTGTGTGAGTGGAGTTTACTGCTATACCTGTGAATTGTACATCCGCACAGTCCTTGCAATCGTCATGTGATATTCGTATTCTCGTTAAAGCTCACTCTTATATCTCTATTGATGATACAAATAGGAGATTTATAATCAATTATCTAAGTGAGCTGTTGTAAATACGATTTACGAAGTTTGTAGAATTATAATTAAATCAAACGTTATATTTGTATTAGTGAAAAGGAAAACAATAAGACAATACTCATACTATATTGAAGGTATGTATATCGAACCATCAGGTAATGTTACTGACAACGGATATGAGTAATAGAATTCGTCATAGCCTCATGAAAAATACAATAATATTGTACGGTCTAATCTGAATAAAATTTCTTGGCTAATAAAATAAATAAATAAAGAATTAGAAAAGAAAATTAACTATTTATTAAATGTTGAATATAATAAGAATTGTGACGAATATTTCTTAAAAGATCGAATACCGGCTTCACTTGAATAAGGACTTCATTGAATCGATTTAAATTGAAAAGATCGGTATGGGTATATGTAGCATTTTGTGGTAGTAGTTAGACAAGGGTAGAGAGAGAATACCGTGGATTGGAGATGGTTTATCAGAATAGCATGCGTATTTCTCGACGTTATAAACTTGTTGAAATCTTCCTATCATGCTCCTTTTACTCACAGTATGGAATAGAATTGAATTTTGACGTGATACGCAAAAACTAATATGATTTTCGGGTTCAGCGCACTCAAATTAGTAAAAGAAAACAAGTCTCATATAGTCAGCACAAAGTATTTGGCGGTGTAATCTTTCGTACTTTGCTAGTAATGTTTGAACTAAAGTCTAAATTAAAATTTATTGTGGACGTAACCTGATGTGGTTACGTGGTCTTCATGATAGTTTCGCAGAACATTAGAAAATGAATGCCGAATGAATGATAATTTTTCAACGATTGAGGAAAATCTATTTATAATTCTACCTTCTCTAAGCTTCCCAACTTTTTCAGGGACTAACGCATTTTTATAGGTAAACGTTACCTTGTGGAGAAAAATTTCAACTCTTATTTTTTTGTATATTTACTATTAAATTTAAGACTATCGAAATGTATTGATGTAAATTTCTAATGTAATTGTTAATGATTTAATTTTAATTCAAATCGTTATAATAAGTTTAGCCCTGAGAAAGATGAAAGTTTATAATGAATATTAAGCATCACAATTCTAAAAGCGCTTCACGTGAATAAACTAGGTTAAGGCGTTTGGGAGACACTGACTTGCCGATATAATTTGGCAGCTCGAATAATAACATGTTTTTTATCATATGATCTTCCTTCATTTTGTGTTATAATCTCTGACCTATATATATATATTTAGAAATATATTCTTTCCTTCTCTATTAAATGCTAATACGGATCTGTCAAGGTAATCGTAAACTTAGAGAGTTTATGTTAGCTATTGAAAACGAAGGTCTACCGCATTTGCCAAACTGGTTCATGTTACATTTATTGAAATTATTTCGGTACTAAAACTAATCTTTACATCTACCATTCTTTGATGCATAGTTCGTATCCATGTTTAATAAATATATAATAATGTTTAACCTGCAACAATTTACGTGAGGTATTTATTAATTTAATAATTAGAACAGTCGTTCTTATAGATTTCGCTCACGATTTAGAGATTAAAAGATCGATCAACTGATTTCTCTAATTAATTTTTCCGCCATTATACTAAAAAAAGATGACCTTTTAATGGAGAGGTTGCTGGCAATATATAGGCGAATGGATTTCGTATAAAACCTCTAATAAGTCGATAAAATTTGATGTATCGTAAATAATAATGAATGATTTAAGACTTTTACTAGGTCATTTGACAGGTCTATTTCACAGTCTAACGGGCTTCATTTTTTTTTTATTCTCCCGAGATCGAATTAAACGGAAACATCCGTTTTGGCATATGTTTTGCCAGCAGACTTCTGTAGCCTTTAAAAACGGATCAAATGAAGCCTGTAAATCTAATAAAGCATCTCTTCTATTCAGACGAGCATTATTTTGACTATGAATGCCGTAAAATCCGCACGACGAACACAACAGTAGCCGGTACTACTAACCCTTTCATAAAAACCCCCATTTTTCCACATTCAAAAAACCTACGTATATAAGGGCGCCCCTATGTTCAAGTAGATTACGTATATTTAAAATAACCCTCACTTTAGCTCGGGGTAGCGACGGGTTATTATCAAATACTCCTCTAAAAAAGTACTTTTTTAAAGTCTACAATCGACCATCTCTAATACTGCTCCGACGTCACCTCGATTTTCAATCTCTTAATGTCGCCGAACCACTATTTAAATCCGAAATTAAGTTGGCTGCGTCCTTTGTGCTTTGCCCGTTTGAAAAGGGTTAAAAAACATAAATAGAACTAGTATTTAGTTTCTCCGTCTTTCTCGCGTCGTCCGCCTCCCTCTTTCCTTCGTTCGGGTTTCGGAAACCCCGGCCTCCTTTGTTAATTTTTTCGAAATTCTATACTCCTTTATTTTGATCGAGGAAAAAAGGATTCGAACCGAAATGCACGTGCAAATTTTTAACTAGCGACGGCGCGCGGTATTGCGGAGGGGAGGGGCGTGCGCGTTTTTAAAAGCGGGGAGAACGGTTCGAATAACGTACTTACCGGCTAGTGAAAGAAAGAAGGGGGTCGATTTGATGGATTTTTGTGTCTCCGGTTATAAAGAGAAATGTGGAGGTAGAGTAAAAGGGTGAATCTTCATTTTGTATAGCTTGAAATTGAATATCAAACAAAGAAAATAACAGGAAAGAGTTTGAAACCTGTTTGAGCAAGTATATATTCCATGAAATTAAAATATTAGGAATGGGGAGATGCAAGATACGATATAGAATTATATAAAGTATAAACTTATTTTTAGCAAATAGTTTATAGATTTTACTTTGTCGATTTATTACTTATTTTACGATTCTACTTCTTAATTTTGAAATTATAGGTTTGCAAATACGTATAAGATTTTGTTTTGTTTTATTTTTGGTGACAAGAACATTCTGCTAAAGTATTATGCTATTATTATGGGACAACCTGTAGAAATCGATTCTTTATGCTTGATTTTATCTAGAAACGCAATACTGTTATTTTCAATAATTCATCCAAAGAAAGTCTAGAAATCCTTTAAATTTTAGTATACAATTTGATTAAGCTAACGCATAAAAATACATAAAAGAAATCTTTTACTAATTTAAATAAAGGCTTTATTGCACATAGAAAAATAATCGAAATGATGTATGACATATTTTGAACGTAGAGGTAAGGATTTTTTAAACTGCTCGTTTATAATTTTATTTTTCGATCGTTAAATTTTCTGTAGCTATAATAGTATAAGAATTGAATTGTTTTAAATCTTTCAGTCTAAAAATATTCGATAAAGTATAATGATATGTGACAACCTGTAGAAATCGATTCTTTAGGCTTGATTTTATCTAGAAATGCAATATTGTTAGTACAATAGTTTATAGAAAGAAAGTCTGGAAGTCCTCTAAATCTTAGCATGCAAACAAATCTTTTACTAATTTAAATAAAGGCTTTATTGCACATAGAAAAATGATTGATGGAGAAGGTTATACTAAAACACAGAGAAACTATCGATTTTCTACTGGATTAGTAGTCTCAAGCGGAAAATACATATTTTAAATGTAGAAGTAGAGACTTTTTAAACTGCTCGATTACATTCACTAATTTTTGACAGCTGACTTTCTTATTTAAAGTGGAACAGCCCGTTTATAATTTTATTTTTCGATCGTTAAACTTTCTGTAGCTATAATAATATAAGAATTCAATTGTTTTAAATCTTTCAGTCTAAAAATATTCGATAAAATATAATGATATGTAACAACCTGTAGAAATCGATTCTTTAGGCTTGATTTTATCTAGAAATGCAACATTGTTAGTACAATAGTTTATAGAAAGAAAGTCTGGAAGTCCTCTAAATCTTAGCATGCAAAAAAATCTTTTACTAATTTAAATAAACGCTTTATTGCACATAGAAAAATGTTCGATGGAGAAGGTTATACTAAAACACAGAGAAACTTTCGATTTTCTACTGGATTAGTAGTCTCAAGCGGAAAATACATATTTTAAATGTAGAAGTAGAGACTTTTTAAGCTGCTCAATAACATTCACTAATTTTTGAGACCTCACTTTCTTATTTAAAGGGGAACAGCCCCTTTATAATTTTATTTTTCGATCGTTAAATTTTCTGTAGCTATAATAGTATAAGAATTGAATTGTTTTAAATCTTTCAGTCTAAAAATATTCGATAAAGTATAATGATATGTGACAACCTGTAGAAATCGATTCTTTAGGCTTGATTTTATCTAGAAACGCAATATTGTTAGTACAATAGTTTATAGAAAGAAAGTCTGGAAGTTCTCTAAATCTTAGCATGCAAACAAATCTTTTACTAATTTAAATAAAGGCTTTATTGCACATAGAAAAATGATTGATGGAGAAGGTTATACTAAAACACAGAGAAACTATCGATTTTCTACTGGATTAGTAGTCTCAAGCGGAAAATACATATTTTAAATGTAGAGTGAAAACTTTTTAAGCTGCTCAATAACATTCACTAATTTTTGAGAGCTCACTTTCTTATTTAAAGGGGAACAGCCCCTTTATAATTTTATTTTTCGATCGTTGAACTTTCTGTAAGTAGTCCAAAAATATTCAATAAAATATGATGATGTGGGACGACCTGTAGAGATGGAGTCTTTAGGCTTGGTTTTATCACGCTATACTTTTACTACTATAGATTATAGAAGAAATATCCTTGGATTTTAAAAGATAGCTTCTGTTTAAATAAAAAGAGATTAAATAAGATTGTCATATCGTAAACTCTTACTACCGCTCATATTATTATTATAATAATAATGTTAATAACATTATATACGCCAAATTAATTTGTTTTGGGAATTTACGCATTTTGGATTTTTGAGGTATATATGGTTGTATAAGTATAATGAAACCTTTAACTTTCGATTTTATTAATAGTTTGAAGTGGAAAGTCTCCCGATTATAGGAATTATTATTGACTCTGTATAATTTCTAAATAATTTAAAATGATTTTTTGTGAAAAAAATAGTACAAACTACAACAGTTAATATTACGTTCATTTAATTTAGACACATCAGCGGTTCCTGAACGTTATTCATTTGTACTTATTTTCCCTGTTTTTTAATCCACTTCACGCCGTTCAAATATCCTTTCCTCTTCTCAAAGCCTACTTAACCAAAATGCAAGGCCTTCATAACCTAGTACGACGTACGAGGATGTGAAACAAAAACGACCAAAAGTAGGACCGAATAATAAAAATCATGAATGTAAATATAATTTCTGGATTTGGATTTGATGTTCGGATGAAAAGAAACGACCAACTAAAAAAAAAAAAAGAAAAAAGAAAACGCATACACACACGCAGAAGACAGATATACATCCATAGCGCACTCGGATAAATCAAGCACGTTATGTATGAGAGCGGTACGGAACACTTGAACAAACAAAAAAGCTCAGACCCGTCGCAATCGTCCGATTCTAACCTCAAACGTAGGCTGCGAGTAGAGCTAGCGGGTTCGGACAAGCTCACAACGCTCCTTCTTTCAATACGCTTTTGACCCTTTCACGAAAAGAAAAAAAAAAGGAAAACATCTGGTCTCTCGTCTAACATACGCGTTTTGTTAATTTAAAAAAGCACTTCTATATTACGTGAAACGAAATTTGTGTATCGAAGCGAGGAAAGCATATTTCGAATATTAGAATCGTCGTTTAGAACAAACGAATAGATTAGTCATACCGTGTGAGAAAGAAATAGGCTACAATGGTTTGTTGTAGTGAATATTTTTGGGGACCTGAAGGTGGTACAACATCGAATGTGAAAGACACGGTACACAGTTTTACTGGGAGGTTTCCTAATATTTTATTTAAATGTTCAATATACCCAGATGGATATAAAATGTTTCGCAGTTTTAACATGTCGTTAAACCTTTACTAATTATGGTTGCCTAAGTTAATTTGTTGCATAAAAATATTAAACAGTTTGGTATGGTGTTTTAGTGTTAAAATTACTTCTTCATCAAACTTTAAATCTTTTGTTACCTAAGCATGCATTAAGTTTCGAGTTCAACGCACTGTTGAGTATATTAGCACCAAGAATAAATGATGACAGTAATGTTGATGTAGCTTCAGTGGTATGGTAGCATATATGTATGTAACAAAAGACACCACACATAATATAAATCGGAATTTCTTTATATCAAATTACAACTACAATTTCAAGGGCTATATGAGAAATTAAAGTCTAAAATAAAATCCAATTTGACACTAATATTTGTACCATCAATCGGGGTGGCTAAGTATCGACAAGGGTCACTTGGTGTTATCATCCAGGTTTAATGTTGACTAACTTTAATGTCATCAGGGAAGCCAGTGTGTCCTGTATGAGAAAAAATATGGGACATTCTGGGAGTAGCCTGAGCCTCCGGATATTCTTTGGTGCAACAAGCAACGAATTAAAAAGAAAATAATTCCTCCCTCTCTTCTGTTTTCTAACTAAAACTTCTTCAAGATATAAGTCTATATTTTATTGAAATTTTAACCCAATCAGCTATATATCAAAGGAAATATGGCACAAAAACTTCAAAATTATTGCACTTTGTCACCCCGATTGACGGTAAAAATTAGAAAAAGAAACTACAAAAAGACGTAACATACGCAATAAATTATTTTGTCGATTCTACAATACACAAAAAGTATTGTTTCGTCTTCGTTAAGACACTCGCATTTCGTTAATGAAGTAACAATATTATTTCAACTATCTTGCAAGTATCTAACCTAATAGTTTTCAAAGCCACGATATCATCTTTAGGTCGTAGGAAAACTGATTACCAGAATACTACTGAAACCAGATTATACATTGATTAGAACTTGAATCAAATGGGTCACGATGTTCTTCTTTGCAATTTAGTTAATGTGAAAAATAATGTTTCACATGAAGGATGTTCTCAAGAATTTGACTTTCTAATTGGCAATATAAGAAAGGAATCACTCCCATGCCGCAATCTGGAGATGCTGCATTATGTAAATATAAAAGGTTTAAAATGCACACCATACAACCCCTTAAAAACTAAAAGCTCTAATTTTTCTCTAAAAAAAAGATGTTGCATGTGATGCTTAGAAAATTGAGCGTTATTAATAGACAAAGGCATACTGTCGATGAGCGTCTCATCAATACGAAACAAATAAATTTGTTTCTTGATGCTATACCTAGTACCCATATAGATAATAAAGATTTTTAGAAACATCGGTAAATAGAAAACTACTAGAAATTTGTAAATTCAAATTAAGTTTTTAAAAATTGTGTATTGTGTTTAGTACCAAATAATAATAGCATCCATTGCTTGTCGCTATTCACCAATAGGAAACAAGAAAAACAAGTGAGTGTCATTCGCATAGAATTGAATACTACAGCTTTGCACAGCGTTTAAAATATCATTTGTATAAATTATGAAAAGGAGCGGTCCTAGAATTGAACCTTGGGGTACACCTGAAAAAAAGATTCAAAGTTCTCGACTTATTATTATTGTCGTTACATACTGTCTGCGTTCTTTCTGATAAGAAAGAGCACAGAAGTAATTGTGATTTCTCATAAAACCCATAATAATGGCAGACCGTGTCAAAAGCTTTGGAATAGTAAAAGTAATGTTAACACACTGCATACACCCTTGTCCAAAGACTGCATAATATTATTCTAAACATTAGCAAGCGCAGTTTCAGTGCTGAAACCTTTTCGAAAACCTGCTTGAAAACTAGAAAAATAATTATTAGTAGTAAAGAAGACATAAATTTGTTTGTAGTGAACTTTTTCCAGTATTTTGATGATTTGTAAATCAGAAAAAGTGCCAGGATTAGATACTTTAAACTGTAACTCTTGTGGCTTTATTTAATATTTGAAGGAGACCACAGGATCCAAAAGAAACAAGCAATGGGTTGTCCGATACAAATTGATTAACATTGAAATCACCAACACACACAATATTGTCTACCGTAAGGTAAACGTGTGAAAGGACATCGTCAATATCCTCAATTGTGCTATTAAGATTGGTATTCGGAGGTCTATAAAAATTTCCAATGGCTACTGTTTTTGTACAAACTTTGATAGCAATAAATATATACTATAATGGATCAACAACCGTATTAAAATCAAAAGTTGGTAGCTGAAATAAAAGTTTTAACCTAAGTAGTAACTCCACCACCCCTACTTTGCCTGATCCTAACAGGGGTAACCTTGGTTTCCAAACCGAATAAGTATCTACGAAGGTTAGTCAATAAATAGGTCACAAAAAGCTAGTTTAAAAGTAATTAGGACCATAGCATTTTTGGGTTATTGGACGCAAAACCAGTGTTCAAAAATTGTCGTTTTCCACACCTAACCTTATTGAGAGTAAAATTTCTTTGCCGTTCTTCAGCATTCTTTTCCCACAATTTTTCTCTACCTTTTTGTGTAATTTACGATTGACAACAATTTCTTTATTCTGGTTATTGTACATTGGTCGGGCTTTCTAATATTATTGAGCCTCAATTCTTCTCTTAAACTTAATGCTTCTTACATAAATCTTCAACTGCATTTTTCCTATTTGTAAAGACATTTGCTGCCCCACCAGAGCTTCTCACCACGATTCCACGTAAAACCCCCTTCAAGTTCGAAACGGCGAACATCATTTCGCGGTCACACATTTGAAGCCTTTCGCAGCATAAAAACTGGAGAGTTTGCGGTCTCCACTTTACGTTGAGGGTGTTTTATGCGTTTTCGAGCGTTCTACGACGACGTTCCTAGGTTTCCCAAACGAAAGAAAACCCCTCCTCCCACCGCCGTCAACGTGTTGCCGAGTCGGTAGAGTGCGTCTCAAACGAAGAAACGGTCCCGTCTTTTATGGAATAATAAACGTTTTACATCTCCGTAATTGACGCATGCGGTCGCCTTCGGCTTCTCGAAGAAATCAAATAAAACGACGCAAAACAAAGGCCGAACGGCGCGACATCCGTAGAATGAACGTTTTAAAAGCTCCGCAGCAGCGCGTCAGATATTCCGTACCGGACGGACGGGACGCATGAACGAGGGGTGGTGGGGATGGATGGCAGAAAAGGAACGGCGAGGAGGTGGATACGGATGGAAAGGGTTCGTAATGGCACGAATGTAATTCTAGAAACTGAAAAATAAAATGACAGAAAGAGGAAGAGACATGAGAAGCAAAAAAAAAAAATGGAAAGCATATGATGGTAACGACGATGGCGATGTGGTAACCGACATCCGTCTGCTTTTGCTTTTATTTTTGGCTCCCGTATGCGTATTAAATGTGTATACAAATACAAATCCATTCTTGTTTTGCGCGTATGAATGGGAGAATTGGAATTTTCCCGTTAGAGAAACGAATGTGGTACGCAGTGATGCCACAATCTGGTCAAAAATCGCTAGAATATTATATACGAGGATAAGGTGAAAAATTCGTTAACTAAAGCATAGCAAATAGGAATACTTCAATGAAATGTAAACTTATTTTCCTCGGGCACCTGAAAATAGTGGTCCACGTCAGCTATCACGTCATCCGAAGCAAATCTCATGCTGTCGATGTGTTTCTTACTCATAGCATAAGGAATGAAAAAGTTAAAGAAATGAAGAGATCGGGACGGATTTCGATTAAAATGTGTAGAGTTATAAAGCTCGGATATGTATAGCAATGTACAAGTCTGATGTCGGAAATCTAATGTATTTTCCACATTAGGTATACTTTTTCCAAAGCTCCCTTGCTAGATTTGCTTTCTTTAATTTCAACTAGTTTCAATAGCTTTTAGCCTACTTTTCTACAATATATGTCATTTCCATAATTCCCATTTTGCTTCTGAGCTCCGAGTACGTACTCGTACGTCTTTTCTAAGTTTATATTGTTATTACCTGCCATATGAAGCTAAATCTGGTGAATAAGCCAATTTTGCTTTATGGTGCAGTTTTAATGGAAAAGGACTTCGTTTTTTGCTTTCTTCCAATTCTTTCTTCTACGATAGCTGCTTTCAATCGATAAGCTAGATTTCTTTCGCATCCCAGAAAACGGAAGCCATCATCTTTCCTACCGATAGAATACTTTGGTCTTCTTTGAAGTCAGTTCACCACCTTTAGTCTACTGTTTTTTGTGTGTAGTGCTGGAACTGCGTTTCATCGCAAGTCATCTACTGGCTTTTGCCGAAGTCGCTCCAAAATGGCTGTAGAACTTTGAGTTTTTGCGGTGGTATGAGCAAACGCGGCATCTATCTTGCACGCCGCTTAGATATTTAACATTTAAAATGTACGTCACTCGTTCTCTTGAGATGCCTGTGACCTTAGCGATATCTTTCAATGTTGATCGGCGATCAGCTTCCACAATTTTCAAAACTCTTTGCACATATTCTACAGAAGTGGCTATTTTTTATGGTCCAGAACGGGGATCGTCATTTCGCTCGTAAGACCTTTTTTAAATTCGAATTAATTACGGCAGATTTCAAATTACAACCCTGTCAGCCAATAACTGTGTCGACGAAAGAATGGGGACTAATAAAAGCCGATCTGGGGGATCGTATAGTAATAAGAAAACCACGGTTAAGTTCTATACACCAACGGAAAAGACTACATTGCTAAATTCGAATCATCCGGAAGTAAACGTTGCACCCCACGGGAGAAACAATATTAAAAACATGGAAGGGGAAACATCGTGGTATGGGATTGCTTTGGAAGCGGAATAATTGGAAAATTAGTTAGAATAGGTGAAAGAATGACGAAAGATGTGTATTTGAGAATCTCAGAAAGCGATGTGGTATCAACTGTATGTGAATTTTGTTTGGGGAGGGATTAATTTATCAGCAAGACAACAACATCAAACACACTGAAAAGGTGGTTAAAGCTTATTTTGAAGACAAATCTTTTCAAAAGATGCGGTCAGTGGCATTCCACTATTGTAACGTGATTGAAATTTGCGCGTAAATCATAATTACATGTTAGTATGATGAGCTTGGTCCTTGGAACTTATTGTTAGTGGAGGAGTCAGTGTGGCTCTTAGGGTAACAAATTTGGAGACCTCTGCTATAGACGAATCGTCCCGGAAGCGGAAGAACCATTATAACAGTATGTATTTTATTAGAATGTATTAATTTGTCAATAATAGTTATTTGTGTCACAATGGGCCTAAGTAGGGTTTAAAATAAAATAATTTCTCCCACTACCGGTTTAGAATAATATAAAAAAAATGATTTTGTAGTAAACTTCGACATCTATTTATATGTTATATATCTGGCAAATTTAAATCGTTATATCAACTACATGTTATTTATATATAATATCTATATTATTTGTATTGTTGCTACGGAAACAAAATAACGAATTTATCTTCTTAGCGCTTGTTATTTGTAAATTTCGAAAACTTAAGAAAAAATTGGATAATCTTGTAAATATTGACGAAAACTAAGAAGCAGCTAATATTGCCTATGCATCTTTATTTCCAAAAAAGGTCTGAAAAAAAGATATAAATTAATGTATGGTATGGAATTTCGTATATCGACATATTTAAAAAGTATGCCGTTTTTCGTCCAAATAATACGCTTTTTCATGAAATACAAGGAAGAGTTCTCATCCCGTTCCAATAACAATAACATATTGACAACAGGAAACAAAACACCGGATATTGGACATCAAACATAAACTGTACCATACATGTTAATTATCACAAGTAATTGCAGGTGTAAAAGAAATAAAATTAGTTGTTGGAATTACATATTCATTGTAATATTACAAAGTTATAAAGTCTATTTAATGTATGTAGTAATATAATAATTTATTTTATTTTTTATTAATAATTTATGGCACGGTGCATTATCTTGTTGGAAGTAATACTCTGGCTCATCATTATCGAATAATTTGAACACACGCGGTTCCAGAACTTCTTCCAACATGTCGATGTACGACCGACTGTTCATTCGGTCCTCGAAGACGAACAGTTCTCCGACGCCTGTTGCACTCATGGAACCCCAAACCATTATGCTACCACCCCCAAACTTGACAGTCGGGATGATACAGTCTGGATGGAAAGCCTCTCCCCGCCTGCGTCGCACGTATTGAGGCCCAGGTTTACCACAAAGCTACCAACAAAAACATGAATACTGCTACATTTTGGAACCCATTAAAAAGAATAAAACACTGTAGATACCAGGAATTGAATACAGAATACCGCAAATACAATAATTATGTATTACTTACCTCAATATTTGACTCATCCATCCACATAGCATTGGCCCAATTGTCAATGGTCCAGTCGCGGTGACTTTTAGCCCACAGCAGTATCTTTTTCTTTTGTTACGGAGACAACCCTGGTTTATGTCGAGCTTTGTATCCACCTAAATTTAATTCACAAAGGCGTCTTCTAACCGTGCGAGGAGAAATAGCAGCATCATGTAGCCGGAAAAGCTCACTGGAAAGCTGTTTAGACCCTTTTTTCCGGTCTCGCAAAGACATCCGCTCTAAGACTCGCTCATCTCTGCTAGTTGTCTTCCTTTTTCGACCAGTTTTCGGTTTGTTTGTCAAAGATCCACTCTCTTTGTATCGTTTTATCGTCATTCTAACTGTCGATCGCGCACATTTCACTTGTCGGGCAATAGCAGACACCGACAATCCTTGCTTTTCTAACACCACAATTTGTCCTCGCTCTACCTCCGTCAATTCGCGTGTTTTCGGCATTACTTTTTACTGTATACTATCGTATTACACAGACAAAATCACAGACACAATATCTTCACTCTAACTAGCTCAACCTTACTCTTACAACTTTTAAGAAAGACTGAAGAAATATTCAGAAATTACAATTTTACGTCTATTTTCTAATTTACTCAGAATGGCCTACAATAAACCATTAAACCCTCATTACCAGATACCTAGTTAAGTCCATCATCGACCCTGCTTTTTAGAAATACAATAATATTCATGTAACACGTTCAAAACGAGAGTGGCGAATACATATGGCCACAGCTGTATATTCTGTGATAACTTATCTCCCTAGAAAATAATGACATACTCACATAGATGGTAGCAGGAAAAACATTTTAAGTTAATGAGTAAAGTTTGTTTCTTTAATAAATTCCTCGTAAACATTATCTCTCTAGTTAATTTTATTATTTTATATAGTGGGATCAAACTTTATCAACGGCAGTGTATATATTCAAAAAAAAATCTATAGTAAGGAACATATGTTGCACCATCTAAAGTAAATTCCAGACAAATGCACACGCAATAAAATGCAAATTATACATCAAGTATTTTGCTTATACTTCATTTGGAATGCTTGAATAGGCATTGGAGTGGTACCAAAACTTTCCTCATTTAATTTTATTTGTTTCATACACAGAATCAAGCAAATTTTCTAACTGTAAACTAATAAGTAACTTATACGAAGATTCAGCATAAACCCTTTGCCAAAATTGATGAAGGTTACTACAATTATTTGGAACCGTATTTTTTATTAATTTAAAAACCAAAAAAAAAGAACTTTAACAATACCGATGCATTAAGTAAAACAACGAAGCTCATTAGAACCTTAATTATTTGATACTATCAATCAACACGCGACGCTTTGAAACGTAAATGCTAATTATATTATTATGATTAAAGTAGGCAATGAAATCCGGATTTTGTTTGATAACAGAACGCCGTAATTTTGTATTATTTCGATAATTAACTCACTAGAAACCAGGCCTCGGCAATTAAGCTTAACTGCAACATCTAAATTCCAAACATACAACGTGATACGGAAATGAGAATCAGCAGCTTACAATTATTATTTGAAACTACGAGATTGAATTTTATGACGTTAACTTTTTATTATTTCAAGAAATTTCTCTTTAGCTTTTAAGATTCCTCAAAATTTCCAAAATACTCCTTCATCTAGAAGAAAATATTTTTATTCTATATTATATACAGTTTCCACGTTTTTTCTTTATTTTAATATCATTTATCTTCAAGTTAATTCGATTTTTGAAAACAATAAGTGTCCCTACTTTTTTGAGTGGCAGTGTACCGGGTTCATTCCTTAATTTCGACAGAGCGGCTTTTTAATTGCGTCCCAATGAACGCCTAGTCTTATTTACAAGTGTTTATTACCAAAACCGTTTCTGTTTCATTCGCCAGATCGACATCTGTTTCAGTTATTTGACGGATACAAACAAAAAACGATCTGGAAATTAATAATTTCGGATATGCGTGTATGTGAATTCAGGGCTGACCCAGAATGAGTGAAAAAACGCATTCGAACGCATATTGTATTATAATTTCGGAGATGGGAGGATGATGTGGTCCTGTGAAGTGCTTGCTTTCGAAAGAACTACGTCTAAAATAATGTGTGTATATCGTCTAATAGAAGATACTTATTATGATCTGAATAACATATGGATTCTTTAAGCTTATACGTATACATACAGTGACTCACAGTGAAAATGATGCAGTGGTATATAATTTGGTGAGAAGCTGAAAATGTTAGGCAAAGTAATTGCAGTAGACGCTCGATTATGTGAACGGATATCAGCCAACCACTATTGACATTACTGCAAATTTACATTAGCGAGCCTTATTTTATTTATAAAAAAGTTGTATAAAGGAAGATATGTATGTTTATTAAAATATAAATTATGAACAATGAATAACATAATGCATATAATATTAAAAAATAAAAAATAAATTTACGTTATTTTGAAATATAATGTCCTATTTTTGTTTGCGTAAATTTACGCTTGGTATTTTCTAATGCCATTGCCCGTAGTTTACGGAGCACTAAACTATCGGAATGTAGTGCCTTTTTCTTCAGCCCAATCTAACGCTGGTTAAAAATTCCTACAGCTTGCCTTGTAAAATTTGTGATTTGAATCGCTTAATTTTACAAATTGTGGCTTTAGATACATACTCCAATTGAGTTTTTTAATCTCGTCAAATATCTTTAACCTTTTCCAAAAACATTTTCAGTCACTATTTACATTTTAAACTCAAATTTCTAACACAGTTACTCTCCATTCTTCTACGAGCATCAGCAGTTATTTCAAACTAACACTTTTCAATTATTTTACAGCGATGATGGCGCAATCTCTAGCCCCAACGCAAACCAGAGACTCCCAAACGGCGACCATGCTCCTGAACAAGACCCAAAGCCAAATGGACTATTCCAAATACGTCAAAAAGTTCTCCTCGTCGCTAGAATGCGGAAGTTCGTACTGCAAAGATTTGAACTACAGGTAAACTCTAAAGTCCAATCTTTTCCCTGAATCCCAAGACCTAAATCCTTCGATCTTTTGGGACAGGGAGCATTTCCATTGCCTCGACTGCAATTCGCGGGTCTTCATCAAGAAGGAGGAGATGATCCGGCATTTTAAGTGGCACAAGAAACGCGACGAATCGCTCCAACACGGTTTTATGCGTTACAGCCCTTTGGACGACTGCTCCGACCGGTATACGAACTGCACGCACAACAAGAAGCAAACGCACTATCACTGTATCAAGGAGGGTTGTGATAAGGTCTACATATCGACGTCCGACGTCCAGATGCACGCTAACTATCATCGGAAGGACTCGGCTATCATCCAGGAGGGTTTCCAGAGGTACCGGGCAACTGAGGAGTGCGGTGCCTCGTACTGCGCCTTTTTCGGACAGCGGACTACGCATTTCCATTGTAGAAGGCCCGGTTGTAGATATACTTTTAAAAATAAATCAGATATGGGTAAGATACTGTTCATTATTTGCTATTTTAACGGAAAGAAGATACTTAAGACGTTAGTATTTAATGTATTGGTAACTGAGTGTGGTGCCTTTTTCGGACAACGGACTACGCATTTCCATTGTAGAAGGCCCGGTGCCTCGGACTTTTTAAATGTAATTAAGCAATTTTGGGGGTGCCTAATCCAAAAAATGCCGTCAGATTTGTTCTATCAGATCTCCAAAATTAGATACATATAATGTTTTGCTATGTACGTCACTTTTTAAATATTACTATTTGATAACTGTTAACTGAAACACAAAAGTGGATGGCTGGTATTTATTTAACAGAAAAATAGTTGTAAGTTAAAAATTTCCTTTTATGAAATTTCCTTGCGTGAGGTCTACCATAACAGCCTCGCTGAAGATTCCAGCAATAATTACTAATTACTCTGTACCAATTCAATTCAAGATGTTTCTTTCTTTTGAATCTTGGAAAATCTTGAGAATTCTTTCCCAAACTATTTCTGAACAGAAACGAACCAGCAGTTACCAAATCAATTAAAATTATTATTCCAAATTTTCTAATAGAACGTCCAACTGATGTTCCTAATTACCGATGCTATAGTTAAACAATACCTCATAGGTGGCGCCGTCATTCAACTTTTTCTAACTTATCTAGTACTAGATGTTAGTGACTAAATTTGGAACCGAGTTTGTATTAATGCAATCGCATCATCGAAACGATCCTGTTCAGTATGAAAAAACCGAGATCTTTCACGTTGCAGAGAAACACAAATCTTACCACATCAAGGACGAACAACTATCCAGGGACGGCTTCAAAAAGTTCATGAAAAACGAAGTCTGCCCGTACGAGAACTGCCGCTTCTCGAAAGTCTGCAATCACATCCACTGCATTCGACCGCAGTGCAATTACGTCCTGCATAGTTCCGGCCAGCTGTTCTCGCATAAACGAAAGCATGAACGAAAAGATTCTGAACTGGCCTATCGCAAGTACAAACTAGCTCAAAGTATGATGAAAACATTACAGGACGGGGGCATAAATCTGCCTTTTTCCAGAGAGTACGAACACCAATACGAAGGCTTGAACTTGTCGATGTTCAACCAGAATTCGGCATCGAACTTGTCAACGTCGGAGACTTTAAGCGAAAGGAATTCACCGGTTAGTTACGATGATGGTGAAAACGCTTCTGTTATCGATCTATCGGCGAACGATTCAAATCAAACGATCCAAGAAGAATGTCAGAATAATTGGAATAGCGAGGACTTTTGGAAGAAGTACTGTCAGTTCTTCAACCATCAGGAAAGCTGTACGGAAAATTGTGAATACTCCTACAGCGATCATTACCATTGTTTTGCCGAGCATTGTAATATGGTCTTCAAGTAAGATCCTTATGCACCCGTTAAATACCAGAATATTCTTATTTTTTTATTGTAATAGCTGCAGAGACGGTGTCAGAGAACACGCCAGGAACCACGAACAACAAGAGCAGATTACCGAGAATTTCTTCAACACGGTAACTGCCCAAAATGGCGGCTGTGAAGACGGTTGCATCTATGAAGACCGAGAAAAACACTACCATTGTAACTGGGTAAGCTTTTACACTACTCCTTATCAAATTCCATCTTCATTTGGGATGAATTTCCAGGAAAATTGTCGCGAGGTCATCCTACCAAACGACAAACCCTTCAGGAGATTGGAACACTATAAAATGCACGAGTACTCGCGCAAGCTCAGCTTAACCAAGGATCCTTTGACGATGACCCATTTGGCCACCTCCATAGACGGTATGTTCTGCAGAAAGCGAGGGAGACCGCCTAAGAATCGCGTGATCGAGGTTTGGAACGATTACGTAAGTAACCTTCGGAGATTTTAGAGAAATAGTTACGATAATTTTCGAAACTAGGCACCAATGGGAAGCCAGAGTTTAATGGATTCACCGCAGGCCATTTTCACCAGTTTCAAGCTACCGAAGCCATCAACAGCGGCACTGGCAAGTACCAAAGAGATTGAACAACACGATTCGAATGATGAAAGATCTTGCAGTCCACCGGCTAGTGTAAGTTTTCTAAAGTATTGCTTTTTATATCGTTCAAATCTTTTGAAGCCGCTGTTTTCTGGATTTTAATTTCTGTGTTTCTTTTTCGAAATTCAAAATGGTAATCTTTTAAATTGGGAGTAGGATCATTCCTTTGGATCATTGCAATTTCAATCGTTTCTTGATTGTGGTATAGTTCATGATTGATTCCAATTTGAATCATTTTTTGAAGTCCTGATGTAATTCAACTTTTTTAAAAGCTATATCCCTCTCATTAATTATAATCACTACTTCCCTCCTTACACAGATCCAAGACTATAGCATGCAAGGTTTCGACATCTACAACGAAAACTCGAAGTGTCCGGACACGCTCTGCCCCTATCTGGGCGGCGTCCATTACCATTGCAATCAGAACCGATGTCTCTATGTTACCGACAAAGAAGACGTACTCCTGATGCATAGCAAGGACTTCCACGACAACATCGATATCCTGGACGGCTTCGAGTTCTACGATAGGAACGTTGACTGCAGACTGGCGAACTGTCCAAGCAACAAGATCAACAGGCATTTCCATTGCACGCGGCCGAATTGCAACTACAGCTTTGTCCAGTATTCGACCATGGCGCTGCACAACCAGAAGCACCTCGAGGAAGCCGAAAACAACGACGTGGTGGTGGTTAAAAACGAACCAATGGACGACAAACTAGAAAGTGATGGTCAGCATCAGTTTAAAGCTATCAACTTGAGCCAAAGTTCGATGCTGGGGCAGGATAATAAAGTGTCAGGTGAGTCTTTTTTCTTGAAGTTTGAGAAGTATGTATGTAGATGGTTTTTTTTTTAGATTGGATGGATGGGTTGTTTTTTTTTTGTTGTTGTAAATAAAATACTTAATTGTAGGTTTTAATTAGTAAACAGTAGGAGTGTTTTCCACATAGAAAAGTTTGTTGAAAAAAATATATATTTACACAAATAAAATATAAATTTCTAGAGGGGTTTACCTACTTGAAAAGAAATCAAATATCTAGTCTGTTAATACTTGATTGGCAGTATCAATGAATTGTCCAAAAATAATGCGATATAATGTGACCGTTTCATAAATATGTGAAAACTGCATGTTAATTGATTCATTACGAAAAATCATTCAATTTTTTGATTACTACTCATTTTCCTATTACAATTTTCCAACCAAAGAAAAGAGCATACAACAACCCCTCTAGAATTCCCTAAAAACTAAGTAGTGATAATTCGTAACCTGTTTCGAAATAAATCATAAGCTTAAACTGTTCTAATAATGATACATAAAAATTCCCCGTAAATTTGATATTTAGTAACTTTTCGGAAAATGTATATTGTCATATTTATTGTCTTTTTTTTTCGTTTTCGATTTTGTAAATGAAGAATATTTGTAGTGTCTGTAGAAATTGAAGGAGTATCATTGGTGGATGGTTATTCCATATTATCCTGCGATATCACTTAATAGTAAAAGATAATTAAGAAAATTATAATTTTAGCAGAACAAGTATGTTTACAAATAGTGTAAAAACAGTCTTAAACAACAATTATTGACAGTAGACGTATGAAATTTCCATTGAAATCCACTTCACCCATCTCTGGAAACATTTCAGGTCGCCCTCGTATAACTAACTTGTACATACTAACACAATATCTTTCATCTATCATGGACCAACAAAAACAAACTGATATATACACACAGATTTCTCAAGGGCATTTGATTCCATGGTTCATGAGCTGTTGTTAGCTAAGCTAGAATGTGTAGGCCTCTGTCTATCACTTTAGAAGTTAATAAGATCGTATCTGACAAACCAGACAGCATATGTTTTTTACAATGGATATTCCTCAGATCCATTTCCAATTCCTTCTAGTGTCCGTCAAGGATCTAACTTGGGCCCTTTGCTTTTTAATATGTATTTAAACGACTTACTGTTAGACCTCGACACCAACTACCTTATATATGCAGATGATCTAAAAATATACAGGTCAATTAACTCGACCGATAACTATATATGTCTCTGCACAGTCAACTATTAAAGATTGATAATTGGCGTAACCAAAATAAAATATCTTTAAATATTAAAAAGTGTCAGTTTGTATCAGACACCAAATCCAAAAACCCTATTCGTTACGATCATAACACATGGGCTGAAAAGTGCCGGGCCTAACAAAGGAAACACGGTTTTTTGGTTCAAAATTAGCTTTATTCATCAACGTAATCTCCATCAAGAGCAACGCAATCATTCCAGCGCCGCTCTAACATTTCAATACCACTTTCGTAGAACGATTTATCTTTTGCCTCAAAATAGGCCTCAGTTTCAGCGATAACCTCTTCATTCGTGCGAAATTTCTTACCGGCGAGCATTTTTTTGAGGTCTGCGAACAGCCAGTAGTCGCTGGGAACCAAATCTGGCGAATACGGTGGATGTGGGAGCAATTCGAAGTTCAATTCATGTAGTTTTGCCATTGTTTTGATTGACTTGTACCACGGTGCGTTGTCTTGATGAAACAAATTTTTCTGCTTTGCCATGTGCGGTCGTTTCTTTGCAATTTCGGCCTTCAAACGCTCCAATAACGCTATATAATATTCACTGTTGATGGTATTTCCTTTCTCAAGATAGTCGATGAATATTACACCACGCACATCCCAAAATACCGAGGCCATAACCTTTCCAGTTGCTGTCCACTCAGATGACGATCATTTTGATTCCGGAGTGAAGTGATGGATCCAAGTTTCATCCATTGCCACATATCGATGCAAAAATTCCGGTTTGTTACGTTTAAACATGGCCAAACACTGCTCAAAATCATCAACACGTTCTTGTTTTTGGTCAACAGTGAGCAAACGCGGCACCCACTTTCAACAGAGCTTTCTCATAGTCAAATGCTCATGCAATATAAAGCCAATACGTTCTTTTGATATCTTTACGATGTCAGCTAACTCACGCAACTTCACTTTTCGATCATTCAAAACGATTTTGTGGATTTCTTTGATGTTTTCTGGTGTTACCGCCTCATTTGGACGTCCACTGCGTTCTGCATCATCGATGTCTCTACGACCACGTTTGAAGTCAGCAAACCAACGTTTTATTGTTGTTTCTGATGGAGCGGAGTCCCCATAACACTTTTCAAGCCACTGCTTCGCTTGAACGGTATCTTTTCCCATCAAGAAGCAGTGTAAAATTAAAACACGAAATTGTTTTTGATTCATTGTTTTGAAAATAACAAAAGTAGCGTGACACTTAGCACAATAACTCACAAACTAATGAATAGAGTATCATGAAATTTTAACGGCTGTCTTTTGAAGGTTAGTACTAACTGAGAGAAAGGTGACTGCAATAAAACTAGCGTCATCTATCTATTAGGCCCGGGATTTTTCAGCCCATGTGTTACAATTCGAGATCGAAGTTATTACCAGAACATCTACGGTAGAGGATGTTGGTATTCTGTTTGACGGGCATTTATCATTTGATGAACATATAAATACAATGTGCCTGTCTGGTTCGGAAGTACTTGGATTTGTAATTCGATGTTGCCGATATCCGAAATACAGCTACTGTAAAAACATTACAAGACTTCTGGAGTTTATCCAAACAGGCTTTGTTATCCTTGCATAACTTCGATGTTTTATCTGATAGAAGGAATCAATATAGTTCAAGTTTCCTATTGAACTTATTACATAACAAGGTTGACAGCCCTGGTTTGTTCGCATACGTAGATATTTCACGTACCTATTTGTAGCACACGTCGTGACGTAACTCTTAAGAGTTCCGAGAGCAAGAACTAATGTATTATTTAAATCACCTGTGCCACATATTACCGGAAACTTGAATAACTTGCTCAGTGACTTTTTCTAAATTTCTTTCATTTTGGAGTTACTTAAAGTAAACGGTTTAAGCAAAGAATCTAGACGTAATTAATGATCAATTATTTAATTAAATTTATTATTTGGCATGCTGAAATTATAAATTCCTTAAGTATCTGTTAGTATGGAGCAACATTACGACACATATCTATGTAAATGTAATCAATTTGTAATTTGTTTGTTGTTCATGTATATAGACCTATTGTCAATCTTTCTTCTAGTTGTTAAGGCTTCGGGCACTTTTTACCCTCTTTCAACAGTACCAACTGAGCGCTTCAATACACAAGAAAGTACTAAAAATACGATTCTAACAGGTAAATCACCTATCTTTTTCTCACACTAAATTTTCTCCCTAATTTTTTTATTGTTGTCACTTCTGTAGTGGTTTTAGTTTGGTTTTTTTTTCATTTGTTTGATTTTGTTGAGCCTAGTAAAAGGATCTTGTAAATATAGAATATCAAAAGTAGGGTGATGGAGTATCCTTAAAACATTCCCAATCCTCCGAATTACTCCAATTCAAAGTACGATCCATTTTCACATTACAGAGGCACCTATGAGCGATATAAGTGGCAGTAACACGTTATACGGGCCTGAAACTAGCTGCAGCCGGCCGTTCTGCAAGCTGAAGAGGAAATACCACTACCATTGCAACGCTTGCAATCAAGTAAGTCCATTTTGTCTTTCAAAAATCTCGTGGAACTACATATCTAATTCGATTCTCTTATTTCCCTTACGTAGGCCTTTTCCGAAGCTGACAAACTGGTCGTACACGTGGCTAAACATAGCAGCGGCGCCTTGAACAGCCAACTACAAGAAGACAATAATAACCAACGACAATCACCTACGCAACCCAATCAAACCTCCTCCCCGATCAAAACCGAATCTAAAATTACAATAGCGCCTCTGCAATCGCTCCAAAATCCAGTGATACCAAAATCGGAACACGAAACTCCTTATTTAACGCCGACATTCGACGCATACAACCATTTCACCAACTTCCCGGCGAATCTAGCCACGCAATTCGCATTAATAACCCAGCAGCAGAGCATGCAGAACTCCTTCCTGCACCAAAGCTTATACCCCAACGCTGGAATTCCAGCGCAGTTAATGTTCCAGCATTCCGGATTGATGCAGAGTCCTCTACTGGGACCTCAAGGCGCTTATGCGGCGGAGAATATCACGTCACCGTTGGCCGCGATGGCTAGCTTGAATAAGAGGCCTTTGAGCCCTCACGAATTGTCTCCGGACCAGAAAAAGGCGAGGATTCAGAGTTCCATGAGGATTTTAAAGGACGAACCGGTGCCGGAGGGATATTTGAGGTTTAGGTAAGGTTTGAGGTCTTTAAAACATTCCTTCTTTCTAGCTAATCTGTGCGGATGGTCTTCCAGGTTTAACGAGGACTGTCAGTACCAGCATTGCGGGTATCGGGAGCACCAGACGCATTTCCACTGTCAAAGGCCGGATTGCGGTTATAGCTTTTGCGATAAGACGAGATTCGTGCAGCATACGGCGCGTCACGAAAGGCTAGACACGCTGATGGGTGGGGATTTCCAACAGTATAGGGCCAATGTAGCTTGCGGAAGGCCAGACTGCGCGTATACATCGAATTTAGGTAAGTTTCTATAACAGATGGCTGTTCTTCGGTTCATGGGTTTTCTATCGTGTAGAAAGTTTGTAACGGTACAGCAGAACAATTTAGAAAAGGGTTTTACCTACTGCACAATCATTGTTTCCTAGTCAGTCGTAATTAGCTTCAAATTGATGGACGCGAAGGTGTATAACCGACTGTGGAAAGAAGCTGGCAATATTTTTTACAAGTTTTCCGCCAAAATACGAATTACAAATATGTTACCATGAATCCCAAGTTGTTTCCACAGTTCGATATAAAATTTCGAGTCCATCAATTTGAAGGTAATTACGACTTACTAGGGAATTGCAGATCGGGTAAAACCCTTTCTTAAAGGTTGTTGCCTGCATTGGCATTGCAGTAAGTTCACAGGTTAGCTATATGTACTGCTATATGCGACGTACTACGCAGATGTCGCTTGATTCGCTGGACCGTCCCGATCAAAACCTGAAAACCGAAGCGAAACCATCAACAATGGCCGTTAAAGCTTCAAAACTAGTGTAACACGAGATTTCCTTGCAGGATCAACCCAGAACAAAGCCTCCCACTTCCACTGCCTCAAATGCGAATTCGTCTGTACTGATACCAATAAAGTAGTCGCTCATCGACGTCAGCATCAAAAGTTAGACTCGATCCAGGCGGCTGGGTTCGAAAAATTTACTCCCAGCCAGCATTGCAGGGCTGCCAACTGCCAACACAGTGGGAAACAAACGCATTACCATTGTTTATCTTGTCAATACGCGGTTCTAGGGTTAGCACAGATGTCAGCGCATAAATACAGACACATGGAAGGGTGAATACTTCAAAGAAAACCTGGTTTTACGTTGGAAAAGTTTCGATGTAGCACGGATTCGTCTTCAAAGTGTAGATTTCCAATCCTCTCAATTGTACATAGTTTGTATAAAGTCCAAGACGAATAAGGAATTTATTTCTCCGACGATGTAATAAGTAATTAATATAATTTTAAAGTACGTAGTGTTTTCAGACTTTTTTTTTGAGTAATTTAGATTCAATTAGCTTTCATTTGTACATATCGCACCTTTTTGCGAAATTAGTCCATATTGAAATGGAGAGATTTCGCGGAGAAAAGGAGACCAAACGACTTTCTATCCCTCCCACTTTCATTTTAGGAAATGTTAGCAAGAAACATGGCAACGCCGCATCTCAATGTACAAAGACAATTTTCCTTAGTTGCCCAATACTATATAAACGTAGATACTGTTTTTACATGAGAATCTTCAAAAATAATGTTGCTAACGAGTTCCGATTTTAATTGGAATTGCGTCCGTTACTTTTGGCGCGATGTGTATGTATGCGTATACAGTGCGTTCCGGAATTATTTGTTCGCTATTATTAACTGCGTTAAGAATATCGATTACGTTAAAAAATTGATGGAGATTCGTTTTTAGATCAAAATGGAAAAACAATTGAATGTTTTAGTTTTGAGAAATTCAATTCTTTTTCCCTATAACTATTCCAATTCGAAAAAAATCCTCTAGATAGTGAACAGATAACTTTGGATACAATGTATCCTCCCCTTCCCCTCCTCGTTTACTTTTCTTCGTTCATAAACCTTTCTAAGTAGCTTAGGATGTAAGAATTAAAAGTTACATAGACTGAGGATCGCAAATGTAACAATTACGTGAAGAAATTAGCACAAAAAAAAAACCGTTTAAAATCGTTGCAAACAGCAAACAAAACTTGAAACACCATTGAAATACGTCTATTTTGTAAATTTTAGTGAGATATCGAGATATATATATACTTTGTAATATATACTATTATATACAAGAAAGAGAATTATATATTGTAGCTTTATAAAACTGTAAAGAACCCCAAAAATTACGAGTGGTTTTAAAATTTTACGAAAAAACGTAGAGTGTATTATGTATACGTAGTGATGTTAGTATTAAATTAAATTAAAAAAAAAAAGGAAAATAGAGGGAACAAATTTTTGTGTATATTCATTTGCGAAAAAGACATAGAATGATCGGAAAACTAGATAGTTTTATAAATTTCTTTTGTTTCCCGTTTATTTTTTTTCCTATTTGGAAAACGACGTAGTATCGATAGTTTTTGAAACAGGCCTTCCACGATTTAATAGTTTAGTGCCTTAGCAATTGACATATAAAAAACATTATAATGTAATCTGTGCCTTTTTGTTGACACCAAAACAAAATGTAGTAGAGGGAACTATAATTCATAGTCGGTTAGGAATCTAATTTGCCGAAATCGGAATGTTCCGAGGTCAAATTTTGGAAATTAAATGCGTCTTGAATCCAATAATCTCAACTAATTTTCGATCTAGTCTGTTACATCATCATTTTAACGAGTAAGAACTAAATTTGATTGTAGCGTCATCTCTCAATAAAGTTACCAGAAAAGGTTCTATTCTCAACTATTTGGTTTAGTTTTATTTACAAATTTTATGCATAGTGAATGGAGAAAAATTGTAATTTTGTACGATGATTTGCAGGCACTTTATTTAGTAGAAAAAATTTCAGACCTTTTGGATATTTGCAAAAGAAAAAATTGAGAATCACTGATTTCAGTGTCACTTATTTCGTTTATTATTAAATTTGGAAAAAAGTGTGCATGGGATAATTTTTATTTATTCATCTGTTCAATAATGATCTATCTCTAATATATTTATTTAGCGTATACATTTCTAATTATAATCCAAAAATTCTTCTTTTATGGAAACCATGGCTGACTATAATCTGTTTTTTTTTATTATAGCGATGGTAATGTTTACATTTGGATCTTATATCTTTTTTAAAAAGCCTGACTTCTAATTAATCATTGCCAACTATTGTAGTTTCCATTTAAAGGAAAAAAAAGTACAAGTTAAAAAAAATGTTAAGAGTAAATCAATATTCAAAATATGAATATTTAAAAAATGTCTCTTTATACTTTTATTCCAAATATAATAATAATTCTTATTTTTTTACAAATATCCAAGAAGCCTTTGACTTTTTCTATTAAAGAAAAGTTACTTTAAATTAAGTTTATCAAACTATACTTCTTTCGCCATTTAGCCATTTAGCTTTAACCAAGTTTTTAAAAGCTTCTTAATTTTTGCAGTTAAAAGAATGCAACTATGTATTAGATAAATAATAAGTTAACTATTAATTAGATAAAACAATTCTTATTGAAGACTTGCAAATTAATAAAGCTGAAAGTAGAAGATAAATTATTTTTTACACCGAATTTTGGCAGAAACATTACTAACACGCATTTCTGTTTTCACAGACTGATGTGATTCTAGTTTGTAGGTGTCTTTGATCTATTTAACACTACCATAGCTAACTCGTCAAATTTTACCATACTATAGAATATTTCGCTTCGACATCAATACTGAAACGTTCAGCAACAAGAATTTGGCCGAGGAAGTGTGAAAGGAACGATAGTGAATTTGGCAAAGTTCAATATTATATTCTACGACTCAACAATTCAAGTGTACGCCTTACACTACCCTGCCTTTGCCACCCGATGAATGATGTAACAGACAAGATTCGTAAAATGAAGCAAGCAAAGAAATTTAACATGAGCCGTGTTATTAAAATTTAAAAGTATAGCATCCCCAAATTGATGATTTTATTCAAAAAATTCAACCATTTGCCTTTTAAAACTTCCAAAATTAATATAAAAAGAAAACTAAATATGAACAGTTTTTTCCTCTGAAATCACGGTGTCAGACGCGGCAATTTAAGAATATATCAGGTAATATGTAGAAATATGCAACCTACATAACTTAAAGAATGAACGAAACCTTAGAAGAACAAAAGAAAAATAATAAAATCATTCCAAAAAGTGCCATATACATATGTAAGCTATATACATTATACGTACCTTTGGCTTATCGTCAATTCAATGCTTTTACATAGATATATATATATACAGGGTGAGTAATTTTCGCGATCACACGGAAAAATTAGAAACGTACCAATATTTTCGACGAACTTGTATATGCATATTTCTTAAATGACGTCACAGGACGTGCTTAGAAGGTTGTCGAAAATTATCAACCATGTAAAAGCGAAATTAAAAAAGGAAAACGATAAACCAAAGGAAAATATATTAAATGATGGTCATGTTATAGATAGATATGATAATAATTATTATTATTATGGTATGATAGATATTAAAAGATATATAAAGTTGTACGTTTTAACAACCGATACGAACGTAATGATATTTAAGAAAATAAAACGTGTCATATATTATATATACATATATAAATACATAATATTATTTTTTTAGATTAACTTGTACATTTTATCTTCTTTTTTTAATTAATTAATATAATTCTTAAGTATTCCCTTCGGCCTCAGTCCCTTTCAAAATCAGCCCCCCTCCGCCATCGCTACCATCTCCAGTAGCCCCCTTTAACATGTAATTATTAAGACTACTTTATACAAGCTCAATGTTATTTATTTAATTCATTTTTTTTTAATCATTATTATTTTGTTTTTATTTTTTTGCGTTTCAATATGTCAGGGGGTCGATTAAATATATGATTTAAACAACAATACATTTCGATCCAATAAAAACAAACGGAAAAATCCTAAAAATGTACAAATATATAACAAAATTTTTCAAATAAAATCCATATATTAAGTTGCCTACCCCCTGTATGTAAGGTATATAGATATACATACATAAACATGTGAATCGATTGCCATAACTATCAACTATCGTATTTTTTAATGACGTAACGGAAATTTGAATTATTCAGAATTATTTCTCAACTGAAAAAATTCTGAGTGCTTATAATTTTCCTGAGTTTAGTTTTTATTTTGTTAGCTAGTCCTTTTTTTTTCCCTTCATCCTAATCTCTTTCATTTCTTACGTTATTTTCTTCGATGTATAAATATTATCACTATTTTAAAAGATAAACTATGTATCCTCAAGAAAGTATATAGTTGAAAAGATTAAAATACGAGAATGTTTTTTTAGTGACCTAAATATTGTGTATTATATATTAAAAGAAAAAGATAAATAAATTATACGTATAATATTATTTAAAAAAAAAAGATGTATAATCATAAAATATGATTTAAAAAGAGAACAAAAATCATTCGGAAACTCAATGAGATCGTTGCTGTAACAAATTAAACGAATTACAGTTTCTCTTGTGTATTGTATTAATTAATAAATTAATGATTAATTTACAACGTAATCTACACACCTATACATATTTACATAAATGAAAGATGTAAAATTGTAAGATGATATCTTATAATTTGATACCTAAGTATGTTATTTTTACTTTTGTGAATGTGTGAACGAATTCTATGTTTTATTATATTATTTCTGTAATTATAATTATGAATTATTATTTCTGTGATGAGTGGGTTTTTTTAAAAAAAGAATTCAGTATTTATATCATATATCGTTTTATTTCTACCTGTTTAAAATATTCACCTAGCAATACAATTTAAATTTCCCATACTGACCAACGAACGTACATCTCTTGTCATTGTTATCACACCCCAGCTCGCCAAAAAATAGTACTAGTGCTATCACCCAGACGTATTTGACGAATTTGGTCTTTGGGTAAGGAGTTGAATTTGAAATATTTCTGTGCATATGTATATCTATAAAAGGTAGAGATAATATATACAACAAAGGGAAATAAAAAAGGAATAAATAATTATTCAGATAAACTCGTTGAAGGTATTGGTGTTGTGTAACCTAGGTGCATACATAAATGCTCTGTTTTTTAGTGTAATACAATCCAGCAACTAAACGAATTTATAATGTTATATAATAACATGTCATAGAGATCTTGATATATTTTTTTAAATCTCCCGTTGTTTAGCATGGTGCACCGTTTATAGAGCTCGTTCTTTCCCACATTGCCAAATAGTTTATGAAAACGCGGTTAGATGGCCGAACTTTTCAATAATCTGGTTGTTACTATTGCCAACCTAAAACTAACATATAAAGAAGACGAATATTTAGCATTTAAACGCCTTATTTTGCACCTTCACGCTTAAATTTATATTTGAGGGGGTAATGCTAGCCAATTATATTTTTTTCTAGAAGTTTTGTAATACTTACTCAAAAGTAAAATTACCAAGAAGAAAAATCAATAAGCACATTACCCAGAATGCAACCGCATTCTTGCCAAATTAAAAACCAGTGACGCAGAGATAAAGAAATGGCGTTATAAAGTATTGTCAAAACATTATAAATTTTATTCAGAATAACTGCACAATTCGTCTTAATCGAGACAATGGTTGATAGTTCAGTACCTCACGCTAGATATTTTCTCTTGCGAGAAAAAAATGGGTGAGTCAATGTTTTGCTGGATCTCATATAATTGTTACTACTGTAGGTTATATTATTACCATTTAATACGTCTTAATTTCCAGAGTAAGATACATAAAAAAGACGCTGTTAGTATTCTTTCTAGCTAGCTTACTAATAGCGTCCGCAGTTTGTGCATTTGGCATTCTTCTATTGCGAAATGGATTCAGTTTTACAAGAAAACAAAGCTCTACATATTATAAAGGTATGAAACTAATAGTTCAACAGCTCCACATAGAAATTATATTCAATCTGTGCTGTAATAACTCGAAACAAAGAATGTATTAACTATCAACACTCTGTTGCGTAATCAGGTCAATTTGACATTTCGCAATCCCACTTTGTTTACATAATATAAATCTACGTCCTTTGTTCTAGAATTTCATGATCACAGCTTTTATCGGGCTGTCACCTATAGTAAATTACCAGAAAATAACATTACAATTCCGACAATTAATGATAAACCAATGAAAAATCCCGAGATTGAAAATTACAGGCTGGTTTGTTATTACAACTTCCCAAATGGAAGCTTTGATCTGGAAAAACAGCTTACTCATAAGAGATTAGATTCCCATTTATGCACGCACATAAACGTTGGTTTCGGAAGCATACAAAATAATACGATTTACTTGAACGACTTTCACAGAAATGTGACTAAGGATGTAGTTGCTTTGAAGGCTCGAAATAAAGATTTGAAGGTGTTGTTATCGGTTAGTGGTATTACTCCTAGCGGTTTTACAGAGATGGTCCAGAATCATGCTAATCGAAAGAAGTAAAGGGTTATTTGTGTTAATTTTTGAAATATTGTCATTCGAATTTAACATTTACAGATTTATTAAGTCGATGGTATCATACGTTAAAGAATTTAAACTGGACGGGATCGATCTAGATTGGGAATTTCCAAACGCTGATGTATACGATTCAAAGGAACGTATGCACTTTACGCAGTTGCTACACGAGATAAGAGAAGAGATTAACAGACAGAAAAAACATAAATTCTTGCTATCGGTAGCTGTTGCTTCACCATATTTCATTGCGATGAATTCGTATGATATTTCGTATATGAACGAGTAAGTGGACTTTTATTTTTGTATTTAACGATGTGACATTTATTGATTTATCTAGGTACGTTGATTATATAAACTTGATGAGTTACGATTTCCACTTTTACACTAAATGGACACCATTCACCGGTATCAATTCTCCGTTATACTCTTTACCGCATGATGTTGGTATTTTTGGCACATTAAATATCAATTATTCAGCACATTTTTGGATGTCGCAGGGAATGGAAAGGAGTAAAATAAATATTGGACTTCCTACTTATGGACACACCTATAAGTAAGTGCGGATAATTTTTTTACCTTTTGAATGTCAATGTATGCGGAAAATTTAAATTATAATTCAATTATTTTAGATTAATAAATCCCAATAATAATGGTATCAGTGCTCCGGCAATAGGTTTTGGCAACCTAGGACATAACGGATTCATTGATTATAGTGAAGTTTGTGCATTTCTGGCCAATGCGAAGGTGCTACCCAATTTCGATGATGTGTCGAAGAGCCCCTATGTCACTCACCATCAAGATTGGATCTCCTACGATGACATTAAGAGTTTAAGCTTTAAGGTAATGAAAATTCGTTTTTCAATTATTTTCGCCATCCAAATATCATTTTTATTTCGTTAATACGGAGATAGATGTCGCTTTCATACTTGTACTGATAATTTTTTTATTTACAGACGGAGTACATTCGCTTAAACAATTTTGGAGGCGCCATGGTTTATAGCTTGAATTCGGATGATTATACAGGGGACTGTTCGGAAATCAAAAACGACCCGTCACAAACTTATCCGCTCATTAGACAGATCAAAGACATCCTATTGGATCCTGTTTTATGACAATTCGAGAGCAGCCTATCAGAGGTGTTCGAATTGGCGGTAGATTCAAAGTAATGAAGAAACCGGCTTATTACAATTTTCAATGTAATGATATTTCCATTACAAAATTAAAACAAAAAAATAACAAAAGCAGCTGTCGATATTCGCGGCAGCCATATATCCAATTGATTGTGTCTGAGATGAGAAATCTTGCCTTTCGCCGTTAGTTAATTTATGAAGGTATTCTATAGATGTCGCTTTAATCAAGTGTTGTAAATCGGTTTTCTTTAATGAAATAACGTTTCAGTAGCTTTTATTGGATGTTCGCAAATTGATATTAAAAGAAATGTAGTGATATCGTTGTATTTTCGTGGCTTTGAATAAGAAATTGTGGTTAGTATAGTATTTATTAGGGAAAATATCGTGTATACAGTGTGTGCCAAAAGTATTAAGTGCAATATTTTCTTTGTAATGTTAGAAAATGATTTTTGTTGCGTACTTTTAAATTCCAGTGTATTTCCCTCTTCGGCTTTAATAATTCATTAGGAATTGTTTCGTTTTAATTAATAGGTTGATTTTCGAAGTATATATTTTAGGTATAGTGACGAATTTACGTTGTTGGGATCTGTTTTACAAGGCAATTTATATAAAATTTCAAATCATACATAGGAAACATTGACTTCTCATGTCGTTTGGGGCATATGTCTCGGTTTTCTTACATCTTACGCCAAAATCAATACAACTGGTCATTTCGATCAAATTCTTTTGAACGTACTGTATCCATAGACATGTACAATGTGATTCGTAGCAAGCGAAAAATGTGGAAGTTCTCATTGTAATTTAAAGCAGAAGATATTTATTTATTTCTCAACTTATTATGAATCACCTGTATAACACCATTTCATTCCATTTTTTTTCGTATTCCATTTTTCTAGTATTTAACATTCCTACGAGGCTCAAGTTTTAAGATATCGATTTATATATTCTTACGTTGTCATTTAGTATTAAATGGAGGTTTTTAGTTAAAACCTTTTGTATTTTCTCATGCGTATTGGTTGTTTATAACCTCGAAATTATTTCCAATGGCTGTCTCGAATTTAGTTCATGTGATTTTATATATACGATCTTAAGAAAAATTAACTGTTACCACTATAAGGATTCAAATCCGAAGGTGATCGGTAATTTTTCCAAGGGTTACGATGCTTTCGCAACGAAAATGAGATTAGGTTATGTCGAAATCCTCTCCTTTAACACGTACCTTTTATTCCTTAAGTATTACATTTGCCATTATGTTATTAGTACAAAGTATTTTATTTTCTGAAAACTGCGGGACACAGGTTATCATGTCTATACTTAATATGTTAACTATCGAATGGGATTCGAGAGATAACAACTGACATATTCAAAGCGTATACCATATTCCCTCTGTGCCATAAGTAATTGTAAAAAAAATTATATATATTAAATGGAAAATTATATATTACTACAAGTATATATTCAAATATTACATATTTTATATATATATATCTATATTATTTGTTGTCCCATCTAAAATTTATTAATTTATATTAATTTTGCATGATAGAAATTATTATAGGAAATTTTAATATATTGTACCCGAATATGGTGTTAATGAGATTACAGATTTATGAGATTACGTTTATTGTATTATCTGTAGTGTAATTTATTATTTAATAATTATTTTTATCATTGAAATAAAGCATTACCTATTGACAAACAACAATGACGTTTTCTTCTTAACTGCGGTACATTAAAAAGAGAAAACAAAGCATTTAAATGGTAAGTAGTACAATATATTTCATGCAAAAAACACTTACCCATGAAGCAGGTTCGACAGCTCTACATTCTTTTCGGAAAATGCTCTTATATAAAGCAAATGACAATTCAGTGTATAGTGATGTAATATTAGCGTATTTAAAATAGTTTGGACTAACTTAAAGGATATGTAGGGGTAAACACTCACTTTTATTCAGATAGACGAACAATGCATCACACACTAAACAAACTAACTCAGAGCATCATCGATTTTAGATCTGGGAATTGCCCGATAAATTTATTTGCATGATTGATGAACAGCAGATTGTTATTATACCGTTCTACATTTATAAAAGCTTTAGAATACTGACCGCCATCAACAGGACAAACTGGATTGAAATTAGCGCGCTTTTAATTGTACGCAATGTTGCCAATGTACTGTCGAGAAATTATGTTACAACCCAGCTTCTTGATTTAAAAACTTAAATTTGGATAATATTTAATAATAGTGTAATTTGCAACAAACAAAGGAATTGTATTATTTAAAAATTAGCAAAATAGAATCCAATTAAGAAGGCGTAAATTTAATAACTAACAGATAAAATATCCAAAATACAATATAAAATTGAAGCTTATAAAGATTACCGGGATACGACTCTAGAAAGGGATTTGTTATAGACGATTATAATGATCCTAGTTTATGTTCATTTTATTGGGTTAAAATATATATTTGTTGTCAGTATATTACCTGTTTACATTCTTAAGCTTTCAATAAAAGTTTAAAAGCTTATTTCTCAGTTTTCATAGTTTAGTCTTCGCTAGAAATGGTTGAACGCCGGCATATTCAATTGAAACTCAATTTAACTGTGTAAAAGTAATTAACTGAATCTTAGTTAAATCAATCATGTACAAATATCTTGTTTTCGCAATAAATATAATTTAATTACAATAACCCAGTTAATCCTGAGAATCTTTTTCACATTTCTATTTGGCTGAATGTAAGTTGCGGTAAAGAAGATATTCTTGTTTGTCGACTCACAGGTAGCTTTTTGATTGGTTGGCAGCGGTGTTGATTGGTCGATTTTTTGGTTTAAATTCCTAACAGAAAATTTTGGAAAACGTCTTTTAACTTTGTGATTCCTCGATTTTAGTAAGAAATTGAGCTGTATTTTAAAAGGTTTTTGTTGTTAGGAGTATCGATATATGTTTTAATTTATTCTGATAAAAATAATAGCAATAATCCACATAATATCCTTTTAAATACTGAAAAACAAGTTAATTTTACATCAATAATAATAATAGAAATGTTCTTTCAAGTAAGTAGAATTATGATTTCTATCAGAAAATGCTTCTTTAACTGAATATTTACTTTATAAGGTTGAAATTTCACCCGTTCACAAACCAAAAGTCGCTAAAAAGCCTAGGGTAGAGCCTGAAGAAGTGCCTGTATTATCTCTAGCTCCCTTTACTTCCATTCCGAAAGTGTTTTTTGACAATGTCCTTGTGGGCACGCATGTTTCGAGAACTTTAATCATTCAGAACCCTACACCTAATAATATTATGGTAAGAATTCGTTTTAATCGATGCATCTTTATTATTTACCTTTTCTTATTAGCTATGCATCACAAAAGCACCCCCTGAAGAAAGATGCTTCGAACTGAGTTGGGTAGAGTGCTTGATTCATTCGCAGGAAAAAGTCGCATTAGAATTATTTTGGCAGCCGTTAAATGAAGGTGGCTGGAAAGATACGTTGATATTTGAAGATGGTGGTCGTATTAAAAAGGACGTAGCTGTCATCTTTAAAGCTGTAAAACCGAAGGTAGAGGTTACTTTGATTGACTTTAACAATATTTGACATTATTCTTTTGCAGAAAACTAGGGCTAAACCTAAAAAAGTCGTTAAATGTATCAGTACAAAAGTCAAATCTCCGAAAAAGTGGTTCTCGCCAAAACTAAAGTCCCCAAAGTCACGTGTAGTTCTACCGGATATTACAAATATTCCTGCGATTAATATCGAGCCTCCTAAATGCAGTTTATCCGTTCGAAATGTCAAAATTATCAATGAAACTACTTACATTAAGAATAATAAGGAGAACTTTGAAATTTCGGGGATTGGAAATTTGAGTTGTGTTAATAATTCTGATATCGAAAGTAATAAAATGCCTGTAAAAAAGTCATTTGGAAACCTGGAGAATTTAAATAATCTTAACGGTGATCAAGAAAATTTCGATGATAGCTTAGAAAATGATAGGTTAAATAAAATCCCTCCGCTACTGACACCGAAAATAAAATCAAATTGTGATAATGAGATATTCGTTTACGGAAGCTGCGAAACACCACTTAGCATGGAGGATAAATTAAACGCTTTAGTATTTACACCGTCGCTTGATAATTTTCAACCAAGTCGATGCTCGACTGGTGAAAAGACGCGGGTTTTAGCATCGAGTGACTTAAATTGTAGCAACAGTTCGACAGCAACATATACCGTAGGTAAACGTTGCTTGGAATTAAATTTCGAGGATAAATTAGCTAATATAAGCCCCGGAATGTGCATCAAAAACTCGGATAGGGGTGATTTGTCATCGACAACCTTTAACCTCGATAGGAGAAGTCCCGAAGTGAATATCGATGAACGTCTCTTGAATATAAGCTCAGAAACCTATGTTAAGGGAAATATAAGTTCGAGTACTTACACGAAGGATGATATCCAGGCAGAATTGAATTTTTCAAGTCGAACACCATCTCCGATATATATGGAAGAGAAGCAGTATCAAGAAGTTCAAAAGGAATATACATATGAAACTGAGATCATACGAACTAGGCACCATCTCGAGCAGATTTTGGAGGAGTCTTATATGTCCTCGGATGTTAGCCAGTTGAGTCGGACTGATTCTAGAAAACGAAGAAGTGAATGCAGTTTGCAAGTTATATCACCGAAGAGAAAGAGCCAGAATTTCAATAACTCCCAGCAAAAATTCAATTCGTCAATATTGATTTCTAAAAGGAGTTTTAAACCGCAGAAAGGGCTTAATTTGAAAGAGGTGATGGAGAAGTCGAGGAAGAGTTTAACGGTAGTCGAAGAAAATGTTGGTAAGTCCTAAGTTTTGTTTAATGCGTACAACCTAATCTTCCTCGTTTTAAGTTAAATCCCAAACGGTGAAGACCATCAAGCGTGAATGCGAATCATTCGCAACCCACAACCCGTTTATCCTAACCGCAGTCAGCTCGATAGATCCCTTTATGTCAAGTACGATGTACTACGAACCGAAATGGGTTGACGAACAGGAGAGCAGCTTCAAGAAGTGGTTAAACGCCCTTCTAACACCACCGGAAGAATTAAATTCCAACACGGAAGGAAGCCAATTAGACGTAGTGAAGTTATGGCAGGATTGCAAGAAACGTGAAGTATCGAAAGCACCAACGAAAGAAGCGGTGTCCAGTAAATATCACACGAAAGGCAGATTGGAGTCCCTACGGAGAAACGCTGGGAGTTTCTTTAGGTCGCCTACGATTAGTGGTGTCCTGTCGAAGATCTGCATGATGATCGAAAATCAAAGGCTCCTCATTCGAGAGGATAAAGATATCCATCTCGATTTGGGTTTGCAAGCTGAGATTGTTACGTTGTTCATAAGTTACAATCCGCTATGGTTGAGGATCGGTCTGGAGACTATTTATAATACTCCAATTCATTTGAATTCTAATTCGGATGTTGTCGGATTAGTGATGTTCTTATCGGAGCACTTTTTTAAAGATCAATACCTTCTGAAGAAATATAAAAGTGTCCATTCGAAGAAATATGCTGTCGATATCAAGAAATTGGTGCTTAAGAGGTTTTTAATGCTTGTCTTCCTCCTCGATAAGGCTAAAGATTCGAAGCTGATTCCACATGATCCTTGTTTATTTTGCAAGAACGCCCCGTACAAAGAAAGCAGAGATATCATCTTGAAATTCTCCCGGGAACTCTTATCTTCAATCGGTGACGTTACTAAAGTGATTAAACACACCGGCTACATTCTGGGTCACAAACAAACTTACATCCACGAATACGATTACGCCGTTAGTAATTTAGGTGCGGATCTAAGAGATGGCGTTAGACTCACGCGTACCATGGAAATCATTTTGATCGTAGACGGCTTGTTGGGTAAACTAAGAGTTCCAGCCATTTCCCGCTTGCAGAAAGTCCACAACATGAAGGTGGTCTTCGATGCGCTTAAATCTTCCGGCTTTACCATCCTCCACGACATAGAACCTAAAGATATCGTCGATGGGCATAAGGAAAAGACTCTTTCGTTTTTATGGCAGATAATCTACAAATTCCAAGCGCCCAGGATCAATAAAGCGATCACCACCATTCAGACATTTTGGAGAAGCTTACGTATAGTCATCAAACGAAGAATTCTCCAGAAAGAAAGAGTTAGAAGGGAGCAAGCCGCTGTCAGAATCCAAAAATGGTATCGTAGAACCGTATTGTCGCGGAAACTGGAGAAGATAATCCCAACGGTTATAGAAATTCTAACACGAATCAGACGTGAAAGTGCAAGCCTCACCATACAAAGCTATTTTAGAATGATCTCTGTGCGAAGAAGTTACGTAAAATTGAGGGAGACCGTTGTAAAAATTCAAAGTTACTCGCGACGATACCTACTTTTAGAGACAATAAACAATAGAGCCGTCTCCGCCGTCAAAATCCAGTCATATTTCAGAATGTACAGGCAAAGAAAACATTTCTTGAAGTTAAAAGCGGCCGTCATGTTCGTAGAACAGACTTTCACCGCCAAAAAGCTAATGAAACAACAATTACAGCAATACCAACGCCTCAAATCAGCCACGCTTTTCATCCAAGCCAAATTTAGAGCTAAATTATTCGCTAGGCGCGAAATGGAAACTTACACCAGAATACGATCCTCCACAATCCTTATCCAACGCAAATTTAGAGCTACTAAGCTCATGAATATCGAAAGAAACTATTACTTAGCTCTAAAGACTTCTATAATTTTCATACAACAGAAATATAGAGCTAATAAGCAAATGAAAATCGCCCAGATAGAATACGAACGGTTAAAATCCTCCACCATCTTGATCCAACGCCGTTTTAGAGCACAAAAACGAATGATCGCCGACAGAAACAATTACCGATCGCTAAAACACGCCACTTTCGTCATCCAAAATCGATTTAGAGCTAATCGAAGCATGAAACAGCAACGTACAGCCTACCTTCAGCTTCTGCGAGCTACCATCTTTATTCAGAGTAAATTTAGAGCTAATAAAGCTATGAAATATCAAAGAGGATCATTTGTGGACCTAAGGGAGGCTACCCTGATCATACAAAACCATTTCAGAGCTAAGAAGCTGATGGAAAACCAAAGGAATTACTATATAAGACTTAGGATGAGTGCAATATACACACAGCAGAAATACAGAGCTACAAAACAAATGCAATTCATAAGATACCACTACCAGCGATTGCTGCGATCTACGAAGCTAATCCAGCACTGGTATAGAGCTCAAAAATTAATGATATCGCATCGAAACCGCTTCCAATCTCTACGAAATTCCGCTATCCTAATCCAACGAAGATTTAGAGCCCAAAAACAGATGATATACGCGAGAAACAATTACACGTTATTAAAGCAAGCGACGATGATCGTGCAGGCACGTTTTCGAGCTAAATTGCTGGGAAAACAACAACGCGACGGATATTTAAGGCTAAAGCACAGCGTGGAATTCATTCAAGCTAAATTTAAGGCTAACAGATCAATGAAGCGGGACCATTCGGCTTTTGTGAATCTTAGAAAAGCTACAGTCATTATACAAAATCGATTTAGAGCCAATAAGTTAATGGAAGATCAGAAAAATTATTATGGAAATCTGAAGAATGCTGCTATAGTTGTACAAAGAAGGTTTAGAGCTTTAGTTTTGGGAAGAGCTATTAGAAATCGCTATCTAGAGCTGAAAAACGCAGCTAGAGTTATACAGAGACATTTTATAGCTTACAAATTGATGATGGAACAACGAGCTATATTTTTAAGCACTAAGAGGTCCGTAAGAATAATTGAAGAACGTTATTTAGCCAATAAATTGGCACAGAAGCAACTTCAGAGCTATAGAGCCTTGACGCAAGCAGCTGTGTCGATTCAACGTAGATTTAGAGCTAAAACACAAATGGTCACGACGCAATTGCAGTATATAGCTCTAAAAAAAGTTACTGTTATTTTACAAAGACGCTATAGAGCTAATCAGTTAGCTAGGATACAAAGAGTAAACTATTTGAAGCTTAAGCACGCAACTGAAATAATTCAAGCTAGATTTAAAGCACGAAGATTGATGCTAATTGAGCTAAACGAGTACACGGAACTTAAAAAGACCACTATAACCATTCAACAGCGTTTTAGAGCTAATAAACTCACTAAACTATACAGAACCGAATTTCTAAGGCTGAAACAATCTGCGAGGACCATCGAACAGCATTATGAAGCTAAAATCTTAGCTCGAGAACAATATACTCGGTATACGATGATCAGACAAGCAGCAATTGTTATTCAGAGACGATTTAGAGCAACAATAGCGACTAGAAATCAACGTCAGATTTACGTAGCATTACTAGAAAGCACGATTTTGATTCAACGAAAGTTCAGAGCTAATAGGGAAAGGAACATCCAGCAAACACGATACATAGAGCTAAGGAATGCCGTTCTTATCATTCAAAGAAGGTACAGAGCTTGCAAATTGATGAGGATGCAGCGTAATGAGTTTTTGAAACGGAAAAGAGCTGCGGTGGCCATTCAGGATTGGTTTAGAGCTATGAAACTTGGCCGTGAAATTAGATCTGAGTATATAAAAATCACCAACGCTGTTACCACTGTACAACGGCGATTTAGAGCTAATAAATTAGCTCTAGAACAAACGCAGACGTTCCGAATTTTGAAGAGGTACACGATATTCATACAAAGAAGATTTAGAGCTATCAAATTGATGAGAATCGAGCAGAACAATTACTTAACATTACGTTACGCCGCTGCACTAATTCAGTCGAAAGTTAGAGCTAATAAATTAGCTAGAATCGAAAGAAACGACTATATAAGACTAAGAAAAGCTACAGTCGTTATACAACGTCGGTACGTAGCTCAAAAATTAATGTTAACTCAAAGATCGGATTATTTACGACTTAAACAAGCTGCTATATTCGTGCAATGCAGATTTAGGTATTTGAAGCTAAAAACGGCCGTTAGAACGATAGAACGACGGTACGAAGCGAAGATATTAGCTCGAAAACAATTGAGTAGCTATAATTCGTTAAGACGGGCTGCTCTGGTAATTCAACGCACGATTAGGGCTAATATTTTAATGAAGATCGAACGTGGCAGGTTTTTGGAGCTTAAGCAAGCTGCTGTTGCTATTCAACGAAGATTTAGAGCTAATAGGCTATTAAAAATCACTAGGGGTCATTACCAGAATCTCAGAAATAGTGCAATTGTAATCCAGAGAAAATATAGAGCGAATAAATTGATGAGAATCGAACGTGAACGGTTTAGAGCTACTAGAGAAGCTAGTTTGTGCTTGCAAAGGAGATATAGAGCTGTTAGACTGATGCGAAAAGATCGTAGTGATTATGAAGAGCTCAAGAGAGCTGCTGTTGTACTACAAACGCGTTATAGGGCGAAAAAAGCGATGGAATTGGAGAGAGCTCGATATATAGCTTTAAAATCAAATACAGCGGCGATAGTAATTCAAAAATTCGTCAGAAATGCGCTGGTGATGCGAAGGACGAGAAGAAATTATTTAGCATTGAGGGAATCGGTTATTTTGATACAGAGACGATTTAGAGCTAATCGTGAAGCTAAGACGCGAAGAGCGGAATATCTGAGACTAATGAAATCGGTTGTATTGGTACAGAAATCGTGGCGGGCCAGAAGAACTTTGAAGAAAACCAAATACAATATCACCATCGTCCAAGCTTACGTTAGGGGCTTCTTGGCTAGGGAAACGTTCAAACGACAGTACTTGCCCGTTCTAGTGGAGAGGAGGAAACGATTCGAGCTCGAAACAAAAGCCGCTACAAAGATTCAGGTATTCAAAATGAGCTTCTTGCCTCTAATACGTTGTTTATTTCGAATTTGCAATCCGTAGGCTTGCTGGAAAGGATACAGGACGAGATCCTTGGAAAAACCGGAGTTGAAGAGAATTCGTGAGAAGGTGAAGATCGTCTCCAATAGGATTTCACCTCACAAAACTTTGGCGTACAAGAAGGAGAAGGCTTTGGATATTATGGTTAGCGGAGACTCCACTTTGAATCAGATCATTTCAGCTTTACAAGATCTAGGTGAGTTAGTTGAAATTTAATATCAAGATTAATATTTTGCGTAATTTTTCTGAGCTTTGTCCGTCTGAATACGTTTAGACGTCATAGTTGTCAACTCGCAGGGTTTCTTTGTTGTGTACATCTTCAGCTAAAAGCTTCGAACTAATTTTTGGAGAATTATTTGATCGAACCATTGATATGACAATTGAGATCGGTAATTGTGCAAACGATATCGGAATTTACTGCTTTTAATAATTTGAGAACGTCCGATGATGCACTGTCAATAACTTCACCATCAGATAGTAACTGTTTTCTAATGATGGTTAGCGGTACATTATCTTCATCGTCATAATCATCACTGGAGTAAAGCAAACCTTTCCAACACTTTCTGATTGTTTGCTGATTAAGGGCATTCCATCTCGTATCTAAATTTAAAACTGATTCACGTAAAGTTACTTGCTTTAAGGATTACATTTTGATCCATCGGTTGGATAAGTGGAGTTACGTTGGGCGACATGAACATAACAAAAATTGAGCCATCTTTGCTGAATTATTAAAAGTCTGAGAAATAAAAATTGTTTTTACCTTAAAGCAGATAAAGGAAATAAAATAGTCATTCTGGACAAATCGGATTATTATAATCGCGTCAACACTATGTTAGCGTCAGGACCGTACAGAGAATTAAAGAAAACCCCCCTACCGTCAATGATTAGAATCACTAAAGATACTATTAAGGACTGTCCCAACTTAATCAATAATAACCTGAAATTCAAAATAACAAGTTCAAACCCTACCATTCCAAAAATGTATTGTCTTCCAAAAATTCACAAACCAGGTAATTCCATGAGACCTATAGTATCCGGCATTGAGTCTCCAACATACAAATTGTCCAAATGGCTAGTGAATGAATACAAGAACTTGCCCCATAAAGTAGATAACCTATGTGTACAAAACTCCGGAGATTTTGTAAATAAAATTGAAAAGACTGAATTAAAGGAAGGGGGAAATCCTTGTATCATTCGACGTTTGTTCACTTTTCCCAAGCGTACCAATTCCAGAAACTCTGGAGTATTTGGTTGAATTTTTGAAATTAAATAACGTACATGACGTGAAAACCGCGGAATATAAAAGGTTAACAAAATTATGCATGTCACAAAATTGTTTTCAAATAGGCGGAAAATGGTTCGAACAGGTGGAAGGCACGGCGATGGGTAATCCTTTATCTCCTTTTATTGCGAACCTTTTCATGAGCAAATTTGAAACGAACCTGAAAAAAGAAACCAAATATTTCCCGAGAATTTGGCTTAGGTACGTAGATGATATTTTCGCGGTGTTTGATACCAACAAAGGAAACATACAAGATTTTCTAGCAGAACTGAACTCAAAATTTACCATGATCAAGTTTACTATTGAAGAAGAAGTGAACAATCGCCTTCCGTTTCTAGATACTCTAGTCATACGCAACAACAATAAATTAGAAATAGACATCTCCAGAAAAGAAACTAATTCCAACAGGTTCATCACGTTTGATTCGCACCATTACGAACAACAAAAAATGTCCGCGATTAGTTTTCTGGTCAATGGACTCGTCCAATTTCCGCTAAACAAGAGCAGGTACGACAAAGCATTAAACTATATCAAAGATGTAGCGAGGTACAATGGTTTCTCTTCTATGGATGTCGACCGTATTTTAAGGAAGGTCCAATACAAACAACACATCAGAAATTCCACGACCTTGATATCAGCAAACACCGGTAATAAGAAATTTATAACTCTTCCTTTTCACCCAACAGTAAAAGGGTTAAGTAAAATTTTTCCCACAACTAAATATGAACGTGTCTTTTGTGTCAAAAAACAACCTAAAGAATCTCTTAGGGAATTTCAAAGATAAACCGGAGATGATAAAAAGGTCTGGAATATACCAAATCGCATGCAATGATTGCGAGAAAGTTTATATTGGACAAACAAAAAGGAGTATCGAAACGAGGTTCAAAGAACATAATAGACACTATCGTTTCGACAAACCTGAACTATCAAGCGTAGCAGAGCATATGGTAAAATCCGGACATAAGATTGATTTAAAAAATCTGACACTACTTAAAAACGTGAACTCGTATAGAGAATTAGACGCGTACGAAACGATATGTATGAAAAAGAACGGAAACTTATTGAACAGAGAACCACCCCCAACTGCACACTCGAGTTTGATGGATTTATTACCATAGACCCTGTTAAAGATACGGTTCGCTTTCGGTCCATCCTTTCCCGAAAATAGGCATTAGACCACCGAGTAGATTGTAAATAGTCATATGTTTTAGAAATTTTAGAGCCTGCGTAGAAAATAATTTGCATGTGTGATACAGTTTTTACTTTCAGTCGGTAGCGCGGTTGAGAATGAGAGCCCACGTGCTGTCGAAACGCTGCGTTCCGCATAATTAATTAATTTGTGTGAGTGGAGTTTACTGCTATACCTGTGAATTGGTTTAATAATTAAAATAATTGAATTAATATTATAAATTCAGGAAATAATATAATCTCACTTAATGAGGTCCATTCTCTTATGTAACTATGCCACTAATTCTTTCGATTTCGATGAAAAACATTGATAATTTTACGATATCCCACGCGGGCAATATGCAAGTCTACTGTAAAATTGCGCAATACCCTAAACAACTAACAAACAGGAAATCTAGATAACATTAACACTCGTCGAGCTCATTGGATATGTATTTTTTAGATTACTTATTATTTGTGCAACACGAGTAAGCGTTTAGTATATGTTTATTATTAATAATTTCTTGGAGATTATCGTTTTCTATTACATGTGAGAATGTAGAAATGACTTGCATGTATTTATTTATTTTTTTAGTGTTATTTATGTAGGTCTACAGACAATCATCAGTTCGTAGTAGTCTGAAGTGTTTAACAAATATTTAAAAATTGTCGTGCGTATTTTGTTTATTTAGAAATTTCTCTTACATGTTTATTTCATAGTTTCATAAACATTTATCAACGATAAAAGTTCTCTACCATTTAGAATTGTATTTAAAAAGTACGTTATATGCGAGTCTCTTATAAACGAACTGCAGATATTATAACACATGGGCTGAAAAGTCCCGGGCCTAACACATAGATGACGCTAGTTTTATTGCAGTCACCTTTCTCTCAGTTAGTACTAACAAATTGTTAGTGTTTCTCAATTTTCTTTATTGCTATTGTCTTTTTGTTCACAGATTACCAAACTAGACTATTCAAACAAAGCTGTGTAGATTTAAGCCAATGCCTTCCAGAAGAGTTGTATACGATGATTACCACGTCCAGCAGATCTGTACCAGAAATGCAATCATGCACGGCAGCCACCAGCATCTTAATCAATTTCTGCAAATATTCCAGCACCATCGCGAATTGCTGGCATCCCTCATACATTGACGGTATCTTCACCGTAATGATGCACTATTGCGATAAAGACTATCCCCTGTTCCTCCACCTTTGCACACTGATCTGGCATTTAGCACGTGACGAACGACGTAGATCTTACATTGTTGGAATTCCTAATATCGACCATAAGCTGGCTAAGATAAAGCAGCTCTGCGAAAGGAAGCAAAAGATGTCCTCGAGGGTTCATCATAAGGGTGTCGATATTTTCGCCGCTTATAAACATTTACCGATGCCCTCTACCGAGCCTGACTGGGGTCTAGAGTATAAGAAAAGGCCGAGGATGTTTAAAAATGCAATTCACGCGATGAGGTGTCTAATGGAGGTCTTGGGTATTTCTCGATGAGTGTTTATTTTCATGATGTATTTGTGTATTAATTGTAATTATTCTTTATTGTAATTTTTGTCTATTTTGTTGTGTATTTTAATATATTGAATTCTATCTTGACATGTATATTCTTTTTTATAATAAATTTTTCTCATTTCGTTTGCTTTTAATAAAATCTGTTTACAGTTGTTTTAACAGCTTTTGGTGCATTCGATTCCTTCACTAATTTTAAATTAACTTACACGTTCGCTTAAATTACGGAACGAAACAGTATTTCCAGAAACTATATCTTCTTAAGATTCCATTCCAATGCAGGTAATTGTTGTAAAAATATTGTAACGAAGACATCTAACGATAGATGGCGATGGGCGAATCGGCGAAGGTTCAACAAGCGCTTGGGCGAACGGGGAATCACTCACGACCTGGCGGGCGAGGATAACGGTGTAGTTGGTGTATTTGTTATACGGCGTAGTAATAAAGAACGTGTATTTCGAATATTTTTCGAGTGTTTTATTATTTCTAACAATAGCTTAAATACTCCGTGAGATTGTTAACCTATCAATTCCCATTATTCTTCGAAGCCATAGAAGCAGGAAATAACGGAATATCAAATCAAATACCAAGGTAAAGATGATTTTTTTTTTGGAAAGGTATCAGCGAAAATAACTGTATCGTCTGCATAGCAGAGATTATTCTTCTCCAAGCAGAAGAATTTCGGATTCTGTATGTTCTAAAGTTTCCCTGAATATGTACACTAGGGTGACAGAATAAAATAGACACTTACTAATTAAAAAAAGATTCTATTCTCGTTATATATACAAAATATTTTTAAATTAGACTAATATTTTGTCGATCCACCTTTACTTGCGTGAAGTGCTGCGAGTCGTCGTGGCATAGAATCTATTAAATGATTAATGGGTCGTCTGGAATATTTAACCACTCTTCTGTAACAGCTGCCACGAGTTCTTCCTTATTGCTGGGTGTTCGGGGTCGTTTCGCCATATTTGTCTGGATTATGTGCCAAACATTCTCTATCGGATTCATGTCTGGTGATTGGCCTGGCCATGGTAAAATCGGAATCCCCTGTTCCTCTTTCCATATGGTTGTTCTTGCTTTGTGGCAGGGTGCTCCATCCTCCATAAAAATGGCGTCTTCTTTAGATAAAATGGCGTTGTCGAGTATCGGTAGTAGTCCTTCTGTTAATATTTGGATATTTTGCCGCATTTATATTTCCATTGCAGATTACTAATTGCGATCTTCCACCATACCATATCGTGCTCCACACCATGATGTTCACACCGCCGTATTTCACCGTCTGATGCAAAAATTTGTCGTCCAGTTGCTGTGACGAACGTTTCCATACCCACGTACGACCACTATCACTGAATTGGCAGTATCTGCTTTCGTCTGAAAAAATGATAGACCGCCAAAACTCTTCGGGCTTCGTTCGCATTTCGATTGCCCAAGCCATTCGGCGCCGTTTTTGAAACGCCGTAAGGAGAGGTGTTTTCTTTGCCACCCTTTTATACATCCCCACACTGTGAAGGTATCGCAGAACGGTGCGCTGACTTTTCTGTGAAGTTTCCGCAAGCTCAGCTGTACTTCTTCGCGGTTCTCTTAACACTTCGCGCACAAGCACCCTTTTACTTCTTTCAGAAAGTCCGGTACGACGTGGTCTCGGCTCCGCTGTTGTTTTTTCCTTGCGTTTAAATTGTGTAATCAATCACACGGTTAACTGTGGACAACGGAATATAGACAAGAGAAAGTTGTTTAGATATTTACACCTCTTTACCTGGTGTCTATTTTATTCTGTCACCCTAGTGTACTCTGAGCATATATTAAACAGTGATGGAAAGAGAATGCAACCTTGCCTTACACCTCGTAGTATATTTGTCTCTGTGTCATTCCCGATTCTGACGAAAGCAGATTGGTTTAGTATAGGTCAACTATTATCCTGATGTCTTCCCTATTTTGCAGAGTTTCTACTTTTTTTCGGTGTTTTACTCTATCAAATGCCTTCTGATGGTCAACAAACCATGCATACAACCCACAGCTCATGTCACTCCACCACTGAAATAATACCTGTATGCTGTATATGGCCTTTCTTGTCACAGGTTCTGTAAATTTTCCTATGGATGACTTTAAGGAAAGGTTTTAGAAGGATATATATAACACATGGGCTGAAAAGTCCCGGGCCTAACACATAGATGACGCTAGTTTTACTGCAGTCACCTTTCTCTCAGTTAGTACTAACCTTCAAAAGACAGCTGTTAAAATTTCATGATATTCTATTCATTAGTTTGTGAGTTATTGTGCTAAGAGTCACGCTACTTTTGTTGTTTTCAAAACAATGGATCAAAAACAATTTCGTGTTTTAATTTGCTTCTTGATGGGAAAAAATACCGTTCAAGCGAAGCAATGGCTTGAAAAGTGTTATGGGGACTCCGCTCCATCAGAAACAACAATAAAACGTTGGTTTGCTGACTTCAAACGTAGTCGTAGAGACACGGATGATGCAGAACGCAGTGGACGTCCAAATGAGGCGGTAACACCAGAAAACATCAAAAAAATCCACAAAATCGTTTTGAATGATCGAAAAGCGAAGTTGCGTGAGTTAGCTGACATCGTAAAAATATCAAAAGAACGTATTGGCTTTATATTGCATGAGCATTTGACTATGAGAAAGCTCTGTTCAAAGTGGGTGCCGCGTTTGCTCACTGTTGACCAAAAACAAGAACGTGTTGATGATTCTGGTGAACCTCGTCCAAAGCGCCCGAAAGCACAACAATCGACTGGAAAGGTTATGGCCTCGGTATTTTGGGATGTGCGTGGTGTAATCGTCATCGAGTATCCTGAGAAAGGAAATACCATCAACAGTGAATATTATATAGCGTTATTGGAGCGTTTGAAGGCCGAAATTGCAAAGAAACGACCGCATATGGCAAAGAAAAAAATGTTGTTTCATCAAGACAACGCACCGTGTCACAAGTGAACCAAAACAATGGCAAAACTACATGAATTGAACTTCAAATTGTTCCCACATCCACCGTATTCGCCAGATTTGGCTCCTAGCGACTACTGGCTGTTCGCAGACCTCAAAAAAATGCCCGCCGGTAAGAAATTTCGCACGAATGAAGAGGCTATCGCCGAAACTGAGGCCTATTTTGAGGCAAAAGATAAATCGATCTACAAAAGCCGTATTGAAATGTTAGTGCGGCGCTGGAATGATTGCGTTGCTCTTGATGGAGATTACGTTGATGAATAAAGCTAATTTTGAACCAAGAAAATTGTTCCCTTTGTTAGACCCGGGACTTTTCGGCACATGTGTTACCTCATGTCTAGCAGCAAAAGTCTTAATACTGCCATAGGTACTCCCACACGTCGGTTCAGGACCTGGGAATGGTCGTCCACTAGCATCTCTTGCTAGCAAGTCGGCTATTTCATTTCCTTTGATCCCCGAGTTGGTTAGTACCCATTTTAGCGTAATGCTGCAATATTGCGTCAGTTATTGCAACTTCCTGTAGTACTCCTACAGCACTTCCGAGGCAAACCTGACAGGTTGTAACGCTCCAAGGGCAGCTTGGCTGTCCGATACGATTTCCACCACTTCAAAGTCATGTGCATAGTCTATAGAGTTCTTATCACATTCCATTAGCTTTGAAGCCGATCTGAAATGTTTATTCTAGAATTTTCTAGACCGCCATGTTCGCCCGTGTTCACAGGAGTGTTCCGTGACACCTCTGTTTAGTCCGATCTAGAACTGATCTTCAGAGCTGCCATTACTGTATTTCTATGTTAAACCCTATAGATTCCAGCCAGCTATTCGTCTTGTATTGTTAGTTGTAGTATTTCTTCATTCTATGCGTGTGGTGTATAAAATAATAAGCGTTTGCAAGATCTAATACAACTTATTTATTGAAACACGAAAAAGTACACAAGAATATTTTGAAGCATTATTAAAACACCAAACAGAGAAAGATTATTTTTAACTCAAATACTCTAAATACAAAGATTATTGGAATTGAATAAGGACCACAATATAAGAAGCTAGTAGATTCATCAGTACAAACAATGTTGAGAAGTCCACGGGAAAGAAATCGGCTGCGGAAAACCCCGGAGATCGATGGGTGCTCTGCTTGATTAATAGCGTTAAGCATTCACTTAGAACTCGATGTTCTTCATTATGCCTCTTTAGATTTAAGCTAAACAATAAATTGTAGGCCAATGCTGAAGTTTTCCGTGCTTCTTTAGTGGTCCTGTCACAGATGGATGCTATGGAAACTGCCCCGACCTAGAACAGAACAACTTTTTTTAAAAGTGCGACTATACTTTTTCTTTCCATATTTATATCGTCTTAAGGAACCTCTACAAAAGCTATTAAAGCCATTAGCAACATGCTAATCATACAAAGAATATCCTACCCACACTTTACGAGGGCCACCTGAAATGTTTCCGGAATCGACGGTATTGGTGTGGGTTTTTACTTTTATTTTTCGACGTAGTCTCCTTGAAGATCAATACATTTTCTCAAACGGTGCTCCAGTCTCTTCAAGCCTTCGGAAAAGTAGGATGTTTCGATGTCTGCAAAATAGCCATCTGTAGCGGCGATGACCTCCCCATTTGACGCAAATCTCTTTCCCCCCAATGATTTTATTAAGGTTTGGGAATAGGAAAAAGTCGCCGGGGGCTAGGTCCGGCGAATATGGAGAATGAGAGACTAATTCGTCGTGCAACTCTTTCAATTTGGACACGACCATGCGGGATGAATGAGCCGGTGCGTTGTCGTGGTGGAAAAGTACTTTTGTCCGCTGTAAACGAGGTCGTTTCTCCATCAATACCGCATCGCATCGGGTCAATAAATCGTTGTAGTATTGGCCCATGATCGTCCTAGGTCTATGCTCGGTCGATGGAACGGTCTTTGCTCTGTTCGGAGCCGATTCGCCTGGAAAAGTCCACCGCTTCGACTGCTCCTTGGCCTCCGGTATGTAGTGATGGATCCAAGTCTCGTCCACGGTTACGAAACGCACGAAGAAATCTCATGGATTGCGTTGCATCCTGACCAAATACTCCTCCGAAACGGTCACCCGATTTCGCTTTTGCTCTGGTGTGAGCAAACGCGGTACCCATCGCGCCGAAAGCTTATTCATACCCAAAATTTCGTGTAGGATATGGCCAACGCGTTCTTCTGAGATGCCTGTTGTCTCTGCTATCTCTTTCAGCTTCAATCGGCGATCTGCTAACACGACATCATGAACCTTGTCGACCATTTCATCGTTGGTAGCGGTTTTTGGGGTTCGCCACTTGTGCTTATGCGGCGACGTTTGAACTCGCTCACAGAGAAGCTGATGGTCGAAAATAATGGAGCACATCCGCCATGAACCTCTAGCAAAATAATTCGAAATTCCTTGGCCGTTTTCCCAGCCATCCAGAAGCGTTTTATCACCGCACGAAATTCGGTTTTGTTACACAAAGCACACTCTTAAACTACAGTAGACGTCTGAAATTTTGACAGTTCTCATAAAGAAGGTTGCCCTTGCCGACCAATAAATTCACTTCAACCTTCGTGCGTCATCTCTTGCCAATTCAGGAAATATTTCAGGTCGTCCTCGTATAACGGGGATCAATATTCAAAGCTCACACAAACGTTTTTATTGATATACCATACCGTAGCGTACACTAAAAGAACTCCAACGTTCGTTGGATAAGCCCAATGGACTTTATATCCTGCTATTAAGCCGGTGATAGAATTCGACAGGACCAGATAGATATAAAAATATTGCAGAAGCAACAACAGTAGTATCCATCCAAAGATATCGTTGAAGTTCAAAACGATTTCATTGAACTGAACGAAGGCATTACAAATTTCATGCGTGATTTTTCTGATATCACCACCACACCCATAAGGAACTACCATTTTTCCTTTATCACTATATTCCTTCAGTAAACTGTTAAAAAATCTCAAATCGTCGTGAACTTCTTTAAGGAGGAAATAGAGGTAAACCGTGAAGACAAGTAGACGATATCTCAAATGGCTATCGTAAATGTAAAATTCAACAGCCATCCAACCTGATATACCAAGCGCAAGGTCTCCAGCAGTCACAGTACCATACCAAATATGCACCAAAAATATCATCAATACGAGGTATTTCTTATTGTTATTCCCTCCGGAGTATTTCGACGTTATTCTTTGTAAATCACTGAGTCTTTCCATCATGTAAGCGTATTTGTTTACTTTGAAGACGGCTGTTGTTAAGCTGATCAATATATTGGTTCCGAATAGTATGCTAGTACTCAAAGCTGAAACGAAATTCACTTTATTCGATCTTTTGGGGAAACCAAAGACTATCCTCAATTTTATCTGGTAGTAGAAGACGTACATTAACCCAAAACTATACGCAGTTCCGTAAAATTTACCCAAGATTCTGCACCAGGTCGTTTCGCTTAAAGTCAAGGGGGTCAGGCCGAAGAATCTTGTTAAGATATCGATCAAATTTATACGACTGATTTTAAAACAGCTAGGGAAATTCATCGTTCAAATCGAATTGGAATCTTTCAGGTGCAATAATGGATGTTACAAGAAGTATTGTATCATGTTTTATACTGTGAAAGACATTAAAAGATGTTTATGACTAGAGATTAATATTTAATGTATATGAATACATATTTAATGTTAATGGTTGTTGAATTTGAAATGAGCTTTTTTTCTGTGTAACTTTCGTTTTGTTCCTAACAATTTAAATAGAATCGATCAAGAAATTTGCCGTCCTACATTAGCAGGAAGTTGCTTACAAGATATAGTTTTTCGTGACAAAATTACTAACGAGAGATGGTACCAGATTTGGAAATTTACTGTTGAAATTTCCAGGTTCAGGATCGTCCCTTATGGGAGTAAAAATATTGATATGCAGCTAACCTTATGAGATTTTTAATAAAGACGAAATGAATCTTTTAAATAAAGAATTAAAATTCGCAGTTACAAGTTACCGAATTTAGGGAATTAATTACATCAATAGAAATAAACATTAAAACCCTGGATATTGCTACGAAGAATTTTGTTAATATACAGCTGTGGCCATATGTATTCGCCACCTTTTTTTTGTTTTTTTATTCCGACGAATATATAAGAAATAAAAGAAAATTGATCGATGAAAATGTTTCATTGTGAGTGTATACAGATATTGCTTAATATTTGGTAGCTCCTCCCTGGGGTTTTATCACCGCACGAATTCGTTGTAGTACTGTTCGGGGGTGATTTTATTCCACTCTTCGAATGTTTTTGTTTTTAAGCATTGCTTTGTGGTAGATGAGTATTTAGCTACATTTCGCTTTAAAATGTACCACAAATGCTCAATTGGCGATAAGTCCGGGGATTGTGCCGGCCATTCCAGGACCCGCACGTTATTTTCCTCGAACTAGCGCATTACTTCGCGGCACGGTGTATTATCTTGTTGGAAGTAATACTCTGGCTCATCGTTATCGAATCATTTTAACGCACACGGTTCCAAAACTTCTTCCAACATGTCGATGTACGTCCGACTGTTCATTCGGCCCTCGCAGACGAACAGTTCTCCAACGCCTGTTGCACTCATGGAACCCCAAACGATTATGCTACCACCCCCAAACTTGACAGTCGGGATGGTACAGTCTGGATGGAAGGCCTCTCCTCGCCTGCGTCGCACGTATTGAGGCCCACGTTTACCACAAAGCTACCAACAAAAACATGAATACTGTTACATTTTGGAACCCATTAAAAAGAATAAAAATACTGTAGATGCCAGGAATTGAATACAGAATACCGCAAATACAATAATTATGTATTACTTACCTCAATATTTAACTCATCCGTCTACATAACATTGGCCCAATTGTCAATGGTCCAGTCGCGGTGACTTTTAGCCCACAGCAGTCTCTTTTTCTTTTGTTTTGGAGACAACCGTGGTTTATGTCGAGCTTTGTATCCACCTAAATTTAATTCACAAAGGCGTCTTCTAACCGTACGAGGAGAAATAGCAACATTATGTAGCCGGAAAAGCTCACTGGAAAGCTGTTTAGGCTGTTTTTTCCGGTCTCGCAAAGACATCCGCTCTAAGACTCGCTCATCTCTGCTAGTTGTCTTGCTTTTTCGACCAGTTTTCGGTTTGTTTGTCAAAGATCCACTCTCTTTGTATCGTTTTATCGTCATTCTAACTGTCGATCGCGCACATTTCACTTGTCGGGCAATAGCAGACACCGACAATCCTTGCTTTTCTAACACCACAATTTGTCCTCGCTCTACCTCCATCAATTCGCGTGTTTCGGCATTACTTTTTACTGTATACTATAGTATTTCACAGACAAAATCACAGACACAATATCTTCACTCTAACTAGCTCAACCTTACTCTTACAACTTTTAAGAAAGACTGAAGAAATATTCAGAAATTACAATTTTACGTCTATTTTCTAATTTACTCAGAATGGCCTACAATTAACCATTAAACCCTCATTACCAGGTACCTAGTTAAGTCCGTCATCGACCCTGCTTCTTAGAAATACAATAATATTCGTGTAACACGTTCAAAACGAGAGTGGCGAATACATATGGCCACAGCTGTAGTACAATAACAATATATTTATTCTGCCCAACAGATGATCTACATGTATCCAATTACAGGATAGGAAATATAAAGACATAACTTGACATCTAACACAACCCAGCATTCTTACAATATAAAAGTAAATGAAACATATAAACAATAATGTATTTAAAGAATATATGCGTGCATTGATGCCTCCGAATGGTAGCACTAACAGTCGATGTACTAACATGTATTTTTTCGGAAATTTGACGCACTGAATAACCTTCTTGAGGAAAAGTAACAATTGCAAAGCGCTTTACTAAACTTGTCGGTGTACTTTGGGCACTTTAATAACTTTAACCACGTTCACATTTTATAAATATTTTTATAATTTTTTTGCTCGCGGCTGAAAGTGAGTTTTCGCAAAATGATTTGGATTTAAATCTAATAAAATTAGGTCTTCAAATTTTTCATACATTTTAATTTTATTTCATAGACATCCTGTATAATAACTTTAAAAACAAAGATCTTACTTACGCTTGCATAAATTAAACAAAGTCCTATTGTAACCATAAAAGTCCAACGAACATGGGTTTCATCTCTGGAAATTAGGCTCAACAGTATTTCATTAAACACTTGCAAGTAAACGAAAAACAGCTGCAACATCAGTATAAGTATTATCCATCCATATACGTCATTAAACTCATCCACAATTGCATTAAATTCTGCATAAGCTTCGTATATACCACGAGAAAATATCAGCAGACTGTCTAATTTGTGGTAAACAGGACCATTTCTATTCTGAACAAAATTCGCCAAAGTTCTTCGATACTTTCTCTTAGACGTAAAGTTCTTTAGTATAATGTTTAAGCACTTTACTTTGAACAACAACCTTTTGATTGAGTAATAGTAATACATCAAAAATATGCTCGTGCGAAATCTGAGAAAATTATCGAAAATGAAGTATTGATAGCTCAGAAGAAATCCCTCGAATATTGTTTGGGCGTCGCTAACTATACAGAGAATATATAAAATATGAACGGCTACAATTAGTGCCAATACATTGACATTTTCTTCTTTATACGTTTTGCTAAAATAATCGGTCAAAATCGAATGATATTGTTGAGTTTTCAATATCAAATTCCTATGCTGTTTGGCTTTTAACAAACCTAGAACCAAAGTCATTGTTAGGTTGTTGAGAGATGTCACTGTAGCTGTTAGAAAAGTAACAAAATTATTTATGATCGATGTCCTGACGAAGCCTTGGAGCATTCTGCCGTTCACTTCAAAAACAGCAGCGCAAAGCAACAATACGCAGAAGAAAATATTATATACTTTACGGTTTAGATTGCAGAATATTTTTTGGCTAGAAGACATGCCCAAGATCTCCATGTAAACATTTAAAATGCTAAATGTCGATCGTTTTTGATTGTTGGCGTATTTCATCTTTAAAAGCTCGTAAAGCAGTTGTAAGAATATTGAAGATGTTAGATTTTGCTTTGTATGAAAGCGTTGGTATCGTTGTAATATATCCTCTATATCTATCTATAATATCCTCTTTCCTTTTCAAAGGTTCTTGCTTTATCTATTATGCATTGGGACGTAAGCTTTTTGTATATTGTGTAATATATTATATATTTAATGTCCTGCAAAAGAGTTACAGTTGGGAACAAAAGCTTAGTTGAATATCCAGAGTGCATTGCTACACTTTTTTTATTCAATAAATTTTTGGTGCATACGTTACCTTTTTTATTGCTAAAGATGTAATAATAGTAATAATAATAATATTTAATGCCCAACAGAAACAAATATCCAATTACAAGGCAAAGTTAAATAATGTACACATGCAAATATTATAAGTAACATAAAATTAAAGTATATCAAATTACAAAACTTAGTTACTAGTTGCTTTAATTTAAATTAAAAAAAAAGTAGTTTACCAGTGGTTAGGAAAAAAAGAGAGAACGGAAAAAGTATTCAACTAAGTGTAACGCACCCGCGGTCTACATACCGTCAAAAGGGACGGTAAAGTGCAGGTATGTATATCCAACTCGGCAAACTCCATAGAGTTGAAATTGCTACACAATCTGTGTATTGGGGACCTGATGGCGATGTTTGTTCTAGGTGCGAAACAGTAAAATGTATTTGTTTGCCTAGATCCTGAACGTAGTACAATGAAGCTGATTTTACTCAACAACTCAGGGACATCAAGACCATTATGAAGTAGAGTAAATAGGAATTTACACTCGGCCTCTTTTCGACGTAGTTCTAATGAATCAATATTAAATGCCTCTAGCAGAGCACTGTGGCTAAATCCTTGTATCGGGTAAGTATTAAATTTTTTAAAGTACAAGAACTTCAAACAACTTCTCTGAATCTGCTCTAGAAGATGTATCTGATAGATGTACATAGGTGACCAGACCAAGGACGCATACTCCAGTCGAGACCGAACAAAAGCGAAATAAAGAGGAAGAATGGCTGTTATAGCAGCAAACGGTCGTGTAACACGTATAATGAATCCTAACATACTCAACGTTGATGTACAAATACTGGATATATGCTCCATAAAGGTCAGTCTTGAGTCAAAGACGACGCCCAAGTCTCTCGTAGAGGTCTCTCTAGGTAAAGAAGATCCAGCCAGGTGATAGGTATATATAATTGGAGTCGTCTTACAAGTGTAGGTGACAATTTTACATTTGTTTACATTAACTGTTAGTTTGTTGTTGACACAACACGTGTGGAATATATCGAGTTGGCTTTGCAAATAATTGCAATCCTGAGAATTATTAATTGTTGAATACAACTTCAAGTCATCTGCGTATAACAACTTTGGACAGTTCAGTTGATAGCACACATCATTTATATATACGAGGAACAGAAGTGGACCCAAGTTACTCCCCCGAGGAACTCCTGAGCTCGGCGTAAAGTAATCAGACTCAAATCCCATGTATGTCACAAATTGCTTTCTATCAAGAAGATACGATTGGAATAAAGACAAAAGAGAAGACGAAAATCCAATATTGTCCAATTTATTAATAAGCACGGTGTGGTCGATTCGATCAAAAGCTTTTGTTAGGTCAGTATACACAACATCTACCTGTCTCCCAGCATCAATACTATCAGATGGGTATTGTGTAATTGTAACAAGATTTGTTACCGTAGATCGTTGAGCAACGAAACCGTGTTAGTCATTTGGAATCAGCAGGTACATTACCTAGTAAACTATTACTATTACCCTGTGGTATAAGAGGATATATGAAATAGGAATTATTGCAATTAATGCAATACGAAAAGAATAACTTGAAAATTTCCATTTTCCTTAGTTAATTCGATCAAAACTAGATGTATTATGTTTAAACTTACCCCTGCGTGTGTTATCGAACAGAAAACCCAAAGGTAGAAAAGACGTCAACGTATTCGACAGTAAGATTTATAATTCTCAATCCAGACTCGTAAGTGATCATGATAAAGAATATGTAATTGAAGAAAATGGCTAAGATTTGCCATCCAAAGAAATTGTTTGAGTTCCACTGCATTCTGATAAGCTTCTGATAAATCCTTGACGGTATTCTCTAAAGCCTTGAGGTAACTAGACCTTTGTTTGTCCAAAGAAGAAATCTCTTCAAAGGAATTTATCAAGATTTCATTGATCGATTTAGCCCTTGCTAGTATCTCTTTGATTAGGGAGTAGATGTAAAATACGGTAATGCTTATACGGTACCTGTACACTTGATCGAAGATGTAATTTTTAGTTTGGCTCGTATTTGCTTTAGTCGGCCTAAAATGTAATTCGTTCAGAATAAATACGAAATACAAACAGTTTATGCTGATGAAATAGAGATAGGGACGCTTTTCACTTTGGTACTCCGGCAAATATCTAAATAACACCAAATCAACTTTTTCGAAGCCTCCAACCACGACCGTCTTGAATTTACGTTGGAAAAACGTTACCGACACCGTAATTACAATATTGCAAATGAGATCTGTAACCGTATTCAAAGTACCAATAAAGATGGATGTCGCTGTTGCTCCTATTGGAATAGCAAAGTCCACTGTTATTCTTCCCTTCATTTCAAAACAAAACGACCATACCAGAAGCACAAGAAGGGTTATGGAGTATATTGTCCAGCCTATCATACCATATACCAAGGGAAAAATTCCGACTAGTTTAAAAAAACAGCTAAGAAATTTAAATTTCAAAGAATCTTCGCGTACTAGAACCATTGTAATGCGAGATTAAGATGTATATTGAAATAGAAGACGCAATATCGATCTTGTGAGGGTAATACCATATGTAATTAAGTTTATTACTTCTGAGTGCAGTTATGGGGATATATGCATAATTGCATTCGGACAAGTACGAATGACAAATACAAATAAACGCTGTCACGTGGAGCAAGTATTCATTTCTTTTAAGTAATATGATCAATATACAGTGTTATTTTAAAAAGACGTCAGAGAATTTACTGCTGAAAATTGAGAAATATGAAACGATCTTAAACGAACTACTTTTCTTGCTACAACCAATGAAGTAAATTCTTTATAGAATGCTATGAGTGCTGTATTATTGTTGTTAAATGAATACGAATAAGTTTTAATTTGAAGACTTAGGTGCAATATTCACATAATAATAAAGAAACTTGCAAAACAAGCTTAGGTAATCGTGTTACGAAATTTAGGACGGCGACCTGAAATGCTTCCGGAATCCACAAGAAAGACATGGAATTGGTCCCAGTGATTTTTCAGGTTTGGGAATAGAAAAAGTCGCTGGAGGCTGGGCCCGGTGCATTGTCGTGGTGGAAAATCACTTTTTTCCGTTGCAAAGGAGGCCGTTTCTCCTTCAATACTGCAGCGAATCGGGACAATAAATCGCTGTAGTATTACCCCGTGATCGTGCTCTTTTGCAGATAGTCGATGAGGATCACACCTTGGGAATCCCAATGGTCGCCATGACTTCTCTGGCCGATGGAACGGCCTTTGCTTTCTTCGGGGTCGATTCTCCTGGAAAAGTCTACTGCTTTAACTGTTCAAGAAGGTCTCCGGTATGTAGTGGTGGATCTAAGTCTCGTCTACGGTAACGAAACGCATGACGAAATCCCTTGGACTGCGTCGGATCCTAGACGGACACTCCCTCGAAACCGTCACACGATATCGTTTTTGTTCCGGTGTGAGCAAACTCGGTACCCATCGCGCCGAAAACTTTTTCATACTCCAGTAGGACATGGCCAAGGCGTTCTTCTGACATGCCTGTTGTCTCTGCTATCTCTTCCAGCTTCGATCGGCGATCGGCTAATACGGCATCATGAATCTTGTCGACCATTTCATCGTTGGTAGCGGTTTCTGGGCGTCACTTGTGCTTGTGCGGCCACGTTTGAACTCGCTCACCCATAAGCTGATTGTCGAAAATGATGGAGTACATCCGCTATGAATCCGTAGCAAAATATTTCGAATTTCCGTTGCCGTTTTCCCGACCATCCAGAACTGTTTTATCACTGCACGAAATTCGATTTTATCCATTTTTGCGAAACCGCCCGACTTGCTACACAAAACACACTCTTAAACGACAACTACTGGCAGTAGACGTCTGAAATTTTGACAGTTGTCATAAAAAAGGTTGCCTTGCCGACCAATGGATCCACTTAACGTTCGTACACCATCTCTTGCCGATTCCGGAAAGCGGTTGCCGGAAACACAAAAATATGGGCTGATGACATTTCTATGGAATATTTACAAAATTTAAGAAATTCCATGCTGAATATAGTTAGGACTGTTATTAAAATTAATGGACGCCAAACTAAGCATTCGTTGGGGGTGCTACGTTACTGGAAATGAATCTTACATCATTTTTTAAGTGGTGCTTTTATTTAACCTGAAATTACATACTTTCACAAGCATATCTGATATGTCCTTGCTGGTATTCTCTAAAGCCTTCGGATAATTAGAATGTTGCTTGTCCAAAGAAGGAATCGTTTGGAAAGCATTTATCAAGATATCGTTCATCAATTTAAGCATTCTTTGTAGCTCTTTGATTAGGGAATACGGTACCTATACACTTGATCGAAGACGTAGTTTTTAAACTGGCTCTTGTCTAGTTTAAACAACTATATATGTAACTCAATCAGAAAGAATTAAACCATCCTAATACTCAATAAGAGTGCTGAACACTAAAAACATTTGTGCCTAGCCTACCTCTTATTAAATAGTGATTAATCACTCAAGCTGTATAACTACAATCAAGTAGGAAATCAACAGATTCATCAGCATAAATAGTGTCGAATAATTTATGGGAAAAAATCCAGCCGCAGAAAATGTGGTCATGCTACTTCGAGTTTGGCGAATGAATGACAGCATACATCTAGCTAGCGTTTCTTGTCCAACCTTATATTCGCTAATATTTAGCTTATAGTAGTAGAAATAAGTTAGATCCGCGGTTTTGCGTACTTCCCTCGAAGTCCTGTCGCAGATAGAAGTGATCAGTAGAGAACCAACCTGCAATATGAAAGGAATGTCTTCAAAGTTGACTCTTCACTTAGTTAATTTGATTAAAACTAAATGTGCTTTTAAAACTTACCCCCGCGTATGTTATAGAACAGAAAACCCAAAAGTAAAAAAGAACGTCAACGTATTCCGTAATAGGATTTATAATATTCAATCCACTCTCGTAAGTGGTCATGAAGAGGAATATATAGTTGAAGAAAATGCCTAAGATTTGCCATCCAAATAAATTGTTTATATGGGAGATGAGTTCCACTGTATTCTGATAAGCTTCCGATAAGTCGTTGATGGTATTCTCTAAATCCTTCAGATAGTTAGATTTTTGTTTGTCCAAAGAAGAAATCTCTTCAAAGGAATTTATCAAGATCTCGTTGATCGATTTAGCCCTTGCTAGTATCTCTTTGATTAGGGAGTAGATGTGAAATACGGTAATGCTTATACGGTACCTGTATACTTGATCGAAGATATAGTTTTCAAAGTGGTCTCTCTCTGCACTAGTCAAGCCTAGATACAACTCGATCAGAAATAATACGAAATAGAAGGAATTTATGCTTATGAAATAGAGATAGGAACACTTTTCACTTTGGTACTTCGGTAAGTATTTAAATAACACCAGATCAATCTTCTCGAAGCTTCCAAACACAGTTGTTCTGAATTTACTTTGCAAAAACGTTGCCGAAATCGTAATTGTGATACTACAAATAAAGTCTGTAACCGTGTTCATGGTACCAATAAAAATCGATATTGATGATACTGTTAGATGATAACCAAAGCTTGTTGATATTCTTCCTTTCACTTCGAAGCAAAACGACCATACCAGAAGCACCAGAAGGAGTATGGAGTATATTTTCCAGCCTATCATACCATCCTCCAACGGAAAAATCCCGGTAAGTTTCAAGAAAGAGTTATAAAACTTAGATTTCGAAGAATCGTCACGTACGAGAACCATGGTAATGTGTGAGTAAGACATGAGTCTATTGAAACAGAAGGCGCAGTGCAGCTAATGCGATATACAATTAGGTCAATTGCGTCTATATGCAGTACATCATCGCATTTTGACAAATATAAATGACAAATATGAATGAATATTGTAAGTGCAACAAATATTCATCGTCTTTAAGTAATAGAGCAGATATACAGCGTTATTTTAGAAAGATGCCAAAGAAATTGCTAACGAATATTGAGAAATGTAACATTAATCCTAGGCAAAATATTTTTTTCTTACAACCGATGAGGTGAATCCATTATAGAGGAAAATAGTTGCTGGTTTAGGTGGATCTGTATTTTCAAACGAATACGTATAAGTTTGAGTTTGAGAAGCCAGTTAGGATATACACGCAATAATAATAAAGGTATAAAAGACATTTAAATAATCTTGTCACGAAATTTAGAACGGTTAGTACGTTAGTTTAAAGGCAGTTGTTAAAAATAAGGCGGCAACTAATAGAAAGCGCCCGAAAAATATGGAGTGGTGACATTTCACCAGAATACGAGTCAAAGTCATTATATAAATCACAAACTGGTACGTTTCGGAAACGGCCATGAAAAGGAATATGTAACTAAAGAAAATGGCTAAGATATCTCATCCAAATACATTGCTTATGTGGAAGATGAATTCCACTGTATTCTGATAAGCTTCCGATAAGTCCTTAATGGTATTCTCTAAAGCCTTCAGATAATTATATCTATGTTTGTCCAAAGAAGAAATCTGTTCAAAGGAATTTATCAAGATCTCGTTGATCGAATTAGTGCTTGTTAGTAGCTCTTTGATTAAGGAATACATGTAAAGTACGGTACCTATACACTTGGTCGAATGTGTAATTTTCAGGCAGGCTCGTGTCTGTTCTAATCTGCCAAAAATGTAATTTGATCAGAAAATATACGAAATACAAACAATGTATGCTTATGAAATACACTATGGTGACAGAATAAAATAGACACCTACTAATTAAAAAAATATTCTATTCTCGTTATATATACAAAATATTTTAAAATTTTTAAATTAGACTAAGATTTTGTCGATCCATCTTTACTTGCGTGAAGTGCTGCGAGTCGTCGTGGCATAGAATCTATTAAATGATTAATGGTGTCTTCTGGAATATTTAACCACTCTTCTGTGACAGCTGCTGCGAGTTCTTCCTTATTGCTGGGTTTTCGGGGTCGTTTCGCCATATTTGTCTGGATTATGTGCCAAACATTCTCTATCGGATTCATGCCTGGTGATTGGCCTGGCCATGGTAAAATCCGAATCCCCTGGTCCTCTTTGCATGTGGTTGTTGCTTTGTGGCAGGGTGCTCCATCCTCCATAAAAGTGGCGTCTTCTTTAGATAAAATGGCGTTGTCGAATATCGGTAGTAGTCCTTCTGTTAATATTTGATTACTAATTGCGATCTTCCACCATACCATATCGCGCCTCACACCATGACCGCCAAAACTCTTCGGGCTTCGTTCACATTTCGATTGCCCAAGCCATTCGGCGCCGTTTTTGAAACGCCGTAAGGAGAGGTTTTTTCTTTGCCACCCTTTTATACATCCCCATACTGTGGAGATATCGCGGAACGGTGCGCTGACTTTTCTGTGAAGTTGCCGCAAGCTCAGCTGTACTTTTTCGCGGTTCTCTTAACACTTCGCGCACAAGCACCCTTTTACTTCTTTCAGAAGGTCCGACACGACCTGGTCTCGGCTCCGCTGTTGTTTTTTCCTTGCGTTTAAATTGTGTAATCACACGGTTAACTGTGGACAACGGAATGTTTAAAAATTTACTTATTTCACGTTGCGAAGCGCCGCGTTCACTCTGGCCAACGATACGACCCCGGGTGAAGTCGCTAATATCACTCGAACCTTGTAAGCGAGGCATAGTTGTAAAGGATACTAAACTATGACGAATTCCTTCCGATACATCTACCCCTACCCTAGTGACAAGAGAAAGTTCCTAATTCGTTCTTAGAATTTAGCTGTTTACATATTTATACCGCTTTACCTGGTGTCTATTTTATTCTGTCACCCTAGCGTATATAATTGCATTCGAACAAGTATGAATGACAAATATATAAGTAAACGCTGTCACGTAGAGCAAGTATTCATTGCCCTTAAGTAATAGGATTAATATACAGTGTTATTTTGAAAAGGCGTCAAAGAATTTCTCGCTGAAAATTGACAAATATAAAAACATCTTGAGCGAGGTACTTTTTCTTGTTTCAACCAATGAGGTAAATTTTTTCTAGAATGCTATTGGTGCTGCATTGTTAAATGAATATGAAAAAGTTTTAATTTATTAAATTTAGAACTACTGGTACATTAAAAACGCATCTAAAAGAAGGCCTACAAAATAACACCAAAGATAAAAACGCTCCAATACGCACCAATACCATGTACCAGACCACCAATTTGAGAAAAGCTGCATTTAACAGCGTTTTTATCTTTGGTACTTGTACATTGTTTCCAAGGCAGCTGCCAGCAACACCAAGAAATGGATCGACGGCACTTCCATGGGATATTTACAGAATTTGGGGAATTTCATGCTGGATAGAATTAGGACTGTTATTAAAGTCAATGGACGCTAATTAAGCATTCGTTAGGGGTGCTACGTTACCAGAAATGTGTCTTATTTCGAATTTTAAGTAGTGTTTTTATTCAATCAGAAATTACATTTCTTTACAAACATATCCGATAAGTCCTTAATAATATTCACCATATAAAGCCTTCAGATAATTAGAATGTTGCTTGTCCAAAGAAGAAGTCTCTTTAAAAGCATTTATGAAGATTTCGTTTATCTACATAACCCTTGTTAGTAGTTTCTTGATTAGGGAATAGATGTAAAACAAACATAGTTTTTAAACTGGCTCTTGTTTACTTTAAACAACTATAGACGTAACTCAATTAGGAACAATACACAAAATTTGTGTTTATGACGTAAATACATATAATAATAATAATAATTTATTGGCAAGTAAATAATGAACACAGAAACAAAAGAGAGAGAAAAAGAATACAAGCATTTTTGCCAATTGGATCACCATCAGTAAACCAAAAAGGTTTCCTGTTGTTAACGGTGACCCAAGAACAAAGATAAAATGAGAACATAATTCGTTACACAGCCAAATTATCTAATATACTACAATACTACAAACCCCTATCTGCCAGAGAGCTGCTCATTCATTAAACTATTATAAATAGCACGCCTAAAGGAATAACATGGTAACTCTTTGATATCCAGGGGAAACGAGTTGTATAATCGTGCAGAAGCGTAGCCAAAGCTTTTCTCAAACTGCCGGGTATGGTGCTTAGGTATATCGATAAGATCCTTCCTGCGAATGTTGATATTATGCACATCCGTACGATGCCTCATTTTATTTAATAGGTAAGGCGGAACACCAGAATTCAAAATTTTATAAACGAGACACGAGGAGTGTAATTGCCTCCGTCGTACCATACTTAGCCACCCGGCATCCCTAAGTTTATGGGAAATCCCTTGACGCTGTCTAATTCCATATATTAATCTGAGGCATGCGTTCTGTACCACCTGAATTCTGCGAGAGTCAATTTGGTCCAGACAATTTCCATAAACAACATCGCAGAAATTAAAATGTGATAACACCAAGGTATCACATAGCAGTTTCTTAATAGAAACGTCAAAGCAATGCCGGTGGGGATAAATTAGTTTCAAATTGCAGTAGGCGCGTCTAATGCAAGGACTGACATGATGTTTAAACTTAAGATCATTACCTACAAAGAGGCCTAAATTTTTCACATTACTTTGAAATTTCAGAGGAGTGTTGTTAATTGCGAGTTTGATGTTAGGAAGTATACTCGACCTTAACTCGCCGAACACGGTAAAGCATGATTTAGTTTCATTCAAAAATAGTCAATGTTTTTTTGCAATAATATACAGAATGTTGAGGTCGCAGTTGATATCATCAACAACACTGTGAGCCTCATCCGTGGAGAAGGATCTGTACAATAGTGAATCATCAGCATAGAAGTGGAGATTACATGTGGAATTATGAAAAAAGAACATATGTGCCGTGTAAATAGAGAACAGCAATGGACCTAATATGGATCCCTGAACTCCCGAGCATATAGTCGCCCAATCAGACACATCCCCGCCAGCAACCACCGCCTGTTTTCTGCCACGTAAGTAAGCCCTAAAGAAGTGAAGAACAACTCCGCCAAGACCAATGTAGTGAAGAATTGCTAGCAGAAGACTATGATCAACACCGTCAAATTACCAATGTCGCTCGCTGACAAGATGTCATCGACAATGCAAGTGAGAGCAGACATACAACTGAATCCTGGACGGAAACCGGATTGGAACGTAGGTAGCAGATGAAATTTTAACAAATGACTACGCAATTGCCTGTCTACAATCTTCTCCAAGACCTTCGACCGAACTGGCGATATGTTAATCGGGCGAAGATTAAGACTGCTAGCAGGGTTTTTGTATAGTGAGACCTTTCACTTCGACGTAACGATTTCGTATGTAATGATATAGAATAAAGAAAAGTATAAACCAATAATTCTAATTTGATCAGCGATTGCATCGAACACAATCATTGTTTCGTGATTCACAAGTACGGAAGTAAACTCCATATCACACAAATTAATAATTTGTTGATGATGAAAGGCAACATTTCAAGAGTATACGGACCCTGATGAGTCGGTAACCCGGTTGACAATAGACTAATAAAATTAGTTGTGTCCATGTGCTATTGGGACGCCGCCTTCGTAACAGATTATTAATTCGTATGGTGTAGAATTTACTGCGGTACCTGCAGTCAAAAGTAATTATCATTTTCTTTTACAAGCAGCATATCACATCGCATACTCTACTTTTGAACTAAGATAAATCGTCGACAATGAAGTGAACAGTTCATATCGTAACACTTAACAGTGCTCGACAATAAAAAAAAACATCTGTGCCTAGCCTACTTCTTATTAAATGGTGATCAAAAGTGCCGTTCTGGTTTTATTCACCTTTCACTCAAACTGTAGAACTACAATTAAGTAGGAAATCAACAGATTCATCAGCATAAATAGTGTCGAATAATTTATGGGGAAAAATCCAGCCGCAGAAAATGTGGTCATGCTACTTCGAGTTTGACGAATGAGGGACAGCATAGATCTAGCTAGTGTTTCTTCTCCGACGTTATAGTCGCTAATATTTAGCTTATAGTAGTAGAAATAAGTTAGATCCGCTGTTTTGCGTGCTTCGCTCGAAGTCCTGTCGCAGATAGAGGTGATCAGTACAGAACCAACCTGCAATATGAAAGGAATGACTTCAAAATTGACTCTTCCTTTAGTTAATTTGATTAAAACTAAATGTACTTTCAAGACTTACCACTGCGTATGTTATAGAACAGAAAACCCAAAAGTAAAGAAGAACGTCAACGTATTCGGTAATAGCATTTATAATATATAATACACACTCGTAAGTGGTCATGAAGAGGAATATATAGTTGAAGAAAATGCCTAAGATTTGCCATCCAAATAAATTGTTTATATGGGAGATGAGTTCCACTGTATTCTGATAAGCTTCCGATAAGTCGTTGATGGTATTCTCTAAAGCCTTCAGATAATTAGATTTTTGTTTATCCAAAGAAGAAATCTCTTCAAAGGAATTTATCAAGATCTCGTTGATCGATTTAGCCCTTGCTAGTATCTCTTTGATTAGGGAGTAGATGTAAAATACGGTAATGCTTATACGGTACCTGTACACTTGATCGAAGATGTAGTTTTCAACGTGGTCGCTGTCTGCATTAGTCAAGCCTACGTACAATTCGATCGAAAATAATACGAAATAGAAGAAATTTATGCTTATGAAATAGAGATAGGAACACTTTTCACTTCGGTACTTCGGTAAGTATTTAAATAACACCAGATCAATCTTCTCGAAGCTTCCAAACACAGTTGTTCTGAATTTACTTTGCAAAAACGTTGCCGAAATCGTAATCGTGATACTACAAATAAAGTCTATAACCGTGTTCATGGTACCAATAAAAATCGAAATTGGTGATTCCGTTAGATGATAACCAAAGGTTGTTGATATTCTTCCTTTCACTTCAAAACAAAACGACCATACCAGAAGCACCAGAAGGAGTACGGAGTATATTTTCCAGTCTATTATACCATTCTCCAACGGAAAAATCCCGATAAGTTTCAGGAAATAGTTATAAAATTTGGATTTCGAAGAATCGTCACGTACGAGAACCATGGTAATGTGTCAGTAAGACATGAGTCTATTGAAACAGAAGGCGCAGTGCAGCTAATGCGATATACAATTAGGTCAATTGCGTCTATATGCAGTACATCATCGCATTTTGACAAATATAAATGACAAATATGAATGAATATTGTAAGTGCAACAAATATTCATCGTCTTTAAGTAATAGAGCAAATGTACAGCGTTATTTTAAAAGTATGCCAAAGAATTTGCGGACGAAGATTGAGAAATGTAACATTAATCCTAGGCAAAATATTTTTTCTTACAACCGATGAGGTGAATCCATTATAGAGGAAAATAGTTGCTGGTTTAGGTGGATCTGTATTTTCAAACGAATACGTATAAGTTTGAGTTTGAGAAGCCGGTTAGGATATACACGCAATAATAATAAAGGTATAAAAGACATTTAAATAATCTTGTTGCGAAATTTAGAACTGTTAGAACATTAGTTTAAAGGCAGTTGTTAAAAATAAGGCGGCAACTAATAGAAACCGTCCGAAAAATATGGAGTGGTGGCATTTCACCAGAATACGAGTCAAAGTCATTATATAAATCACAAACTGGTACGTTTCGGAAACGGTCATGAAAAGGAATATGTAACTAAAGAAAATGGCTAAGATTTCGCATCCAAATACATTGTTTATGTGGAAGATGAGTTCCACTGTATTCTGATAAGCTTCCGATAAGTCCTTAATGGTATTCTCTAAAGCCTCCAGATAATTATATCTATGTTTGTCCAAAGAAGAAATCTGTTCAAAGGAATTTATCAAGATCTTGTTGATCAAATTAGTGCTTGTTAGTAGCTCTTTGATTAAGGAATACATGTAAAGTACGGTACCTATACACTTGGTCGAATGTGTAATTTTCAGGCAGGCTCGTGTCTGTTCTAATCTGCCAGAAATGTAATTTGATCAGAAAATATACGAAATACAAACAATGTATGCTTATGAAATACACTATGGTGACAGAATAAAATAGACACCTACTAATTAAAAAAATATTCTATTCTCGTTATATATACAAAATATTTTAAAATTTTTAAATTAGACTAATATTTTGTCGTTCCATCTTTACTTGCGTGAAGTGCTGCGAGTCGTCGTGGCATAGAATCTATTCAATGATTAATGGTGTCTTCTGGAATATTTAACCAGTCTTCTGTAACAGCTGCTACAGGTTCTTCCTTATTGCTGGGTTTTCGGGGTCGTTTCGCCATATTTGTCTGGATTATGTGCCAAACATTCTCTATCGGATTCATCTCTGGTGATTGACCTGGCCATGGTAAAATCCGAATCCCCTGTTCCTCTTTCCATGTGGTTGTTCTTGCTTTGTGGCAGGGTGCTCCATCCTCCATAAAAGTGGCGTCTTCTTTAGATACAATGGCGTTGTCGAATATCGGTAGTAGTCCTTCTGTTAATATTTGGATATATTTTGCCGCATTTATACTTCCGTCGTAGATTACTAATTGCGATCTTCCACCATACCATATCGCGCCCCACACCATGATGTTCACACCGCCGTATTTCGCCGTTTGATGCAAAAATTTGTCGTCCAGTTGCTGTGACGAACATCTCCATACCAACGTACGACCACCATCACTGAATTGGCAGTATCTGCTTTCGTCTGAAAAAATGACAGACCGCCAAAACTCTTCGGGCTTCGTTCGCATTTCGATTGCCCAAGCCATTCGGCGCCGTTTTTGAAACGCCGTAAGGAGAGGTTTTTTTCTTTGCCACCCTTTTATACATCCCCACGCTGTGGAGGTATCGCGGAACGGTGCGCTGACTTTTCTGTGAAGTTGCCGCAAGCTCAGCTGTACTTTTTCGCGGTTCTCTTAACACTTCGCGCACAAGCACCCTTTTATTTTTTTCAGAAGGTCCGGCACGACCTGGTCTCGGCTTCGCTATTATTTTTTCTTTGCGTTTAAATTGTGTAATCACACGGTTAACTGTGGACAACGGAATATTTAAAAATTTACTTATTTCACGTTGCGAACCGCCGCGTTCACTCTGGCCAACGATGCGACCCCGGGTGAAGTCGCTAATGTCACTCGAACCTTGTAAGCGAGGCATAGTTGTAACGATACTAAACTATGACGAATTCCTTCCGATACATCTATCCCTACCCTAATGACAAGAGAAAGTTCTTAATTCGTTCTTAGAATTTAGCTGTTTACATATTTATACCGCTTTACCTGGTGTCTATTTTATTCTGTCACCCTAGCGTATATAATTGCATTCGGACAAATATAAATGACAAATATAAATAAACGCTGTCACGTGGAGCAAGTATTCATTGCCCTTAAGTAATAGGATTAATATACAGTGTTATTTTGAAAAGGCGTCAAAGAATTTCTCGCTGAAAATTGACAAATATAAAAACATCTTGAGCGAGGTACTTTTTCTTGTTTCAACCAATGAGGTAATTTTTTTCTAGAATGCTATGGGTGCTGTATAGTTAAATGAATATGAAAAAGTTTTAATTTATTAAATTTAGAGCTACTGGTACATTAAAGACACATCTAAAGGAATGCCTACAAAATAACACCAAAGATAAAAACGCTCCAATACGCACCAATACCATGTACCAGACCACCAATTTGAGAAAAGCTGCATTTAACAGCGTTTTTATCTTTGGTACTTGTACATTGTTTCCAAGGCAGCTGCCAGCAACACCAAGAAATGGATCGACGGCACTTCCATGGGATATTTACAGAATTTGGGGAATTTCATGCTGGATAGAATTAGGACTGTTATTAAAGTCAATGGACGCTAATTAAGCATTCGTTAGGGGTGCTACGTTACCAGAAATGTGTCTTATTTCGAATTTTAAGTAGTGTTTTTATTCAATCAGAAATTACATTTCTTTACAAACATATCCGATAAGTCCGTAATAGTATTCTCCATATAAAGCTTTCAGATAATTAGAATGTTGCTTGTCCAAAGAAGAAGTCTCTTCAAAAGCATTTATGAAGATTTCGTTTATCGACCTAACCCTTGCTAGTAGCTTCTTGATTAGGGAATAGATGCAAAACAGACATAGTTTTTGAACTGGCTCTTGTTTACTTTAAACAACTATAGACGTAACTCAATTAAGAACAATACACAAAATTTGTGTTTATGAAGTAAATACATATAATAATAATAATAATAGTAATAATAATAATAATAATTTATTGGAAAGTAAATAGTGAACACAGAAACAAAAGAGAAAAAAAAATACAAGCATTTTTGCCAATTGGATCACCATCAGTAAACCAAAAAGGTTTCCTGTTGTTAACGGTGACCCAAGAACAAAGATAAAATGAGAACATAATTCGTTACACAGCCAAATTATCTAATATACTTCAATACTACAAATCCCTATCTGCCAGAGAGCTGCTCATTCATTAAACTATTATAAATAGCACGCCTAAAGGAATAACATGGTAACTCTTTGATATCCAGGGGAAACGAGTTGTATAATCGTGCAGAAGCGTAGCTAAAGCTTTTCTCAAACTGCCGGGTATGGTGCTTAGGTATATCGATAAGATCCTTCCTGCGAATGTTGATACTATGCGCATCCGTACGATGCCTCATTTTATTTAATAGGTAAGGCGGAACACCAGAATTCAAAATTTTATAAACGAGACACGAGGAGTCGTATCATACTTAGCCACCCGGCATCCCTAAGTTTATGGGAAATTCCTTGACGCTGTCTAATTCCATATATTAATCTGAGGCATGCGTTCTGTACCACCTGAATTCTGCGAGAAATTTGGTCCAGACAATTTCCATAAATATATATATTTGACCAGAATACGAATGAAATTCTTTGAATAAGTCACAAACTGGTACGTTTCGGAAACGGTGTATTTCGAATAAAGTAGAGAACGTAATTGCGAGTACGCCGGATTTAGAATACGAAGAGGATAGAATTAAATATGTAAAGTACGACATCTATTTGACGTATACTAGCAGGTGGAAGTGTGAACGCCACCTAAAAAGTATGAAACACAATTCTGCAATCCGTGCACGGTGTCCCGAACGTGATGCAAGCAAGAAATTATTCGGGAAACTAAATCAGCCCAACAGTTACAACAAGACATTCCAGCTGTACTATCAGAACGTACGCGGGTTACGTTCAAAGCTTGATACTGTTTACTCGACATCTTCATGTATCAATGCTGACGTAATACTTCTCACTGAGACATGGTTATCCTCAGACTTAAGTTCCTCTGAAGTTCTCGATTTGTCTTTTGATGTCTGCCGAAAAGAGAGGGATTTTGAAGCTGTGGTTCGCTCAATTGGAGGCGGTGTTTTGGCTGCTTTTTGTACAAGTTTGAATGCTGTTTCTGTTACTAATTTACAATCATTAAATGTAGTTTCATTAATTGATACCGTTATATGTAAGATTAGCATAGGCCAAGCTCTAGTATACTTTGTTAATGTTTATGTACCTCCCGATGTGTCATGCGATGATTTTGAATTATTTTTAGACACTCTAGGTCTTGATTTAATGGATAAACACTTGCTTATAACTGGTGACTTCAACTGCGCTGATTTCGTCATAAGCAATAGCTCTGATCGTAGATATGTATCTTTGTTGTCTTTTATGAATTTATTGAACTTACAACCGTATAATAACGTTGTAAATCATAATGGAAAACTATTGGACTTGCTGCTGACTAACTTAAGCTGCGATGCCCATGTAGTACACGATTCGGATCCATTGGTGGCTGAGTATGTTCATCATCCCGCTCTCAATATTACATTTAGGCTATGTTACGAATCTGTCACTAAACAGTTTCCATAAAACACAAACTTGAAATAGAATTTTCGCAAGGCAAACTTTCCGATCTTGTACAGTGATATAGCTGAAATCGACCGGACTTTTTTAGAGAATCTTAATTGCGTTAACGAAGCAGTATCAGCTTTTTATAATTGCTTAGACATTGTCATCCGTCGTTCTGTACCTTTGTCCAAACACCCTTCTCGAAGATACCCGCCTTGGTATAATTTCGAAATAATCTAGCTTCTTCAAATAAAGAATTATTACGTTCGTAGGTGGAACAAGAGTGGACGGGAGACTTACCACATTGAATTTAAGCGAACTATCTGGAGTTCCGCAGAGTTCTAATCTCGGACCACTCTTAGCATTTTTCGGAATGATTTGCTAGATAAATTGCATTGTGAGGCTTTAGCTTACGCTGATGATCTTAAAATCTACAATGTTATCGATTCGCTAGTTGATTGCGTTAAGTTGCAGACTTACCTTACCCTTATTAATGATTGGTGTACTCTGAATGGCATATCTCTAAATATTGGCAAATGTTCAGTGACCTCTTATACCAGACGCTCTAACCCGATAATTTTTAATTACTCTGTTGATTCTACATTTATTGCAAGAACTGAAAAAGTGAGGGATTTGGGAGTACTTTTTAACACGAAACTAAGCTTTTCTGATCACATATCTGCTATATGTCTTTCTGCATCTAAATCTTTGGGTTTTCTAATAAGAAGTTGTCGCGCCTTTCGTGACATCTCAGTGGTAAGGACTCTGTACTATACTCTTGTTCGATCTAAATTGGAATATGCCAACTTAATTTGGTATCCTTACTACACGTATCAGGTGATTTCAATTGAGCGTGTACGAAAGCGGTTCCTCAAATACCTTAGCTATAAGGCTAGCGGTACTTACCCTGATCGTGGTTCAGATTATGTAACATTACTGCAGCAACATAATTTTGATTCATTAGCAGATCGTCGCTATAAAAACAGCGCAAGATTTTTATTTAACCTGTTATCTAATGAAATAGATTCACTATCATTATTAGCTAATGTCGATTTCCGAGTGCCACCACGTTACACACGATCCCTTGATTTTCTCGTGGCGTGTGGGCAAAATACAAATACCTTGGCCAAATCGCCTATGTTTCATATGGTCACCAATTTCAACAGAATATACTCGCAGAATATTTGTTTATGTTAGGATTATGTTAATTGTTATGAAATGTATTGTACATGTGTGTTGATTTGTAATAGTATTACGCATGAGGTATATATATAATCAATGTACGTGCACCAATTGTTTGTATGTTGTCCTGTAAGTGATAGTAATTGTTGGACAACTGCAGACTCACTAATAGTTGTCATAATGTCTTTATCAACTTGAATTGGTGTCATACCCTTTTTTTGGAGGTGTTTTCTTACGACTCCTTGTTCTAGAGGATCCATTTTTATGAACAATCACGACACACAACTCAAGAATTAACTACAGTATAACAACACTTTGAGATGCAAACTTGATATTATGTAGATATGACTTACAAATGTTAGTTAACTAAAAGTCAAAACCTTTAATGACACTACCAATTAGAAGTAGGAGAATTGAGCAATGTACGTTTCTTGTTACAACTAATCAAGCAACATGACTAGACATTACTAGAAATAGATTATATTTTAAGCGATGATTTTATTTAATCAAAAATTACAATTTTTTACAAACATGTTATCAGCAAAAATTAATAAGTTCTTAATTATATTCCCAAAGAATTTCATCTGTACGCCCGTGTGATTATTCGTTTCCACTCTGTATATCGAATTACCTTCGCAAAATATTACGTACTTATCCAATCGAACTTTATATGAAACTTTTAACTGAAATTTCGAAACGTTACGGTTTATTCTTCAAAAACTGTATACACGGTGACAAAAGTAACGCAGGATGTATTAATTAAAAATGAAGTTTAAACTTGCGTATTTACCACATTTACGAATGAACTTTTACACGAACGGTCGAGACTTCCACCAACCGACGTTCTACTGTGTAAATTTGCGGAATACATTACTATTTGTAAGTGAAACTTGAAAGTTAAGCATTGAATGGTTTGCATTAATTAAGACGAACGCTTAACATTTAAGAATACTATGCGAAAATAACAAGATGAAAAGAGATTTTTGCCTAATTTACTTCTTACTAAATGGTGAAAAATGTGTGATGCTTATTTTATTCATAGTCTTTACTTAAACTGTATAAGCACAATCAAGTAGGAAATCAACAGATTCATCAGCATAAATAGCGTCGAGTAATTTATGGGGAAAAATCCAGCCGCAGAAAATGTGGTCATGCTACTTCGAGTTTGGCGAATGAATGACAGCATAGATCTAGCTAGCGTTTCTTGTCCAACCTTATATTCGCTGATATTGAGCTTATAGTAGTAGAAATAAGATAGATCCGCTGTCTTGCGTGTTTCCTTTGAAGTCCTGTCGCAGATAGAAGTCACCAGTACAGCACCAACCTGGAATACGAAAGGAATAACTTCAAAATTGACTTTTCACTCAGTTATTTTGATCAAAACGAAATGTATTGTAGTACTTTCTTTGTGAAAAATTACTTAAAAGCTCACCACTGCGTGGGTTATGGAACAAAAAAATCTAAATGTAGGAAGCGACGCCGAAATCTCCGACAGTAAGATCTACAATCTTTAATCCATAGTCTTAAACGACCATGAAAAGGAATAATATGTAATTAAAGAAAGTAACTAATATTTGCCATCCAAATACGTTATTTATGTGAGATATGAGTTCCACTGTATTCCGATAGGAGGCTGAGAAATCCTTGATGGTGTTCTCTAAATCCTTCAGATAATTAGAATTGTTTTTGCCCAAAGAAGAAACCTCTTGTAGTGCTCTTATCTCATTGTTGGATCTAGCCCTTCTTAATAGCTCTTTGATTAGCAAATAAAACTAAAATATAGTGATGCTTATACAATACCTATAGACTTGATCGAAGACGTAATTTTTTACTTGACTAGTGTATGTTTTAGCTAGCCCTAGATGCAATTGGATCACAAAATATACGAAATACAAAGAAATCAAGTTTATGAAATAATTATAGGTACACATTTCACTTCTGTATTACAGTATATAACGCATGGGCTGAAAAGTCCCGGGCCTAACAAAGAAAACACGTCTTTTTTGGTTCAAATTTAGCTTTATTCATCAACGTAATCTACATCAAGAGCAACGCAATCATTCCAGCGCCGCTCTAACATTTCAATGCCGCTTTTGTAGAACGATTTATCTTTTGCCTCAAGATAGATCTCAGTTTCAGCGATAACCTCTTCATTCGTGCAAAATGTCTCACCGGCGAGCATCCTTTTGAGGTCTGCGAACAGCCGGTAGTCGCTGGGAGCCAAATCTGGCGAATACGGTGGATGTGGGAGCAATTCGAAGTTCAATTCATGTAGTTTTGCCATTGTTTTGATTGACTTGTGACACGGTGCGTTGTCTTGATGAAACAACATTTTTTTCTTTGCCATATGCGGTCGTTTCTTTGCAATTTCGGCCTTCAAACGCTCCAATAACGCTATATAATATTCACTGTTGATGGTATTTCCTTTCTCGAGATAGTCGATGAATATTACACCATGCACATCCCAAAATACCGAGGCCATAACCTTTCCAGCCGATTGTTGTGCTTTCGGGCGCTTTGGACGAGGTTCACCAGTTGCTATCCACTCAGATGACGATCGTTTTGATTCCGGAGTGAAGTGATGGATCCATGTTTCCTCCATTGTCACATATCGACGCAAAAATTCCGGTTTGTTACGTTTAAACATGGCCAAACACTGCTCAGAATCATCAACACGTTCTTGCTTTTGGTCAGCAGTGAGCAAACGCGGCATCATGCAATATAAAGCCAATACGTTCTAACTCAGGCAACTTCACTTTTCAATCATTCAAAACGATTTTGTGAATTTTTTTATGTTTTCTGGTGTTACCGCCTCATTTGGACGTCCACTGCGTTCTGCATCATCGGTGTCTCTACGACCACGTTTGAAGTCAGCAAACCAATGTTTCATTGTTGTTTCTGATGTAGCAGAGTCCCCATAACACTTTTCAAGCCATTGCTTCGCTTGAACGGTATTTTTTCCCATCAAGAAGCAGTGTAAAATTAAAACACGAAATTGTTTTTGATCCATTGTTTTGAAAATAACAAAAGTAGCGTGACTCTTTGCACAATAACTCACAAACTAATGAATAGAATATCATGAAATTTTAACAGCTGTCTTTTGAAGGTTAGTACTAACTGAGAGAAAGGTGACTGCAATAAAACTAGCGGCATCTATGTGTTAGGCCCGGGACTTTTCAGCCCATGTGTTATATAAATAACGCCAGATCAATCTTTTCGAAACCTTCAAACACGTCTGTCTTGAGTTTACCTTGAAAAAACGTTACTGACACAGTTATTACGACGTTACAAATAACATCGATAGACGTATTCATAAGGCCGATATAAATTGATCTTGTTTGCCGACATTCTTCCAGTCATTTCGGAACAAAACGGCGATATTATTGAGACCAAAAGGAGTATCGAGTATACTTTCCAACCTATCATATCGTTTTCTAATGGAAAAAACCCGATAAGTTTAAGAAAAAACCGTTACAAAATTTCAATTTCGAAAGATTGTCACGTATTCGAACCTCGGTAGAGTACGATTGAGACATATATTGAAGTCAAAGTTATCAGCATCGACGAAGGGAGTTAATTTGGTGCATTGTAAGGTTGATTATCTTTGTATGCAATCATGGGCAAAGTATAAATGGGCAAGTATAAATGGACACTGTAAAATGCAGTAAATAATCAAAGACTTTTAGTAATAGGATACGTATAGAGGGCTATTTGAAAAGATGTTAAGGAAATAGACAAATGTAGAAGAAATGAAAGTGATAGCGTTTTTGAACGACCATCAGCAAGTCCCTAACGCTTCACCCAACAAGAACTTAATGACCTCGTTAGAAATCTGATCCTCTCAAAGGAGTCGTCTGAATTGGTTGCTTGCAGAATAAAGGAAAAGAACTTACAGTTTCCAGATAGTAATATCACATTTTATCGTACAAGAGAGAAGATTTGTTGCAGTATTTCTCTAAAGAAAGCAACTTAGTGTTTAAATATGATGATATAAGACGTCGTGAAGAAGATGGGGAATGACGTCTTTACAGGTAGTTCATTTCGAAGTTTAAAATGTATACTTCCACACAATGGTAATAAACGTGGTTCTATACCTATTGAACATTCCACCACTATGAAAGAGAGACGGGACAATATCATTGGTCCTGAAAAATATCAAGTATGAAGAGCATTAGTGGTTGACAATGGAAGTTCACATGCTCTTGAAACGCTGCGTTCCGCATAATTAATAAATTTGTGTGAGTGGAGTTTACTGCTATATCTGTGAATTATACAACCACAGAGTCCTTATAATCGTTATTGAACATGTGTCTTGACCGGTGTAATAAATTACAAAGGTCCACAAGGAGTACAGAAACAATATAACACATGGGTTGAAAAGTCCCGGGCCTAACACATAGATGACGCTAGTTTTAATTTCACACTGCTTCTTGATGGGAAAAAATACCGTTCAAGCGAAGCAATGGCTTGAAAAGTGTTATGGGGACTCCGCTCCATCAGAAACAACAATAAAACGTTGGTTTGCTGACTTCAAACGTGGTCGTAGAGACACCGATGATGCAGAACGCAGTGGACGTCCAAATGAGGCGGTAACACCAGAAAACATCAAAAGAATCCACAAAATCGTTTTGAATGATCGAAAAGTGAAGTTGCGTGAGTTAGCTGACATCGTAAAGATATCAAAAGAACGTATAGGCTTTATATTGCATGAGCATTTGGCTATGAGAAAGCTCTGTTCAAAGTGGGTGCCGCGTTTGCTCACTGTTTAGCAAAAACAAGAACGTGTTGATGATTCTGAGCAGTGTTTGGCCATGTTTAAACGTAACAAACCGGAATTTTTGCGTCGATATGTGACAATGGAGGAAACATGGATCCATCACTTCACTCCGGAATCAAAACGATCGTCATCTGAGTGGACAGCAACTGGTGAACCTCGTCCAAAGCGCCCGAAATCACAACAATCGGCTGGAAAGGTTATGGCCTCGGTATTTTGGGATGTGCGTGGTGTAATATTCATCGACTATCTTGAGAAAGGAAATACCATCAACAGTGAATATTATATAGCGTTATTGGAGCGTTTGAAGGCCGAAATTGCAAAGGAACGACCGCATATGGCAAAGAAAAAAAATTTGTTTCATCAAGACAACGCACCCTGTCACAAGTCAATCAAAACAATGGCAAAACTACATGAATTGAACTTCGAATTGCTCCCACATCCACCGTATTCGCCAGATTTGGCTCCCAGCGACTACTGGCTGTTCGCAGACCTCAAAAAAATGCTCGCCGGTAAGAAATTTCGCACGAATGAAGAGGCTATCGCTGAAGCTGAGCCCTATTTTGAGGCAAAAGATAAATCGTTCTACAAAAGTGGTATTGAAATGTGGAATGATTGCGTTGCTCTTGATGGAGATTACGTTGATGGATAAAGCTAATTTTGAACCAAAAGATCCGTGTTTTCTTTGTTAGGCCCGGGACTTTTCAGCCCATGTGTTATAGGTATCAATTGCTTGAAAGGAAATGGATTACTGAAGATACTTATATTAAAGAAACGTAAAACGTCACTTACCGCCGCATAAATGATACAACACGCAAACCAGATACTAAATTGTCTATTAAAAGGTCCATCCACTATCCTTAATCCACATTCGTACGCAACCATGAAGAGGAATATATAGTTGAGAAATATAGCCAACAGTTGCCATCCAAACATGCCGTTATATCGGCCAATTACGTGAATTACACTTGTATAACATTCGGACGCGTCTTTTATTACATTTTCCAAATCGTTTACTACCTTCGCATCACTCAAGTCCAAGGATTCCCTTCCGAAAGCCTCGGACAGAATACCGTTGATTAATTTCGCTCTCCTTAGCAATTGTTTAATCAACGAATGAATATAGAACAAAGCGATGCTTAAGCGGTACCTGTAGAAGTGGTCGAAAGTGTAATATATGAATTCAGCGTTCCATATATCAGTACGGAAGTAATATGAAGTATCGTTTACAACAAGCGCAAAATATAACAAGTTTATGCAAATAAAGTAGATGTGCGAGAACTTGTCCTTTTTATAAGCATCGACGTATTTTAATAACACCCAGTCGGCCTTTTCTATTTCACGAAGCACGTAGGTGTTTGAGGTTTTACTGTAGAATACCGGCAATGTCACGACAAAGTTGCAAACTACTTCAATAGCCGTATTCATTGTGCCGATAAATATTGTCCTTGGTGTCACTACCAATCTGTGAGAAAAATTAGTCTTGATTCTGCCATCTATCTCGAAATAAAATGACCAGGCGATGAAAAGTAAAATTAGTACTGTATAGATTTTCCATGCGATCGTATCGTTTTCCAACGGAGAGATTGCCAGTATTCTTAGAAAATGTTTGCAAAATTTGAACATTGATAGAAATCTTCGTACAGTATCCATATCGGAGTCTAGAGCTCAGTTGGAACATATACTGGCTCAAAAGCTTCGTACCGTAGTATTTGTATTGATTTTTATTTATACTGAACTTGCATAGTGCTAAGTAATTACTAAATTCATGTCTGTATAGATGACACTTGCATTTCCCCTAAGTGTAAATGTAATTACTTCCTTTAAGCGATAACATTAATGTCTTTAAACGGATGGAATGTTTCTACGATTTTTTAAAAGTAAACTAATTCATCACCGATCGTACGCTCGATTTCTTCTGTTACGGTTAGTCGGGACCATACAAAACAGTACGTTAACGAAGATTATGTGTATATTTTCAAAATGTATTTTTATCTATAAAATGATAAAAAGATACAAAATAATAATAATAATAAATTATAATAGGTAATAAGCAAATACATATAAAAATTTATAGTGGAAATGTTTTTCAGGTTTTGTCGTGTATTCACTCATCGTTCCTTGAGAAGAGCGGAGAAAATCACACAAGCTATACAATAACACAGAACAAATAACTTCAATATACAATCACTTACAGTACTCAATAATATGTATGTACAAATGCTTTTTAAAGGTACTAATATTATTAGTTTTAATTTCATACGGTAAACCATTATATAACATAAGACTACTTACAAATATGTTTTCAGAGGTCTGGGTTCTATGAAAGGGAGCAATATAAAAGTCGTTATAGTTTCTAGTGTTGTAAGCATGAGTATCTTGGACGGTTTTTAATTTTTCACCAAGGTAATTTGGAAGTAAATTATTTTTCATTTTATGTATAAACACTAGACTTTTAAATAAAATTCTTCGGCGGACGAAATTTCGCACGAATGAAGAAACTGATGCCTATTTTGAGGCAAAAGATAAATCGTTCTACAAAAGTGGTATTGAAATGTTAGAGCGGCGCTGGAATGATTGCGTTGCTCTTGATGGAGATTACGTTGATGAATAAAGCTAATTTTGAACCAACAAAACCGTGTTTTCTTTGTTAGGCCCGGGACTTTTCAGCCCATGTGTTATACGAGGTCTCTTGAAGAAAATGAGGTTAAATGAATACGCCCCAAGTGAATTACGTCTTTTACAGACATTTCATCACGAAACACATCTAAAAGAATCCCCACAAAATAACACCAAGATAAGAAAACGCTGTAAATACAGCTTTCCCGTGGTATTAGTGAAATCAATTCACGAGAAAGACATGTGAGACATAAAGCGCTAACACACGGACATGTTTCTGCCTTCCCGGCATCATCAGCGTGGTTTTGAGCAGTTTTATGCTAACACATGTAATTTTCTCGCTGCTTCTATCACCATACTTAAACCTACGACACAAATAAATGTTCCTGGCGCTAACTAGTGCCAAAAGAGAGAAACATTTGTCCGCACAGTCAGACAGCGAAAAGAAGCGGGTACAGTTTCCCACCCTTTTCTCGTGCAATTCGCGGATTGCTCTTCCAAGAGGGAGGCTTAATTACAAACTAAAAAATCCCAGACACCAACATGTGTGAAGCCTGAAAGTTGGGTGAAATGCGTCCAAGCCGATGGTTAATATTTTGAAGGAAAAAAAATAATTCCCCTTAAAAATTGCGTGTTTATTTTTAGCAAAAAACTGAAAAAAAAACTTATGCATACATCTGGTAAACCCATCGGGTTGTATTAATTTTCTTGCAAAGTTGTGCGCTTCACTATCGTACTAACGTCATTAATATATATGGTGGCAAAGCTAGATTTAGCCGTCTAGCTATACGATTGTTCAGTTCATCCCTAATCGATTTCAAGAAAACACTTTGTAATGGTGTCCTGTGACTTAACATTGTTTTTTCTGTTTTATCAATTTTTTACTACTATGTATTTTATATTATTTTATTTTCTTTGCAACCGTATGGGTTACCCTTATTACCTTATTTTCATTTAGAATATTACTTTATTTTCATTTTTATATTTATTTATTTTGCTCTCTTAGAATATATCCAATTTTATTTTAATATGTATATACATTACGCATTGTATATGTATGCAAGCCGGCCATTCACATTACGCTAGCTAAAACTGCCTAATTTAAAAATCATTCAGTGCAACGTCGTCGAATAGGTAATGGAGTTTTCTTAAAATTTAATGTACACAAGCATAGGCAGTCGTCTCCCGCGCGACGGTCGAGGTATTAGCGATCGTGCACTCTCGGTCACCTTTCGTGCCTCGTCGTAACGTGTACAGTAACGTCGTCGTAAGATTATTAGAGATTTCTAAGATTTTCTAGTTTTGGCGGGAATCGTCGAGGACGTTGTCTATACATTTATTTCTGGCGGGAATCATTGGGTAACGTCGTCGAATCGCATGTATAGATTTCTTTAATAAGTACAAATTCTTGATTTTATATCATCGCACGTCGAGGCTGCTGTGTCCGTTGTCGACTATACATATTTTTAGTCTTCGGTTAAGTTTGTGTCGGAAATTATTTTGGTGAGATTGTCGGCGCGCATGTATAGACATTTTCCACAAGTACGATCACTCCGCTTCTTGCTGACGGTCGTTGCGGCCGCAGCGCCCGTTGTCTTTTGTACGTTTGTTCGGTCCTTTATCGTATCGGGACTTTTTTCATTTAGTTGCTCGTCGTAGCGGACGAGTTTCACGGACCATTTTTCTTATGTAATGTCGGCATCATCGCTCCGTTTTACTTGTCGGTGCGCAGTTCGCACATTTGCTGGTTACTGGCTTTTTCCCTTCTTTGGGGCGCAGTAGCAGAGAGCTAAAGATTGCACATAGCGTATTATTTCAAACGAGAACGCCTGGGTAGCTGTGACATTACTTTTGTATTGAGATCGGCTATTATCGCTACTGTCGCCCTCGACCAGGCGTTCAAGCTCTAAGAGATAGGGTGGGTTCCCCTATAAATGTGAAAATAACGAACGTATTTGGTTCAAGTACAAATACATGCCAATAATACAGGGCCAAGTCCCTTAGGCAAATTTAAAACATTGTTAGGTTGTTGAGAGATGTCACTGTAGCTGTTAGAAAAGTAACAAAATTATTTCTGATCGATGTCCTGACGAAGCCTTGGAGCATCCTGCCGTTCACTTCAAAAACAGCAGCGCAAAGCAACAATACGCAGAACAAAATGTTATATACTTGACGGTTTAGATTGCAGAATATTTTTTGGCTAGAAGACATGCCCAAGATCTCCATGTAAACATTTAAAATGCTAAATGTCGATCGTTTTTGATTATTGGGGTATTTCATCTTTAAAAGCTCGTAAAACAGTTGTAAGATTTTAGATTTTGCTTTGTATGAAAGCGTTGGTATCGTTGTAATATATCCTCTATATCTATCTATAATAATACCCTCTTTCCTTTTCAAAGGTTCTTGCTTTATCTATTATGCATTGGGACGTAAGCTTTTTGTATATTGTGTAATATATTATATATTTAATGTCCTGCAAATGAGTTACAATTGGGAACAAAAGCTTAGTTGAATATCCAGAGTGCATTGTTACACTTTTTTTATTCAATAAATTGTTGGTGCATACGTTACCTTTTTTATTGCTAAAGATGTAATAATAATAATAATAATATTTAATGCGCAACAGATACAAATATCCAATTACAAGGCAAAGTTAAATAATGTACACATGCAAATATTATAAGTAACATAAAATTAAAGTATATCAAATTACAAAACTTAGTTACTAGTTGCTTTAATTTAAATTAAAAAAAAATAGTTTACCAGTGGTTAGGAAAAAAGAGAGAACGGAAAAAGTATTCAACTAAGTGTAACGCACCCGCGGTCTACATACCGTCAAAAGGGACGGTAAAGTGCAGGTATGTATATCCAACTCGGCAAACTCCACAGAGTTGAAGTTGCTACACAATCTATGTATTGGGGACCTGATGGCGATGTTTGTTCTAGGTGCGAAACAGTAAAATGTATTTGTTTGCCTAGATCCTGAACGTGGTACAATGAAGTTGATTTTACTCAACAACTCAGGGACATCAAGACCATTATGAAGTAAAGTAAATAGGAATTTACACTCGGCCTCTTTTCGACGTAGTTCTAATGAATCAATATTAAATGCCTCTAGCAGAGCACTGTGGCTAAATCCTTGTATCGGGTAAGTATTAAATTTTTTAAAGTACAAGAACTTCAAACACCTTCTCTGAATCTGCTCTAGAAGATGTATCTGATAGATGTACATAGGTGACCAGACCAAGGACGCATACTCCAGTCGAGACCGAACAAAAGCGAAATAAAGAGGAAGAATGGCTGTTATAGAAGCAAATGGTCGTGTAGCACGTATAATGAATCCTAACATACTCAACGCTGATGTACAAATACTGGATATATGCTCCATAAAGGTCGGTCTTGAGTCAAAGACGACGCCCAAGTCTCTCATAGAGGTCTCTCTAGGTAAAGAAGATCCAGCCAGGTGATAGGTATATATAATTGGAGTCGTCTTACGAGTGTAGGTGACAATTTTGCATTTGTTTACATTAACTGTTAGTTTGTTGTTGACACACCACGTGTGGAATATATCGAGTTGGCTTTGCAAATAATTGCAACCCTGAGAATTATTAATTGTTGAATACAACTTCAAGTCATCTGCGTATAACAACTTTGGACAGTTCGGTTAATAGCACACATCATTTATATTTACGAGGAACAGAAGTGGACCCAAGTTACTCCCCCGAGGAACTCCTGAGCTCGGCGTAAAGTAATCACACTCAAATCCCATATATGTCACAAATTGCTTTCTATCAAGAAGATACGATTAGAATAAAGACAAAAGAGAAGACGAAAATCCAATATTGTCCAATTTATTAATAAGCACGGTGTGGTCGATTCGATCAAAAGCTTTTGTTAGGTCAGTATACACAACATCTACCTCCCAGCATCAATACTATCAGATAGGTATTGTGTAATTGTAACAAGATTAGTTACCGTAGATCGTTGAGCAACGAAACCGTGTTAGTCATTTGGAATCAGCAGGTACATTACCTAGGAAACTATTACTATTACCCTGTGGTATAAGAGGATATATGAAATAAGAATTATTGCAATTGATGCAATACGAAAAGAATAACTTGAAAATTTCCATTTTCCTTAGTTAATTCGATCAAAACTAGATGTATTATGTTTAAACTTACCCCTGCGTGTGTTATCGAACAGAAAACCCAAAGGTAGAAAAGACGTCAACGTATTCGACAGTAAGATTTATAATTCTCAATCCGGACTCGTAAGTGATCATGAAAAAGAATATGTAATTGAAGAAAATGGCTAAGATTTGCCATCCAAAGAAATTGTTTATGTGGGAGATGAGTTCCACTGCATTCTGATAAGCTTCTGATAAATCCTTGACGGTATTCTCTAAAGCCTTCAGACAATTAGACCTTTGTTTGTCCAAAGAAGAAATCTCTTCGAAGGAATTTATCAAGATTTCATTGATCGATTTAGCCCTTGCTAGTATCTCTTTGATTAGGGAGTAGATGTAAAATACGGTAATGCTTATACAGTATCTGTACACTTGATCGAAGATGTAATATTTAGTTTGGCTCGTATCTGCTTTAGTCGGCCAAAAATGTAATTCGTTCAGAATAAATACGAAATACAAACAGTTTATGCTGATGAAATAGAGATAGGGACGCTTTTCACTTTGGTACTCCGGCAAATATCTAAATAACACCAAATCAACTTTTTCGAAGCCTCCAACCACGACCACTTTGAATTTACGTTGGAAAAACGTTACCGACACCGTAATTATAATATTGCAAATGAGATCTGTAACCGTATTCAAAGTACCAATAAAGATGGATGTCGCTGTTGCTCCTATTGGAATAGCAAAGTCCACTGTTATTCTTCCCTTCATTTCAAAACAAAACGACCATACCAGAAGCACAAGAAGGGTTATGGAGTATATTGTCCAGCTTATCATACCATATACCAAGCGGAAAATTCCGACTAGTTTAAAAAAACAGCTAAGAAATTTAAATTTCAAAGAATCTTCGCGTACTAGAACCATTGTAACGCGAGATTAAGATGTATATTGAAATAAAAGACGCAATATCGATCTTGTGAGGGTAATACCATATGTAATTAAGTTTATTACTTCTGAGTGCAGTTATGGGGATATATGCATAATTGCATTCGGACAAGTACGAATGACAAATATAAATAAACGCTGTCACGTGGAGCAAGTATTCATTGCCCTTATGTAATAGGATTAATATACAGTGTTATTTTAAAGAGACGTCAGAGAATTTACTGCTGAAAATTGAGAAATATGAAACCATCTTAAACAAACTTTTCTTACTACAACCAATGAAGTAAATTCTTTATAGAATGCTATGGGTGCTGTATTGTTGTTGTTAAATGTATACGAATAAGTTTTAATTTGAAGACTTAGGTGCAATATTCACATAATAATAAAGACACTTGCAAAACAAACTTAAGGAATCGTGTTACGAAATTTAGGAGGGCGACCTGAAATGCTTCCGGAATCCACAAGAAAGACATGGTATTGGTCCCAGTGATTTTTTTCAGGTTTGGGAATAGAAAAAAGTCGCTGGAGTCTAGGCCCGGTGCATTGTCGTGGTGGAAAATCACTTTTTTCCGTTGCAAAGGAGGCCGTTTCTCCTTCAATACTGCAACGAATCGCTGAAGTATTACCCCGTGATCGTCCTGCTCTTTTGCAGATAGTCGATGAGGATCACACCTTGGGAATCCCAATGGTCGCCATGACTTCTCTGGCCGATGGAACGGTCTTTGCTTTCTTCGGGGCCGATTCTCCTGGAAAAGTCTACTGCTTTAACTGTTCAAGAAAGTCTCCGGTATGTAGTGGTGGATCTAAGTCTCGTCCACGGTTACGAAACGCATGACGAAATCCCTTGGAGTGCGTCGGATCCTAGACGGACACTCCCTCGAAACCGTCACACGATATCGTTTTTGCTCCGGTGTGAGCAAACTCGGTACCCATCGCGCCGAAAACTTTTTCATACACCAGTAGGACATGGCCAAGGCGTTCTACTGACATGCCTGTTGTCTCTGCTATCTCTTCCAGCTTCGATCGGCTAATACGGCATCATGAATCTTGTCGACCATTTCATCGTTGGTAGCGGTTTCTGGGCGTCACTTGTGCTTGTGGGGCCACGTTTGGACTCGCTCACCCATAAGCTGATTGTCGAAAATGATGGAGTACATCCGCTATGAATCCATAGCAAAATATTTCGAATTTCCGTTGCCGTTTTCCCGACCATCCAGAACTGTTTTATCACTGCACGAAATTCGATTTTATCCATTTTTGCGAAACCGTCCGACTTGCTACACAAAACACACTCTTAAACAACAACTACTGGCAGTAGACGTCTGAAATTTTGACAGTTGTCATAAAAAAGGTTGCCTTGCCGACCAATGGATCCACTTAACGTTCGTACGCCATCTCTTGCCGATTCCGGAAAGCGGTTGCCGGAAACACAAAAATATGGGCTGATGACATTTCTATGGAATATTTACAAAATTTAAGAAATTCCATGCTGAATATAGTTAGGACTGTTATTAAAATTAATGGACGCCAAACTAAGCATTCGTTGGGGGTGCTACGTTACTGGAAATGAATCTTACATCATGTTTTAAGTGGTGCTTTTATTTAACCTGAAATTGCATCCTTTCACAAGCATATCTGATATGTCCTTGCTGGTATTCTCTAAAGCCTTCGGATAATTAGAATGTTGCTTGTCCAAAGAAGGAATCGTTTGGAAAGCATTTATCAAGATATCGTTCATCAATTTAAGCATTCTCTGTAGCTCTTTGATTAGGGAGTAGATGTGAAGTACGGTAATGCTAATACGGTACCTGTACACTTGATCGAAGACGTAGTTTTTAAACTGGCTCTTGTCTAGTTTAAACAACTATAGATGTAACTCAATCAGAAAGAATTAAACCATCCTAATACTCAATAAGAGTGCTGAACACTAAAAACATTTGTGCCTAGCCTACCTCTTATTAAATAGTGATTAATCACTCAAGCTGTATAACTACAATCAAGTAGGAAATCAACAGATTCATCAGCATAAATAGTGTCGAATAATTTATGGGAAAAAATCCAGCCGCAGAAAATGTGGTCATGCTACTTCGAGTTTGGCGAATGAATGACAGCATACATCTAGCTAGCGTTTCTTGTCCAACCTTATATTCGCTAATATTTAGCTTATAGTAGTAGAAATAAGTTAGATCCGCTGTTTTGCGTGCTTCCCTCGAAGTCCTGTCGCAGATAGAAGTGATCAGCAGAGAACCAACCTGCAATATGAAAGGAATGTCGTCAAAGTTGACTCTTCACTTAGTTAATTTGATTAAAACTAAATATACTTTCAAGACTTACCACTGCGTATGTTATAGAACAGAAAACCCAAAAGTAAAAAAGAACGTCAACGTATTCCGTAATAGGATTTATAATATTCAATCCACTCTCGTAAGTGGTCATGAAGAGGAATATATAGTTGAAGAAAATGCCTAAGATTTGCCATCCAAATAAATTGTTCATATGGGAGATGAGTTCCGCTGTATTCTGATAAGCTTCCGATAAGTCGTTGATGGTATTCTCTAAATCTTTCAGATTGTTAGATTTTTGTTTGTCCAAAGAAGAAATCTCTTCAAAGGAATTTATCAAGATCTCGTTGATCGATTTAGCCCTTGCTAGTATCTCTTTGATTAGGGAGTAGATGTAAAATACGGTAATGCTTATACGGTACCTGTACACTTGATCGAAGATATAGTTTTCAAAGTGGTCTCTCTCTGCACTAGTCAAACCTAGATACAACTCGATCAGAAATAATACGAAATAGAAGGAATTTATGCTTATGAAATAGAGATAGGAACACTTTTCACTTCGGTACTTCGGTAAGTATTTAAATAACACCAGATCAATCTTCTCGAAGCTTCCAAACACAGTTGTTCTGAATTTACTTTGCAAAAACGTTGCCGAAATCGTAATCGTGATACTACAAATAAAGTCTGTAACCGTGTTCATGGTACCAATAAAAATCGATATTGATGATACTGTTAGATGATAACCAAAGCTTGTTGATATTCTTCCTTTCACTTCAAAGCAAAACGACCATACCAGAAGCACCAGAAGGAGTATGGAGTATATTTTCCAGCCTATCATACCATCCTCCAACGGAAAAATCCCGGTAAGTTTCAAGAAATAGTTATAAAACTTAGATTTCGAAGAATCGTCACGTACGAGAACCATGGTAATGTGTGAGTAAGACATGAGTCTATTGAAACAGAAGGCGCAGTGCAGCTAATGCGATATACAATTAGGTCAATTGCGTCTATATGCAGTACATCATCGCATTTTGACAAATATAAATGACAAATATGAATGAATATTGTAAGTGCAACAAATATTCATCGTCTTTAAGTAATAGAGCAAATGTACAGCGTTATTTTAAAAGTATGCCGAAGATTTTGCTGACGAAGATTGAGAAATGTAACATTAATCCTAAGCAAAATATTTTTTTCTTACAACCGATGAGGTGAATCCATTATAGAGGAAAATAGTTGCTGGTTTAGGTGGATCTGTATTTTCAAACGAATACGTATAAGTTTGAGTTTGAGAAGCCAGTTAGGATATACACGCAATAATAATAAAGGTATAAAAGACATTTAAATAATCTTGTCACGAAATTTAGAACTATTAGTGCATTAGTTTAAAGGCAGTTGTTAAAAATAAGGCGGCAACTAACAGAAACCGTCCGAAAAATATGGAGTGGTGGCATTTCACCAGAATACGAGTCAAAGTCATTATATAAATCACAAACTGGTACGTTTCGGAAACGGTCATGAAAAGGAATATGTAACTAAAGAAAATGGCTAAGATTTCTCATCCAAATACATTGTTTATATGGAAGATGAGTTCCACTGTATTCTGATAAGCTTCCGATAAGTCCTTAATGGTATTCTCTAAAGCCTTCAGATAATTATATCTATGTTTGTCCAAAGAAGAAATCTGTTCAAAGGAATTTATCAAGATCTCGTTGATCGAATTAGTGCTTGTTAGTAGCTCTTTGATTAAGGAATACATGTAAAGTACGGTACCTATACACTTGGTCGAATGTGTAATTTTCAGGCAGGCTCGTGTCTGTTCTAATCTGCCAAAAATGTAATTTGAACAGAAAATATACGAAATACAAACAATGTATGCTTCTGAAATACACTAGGGTGACAAAATAAAATAGACACCTACTAATTAAAAAAAAGATTCTATTCTTGTTAAAATATTTTAAAATTTGTAAATTAGACTAATATTTTGTCGATCTACCTTTACTTGCGTGAAGTGCTGCGAGTCGTCGTGGCATAGAATCTATTAAATGATTAATGGTGTCTTCTCGAATATTTAACCACTCTTCTGTAACAGCTGCCACGACTTCTTCCTTATTGCTGGATTTTCGGGGTCGTTTCGCCATATTTGTCTGGATTATGTGCCAAACATTCTCTATCGGATTCATGTCTGGTGATTGGCCTGGCCATGGTAAAATCCGAAGCCCCTGTTCCTCCTTCCATGTGGTTGTTGTTCTTGCTTTGCGGCAGGGTGCTTCATCCTCCATAAAAGTGGCGTCTTCTTTAGATAAAATGGCGTTGTCGAATATCGGTAGTAGTCCTTCTGTTAATATTTGATTACCAATTGCGATCTTCCACCATACCATATCGCGCCCCACACCATGACTGCCAAAACTCTTCGGGCTTCGTTCGCATTTCGATTGCCCAAGCCATTCGGCGCCGTTTTTGAAACGCCGTAAGGAGAGGTTTTCTCTTTGCCACCCTTTTATACATCCCCACGCTGTGGAGGTATCGCGGAACGGTACGCTGACTTTTCTGTGAAGTTGCCGCAAGCTCAGCTGTACTTTTTCGCGGTTCTCTTAACACTTCGCGCACAAGCACCCTTTTACTTTTTTCAGAAGGTCCGGCACGACCTGGTCTCGGCTCCGCTATTGTTTTTTCCTTGCGTTTAAATTGTGTAATCACACGGTTAACTGTGGACAACGGAATATTTAAAAATTTACTTATTTCACGTTGCGAAGCGCCGCGTTCACTCTGGCCAACGATGCGACCCCGGGTGAAGTCGCTAATATCACTCGAACCTTGTGAGCGAGGCATAGTTGTAACGATACTAAACTATGACGAATTCCTTCCGATACATCTACCCCTACCCTAAAGACAAGAGAAAGTTCTTAATTCGTTCTTAGAATTTAGCTGTTTACATATTTATACCGCTTTACCTGGTGTCTATTTTATTCTGTCACCCTAGCGTATATAATTGCATTCGGACAAATATGAATGACAAATATAAATAAACGCTGTCACGTGGAGCAAGTATTCATTGCCCTTAAGTAATAGGATTAATATACAGTGTTATTTTGACAAGGCGTCGAAGAATTTCTCGCTGAAAATTGCCAAATATAAAAACATCTTGAGCGAGGTGCTTTTTCTTGTTACAGCCAATGAGGTAAATTCTTTCTAGAATGCTATGGATGTTGCATTGTTAAATGAATATGAAAAAGTTTTAATTTATTAAATTTAGAACTACCGGTACATTAAAAACACATCTAAAAGAATGCCTACAAAATAACACCAAAGATAAAAACGCTCCAATACGCACCAATACCATGTACCAGACCACCAATTTGAGAAAAGCTGCATTTAACAGCGTTTTTATCTTTGGTACTTGTACATTGTTTCCAAGGCAGCTGCCAGCAACACCAGAAAATGGATCGACGGCACTTCCATGGGATATTTACAGAATTTGGGGAATTTCATGCTGGATATAATTAGGACTGTTATTAAAGTCAATGGACGCTAATTAAGCATTCGTTAGGGGTGCTACGTTACCAGAAATGTGTCTTATTTCGAATTTTAAGTAGTGTTTTTATTCAATCAGAAATTACATTTCTTTACAAACATATCCGATAAGTCCGTAATAGTATTCTCCATATAAAGCTTTCAGATAATTGAAATGTTGCTTGTCCAAAGAAGAAGTCTCTTTAAAAGCATTTATGAAGATTTCGTTTATCGACCTAACCCTTGTTAGTAGCTTCTTGATTAGGGAATAGATGTAAAACAGACATAGTTTTTGAATTGGCTCTTGTTTACTTTAAACAACTATAGACGTAACTCAATTAGGAACAATACACAAAATTTGTGTTTATGAAGTAAATACATATAATAATAATAATAATAATTTATTGACAAGTAAATAATGAACACATAAACAAAGGAGAGAGAAAAAAACAAGCATATTTGCCAATTGGATCACCATCAGTAAATCAAAAAGGTTTCCTGTTGTTAACGGTGACCCAAGAACAAAGACAAAATGAGAACATAATTCGTTACACAGCCAAATTATCTAATATACTTCAATACTACAAATCCCTATCTGCCAGAGAGCTGCTCATTCATTAAACTATTATAAATAGCACGCCTAAAGGAATAACATGGTAACTCTTTGATATCCAGGGGAAACGAGTTGTATAATCGTGCAGAAGCGTAGCTAAAGCTTTTCTCAAACTGCCGGGTATGGTGCTTAGGTATATCGATAAGATCCTTCCTGGGAATGTTGATACTATGCACATCCGTACGATGCCTCATTTTATTTAATAGGTAAGGCGGAACACCAGAATTCAAAATTTTATAAACGGGACACGAGGAGTGCAATTGTCTCCGTCGCACCATACTTAGCCACCCGGCATCCCTAAGTTTATGGGAAATCCCTTGACGCTGTCTAATTCCATATATTAATCTGAGGCATGCGTTCTGTACCACCTGAATTCTGCGAGAGTCAATTTGGTCCAGACAATTTCCATAAACAACATCGCAGAAATTAAAATGTGATAACACCAAGGTATCACATAGCAGCTTTTTAATAGAAACGTCAAAGCAATGCCGGTGGGGATAAATTAGTTTCAAATTGCAGTAGGCGCGTCTAATGCAAGTACTGATATGATGTTTAAACTTAAGATCATTACCTACAAAGAGGCCTAAATTTTTCACATTACTTTGAAATTTCAGAGGAGTGTTGTTAATTGCGAGTTTGATGTTAGGAAGCATACTCGACTTTAACTTAGAACCGCCGAACACTGTAAAGCATGATTTAGTTTCATTCAAAAATAGGCAATGTTTTTTTGCAATAATATACAGATTATTGAGGTCGCAGTTGATATCATCAACAACACTGTGAGCCTCATCAGTGGAGAAGGATCTGTACAATTGTGAATCATCAGCATAGAAGTGGAGATTACATGTGAAATTATGGAAAAAGAACATATGTGCCGTGTAAATAGAGAACAGCAATGGACCCAATATGGATCCCTGAACTCCCGAGCGTATAGTCGCCCAATCAGACACATCCCCGCCAGCAACCACCGCCTGTTTTCTGCCACGTAAGTAAGCCCTGAAGAAGTGAAGAGCAACTCCGCCAAGACCAATGTAGTGAAGAATTGCTAGCAGAAGACTATGATCAACACCGTCAAATCACCAATGTCGCTCGCTGACAAGATGTCATCGACAATGCAAGTGAGAGCAAACATACAACTGAACTGGACGGAAACCAGATTGGAACGTAGGTAGCAGATGAAATTTTGACAAATGACTACGCAATTGCCCGTCTACAATCTTCTCCAAGACCTTCGACCGAACTGGCGATATGTTAATCGGGCGAAGATCATGACTGCTAGCAGGGTTTTTGTATAGTGAGACCTTTCACTTCGATGTAACGATTTCGTATGCAATGATATAGAATAAAGAAAAGTATAAACCAATAATCCTAATTTGATCAACGATTGCATCGAACACAATCATTGTTTCATAATTCACAAGTACGGAAGTAAACTCCATATCACACAAATTAATAATTTGTTGGAAAGGCAGCATTTAAAGAGCATACGGACCCTGATGAGTCGGTAACTCGGTTGACAATAGACTAATAAAATTAGTTGTGTCCATGTGCTATTGGGACGCTGCCTTCGTAACAGATTATTAATTCGTATGGTCTAGAATTTACTGCGGTACCTGCAGTCAAAAGTAATTATCATGTTCTTTTACGAGCAGCATATCACATCGCATACTCTACTTTTGAACTAAGATAAATCGTTGACAATGAAGCGAACAGTTCATATCGTAACACTTAACAGTGCTCGACAATAAAAAAAACATTTGTGCCTAGTCTACTTCTTATTAAATGGTGATCAAAAGTACCGTTCTGGTTTTATTCACCTTTCACTCAAACTGTAGAACTACAATTAAGTACGAAACCAATAGATTCATCAGCATAAATAGCGTCGAATAATTTATGGGGAAAAATCCAGCCGCGGAAAATGTGATCATGCTACTTCGAGTTTGGCGAATGAGAGACAGCATAGATCTAGCTAGCGTTTCTTGTCCGACGTTATATTTGCTAATATTTAGCTTATAGTAGTAGAAATAAGTTAGATCCGCCGTTTTGCGTACTTCCCTCGAAGTCCTGTCGCAGATGGAAGTGACCAGTACAGCACCAACCTACAATACGAAAGGGATAACTTCAAAACTGACTTTTGTCTTAATTAATTTGATTAAAACTAAATATACTTTCAAGACTTACCACTGCGTATGTTATAGAACAGAAAACCCAAAAGTAAAGAAGAACATCAACGTATTCGTTAATAGCATTTATAATATATAATCCACACTCGTAAGTGATCATGAAGAGGAATATATAGTTGAAGAAAATGCCTAAGATTTGCCATCCAAATAAATTGTTTATATGGGAGATGAGTTCCGCTGTATTCTGATAAGCTTCCGATAAGTCGTTGATGGTATTCTCTAAAACCTTCAGATAGTTAGATTTTTGTTTGTCCAAAGAAGAAATCTCTTCGAAGGAATTTATCAAGATCTCGTTGATCGATTTAGCCCTTGCTAGTATCTCTTTGATTAGGGAGTAGATGTAAAATACGGTAATGCTTATACGGTACCTGTACACTTGATCGAAGATGTAGTTTTCAACGTGGTCGCTGTCTGCATTAGTCAAGCCTACGTACAATTCGATCGAAAATAATACGAAATAGAAGAAATTTATGCTTATGAAATAGAGATATGAACACTTTTCACTTCGGTACTTCGGTAAGTATTTAAATAACACCAGATCAATCTTCTCGAAGCTTCCAAACACAGTTGTTCTGAATTTACTTTGCAAAAACGTTGCCGAAATCGTAATTGTGATACTACAAATAAAGTCTATAACCGTGTTCATGGTACCAATAAAAATCGAAGTTGGTGATTCCGTTAGATGATAACCAAAGCTTGTTGATATTCTTCCTTTCACTTCAAAGCAAAACGACCATACCAGAAGCACCAGAAGGAGTATGGAGTATATTTTCCAGCCTATCATACCATTCTCCAACGGAAAAATCCCGATAAGTTTCAGGAAATAGTTATAAAATTTGGATTTCGAAGAATCGTCACGTACGAGAACCATGGTAATGTGTGAGTAAGACATGAGTCTATTGAAACAGAAGGCGCAGTGCAGCTAATGCGATATACAATTAGGTCAATTGCGTTTATATGCAGTACATCATCACATTTTGACAAATATAAATGACAAATATGAATGAATATTGTAAGTGCAGCGTCCTTAAGTAATAGAGCAAATGTACAGCGTTATTTTAAAAGTATGCCAAAGAATTTGCGGACGAAGATTGAGAAATGTAACATTAATCCTAAGCAAAATATTTTTTTCTTACAACCGATGAGGTGAATCCATTATAGAGGAAAATAGTTGCTGGTTTAGGTGGATCTGTATTTTCAAACGAATACGTATAAGTTTGAGTTTGAGAAACCAGTTAGGATATACACGCAATAATAATAATAGGTATAAAAGACATTTAAATAATCTTGTTGCGAAATTTAGAACTGTTAGTATATTAGTTTAAAGGCAGTTGTTAAAAATAAGGCAGTAACTAATAGAAACCACCCGAAAAATATGAAGTGGTGACATTTGACCAGAATACGAATGAAATTCTTTGAATAAGTCACAGTTTCGGAAACGGTGTATTTCGAATAAACTAGAAAACGTAATTGCGAGTACGCCGGATTTAGAATACGAAGAGGATAGAATTAAATATGTCAAGTACGACATCTATTTGACGTATATCAACTGGTGGAAGTGTGAACGCCACCTAAGAAGTATGAAACACAATTCTCCAATCCGTGGCAAATAATAGAGAGAACAATTAATATTCGATATACATATGTAGGTGTTTGTTTTATTCTATGTAGTATACCGTTTACTTTACTACGCCACCAAGCATTTGTGCGCTGACTGATCGCACGCTAGCTGGAGAGACTGGCTTATCAATTAAATATATCCACGGTGTCCCTAACGTGGTGCAAGCAAGAAATTATTCGGGAAACTAAATCAGCCCAACAGTTACAACAAGACATTCCAGCTGTACTATCAGAACGTACGCGGGTTACGTTCAAAGCTTGATACTGTTTACTCGACATCTTCATGTATCAATGCTGACGTAATACTTCTCACTGAGACATGGTTATCCTCAGACTTAAGTTCCTCTGAAGTTCTCGATTTGTCTTTTGATGTCTGCCGGAAAGAGAGGGATTTTGAAGCTGTGGTTCGCTCAATTGGAGGCGGTGTTTTGGCCGCTTTTTGTACAAGTTTGAATGCTGTTCCTGTTACTAATTTACAATGATTACATGTAGTTTCATTAGTTGATACCGTTATAGGTAAGATTAGTATAGGACAAGCTCTAGTATACTTTGTTAATGTTTATGTACCTCCCTTGATTTAATGGATAAACACTTGGTTATAACTGGTGACTTCAACTGCGCTGATTTCGTCATAAGCAATAGCTCTGGTCGTAGATATGTATCTTTGTTGTCTTTTATGAATTTATTGAACTTACAACAGTATAATAACGTTGTAAATCATAATGGAAAACTATTGGACTTGTTGCTGACTAACTTAAGCTGCGATACCCATGTAGTGCACGATTCGGATCCATTGATGGCTGAGGATGTTCATCATCCCGCTCTCAATATTACGTTTAGGCTATGTTGCGAATCTGTCACTAAACAGTTTCCATAAAACACAAACTTGAAATTGAATTTTCGCAAGGCAAACTTTCCGATCTTGTACAGTGATATAGCTGAAATCGACCGGACTTTTTTAGAGAATCTTAATTGCGTTAACGAAGCAGTATCAGCTTTTTATAATTGCTTAGACATTGTCATCCGTCGTTCTGTACCTTTGTCCAAACACCCTTCTCGAAGATACCCGCCTTGGTATAATTTCGAAATAATCTAGCTTCTTCAAATAAAGAATTATTACGTTCGTAGGTGGAACAAGAGTGGACGGGAGACTTACTACATTGAATTTAAGCGAACTATCTGGAGTTCCGCAGGGTTCTAATCTCGGACCACTCTTATTTAGCATTTTTCGGAATGATTTGCTAGATAAATTGCGTTGTGAGGCTTTAGCTTACGCTGATGATCTTAAAATCTACAATGTTATCGTTTCGCTAGTTGATTGCTTAAGTTACAGATTTACCTTACCCTTATTAATGATTGGTGTACTCTGAATGGCATATCTCTAAATATTGGCAAATGTTCAGTGACTTCTTATACCAGACGCTCTAACCCGATAATTTTTAATTACTCTGTTGATTCTACATTTATTGCAAGAACTGAAAAAGTGAGGGATTTGGGAGTACTCTTTGACATGAAACTAAGCTTTTCTGATCACATATCTGCTATATGTCTTTCTGCATGTAAATCTTTGGGTTTTCTAATAAGAACTTGTCGCGCCTTTCGTGACATCTCAGTGGTAACGACTCTGTACTATACTCTTGTTCGATCCAAATTGGAATATGCCAACTTAATTTGGTATCCTTACTACACGTATCAGGTGATTTCAATTGAGCGTATACGAAAGCGGTTCCTCAAATACCTTAGCTATAAAGCTAGCGGTACTTACCCGCGATCGTGGTTCAGATTATGTAACATTGCTGCAGCAACATAATTTTGATTCATTAGAAGATCGTCGCCATAAAAACAGCGCAAGATTTTTATTTAACCTGTTATCTAATGAAATAGATTCACTATCATTATTAGTTTATGCCGATTTCAGAGTGCCACCACGTTACACACGATCCTTTGATTTTCTCGTGGCGTGTAGGCAAAATACAAATATCTTGGCCAAATCGCCTATGTTTCATACGGTCACCAATTTCAACAGAATATACTCGTAGAATATTTGTTTATGTTAGGATTATGTTAATTGTTATGAAATGTATTGTACATGTGTGTTGATTTCTAATAGTATTACGCATGAGGTATATACATAATCCATGTAATTGCGCCAATTGTTTGTATGTTGTCCTGTAAGTGATAGTAATCGTTGGACAAGTGCAGACTCACTAATAGTTACCATAATGTCTTTATCAACTTGAGTTGGTGTCATACCCTATTTTTTGAGGTGTTTTCTTACGACTCTTTGTTCTAGAGGATCCATTTTTATGAACAATCACGACACACAACTCAAGAATTAACTACAGTATAACAACACTTTGAAATGCAAACTTGATATTATGTAGATATGACCTACAAATGTTAATTAACTAAAAGTCAAAACCTTTAATGACACTACCAATTAGAAGTAGGAGAATTGAGCAATGTACGTTTCTTGTTACAACTAATCAAGCAACATTACTAGACATTACTAGAAATAGCAAATTTTAAGCGATGTTTTTATTTAATCAAAAATTACAATTTTTTACAAACATGTTATCAGTAAAACTTAATAAGTTCTTAATTATATTCCCAAGGAATTTCATCTGTACGCCCGTGTGATTATTCGTTTCCACTCTGTATATCGAATTACCTTCGCAAAATATTACGTGCTTATCCAATCGAACTTTATATGAAACTTTTAACTGAAATTTTGAAACGTTACGGTTTATTCTTCAAAAACTGTATACACGGTGACGAAAGTAACGCAGTATGTATTAATTAAAAATGTAGTTTAAACTTGCGTATTTACCACATTTTCGAATGAACTTTTACACGAACGGTCGAGACTTCCACCAACCGACGTTCTACTGTGTAAATTTGCGGAATACATTACTATTTGTAAGTGAAACTTGAAACGAACGCTTAACATTTAAGAATACTATGCGAAAATAACAAGATGAAAAGAGATTTTTGCCTAATTTACTTCTTACTAAATTGTGATCAAAAATGTGTCATGCTTATTTTATTCATAGTCTTTACTTAAACTGTATAAGCACAATCAAGTAGGAAATCAACAGATTCATCAGCATAAATAGCGTCGAGTAATTTATGGGGAAAAATCCAGCCGCAGAAAATGTGGTCATGCTACTTCGAGTTTGGCGAATGAATGACAGCATAGATCTAGCTAGCGTTTCTTGTCCAACCTTATATTCGCTGATATTGAGCTTATAGTAGTAGAAATAAGATAGATCCGCTGTCTTGCGTGTTTCCCTTGAAGTCCTGTCGCAGATGGAAGTGACCAATACAGCACCAACCTGGAATACGAAAGGAATAACTTCAAAATTGACTTTTCACTCAGTTATTTTGATCAAAACGAAATGTACTGTAGTACTTTCTTTGTGAAAAATTACTTAAAAGCTCACCACTGTGTGGGTTATGGAACAAAAGAATCTAAATGTAGGAAGCGACGCCGAAATCTCCGACAGTAAGATCTACAATCTTTAATCCATAGTCTTAAACGACCATGAAAAGGAATAATATGTAATTAAAGAAAGTAACTAATATTTGCCATCCAAATACGTTATTTATGTGAGATATGAGTTCCACTGTATTCCGATAGGAGGCTGAGAAATCCTTGATGGTGTTCTCTAAATCCTTCAGATAATTAGAATTGTTTTTGCCCAAAGGAGAAACCTCTTGAAGTGCTCTTATCTCATTGTTGGATCTAGCCCTTCTTAATAGCTCTTTGATTAGCAAATAAAACAAAAATATAGTGATGCTTATACAATACCTATAGACTTGATCGAAGACGTAATTTTTTACTTGACTCGTGTCTGTTTTAGCTAGCCCTAGATGCAATTGAATCACAAAATATACGAAATACAAAGAAATCAAGCTTGTGGAATAATTATAGGTACACATTTCATTTCTGTATTACAGTATATAACGGATGGGCTGAAAAGTCCCGGGCCTAACAAAGAAAAGACGGTTTTTTTGGTTTAAATTTAGCTTTATTCATCAACGTAATCTACATCAAGAGCAAGGCAATCATTCCAGCGCCGCTCTAACATTTCAATGCCACTTTTGTAGAACGATTTACCTTTTGCCTCAAAATAGGCCTCAGTTTCAGCGATAACCTCTTCATTCGTGCGAAATTTCTTACCGGCGAGCATTTTTTTGAGGTCTGCGAACAGCCAGTAGTCGCTGGGAGCTAAATCTGGCGAATACGGTGGATGTGGGAGCAATTCGAAGTTCAATTCATGTAGTTTTGCCATTGTTTTGATTGACTTGTGACACGGTGCGTTGTCTTGATGAAACAATGTTTTTTTCTTTGCCATATGCGGTCGTTTCTTTGCAATTTCGGCCTTCAAACGCTCCAATAACGTTATAAGATATTCACTGTTGATGGTATTTCCTTTCTTAAGATAGTCGATGAATATTACACCACGCACATCCTAAAATACCGAGCCCATAACCTTTCCAGTCGATTGTTGTGCTTTCGGGTGCTTTGGACGAGATTCACCAGTTGCTGTCCACTCAGGTGACGATCGTTTTGATTCCGGAGTGAAGTGATGGATCCATGTTTCATTCATTGTCACATATTGACGCAAAAATTCCGGTTTGTTACGTTTAAACATGGCCAAACACTGCTCAGAATCATCAACACGTTCTTGTTTTTGGTCAACAGTGAGCAAACGCGGCACCCACTTTCAACAGAGCTTTCTCATAATCAAATGCTCATGCAATATAAAGCCAATACGTTCTTTTGATATCTTTACGATACCAGCTAACTCAGGCAACTTCACTTTTCAATCATTCAAAACGATTTTGTGGATTTTTTTGATGTTTTCTGGTGTTACCGCCTCATTTGGACGTCCACTGCGTTCTGAATCATCGGTGTCTCTACGACCACGTTTGAAGTCAGCAAACCAATGTTTCATTGTTGTTTCTGATGTAGCAGAGTCCCCATAACACTTTTCAAGCCATTGCTTCGCTTGAACGGTATTTTTTCTCATCAAGAAGCAGTGTAAAATTAAAACACGAAATTGTTTTTGATCCATTGTTTTGAAAATAACAAAAGTAGCGTGACTCTTAGCACAATAACTCACAAACTAATGAATAGAATATCATGAAATTTTAACAGCTGTCTTTTGAAGGTTAGTGCTAACTGAGAGAAAGGTGACTGCAATAAAACTAGCGTCATCTATGTGTTAGGCCCGGGACTTTTCAGCCCATGTGTTATATAAATAACGCCAGATCAATCTTTTCGAACCTTCAAACACGTCTGTCTTGAGTTTACCTTGAAAAAACGTTACTGACACAGTTATTACGACGTTACAAATAACATCGATAGACGTATTCATAAGGCCGATATAAATTGATCTTGTTTGCCGAAATTCTTCCAGTCATTTGGGAGCAAAACGGCGATATTATTAAGACCAAAAGGAGTATCGAGTACACTTTCCAACCTATCATGTCGTTTTCTAGTGGAAAAAACCCGATAAGTTTAAGAAAAAACAGTTACAAAATTTGAACTTCGAAAGACTGTCACGTATTCGAACCTTGGTAGAGTACGATTGAGACATATATTGAAGTAAAAGTTATCAGCATCGACGAAGGGAGTTAATTTGGTGCATTGTAAGGTTGATTATCTTTGTATGCAATCATGGGCAAAGCATAAATGGGCAAGTATAAATGCAGTAAATAATCAAAGAGTTTTAGTAATAGGATACGTATAGAGGGCTATTTGAAAAGATGTTAAGGAAATAGACAAATGTAGAAAAAATAAAAGTGATAGCGATTTTGAACGACCATCAGCAAGTCCCTAACGCTTCACCCAACAAGAACTTAATCATCTCGTTAGAAATCTGATCCTCTCAAAGGAGTCGTATGAATTGGTTGGTCCCAGAATAAAGGAAAATAACTTACTGTTTCCAGGTAGTAATATCACATTTTGTCGTACAAGAGAGAAGATTTGTTGCAGTATTTCTCTAAAGAAAGCAACTTAGTGTTTAAATATGATGATATAAGACGTCTCTTGAAGAAGATGGGCTTAAATGAATACACGCCAAGTGAATGACGTCTTTACAGGTAGTTCATTTCGAAGTTTAAAATGTGTAGTTCTACACAACGGTAATAAACGTGGTTCTATACCTATTGGAGATTCCACCACTATGAAAGAGAAGCGGGACAATATCGTTGGTCCTGAAAAACATCAAGTATGAAGAGCATTAGTGGTTGACATTGGAAGTTCACATGCTCTGGAAACGCTGCGTTCCGCATAATTAATAAATTTGTGTGAGTGGAGTTTACTGCTATATCTGTGAATTATACAACCATACAGTCCTTATAATCGTTATTGAACATGTGTCTTGACCGGTCTAATAAATTACAAAGGTCCACAAGGAGTACAGAAACAATATAACACATGGGCTGAAAAGTCCCGGGCCTAACACATAGTTGACGCTAGTTTTATTGCAGTCACCTTCCTCTCAGTTAGTACTAATCTTCAAAACACAGCTGTTAAAATTTCATGATATTCTATTCATTAGTTCGTGAGTTATTGTGCTAAGAGTCACGCTACTTTTGTTATTTTCAAAACAATGGATCAAAAACAATTTCGTGTTTTAATTTTACACTGCTTCTTGATGGGAAAAAATACCGTTCAAGCGAAGCAATGGCTTGAAAAGTGTTATGGGGACTCCGCTCCATCAGAAACAACAATAAAACGTTGGTTTGCTGACTTCAAACGTGGTCGTAGAGACACCGATGATGCAGAACGCAGTGGACGTCCAAATGAGGCGGTAACACCAGAAAACATCAAAAAAAATCCACAAAATCGTTTTGAATGATCGAAAAGTGAAGTTGCGTGAGTTAGCTGACATCGTAAAGATATCAAAAGAACGTATTGGCTTTATATTGCATGAGCATTTGATTATGAGGAAGCTCTATTCAAAGTGGGTACCGCGTTTGCTCACTGTTGACCAAAAACAAGAACGTGTTGATGATTCTGAGCAGTGTTTAGCCATGTTTAAACGTAAAAAACCGGAATTCTTGCGTCGATATGTGACAATGGATGAAACATGGATCCATCACTTCACTCCGGAATCAAAACGATCGTCATCTGAGTGGATAGCAACTGGTGAACCTCGTCGAAAGCGCTCGAAAGCACAACAATCGGCTGGAAAGGTTATGGCCTCGGTATTTTGGGATGTGCGTGGTGTAATATTCATCGACTATCTCGAGAAAGGAAATACCATCAACAGTGAATATTATATAGCGTTATTGGAGCGCTTGAAGGCCGAAATTACAAAGAAACGACCGCATATGGCACAGAAAAAAAATTTGTTTCATCAAGACAACGCACCGTGTCACAAGTCAATCAAAACAATGGCAAAACTACATGAATTGAACTTCGAATTGCTCCCACATCCACCGTATTCGCCAGATTTGGCTCCCAGCGACTACCGGTTGTTCGCAGACCTCAAAAAAATGCTCGCCGGTAAGAAATTTCGCACGAATGAAGAGGTTATCGCTGAAACTGAGCCCTATTTTGAGGCAAAAGATAAATCGTTGTACAAAAGTGGTATTGAAATGTGGAATGATTGCGTTGCTCTTGATGGAGATTACGTTGATGAATAAAGCTAATTTTGAACCAAAAAATCCGTGTTTTCTTTGTTAGGCCCGGGACTTTTCAGCCCATGTGTTATAGGTATCAATTGCTTGAAAGAAAGTGGATTACATAAAGGTTTCTATTAAAGAATTAAAACGTCACTTACCGCCGCATAAATGATACAACACGCAAACCAGATACTAAATTGTCTATTAAAAGGTCCATCCACCATCCTTAATCCACATTCGTACGCAACCATGAAGAGGAATATATAGTTGAGAAATATAGCCAACAGTTGCCATCCAAACATGCCGTTATATCGGCCAATTACGTGAATTACACTTGTGTAACATTCGGACGCGTCTTTCACTACATTTTCCAAATCGTTTACTACCTTCGCATCACTCAAGTCCAAGGATTCCCTTCCGAAAGCCTCGGACAGAATACCGTTGATTAATTTCGCTCTCCTTAGCAATTCTTTAATCAACGAGTGAATATAGAACACAGCGATGCTCAAGCGGTACCTGTAGAAGTGGTCGAAAATGTAATATATGAATTCAGCGTTCCATATATCAGTACGGAAGTAATATGAAGTATCGTTTACAACAAGCGCAAAATATAACAAGTTTATGCAAATAAAGTAGATGTGCGAGAACTTGTCCTTTTTATAAGCATCGACGTATTTTAATAACACCCAGTCGGCCTTTTCTATTTCACGAAGCACGTAGGTGTTTGAGGTTTTACTGTAGAATACAGGCAACGTCACGACAAAATTGCAAATCACTTCAATAGCAGTATTCATTGTGCCTATAAATATTGTCCTTGGTGTCACTATCAATCTGTGAGAAAAATTGGTCTTGATTCTACCATCTATCTCGAAATAAAATGACCAGGCGATGAAAAGTAAAATTAGTATTGTATAGATTTTCCATGCGATCGTATCGTTTTCCAACGGAGAGATTGCCAGTATTCTTAGAAAATGTTTGCAAAATTTGAACATTGATAGAAATCTTCGTACAGTATCCATATCGGAGTCTAGAGCTCAGTTGGAACACATACTGGCTCAAAAGCTTCGTACCGTAGTATTTGTATTGATTTTTATTTATACTGAACTTGCATAGTGCTAAGTAATTACTAAATTCATGTCTGTATAGATGACACTTGCATTTCCCCTAAGTGTAAATGTAATTACTTCCTTTAAGCGATAACATTAATGTCTTTAAACGGATGGAATGTTTCTACGATTTTAAAGGTAAACTAATTCATCACCGATCGTACGCTCGATTTCTTTTGTTACGGTTAGTCGGGACCATACAAAACAGTACGTTAACGAAGATTATGTGAATATTATCAAAATGTATTTTTATCTATAAAATGATAAAAAGATACAAAATAATAATAATAAATTATAATAGGTAATAAGCAAATACATATAAAAATTTATAGTGGAAATGTTTTTCAGGTTTTGTCGTGTATTCACTCATCGTTCCTTGAGAAGAGCGGAGAAAATCACACAAGCTATACAATAACACAGAACAAATAACTTCAATATACAATCACTTACAGTACTCAATAATATGTATGTACAAATGCTTTTTAAAGGTACTAATATTATTAGTTTTAATTTCATACGGTAAACCATTATATAACATAAGACCACTTACAAATACGTTTTCAGAAGTCTGGGTTCTATGAAAGGGAGCAATATAAAAGTCGTTATAGTTTCTAGTGTTGTAAGCATGAGTATCTTGGACGGTTTTTAATTTTTCACCAAGGTAATTTGGAAGTAAATTATTTTTCATTTTATGTATAAACACTAGACTTTTAAATAAAATTCTTCGGCGGACGAAATTTCGCACGAATGAATAAACTGAGGCCTATTTTGAGGCAAAAGATAAATCGTTCTACAAAAGTGGTAGTGAAATGTTAGAGCGGCGCTGGAATGATTGCGTTGCTCTTGATGGAAATTACGTTGATGAATAAAGCTAATTTTGAACCAACAAAACCGTGTTTTCTCTGTTAGGCCCGGGACTTTTCAGCCCATGTGTTATACGAGTTCTCTTGAAGAAAATTAGGTTAAATGAATACACCCCAAGTGAATTACGTCTTTTACAGACATTTCATCACGAAACACATCTAAAAGAATCCCCACAAAATAACACCAAGATAAGAAAACGCTGTAAATACAGCTTTCTCGTGGTATTAGTGAAATCAATTCACGAGAAAGACATGTGAGACATAAAACGCTAACACACGGACATGTTTCTGCCTTCCCGGCGTCATCAGCGTGGTTTTGGGCAGTTTTATGCTAACACTTGTAATTGTCTTGGTGCTTCTATCACTATACTTAACCCCACGATACAAATGAATATTCCTGGCGCTAACTAGTGCCAAAAGAGAGAAACATTTGTCCGCACAGTCAGACAGCGAAAAGAAGCGGGTACAGTTTCCCACCCTTTTCTCGTGCAATTCGCGGATTGCTCTTCCAAGAGGGAGGTTTAATTACAAACTAAAAAATCCGAGACACCAACGTGTGCGAAGCCTGAAAGTTGGGTGAAACGTGTCCAAGCCGATGGTTAATATTTTGAAGGAAAAAATATAATTCCCCTTAAAAATTGCGTGTTTCTTTTTAGCAAAAAACCGAAAAAAAAACTTATGCATACATCTGATAAACCCATCGGGTTGTATTAATTTTCTTGCAAAGTTGTGCGCTTCACTATCGTACTAACATCATTAATAAATCTGGTGGCAAAGCTAGATTTAGCCGTCTAGCTATACGAGTGTTCAGTTCATCCCTAATCGATTTCAAGAAAACACTTTGTAATGGTGTCCTGTCCTTAACAACAGAACTGTTAAGGACTTAACATTGTTTTTTCTGTTTTATCAATTTTTTACTACTATGTATTTTATATTATTTTATCTTCTTTGCAACCGTATGGGTTACCCTTTTTACCTTATTTTCATTTAGAATATTACTTTATTTTCATTTCTATATTTATTTATGTTGCTCTCTTAGAATATATACAATTTTATTTAAATAGTATGTACATTACGCATTGTATATGTATGCAAGCCGGCCATTCACATTACGCTAGCTAAAACTGCCTAATTTAAAAATCATTCAGTGCAACGTCGTCGAATAAGTAATGGAGTTTTCTTAAAATTTAATGTACACAAGCATAGGCAGTCGTCTCCCGCGCGACGGTCGAGGTATTAGCGATCGTGCACTCTCGGTCACCTTTCGTGCCTCGTCGTAACGTGTACAGTAACGTCGTCGTATGATTATTAGAGATTTCTAAGATTTTCTAATTTTGGCGGGAATCGTCGAGGACGTTGTCTATACATTTATTTCTGGCGGGAATCATTGGGTAACGTCGTCGAATCGCATGTATAGATTTCTTTAATAAGTACAAATTCTTGATTTTATATCATCGTACGTCGAGGCTGCTGTGTCCGTTGTCGTCTATACATATTTTTAGTCTTCGGTTAAGTTTGTGTCGGAAATTATTTTGGTGAGATTGTCGGCGCGCATGTATAGGCATCTTCTACAAGTACGATCACTCCGCTTCTTGCTGACGGTCGTTGCGGCCGCAGCGCCCGTTGTCTTTTGTACGTTTGTTCGGTCCTTTGTCGTATCAGGACTTAGATATTTTTTCATTTAGTTGCTCGTCGTAGCGGACGAGTTTCACGGACCAGTCTTCTTATGTAGTGTCGGCATCATCGCTCCGTTTTACTTGTCGGTGCGCAGTTCGCACATTTGCTGGTTACTGGCTTTTTCCCTTCTTTGGGGCGCAGTAGCAGAGAGCTAAAGATTGCACATAGCGTATTATTTCAAACGAGAACGCCTGGGTAGCTGTGACATTACTTTTGTTTTGAGATCGGCTATTATCGCTACTGTCGCCCTCGACCAGGCGTTCAAGCTCTAAGAGATAGGGTGGGTTCCCCTATAAATATGAAAATAACGAACGTATTTGGTTCAAGTACAAATACATGCCAATAATACAGGGCCAAGTCCCTTAGGCAAATTTAAAACAAGGAAAGTATATTAGGCTCCCGGAAAAGGACATATAAATAAGCATAGCGACCAGGTGTGCTTATAATTTTACGAAATAAATAGGGTTGGCTCCCCTATAAAAAGGTAGTGGTGCATGCAAACATATAGAGGCATTAGTACATGCCTCTAACAAAGCTTCAGCGGAAGCATATAAGAGTTTAACCTTTTAAACAGAATTAAGACATAGCTTTGCAACGTACATGCTGAGGCATTACTTTATGTTGCTACCAATAAAAAACATATACACATGCTAATGTACATTACATGTATAAGAGAGCTCGAATAACTGCAATTATTGCAAATATATATATCTTACGTACATTGTAACTAACTGTACATAGGTAAGAGTGGAAACCGTGTACACATTTTATTTTTAAATATATTTTTTTGCGCATGCGCATTGAGTTTCACTGTACAACCTTTCCTTTAGTAAATAAGCGAACATACTCTACAAGTAAGTATTGGTCAAGTAATTTGGGAATTTACGAGCAGGCTACAGCGGCGCTGTTCTTCAAACCAGGAGAACGTAACAAGAACTGGATTTAAAATTTTCACTGATACACAATCCTTTGACATCCGATAAGGTGATTTTGATAGGTCTTCTGCGATTCCGGTTGGTGGAATCATACTTGCCTCGACATCCCAATTTGAAGGTAAAATATATAACTACAAAAATATGATGAGAGACGGACAAATTCTGAAGGCTCTCAGGCTAGAGAACTATTTCTGTAACAAAATCTTTGTATACCAATGTTTTGCAAAGTCGAATGGAATTTTCCATTGAATTCCATCCATCCTTAATTTTATAGCTCCACAAATACACTAGGGTGAATAAAATAGACACCTACTAATTAAAAAAAAAGATACTATTCTCGTTATATATACAAAATATTTAAAAATTTTTAAATTAGACTAATATTTTGTCGATCCACCTCTACTTGCGTGAAGTGCTGCGAGTCGTCGTGGCATAGAATCTATTAAATGATTAATGGTGTCTTCTGGAATATTTAACCACTCTTCTGTAACAGCTGGCACGAGTTCTTCCTTATTGCTGGGTTTTCGGGGTCGTTTTGCCATATTTGTCTGGATTATGTGCCAAACATTCTCTATCGGATTCATGTCTGGTGATTGGCCTGGCCATGGTAAAATCCAAATCTCCTGTTCCTCTTTTCATGTGGTTGTTGTTCTTGCTTTGTGGCAGGGTGCTCCATCCTCCATAAAAGTGGCGTCTTCTTTAGATAAAATGGCGTTGTCGAATATCGGTGGTAGTCCTTCTGTTAATATTTGGATATATTTTGCCGCATTTATATTTCCGTCGCAGATTACTAATTGCGATCTTCCACCATACCGTATCGCGCCCCACACCATGATGTCCACACTGCCGTATTTCACCGTCTGATGCAAAAATTTGTCGTCCAATTGCTGTGACGAACGTCTCCATACCCACGTACGACCACCATCACTGAATTGGCAGTATCTGCTTTCGTCTGAAAAAATGATAGACCGCCAGAAGTCTTCGGGCTTCGTTCGCATTTCGATTGCCCAAGCCATTCGGCGCCGTTTTTGAAACGCCGTAAAGAGAGGTTTTTTTCTTTGCCAACCTTTTATACATCCCCACACTGTGGAGGTATCGCAGAACGGTACGCTGACTTATCTGTCAAGTTGCTGCAAGCTCAACTGTACTTTTTCGCGGTTCTCTTAACACTTCGCGCACAAGCACCCTTTTATTTCTTTCAGAAGGTCCGGCACGACCTGGTCTCGACTCCACTGTTGTTTTTTCCTTGCGTTTAAATTGTGTAATCACACGGTTAACTGTGGACAACGGAATATTTAAAAATTTACTTATTTCACGTTACGAAGCCAACTCTGGCTAACGATGCGGCCCCGGGTGAAATCGCTAATATCACTCGAACCTTGTAAGCGAGGCATAGTTGTAACGATACTAAACTATGACGAATTCCTTCCGATACATCTACCCCTACCCTAATGACAAGAGAAAGTTCTTAATTCGTTCTTAGAATTTAGCTGTTTACATATTTATACCGCTTTACCTGGTGTCAATTTTATTCTGTCACCCTAGTGTACTACTTCAATTACTTCAAAAACGAGATTTACAGAACAATAAAGGGCTTATCTTTTCCAATTATTATTAGTTTAACGAGTCACACATAGAATAATCTACGGACAGGTAAAGCGAAGTGTTTATATTGTTTTAAACTTATCTCTGCGATTCCAATTTATTAATGCGAAAACAAAATATATGTAGATAATAATCAAAATTATGAGATACCAATAAATTTGGAATTACATTATTTAGATGCATATAAATTTAAACGGCTATTCTACAAATTCCAACGATCATATTAACAACGTCTTTGACCGTCAAATTTATCGCGCCGTTTCGACCTTCCACAACTCAGTTTCACGTTTCTCTCCACTTACATTCTGTATGTTATTTGTGTATTGGGTGACGAAAATGTATTTATTTTAAAAACTCGAAGCGGAAAATATCGTGACCTTCACTTGGCTAAAACGGTCCTTCAACATCAAGGCCAAATCGCTTCGGCAGGAAGGCCATGCTCTATATCTGGTGGGACCAGAGCGGTATTGTGCATTATGAACTCCTGAAGCTGTGTAATCAATTACAAGGTTCAAGGGGACAAGAAGTACAGAAACAATATATATTTATTCACTGGATTACTGAAGATACTTTTATTTTAAAAAAAGAAAAAACGTGGCATAAATTGAATACGATTAAAATATTACTTACCATCGCATAAACGATACAACACGCAAACCAGACACTGAATTGTCTATCAACAGGGCCATCAACCATCCTTAACCCACTTTCGTACGCAACCATGAAGAGGAATATATAGTTGAGAAATATAGCCAACAGTTGCCATCCAAACATGCCGTTATATCGGCCAATTACGTGAATTACACTTGTATAACATTCGGAAGCGTCTTTTATTACATTTTCCAAATCGTTTATTACCTTCGCATCACCCAAGTCCAAGGATTCCCTTCCGAAAGCCTCGGACAGAATACCGTTGATTAATTTCGCTCTCCTTAGCAATTCTTTAATCAACGAATGAATGTAGAACAAAGCGATGCTTAAGCGGTACCTGTAGAAGTGGTCGAAATTGTAATATATGAATTCAGCGTTCCATATATCAGTACGGAAGTAATATGAAGTATCGTTTACAACAAGCGCAAAATATAACAAGTTTATGCAAATAAAGTAGATGTGCGAGAACTTGTCCTTTTTATAAGCATCGACGTATTTTAATAACACCCAGTCGGCCTTTTCTATTTCACGAAGCACGTAGGTGTTTGAGGTTTTACTGTAGAATACCGGCAACGTCACGACAAAATTGCAAATCACTTCAATAACCGTATTAATTGTGCCGATAAATATTGTCCTTGGTGTCACTGTAAATCTGAAAGAAAAATTGGTCGTGATTCTACCATCTATCTCGAAATAAAATGACCAGGCGATGAAAAGTAAAATTAGTACTGTATAGATTTTCCATGCGATCGTATCGTTTTCCAACGGAGAAATTGCCAGTATTCTTAGAAAATGTTTGCAAAATTTGAACGTAGATAGAAATCTTGGTACAATATCCATATCGGAATCTAGAGCTTATTCGGTATTGCTCAGTTGGAATATGTACTGCCTCAAAAGCTTCATACTTCATATTTATATTGATTTTTATTAATACTCATTCATATTGCTAAGTAATTACTAAGTTCATGTCTGCATAGATAACACTTGCATTTACCCTAAGTGTCAATGTAATTACTTCCTTTGGGCGATAACATTAATATTATTAACATTATAATGTCTTTAAACGGATGGATTCTAAGGTTTTGAAAATAAACTAATTCATTATTATTATTATTTCCAAAATATACAGGGTGGCGCAGGGGAACGGGAAATTTTGAAATAACATCATTTACACGAATACATTCATAAAACTACTAATTTATTAACGGAAGTGCATGTATGCAGCATGCCATTTATGTTTTTACAATCAAAATGTCCAAAAGTGTCTCTTTACTTTTTAAAGATGACATCGGAAAGATGTCCTCCCATTCCCCTCTTATGAAAACTCTGGAATGCGCGGTGTAGCAAATCTTGAGGAATGGCAGTGATTTCTTGTTGAATATTCTCCTTCAGTTCATGGATTATTGCAGGTCGTGTGCAGTACACCTTGCCTTTAAGATACCCCCACAGGAAGAAGTCGCACACACTAAGATCAGGGGATCCCGCAGGCCATTCAATGTCACCGTTACGTGAAATAATACGTCTTCCAAACAATTGACGAACCGCTGCCATCGAATGTCGAGCAGTGTGTGACGTGGCTCCGTACTGCTGAAACCACATGTTTTCCATGTTAAGATTAAACTCGTACAGTCTCGGTGTAAAGAATGTTTGAAGCATTTCAACATATCGAGCGGATGTTACTGTCGCTGCACTACCATCCTCACGTGCAAAAAAATAAGGGCCGATAACACCATGACATGATACAGCACACCATATTGTGATCTTGTCGCTATGCAGCGGTCGCTGGTGTAACTCACAAGGATTGTCCTGGGCCCAATAACGAAAATTTTGTTTACGAAACCGTTCAGGTGGAAATGGGCTTCGTCTGATATCCATATGTTACCAACGAAATTCGCGTCCTCGTTAATTTTAGCCAATATCTGCCTACTAAACTCCATACGTGACGCTGGGTCTCGTTCATGTAATCGTTGCACAATCTGCAACTTATAGGGATGGAAATGTAATTCGTGCAGTATTCTTTGTAAGCTTCGTCGCTTAATCCCTAGCGTAGATGCATGCTGTCGAACGGAGCGGCAGCTCTAACAGCCTCAATGTTCTCTGGGGTACGTACCGTTCGAATGCCACCTGGAGATTTCTTTTTCAAGACAGATCCTGTTTCTTCAAAATCACACACCCACGTTGTAATCGCATGCACAGATGGGACAGGTCGATGACGTCCAAGCCGGTAATGCTGTCGAAATATTCTCTGCGCGGCAGTCGCACTATCACCATTTTTATAAAACGCTCTCACAGCTACTGCACGTTCCGCACCAGTCCAACGATCCATGATTACTAAATGGCAACGCGTTCACAACAATTGTACGACGTTACGAACAACTGCCGGCTCTACAGTGCTGACAACTGTAACGTTCAAAATTTACCGTTCCCCTGCGCCACCCTGTACAAAAATAACCTACAATTTTCTAATACGGCAAAAGTCGCGTATAACGTACCTATTGGGAGCATACAAAACAGTACGTTAACAAAGATTATGTACACAAAGGATGTTCTTTATAGAGGTATAAAATTTCCTGAAATTTTTATATTTCTTTTTTGAAGGATCTTATCCCGTCCAAAATATCGAATGCGACGCTCTGCTGAACAAATTTAATTTCACAGCGCTTTACAAGACGAGAATTATATCTCTACTTAGGCTCGTGTTTTCTCTGTTGTGTAATCAAATTGATTGACCATAGGTACCGTCTAAGTGTAATTTTCTTGTACCTAGAGCGAAGACCAGATCATCTTTCACTTTCTACTGCAACACTAACAGAACAAACGTTTAAATGAGGTCTCCCATTACCTTGATGTGTTCCAATTGTAATCAAATGGCGGACCTCTGCGATATTAACGCCGATAGCTTTAATTCAGTTCTTGTAGCCATTTCTACTCGTTTCGCCGAATAATTTTTTTGCTTTGTTATCCATATATTTTCTTTTCTGTTTATATCACTTTACTGGATTTAAGTTTATTAGTAGCGTTACAAAGGATTGTACTTACTTAATTTTTAGGTTTATATCCAGCTTATTTCTATTCATATTGCTGTTATGTGAAGGGTGTTTGTTATAGAGGTATAAAACTCTAAGTTGGCAGCACTTTTTTAACTGGCGGCCATTTTGTCAGCTGTCAAGTGATTTATGTTTAGTTTGGTTTGGCATTTTAACATGAACAGACTGACGTCTGAATGACGCTTCCAAATTGTGCAAATTTATTTTGAAAATCATGGTTCTGTTCGAAGTACGTATCGCGGTCAATATAATCGTCCATCAGGGCAATTAATTGGATTAACTACGGAACGTTTTCGCACCACGTTTACTCTAACTGATAATACACATCGACAGAGACGTCGTACAGTGCGTACAGAAGAAGTCATTGCTGCTGTAGAGCGTAGCGTAGAGGAAGACCCGAATCAGTCCATCCGCCATCGTGCACGGAATTGGATATGTGTCCATCCACTTTATGGAAGATCTTGCGGAAAAATCTTGGTTAGCGTGCTTACAAAATCCAACTCGTGCAAGAATTGAAGCCACACGCTCACCCAGCAAGGCGTAGACTCGGTGAATGGACCCAAAACAAGATTGCCGTTGATCCAGATCTTCATAAGCAAATTTTGTTTAGCGATGAAGCTCGCGTTTGTTTGAATGGACACGTCAATAAACAAAAGTGCCGTATTTGAAGTGATGGTAATCCTCAAGTGTATGTTGAGACACCGTTAAATCCAGAAAAACTGACTGGTGTGCTTTATGGACTCGTGGAATCATTGGTTCGTACTTTTTTAAAAACGATGCTGGTCAGAACGTTACAGTCAATGTTAACCGCTATAGAGCCATGATTGATGACTCTTTCGTTCATCAATTAACATGATGAGCATGAGCTATGGTTTCAACAAGACGGCGCAACATGTCACACAGCTCGTGCCACAATTGATTGATAGTTTTACGTTTCGGACCCGTGAATTGGCGTCCAAGATCGTGCGATTTAACGCCGCTAGACTACTATCTGTGGAGATACGTGAAGTAGCTGGTCTACCCCGATAAGCCTGAAATGATTGACCACTTGGAGGACAACATTCACACAAATGTTTGAAGAAGTCATGGAAAATTGAACCTCCAGATTAGACTACGTCCGAGCCAGCCATGGCGGTCATATGCCAGAAGTCATATAACACATGGACTGAAAAGTACCGGGCCTAACACATAGCTGACGCTAGTTTTATTGCAGTCACCTTTCTCTCAGTTAGTACTAACCTTCAAAAGACAGCTGTTAAAATTTCATGATATTCTATTCATTAATTTGTGAGTTATTGTGCTAAGAGTCACGCTACTTTTGTTATTTTCAAAACAAATGGATCAAAAGCAATTTCGTGTTTTAATTTTACACTGCTTCTTGATGGGAAAAAAATACAGTTCAAGCGAGGAAATGGCTTGAAAAGTATTATGGGGACTCCGCTCCCTCAGAAACAACAATAAAACGTTGGTTTGTTGACTTCAAACGTGGTCGTAGAGACACCGATGATGCAGAACGCAGTGGACGTCCAAATGAGGCGGTAACACCAGAAAACATCAAAAAAATCCACAAAATCGTTTTGAATGATCGAAAAGTGAAGTTGCGCGAGTTAGCTGACATCGTAAAGATATCAAAAGAACGTATTGGCTTCATATTGCATGAGCATTTGACTATAAGAAAGCTCTGTTCAAAGTGGGTGCCGCGTTTGCTCACTGTTGACCAAAAACATGAACGTGTTGATGATTCTGAGCAGTGTTTGGCCATGTTTAAACGTAACAAACCGGAATTTTTGCGTCGATATGTGACAATGGATGAAACATGGATCCATCACTTCACTCCGGAATCAAAACGATCGTCATCTGAGTGGACAGCAACTGGTGAACCTCGTCCAAAGCGCCCGAAAGCACAACAATCGGCTGGAAAGGTTATGGCCTCGGTATTTTGGGATGTGCGTGGTGTAATATTCATCGACTATCTTGAGAAAGGAAATACCATCAACAGTGAATATTATATAGCATTATTGGAGCGTTTGAAGGCCGAAATTGCAAAGAAACGACCGCATATGGCAAAGAAAAAAAATTTGTTTCATCAAGACAACGCACCGTGTGACAAGTCAATCAAAACAATGGCGAAACTATATGAATTGAACTTCGAATTGCTCCCACATCCACCGTATTCGCCAGATTTGGCTCCCAGCGACTACTGGCTGTTCGCAGACCTCAAAAAAATGCTCGCCGGTAAGGAATTTCGCACGAATGAAGAAGTTATCGCTGAAACTGAGGCCTATTTTGCGGCAAGAGATAAATCGCTCTACAAAAGTGGTATTGAAATGTTAGAGCGGCGCTGGAATGATTGCGTTGCTCTTGATGGAGATTACGTTGATGAATAAAGCTAATTTTGAACCAAAAAAAAACGTGTTTTCTTTGTTAGGCCCGGGACTTTTCAGCCCATGTGTTAATATCAGAAGATTATCTTTCGAATAAAGTAAATTTCATGTCAATTTATAAAATTCACCTTTGTTTTATTCCATTTCAAAGTTCTATGCCTCTATAAAAAACACTCTTTAAAAGGTTTACATTTCCTGACATATTGGCACACACCAACACAGTTAAACCCTGCTTCGATTGTTTGTCCCTAACGCATTTTTTGCCCTTAAATTTTCGTGTACGATTAGGTGTAAGTTTGTAGAACAAGCCCGTTTCGTCACCATTAAAGATGTCATGTCTATGACATGATAGTCTTTCATAAAATCACTTAGGGTCGACTGCAGCCATACCTTACATTCGTCCAAATTTACGTTTGCACTTTCACCATGAATGTAACTAGCATTTATGCTTTGTCGTTTTTTAAAATTTAGCAAATTAATTAACTTAATTTACTCTTTGGTGGCAAAACGTTTTTATGAATGGTTTTATGTTGCCTCTCTATGTTCCCACGCTTAGGTATTCCAAACAAATGCACTTGTCCTTCACCACACAAAATAAGGGATTCTTCGTCCCCTAATCGTTATTAAAAGGATACGTTTTCTTTCTTTTGCCGCACTCATTTTATATTGCTATCTGCTGCAAAAGGCTCTCGCAATCGACCGTTTAAAGGCTCCTGGTTTTGATTTTGAGTTTGTTGGACTTCTGTGCATTCTATATCACATTAGTTCGAATCCCACAGCATAAACTTTTTTTAATTTACTTGCGACAAAGCGCAGTAGGTGGTAATATATAAATAATGTGAGATCAGGAATAGCTCTTGAGTTCTGCTGTTCCGCAATGTTCGATCATAGGTCCTTTATTATTTCCAATTTATGCATCCTAGTTATGTGCATAGTCACGATTTAAAATCCATTTCCACATGCACACGGATAACATATTGCTTTATCTTTCCTTTCATATTAATAACAATAAGTTACCATATTCTACATCTTCTGTTAATCAGGACTTGATATGTCTATCAATATTTACACCACTGTGCTGAATCATTAGCAAATGTTATTTTTAAATCGGCATATTCTTAATGTAAATGTAAAATATTTACTCTGAATTCTGACTTATAGCTATTGGTGCCAATATAGATTGGTACTTATCGCAGTCGCAGCAACTCCCATATTTTTTTAGTTTAAATTAAAGTAATAATAGAGCATTCACTTTATTTACCCAGTTTAGGTTGTAGCTGGTTAGGAAGGACAACTAGTTGATAACTAGCTTTTTGATTTAGTCTACAATAAAGGAATTATTATTATATTACTAAGACGTTAAGTATGAGCATTTCAATTAGTTTCTAACACTTTAGCTATAAACTTAGAAAAACAAAGTATACGTACAGAAACAAAACAAACACATCTCATTCCATGTGTAAAAATTTATTTACATCAAAATACCCATTACATTCGATTATTCGAACTGTATCAAGACAATCACGTACGACGTTAGTAGATTCATCAAAAGAAATAGTGTGGAGTAGTCTACAGGAAAGAACCCTGCGGCCGAAAACGTCGTCAGGCTGCTCCGCGTCTGACGTATCAGCAAAGTTAAATTCTTCGCTAGACAAGCTTGTCCGGGATAGTACTTGCTGATATTCAATTTGTAGTAGTAATAGAACGAGAGCTCGGTAGTTTTTCGAGCTTCATTTGTGGTTCTGTTGCAGATCGAAGTTACCATAGCCGCGCCCACCTGTAACGAAATATCCCTTTAGTTGGTAAATCGATTTGGCGATCCTTGAGCATATCCTTTTGCAAAATATCTTTACTATATCGCGTACATCATGGTTCACCATTGTATTTTGCAGTCCTAAATCGAGTTTCGTAAATTTAAATTAAATATATAAATATAAATAAGTAGATTGGAGGATATAGCCTAAAAGACTGAACAAAATACCCCGACCAAACACTTGGTTAAAGTAATTAATAACATGGATAAATTTTGCGCAAGATTCTCATGTTTTTAGTGGCATCCTCTAAGTATAGAATGCTATTTAACCTTTGAAATTTCTTTTGGACCTGTTCAAAGGAATCCCTAAGCATCACTTTGGTTGACACAATATTCTCTAGTAACTTTTGGGTTGGGTGGTATATATATCGTACATCTAGAACTAGCTAAAATCACAACTAGAAACGGCAAAGAGGGGCAAGTTTCAATGGCGTGCGGAGAACAACGTGGCAGAATCGAGTACCCGTATCAAAGCACGCTTGTTCAGTATTATTCGACTCGTCGTTGTGACAGCTTGTCAGTACACATATACTTAGAAAATGTCGCATTTAATTACGTTTCGAATTCGATAGAATTAAATGTGTAAAGTGCGACAACTATTTGACGTGTTCCAACAGGTGGGGGTATCAACGCCTCCTTCTGGAGAAAGTATTCGGGTTATACATTACCAAGTCGGACATCGTTAAGAAACTTTATGCCACCTGTTCGTGACTAACGTAATCTCCTTATCGCAGCCTCTAGATCAAAGCGTTATTGAGATTTTCAAATGGTATTATAAAAAGGAATTGTCACGTAGGTTGTTAGAAAGAGAAGGGGAGGGATAAGAAAGTCAGATAAGAAATCATAAAAGGATTGATTTGAAAGATGCATCCTACATGATCAAAACAGCATGGGATAGTGTAAAACAATAGAATATGATAAAAGCCGGGAATAAAATGTTAGGTATGGCGAAAAATTCTCAATGTGAAAGTAGAAATGGGGAACAAAATGATGCGTGCGAAATACTAAAGATGCTAAAAGAACTTAACTGTAATGAATGTGATGAAAACGATGTTCAACAATGGATGGATGACGACGATGCAGATCTAGGGCAGCTAATCATGCGGGATAACGAAATTGTAGACCTCGTGACCGATAAAGCTGATGCCACCAGCATTTCTTCAATTAGTGTTTCAAAAAATGAAGATGGGAATATACCTGTTTCTTCTGAAGCGTTTACATGCTTTCATACTGCATCGTTATGGTACGTAATAAATACACTAGGGTGACAGGATAAAATAGACACCACGTAAAGCGGAATAAATATGTAAACGGCTAAATTGCGTAAATTGTCATTAGGGTAGCGGTAGATGTATCGGAAGGAATTCGTCATAGTTTAGTATCGTTACAACTATACCTCGCTTACAAGGTTCGAGTGATATTAGCGACTTCACCCGGGGTGTCGCATCGTTGGCCAGAGTGAACGCGACGCTTCGCAACGTGAAATAAATAAATTTTTAAATATTCCGTTGTCCACAGTTAACCGTGTGATTACACAATTTAAACGCAAGGAAAAAACAACAGCGGAGCCGAAACTCGTGCCGGACCTTCTGAAAGAAGTAAAACGGTGACGATTGCAAGGACTGTGTGGATGTACAATTCACAGGTATAGCAGTAAACTCCACTCACACAAATTAATTAATTATGCGGAACGCTGCGTTAATAATTAATTAATACAAATTAATTAATTATTAACGCAGCGTTCACTGCTGAGTGGAGTTTACTGCTATACCTGTGAAGTAAAAGGGTGCTTGTGCGCGAGAGAACCGCGAAAAAGTACAGCTGAGCTTGCGGCAACTTCACAGAAAAGTCAGCGCACCGTTCCGCGATACCTCCACAGTATGGGGATGTATAAAAGGGTGGCAAAGAAAAAACCTCTCCTTACGGCGTTTCAAAAATGGCGCCAAATGGCTTGGGCAATCGAAATGCGAACGCAGCCCGAAGAGTTTTGGCGGTCTGTCATTTTTTCAGACGAAAGCAGATACTGCCAATTCAGTGATGGTGGTCGTACGTGGGTATGGAGACGTTCGTCACAGCAACTGGACGACAAATTTTTGCATCAGACGGTGAAATACGGCGGTGTGAACATCATGGTGTGGGGCGCGATATGGTATGGTGGAAGATCGCAATTAGTAATCTGCGACGGAAATATAAATGCGGCAAAATATATCCAAATATTAACAGAAGGACTACTACCGATATTTGACAACGCCATTTTATCTAAAGAAGACGCCACTTCTATGGAGGATGGAGCACCCTGCCACAAAGCAAGAACAACAACCGCATGGAAAGAGGAACAGGGGATTCGAATTTTATCATGGCCAGGCGAATCACCAGATATGAATCCGATAGAGAATGTTTGGCACATAAGACAAATATGGCGAAACGACCCCGAAAACCCAGCAATAAGGAAGAACTCGTGGCAGCTGTTACAGAAGAGTGGTTAAATATTCCAGAAGACACCATTAATCATTTAATAGATTCTATGCCACGACGACTCGCAGCACTTCACGCAAGTAAAGCTGGATCGACAAAATATTAGTCTAATTTAAAAATGTTAAAACATTTTGTATATATAACGAGAATAGAATCTTTTTTTAATTAGTAGGTGTCTATTTTATTCTGTCACCCTAGTATATGTACATATTATCAGAACAAAAAGTGTACGCTGTATCCGAAAATACGTTATATACGTGTCCCTTATAAGCGAGCTCTACCGTATATGCACACCTTTGAATGCGAATGCATTAGATGCAATTTAGAGAAAGCTTTCATCTTAATGGAAAAATTAGATAGTTGCGTTCTACTATTCAATAGGTGGAAGGGAATATTCCAGTTATAATCTACTCTAAAATAATTAAACTTATTGGCACTTCGTTAATCCAAACTAATTGTGGAATGGACATGGATTAGCAAGTATAAAGATGAATTTTGGAATATTGCATATACATTACCGTCCATAAGTTTGGAAGCAAGATGCGGTAATACAACTGATAGATATATCGTGAAATGGTTAATCCCTATTATAAATTACTGTACGCAAATGTAAAATTTCTGTTTTGCTGGGGCAACTACGGATGACTTAGTGAAAATTAGTGGTGTAATGTGGAAAGAAGAGCATTTTAATATTTTGGGAAATCGTGCTTTTCCATGTGGAAGCCGTCTTGTTGGTAAGGCGTTTGTGTTCCAGCTAAAACCTTTTAGAGATGGAAACAACCAGAAATGAACTAAAATCAATAGTTTGGCCTCCTCAAAGTCCGGATTTATCCCCCCCATAGAGCTCTTATAAGATTACCTTGATCGAAGGGCTAGACAGCGACAAACTCAGAACACCCAACACCTATGGGAATATTTATAGAACGTATGGCAACAAGTTCACCCAAACTGTCTCGCAAAACTATTTCGAAGAATGCCTATAATTTGTACAAGCGGTTATCAAGGCAAAAATAATCGAGCTAAATAATGCATAAATCTGTGACTTTTTATAAAAACCCATCGCAAAAACATACCCAATACCTACCAAGGCATAAAACATCAAGAATGCAATCCAAAAATATAATTGCGCTTCTCCAACCGTCTCCACGTTGCTCTTAATTCTCAATGCTATGTCAAAGCTGACCAAAAACAGGCATAAATAATTGATAAAAAGGCTAAGCAATAGCCAGCCGAAGATGCTGTTAACATCGGCCACGATCAGGCAGAATTTCGCGTAGCATCTTGAGATATCTTGTACGACAACGTCTAACTGGTTTAACGCCTCCGGTGACTGCTGGAGTAAATCTTCAGGACTGAAACTCTCGAAGGTTTTTACCAATGTTTCGTTGACGATACTGATCTTCTGCAGCAGTTCCTTAATAAAACAGTACGTGTAGAGTACGAATAAGCCGATGCGGTATCTGTAGAACTGATCTATGTAACAATAGGCTATATAGTACTCGTTTTGCGTGAGCAGGATTAAAACGATGTCATTGACGAAAATTGAAAAATCAAATACGTGGACTACGATCATGATTCTCAGCAAAGAATTTTCTTGGTAGCGCAAATTAGGTTCGTATTTCGCGATTATACAATCCAATTCGTCAATTTCCCTCAGGAGATTCTCCTTTGTCCTATTGCTGAATAAAATTACCGTTATCGTTATCAAAATGTTGTATAGCATCTCGAGGATGGTGTTCAAGGTATCTAGGATAATTCCAGCTCGGCTCACTTCAATATCGTAATGGAATTCAACCAGGAATCTTCCAGATATCTCGTAATAGAAACTCCATACTATAACAACTAATCCGGCAATAGCGTAGACCTTAAAAAGAGGGCTGCACTTCTCCAACGGCGACACCACAAACATTTTCACGAACCATTTTAAGAATTTGAGCTTTTTCGAAGTCGGTCGGTACATCCTTTCGCGAAAAGGTCCCGTTTCACAATAATGTGATTATAAAAGGCGGTATGGTTACATTACACTTTCTACGCTGTCTACACGCAATAGGTTAAGGGGTTATGGTATTGATCGTTGACAACATACTTAATTCCATTAAAAGCGATGCTTACACGATTATCTTCTCCAATCAACACTCGTAAAGCATGTCGAACTAGTCGGGTATGGATCGACCGCATTTAATTATAAAAAATATTCACGCTAACCCGTAAAAACATCGCTTATTTCAATACGAGCTAAGTAATGACATTCCATACGAAGCAATGGGAAGCACATTTGAAAGATCGGTCGAGAGGAGAGGGTATGATCTTTTGGTTGTCACACTAAAGGACTTTAGATTGAAAAATTTCGCTGGCTGTTATTTTGACATCTGCGGTATCTTAAAATTAGAAATGTCTTCTTCAATTCGAAAATATGAAGAGTGAAAGTTCCACTGGTGCACTACGCCTGGAAGATTACCTGTTAGCTCGAACTATACGAGAGATATCGACGTTTGGAGGTTGAAGAAGTGAAAATCAAAAATCGTCAAAATACGTGATATACCAAAGTGGGACTGCGACTCGACGTGTAAACGACGCTAGAGGCGAAAACCTTCCGACATGTAGCGTACTATAGGACGAAGCGGAATACCTTCTTTGGGTATATTAGAAATACCGTGCAATCGAGGGGGTTTGGGTAGCAAAGAAATTTCCTATTTTAAAGAAATATAGGTGACGATTCCTTTGAGAGGTTTAAACCTCTTGTTGGTTGAGGTGTTGGAGATTTACTGATAGTCCTTCGAAATCACTATCACCTTCACTTTTCTGAAACTGCACTTTGTCAGACGATGTATCTGAGTCATCCTCCGAAGACATACCTATTTCAAGCTTAAAATTTTACGTCTCGTTTCTAAAGACACAATTTAAAATCGTCACGTTCGTGAATACTCACAACCTCTAACAGGATAAATTCGGTAGCTAGAAAACATGAAAAATTTCAGAAATCGTCTCTGTACTCAATATTTGGATATGTACAGGGTAAATGGGATACGAGACCAATGCTCTGTATTCCAATTTACATCGAACCAAGGAATAATATAATAGCTTCAAGCAGTTTACATTATTGAAATCTTTGCAATTTTTATATATAAAACCGAAAATACGGTAAGCGAACTGAGTTGACTATCAAAAGTAATGGCTAAGTCTATTGTACTAGAACAACGCTTAAGTATTGTATTAGTTATTCTATATTCATACTCTATGTAATTAGTTCTCGTAGTATACGGCATAACCTTGCACTTATTAACATTCAGGCGTAAATGATTCAGTTTACACCAACAGTCAATATGGACCAGATCTGCCTGCAGTAGCAAACAGTCATCCCAGGAGTCGATCTTAAAGAATATCTTCATATTATTTGCAAACAGTAGCCTTTGACAATGTAGAGTCTCGGCAATATCGTTCATAAAGACCAAGAAAAGAATAGGAGCCAGGTTGGACCCTTGTGGTACACCAGATGTCGGCGTGAACATTGTCGAAATACAGCTCAGATGCTCTATATATTGCTGTCTATTGGTAAGTTTGGATAAAGATGGGAAATTTAATTTAGCACATAATGATCTAGTTGTCGAGCCTTCTGTAAATTATATAGATCTGCTTCCCTCCTCCCCCTCATACATAAGGCTCTGAAATTTTTAAAGTGGTCATAATAATAAGGAGAGTTATATTTCTCGTAGTTTCTATGGGCGTTATGTCTTTGTCTAAGGTATTAAACTATAGTTCTGTCAAACTTAGGAAGATAAGAACGTCGAAGCTTATAAACGGAACAATACGGTACACACTACAAACAAGTTACCAGTCAGTATTTGCAATAATATATTACTATTTTGCATAAAGCAAACTGCATTGAACATTAATATCCAGTGATGGGTGAAAAGAATGCACTAGAATTTACAAATCTTCAAATAAAACATTGAACATTTGAAAAAACAAGATCCAGCAATCTGTTGTTGTTACGTTCTCCTGGTTTGAAGAACAGCGCCGCTGTAGCCTGCTCGTAAATTCCTGAATTACTTGACCAATACTTACTTGTAGAGTATGTTCGCTTATTTACTATATGAAAGGTTGTACAGCGAAACTCAATGCGCATGCGCAAAAAAATATATTTAAAAAATAAAATGTGTACACGGTTTCCACTCTTGCCTATGTACAGTTACGATGTACGTAAGATATATATATTTGCAATAATTGCAGTTATTCGAACTCTCTTATACATGTAATGTACATTAGCATGTGTATATGTATGTTTCTTGTATGCTTCCGCAGAAGCTTTGTTAGAGGCATGTACTAATGCCTCTATCTGTTTGCATGCACCACTACCTTTTTATAGGGGAGCCAACCCTATTTATTTCTTAAATTTATAAGCGCACCTCGGTGCTATGCTTAATTATATGTCCCTTTCCGGGAGCCTAATATATTTTCCTTGTTTTAAATTTGCCTAAGGAACTTGGCCCTGTATCATTGGCATGTATTTGTACGTTCACTATTTTCACATTTATAGGGGGACACACCCTATCTCTTAGAGCTTAAACGCCTGGGCCAGGGCGACAGTAGCGATAATAGCCGATCTCGAAACAAAAGTAATGTCACAGCTACCCAGGCGTTCTCGTTCGAAATAATACGCTATGTGCAATCTTTAGCTCTCTGCTACTGCGCCCCAAAGAAGGGAAAAACCAGTAGCCAGCAAATGTGCGAACTGCGCACCGACAAGTAAAACGGAGCGATGATGCCGACATTACATAAGAAAAATGGTCCGTGAAACTCGTCCGCTACGACGAGCAACTAAATGAAAAAATCCCGATACGACAAAGAACCGAAGAAACGTACAAAAGACAACGGGCGCTGCGGCCGCAACGACCGTCAGCAAGAAGCGGAGTGATCGTACTTGTAGAAGATGTCTATACATGCGCGCCGACAATCTCACCAAAATGATTTCCGACACAAACTTAACCGAAGACTAAAAATATGTATAGACGACAACGGACACAGTAGCCTCGACGAACGATGATAGAAAATCGAGAATTTGTACTTATTAAAGAAATCTATACATGCGATCCGACAACCTTACCAGAATGACTCCCGCCAGAAATAAATGTATAGACGACAACGTCCTCGACGATTCCCGCCAAAACTAGAAACTATTAGAAACATCCAATAATCATCCGACGACGTTACTGTACACGTTACGACGATGTACGAAAGGTGACCGAGAGTGCACGATCTGTAATACCTCGACCGTCGCGCGGGAGACGACTGCCTGTGCTTGTGTATATTAAATTTTAAGAAAACTCCCATTAATTGTTCGACGATTTTGCACTGAATGATTTTTAAATTAGGCACTTTTAGCTAGCGTAATGTGAATGGCCGGCTTGCATACATATACAATGCTTAATGTACATACATATTAAAATAAAATTGGATATATTCTAAGAGAGCAAAATAAATAAATGATAAACATGAAAATAAAGTAATAACGCTAACCTATACGGTTGCAAAGAAGATAAAATCGTATAAAACGCAAAAACAATGTTAAGTCCTTAACAGTTGTTAATATTGGAAGTAGAATTGAAAAGAGAATAGAATGTTATACATACTTAACACAAAAAAAGACAAAAAGGAACTAACTAGAGCCTCATTAATCCAATTCCATACATTCATACGTATATACGTACATCATTTATCATCGCAGTCAACCAATTCGTTTAAGTAATTGAAGCAATCCATTTTCCTACAACGATTACGCCTTTAATTTCAACCAATTCCGTCAGATATAAGAAATGAGACCACGTACACCATTTAAGCTATACCACTTCCACAGTATCAACTCAGCAATAAGCCAGCATGTTGAATATCGGTACGAACAATTCCAGTTACATAAATTTCCTACTGTATCTGCTCGCAATGCCTCAAAGTCTATTCGAAAATACTGCCAAGAACGTCGCCTACATAATTTACGTGATCTTCTTCAACCTGCTCATCGTGTACGGGGTGTATTTCGAATTACAGGGCCGGACTGGAAGTGGCAAAGGAATAAATACCTCTACCAGCACGATTATCACTTTCCTCGGGACGGTATGGTTAGCTTTCGCGAACGTTGGTATATCTACTTCTTTGCTTATGAACGCCGAACGTGGTTGCTTGAAGATTCGGGACAAAATCGAACAGTTTGACGTGGAAATTTACAAGGATCCTCGAAAGAAGCCCGACGAAAAGAACTTGATGAAGATCGCATTGATTTTGTTGATAAATATCTTTTGTATTTTGGTGTTTGTCGTTGAAGTGTACGTGATCAAACTTTCTGATGAGTTCGATACGATTTACTTTCATATCTGGGATAATGTTTTAAGGTACCGTCTGAATATCTTCGTGGCTTGCATATATTTCTTCATCAGAGAGCTGCATCAGAGGATCAAATACATGAATCGTACTTTGCGTCACATCGTAGCTTCCTTAGATGACGATAGCAGGGTCGGAAACCAACATTCCATAGCCAATGCCGCGCTGTACCTCTGTAAAATTCCGGAACCAACTAAGAGGTCTTCAAAGGCTTATGGTGTCGTCCTGGAAATCGTTGAGGAGTTCAACTCGATTTTCGGCTGGTTGCTTTTAGTTTTAATAGTGAACTATCTAGTGTTGTGTCTGGTAGCCTTCACCATAGCCTTGCAGAGGAGAAATTATCAAGAAGTCGATTGGATTTACTTGATTTGGATATCGATGATGATCTTCACAGCTGCGGTATGCTTGTAGAACTAAAAGGTGCGCAACTAAGTCCTCGCTGTTTTTTTATTTATGAAAATGCAACTTTGTTGTGAAAAAAACTTTCTGGCAGAGCTCGAATACTGTTACGGTCTTCTGAGGCTATCTACGAATCAAGTCATTTTTCGAACGGAACAAATGATAACCGGACGGCACAATATCTGGAGAAGGTAGGGTAGGACTTCCCATTTTGAGCGTTTCAAAATAGGTTTTAGCGGGTTTGGCAACGTGAGGCCACGCTGTAGAATCATTTTTTCGTGTCTCTGCTCGTATTGTTGCCGTTTCTCGCGCAGTGCTTAGCTCAATCCCACCAATTGAAGTCGATACCGTTCCCCAGTGCTCCCAGCTCATAATAAATAACACCGACCTGGTTCCACCAAATACACAACATACGAACTAATGACATAAAAGCATAACGGGGCAGTCCCCATGACTTTCTTTCTTTTGGCTTGCTGTAATGAATCCATTTTTCATCACTCGTCACGATGTGATAAAGAAAACTTCCTTTTTTGCCGCTGGGGCAGTTGCTCACAGGCGAAAAAACGACGCTCGACGTCCTTTGGCTTCAAATCATAAGGAACGCAAATTCCTTGCTTTTGAATCATTCCCAACGCATGCAATCGCATGGAAACGGCTTGACAGGTAACTCCTAATCCTGATGAAAGCTCTTGTTGCGTTTGGCATGGATCCAATGCCTCCAATTCGGCGTCTTCGAAGGTTTTGGGTCTTCCTTCACGCGGACGGTCGTCAACATCGAAATCACCGTCTTTGAAGCGACGGGACCAATCACGGCACGTTGCTTCACTTAGAGCAGCATCTCTGTAAACTTTGTGGGGCTCTCGATGCGCTTCAACCACCGTTTTCTTCGAATGGAAGAAGAAAATCAACACTTCCCTCAAATGACGATTATTTAGCACAACCAAAAGTATATAACGCTAAACAAAATCACTATTGTGTCAAAACGGTTTGTCTAAGCTTGGTTCGTAACATTTTGAATATGTCTTATTCCTAGCGCAATCTATTGAGAAACAGCGGGAACTAAGTTGCGCACCTTTTTAGAAAAAAGAAAGATAAAAGATAATTTTCAAAATTGATCCTTCTTATTTCCAGACTGGAGCTGTTAGCATCTCGTCAATTTGCAATAGAACTACTACAGAAGCTAAAAAGACCGCGCCATTAGCTTACGCCCTACTATTCGGTTTAAATACGAAAAAAGATGAAGACAAATCATTGGTGGAAGATATAACTCTGTTGGTCAGAAAGACAACCAGTTATTCTCCGATCTTTACAGCTGCAGGCTTCTTCGTTATCGATTATTCAGGCTTGTTTACGTTGATGAACCTATTAACGTCTTACGTCATAGTTCTTATTCAATTCGTGTAATCAATATTTTGTGCTTTTAAACCCATTCTAAATCATTAACGTAAAAAATTGATTGTGTTGTATGTTTTATAAAAAAAAATTAAGTTGGATTAATACTTATATTCGGGATAGAATCTCATTCATGCGTATACAAAAAGAGACTTATTCTAATCCTTACAGCATGGGTTGTGGTGTGGTTTAAGGCTCTGTGGTAGGGCCATTCTTTTTCAACGCATCTATAAACGATTTGGTAATTCTTTTTCAGGGAATGTTACGCTATATGCAGATGGGACATCGGTGGTTTTTGAAGTAGAAAATGGAGCTTCTATAATTCGTTTTTGTATCGAAATTCGATCATTCACCCTTCACATAGCGATAAAAATGTAAACTTACCACTGGAGAAAAGGCTACCAAATTCTTAAGTTTTCAAATCGATTGTGATTTCATTTGAGAAACTTAATTAGATTGTTTTCTTAATTTAAAGAGTATGGAGAGTCAAATATTTCATTTGCAGATTTACTTTTTTCTCGTATGGTCAGTTTCGAACTGTAACAATGTTTTATGTAGTGCATATTTTAATTTAAATAAAGTTTTAGTGTTACAAAAAAAAAACACGATTAGATCATGCAAACTTATTTTTGTTATTATGCAAATGGTATTTCTATATTCCTAGTCTAGCGAATAGAAGCTGTAGGTTCAAATCCTACCCGAACCGTGAAGTTTTTAATTTCACAAACTAATTAAATAAAAAAAAATAACATTAAATTACCATGTACAAATATGTATGTATACGTATACTGTGGCATCATAAAGTTTCTAAGACGAAGATGGTATTGAAATAGAAAATATATGTCAGCACTTAAGCCATATTACTGTACATGTAACACAACCTTAACTTTTGAAAATTATTTTGACAGTGTCATCGTGGCATTATGGTCTCAGTAAATATATAATTATCATAAAATTATCCAATACGCACACCAAAATTCCATCAATTCGCGCTCCAATTCGAAAATAGGTTTCATGCAACTTTATGATATCACGGTATGTTAGCTCTTTGATATTTTCGCGGTTGTAAGCTGTTGCACTCGATTCCTCTTCGGTTCGATGAAAGCTTCTTCATCTTCAGAAGTTGACCAACAACCTCCGGAAGAAGATGAAGATTTTTACCTTCACTACAGACTTAATTCAGGATCTCTTAAAGGTCAATTAAATGAGTTTGTTAATTGGATATATTGAGGAAGATGATGAATCGTAAGTGATAAAAGAAAAGGGAGAAATGTTTAGGTTCTTTTAAAATTAAAGATCAAAATGCTTCTGAAATGACGAACAAATGAATAATGAAAATTCCTTAGCCGTGGGTGAACCTGTTTATGTAGGAAAGAAATTTATAAATTATTCAAGTATTAACATAAGAAATACGTAATTTTCTAATTGTTTATACAGAGAGATTATTTGATTGAGTTATTTTCATATTTCTTAAACGAATATTTTGCATAATCTTGATTCACAGATATAGCAGTAAACTCCACTCACACAAATTAATTAATTATGCGGAACGCAGCGTTTCGTGAGCACGTGGGCTCTCATTGTCAACCGTGTTACCGACTGAAAGTAAAAACTGTATCACACATGCAAATTATTTTCTACGCAAGCTCTAAAATTTCTAAAACATATGACTATTTACAATCTACTAGGTGGCCTCATGCCTTTTACGGGAAAGGATGGACCTAAAGCGAACCGTATCTTTAACAGGGCCTATGGTAATAAATCCATCAAACTCGAGTGTGCAATTGGGAGTGGTTCTCTGTTCAATAAGTTTCCGTTCTTTTTCATATATACCGTTTCGTACGCGTCTAATTCTCTATACGAGTTCACGTTTTTAAGTAGTGTCAGATTTTTTAAATCAATCTTATGTCCGGATTTTACCATATGCTCTGCTACGCTTGATAGTTCTCGTTTGTCGAAACGATAGTGTCTAATATGTTCTTTGAACCTCGTTTCGATACTCCTTTTTGTTTGTCCAATATAAACTTTCTCACAATCATTGCATGCGGTTTGGTATATTCCAGACCTTTTTATCATCTCCGGTTTATCTTTGGGATTGCCTAAGAGATTCTTTAAGTTGTTTTTTGACACAAAAGACACGTTCATGTTTAGTTGTCGGAAAATTTTACTTTACCCTTTTACTGTTGGGTGAAAAGGAAGAGTTATAAATTTCTTATTACCGGTGTTTGTTGATGTCAATGTCGTGTAATTTCTGATGTGTTGTTTGTATTGGACCTTCCTTAAAATACGGTCGACATCCAAAGAAGAAAAACCATTGTACCTCGCTACATCTTTGATATACTTTAATTCTTTGTCGTACCTGCTCTTGTTTAGCGGAAATCTGACGAGTCTATTGACCAGAAAACTAATCGCGGATATTTTTTGTTGTTCGCAATGGTGCGAATCAACCGTGATGAATCTGTTGGAATTAGTTTCTTTTCTGTAGATGTCTATTTCTAATTTATTGTTATTACGTATGACTAGAGTATCTAGAAACGGAAGGCGATTGTTCACTTCTTCTTCAATAGTAAACTTGATCGTGGTAAATTTTGAGTTCAGTTCTGCTAGAAAATCTTGTATGTTTCCTTTGTTGGTATCAAACACAGCGAAAATATCATCTACGTACCTAAGCCAAATTCTCAAGGAATATTTGGTGTCTTTTTTCAGGTTCGTTTCAAATTTGCTCATGAAAAGGTTCGCAATAAAAGGAGATAAAGGATTACCCATCGCCGTGCCTTCCACCTGTTCGAACCATTTTCCGCCTATTTGAAAACAATTTTGTGACATGCATAATTTAGTTAACCTTTTATATTCCGCGGTTTGCACGTCATCTACGTTATTTAAATTCAACAATTCAACCAAATACTCCAGAGTTTCTGGAATTGGTACGCTTGGGAAAAGTGAACAAACGTCGAATGATACAGGGATTTCCCCATCTTTTAATTCAGTCTTTTCAATTTTATTTACAAAATCTACGGAGTCTTCTACACATAGGTTATCTACTTCATGGGGCAAGTTCTTATAATCATTCACTAGCCATTTGGACAATTTGTATGTTGGAGAATCAATGCCGGATACTATAGGTCTCATGGAATTACCTGGTTTGTGAATTTTTGGTAGACAATACATTTTTGGAATGGTAGTGTTTGAACTTGTTATTTTGAATTTCAGGTTATTATTGATTAAGTTGGGACAGTCGTTAATAGTATCTTTAGTGATCCTAATCATTGACGACGGTAGGGGGGTTTTCTTTAATTCTCTCTACGGTCCTGACGCTAAGGTAGTGTTGGCGCGATTATAATAATCCGATTTGTCCAGAATGACTATTTTATTTCCTTTATCTGCTTTAAGGTAAAAACAATTGTTATTTCTCAGACGTTTAATAATTCCTAAATTTCTCCTATCTTGGCCGCAATTTTTATCATTTTCTAAATTCCTAGAAATTTGAATTTTGCACGCGTTTCTCGAAGTCTTTTGTAGCTACATCTAAGTTTCTAATGTTTGTTTCTATTGAGGCGATTGAATCCTCAACGGGCGATTTCGTTCCGCGAATCCTATATTTTAATCCTTTATTTAGGAGGTTCATTTCGTCTTTATTAAAGATCTCAGAAGATTGGTTGTACACGAGTGGTATTCTCTCCATGACGTTCACATTCTCCTTGCTTGACTTTTTTGGACGGAGTAGCCTAAATTTTTTATTGACAGTTACCAGTTTTAATTTAAATTTTCTGTTAACGTGTTCGACGTTACGTCATTGGAAATCACACCATTTTTGAAACTTGTTTTCGTCTAAATTCTTTGTTAATTTCAGGTGTAATGTGTATGATTCTATTTCTAATTTACTACGTTTGGCGTACTGGTATCTTATTTCATTTACTAGCCAATGTTATTTGGCCGTTGTAATAACTTTCGATGGTTGTTTACAGTTACTAGAAGTGTTAACCTTCATGAATTTAGGAAAAACATTGTTCTTTTTACACCGTGTTAGAAATAAGATGTCAGCATGAATTAATCGAACCGTGTTACCGACTGCAGTCGGTAACACGGTTGACAATGACAGCTCACGTGCTCTCGAAACGCTGCGTTCCGCATAATTAATAAATTTGTGTGAATGGAGTTTACTGCTATACCTGTGAATTGTACATCCACACAGTCCTTGCAATCGTCATAATCTTGATTAACTTCAATGATTTTTTAAATTATCTATATAGTAGCGCATATTATTTATAGTGCGACGTGTGCTATATCAAATGTTATAATTATTATTATTATTACAACTTTTGAGATTATTAAAATAATTACTATTTTATTTAACTCTTACATATGTACGTATGTACAATTTCCTTTCTTCCTACAGTTAAATAGATTTCTCCATTGTCTACTAGATGGCATGAAAGGAACCTTTTTTCAGATTAATTGTTTGTTTCTCTTATTTTGGCTTTAACATCAGTTATAAACTAGCTTTTCAATTTCTATGTTAAAGTTTAAATTATTAATAAATACACCTCTTCAATAATAAATAGAATTTTCTTGAGAGAAATTTTACAATCGTTTCATTATTTTTGTACCACCAAAATTATCATTAGATATTAATTCTTTATAGGCAAAAAAATGATAAAAATACGAATTCATCATGTCATCAATAACATCTATTAAATGCATTATCTATTACATGTTATTGCACAATATATAACAACCTAACCTCAATCTCTGACTAGAAGTTTACGCGATGGTGTCTAAGGTAACGCAGCTAATTGGAAATTTAAGAGGTATGTTGTGAAATATGGGATAAAATTGAAATAATATGGGAAATTGGCGAGGACGCCTGTATTTTGCATTTCAACATATTGTACGTTATTTTCGATATTATATCTACGGTTCTCTTATTTAAAGAAGTTCAAATACAGTCACTGTCCAATTTATTAGGACCACTTGTTAAAATAGCGATTTTTGTTAAAATATATAATGAAAAACGTATTGTACAAGCATTAGTTTATTCAGAACTGTTTATAGACATCGCCTCGTGTATATCGAGAAAGAACGAGCTCACGAGGATGTTTAGTTTGTTTATTTAGTAGAGCTTAACCAAGGTTTGGTCTAATAGCGTTAAATTTAGTAAAAAGAAGAAATAAAAGTAAAATAATCTTTAATAGTTAACTAATGTAAGCAAACTAAGGCAGTAGAGTCATCAGCTGAATATATTGAAGCTTTACATCAACAAATTGGTTGCCCTAACAGATTGACTTTTAGATTGCAAAGTTACTAAGCAATAGATTTAATCTAATTAAAAAAAATAAATACCTAAGGAATGGAATATGGGAATAATTATGCTCATATACAAAAAGGGAGACTCTAAGAAATACTCAAACTATAGAGGAATAACATTAACTAGCATCCCAGGAAAAGTATTGACGAGAATACTAGAAAAATGACTCCGAGAGAAACTGGAAACAACACTAGAAGATACTCAACATGGATTTAGAAAAAGAAGAAGCACCCAGGACTTAATATTTGTAATCAAACAATTAGGAGAAAACCTAATAGGGAAAGGAAAGGAAATACATATATGTTTTATAGATCTTAAAAAAGCTTTTGATAGGGTAAGAAGAGAAGGTGTATGGCAGAGCTTGGAAAGGAGAGGTTTAGAGAAAGGAATGATAGAGATGATTAAGGCATTGTATAAAAGCAATAAGAATAAGGTGAGAACTTCCAATGCAGAATCAGCTGAATTGGGATCGCAAATTGGATTAAAACAGGGATGCGTATTGAGCCCATTGTTATTCTCTATATTAATAGACGACGCTGTTAAAAAAAGCTAAACAAAAAGGAGAAAATATGAAAGTAGGAAACTGGAAAATGAATGCAATTAACGTACAGGAACTAATGTATGCAGATGATGTGGTACTGAAAGCACACTCGGAAGAGACATTAATTACAGCAAAACTTGAAGATATACCAAGAAGAACTAACAAAGATAAACATGGAGATAAACACGAGGAAAACAAACACAATGATAATAGCAGCAGAAGAAAGAAAACATAGCATCAAAATCGGGGAAAAAGCATTGGAACAAGTTAAAAGTTACTACTACTTAGGAACAATCATTGAAGACAATGGGCGAATAGAGAAAGAGGTAAATGAGAGGATAGGGAAATCCGCAAAAATATATAACATATTGAGAAATTCGTTTCTAGATAAAAGAAATACCAAAGAAAATAAAGACAGAGGTGTATAAAAGAGTGGTCAGACCAACATTAACATATGGTAGTGAGTCATGGGTAACCACGAATAGAATCAAAAGCAGAGATACGGCCATGGAAATGAGATTCCTAAGAGGAATAGAAGGAGTAACTAGAAGAGACAGAATCAGAAACACGACAATCACTAATAGTCTGGATATCAAGCCACTAGAAATAATCATGGAAGAGAGACAACTGGGATGGCTTGGACATCTACACAGAATGGAAGAAGATCGATTCACAAAGAGGATATTTGAAGCCAAAACAGAGGGCAAAAACAGAATAGGTAGACCCCGAAACACCTGGAAGGAGCAGGTGTATAGAACATTGGAAAAGAGAAGTATGGGATGGACTGAAGCCAAACAACTGGCTCAGAACAGGAACCTGTGGAAGATAAAAATAAGAAAATAAATAGTCCGACACCGCAATGAATAAAGGACATAGGATTAAAAAAAATAAAAGTTGGTAGACTGCGATATTTTATATACGTCCATAATATGTTTCCCATATGTACGTCGACTATAAGTATAAAAAGAAAATCATACAACTACCTTTTTAATAAAGCGATTCTTGTTGTTACGGAAACATTTTAGAAAAGTACATATACACATGGTTTATTTAATCGCTTATTGAAACCGTTCCTATACGGACACACTTTGACGTGCGTTGAGAATACACTTCTGTACCCAACAATACCTCAATATGCAGTTCTTTCTCAATTGGTATGTCCCATGACAAAAAAAAATATAAGACGCATGTAAACAATAATTTAAAGTGCAACAGTAACACGGAAAATTACGCTGTTCCATACAATATTCTACGAATTATTGTGTCTTTCAATCTGGTTTCTTCTCTCATCTTCTATACACCATAGAATGATTCATAAGGGGGATAATAATAGGCCAATAGAGGTCATTAAATGGCACTTTCTCAATGCCTTAGAAAGATATTTAGGGAACATATTGAAATAGGTATTGTAAACCCTATTTATGAATTTTATACTTGTATTAACGTAATTAAAGCATTAACTACTAATACAAGAACAGGCGGAGTTTCAGTCTATTTAGAAAGTAAATTAAGTTATCGAATACGAAATATTTATATTGATAATTATATATGGGTGGTAAGTGCGGAAATTAATATGGAGAATCAAGATATCTTATTAGTTATAATATATCATCTTCCACAAACAATGGATAACTTGTTTTTGCTATATATCGAAGATTGCATTGACTCAATAATTGATTTCAATGGGAAAATCTTAATAATGGGGGATTTTAATATTGATTACAATAAGGACACATTCTACAGCAGAAAGAATTGCTTTATAGAAATGCATTGTATCAAAATGTGACTAAATGTACTAGAATTGCAAGCAGTAGTAGAACATTGATCGATTATATTATAACGAACGAGAAAACAGTGGAACACTAAGTTCACTCAACGACAACAATTAGTGATCGCTGTATACTATCAATACGTATTAATGAAATTAAAGATGTACATAATGATAAAATGATTGTAAGACGATGCTTTAAAAACTACGGTGTAGATACATTACGATACAAAATATTTAGCACAATGTGGAATAATTCAGGAGATGTTAATGTAATGGCCAATTGCTGGACCAAATCATTACGTAATATTATTAACACTATGTGCCCAAAACAACAGGTGCTTTTACGTAATAATTACACAAACAAGTGGATAACTTCAGAAATTATAATTATAATTATATAAAATAGCTGTTTACTAACAACGTCATAAACAGGGAAGAGTACAGGTTTCATAGAAACAGAGTAGTCACTATGCTACGTAATAGCAAAGAGAAGTGCTATAGGTTATTACTAGATAAAAATAAACATAGACCTGTTGAATTATGGAAAACTTTAAAAACACTTTTGCCTAAAAAAAAGTGGTTCCGCCAATACATACGTAGTTTTTGATAATACCGAGGTGAGAGATGGATTTAGAAATTGCACAAAATTTCAACAAATATTTTTTAAAATGCATAGATGATACAGTCCAAAATATACCAAATATAACAGTTACGAAACCTATATGCATACATGAAAGAAACTACAATAAATTTGCAAAATTTCGCAGTATAATTTTGAATGGCATCAAAGCTATAATTAACACGTTGAAAAATACAGGAGACGTAACTGGTGATGGACTAACGAACAAAATTATTAAGGATGCTGCTCAGATGTCTGCAAATAGAATCGTTGACATAGTGAATGCTTCACTCGATACAGGTACATTTCCGGAAAACTGGAAAACATCGTACATTCTTCCAATTCCCAAAGTGGCAGGGACGAAAGTATGTGAGGAATTCAGGCCTATTAATACTGTACCAAGTTACGAAAAAGTTCTGGAACTGTGCGTAAAAGACCAATTATATGATTTTTGTGAGCGAAACAGTGTGATTCATCATAATCAATCAGGATTTAGAAAAGGTCATTCATGTGAAACTGTTATTGTGGATATACGTCACAAGTGGTTGCAAGAAATGGATAAGGGAAATGTTGTGATAGCTGCGTTTTTGGACTTCCGTAGGGCTTTTGAAACTGTTGATAGAAAACTATTAATAAAGAAATTAGAAATGTATGGTATTTGTGACAAAGTTAAGGACTGGTTTGATTCATATTTAAATAATAGAACTCAAAAAGTGAAGTATAATAATAGGATATCTAATAGTTTAAATACAAACAATGGTGTTCCACAAGGCACGGTGTTAGGTCCCTTATTGTTTAACCTATATGTTGATTTATTTTTGTCAGTGGAAGGTTGCAATATATGTATGTTTGCGGATGATACTATGTTATACATAAGTGGTAGTAGTGTGGGCGATATGATGAAGACTATGAATAATCAACTTACGGTATTATATCAATGGCTGTGTATAAATAAACTAAGCATTAATCTTATCAAATCAAAATATATGGTTATAGGTAGCATGCATAAGTTGAATAATATAGATATAGCTAGTATTAGAATAAAAATTGAGGACAGTGATTTAGAAAGGGTAGACTACATTAAGCACTTAGGAGCTACCATTGATAAACATTTGCTATTCAAAGATCATGCAAAACATATTATGAATAAAATGTCAAAAAAAAGTAGGGTTTACGAGTAGAACTTGCAAACATTTATCGCTGTATATAAAAATGCTTGTTTATAAATCTGTAGTTGCACCACATATAGAATTTTGTGCAACAGTGCTTTTTAATTTAAATAAGAATGAAATCCAGCAAATACAAAAAATTCAAAATAGAGCCATGAGAATAATTTTAAAATGTAACAGATATACCCCAGTTAAAGATATGTTTCTCACGCTTAATTTAATGAATGTCCGCCAAAGAATTTTATTTAAAAGTCTAGTGTTTATACATAAAATGAAAAATAATTTACTTCCAAATCACCTTGGTGAAAAATTGAAAACCGTCCAAGATACTCATGCTTACAACACTAGAAACTATAACGACTTTTATATTGCTCCCTTTCATAGAACCCAGACTTCCAAAAACATATTTGTAAGTGGTCTTATGTTATATAATGGTTTACCATATGAAATTAAAACTAATAATATTGGTACCTTTAAAAAGCACTTGTATATACATATTATTGAGCACTGTAAGTGACTGTATATTGAATTTATTTGTTCTGTGTTATTGTATAGCTTGTTAGCTAAATAAACTATCTATCTATCTATCTATTTGTTGTCAATTATCGCGTTGGAAACAAACAAAAGCTTAAATTTATAAGATGGCCCTAATAAAATGGACAGCGACTTTAGATTACAATAAATGGATATAGGTATATATACTATAATTTGGGGACTGAGGATATATTTTATTTTAAAACACAGTTTGATTCTAATAAAAACAGGTTTACCAACATAATCAGTAATCACGCTTATACTTTCGAGAATAGGCGTATGTCTCGTGCCTCTAGACACAACCGCGATCGCATGTGACATCCATAGCAAACCCTCATCGTCGATAGATTAATCCCCACCGCCCATGCTATTCGCTTAAAGATCCAGTAGGCGCGCGCATACACGTGAGCCCGCCAAAAATACCGTGTTTCCTTCCGCCGACGTCAAAACGCGGCGTCCCCGTCGCCATCGCGGTCGCCTAACATCGATCGCATTCGTCGAACGTCGGCCCCAATACCCGAAACAAGTTCAATATAAACCGTATGCGTCCGGACGTTGAAAAACGTTCGTATCACCGATATCGCCGATCCTTTGGTCCTATGTGAGAGATCGGTACGCGCACTGTACTGCCGGCACCTGTAGTAGTAGTCGATAAAACGCGCGTATCAGATTCTCTAATGTTACGTAACCGAGTCGATGGTAGAGTGCCGCGAACGCTCTAGCCGAGTTACTAGTAGCATGTGAGAACGTACGGGTCGGAAAAATAAGGGGGCGAAATACGAAGAGTGCGGCTACAACGGGTGAGGACCAAGGGTGTCGCGATAATTTTCCGCTGAAAATCGGACCTATTCCGTGCAGATCAATGAGTGCTTTCGTAAAGAAATTAATGTAAACGATAAACAATTTTTTTTTATACAAATTAAACCGGCGAGTGAGTCGAAATGTTACCCCTTTATTAAAATAAAAATAATAAACAGAAAAAGGGGGTCAGACCCAACGTTTTTAAAATATAAAAAAAATAACTCCTTCACGCCCTGAAAAATTATAGCATCAAAAAAAAAAAATAATTTTATTTGATCTAAATTAAAGTGAACGACCCCCTACTAATTTCCGCAAAATAAATAATTGGAATTTTTTTTAAAAATCGATAAAATTCGAAACATCATCTTAAACTAGAAAAATGCGAAAATAAAAGAAAATCGAACCCTATGCGAACCTTAGAAGGTAACCGGCGAGAAAAGGGTGTGTAATTTGAGGTGGTCACAGTGCAGGAAAATATGGGTAAGAAGACCAGGAAAACTAGATGGCGAACTTTACCGATAGCAGGTCAGACGATTTTCCTTTTTTTTTTTCTAGATTTAAATCCACCCCGTTCCGCACGCCCCTAAAATATATTCAAAATTTCGAAGAAAATACAAAATTTTCGAGAAAGAAAAAAACGGGGAAATTATGGATTTTCATTTTAAAGGTTAAATAAGTAGGCGTAGACCCTCGCGGCCTACTACGACATCGAACAGCACGTGTTTTGTAATAAAAATGCCGACGTATAGTAGCCCTATCGTCATTTACAGATTATGGAAGGTGCAGGGAGGGGAAAAGGGAGTGCAATTTTTTTTTATAAAAGCACGTGATGTTCAATTGTAACCGATTATATTTGATACCGTTATATTTGGTGATTTTTTTTTCTCGGAATTTTATCTAAATTTAATTGTTAAGAGTTTAAAAAAAAACTCAATTAATTGGATTCTTTCTAGAAGCTATGGAAATGGTTTAATAGATAAGCTAAATTACGTTTAATACATTCGTGTAAATTTTTTTCTCTAAAAAACTTGATAAGCAAACTTTTTTTCCTATACTTTTTTTTCAAATCGAAACATAACTTTTAACTTAATGTAAAATGTTTATATTTGAAAGTCATGCTCATAAATATGATAAGGGAAAGTACATAGAAGGGATATTGATAACAACACTACTTTTTTTTTTAATTGCATAATCTCTTTCAAATTGAAATTAACGATTTTGATTGGCATATATGAGTAGAATTGGGTAAAACATTATGAACAGCTCTGGTACAAGAACAATATAGACCTAACAGAACTGACAGAAGTCTTGGGGGCTACTAAAAACAGGTATCAATACTACATCTAAGTCTTCTGCATGTATTTAATAAATGTTGGAAAAGTAGTACCCCTCATAATTACCGAGGAATCAGCTTATTAGACACCACTTATAAAATTTATACCAGAATACAACAGGCTGAAAAGGATAGCAGAAGAACTAATAGAAGAGGAACAAATGGGCTTTAGAAAAAGTAGATCAATCACAGATGAAATATTCATTCGACAACAAATTATAGAAAAGTACAGAGAATATACCAGAGTAATACACTTAGGGTTTATAGACTTCGATAATGTAAACAGATGTAAACTATGAGATACTATGAAAGAGTATGGATATCCATATCATCTAATAAGAGCCAAACAGATTTTAAACACAGGCACCAGATTTATGGTAGATATAGGCGGAAGATTAACAAGGGAACATTATTTATTATTATTACAAAGGAATGGAAAAGTAAATGCCCTAAAGGAATACGTTTAAACCAGAACACTACGCTGAATTCTATTTTATATGTTGATGATTTAGTACTCCTAACAGAAACAGAGGATAACCTACAGAAAGGGATATAAACATTATTGCCAAAGATTTTCCAAAATTCTGAAATAAAAATAGCGACAAATAAAACTGAAATCATGGCTTTTCTGGGAAAATATCCAATTAGGACAAAATAGTCATAAAGGATACTGTGCTGGAACAGGTGAAACACTTTTAGTATTTAGATTGCAATGTATCTTATGATCGAAAAAAAAATCTTTTCTAAAACAAAAAATACTGTAAAGAGGACCATTAAAATGTGTAAAAATATGCAAGGTGTGCCATTATTTTTATTGCAGGGATATTTTCATTGCTTCATACTTTATTACACTCATGTTTGCCTGTTAGCTATAGACTTATATATATATATATATATATATATATATACGAGAGAAGGTCCAGAAGTTCGTGGAATGGAGTGGGGACAGGGGCGCTCGCTAGGTGTCATTCTGATTGGCGACTCATAATTAGTATATAAGTTAAGTTGCCTGCTACACAAGTCAATCCGGAACAAAACTGAAGCTATGGAGAAAATTGAACACCGTGCTGTGATGAAGTTCCTTACAAAGCAAGGAAAGGACGCTCAAACCATATTGAATGAAATGGAAACCGTTTATGGGGAACAGTGCCCTAGTAAATCAATGATTTATAAGTGGTATGGTCTTTTTAAACATGGTCGGAAGTCGATTGAAGACGACCCCCGCTCAGGACGGCCAGTTGAGGCCACCACATCAGACATCGTCGAAAAAGTGCAAAAATTTCTACTGCAAGATGCCCGTTTGAAGAAAAACAATTATCTGCATTAGTTGGAGTATCAGATACCACCATTTTGCGTATCCTACATGACCACCTGGGTATGACAAAAGTCAGTGCAAGATGGGTACCGAGAATGCTCACGCCGCTGCAGAAACAGCAGCGCGTCTGTGCGTCCAAACAATTTTTGGAGCTGTGTGGAGACAAACCTGCACAGATTTTGGAGCAGATTGTTACCGGAGATGAAACATGGGTTCATCACTTTGAGCCTGAGTCCAAACAGGAGTCCATGCAATGGCATAAAAAGGGGACACCATCGCCAAAGAAATTCAAAGTGTCAGAATCGGCTGGAAAGTTGATGGCTACTGTTTTTTGGGATTGTGAGGGGATATTATTGATTGATTACAAAGAAAAAGGTAGAAGCATAACCGGAGAATATTACGTAGCGATATTAGAAAAATTAAAGGAGGCCATCAAGGAAAAACGTCGAGGAAAATTGACCAAGGGTGTGTTGCTCTTGCAAGACAATGCGCCGGTTCACAAGAGCAAAGTTGCAATGGCTGCTCTGCACAAGCATGGCTTTCAATCAATAGTCCATCCACCCTACAGTCCGGACCTGGCACCTAGTGATTTTTATTTGTTCCCCAATTTGAAAAAAGACTTACGTGGAAGAAAGTTTTCCGACGACAATGAGGCAAAGGAGGCAATTTTGGCCCGTTTTGAGGCGAAAGATAAAAAATATTTTTATGATGGTTTAGAAAAATTAATTCATAGATCTAATAAATGTATTGTGCTTAAGAGTGATTATAATGAAAAGGAAAAATAGATTTATTGTTTTACTTTATTTAAAACCCTTTCATTCCACGAACTTCTGGACCTCCCCTCGTATATATACACAGAGGCACGTAATGTTGGGGAATGTTGAATGAATCTTCACTGAAGTAAAACCAAAGAATTTAGAATTTTATTGTTATAAAATAAAGTAAAAAGTATGCGACTATATGTCCCACAGAGAAAAAAAAAATAAATTTTTAAAATCGATGTAATTGTAGCTTTTAACTTGTTCCAAGGCTGTTCCTTCGATTTTGATATGTTTTTTTTTTCGTCTGTCGCTATTATCATTGTGTTTGTTTTTATCGTGATTATTTCCATGCTTACCTTTATTAGTTCTTCTTGGTTTATCTTCAAGTTTTGCTGTAATTTCTTTTCTGAGTCGGGTATCAATACCATATCATCTGCAAGCATTATTTTTGGTTTTCTCTATAGTTATCTTTCAGTTTTAGTCCAAATACTATCCAAAAATTATATGTTATTTGGTCTTGCTTTTAATGAACGAAAGTTCACTGCAAAAGTGGTGTGTTCAGAAATTTATCTTCTTAGTTTTGGTGGTGAGATGTATTGACAACTAAAAGAAGGACGATATAATAATATACGGAATGAATATACATAACTTCGACCATCAGCGATGAATTCCCTGTCGTATCAACTTATCACACCATAAATGAGACGAGCAAACAATATACGTATACATATATACGTATGAAAAGCTATCATAATTCCACGAAACGGGTCCAGTGAATTGAATAGACGAAGCGACCTCTGATCGGACAACATTTATATAAAACAAGCGGTATATGTATACCAATCACGTTCCGATTAGCGGGTCAACCTTTTCGCATACTCTAATTGTCAAGATGTTCGAACGCGATACTCCCGAAAATCGAAAAACTACTTACGCACCCGGCAAGAGACAATGATCGTTGTGCAAAATTGCGAAATGCCGTTCCGTTGGTTGACGGATACGTCGTTATGTAACGCGAGTTATAAATAATCTTTATACTACTACAATTACATATATATGTACATATATATGCATGTATATTTGTCGAGATATCAACGCACGACGGGGTCTTCTCCTATTACGACAATATCGAAGCGTGTAAATACGGTACTTTAGATAAGAATTGATATGGCAAGACGACGTTTTTGCCTTCTAGATGTTATGCGCTTACTTGATAATAGAATACGTAATGACTGGCGAATTGGGATTATCTCCGTTTTTATTCGGAACACACCTTTTTGACCGAGAATTAGATCATGAGATAGACGCTTATACTATTCGTATCTATAACTAACGTCCTGCAAGCAGCTCGATACCATTAAAAGACGTACAGGATGATTCACAACAATAGCGTATAAAATATATTTTTGAAAGTGACTAAACTGTAGTTTTTAAAATTTATCGGAGGATAGCAATGGATAGGGATGTATTCCCCAAAAAATATTTTTAATTTCGTGGCAAACTCGATTAAACCGAAAAATAGAACACCCTATATATATCTGGTTTTTTCAGATAGTTATTTTAAGGATATCGCATGCTTTCAAATTCATAAAGAGGCCAAAATAAAGTTGCATAACCGGTGGGAGAATAGAGAAACCAACTTGAAAATTAAATACAGCAGGGGAATACCGAAAATTGTGTCCTCGTTAAACTAAATCTATCCAAGGCTCTCAATCGCAATAAATATCAGCTGTAACAATTTGATCAACTCCATCCTCAGAATATAATATTATACTTGATATTGTTGCTTGTAAATGTATTTTCTCTAGTTCTCACATTTGTATTGTTGCTGTCTACATTCCTTCGATATTTGTGAAAGTAATTTCGAATTATTTTATTATACATAAATAATATATAATATAAAAATATTAATTTTACCCCCTAATTGTACATCAGCTTGTCAACCACTTGACCAGGGGATTATAAAGAACTTCAAAACTTATTACCGAAGTCTAATACTCAAACATCTGCTAGTAAACATTCAAACTGCTGGTACAGCTTTTGAGTTAATAAAGAAAATTACACCACTGGATGCAGTTTATTTGGCAAAAACCGCTTGGGACCAAGTAACCAAAGAGACAGTTCAAAATTGCTTGCGCTAAGCAGGATTTAATCATGTAAATATGCAAAGTGAAGACCAGTTAACTGAGGCTGATACATCTCACCTAGAAGATGATTTGCCTCTTAGTGTACTTTCAGATATCCTCAAAAATAAGAATTTATTGAAATTGACGGATAATGAAAACCTTAATGATTTTTTGAACGTAGATGAAGATTTGTATGTTGAAGATCCAGATCCAGAACAAGAAATTGCAAATCCAGTTGAAATACAAGAACTTTCGGAAGATTCTGATGTCGATAAGGTTCCAGTGCCAACAGAAGCTATCGCAAATTATGGTAAAGCTATTACCCTGACCAAGCAGCTCAAAAGTTTTGTCGAAAGTCACGGAGATACAGAGTCTTTGGAGCTTCTTTCTAAATTAGAAATACGATTTCAAGACGCCATTTTAAAGAAAAAGAGAAGACAAACAACAATATATGAATTTTTGCGTCCTTAAAGTGACTATTCATTTTATTGTTTTGTATTACATACTACATCTATGTATCTATCTACATATATTATACTTTGTATATATATATATATTTAAAGTAAATAAACTTCTTTTTCTTAAGTTCAAAGCTTCTTATTTATTTTAAAGACATTTATATACATATACAATTTAAATGTCCTAGTTTCCTTAATATATTAAGTTTTCGTTAAAACACGATTTTTGTTGTATCTACTACATATTTCTTTTATGCGGACACCCCTGCTGAACGGACATCTTCAGTTGGTCCCGTTGGTGTCCGTTCAACGGAGATTTCACTGTATATACCTGGCACAAAAATTCCAGATACACGTATTCATATTATGTGTGAAGAATGCGGATCACTTCATTGAATTAATGGAAACCGTACACATACAACCAACGGATCTGCTACTCAATTTCAGGGCCCAGATACCAAATACCAAAACATACTATCAAACTAGTAGAGCACTCCCTAGTTAACACTTACTTGAGGTATAGTAATCAAAAATATAGACAACTAGAAGGCACACCGATAGGATCTCCTTTATCACTAGTTATCGCCAATCACACCATGATCCAGCACAACTGAACTTCGTCGTGAAAACGCCAGTTTTACGATCCGAATGGCTAACAGAAGAACACAAACACGAAGAAAGGTCAAACATCAGAAATGCACTCCGTGTACTAACAAAATCATAAATAGAGACAAAAATACGACGATAAAAAGCTATTAAAAACTTTCTTGCAATAGTCCATAACGCAGAATAAGCAACACATCTTTAATAAGGGAACTACTACCGGATTTCGACAATGTCATGATGAGATATATAAAAGACAATAAAAAGAAAAAAGAAAAAGAAATAAAAAGAAAGGACAAATGAAAGAAGGTTTTCGTCTATAGCGTAGTTAACACGCCGAGTTACCCTGCCTTCTTCCAAAGTGGTTTCGCCTCTAGCGTGGTTTACACGCCGAGTTACCGTGCTACTTTGGTTTCCCTGTTTTATCCCGAAGAAGCCTCCCATGATGAAGGTGAAACGACGAGATTTATTACTGACTCTGGCCGTGAAAGCCTGCGTGTTCATTTCAGGTATACCTTTATAATGTTAGAACTGACAGTATCCCATCCCGCACCTTATTTTTGTGCTTACACCGATCCGTTCTTATAATATGGTATCAAATTTCTCAATGTCACCCTATGAATCCATAACTCTGTCTGGTATTACCATAGTCGAAGGTATATTAAACCTGACTGTCAAGTCTGTGTGAAGGTCATTTAAACGTTGATTTCTGTTTGATTAAATTTCTTTTCAAAATGGGATCTTTACCATCCAAAAACTGTTGCCATAGCCTTCCTACCACATTTACCGATAAACGTGCACTAGAATCTCTTAAACCGTCACGCTCATTCTCATTAGCTACTGTACGATTAACAAACATGTACTGGTGAAGCAATTATAAGAATTGTGCATGCTAAAGGGATTAGAACATGTTCATCCACTAAAAGTTAATGTTAACGTTTACAACTGATGGTCTCCGTGCACTTTATACATCATCATCTTAAACAATGGCGTGGAAACTTCCTATATATCGTGTAAATTATCTGCGTTACATCTTGGAGTTGAAGAAAGTGTAAGATACGAATTTCGAAGTGTTCCGACATCCTTGAACCACCACAGTTGGTTCTTATTCGCTGAGAAGCTCGGTTAAAAGCAGGCATTTTATTATTTTGAGCAACGTATTCGTGACCAGAAACTATTTTACCGATAAAAACGGTGCGGAGGTAAGAAATCAATACCAAGTATCGAGGCTGATATAAATAGAATGTGTAATAGTGAGACGATTCTCCGTTGAAGTTTAGTATTTCCACTTCATAACTATATGCAGGAAGTAAGGGGAAAAAGTAGGAAAAAAGTAATTAAGAAAAAAATAAAAAGCTACAAATTGAAAGAGGAAGAAATTCGGGGGAAGTACCAATACAAGTCAAATCAACTATTTGAACAAGAGACTAAAAACGAAATAGGGATAGAGGACAAATGGATAAGATTCAAAAACATCATACTGAAGGCGGCACAAGAAAGCTGTGGAATAACGAAAATAGCAAATACGTACACAACAAGAAGCAAATGGTGGACAGCAGAAGTACAACTCAAAGTGAAAGATAAGAAAAATAAATGGATCGGATATATGCATACCAGGAAAGAGGAGGATTACAATATGTACAAAATGGCAAGAAAAGAAGCTAAAGAGAGTATCAAGAAGGCCAAAGAAAATTCTTGGAGAGAGTTCGGAATAAAACTGAGAGTCAACTATAGAGAAAACCAAAAATTATTCTACGGAACAATAAAACAATTGAGACAGAAGAAGGCGCCGATATTGAAAAATATAAAGGATGACAAAGGAAATATACTAACTGAGGAAAAAGAAATAATGGAAAGATGGAAACAGTACTTTGAAGAACTCACAAAAATAAAACAAGCCGTATAAATAAGAGAAAAGGACCATAAACAAAAAAACGACGATGAACGTATCACACCAATAAGCGACGAAGAAGTCAGAGAAGCAGTTAGCAAACTAAAACTAGGAAAGGCGGCCGGGGAGGATGGAATCACAGCTGAAATGATAAAATATATGGTAGACAAAGGTAACGAAGAACTACTTGACCTCTTAAACAACATTATAATAAAAAAGAAATACCTAAGGAATGGAATATGGGAATAATTATGCCCATATACAAAAAGGCAGACTCTAAGAAATGCTCAAACTATAGAGGAATAACATTAACTAGCATCCCAGGAAAAGTATTGACAAGAATACTAGAAAAAAGGCTCCGAGAGAAACTGGAAACAACACTAGAAGATACTCAACATGGATTTAGAAAAGGAAGAAGCACCCACGACTTAATATTTGTAATCAGACAATTAGGAGAAAAACTAATAGGGAGAAGAAAGGAAATACATATATGTTTTATAGATCTTAAAAAGCTTTTGATAGAGTAAGAAGAGAAGATGTATGGCAGAGCTTGAAAAGGAGAGGTTTAGAGAAATGATAGAGACGATTAAGGCATTGTATAAAAGCAATAAGAATAAGGTGAGAACTTCCAATGCAGAATCAGCTGAATTCGAATCGCAAATTGGATTAAAACAGGGATGCGTATTGAGCCCATTGTTATTCTCTATATTAATAGACGACGCTGTTAAAAAAGTAGGAAACTGGAACATGAATGCAATTAACGTACAGGAAGTAATGTTTGCAGATGATATGGTACTGATAGCACGCTCGGAAGAGACATTACAGCAAAACTTGAAGATATACCAAGAAGAACTAACAAAGATAAACATGGAGATAAACACGAGGAAAACAAACACAATGATAATAGCAGCAGAAGAAAGAAAACATAGCATCAAAATCGGGGGAAAAGCATTGGAACAAGTTAAAAGTTACAACTACTTAGGAACAATCATTGAAGACAATGGGAGAATAGAGAAAAAGGTAAATGAGAGGATAGGGAAATCCGCAAAAATATATAACATATTGAGAAATTCGTTTCTGGATAAAAAAGAAATACCAAAAAAAATAAAGACAGAGGTGTATAAAAGAGTGGTCAGACCAACATTAACATATGGTAGTGAGTCATGGATAACCACGAATAGAATCAAAAGCAGAGTTACGGCCATGGAAATGAGATTTCTAAGAAGAATAGAAGGAGTAACTAGAAGAGACAGAATCAGAAACACAACAATCACTAATAGTCTAGGTATTAAGCCAGTAGAAGTGGTCATAGAAGAGAGACAACTGGGATGGCTTGAACACCTACACAGAATGGAAGAAGATCGGATCACAAAGAGGATATTTGAAGCCAAAACAGAGGGCAAAAACAGAATAGGTAGACCCCGAAACACTTGGAAGGAGCAGGTGTATAGAACATTGGAAAAGAGAAGTATGGGATGGATTGAAGCCAAACAACTGGCTCAGAACAGGAACCTGTGGAAGATAAAAATAAGAAAATAAATTGTCCGACGCCGCAAGGTATAAAGGACATAGGATAAAAAAAAAACTATATGCACTGCTTGATAGGAAAAATTAGGAATGCGAACGTGTCGTGACGTTTGTGGTTATTAATTTTACTCTTTTCGTTTTAATAAAGTTTCCGCGACGATGCATAGTACCAGGACTGTTTTTTCTCAACATCCGCTCATGCCTGTAAATAGCAAAGACCGTTCCATCGGCCGGAAAGGTCATGGCGGCATGCGATGCGGTATTGAAGGAGAAATAGCCTCGTTCGCAGCGGAAAGAGATTTGCCTCAAATGAGGAGGTCATCGCCGCTACTGACGACTATTTTGCAGACCTCGAAACATCCTACTTTTCCGACGGCTTGAAGAGACTGGACCACCGTTTGAGAAAATGTATTGATCAAGGAGACTACATCGAAAAATAAAAGTAAAAACCCACACCAATACCGTATTTTTCTTGTCGATTCCGGAAACATTTCATTTCGCATATTACACCCTTTCCTCCACAATACATTTAAAACATCCTACCCTTATGATTTCGAAAACATCTAACTTTGAAATTCAGGTTAAACCATATCATTGCCAACCCCTTTCGCTTAACAAGTATAATCTCTTATTCAGAGGCGCATAATATTGCGAATCCATCGCCTCCATCGAAATCAGAAACCTATCGAAGACGTCCTAATAAACAATAATCAACTTCCAATTATCAAAAACCAAATTTCATTCCCATATAACTGTGTCGTCAACGAATATCGAATGCCATCCGTGTTAACTGGTTCAAATTAATATGCGATATAACGAACCTACACTTGATACCCATTAACTGATGTAAGGCGTAAATTGGAACGATAAACAGCAGCCTAATAACGTTGTTTGTCGAAGTGCGTTTCACCAGGCGTATGTTTGTCTTCGAGATTAGCACGTTTAACGAGATGTTACGGCTTTTCTTTTTTTCCTAAATCCAACTGGTCTCCAATTAGAACGAGCTGCGTGTATTGCGTACTTTCACATGTTAGATGCACGCTATATAATTATATAATTATATAATAAAGGACCGGGGTTCTATTTGAGTATCGTTTTGTTCGCGAATTTGATAAAGACGAAGTAACTGTAACTGCTTTTGGTTTTTTTTTTAATCCTATGTCCTTTATACCTTGCGGTGTCGGACTATTTATTTCTTATTTTTATCTCCCACAGGTTCCTGATCTCAATCCATCCCATACTTTTCCAATGTTCTATACACCTGCTCCTTCCAGGTGTTTCGGGGTCTACCTATTCTGTTTTTGCCCTCTGTTTTGGCTTCAAATATCCTCTTTGTGATTCGATCTTCTTCCATTCTATGTAGATGTCCAAGCCATCCCAGTTGTCTCTCTTCTATGACCACTTCTACTGGTTTGATATTTAGACTATTAGTGATTGTCGTGTTTCTGATTCTGTCTCTTCTAGTTACTCCTTCTATTCTTCTTAGGAATCTCATTTCCATGGCCGTAACTCTGCTTTTGATTCTATTCGTGGTTATCCATGACTCACTACCATATGTTAATGTTGATCTGACCACTCTTTTATACACCTCTGTTTTTATTTCTTTTTGGTATTTCTTTTTTATCCAGAAACGAATTTCTATAATATGTTATATATTTTTGCGGATTTCCCTATCCTCTCATTTACCTCTTTCTCTATTCTCCCATTGTCTTCAATGATTGTTCCTAAGTAGTTGTAACTTTTAACTTGTTCCAATGCTTTTCCCCCGATTTTGATGCTATGTTTTCTTTCTTCTGCTGCTATTATCATTGTGTTTGTTTTCCTCGTGTTTATCTCCATGTTTATTTTTGTTAGTTCTTCTTGGTATATTTTCAAGTTTTGCTGTAATGTCTCTTCCGAGTGTGCTATCAGTACTATATCATCTGCAAACATTAGTTCCTGTACGTTAATTGCATCCATTTTCTTCTGCTGCTATTATCATTTTATATTTAAAATTAGAATTACACTACGGAAAATAAAAGTTGAAAAGAAAAAATTGCAAAATTTATTGAATCTCTGATGTATTTAGATTGGGTTTTTGTTCTCTTAAGATTCTAGTGCTTTCTATGATACCCGAGTGAAGTTATCCGATGGGGCTATTGCTGTTAGGAGTATACGTAGTTTTGTAATGCATATCGATCTTGTATAGACTGCACCAAGGGTGCTCAGACTTGAACTACTGGCTACAAACGATCGACTGTGTAGATGCCGTAAGTATTTAAAATTGTAGAGTAGGTAGATAGGGTATATCATGGCGTAGGTAGGTTAGGAAAAACCGATATCCCAAAATGCGTCATATTTTACACATTTGGATCTTTGACTATCGGAAAAAATTGCAATGCTTTGCTTTCGATTGTTCCCGTCAAGCTTCAATTGAGTATATCTTCCAATCGCATTGATCTCCACTTGAAAGACTCTAGAGTATGTGCCCATTGACTCTGAATATTTGGTTTCCGGCCCAAATACCCCTGCACCTTTTCCTCTACCAATTTTGAAACCATCCGTGTACCATTTAATGGCATTTGCCTTTGGAAAGTAGGTGGAGGAGTCCCCGTTCCATTCTTTCTTGTTACTTGGCTTTGTAAGAAAACTCTTCTTGAAGCTATATTTCTTAATCATTTCATCGCTCGGTAGATTTAGAAGTGGGTTGAGACGACCAAGCTCTCTGAACGCAATCTCATTTCCTCGCCCAGGTTAGTCTACACATTGCCGCATGGGCCACTCTCTCCACCACTATGTGTAGGCGTATAACGTCTAAAATGAGCTCCAGGCCGCGGTTGGGCATGTTCTCATAGCTCCGATGATGCATACACATGCTAACCGTTGCGGCTTATCAAGGGTATTCCTGGTCGTTACGTGACTTCTGTCCTACATTCGATCAATGTTCCATCTTTCACGTTCCAAATGTTTCTCTTCTTAGTGAAAGGTACAATCGTGGTTCTTGATGAGTTGATGCTCAGCCCCACTGAATGACACCATTCATTGGTGATTCTAAGACTCATTTGTATTAGTTCGTAAAGGATTCTCTCAAACTCGCCTTTGCCTATTATAGCAATGTCATCGGTATATCCTATACAGTGTACGCCGAATTCCGTCAGCCTGTTAAGCAGTTCATCTACAACCAGGCTCCGCATCAAAGGCGAGCAAACACCGCGTTGAGGTGTTCCACGAGTGGTTCTGATTTTCGTAGTCTGTTACCTCAGTTGTTCTTGTGGAGAGCACCTCGTTTAACTGATCTATCATTTAATTAACGGTTGCAACTCCACTCACACAAATTTATTAATAATTCGAAGCACGTGGACTTTCATTGTCGGTAACAGGGTTGACGATGAGAGTCCACGTGCTCTCGAAACGCTGCGTTCCGCATAATTTATAAATTTGTGTGAGTGGAGTTTACTGCTGTACATGTAGATTGATCTATCATTAGTTGCAATTTACTTTTTAATGCGTTTATTGCGCCAATCATCTCAGTAATAGGTTTTTGTTTCCGATAGGTAATATCTTAATTTCTTTTAATTGTCCTACACATACAACACTCAGAAATATTTATGTTAATTATCGAGCAATTGCTGTATTTTGAACATTTGTTTCGTGTAGGGTCTTCCTTAGGTAATCACACACGTCTCCAGTATTTCGGCAATATACTGGATGTATGCTAGATGTACAGTTTATTATAAAGCAAGTACATAATTCTGTACCTCTCCCAAATTCTTTTTTATAACGCATTCACCCCCATTTACTTACTATCATCGCATTACTACGTTAGGAATACATTATTTTCGTGTTTGAATGGATTTTGTAAATAAGCCTTATTATTATGAATATATATAAAACATTAGATTGTAAGTGCCATTCTAATAAGACTAGTCCGAATTTCTCTAAATATTTTCAAAACAATTCTAAGTACAATACAATATATTAGATGCGATTCAACTTATGAAATGTAACGTATACGTTTCCTTTTTTCAATTTATCGTAGCATCTTAAAGATTCTATTTATCCTCCAACTCCGACTAAATGCTAATTTAATGTTCGCAAAGGTATTTTGCATTTGCAAACGGTACATCTCAAATCCTTCCAACACGACGGATGTCATTTATTAAAACTAGTTTGTGACTCGTATGAGACGCAAGAATGAATGACTGTTTTGTTATATTTTGGACAGGTAAAAAATTGAAAGAGACCGCTGTTATAGATTGTTTTTCGGCGAAGATCGACATAATTTGAAATTCAATCTCAAGTTAGTTTAGGATAATAGGCACGTGGCTTCTTGTATTCGATCCTCAAGATCAATCTCTGAAGGTTATCGTTATATGGACGCGTACATGAATGTTCTTTTCTCTTTATACCTACACTACCGCTCAAAAGTGTTTAGGCACTCTCACTGACAGCAAAAACGTATAAAAACTCAGCAAAAATGTTAATAATATTTATTTTATATGTACAAATACACGTACATGAATAAAAATATATTAAATAAATGTGAAAATTAAAACGTTTAATTTAAATTTTGCTTTCATCTATGTGGCCTCCTCTTGATTTAATAATTGCAGCACACAATCGAGGCGTTCTCGCAATAAGTTTTGCCAGAGTTTCTTGTGTTATTGAGGTCCAACTCGATTGCAATTTGTTCCACACGTCAGTAGCTGATGTCGGAGCCGATTTCCGTACTTCCCGATCTAGTTCTTCCCATAGTAACTCGATTGGATTCAAGTCGGGGCTCTGGGGAGGCCATTCCATAATTTTAAGAGTTCCTTCCTCTTCTAAATGGCGTAAATAGTCTTTACATAATTTAGAGGAATGTTTTGGGTCATTATCGTGCTGGAAGATAAAATTTTGACCCAAAAGTCGAATTCCGGAAGGTATTGCGTGGTTCTCCAAAATTTCGCGCTAGCCTTCTTTTTTTAATATACCGTCAATTTTCACAATGTTTCCTACACTAGTGCCTCAGCAAAACAGCCCCAAATGATGATAGAACCTCCACCATGCTTCTCGGTAGCAGCAATACTCTTCTCTGGCACGTTCACCCACAGATCTTCTTACGAATATGCGTCTTCGGGTTCCGAACAGCTAAAACTTGGACTCATCCGTCCATAGGACGTTGTTCCACTCTTCTATGGTCCAGTGTTGGTGTTCACGAGCCCATTTAAGTCGCTTTTGCTTGTTTTGTTTGCGTAGTAATGGCTTTTCATCGCAATACGTCCATGGAGCTCGGCTTTGACTGTAGAAACACTAACTAGTTTTTGGCGACCAACATTTAATTCTGCGGTGATTTCCGGGGCTGTTTTGCGGCTATTTAACCTGCTGGTAACCACTATTCTGCGATCATCTGCAGATGTTGTCGCTTTTGGCTTTCCACTCCGTCTTTTATTAAGAAAACTGCCAGTTTCCCGATATTTTTTTACGTTATAGTCAACCGTAGCGTGGCGTATTTTCATTTTTTTGACAATTTGTCGATTACTTATGCCACTTTTATGGTAAGCTATTATAAGCGTACGTGTCTCCGTACTAATTTCTCTTCGCGGAGGCATTTTAAAAAATTGTCACACGATATTTCGCTCACGACGTGAATAGAGTAACCAGTACCACACTACAACTGACCATAGGTTACAGATTTCACTATAATCTTCTAGGAAGGTAATTTAAACATTATTACCTACAATCTAACAGATGACTAAATTTACCCAATAAATTCAGAGGTATTGTTATTGTAATTGCACCGCAATAAACAGTTTATGGTAATCCGACCAAGTGCAGGTAAATGATAGTAAACCTTATGCGATATAATGGGTGTTTATCTTACTGAACTACATTTTAAATACGTATTTCATTTTATTATAATGTTTTTTTGGTAAACATAATGCTATATGAATAATCCATGAAAACAGGGGTGCCTAAACACTTTTGAGCGGTAGTGTATATAAGTAGATGTGTTTTTCGTATAATAAACACGATGAAATTGAATTCAAATGAAGTTGCGTGGTTTCGACAAAAGAATCTTGCGATAAAAGTTATCTAGAAACCAGAAAAATCTACACAATATAAAATTTGACCTATGTACTCATTTTGGTTAAGACTTTATTACCATTATTATTACTATTATTTGAAGTAATCCTATTAGAGATCTACTAATATCCAATCCCAATATATATATATATATAGATATAATAGTTTACTAAACAGAGATTTTACATGGAAATTAATGAACTAGAAAAACAAATACACAGCACAATTATCCATTGTATAACAAGGGTCGTTCTTCATGTTATTATTAAGTATTGGTACTTTACCTCGACGAATTTACGAGTACATAATTCACGTTAGTCAATTATAAGTCAAGGTAATTTACTCGCTTTTGTGTGTAACAAAAATATTTAAACGCATAAGATTTACGTTTACGTTTTCGAACGTATAGACACCTTTAATCGTTTCGTCGTTAGCTACAGACTATAACGATTGTACGGTACTCTTATCGATATTTAGAATTACCACTGGACGAAGACATTAATGATGTATGCCTTGTCCTTTTAAGCGCCTTCATTACGGTGCATGAGATTCAAGTGTATTGCGACTACGCTTGTTACTGTATCGTTGTCATGGAAACGGATTTTTTTTTTGTTGATAGTTTAAATACGTTGATGGAAACAGATTAGTTGGATTGAACTAGCAATGGTTGGGATGATATTTTGGATAGCAAAAATATACGGAATCAACGTACCTTTACCTTTGACTTATTATAAAATTGAGTGTAGACTGAAACTAAGTAGAACTCAGCTGAAATAGTACCTTCTATGCTTCGACCTATTTATTATATAGAGGTGATTCATCAATTTGTTTAAAATCACAAAGCCATTTCCTTGATAGTTTTCATCCTCAGTTTCAATTACATCTTCATTGATACTTTGAATCTTCTGAGATTCTTGGTCAACTTCAAATTACTCCCAAAGGATATCATCACCAGACTGGATGGAAATATCGTCACACGAAATAGTTTTCATCTCACAATAAATCAAAAACGGATAGAACGTAAGCAGTGTTACCTATCTCGGAACTGCTGTAAATGAACAATGGAACCACTCACACAACATCCGAAACGAATAGGAACCATTACAAGAACAAGACTCCATCTTCCTTTTCATATTTTGCATCATTAATCGTTTCTTGTAATGCACATTTGCAATCTCTTCGGCTTCCCCATTTGCACTGTTATCTCACGCTAATTTGTTCAAAATTTTGTCTCTGCTCGAAGGAAAATTTTCCATGGCTTCGGATCAAAACCCAGGATGCTACGTTTGTTTTAGGTGTCGATTTTCTTTCAAGTCTCTTACAATCTCCTCTTAGTGGTGGCAAAAATTTTTCGTCAAGCTTTTTAATTGGGGGAGGACCTCTTTCATCTCAAAGTTAGGTTAAATGAGTACTGTTTGGTGGCAATAAAATAACTCTTATATAAATTTCCTGGGAAAGCGGTGTAATTTGAAGAGTTTGGCCTATCCTAAATGGAGTTCGAATACAGCAGAGCAATTCTGGAACATCAATCCCCAAATAAATCTGCATCAAATCGCCCAAATTTGCTTCGATTATACTATGCTCTGCGTGGTCTAATTTAATCCATGCTATCCAGATCTCAATAAGCCTCATAGACGATATATAAAGGCACGAATATTAAGCATGATAGAGGTCGCCACTTTTGACGAATCCATAATTCTTTTTTGCTTTTTTTTTAAGAAGAACGAAGAACCACTTCCCGGTTCATGCGTAAAATTACTTCTGCCGTAATTGACTATGGAATCTAAACGAACTATTATTAGCGCATTAATTAAATTGACAAAATATCGGTTAATGATGGAGAAACTAATGACTGTGACAGTAATTTTTTTGTCTCTGCTTAGAAATCAAGACACCAACCTTTGCCTGGTTTATCCTTTGAAATGAATTACTTGGGGTCCTTTGCTGTTTAAATATTTTTTTTTACTAATCCTCATACATCATCACTTTCTAAAGGAAATCCCTAATCAGATGCAAAAACAATACAATTTACAATAGCAGTTCACAGGTATAGTAGTAAACTCCACTCACACAAATTTATTAATTGTGCGGAACGCAGCGTTTCGAGAGCACGTGGGCTCTCATTGTCAACCGTGTTACCGACTGAAAGTAAAAATTGTATCACACATGCAAATTATTTTCTACGCAGGCTCTAACATTTCTAAAACATATGACTATTTACAATCAACTCGGTGGTCTAATGCCTTTTTCGGGAAAGGATGGACCGAAAGCGAACCGTATCTTTAACAGGGCCTATGGTAATAAATCCATCAAACTCGAGTGTGCAATTGGGGGTGGTTCTCTGTTCAATAAGTTTCCGTTCTTTTTCATACATATCGTTTCGTACGCGTCTAATTCTCTATACGAGTTCACGTTTTTAAGTAGTGTCAGATTTTTTAAATCAATCTTATGTCCGGATTTTACCATATGCTCTGCTACGCTTGATAGTTCAGGTTTGTCGAAACGATAGTGTCTAATATGTTCTTTGAACGTCGTTTCGATACTCCTTTTTGTTTGTCCAATATAAACTTTCTCACAATCATTGCATGCGATTTGGTATATTCCAGACCCTTTTATCATCTCCGGTTTATCTTTGGGATTCCCTAAGAGATTCTTTAAGTTGTTTTTTGACACAAAAGACACGTTCATATTTAGTTGTCGGAAAATTTTACTTAACCCTTTTACTGTTGGGTGAAAAGGAAGAGTTATAAATTTCTTATTACCGATGTCTGTTAATGTCAAGGTCGTGGAATCTCTGAAGTGTTGTTTGTATTGGACCTTCCTTAAAATACGGTCGACATCCATAGAAGAGAAACCATTGTACCTCGCTACATCTTTGATATACTTTAATTCTTTGTCGTACCTGCTCTTGTTTAGCGGAAATCTGACGAGTCTATTGACCAGAAAACTAATCGCGGACATTTTTTGTTGTTCGCAATGGTGCGAATCAAACGTGATGAATCTGTTGGAATTAGTTTCTTTTCTGTAGATGTCTATTTCTAATTTATTGTTATTGCGTATGACTAGAGTATCTAGAAACGGAAGGCGATTGTTCACTTCTTCTTCAATAGTAAACTTGATCGTGGTAAATTTTGAGTTCAATTCTGCTAGAAAATCTTGTATGTTTCCTTTGTTGGTATCAAACACAGCGAAAATATCATCTACGTACCTAAGCCGAATTCTCGGGAAATATTTGGTTTCTTTTTTCAGGTTCGTTTCAAATTTGCTCATGAAAAGGTTCGCAATAAAAGGAGATAAAGGATTACCCATCGCCGTGCCTTCCACCTGTTCGAACCATTTTCTGCCTATTTGAAAACAATTTTGTGACATGCATAATTTAGTTAACCTTTTATATTCCGCGGTTTTCACGTCATCTACGTTATTTAATTTCAAAAATTCAACCAAATACTCCAGCGTTTCTGGAATTGGTACGCTTGGGAAAAGTGAACAAACGTCGAATGATACAAGGACTTCCCCATCTTTTAATTCAGTCTTTTCAATTTTATTTACAAAATCTACGGAGTTTTCTACACATAGGTTATCTACTTTCTGGGGCAAGTTCTTATATTCATTCACTAGCCATTTGGACAATTTGTATGTTGGAGAATCAATGCCGGATACTATAGGTCTCATGGAATTACCTGGTTTGTGAATTTTTGGAAGACAATACATTTTTGGAATGGTAGGGTTTGAACTTGTTATTTTGAATTTCAGGTTATTATTGATTAAGTTGGGACAGTCCTTAATAGTATCTTTAGTGATTCTAATCATTGACGGTAGAGGGGTTTTCTTTAATTCTCTGTACGGTCCTGACACTAACATAGTGTTGACGCGATTATAATAATCCGGTTTGTCCAGAATGACTATTTTATTTCCTTTATCTGCTTTAAGGTAAAAACAATTTTTATTTCTCAGACTTTTAATGATTCCTAAATTCCTCCTATCTCGGCCGCAATTTTTATCATTTTCTAAATTCCTCGAAATCTGAATTTTGCACGCGTTTCTAACGAAGTCTTTTGTAGCTACATCTAACTTTCTAATGTTTGTTTCTATTGAGCCAATTGAATCCTCAACGGGCGATTTCGGTCCGCGAATACTATATCTTAATCCTTTATTTAGGAGGTTCATTTCGTCTTTATTAAAGGTCTCAGAAGATTGGTTGTACACGAATGGTGTTCTCTCCATGACATTCACATTCTCGTTGCTTGACTTTTTTGGATAGAGTAGCCTAAATTTTCTATTGACAGTTACCATTTTTAATTTAAATTTTCTGTTAACGCGTTCGACGTTACGTCTTTGGAAATCACACCATTTTTGAAAATTGTTTTCGTCTAAATTCTTTGTTAATTTCAGGTGCAATGTGTATAATTCTGTATGTATAGAATTATACAATAGCAGCTTTACTTCTCCATATAATGTCACCGTCAAAATTCCTGTTTCTAACATTCCATTGCTACTCTAATATTGTGCTAGCGCATATTTTATTATAACCTTATTTGAATAGTTCCTGTAACTGCGAAAATCCACACACCTTCCATATTTTCGTAACAGAATTCGTCTAGTCACCCCCAAAATCATAAAAAAGATTAAAATGATACGCTACTGCTTTCTAAGGTAGTATTAGAAAGACTTTGAGGTTAAATTGTCGTTGTCCTCTAATGCGTTAACTCGGAGCAAAATGCTGCAGCGTTATTATTGTTCCAGCAGTTGTTCAGTAATTACGAAATAATCCATTTTCTTGCCTAATTTCTAAAGGCACGCACAATCGAAGCTCTCATTAATTCTTTGCGATTTGACATGTTAAAATTTCGGTGTTGTACTTTTTTTTATATACAAGTCACACCCAGAATCTAATTTGCAAGTAACAATTTGACTACAACATGAGAAACAGGTCTTGGAAGTTATAGTTCTCATTTTTTTTTCTTATCGAAGTAATTTTTTCTGGTATGTTTTTTTTCTACTTCTGATCGAGACACAGGTGGAGTTAGAGGTGTCTAAATTGTAAGATCGATCGCATTGAAAGAAGGTGATTGAACCCGATGTTATAACTGGATCCAATCTAGATCAACATCTCTCAGAAGGTTCATAATACACATATATGCACATACACACTCGCATGAGTGTAAATTTATTGCAGCAATTCATTTGTATTTACACGCGACACTTTTGGACGCTCCGTGTGGACAAATATATGGACAATACGTGTTAAATTTTAACGGTACCTCACGTTAGTGTGAGACAAAAATTTTGTGCAACGTAAGGATTGTTCTATTATCAAACCATTTAGAAGATATTGAGTATCTCACTGAATATTATAGAGTAAGTAAATGAACATTTGATATCCATAATTGGATGTTATAAAATATTTCCTTTAGAAAACATTAATTTAAAACAGCAAATTAAACGTTTAATGGAACAGAGTGCAGTTGTTACGAATGAAAATGCGAATCTTTGAAATTCGAATACAGGAAATTAAACAATCTTTCCTAGGTCTTCTGCAATTGCAATGAAAGCATATTGTCGCCCCTCTTACGGTCTGCAGTTCATTGTAGAATCGACGGAAACACGTGTATATAGGAATGAGACTTGAACGTTTTTGTAGTTAGTCGTATATGCTGAATGAGGTTATAATGTAACACGTCAATCATCTTCATTAATGACAACAATTTTTTATACGTCAAGGTCGTTGGTGCATTATAACTACGACGACATGCTTGCTAATACGAATTTAAAATTTATTCATTAAATGTTGAGGTTTAGACATCCGTATTAATACAAAACAAAACATTCAGAAAGCGGTTAATATATTTGCATAACAAGTAGATGTTAAATTTTATTTAGGAATTGATCTACATAAATAAATTCTACGCTATCTAATCTATACCACACCCAGCAAAATTTCTATAGCAATTACCTTTTTTTTTCCTTTTCTAATATATTTGACATCTTATTCATTAGTAATAATAACATTTATTACCCAATGATGAATGTTACAATCTCATTTTAAATATTAAATATATGCAGAAGTACAACATACAATTGTAAAATATAAACAAAGATTACACATGTAAATACCGTGACAACGCAATTCGCAAAAATATATGGAGTATCTAAAGCCACAATCTGTAAAATTTAGCGATTCAGGACGAAAATTCTACAACATATGTCAGATACATACTGGGGCTCGGAAAATCGCAGAAGAATGCCCAGGCACCTCGAATGGAAAATCGTCTGTTTAAATCGTTTTTAAAACAAAGGGATAATCATGTTCCAATTAGCAAAATTATTGAATGAAAACCTAAAAGAGACCGAAAATTTTATAGGCAGTGATGGTTGGCTAAAAAGATTTAAAAGCAGGTATGGAATTCGACTGGTGTCGGTATCTGGTGAAAAATTATCGGCACCATCACAACTAGTGCACGCTCAAGCAGCAGGAATTTTTAATCAAGCGTTAGATTGGGCTGAAGAAAAAGACATATTATATTCCGATATTTTAGTGCTCCGTAAACTACGGGCAATTGCATTAAATTTAGGCAAACAAAAATAGAACATTATTTTTCAAAATAATGTAAAATTTTTCTTTTTAATATTACAGTGAAATCTTCCTTGAACGGACACCAACGCGACCAACTGAAGATGTCCGTTCAGGAGGGGTGTCCGCATAAAAATATGTAGTAGATACAACAAAAATCGTGTTTTAACGAAAAATGAATACATTAAAGAAACTGGGACATTTAAATCGTATATGTATATAAATGTTTTTAAAATAAATAAGAAACTTTAAACTTAAGAAAAGAAAGTTTATTTCCTTTAGATATATACATACAAAGTATAATATATGTATGTACATAGATACATAGAGGTAGTATGTAATACAAAATAATGAAATGAATAGTCACTTTAAGGACGTAAAAATTCATATATTGTTGTTTGTCTTCTTTCTTTTTCCTTTAAAATGTCGTCTTGAAATCGTATTTGTAATTTAGAAAGAAGCTCCAAAGACTGTGTATCCCCGTGACTTTCGGCAAAACTTTTGAGCTGCTTGGTCAGGGTAATAGCTTTACCATAATTTGGGATAGCTTCTGTTGGCACTGGAACCTCATCTACATCAGAATCTTACGAAAGTTCTTGTATTTCAACTGGATTTGCAATTTCTTGTTCTGAATCTGGATCTTCAACATACAAATCTTCATCTACGTTCAAAAAATCATTAAGGTTTTCATTATCCGTCAATTTCAATAAATTCTTATTTTTGAGGATATCTGAAAGTACACTAAGAGGCAAATCATCCTCTAGGTCAGATGTATCAGCGTCAATTAACTGGTCTTCACTTTGCATATTTGCATGATTAAATCCTGCTTTGTGGAAGCAATTTTTTTCTTTGGTTACTTGGTCCCAAGCGGTGTTTGCTAAATAAACTGCATCCAGTGGTGTAATTTTCTTTATTAACTCAAAAGCTATACCAGCAGTTTCAATGTTTACTAGCAGATGTTTGAGTATTAGACTTCGGTAATAAGTTTTAAAATTCTTTATAATCCCCTGGTCAAGTGGGCGAACGTCTTTCGGATGAGATCCCGCATTGTCTAAGAATAACAAAATGTTTCTTTTCTCTTTAGCCATTTTCCAATCTAGGTCCTGCAACCACTCTGTCATAATTTGTCCTGTCATCCAAGCTTTCTTATTGTATTTCCAAGTTGCAGGCAGGTTATTTATATTAATGTTTTTAAAAGCTCTTGGTTTAGCTGCCCTACCAATGACTAGGAGTTTTTTTTTTTTTTCACCTGCCATATCTGCACAATGCAAAATTGTAAACCTCTCTTTGGGACACTTACCCCCAACACATTTTTCCTTCTTTAATGTGAGCGGTTTGTCGGGTAGAGCCCTATACAGGCCTGTCTCATCGGCATAATAGATGTCTCTCGGTGAATATCCCTTAATCAAAGGACATTTTTTAAAAAACGATGAAACATCTTCAGCATTAACCGAAGCTCCTTCTCCCGAAATCGCTTTAAAACTAATATTGTGGCGGATTTTAAATTTATTGAGCCAACCAGAAGAAGCACTGAATGTAGAATGTCCCAAAGAAGCGGATATTTCTCTTTTTTGTCACGACAAACCTATTGGTAATCTCACTTTTTTTATCTATTTTAGAATTCAATATGAAAAGAAAATCAACGCATTAATACAAGAAAACCTTATCTAAAAAAATCATATGCATACCTATTAAAGGGATCCCCTCATGCCGAGCTGCTGTAAACCAGTCATAACACAATTTGTCAATTTTAGTACCATCACCCGTCAAAAAGCTTCTTTTTTCATTCAAATTGTTGTTCGACGTCCATTTGTTTAGAAGGATTTCTTTATGTTTAATTATATCTGCAGCTTGCGTTTTTCCAATATTAAAACGCTTGGATAAGTTCCTTACACTTAATTTCTCTTTATTGTAAACTTCAACAATCTCAATTTTTTGTTTAAGCGTGAGAATTTTTCTATTTGGAGCCATTTCTACAATGAATGTGTCGCCCACTGTGTCTTTTCCGCATAGACATCGGATTAATATTGAAAGCAGATTCAATCGAAAGCGTACACCCAAAGAATTAGAACGGTAAATCCCCGACCAACTTGGGGAAGTCCCTAATTCACGCCAGGCAGAAATGCATGACATAGGCTGCGTTTGTACCGAAAGATTAAAGTCCCAGCAAAATCGGCGCGATTGAGAAATGCAATAGCAATACTCTCGATATAAAAATAAGATAAGGCGTTTCTTTTTATTTTATTATTTGGCCGGTTAAGAGAACATTTTCTCGTGTCCGCGTCCGTTCAAGAGAATGTCCGTCCAAGAAAGAGTTAATACAATGGAAATTATACGAGAGCCGGTCGGGACCATAAGAAACTGTCCGTTTAAGGGAGGTGTCCGTGTAAGAGGGGTGTCCGCGAAGGGGAATTTCACTGTATATGTATTATGTTATTCATTGTTCATAATTTATTTTTCAATAAACATGCATATTTTCCTTTTTACAATTTCTTTATGAATAAAATAAAGTTCGCTAGTGTAAACTTTCAGTAATGTGAACAATGCTTGGCTGGTATCGTTCACATAATCGAGCGTCTAGTGTATATGTATAATATCTACAGTTCGTTTATAAGGGACTCGCATATGACGCACTTTTTAAATGCAATTCTAAATAATAGAGAACTTTTATCGTTGATAAATGTTTATTAAACTGTGAGAAAAAATATAAGAGAAATTTATAAATAAACAAAATACACACGACAATTTTTAAATATTTGTTAAACACCTCAGACTACTACGAACTGATGATTGTCTGTAGACCTACATAAATAACACTAAAGAAATAAATAAATACCTGCAAGTCATTTATACATTCTCACATCTAATAGAAAACGAGAATCTCCAAGAAATTATTAATGATAAATATATACTAAACGCTTACTCGTGTTGCACAAATAATAAGTAATCTAAAAAATACCTATCCATTGAGCTCGACGAGTGTTAATGTTATCTAGATTTCTTGTTTGTTAGTTGTTTAGGGTATTGCGCAATTTTACAGTAGACTTGCATATTGCGCGCGTGGGATATCGTAAAATTATCAATGTTTTTCATCGAAATCGAAAGAATTAGTGGCACAGTTACATAAGAGAATGGACCTCATTAAGTGAGATTATATTATTTCCTGAATTTATAATATTAATTCAATTATTTTAATTATAAAACCAATGTGAAGGAATATCAATAGTTTTTGTCCGCGTATTATATTCTTATACATATATCTATTATATATATATATATATATATATATTGTCCAAACACCCTTCTCGAGGATACCCGCCTTGGTATAATTTCGAAATAATCAAGCTACTTCAAATAAAGAATTATTACCTTCGTAGGTGGAACAAGAGTGGACGGGAGATTTACCACATTGAATTTAAGCGTTTGAGGAAATTAGTTAAAGACAAAATTAGAGTTGTATATGTGGAATATCAGACGGCGGCTGCAGAAGATATAGCACAAAATCCAAAGCTAATCTGGCAGTACATAAACGCGCGCCGTAATGCATCAAGAATACCTGGATGTCTCACTTTGAACGGCTCCACTGTTGATGATACCAGCAACATTGTTCGGACCTTCGCAGATGAATTCCCTAGAGTGTTTCTGTCTGTTTCAGAAGCATTACTGGGGCTCCAGTCTATTGATAGGGATCTCATTAGTGGTAGTTCTTTGATTGGATCTCTTACAGCACGCGATATCTTAAAAGCATCTAAGAAGTTAAAATCTAATTTTACTGCTGGTCATGACGGCCTCTCCGCATTTTTTGCACGTGATTGTTGTGTAGTACTATGTAAACCTCTAGCTAGAATATTTAACTTGGCCGTAAGTTCTTCTACCTTTCCTGACGCTTGGGAGATTAGCAGAATTACACCCGTGTTTAAGAAAGGTAATCGTTCAGACTTCCAAAATTATAGACCAATAAATATTTTATCCAACTTAGCACAAATTTTCGAATATCTTCTGTCTCACAGAATTTACGTTAGTGTCAAGCCTTACTTATCTTCGCGACAACATGATTTCATTCCAGGAAGGTCTACTGCAACCAACCTTGCTGAGTTAGCACAGCTTATTGCCGAATCCATTGAACGACGTCAACAAGTAGATGTATTATACACCGATTTTAGTAAAGCATTTGACACTATCAACCATTCCCTTATGGTATCTAAGCTGAGTAGTTTTGGTTTTCCTCCAAGTGTAACACAATTGATCCGCTCGTATTTAACTGATCGTTCATGCTATGTTCACTACAATGGATATACATCCTTAACATTTTCTGCTTCCTCTGGTGTGTGCCAGGGATCCAATTTGGTCCCCTTTTGTTTAATATTGATTTGGATGAACTCCTACAGGGGCTGGACTGTAATGTACCGGCTTACGCGAACGATCTTAAGATCTACAATACCATAACCTCCCCGGCAGATTGTCTGTTTCTCCAGAACAGTCTGGATACTATTGTTAGATGGTGTACACAGAATGGAATTCATTTGAATCTGGATAAGTGTGCTGTTGTAAGCTACTCTAGATGTCATAGACTCTACAATTTTCATTATGCTGTGAGTCAGGCTATTGTTCCTAGGCACTCGTCTGTGATGGACCTGGGCGTGCTGTTTGATGCAAATTTGTCGTTTATAGACCACATATTATCCGTACGATATTCTGCGATGAAATCCTTAGGATTTCTCATACGATCCTGCAGATCATTCAATAATCCTGCCTCGCTAAAAGCATTATACTATTCGCTTGTCCGTACTGGTTTGGAGTATGCCTCCATAATTTGGTATCCTCACTATCTCCATCTGCAAGTACTACTTGAAAGAGTGCAAAAACCATTTTTGAAATACCTGTCCTTCAAAATTGATGGCACTTACCCTGGACGCGATATTGATTATGCGGATCTACTGACGAGACACGGCTTTGTATCGTTATCGGATCGAACGAAGGAATTTAGCAGCCAATTTCTACTTAAACTGATTAATCACGCTATTGACGCTCCATCCCTTCTCTCCAAAATTAATTTTGTGGTACCTCAGTACGATACCAGGTCATTCCCTAATTTTAAGGTCCCGTCATACAAAACTAATGTCCTGCTTAAAGCACCCATTACGCATATGATTAGAAATGCCAAGGAATTACTTGATGGTTCTTTTTGTTGAAGTGTCTACATGGATTTACATTGTCGTCCTATTTTGTTCTTGCATTCTTGTGTCACCGAGCTATTTTTATGTTTATGATTCAGTTGTATCATTTTGGATTAATTCTAATTTATTACTGCGTTATAGATTACATTATTCTCGCATTGTCCTGTAAATGAAATTATTTTCTGTTGGGCAATAAAAGATATTATTATTATTATTATTTGAAATATGAACTCTACCTTTTGTACTGGGTGTGACCACATTTAATCTTTTATTCTAAAATATTTCCTTTCACATATCATTTACTTTTCATTCGAAACAGGCACATTTCCCACAAAATTTAAGTTATCTACTGTAAAGCGTCTTTTAAAAAAAAGGAGATAGGAATAATTTTAGTAACTATCGGCTTATTAGTTTGTTACCTGTGTTTGCCAAAATTTCTGAATCTATACTGAACAAAAAACTGATTAAATATCTAAAAATTTTTAATTTTTGCCAATCAACACTGATTTTATCCTGATAAATCTACAGATACTCACAACAATTTTTAACCTTCTCAAAAATATTTATAGTAATTTAGGCAGTAATGAATTGATTTAGTTAATCGCAGTATACTCCTTTATAAGCTCGAGGGGTATGGTGTTAAAGGTGTTTCGTTAAATTAGTTTCGATCTTACCTTAAAGACAGAAAACAAAGTGTTTTCATTAAAGATTCGCAATCTAATTTTTTAGATATGAATATTGGCGTACCTCAAGAGTCCGTTTTAGGTCCTACATTATTTCTATTATTTATCAATGACTTACCAGCAGATTTATTTCAACCACAACTTGTATGCTGGCGATATTATTATTTTATTACATTCAAAACGTTTATGAACACACCGTCCAAAACATGCTTTTTCCTAAAACAGCCCAGATGTGCTTGTAAACAGGAAATGCTCAAAATACTTTATTATTCAAATTTCGTGACCCGTATGCGTTTTGATATTATGCATTGGGGAAGCTTTCCTTATGAAAAAGCCAGCAATTAGAATTATTTTTAATATGAATTACACTGACTCGTGTAGAAGTATTTTTAAAGAAAACGCATTGTTTACTTTTTACGATTTATATATCTATGAAACGTTGTGTTACGATTTTAAACACAAGGAGGAGTTATCAATAATTATCTTCTGTCTCCTTCTCACAGGAAAGCAATTTTTCAAAAGAGGTTCCAGTAAAAAGAGTTCTTAATGGAAAGATATATTCAAGTACCATTTAAACAGGAAGCAAGTTTAAATATGCACATATACAGATATAACATCAGATATTCATGCATAGGTAATACAAAACAGCTTACTGTCTATTTTATCTTATCTACCCCGAAAGAAAAAAGAAACAGAGTCTTACGCACAAGCGACCTATGACCCCTACAATGACGGTAGAAAATATCTTTATACTGCACTCAACTTAATTATCTACATACGCGTCTAAAAATAACCGATGCAACTAATAGCCTGTCTAAATAACACAACAATTGCTGCATATTTACACTGATCGTGTCAAATCGACGGCTAGGCGGTGTATAAGTTGATATCTTGATATGATTACTTTGTAGAAAATCAAACTTGGATTACGTCGTCTTTAAGCTAACGTTTTATTCTTTTGGCATTGATAAGTTTGAATAAAAATAGCAGCGTTCAAATATGTACCTAGCACTTTGCACATGTTTTTTTCCGCTTTTTTTAAACGCTAACGTTGGTGCATAGTACTCGTGTTATTTTTAAAAATTTTCTACGCAACATTTAAAATTCCGAATGGTCTTTTTTTATTTCGGTACTACGGAGGCGTGTTGCAGGAAGATGATTATTGCGGAAAAAAACCATGCCGAAGCTTTTCAAAATATTTTACAAAATCTCGTAACTTGCATGAACTTTAGGGGTCAATTTAATTCTATTCACTATAGGTTTTTCTAGATACACTGAATTTAATACCTGACATATACAATTTTAAAGTGTATATTTTCTAGATGTTCAGTTCCAAGTCTTTCAAATGATTGGTGATCCGTTTTTAATTCTTCTTAATTTATTGGAGCAACAGGCATCTCAGAAGAACGCGTTGGCCATATCCGACACGAAATTTTGCGTATGAAAAAGCTTTTGGCGCGATGCGTACCGCGTTTGCTCACACCGTAAGTAAAATTGAAATCGGATGACCGTTTCGAGGGAGTGTCCGGCCAGGAACCAACGCAATCCAAGGGATTTCTTCGTGCGTTTCGTAGCCGCGGATCAGACTTGGATCCACTACTGTATACCGGAAACTAAGGAACAGTCGAAGTGGTGGACTATTCCGGGCGAATCGGCTCCGAAGAAAGCAAAGACCGTTCCATCGGCTGGAAAGGACTATCTGCAGCGATTTATTGAGCCGATTCGATGAAGTATTGAAGAGATTTGCTTCAAATGAGGAGGTCACCGCCGCTACAGATGGTTATTTTGCAGACCTCGAAACATCCTACTTTTCTGACGGCTTGAAAAGACTGAAGCACCGTTTGAGAAAGTGTATTGATATTCGAGAAGACTACATCGAAAAATAAAAATAAAAAACCACACCAATACCGTCTTTTTCTTGTCGATTCTGGAAACATTCCAGGTCGCCCTCGTACGTGCAATAAAAACCTGAAGCCTTTAAATATACTCTTTTTCACTTTTCTACACCTTCAATAACTTTTTCTTTATCTTTGTATATGTATATCGTATATAAACCAAGATATTACCACGGAAACTAACCCATAAATTCCCCATTTCAAATTCCACTTCCCAATGCCCAAACAATGTTGAATATAAGCCGTTCCTGTATCCACTCCGCCATCTCTGTTCCGCTATTGATTGTTCCGCGAGAGAATGGTGTAGGAAGCCGCGTCATATGGTCTTTACAGAAATCGATGCCGGAGAATACGACTACACGGCCCCTTTCCCTACTCTAGGGTTCATTTCACCCCAATTCCAAGACAGGCAAAGTGTATAAACAGCTCGGCGAACGAGATAAGCGCTTTAATGTCGAGCATTATGAAATTTTGATACGCGTTTAGGTAATGCGCAAGGTGGATATTGTACTGATCGATATTGTTTGTAAAATTGAGTCAATCTCCCGTTTAAAACGCACTCAAGTTAATAATTAGAAGAGAAGATGTTAGGGAAATAAGTTGGGGAAATTAGGAGGTTATTTGTCTTTTCTGTGAAGCAAGCGGGTGATTTTATTTAAAGCTGAACGGATATTAAGTGCCATTAAAGCCTTGTGTTGGTGGAAACTTGAATAAAACGATCTTCATTCTGCGATGAATGAAATTTTAAGATTTGAAATGAGAACTTGCAACTTGCTACTAATGTTAAAAGAGGTGTATTTCAGGCACTTTTTCAGAAGAAATTCAACAAAATTTGTCGATCAAAGACTAGCTGAAATGAAAAGAGGATTGATACTAGGAATGATGTACAGTAATTTTAGAAAAAGAAAGTTTAACTGTTGAAAATTTCAAAATAAAGTAGAGTAAACGCTCGCTCATGTAAATACCCGCGGTCATGTAAACAGAAAATTGTTATTATAGGATCAAATAGAACGCCCGGTAATGTAAACAAGCTTGCACCACGTACAATTCGATAATGTAAAGAGTTTGGGGTACCGCTTATTTCCCGATTTACGTGGGTAATTGATTCGATCAAAAGAATGTTTACCTAAACATTTTCAGCGCCGGCAACGGTTGTTCCCCGATTTATGTATGGGATTCCTGCAAGCGTTGGCTCTTTTCCCTCTTGTGAAATAAACTAGTTTGCAGCTAATATCACGCCAGACAGACATGGCATCCACATCTAAAATTAAGCGATTCAAGTCACAAATTTTACAACATGTCTCAGATACGTACGAAGGCCCAGGAAAACGCAGAACTTTAAAAAATGTCCAAGCACCTAGAGTGGAGAATCGTCTGTATAAATGGTTTTTGAATTACTTAAAGAGAGAGCAAAATTATTGATTGAAAACCTAAAAGAGACCGAAAATTTTGTAGCCAGTGATGGCTGGCTAAGAAGATTTAAAAGGAGATATGGAATTCGATTGCTGTCCGTATCTGATGGAAAATTATCGGCACCATTACAACTACTGCAACCGTTTAAGGGGAAGTTAATTAACAGAATCAAAGAACTACATTTAAATGAGGAGCAAATATACAATGCAGATGAAACCAGTCTTTATTGGAAATTATTACCTACGTCGACATAATCGAGCGTCTACTGCATTCTACTACTACACCACGTCAAAATTCTCTTACATAAATCCTTCATTCGTATCCCCCCTTCTACCACAACGATCCCCCACCAGTATCCAACGCAACGCGCCCTATATCTTTGCCCCCTATTCCCTTTCCTCCCGAGCGCCACGCGAAACCCTTCCATGGCAACTCTCTGTTTACCTAGTGCTCTAGAAGAGATTGCTTGGAATTTTAATGGAAGAAAGATTTTCACGATCACTACTACGATTTACTATGGAGATTGACAATTAGGGGGAATGGTAGCATAGAGGAATAGAAGAGGGGAAGGGGACGTTCGCCCGCCTCAGAACGTCAAGGGTTGACGGCCTTTCCGATAGCGTAACAATGCGAAGTCATCATGTTTATAAACGGGAGTTGGAGACCCGAGCCGTTTTCGTGACATCAAAGAAAGGGATGTTGACGATAAAAGGAGAGGACGAACTTGAAAATTTCTCCTTGAGAAGATGATGGGGTTGTATTTAATTACGCGATAGGGTTTTGGTAGAGGGTTATGCGTATGGATATCTATTATTTAGGTGGTTGCTTCGTAGATTTGTTCTATAAATGTCTTTGTAATTATTATAAAATTTATCTTATAAAAATCTTTTAAGTAATTGTCTTGAATGGTTACATAACATCAAATGCACTAGTATAAATTTTACAAAACAATACTGGATGTTTAGAAAGTAAAAGATCAAAGCTTTTGTCCCGAAAATATTAGTAAAATTTCTGAGTTTTCTTTTGTGAAGTTGGTTATTATTGTTTATTAAAACATCGAAGAAAATAACGTAAAATTCACTAATTTATTGTTGGTACTTTTCCAAAATACCACCAACAAGCATTTGATCTTTATTTTATCTACTAGGATATGTTGCAACCCTTGGATAGTTTTAATTAAAAATATTCTCGTCACTTTGTCATCAAAAACACCAAAAACATCAGATACATGAATCAAACGTTTCCATGTTGAAGCCTGTAAAGTATTTTGAGAGGTTAGTACGACAGTTTTCTTCTAGTCGCTTCCATTTTGAAGCCAATAAAGTAATTTGAGGCGTGCGTTAAAGAATTTGTTTCTATTTCAGTGAAATAGTTATTGCAGAAAGATTTTGAAACCAAGAAAGCTATTGATCGAAGCTTATACGGTAAAAGGCGTAAATCTGCCCCAATTAAAACAAGTTCTTCGTTAAAGATTGTGATTTTTAAAGATTTTCACTTTTTCCAATTTCTGCATTTCATCCGAAATATCACCAAAATTTAAATAAGCAAATTGTGTCACTGAAAGATTTTGATATTTTTGAATACACAGAGTTATTGCTTCAAAGCTCTTAGCAAACAAAGGGTTTATATTTCCTCTAGTGGTTCGAAATTTGCTTTTGTTTTATGATTCGTATCTTCAAGTACTTACCGTGCAAATAAACGAGTAATTTTCAATAAGTTTGTCAACTACAGTACTTGCAATATATCTTTCTTTGCAACGAGTGATTGCTTTAACTGACATCCAAAAATAAAGTTCTGCAATATCTTGTTTGATATTATTATTTCTCCGAAGAAACTTTTTTAAAGACGGAAATATTGTAGTTTGTTAAGAAGCGTGGTGTAATTTAATCATTCGAGTGACTAATGAATGAAAACAAGTTGTGCCTATAACGGAATACTTAGAACCCAGATCTTTTATTATCAAAACATCTAATTTGATTTAACGTGAATATTATATATACATTTAGTTTTAAATTAAATTGTATCTATGTTCTCTTTTTTACGTATGAAGTTGTTGCACTCTTATACAGGGTGTCTATGAAATAAAATAAAAAAGTATGAAAAATAAAAAGACCTTTTTTTGTATAATTGAAACGGTTGTCGGGTTCCGCCGTGTCACTAGGTTTTTTTTTTTCCCCTGACGTTTCGCGAACAACTGCAGTTCGCATTTTCAAAGGTACCTTTGCTAATTTGAATGAAATATTCTTAGCTGCCACGTCATTTTTTATTTGGGTCCATACTTACTCAAGTGGGTTAGATTCGCAGTGATAAACTCAACACAGTTTTGTTGCAACTTCTGGCCGTCTCATCTGTCACATGCGTATTATACTGATCTTTATTAAGGCGAATTAAATGAAGAACTTCAGATTGAACCGCCTCTTCATCGTACTCGATATTTTTTGATTTCAACAAAATCTGCATTTCGAGTTTTTTAGATGTTATTGCGGGAATTTCTTCAATTTTTCGACTGTGATATGTAGCATTGTCTGGCAGTACTGTTAATATTTGATGAAACCATCTATCAAACACCTCGGCATTCATTTATTTATGGTAATCGGTTGTTCTTTTACCTTCGAAGTTTTCTTTGGTGGCACAACCTGTCCTTTCTCCTTGTATTCTTTTACGGTACGATTGACAGTAGACTGTGCCACTCCTAGAAATAAGATAACATTATAATACAGGGTGGCGCAGGGGAACGGGAAATTTTGAACGTTACAGTTGTCAGCACTGTAGAGCCGGCAGTTGTTCGTAACGTCGCACAATTGTTGAAAACGCATTGCCATTTAGTAATCATGGATCGTTGGACTGGTGCGGAACGTGCAGTAGCTGTGAGAGCGTTTTATAAAAATGGTGATAGTGCTACTGCCGCGCAGAGAATCTTTCGACAGCATTACCAGCTTGGACGTCATGGACGTGTCCCATCTGCGCATGCGATTACCACGTGGGTGCGTAATTTTGAAGAAACAGGATCTGTCTTGAAAAAGAGAGCTCCAGGTGGCATTCGAACGGTACGTACCCCAGAGAACATTGACGCTGTTAGAGCTGCAATCGAGAAAAGTCCTCGCCGCTCCGTTCGACAGCATGCATCTACGCTAGGGATTAAGCGACGAAGCTTACAAAAAATACTGCACGAATTACATTTCCATCCCTAAAAGTTGCAGATTGTACAACAATTACATGAACGAGACCCAGCGTCACGTATGGAGTTTAGTAGGCAGATATTGGCTAAAATTAACGAGGACGCGAATTTCGTTGGTAACCTATGGATATCAGACGAAGCCCATTTCCACCTGAACGGTTTCGTAAACAAACAGAATTTTCGTTATTGGGCCCAGGACAATCCTTATGAGTTACACCAGCGACCACTACATAGCGACAAGGTCACAATACGGTGTGCTGTATGATGTCATGGTGTTATCGGCTCTTATTTTTTCCACGTGAGGATGGTAGTGAAGCGACAGTAACATCCGCTCGATATGTTGAAATGCTTCAAACATTCTTTACACCGAGACTGTACGAGCTTAATCTTAACATGGAAAACATGTGGTTTCAGCAGGACGGAGCCACGTCACACACTGCTCGACATTCGATGGCATCAGTTCGTCAATTGTTTGGAAGACGCATTATTTCACGCAACGGTGACATTGAATGGCCTGCGAGATCCCCTGATCTTAGTGTGTGCGACTTCTTCCTGTGGGGGTATCTTAAAGGCAAGGTGTACCGTACACGACCTGCAACAATCCATGAACTGAAGGAGAACATTCAACAAGAAATCACCGCCATTCCCCAAGATTTGCTACATCGCGCATTCCAGAGTTTTCATAAGAGGCCGTTAGAGTGTGAACGCCGAATGGGAGGACATCTTTCCGATGTCATCTTTAAAAAGTAAAGAGACACTTTTGGACATTTTGATTGTAAAAACATAAATGGCATGCTGCATATTTTCGTTAATAAATTAGTAGTTTTATGAATTTATTCGTGGAAATGACGTTATTTCAAAATTTCCCATTCCCCTGCGCCACCCTGTATGTATAATGACGGTAATGTAGTATAACACCAAATTATCATGCTTAATATTCTGGCAATAGCAGTAATTCTCATTCTCGACTTATCAGTTCGAAGTTTTTTTCGAATATATTCAATATATTTTGCTTCTCTACCAAAGATAGATGTCGTAAGCTCAGATACCTTCCCTTTCTCGACGGAGATATTTGGCTTTCAGTAATAGTTGCTACTTCCACTATATCCTCGAAAACCCCGTGAAAATGTTTTATGCGAAGAATACATCAGCCAATTAGTTCTCAACTTTTTTATTATAACAACGCAAATTTAGAGAGAAAACTGAATACAAACACACTCAGAAAAATACTCAATCTAAATATCAATCTGCTGTTATAACAATATGACGGCCGGCACTATATTGAATATCGCTAGTGTAATTTTGGCCGAAAACTGATCAACAGTTAGCCTTCTTTTTGAGTGCTTCAACTTAAAAACACTCCTCCTAATTAAAAAATAGAGTGTAGCATAAAGGCTTATTTTAAAATACTAGAAAATTATACTAGATATTTGCCTATATTATATAAATTTTACATAATAACCGAATACAAAACAGTTATGGCAATTTGTAACATCAAAATGAAAAGGCAGTTTTTTTTAATTACCCAAAGTATAACGAGTGATATTTCAAAGTGTAAAATCACTATACGTCATCATATACATATATACATATATTAAGGATACATCTCGATTGATTTGTACATCACATATCAACTAGTAGTATTTTTTATCTGTTCAACGAGTGATTTATAATCCCTCTAGTCTAGCACTAGATTCAGCGTAACCTTCTCGGATCTCTAAACATTAACGAGATCAGACAAAAATCCATACTAGATTCGAATATAGCGTAGCATCGAAATAAAGATCAATATACGTAATGATTTATGTTCTCGGCGGGAAAATATTACTATATTGCTGTAGCATATTTTTCTTGTTTAAAGTCGGTAGTTGAGGGATATGGTTTCGAAATACGTATTAATATTATTTAGAACCGCGCGATTTAGGTACAGATAAACATGTAAACGTGCATATACATCTTTTGACGATTACGAAACGGCTCGTCTAACTGCGATAACTAGGCATTATCTCGCCTTGTTGAGTGTAAATATTGTTTCAACGCTTCCAGGTTGTTTACTTCACGGATTATAAATCAGTCGGGAAATTCGCAATCTAGGTGGCTGGCTCCAGTAAGCGTTGATAACGTTGAGTTAAGACGAGGAGTCCTGTATGCTGGATTAAGTTGATCGAGAATGTTGATATATCCGTTTTCGTAAATATTTGGGATATTTCGTAATGTCAAAAAACGAAATTAATATTGGTTTAATTGGTGATAAAATTAGACTATTAGATTATATACAGGTCGACAATTATTACGATATTCATCTTTTATATGCTTTGCCTACATTTCTTCTTCCTAAACATCTATAAACTCTCGCTCTGGCTCGCAACTTTTGTCTTTCTCTGCTACAGCTTATGTACGAGGTCGACCTGAAATGTTTCTGGAATGGCCAAGAGATGGCGCATAAAGGTTGAAGTGGATTCATCGGTCGGCAAGACCTACCTTTTTTATAGCAACTGTTGAAATTCTAGACGTCTACTGTCAATAATTGTTGTTTAAGAGTGTGTTACGTGTAGCAAGTCAGCTGGTTTCGCAAGAAAGTGATAAAACACTTATGGATGGCTGGGAAAACGGCCACGGAAATTCGAAATATTTTGCTAGAGGTTTATGGCGAATGTACTCCATCATTTTCGACCATCAGCTTCTGGGTGAGCGAGTTCAAACGTGGCCGCACAAGCGCAAGTGACGAACCCCAAAAACCGCTACCAACGATGAAATGGTCGACAAGATTCATGATGTCGTGTTAGCTAATCGCCGATTGAAGTTGAAAAAGATAGCAGAGACAACAGGCATCTCAGAAGAACCCGTTGGCCTACACGAAATTTTGGGTATGAAAAAGCTTTCGGCGCGATGAGTACTACGGAGCAGAAACGAGATCTAGTGACCATTTCTGAGGAATCTGGACAGGATCCAACGCAATCCATTTCTTCATGCGTTTCGTAACCATGGATCCACCACTACATACCGGAGACTTAGGAACAGTCGGAGCAGGTCATAGCGATGATTTTTTGGGATCCCAAGATGTGATCCTCATCGACTATCTCCAGAAAGGAAGAACCATCAGAGCGATTTATTGACCCGAATCGATCCAGTATTGACGGAGAAACGGCCTCGTTTGAAGTGGAAAAAAGTGCTTTTCCGCCACGACAATGCACCGGCTCATTCATCCCGCATTGTCGTGTTCAAATTGAATGAGTTGCGTTATGAATTAGTCCCCCAGCTTCCATATTCATCAGACCTAGCCCCCAGCAACTTTTTCCTTTTCCCAACCCAGAATAAATCACTGGGAGGGAAGAGATTTGCCTCAAATGAAGTGGTCATCGCTGCTGCAAATGGCTATTTTGCAGGTCTCGAAACATCCTACTTTTCCGACGGCGTCAAGAGACTGGAGCACTGTTTGAGAAAATGTATTGATCTTCGACGAGACCGCATCGAAAAAGCAAAATAAAAGACCACACCAATACCGTGCTTTTCCTGTCGATTCCGGAAACATTGCAGGTCGCTCTCGCAATATATACATCCCTTACTTACGGTACCTAAATTTAGTGAATGGAACCACAATTAGTCACGGTGAAAATTGTCCACCTACTATTGCAAGTTAATTTGTTGTAAAATCTGGCTCAATTCATTTCATTTTAATAGGCGTAATAAATTATTTTATAAACTAGCGTACGTCTTTTTATAAATAGAACACAGTATTGAAATCTCAAGGACTTCACTAGATAAAGAACTGTTTGCTTCATTTTTATTCCAATTACAATGTTGTGGGTCTCATAAATTGACTTTTAGAAAACCTATATTAGCAGTTGCGCTGTATGTACCTAACAAAACACTTACACACATTACGAATACGTATGTATATTCTACTTGTGACCTCGTTATATTTGATTTTCATGTATTGCACAACGAAGCTTATTATTAACTATAAAAAGAACGCACTTTCACAGCTATTGCTTTTCACGTGTTGTTCAACGAATGAAATACGAAAGGAAGTTAATGAGTTGCTCAAAAAGAAGAGTCGCTTTTTTTTTTTATGGCCTCCAACAATGTTTTCACGCTGATGTCGTGATTTTATTGTCGAGAAAATTAGGTGTAATTCTTCAATATTACGTAACCGGTAACCTTCGTGTTTTTTATTTTTCAAATATATCAAATAGGTAATTGTAAATCTAATGGAGTAAGTCCACATTGCTGTGTCAATGTTATGTTTCTACTGTGAATCATTTCTCGAACTTTGCCTGGGCTATTTTAAATTTTGGTGAAAGTTATGTAGAAGTCATAAAAAAATTTTCGTAGAAATTATGAAAAAGAAAATTCTCTTTTCGAAAAATTGTCATAAAATTTGGGGAGGTTGTTATAATGAAGGATGGAAAATATGAAATATGGCATCGAAATGTTTTTATTTAGAAGGGGTTTAGGAGACCTTGTCAGTTACTTAAGTCGGAGATAAGTAAGGTATTCGAAGACAGATGGAATATCAAAGTTAACCCCAAGGCCTTTTAGGCATTTGTTGGTAGTCGTAAGGCAACTTCAAGGATTCCTGGGAACATGTTCCACATCGATGAATAACTAACTCAACTTGAAAACGTCAATAGTTTTGCGCATCATTTTTCTAATGCATTTGATGTTACCACATTATTAGAAATGCTAACTATACCTCTGATGGTGTCTCTTTTGTTACTGAGGAGGAAGTGCTGAAGAGTTCTTCAAGGCTTAAGAATGATATGATATCAGGTGACGATAGCACACCTAGTTTTCTACGTATATATTAAACGATTTTAATGCCAGACTGTACTTATAAACATTTTAGCAAATTTCGGACAAGTGTTTCTTTCTTTTGGCACTAGTTAACGCCAGGAATATTCACTTGTATCGTACGGTTAGCTATGGCGATAGAAGCAGCAAGAGAATTCAACATTTGTTTAACATAAAACTGCTCGAAACCACGCTGATGACGCCGAATAGGCAGAAACATGTCCGTGTATTAGCGTTTTGTGGCTCTTCACATGTCTTTCTCGTGAATTGATTTCACTAATACCATGAGAAAGCTGCATTTACAGCGTTTTCTTATCTTGATATTATTTAAACATATTTAAACATATTTTAATATTGACTGTTAAATCATTTTTGTCAATCCATCAACACGGTAAACATATCTAGAACGTTCAACCAGCGAAATTAGGTTGATGTGGTCCATACTGACTTTGCCAGGGCTTTATCAATAGTTTACTTTATGCTAAACTAGAGGACATTGACTTCATTGGTAAAGTTCTTCTTCCTATCTCTTTGGCAGGAGAGGTTACGTCTCACTTCAAGATATCATCAGGGGTTCTGAAGTGTTCCAATTTGGGACCATTGTTATTCCATATTTTTTTTAAACGATTTCCTTGATAAATTACAATGTGAGTTCTAACACATTCGGATGACCTCAAAATCTACAATGTTATCGATTCACTAATCGACTATGTTGCAGGAGATCGTGTATAAGATTTTACTTTTCACCACTAAATCGCAACTTAAATTTTAAATAATTTGCGTGTTCTGTTTTATATCTTTTAGACAAAAAATATCGATATACAGGGGTCCAACCTTTTCTAAACAGATTATTTTTTTCTGAATGCTGTAATTTTTTCAAACATCATAACTTCACGTTCAAAATTGTGTAGTTATTACCCAAAGAGCTTACCTATTAGAATCTATAATCGTAAGCGAACCAAACTCCGCAAACTCCGATAGAGGACAAATGGAAGAGATTCAAAAACAACATACTAAAAGCTGCACAAGAAAGCTGTGGAATAACAAAAATAGCAAGTAGATACACAAAAAGGAGCAGATGGTGGACAGCAGAAATACGACTCAAAGTTAAAGATAATAAAAATAAATGGAACAAATACATGCATAGCAGAAAAGAGGAGGATTATAAGATAGCAAGGAAAGAAGCTAAAGAGAGTATCAAGAGAGCCAAACAAAAGTCTTGAGCTTGGACTACAACTGAGAGATAACTATAGAGAAAACCAAAAATGATTCCAAGGAAGAATAAAATACTTGAGACAGAAGACACCAAAATTGAAAAATTGAAAAATATAAAAAATACATTAAGAAATACCAGAACAAATAAAGAGTGTTCAGACGTTAACATATGACAGCGAATCATAGACAACCACGAATAGAATCAAAAGCAGAGTTACGGCCATGGAAATGAGATTCCTAAGAAGAATAGAAGGAGTAACTAGAAGAGACAGAATCAGAAACACGACAATCACTAATAGTCTAAATCTCAAGTCAATAGAAATTATCATAGAAGCGAGACAACTGGGATGGCTTAGACATCTACACAGAATGGATGAAGATCGAATCACAAAGAGGATATTTGAAGCCAAAACAGAGGGCAGAAACAGAATAGGTAGACCCCGAGACACCTGGAAGGAGCAGGTGTATAGAATATTGGAAAAGAGAAGTATGGGATGGATTGAAGCCAAACAACTGGCTCAGAAGAGGAAACTGTGGAAGACAAAAAAAGAGAAAATGGTAGTTCGGCACCGCAAGGTGCAAAGGACGCCGGATTAATAAAAAAATCGTAAACAATTTGCAAGATAAGAAGAAAACATCGTTTCTTTTCCTATAGTCATACGCGCTGGCCGCTTCAATCACATGCTTCGCGTTTTCGGGTTGAAAATAATCTTTTCGCGTAGGTGAAGCGGTCTCGTGCTTGCTCTATTTTGTGTTACGGTCGTGCGTATTTCGCGATATTAAAGTTGGCCGTCTCACGGATTTGCTAACAATGTATTCCAACGGATTTTGTCCTCTATTTCTGTACGTGTCATAGAATTAGATATCATGGTTTCAATTTCGCGTGCAAATTGCTTCCTCTCCAGATGTTTAAAGAACTTTTTATCACGTGAACTTGTTCATTCAGAAAGAAGAAAAGAAATAGATTGGGAAATGAAATGCAGCTAAATTAGTGGTTATTTCACATTTGTAAATACATCCAGCGACATTTCTATAGTTCCATACGACCTTTTGAATAGAAAATTTGATTTTCCCAATATCTTGGACAAAGTACGAGGGCGACTTGAAATGTTTCCGGAATCGACAAGAGAAACACGGTATTGATGTGCACGAAATTCGATTTTATCCATTTCTGCGAAACCACCTGATTTGCTATACAAAACACAACAACTATTGATAGTAGACGTCTGAAACTTCGACAGTTACCATAAAAGAGGTTGCCTTTGCCGACCAATGGATGCACTTCAACCTTCGTGCGGCATCTCTTGCTGATTCAGGAAACATTTCAGGTCGCCCTCGAAGTTATTGCAGTTTCCATAGGAATTAGAATTTTTAAATGACTAATAACTCTATATGGAGGACAATTAATTTATTCTCCGTCACATTTATAATCAGTTTTATAGTTGGGGAAAGAAAAATGCGACGACAGGCTATTTTATTTCTGAAAGGATCTTTTTTAGAACGTAAACTATAATTTACATGATACGTATCGCTGTTAACTATCCTTCATTTCACTCCTTATTCTCGTTTTCGAGAATTACGTAACACGAGTTGGGACCGCCGAAGTTCCTAAAATTAGTAACCACGTGAATTTTTTTATAACGCTTCGAGAACGTCAGACGCAAGTACGCCGTGCTGACCGACGCCGTCAGGCTCGTGACCACCGGAGTGACACACATCGCGAGCCGGCGTTTTACCGGTCTTTCAATGTCCTTGCCGGTTTATATTCCGCCCGATAAACCATACATACTACCATCCGTACTATACTGCTGTACGCCTAGTAGGCTCGCAGACCGCGGCGAGAACACGTGTTTGTCAGGAGCTGTTGATTAACGTTACGCTACGGAACCACGAGCTAACATGACGTGCACGTTATATGAATGACAAATGGAACGCGTTTCTGGACAGATATCGTAATTGATAGCGATTTAGTTTAAGTAAATTGCTTATTGTTTAAGGAGGTATATACGAACTGAATCATTTAATAACAGCTGTATATATGTATCGTAAAAAAATTATATGCACTAAAGAATATACAGTAGACGCTCGATTAACCGAATGATATCAGCCAAGCATTTATTCACATTACTGAAGGTTTACATTATTGAGCGTTATTTTATTTATAAAGAAATTTCATGAAAGAAAATATGTATGTTTATTAAAAAATAAATTATGAACAATTCCATCGGTTGAATAAGTGGTTACGTTGGGCGGCATGAACATAACAAAAATTGAGCCATCGTTGCTTCTTAATTGTTCCTCTGGAGGATGACTTGGTGCGTCATTAAAGATTAACACCGCCTTTATTAGAGGATTTTGCTTTCGTAAGAAATCTTTCGCCTTCAAATTGAATATGTATCATTAAATTACCTTAATTATTATTACAGCTTTATTGCCATACTTGAGGGGCAAAGTGCTTCTGGAACCATTCCAGAAATATGCCTTTGGTCATCCAAGCAGGTTTGAACAGTTATAATCAACGGGACTCTTAAAGTTTCTAAATGAACGTGGATTTTTTGTCTTTTCTATTACTAGTAACCTTATTCTTAGTGCACGTTAGAAAAGTTACGCGTTGTCTTTCCGCCTTTCTACCCGGAGCAGATTTTTCATGTGATGCAACATAGGTTTCCGTAGGTAATAATTTCCAATAAAGCCTGCTTCCACTCACTAATACGAACGGTAGTGTATGTACTTGAAACTGAGTCAAATCTAGAGCTTTAATATATTGCTTCATAAAGCATAATTTAAGCAAACAATAAATGCTGTAGAAAAGAGAACGTGACGTGATAGAGAAACATGTATTTCATATTTGGCACTAGCATACCTACATTAGTTAGAAAGTGTCAGAAAAATTTTATTTGTTCACCTGTGTCGAGAAATATTCCATTTCTATCGTACGAACTTTCAAGACCGTGGGGGCTCCTCTAAATGATGGAATATCATCTTCAGACTTCGTGTCAACCTTGTATGTAATTTAGCATACTCGCTTAATAATACATAAAGCTATCATACGTAACTAAAATCTTTGACACGAATGTCTGTAAATACCTGTATTTCACATAGAACGCATGTTTAAAGTAATCATACGCTTTCATACATCGGTAGTCCGCTTATTTCGGTGGCATTTATGACTGGTAATTTTCCGCTTAACCGTTTGGAAATAGCCATTACGAATGTGGATAATTTATCGGATGCTTCAATGAAATACGAGTTTAACGACGTGTCATAGTTAAGGACCGTTAGAGCTGCGTACCTTGCGGTAAACATCAAACTGGAGGATGTATGTAATTTTCCCAACCAAGGTAAAACTTTCTTTCCCCAAACGTAGATATTTGGGAAATATTATTTAATATATATTATATATATATTATCGAAGTATACATAAGAGTTAATAAAAATTTCAAGAGGTAAATTGCTAAGACACTGGAGCAGAGTTTGGGATATATCTTCAGAGTCTTATACAAAACCACTTTGCCGTATCATTAACCTTTCTCTTCAAAAGGGTATTTTCTCTAATAGATTGAGGCACGCAAATGTGCTACCTCTTTACAGGCGGGGAGATGCTGATGATCTGAATAATTACAGGCCTATAAGTTTACTTACAGCTTTTTCAAAAATTTTTGAGAAGGTTGCATTTGACGGACTATATAACTGTTTCAATAAATATAATTTGATTAATTGTCATCGGCGTGGATTCCTCAGGGGTAGAGATATTGAAACCGCCGTTTTCGATCGCATGAATTTCATTATTACAGTCTTGGAGCATAAGAGCTTACCATGTTGTATTCTGCTTGATTTGTCGAAGGCATTCGACAGCATAGACCATTCTAAATTAACCTGTAACCTGGAACGCCATGGCGTTCGAGGCACATCTTTATCCTGACCCAAATCTTACTTGAATCATAGGCAGCAGACGGTTGAGATCGACTCCGATGGTGTCTGTGTTTATTCAAATCCCCTTTATATTTGTAAGGGCGTACCTCAAGGCAGTATCTTTGCTCCACTACTGTTTGTTATTTATTTTAATGATGTCTATGCTGTCGAGCGTCCTTTGACAGAGAATAGACTCATGTTGATGAATTATGCCGACGACACCTCTTCGGTAGTTGTGTGATCTTCATTGGAGTCATCGACAATGACTCCAGCTACTTAAAATTGCTTGAACAATGGTTAATTGCTAATAGCTTAATTCTTAATCGCAGTAAAACCAACATTATGCTCTTAAAAGTGAAGGAAATGAATTACACTGAGCTTCTATCTCTTAATAACTACGACTTTGATGTACAACACTCAGCGCATAATTTAGGGCTTATTCTGGATGACTGTCTCAATTGAAATAGTTATATAGATCTAGTTTATAAGAAAGCAAGTACTTTCTGTTATTGTACACGAATACTACGTCATGTGGTTAGCGCTAATGTACTACGACTGGTTTATTCCTCTGTCTGCTATCCGCATTTAAAGTTTGAGGGCGCCTTTTGGGGAAGCATTAGAGCACTCGATCGTAGTTTCGCTACTCAAAAAAAAGTTCTGCGTTTAATGTTGCGCCTCAATTACAATCAATCTTGTAGAGGGAATTTTGGAGTTAACAGGTTTTTGACCTTGTTTGCAAGTTATATTTTCGAATGTTTAGTATTTTTATTCAAACGTAAAAAATACTTTCCTTCACACCCACCATACTAGACACAAAATAAATTACTGCTACCCCAAACACAAGCTACAGTTGACAGAGAAGTCTTAGTTATGTATGTTAAATTTACATCATGTATTTTTCCTTTGACGTTTGCCTTTGTACTAAACTACTAAGAAGCAATAAAATATTATTATTATTATACATAATTGCATCAAGTTACCATTATTATAAGTATTCTCTGTATAAAATGTAATATTTTTTTTCGCTGAGTGTTCACAATCAAAATATGTTATATTTACTAAATTTAAAACAAATATTAAAAATACAACCCAACTTTAATTCAATTGCCTAATTCACAAATCAAGCATTACCTCTTGAATGAAATCGTAAAGAAATATATATTTTAATAAAAATATATTATGTAATACGCTAAATAATTATGCAATTACAATCGAAAGTTATAATAACACAGCGAAATTTAACACTTATTGACGTAATACCCGATAATTTTCTTTATTCACATGCCGATCTTGTGAATTGAATTGTGTACGGAGTAATTTGAAGCGATCGTTACGATTTTTCCCAGAAGCTGTAGGAATTTCACAAGGCCACATACATGTGTAGATACGTACTTCTAGCAAAACGCATTATGTTAATTTCCTGAAACTGTATTTAAAATGCTATTACACCTTTACATATCAAGATAATTTTTTCTGTCACTTAAGGTAAATAATGCACTACTTACAGTCATTTTCATTAAAAACAATTTCTTTTTAATTATCGTAAATAGCTTGTAAAATCAAACGTTTTATTGGTTGAAAACGTTCACAGTAGTAAGACGATTTCTTTGTTTTTTTTCTTATCTTTATGGATTATACTACATAATTAAATTTTAAATGGAAATATCTATTCGCTTCAATAGCCTATTTTCTAGATAATCGTCTCATCGTGATAATTTAATTTCCTTGTTATTACCAACGTTGAATTTAATTGGGTTAGATTTTTGTGAAATTTTTAATGAATAAAATTCAACGTTAGTAATAGCAAGGGAATTGAATTATCGCTGAAAAACCAACGGTAGTTGTTCTAATAATTTAATTGATTATGTAACTTGGCATTAATACTGCTTAGATATCAAAGGAATATCAGTGAAATCTCCCTTGAACGGACACCAACGGGACCAACTGAAGATGTCCGTTCAGGAGGGGTGTCCGCATAAAAGAAATATGTAGTAGATGCAACAAAAATCGTGTTTTAACGAAAAATGAATATATTAAAGAAATTGGGACATTTAAATCGTATATGTATATAAATGTTCTTAAAATAATTAAGAAACTTTAAACTTAAGAAAAAAAGTTTATTTCCTTTAGATATATACATACAAAGTATAATATATGTACATAGATACATAGATGTAGTATGTAATACAAAACAATGAAATGAATAGTCACTTTAAGGACGCAAAAAATCATATATTGTTGTTTGTCTTCTCTTTTTCTTTAAAAGGGCGTCTTGAAATCGTATTTCTAATTTAAAAAGAAGCTCCAAAGACCCTGTATCTGCGTGATTTTCGACAAAACTTTTGAGCTGCTTGCTCAGGGTAATAGCTTTACCATAATTTGGCACTGGAACCTCATCGACATCGGAATCTTGCGAAAGTTCTTGTATTTCAACTGGATTTGCAATTTCTTGTTCTGAATCTGGATCTTCAACATACAAATCTTCATCTACGTTCAAAAAATCATTAAGGTTTTCATTATCCGTCAATTTCAATAAATTCTTATTTTTGAGGATATCTGCAAGTACACTAAGAGGCAAATCATCTTCTAGGTCAGATGTATCAGCCTCAGTTAACTGGTCTTGACTTTGCATATTTTCATGATTAAATCCTGCTTTGCGGAAGCAATTTTGAACTGTCTCTTTGGTTACTTGGTCCTAAGTTTTTGCCAAATAAACTGCATCCAGTGGTGTAATTTTCTTTATTAACTCAAAAGCTGTTCCAGCAGTTTCAATATTTACTAGCAGATGTTTGAGTATTAGACTTCGGTAATAACTTTTAAAATTCTTTATAATCCCCTGGTCTAGTGGTTGACAAGCTGATGTACAATTAGGCGGTAAAAGTAATATTTTTATATTATTTAAGCGAACGTCTTTCGGATGAGACCCCGCATTGTCTAAGAATAACAAAATGTTTCTTTTCTCTTTAGCCATTTTCCAATCTAGGTCCTGCAACCACTCTGTCATAATTTGTCCTGTCATCCAAGCTTTCTTATTGTATTTCCAAGTTACAGGCAGGTTATTTATATTAATGTTTTTAAAAGCTACTACCAGGAGGTTTTCTTTTTTCACCTGCCATATTTGCACAATGCAAAATTGTAAATCCCTCTTTGGGATACTTACCCCCAACACATTTTTCCTTATTTAATGAGAGCGTTTTGTCGGGTAGAGCCCTAAAATACAGGCCTGTCTCATCGGCATTATAGATGTCTCTCTCCCTTAATCAAAGAAGGACATTTTTTTGAAAACTATGAAACATCTTCAGTATTAACTGAAGTTCCTTCTCCCGAAATCGCTTTAAAATTTATATTGTGGCGGGTTCTAAATTTATTGAGCCAACCAGAAGAAGCACTGAATGCAGAATGTCCCAAAGAAGCTCTCTTGTTTTACATCGTGTTAGCAGACCTAAATAAGTTTTTTGCGTTTTTGTCACGATAAACCTATTGGTAATCTCACTTTTTTTATCTATTTTAGAATTCAATATGAAAAGAAAATCAACGCATTAATACAAGAAAACCTTATCTAAAAAAATCATATGCATACCTGTTAAAGGAATCCCCTTATGCCGAGCTGCTGTAAACCAGTCATAACACAATTTGTCAATTTTAGTACCATCACCCGTCAAAAGCTTCTTTTTTTCATTCAAATTGCTGTTCGACATCCATTTGTTTAGAAGGATTTCTTTATGTTTAATTATATCTGCAGCTTGTGTTTTTCCAATATTAAAACGCTTGGATAAGTTCCTTACACTTAATTTCTCTTTATTGTCAACTTCAACAATCTCAATTTTTTGTTTAAGCGTGAGAATTTTTCTATTTGGAGCCATTTCTACAATGAATGTGTCGCCCAGTGTGTCTTTTCCGCATAGACATCAGACTAATATTGAAAGCAGATTCAATCGAAAGCGTACACCCAAAGAATAAGAACGGTAAATCCCCGACCAACTTGGGGAAGTCCCTAATTCACGCCAGGCAGAAATGCACGACATAGGCTGCGTTTGTACCGAAAGATTAAAGTCCCAGCGAAATCGGCGCGATTGAGAAATCCAATAGCAATACTCTCGATATAAAAATAAGATAAGGCGTTTCTTTTTATTTTATTATTTGTCCGGTTAAGAGAACATTTTCTCGTGTCCGCGTCCGTTCAAGAGAGTGTCCGTCCAAGAAAGAGTTAATACAATGGAAATTATATGAGAGCCGGTCTGGGCCATGAGAAACTGTCCATTTAAGGGAGGTGTCCGTGTAAGAGGGGTGCCCGCTGAGGGGAATTCCACTGTATATATGTATATACATATATATAAATTATATGGCGGTTTAAATAATAATTTGTTCAGGCCATCTCCGTGGTGAGCTGTAGGTAGGCTTGTAGTACAAGTATGGTCATGACGAATAGGTAATTGGAGCTGTTACTTAAAAATAACACGTAACTTTTGGAACCATTGCAATAGAAACAACAAAAATTTCTAAACACCTGGTACTGTTCATGATCCTGTACAAGTTGCATAAAAATGGGACAAAAAAGTTAAATTCATTTATTAATTATACGCCATTTATAGCAAGAGGGATAATACTTATACTTATGCAATACTATTGCCTTGTAAATCATCAACTACAGTAGACGTTCGATTATGTGAACGATATCATCCAAGTACTATTCACATTACTCAAAGTTTACATTAGGAAGCCCTATTTTATTTATAAAGAAATTGCATAAAAAAAATATGCATGTTTATTAATAATATAATATATATAGTATTAAAAAATTAAAAATAAATTTTACATTATTTTGAAAAATAATGTTCTATTTTGTTTGCGTAAATTTACGCTTAGTATTTTCTAATGCCATTGCCCGTAGTTTACGGAGCACTAAAATATCGGAATGTAATACGTCGTTTTCTTCAGCCCAATCTAACGCTTGATTAATTAATTCCTACAGCTTGCGCGTCACTCACTGTATTTTTTATTTCAATCGGAGGGTCATCTTCATTCACCCCGTCTTCCTCTTCATGTGCATCAACTAACATCGGGATTTATTGCCTTTAATAATTTGAGAACATCCAATGATGCACTGTCAATAACTTCACCATCAGATAGTAACTGTTTTCTAATGATGGTTAGCAGTACATTGTCTTCATCGCCATAATCCTCACTGGAGTAAAGCAAATTTTTCCAATACTTTCTGATTGTTTGCTGGTTAAGGGCATTCCACGGCATATCTAAATATAAAATTGCCTCACGTAAAGTTACTTGCTTTAAGGATTCAGAAATGTTTTTAGGATTTTTTGATAATGCAGACGAAAGTAGAAATTCTCGATGATACAATTTAGGAATTTTTATTACAGTTACGCTGGGCGGTATGAACATAACAAAAATTGAGCCATCGTTGCTTCTTAAGTGTTCCTCTGGAGGATGACTTGATGCGTTATCCAAGATTAACACTGCTTTTATTAGAAGATTTTGCTTTCTTAAGAAATCTCTCCATTACAAATTGAATATGTATCAAAATTCACAAAAATTCAATCCAATCAAATACAACGTTGGTAATAAGAGGGACATTGAATTATCACTGGGAAACCAATATAAGTTATTTTAATAATTTAATCATCCCATGACTTATTCTAATCGGTTGCATTGTTTTCTAATTAACTGAAGAAAAGCATCAACAGCAATGTCAAAGGTGAAATAGAAAATCATCCTCTCCCACCTTGTTTAAATAACTAACCGAGTAAATGAGCTATAATAACTAAAGCAAACCTAATTCAACAAATTGATGTGTAAGTTTATACGCAAGCATACTCTATTTCCTGATGTAGGCCTTTTGATTATCACATAGTTGGAAAATCAATTATCCGATTGCACACGCAACTCTGCGCTATAAACAACTAACCATAACCATTATATCCCTGTGCTTTGTAGTTACGCTTACAAACGAATCTATTAACTACAAAGCACATGCTTCCCACCCGGCGGACCAATTCAATTAACCTTGAACGATCGGTATAGACGTGGTATAAATATACAGGTCGCGCAGGAAAAGCTAGTGCGTAAAATATATTGAGATTATACATGTAATAGTTGATGTATGATTAAATTATTCCTAAAATAACGTATACATTCGAATGCATTACATAAAATAGATTCTATTAAATGTGCGATGCTATTTTGAATACGGAATCTTACGAAAATCTTTTCGTTTCAGATGAAAGCGACAGCGAAGAATCTAACGCCCTGTCTGGATCTCACCATTCAAGCTCGAAGAGTTACCACCACAGACCGTTCTATTCTAAGTTTTCGTATTCTAGTCAATCCACGCCTACTAGACGATTCCCTTACGAGCCAAAATCGACTCGTTCCAGCAGTACGGCCAGCGAGAATAAAATTACATTTAACGAGGGTAAGTTGGCAGCGATGTTTGGATATATTTTTACTCGGAAACGTTACCAGTTTTTTTTTTAATTTCTGGATGGTTTCCTAGAATGTTTAGTAATCGAAATGATCTTTCTCAGCTTCTATTAATTTTTAGATCTTTGTAATTTCTTTCAAAACCTCTAATTGTGCGATTACAAAAAATTATTTGCGAGGGAGACGTGAAATGTTTCCGAAATCGGCAAGAGATGGCACACGAAGGTTGAAATGGATTCATTGGTCTGCAAGAGAAACCTTTTTATGACGTCTATTGTCTATAATTGTTGTTCAAGAATATGTTTTGTGTAACATATCAGGCGGTTTTACAAAAATAGAGTAAACCGAATTTCGTGCAGTTACAAAACACTCCTGGATGGCTGGGGAAACGGCCACGGAAATTCGAAATATTTTGCAAGAGGTTCATGACGGATGTACTCCACCATTTTCCACCATCAGCTTCTGAGTGAGCAAGTTCAAACGTGGCCACACAAGAACAAGTGACGAACCACGCAGTGAATGATGAAATAAAATGATCGACAAGATTCATGATGTCGTGATGTGAAAGAGATAGCAGAGGCAAAAGGTATCTCAGAAGAACGCGTTGGTCATATCCTACACGAAATTTTAGGTATGAAAAAGCTTTCAGCGCGATGGAAACCGCGTTTGCTCACACCCGAGCAAACACGAAATCGGGTGACCATTTCGGAGGAGTGTCTGGCCAGGATCCAACGTTATCCAAGGAATTTCTTCATGCGTTTCGTAACCGTGGATGAGACCTGGATCCACCACTACATACCGGAGACCGAGGAACAGTCGAAGCAGTGGATTTTTCCGGGAAAATCGACTGCGAAGAAAGCAAGGACTGTTCCATCGGCCAGGCAGCGACTTTTTCCTTTTCCCAAACCTGAACTGGGAGGGAAGAGATTTGCCTCAAATGAGGAGGTCATCGCTATTTTGCAGACCTTTTCCGACGGCTTGAGGAAACTGGAGCACCGTTTGAAAAGTGTATTGATCTTCGACAAGACCACATCGAAAAATAAAAATAAAAAAACCACACCAATACCGTGTTTTTCTTGTCGATTCCGGAAACATTTCAGGTCGCCCTCGTATTTTGCCTGACGCTACTAAATCTACGGTCAACATTTCCCCGGGCGCATTTAGTTATTTACGCGAATCATAAAGGAACATCAATCTCGCAAACGGGACTGAATGTAACCAGGTAACCCCCGATGACGTTTGTCACATTATAACACATGGGCTGAAAAGTCCCGGGCCTAACACATAGATGACGCTAGTTTTATTGCAGTCACCTTTCTCTCAGCTAGTACTTACCTTCAAAAGACAGCTGTTAAAATTTATTGGCTTTATATTGCATGAGCATTTGACTACGAGAAAGCTATGTTCAAAGTGGGTGGCGCGTTTGCTCACTGTTGACCAAAAACAAGAACGTGATGATAATTCTGAGCAGTGTTTGGCCATGTTTAAACGTAATGGTAAAACTACATGAATTGAACTTCGAATTGCTCCCACATCCACCGTATTCGCCAGATTTGGCTCCCAGCGACTACTAGCTGTTCGCAGACCTTACAAAAATGCTCGCCGGTAAGAAATTTCGCACGAATGAAGAGGTTATCGCTGAAACTGAGGCCTATTTTGAGGCAAAAGATAAATCGTTCTACAAAAGTGGTATTGAAATGTTAGAGCGGCGCTGGAATGATTGCGTTGCTCTTGATGGAGATTACGTTGATGAATAAAGCTAATTTTGAACCAAAAAAACCGTGTTTTCTTTGTTAGGCCCGGGACTTTTCAGCCCATGTGTTAAATGTTACCCGTTTACGTGAAACGTATTACACGTATGATATTTGGACGCGGGACCGAGTTATTAATCGTAGCAAGCGATGACGATGTCGCGCGTTGATCGCGAAGTCAAGGTCAAGAGAATCCAGGCTATATTTTGCGGTTTTCGCGTCTTGTGCGACGATGAGACGACATCGTGCTTTATGTTATCGTTCGAAAATGATTTAGACGAAATTCGTTTTATTTAATTGTATTTACAGTTTGGGACAGCCTTGGCATTCCTTTTGCTAATTTGTTTAGAGTTTTTGTTTTAATTCTAAGCAATTGAGAACGGAGGCACTCACACAAGAGCTTTGCCGAATTTGGATTTCGATTTCGTCCTAGGATTTCTCTATAGAATTACATTTTTGATGATTTCTCCTTTTCCTTTCTGTTATAAAACATTCTTGCAGAGCTTTGAAGAGTATTTGGAATCAATATCGTGCTAAAAAAAGGTATCAATGCTCTACCAATGAAATCTATACCCCATTCATTACTAGATTCCCCATTCCATTCATTTGAAAAACCTTCTCCGTAACACCAAAGATAAAAACGCTGTAAATACAGCATTTCTCATGGTATTGGTGAAATCATTCACGAGAAAGGCAATGTAAATAGACAAAGAACGCTAAAACACGGATATGTTTCTGCCTACGTTCTTATCTTTGGAAATTAAATGGCAGCTTGTGGCAACTCGTCGTTTGTTACCAGAAACTTTGAATGTGGATTTGTCATTCTGAAAAACAATTACCTAATATTCTTCGGTCCAATTCCTATGCTACAAAGTTCAATTGAATAGTTTTATTTTATTCTCCTTAGGAAGTAGGGGTTTTGCACCAAATTTTTGACAAAAAATTATACCACAGCGTCCTGGAATTAATTTATGCATTATGTTTCAAAACAATTCACGAAATTGTCAACCGATTATCAAAGATACGTCTTTGGTAAAGAAAAACTGTCACCATATTTCGCCTAAATAATTACCTAATCCCCACTCATCTCTGTATAAGAAATTTCTAACTATGTAACATGTAAAACGAAATCAATCAATAAGTTTTTCTAAACAAGGACAGATCACCATCCAACCAAGTCTACCACTGCACCAGGACTTATTAACTTGCGTTTAAAACAATCTCAATAAACTGGAACCTTTCGAATGTGTTAATTTTTAGTTCCACATTCATTAGCATGTAAATATCAATGAGACATTTCCAACGACTCTATTAGCGGTTTATTGTTTTGCCAGGAAACAATACCTGGCGTAAATCCAGCTACATTTGAAATGACTTTGCAAACGACTAGCTCGACTAATTGATCATTTAGCAAAACGATAGGTAATTAGTATGTTAGACAAAGAAAGGATAACATCGCAAAGTATCTATTATTGTGATATTTTAAGATTTAACTTGTCACAGATTTACCTGTTGCGTGTTAATTAAACAGTATATCCAGAAAAATATAAATTGTAAAAAAAATGAGTTTCTTAAATTAATATGGAACTTGCGTTGGGTTTCTAATGATACACTATAATCTTCCTTGTGTTGCCTGCAAAATATGGAGATTCGAATCCTATCGGAAACCATCAAAAACTTTTCGTTAAATTTTAGCTTTCATGCGGAAAATTATAACTTGCCATTAAAATGGCAACGCAAGTTTCATATTCATTTCATTAATAATAATAGAATCTATTGTCGAACAGAATACCAATTATAGGGCAAAAAGCAATAGAAAGTCATACGTAACACATGGGCTGAAAAGTCCCGGGCCTAACAAAGAAAACACGTTGTTTTTGGTTCAAAATTCATCAACGTAATCTCCATCAAGAGCAACGCAATCACTCCAGCGCCGCTCTAACATTTCAATACCACTTTTGTAGAACGATTTATCTTTTGCCTCAAAATAGGCCTCAGTTTCAGCAATAACCTCCTCATTCGTGCGAAATTTCTTACCGGCGAGCATTTTTTTGAGGTCTGCGAACAGTAGTCGCTGGGAGCCAAATCTGGCGAATACGGTGGATACGGGGAGCAATTCGAAGTTCAATTCATGTAGTTTTGCCATTGTTTTGATTGACTTGTGACACGGTGCGTTGTCTTGATGAAACAAAGTTTTCTCTTTGCCATATGCGGTCGTTTCTTTGCAATTTCGGCTTTCAAACGCTCCAATAACGCTATATAATATTCACTGTTAATGGTATTGCCTTTCTCAAGATAGTCGATGAATATTACACTACGCACATCCCAAATACCAAGGCCATAACTTTTCCAGCCGATTGTTGTGCTTTCGGGCGCTTTGGACGAGGTTCACCAGTTGCTGTCCACTCAGATGACGATCGCTTTGATTCCGGAGTGAAGTGATGGATCCATGTTTTATCCATTGTCACATATCGACGCAAAAATTCCGGTTTGCTACGTTTACACATGGCCAAACACTGCTCAGAATCATCAACACGTTCTTGTTTTTGCTCAACAGTGAGCAAACGCGGCACCCACTTTGAACAGAGCTTTCTCATAGTCAAATGCTCATGCAATATAAAACCAATACGTTCTTTTGATATCTTTACGATGTCAGCTAGCTCACGCAACTTCACTTTTCGACCATTCAAAACGATTTTGTGGTTTTTTTTGATGTTTTCTGGTGTTACCGCCTCATTTGGACGTCCACTGTGTTCTGCATCATCGGTGTCTCTACGACCATGTTTGAAGCGAGAAAACCAACGTTTTATTGTTGTTTCTGATGGAGCGGAGTCCCCATAACACTTTTTAAGCTATTGCTTCGCTTGAACGGTATTTTTTCCCATCAAGAAGCAGTGTAAAATTAAAACACGAAATTGTTTTTGATCCATTGTTTTGAAAATAACAAAAGTAGCGTGACTCTTAGCACAATAACTCACAAACTAGTGAATAGAACATCATGAAATTTTAACAGTTGTCTTTTGAAGGTTAGTACTAACTGGGAAAAAGGTGACTGCAATAGAACTAGCGTCATCTATGTGTTAGGCCCGGGACTTTTCAGCCCACGTGTTAAATATGTCTTTGTATCCATCTATTTCTTGGCTGTGGTCTATAATATTTAATTAGGGAGATACATATTTTGTTGCAGTTTGTTATTTGCCTGTTAATTGGTTTTATGTTATTGTAGGCAATAAAGGGTATTACTATTATTATTAAACATTACGTTTAATTAGACATACCATTAACGCTTGTATAGACAGTATGCCAAAAAGAATAAGACCAATTATAAAAGCCAAAGAAGGCGTTCCAAAATGTTATTTTATTATAATATTACAAATAAATATTCATTATATATTTTAACAAAACCGCCAGTTTAATAAGTGGCCTTAATAAATTAGACAGGGACTGTATATGATTTTACAGAATTGGTTGAGATTCAAATCTACATCATGAAAATTATGCCAGCACAATGCCAGAAAATTTACATTTTGTGGTCTATTGTTGCTATTACGTATACTATTTAGTTGTGTAAAGCAAATAAATATTAAAGTTGTTGAAATCGTAGATGTACACACATATTATTACACAATTATATTACCATCGTAGTGGTCTTTTAACATTACGTCATATTTCGATAGATAATCTTAAACATGCGATTGCGTATTTAAAATTTTGACATCCCCTTCGATTCCAGGTTTCATTACCTGTACCGCTAATTTTCTGTAGTATCCGGATGTGCTGGTAGGATTCAATCTCTAGACCTAAATGCAATAAGTCGTCTCTTTTATAATTAATTTACGTTTCGAAGAAATTATTCTTATCTCTTCCTCTACTTAGTAGCTAAATTTGAAATAAACCAGGGACATTAACGTTCGAAAAATAGCATTTTGGTAGTTCACCAACGAACGACAAACGCTTTTAATTTAGCCTCCAATCCACGTAGCAATATATTCAAGCAGAAGTCGACCCCCTCATACCGCGAAGTTGGCTAAAATAATGTCGTCTTACTTTATTATTTGACTGAAAGGACTTTACTTGCTTAGAATTGTAATGCAACATTATTTCATGGTATTTTATTACATTCAGGCGCATACATCGTCGGTAGATATTTCATTTTGTTTAAAATATTAACACGCCTAGTCGTATCCTATCGTAATTTTCAATGTACACACGAAGTAAACGTCCAATTTAGAAAATAGATCATGAAATAGTGGCGCGTAGTATTTGGAAGGATGTCAACAATGTCCAACTGGGCGTAGCGCAATTGTGAATAAAATTTAACACATATCACTTCGAGAACGACGTAAGCATTCTTTAAGATGGCAAGGATCTAAAGGCTGTACGGAGATGCTCGGATTCATATGGATTTAGTGTTGAAAAGGTGTTGATTGAGGAAAAAATTATAGAAGACGGCACTGTAATTCAAAAGTAAATCCGTCAAAAAAAGTAGAAGAAAAACTTGAGGATGATTATAATTTATTAGATGCCCGACAGATAGGTATCCAAAGGTAGACGCAATAATAAAAGATAATACAAGTACGAGGGCGACCTGAAATGTTTTCGGAATCGGCAAGAGATGGCGCACGAAGGTTGAAGTGTGAAGGGTGAACTGTCAAAATTTCAGACGTCTACTGTCAATAGCTATTGTTTAAGAATATGTTTTGTGTAGCAAGGCACGCGGTTTCGCAAAAATGGATAAAATCGAATTTCGTGCAGTGATAAAACACTTCTGGATGGCTGGGAAAACGGCCACTTGTCGATTCCGGAAACATTTCTAGGTCGCTCTCGTACCTTATCATGATACGGACCAATTCTGGAAACAGTTCGTGGAACTACTGACTATAGTCGTGGAAGCCTACGTATTCGAACAACTTTATTGCTTCGTCGAATGTGTACATTAATTCAAACCAATTCCTCAACAAATTGTTCACATTTACGTATCTACAAAAATCTTGAATCTACTGGCATGTCTATGTCGTTTCTTCCACCTTCAGATTTTAATGCCTCAATCAAAAGATTACCCTTAAATGAATAAATTTGCCTTATCCGCGCTTAAAGATTGTGCGAAACGAAAAAGCTAATGACCCTAATGTAGTAGATAATTCCCCAAGATAACACCATCGCTACTTCAAAAGATATTGCTCCTAAACTACAGTCAATACTCATCACTTTATCTTCAAACAATTCAAGAGTTAGAAAACAGCAATATTGATAAGGTTAACTCGTTTAAATGGGCAGGCTTTCCACCCAAGGCATTCCACTTACGATCCTTAAGAGATGCATTCTGCAGAACACCTTTTACTTGTTTAAATATTGACTATTAATTCCTCATATGTATGTGTGTACTTCAAAGTAATCAACCACGTGAAAGCGTCGGAATTAATGTGTATAAATAAAAAAGAACTGGTGAAAAAAGACTAAAGAATATTACGGATGATCTAATGTAAATATATATGTGCTTCAAGTTTTTTGTCTACATCAAGTTGTTTGTGGATAAATAAAGATGGTTTGCGTAATATTTAGGTTAAGAACACTATACTAACAAGAAAAACAGCCAAGAAATGCAACATTAGAATGTGTACAAATATATATACATAGGATGATAATAATATGAATTTGAAACATTGCCAGTTAACGGTGTATTTTTAATATATCGTTGAATTTTTTCTGAATCCCCGTCATCTTCGAATAGTTAAATGTCTTGCACTTGTGGTGTGTTGTTAGTAGTTGACACCTTATTAAAATTTATTTAGAATTTGTGTATTGCAGATATGAGCAGCACATTTACGTAACCAACGTCGTGATATATCAGGAAAAACCGGTAATTCTAAAAAGAATGCTGATAATCTCGAAATTCTAAAGAAACAAAAAAAAGACAGCAAAATACCAACCGCAATTCTGTACTTGGTTATGTACTCCTTTGTTTTCGTTTGTCCTATTTTAAAAATGCACAATATATAATTGATTGCTTCCAATATTTCTTTTTTATTTATAAGTTATATTATACGAGGGCTACCTGATACGTTTCCGGAATCGGCAAGAGATTCATTGGTCCGAAATGGCAACGTTTTTTATGGCACCTTGGACGTCAACTGTCAATAGTTGTTGTTTGAGAGTGTGTTTTTGTGTAGCAAGTCGGGCGGTTTCGCAAAAATGGATAAAATCGAATGGATGGTTGGTAAAACGGCCACGGAAATTTGAAGCATTTTGCTAGAGATTCATGGCGGAAGTATGCCATAATTTTGGACCATCAGCTTGTGGGCGAGCGAGTTCAAACGTGGCCGCACAAGCGCAAGTGGCGAATCACGCAGGGGACGGTAAAAAACCGCTGCCAACGATGAATTGGTCGACAAGATTCGCGATGTCGTCTTAGCCGATCACCGATTGAAGTTCAAAGAGATAGCAGAAACAACAGGCATCTCAGAAGAACGCGTTGGCCATATCCTAGACGAAATTTTGGGTACCGCGTTTGCTCGCACCGGAACAAAAACGATATCGGATGACCGTTTCGGAGGAGTGTCTGGCCAGGATCCAACGCAATCCAAGGGATTTCTTCATGCGTTTCGTAACCGTGAATGAGACTTGGATCGACCACTACATACCGGACACCAAGGAATCGGTTGCGAAGAAAGCAAAGACCGTTCCATCGGCCGGCAAGGTTATGGCGACTATCGTTTGGGATTCCTAAGGTGTCCTCATCGACTATCTGCAGAAGGAAAGGACGATCATTGGGCAATACTACAACGATTTATTGCCCCGGTTCGATGCAGTATTGAAGGAGAAACAGCCTCGTTTGCAGAAGAAAAAGGAACTTTTCCACCATGACAATGCACCGGTTCATTCGTCCCACATCGACGTTTCCAAATTGAATGAGTTGAACTACGAATCTAATCTTTCATCCTCTAACCTCCGAAACCTGAAAAAAATCACAGGAAGGAAAGAGATTTGCCTCAAATGATCAGGTCATCGCCGCTATAGATGGCTATTTTGCAGACTCCGTAACATCCCACTTTTCCAACAGCTTGAAAAAACTACAGCACTGCTTGAAAAGTTATATTAATCTTCGAGAAGACTACATCGAAAAATAAAAATAAAAACCCAATACCGTGTTTTTCTTGTCGATACCGCAAACATTTCAAGTCGCCCTCGTATTCCAGTTTTTTATCTACTAATATTTTATTGAAATTTAAAGTGTCGGCATGAAAATTCCAAAAAATTCATTTCTTCCAAACTTATTTCATCATTGGACTGACATAAAAGTTTTCACACCCTTCCTTAGGGCTCAACATTATTTATTATCGGAAGAAAAATACTTTCACCTATTACCTTTCTTTTTTATTTCCTTAATTGTACGAGTGCTTATTTAAAAAGCTAATTAACGCCGTAAAATGTTACGTAAACAATCATTTCACCTTGGGAAATTGTCCTCAATGTCACGAAGTTGACTGTCAAAATATTATGTTAAATTTTTCATCATGCAAATTATCTGTAAGGTAATGTAAACGCCATAAAATCATGCAACGTTCAAATTGACATTGATCGCACGCTATTATGATGTAAAACGAAGCTCTATAAAGTGCTTAAATGTAAATACTTATTTACATTGATCTTACGTAAGTACAACCAACAGTTTCGGTTGTTATCAAAAAAATTACCATGAACATTTATATGGAAATATTTACCTGCATTCACCATCATATTTTTTGTTATTAATTGCTTGTTTTTTAAATGATTTATTAATATTCATTTACTTACGACTTAGTATTATGTCAATGCTTAATGGTTGAAACTATTATAAAATATAAGACGGAAATAACTTCGTAAACCAAAATGTAAGTGAAACACAATTTCTTTTAAATGAATCATGGAAATGGTAATAAAAATTTTATTCATTTTCATCCAAACTATTAATGTTTCTAAACTCAAGGCGGCGTAAAGGATGTTATAATTGTAAACGCTCGAATTTTTATGTTAATAGCTGCTAACTATAAAGATATCTGTGTCAATGTGAAGCTTAAACGTTGGAAATGGAAAATTCCACAATAAATTTTGATATTTTCACAGTATGTTATAAAATACTGATTCATGACATGGTATGGTAGTCGACGAGATATAATTTATATTACATCAATTTACAGGAGAAATATATAAATATAAAATAATCAATACTACTAAAAGTTGCTTACAAAAATTTATCAAAGTGAAGAGCAGTGAAGAACATCATTTTAGTGCGTCTACAGAATCATGAAAGATATTACACTGTGATGAAAGAAAATTGAAGTTAGTGTAATCAACGTAAACAGGCGACTTTATCAAAACATTCCTTCCAGTAAAGAATGTATAGAACATATTAGAATTCCGAATGTCAATGGGCGGAATTGGAAGCTGTACTTGTTGAAGTATTCCTGTGTTGTAAATGTGACCGTTACTCAACTTCCAGAAGCAAAGTGTACCAGTAGATATCCGTCGAAAGTTAAGTCTAGATGAAACCAGAGAAATTTTGCGAATCTACGCAGCATCTGTTTCACCATAACAACAGGTACAGTGAAATCTCCCTTGAACGGACACCAACGGGACCAACTGACCAACAACCACTTCAGGAGGGGTGTCCGCATAATAGAAATATGTAGTAGATACAACAAAAATCGAAAAAATAAATATATTAAAGAAACTGGGACATTTAAATCGTATATGTATATAAATGTTTTTAAAATAATTAAGAAACTTTAAACTTAAGAAAATAAAAGCTTATTTCCTCTAGATATATACATACAAAGTATAATAATATAATACATAGATACATAGATGTAGTATGTAATACAAAACAATGAAATGAATAGTTACTTTAAGGACGTAAAAATTCATATATTGTTGTTTGGCGTCTTGAAATCGTATTTCTAATTTAGAAAGAAGCTCCAAAGACTCTATATGTTCGTGATTTTCGACAAAACTTTTGAGCTGCTTGATCAGGGTAATAGCTTTACCATAATTTGGTATAGCTTCTGTTGGCACTGGAACCTCATCGATATCAGAATCTTCCGAGAGTTCTTGTATTTCAACTGGATTTGCAATTTCTTGTTCTGAATCTGGATCTTCAACATACAAATCTTCATCTACGTTCAAAAAATCATTTTCATTATTCGTCAATTTCAATAAATTCTTATTTTTGAGGATATCGGAAAGTATACTAAGAGGCAAATCATCTTCTAGGTCAGATGTATCAGCCTCAGTTAACTGGTCTTCACTTTGCCTATTTAGATGATTAAATCTTGCTTTGCGGAAGCAATTTTGAACTGTCTCTTTGGTTACTTGGTCCAAAGCGGGTTTTGCCAAATAAACTCCATCCAGTGGTGTAATTTTCTTTATTAACTCAAAAGCTGTACCAACAGTTTCAATGTTTACTAGCAGATGTTTGAGTATTAGACTTCGGTAATAAGTTTTAAAATTCTTTACAATCCCCAGGTCAAGTGGTTGACAAGCTGATGTACAATTAGGGGGCAAAAATAATATTTTTATATTATTTAAGCGAACGTCTTTCAGATGAGATTCTGCATTGCTTAAAAATAACATAATGTTTCTTTTTTCTTTAGCCATTTTCCAATCTAGGTCTTGCAACCACAATTTGTCCTGTCATCCAAGCTTTCTTATTGTATTTCCAAGTTACAGGCAGGTTATTTATATTAATGTTTTTAAAAGATCTGGGTTTAGCTTCTCTACCAATGACTAGGAGTTTTTCTTTTTCACCCGCCATATTTGCACAATGCAAAATTGTAAACCTCTCTTTGGGATACTTACCCCCAACACATTTTTGATTTGCTTAATTATATCTGCAGCTTGTGTTTTTCCAATATTAAAACGCTTGAATAAGTTCCTTACATTTAATTTCTTTTTATTGTAAACTTCAACAATCTCAATTTTTTGTTTAAGCGTGAGAATTGTTCTATTTGGAGCCATTTCTACAATGAATGTGTCGCCTACTGTGTCTTTCCCGCATACACATCAGACTAATATTGAAAGCAGATTCAATCGGAAACATACACCCAAAGAATAAGAACGGTAAATCCCCGATCAACTTGGGGAAGTCCCTAATTCACGCCAGGCAGAAATGCACGACATAGGCTGCGTTTGTACCGGAAGATTAAAGTCGGTAAATTTCCGGTTTACTCGGGGAAGTCCCAGCGAAGTTGGCGCGCGGCGCGATTGAGAAATGCAATAGCAATACTCTCGATATAAAAATAAGATAAGGCGTTTCTTTTTATTTTATTTTTTGTCCGGTTAAGAGAACATTTTCTCGTGTCCGCTTCCGTTCAAGAGAATGTCCGTCCAAGAAAGAGTTAATGCAATGGAAATTATATGAGAGCCAGTCGGGGCCATGAGAAACTGTCCGTTAAGGGAGGCGTCCGTGTAAGAGGGGTATCCGCGAAGAGGAATTTCACTGTACATCATCTCCTCCAGGTATCTCGAATCTGACAAATTGATGGGTACACCTTCTTTCTTCTGATGATATCTATCATCTAATCCAGACACATAAGATATCATGCAAACCGTTTTCAAAGACGTAGTGGCTCTAGATATATTTTTTAACGGTTTCACTGTCCCATCAGCAGTTTGTGAGTTCACCATATGACCGATAAACTCTAATAAAATCAATCCATCGTAATAAAATCCATTCAATTACTGTATACCTTTTACACTTTTCGTCCTTTAGTTCTTTGGTGGATTACAAAATATAACTTAATGTCACCAATCTAATGCTGACGTATTTACCTTGTATGTCATGGTATTTACTTTTTTAATTTAAAACCAGAAGTGCGACCTTGTAATATCCTTTGAGGAAAAATATTGCACGTTTATATTTAGCTGCATATCATCGACTTTCCTATTATAACTGTAGTGAGCGTGCCGACGATGCCTGGGCTATATTGAACTGGTTGCTCCAACACTAGTTTTTTTTTTAAGAATAGTCATATGTAATTGTAAAATAGGGCTAGCCAAATTCTTTCGACTCGACAAAATTGAATTAAACTAGAGAATACGAAAACCTTATATGTAAAGATGTTCAATTGTTTTTTCTTTGTTAAAAGCTTACAATGCCTTTCTAATTTATTAGGACCACTTGCTAAAATAGCGATCTAGTTAAAATATATACTGATATATACTGATGTATTTTACAAGTATAAGTTTATAGATATCTTTACAACTACACTAGGGTGACAGAATAAAATAGACACCAGGTAAAGCGGTATAAATATGTAAACAGCTAAATTCTAAGAACGAATTAAGAACTTTTTCTTGTCATTAGGGTAGGGGTAGATGTAGCGGAAGGAATTCGTCATAGTTTAGTATCGTTACAATTATGCCTCGCTTACAAGGTTAGAGTGTTATTAACGACTTCACCCGGGGTCGCATCGTTGGCCAGAGTGAACGCGGCGCTTCGCAACGTGAAATAAGTACATTTTTAAATATTCCGTTGTCCACAGTTAAGCGTGTGATTACACAATTTAAACGCAAGGAAAAAACAACAGCGGAGCCGAGACTAGGTCGTGCCGGACCTTCTGAAAGAAGTAAAAGGGTGCTTGTGCGCGAAGTGTTAAGAGAACCGCGAAAAAGTACATACAGTTGAGCTTGCGGCAACTTCACAGAAAAGTCAGCGCACCGTTCTGCGATACCTCCACAGTGTGGGGATGTATAAAAGGGTGACAAAGAAAAATCCTCTCCTTACGGCGTTTCAAAAACGGCGCCGACTGGCTTGGGCAATCGAAATGCGAACGAAGCTCGAAGAGTTTTGCCGGTCTGTCATTTTTATCAGACGAAAGCAGATCCTGCCAATTCAGTGATAGTGGTCGTACGTGGGTATGGAGACGTTCGTCACAGCAACTGGACGACACATTTCATCAGACGGTGAAATACGGCGGTGTGAACATCATAGTGTGGGGTGCGATATGGTATGGTGGAAGATCGCAATTGGTAATCTGCGACGGAATTATAAATGCGGCAAAATATATCCAAATATTAACAGAAGGACTACTACCGATATTCGACAACGCCATTTTATCTAAAGAAGACGCCACTTTTATGGAGGATGGAGCACACTGCCACAAAGCAAGAACAACAACCACATGGAAAGAGGAACGAGGGATTCGGATTTTACCAAGGCCAGGCCAATCACCAGACATGGATCCGATAGAGAATGTTTGGCACATAATCCAGACAAATATGGCGAAACGACCCCGAAAACCCAGCAATAAGGAAGAACTCGTGGCAGCTGTTACAGAAGAGTGGTTAAATATTCCAGAAGACACCATTAATCATTTAATAGATTCTATGCCACGACGACTCGCAGCACTTCACGCAAGTAAAGGTGGATCGACAAAATATTAGTCTAATTTAAAAATTTTAAAATATTTTGTATATATAACGAGAATAGAATCTTTTTCTTAATTAGTAGGTGTCTATTTTATTCGGTCACCCTAGTGTATATAACTGATATCTTAAATTTGCAAGGCGGCCCTAATAAAATGGACAGGAACTGTATACGCTTGTAACTCTTTATCGGTCAAAGATCTGTCACATTGAATCGAAAGCAGAACCATAGCTGTCTTAGTACTTTCTTTTGTAATCTCTTCATTATAATTTAAAATCCGCATATTGAATATTGTACAATATTATCGTTGTAGAAGGTTTGACTAAACTTATTTTATAATCAGTACTACCAACTTCTCAGTATTGCCGTTTCACAACAAATTATCATTAGTGGTACGATAATTATTATTGCAAACACAGCGTACTCCTCTCTCGATATATCTAAACAAATCTCTCTAAATAGAAAAAAATATATATCACACATTATTAAATTGAGATTTGTCATCTCATTTAGATTTGATTTTTAACTATACATAAATTGATAAGATCATACATGCCGTAATAAACACCGACAACAAGAAATTCGATAATATTAGTACGATAATTCTCGTTAGTTATCGAGATGGCTTTATCGACAATAGCCAGTCATCTCCAAATCTTCTTACTGACAGATAGCATCTATAATATTCTATATATGTATTTTGTGTGATGAAAATACTACGATCTAACCAAACCTACTGCATCAATTTTAATCTCGTAGGATTTTGTTCTCAAGCAGATTTAATCGCTTGTTTTCGCTAAGAATAAGTACACGCTGTAACTATGCGAGTCGTATAAGGTAACATTGCGACGCTGTAATTTCGAAAACAGGTAACCAAATAATTGAGTTTCTCGTTAGCGAAGCTGGAAGAAATGAAAAATATTTTCGACGTCTATATATATATATATACCGTATATTTGTCGTTTTTATTTGCAAGTTATTATTATTTGGTTCGACTGACCGATATATCCATATCTACATACGCTAGCAGGTATTTCTTTTATTGGAAAAATATATAAAGTTCTGTATGGAACAAGTATGGGCAACCTTTGACATGTTGTGGGCCAAACTGTAGTGTTCAAATACGTTCGCTGAGCGCGTTTGAAAGTAGTGCATTTTAAAGTTTTTTTAAAGAAAATTCATTGGAAATCGATGTGTTAATACTAAATCCTTGAGACCGATGGCAAGTTGACACTCTTGGATTCTTAAAATACCCTCGCAGACGCCTGTATTGTTTTCGGTCACACAGAATGAGGGCGAGGTAGTTTTCTTTCCGAAGCAGTTTCCTCTTTAAACAGTGAATTATATCATTATAGCGATGCCAATAAAATCGTCGTATTATCAGTACAAATCGAAATCGGAAAAAACTTTCTGCGAGATGACATATCCGTAACGTGTCGGTCACTGTTTAGAAAATGCTTTACGTGAATAGGTGAAGAAGAAGTGATTGCTTACAATTCAAAATCAACTCTTTGACATATCTAAACCATACTCCAGTAAAGAACAGATCGTAATAGTGGGAATGGCTTGCCAAAGAACAGATCTCTCAAAAGTTGCGTAGGTATATGGTTCTATAATTCATTACATCTGCTTGTTGCTGATTTAGTTTTCAATAAATATTTTTAAATTTTTTAATACTTTTTTATAATGCACTTAAATTAAAAGTTTAAAAATTTAATGAAACAAGGCAGATATTTATTTGAGAACAGAAAATTATGCCAAAGAGGCAGCTTTGATATGTTTTTCGGAAATATTTCCAAGATAAGGTAACGCAAGACTTCCTTGAAAGTCCGAACGCTTTACCGCTAGGAGAATAACACACAACAACAGCACCTTTCATAAACCTTCCCAGAAGACGCATTTTACAACACTGAATATGATAGATAATTTTTTTTTTTTGTGGAAAACCTGGCAGTCAATATGAACTGTTTTCGATGCAAAATATAATTACAACAACATTTAGAAAATGTTTTTCGAAAAGTCAGGGTAATACAGACAGTCATTCTTAATTTTAGGTTAAGTAAACATTGTATTCATTCATCTGTTGTTGGTGTACAATGCATAATACAATCATGCAATTAATTATACCGGTAATTAAGCTGTAATCAATTTAAGATTCATCTGACCAAATTTATTTTTTCAATCGAAAAATAGTTTCGCTTGAACACATTCTTGTACACGTTTCACATGTTTGATATTTATACACGCGTATACTCCGCGATCATTCCGATTAAAATTTTAAATATACAGGGTGCTTCACAACTTCACATAACTTTTGCGATGTGCTTGTCGCAATCATGATGCTCACACATCGTTCATCCCCTTATCGGCACCAGCACAATACGTTATTGTAATATTCGTACGTTTCACTTTCGTTGTCATAAAAGGTGTCAGATGTCAATTGAGTTTAAATTAATGAAAAAAATTAAAATTAGATTACAAGGGAACAGTGATGAAGAACTTAGAAAACACAATGAAAATGAAAAAATGTTACTAACAATAACTAAAAAATTAGTGAGGCGCCATTAACATATACCTACCAAACATAAATTGAAATAAAATTTAATTTTTAGTGATAGATATCTGATATGAAGTAATACGACAATCTTATTGTAATGCAATTTATTAAAATAAGAAAATGAAATAATAAAAATAATTAAATCGTGAAATTTGGAATTATTACAAACTACGTTAAATAGCGACAACGAAATCAATGAGACACTTGAGCTTGAATTTGGGAAAGTAATCCATCAATGTTTGGATTAATTCCAGTGATACAAAGACGTAAAGAATTTTCCAAATTATCGTCAGTCAGCCTTGTACGATGTTTCAATTTATTAACTTTTATCATTGAAAAGAACTGTTCGCATTTATAAGTACTGCCAAACGCACAAATGAAACTTCTTGCGAATTTTCTAAGTTGCGGAAAATGGTCTTCTTCGAATTATTTTTTGCAGAAATCGCACAACTCACGTCTTCAAATTTAGATTTTTGGAGTGAGTTTTCTTGAAGCTCGATCAACTCCATTTGCAAGTGTATTGGAGCGTCTTGTACATTACTTTTGGTTAGAGTAGCAAATAAATCGAAACTGTATTTAATGTTTTTAAAATCGTTAAATCTGTTCGAAAATTGCTCCGATCGTAACTTGAGTTCTTCAGCATATTGAGCATAAGCAGTATTTTCATATGCAGAGAGAGTGGTGGAATGGTAACTGTTACCAGACAGCATCTGTGCCTCCCACAAACGGATTTTGTTCTGAAACGCTTTCAGACTATTGTACAAATTATTTACTAACTGTCCTTGTTTTTGAAGTTTCAAATTTAAATCATTCAAATTGCCTGTAAGGTGGAGCAGAAATGCTAAGTCACATATCCATTTTGGGTCACCCAATTCAGATAGCGGTTTATCTTTTATTTGCATAAAATCTGCTATCCCATTTCTAAGCTCGTAAAACCGTTTCAGCGTTTTCCCTTTGCTTAGCTATCTAACTTCACAATAATATGTTAAGTCCTTATATTCGGCTGATATTTCATCGAAAAACGCCTTGAACTGGCGATGGTTAGGCCCTCGGGATGGAATAAAATTGATGATTTTTACTACCACATTCATAACATTCTAGAGTCGAATAGACATAGAACACAAGTTCTGTTGGTGGATAATGCAATGAAGAACTATCGAATCATCTTTTTGCACATTTAATTCAGTTGCTTTTTTATACAAAATTCCAATGAAACCTTTATTTTCTGCTGTTATTCCAAATTGGTGGATATTGATTTTATTTGTCCTGTCAGTGAGTGCAGCATAGAATGCTTAGTTGAGTAAAGCCTCTTTATATTGAATTCTTTCATCACTGAAATGGATTCATAACACAGCAAACAAATAAGCTTACCATTGTATAAGATAAAAGAGAATTCTTCAGTGCATTTTTCTTGAAACTGGCGACCCTCTGCATCTACTTTTCGTTTCTTTCCACCAGACATCATTTTCATTTACTTTTCGTTCGATAAAATTAATAACAAAATATAATTAGTAAGCAGTCAAGAGGCACACAAAGCCACAAAGCAAATTGGCGGCACTAGCAGTTCGCTAGGAATCGCTTGTCGAAGTTTAAGTTTTAGTTCTTAACTTGTTCTAAAAGTTTTGACTTCATGGTGCGGAGCACCCGGCAATTTAGTGACATAAATATGTTAAAGTCTTTGTATTTTACATTTGTAGTGAGCTGTCTGGAATACGCTTCTATTATTTGGTCCCCTTATTATACCTGCCATCAGCATGCATTGGAACGAGTTCAACGTCGTTTTCTTAAATTTCTTTCTTGCAAACTTGGTGGTCAATACCCGCTTAGAGAAACTGATTACCATTCTTTACAGGAGCATCATGGCATGGGTTTCCTTAAAGAACGTAGAGAGACTTATTGCTCTCAATTTGTCTGGAAATTAGTAAATGGACTTGTTGATTACGGCGACTTATTATCTAAGTTGCACTTTCGTGTGTCTCATTCTCCATCTAAATTCTGTTCTACATTTATACTACCTATTCTCAAAAGCAATATTTTGCATAACGCTCCTATGTACAACATGCGCAGCTCAGCAAGTAGATATTATAATACTATTTGTTCGAATCTAGATAAATTTTCAATAGTTTCGTTTTGTCTGGCATAATATGTAAGTAACTTATTCATAGTTATTCTTTATGTTAGTTATTCCTAGGTTTTCAGTTTCTTTTCACAATGTAACACATGGGCTGAAAAGTCCCGGGCCTAACACATAGATGACGCTAGTTTTATTGCAGTCACCTTTCTCTCAGTTAGTACTAACCTTTAAAAGACAGCTGTTAAAAGTTAATGATATTCTATTCATTAGTTTGTGAGTTATTGTGCTAAGAGTCACGCTACTTTTGTTATTTTCAAAACAATGGATCAAAAACAATTTCGTGCTTTAATTTTACACTGCTTCTTGATGGGAAAAAAATACCGTTCAAGCGAAGCAATGGCTTGAAAAGTGTTATGGGGACCCCGCTCCATCAGAAACACCAATAAAATGTTGGTTTGCTGACTTCAAACGTGGTCATAGAGACGCCGATGATGCAGAACGCAGTGGACGTCCAAATGAGGCGGTAACACCAGAAAACATCAAAAAAATCCACAAAATCGTTTTGAATGATCGAAAAGTGAAGTTGCGTGAGTTAGCTGACATCGTAAAGATATCAAAAGAACGTATTGGCTTTATATTGCATGAGCATTTGACTATGAGAAAGCTCTGTTCAAAGTGGGTGCCGCGTTTGCTCACTGTTGACCAAAAACAAGAACGTGTTGATGATTCTGAGCAGTATTTGGCCATGTTTAATCGTAACAAACCGGGATTTTTGCGTCGATATGTTACAATGGATGAAACATGGATCCATCACTTCACTCCGGAATCAAAACGATCGTCATCTGAGTGGACAGCAACTGGAGAACCTCGTCCAAAGCGCCCGAAAGCACAACAATCGGCTGGAAAGGTTATGGCGTCGGTATTTTGGGATGTGCGTGGCGTAATATTCATCGACTATCTTGAGAAAGGAAATACCATCAACAGTGAATATTATATAGCGTTATTGGAGCGTTTGAAGGCTGAAATTGCCGACCGCATATGGCAAAGAAAAAAATGTTGTTTCATCAAGACAACGCACCGTGTCACAAGTCAATCAAAACAATGGCAAAACTACATGAATTGAACTTCGAATTGCTCCCACATCCACCGTATTCGCCAGATTTGGCTCCCAGCGACTACTGGCTGTTCGCAGACCTCAAAGAAATGCTCGCCGGTAGGAAATTTCGCACGAATGAAGAGGTTATCGCTGAAACTGAGGCCTATTTTGAGGCAAAAGATAAATCGTTCTACAAAAGTGGTATTGAAATGTTAGAGCGGCGCTGGAATGATTCCGTTGCTCTTGATGGAGATTACGTTGATGAATACAGCTAATTTTGAACCAAAAAAAACGTGTTTTCTTTGTTAGGCCCGGTACATTTCAGCCCATGTGTTACATGGTTATACATAAAATTGGAGTAAGATATCCTGCTTCAATCAAGCATTTGCGCAAGGGAACAATTAAAAATGTCACACTTACCGCAAATACTATCGTACGCAGAGCGCATAAAGTAAATCGGTAAGCGTAACAGCAAATTAGATTTGGCTGAATCCAAATAAAAAGTGTTAAGTGAGTGAGAAGATTGTCGTCCCACGTGAAAACTAAGTTTACCAAGCACTTCACTGGCATCTATTTGATTATTTAGTAATTTAAAAAGAAACCTTAAACCAACTTTCTCCCATCGTACTTCGAGCGATATCACAGAAAACTCAGCAAGCAGAGTTTCATAGCAGAATCCTCTACACGGGTAAGTGTTGTATTTCTTATACCAAACGTTCTTTAAAAATGGTCTTTGACCTCTTTTTATCATATTTTTATATGTAACATGGTACGGATTCCACACAAGGGATTCTTATTCGAGTTATGAGCGCACTAAAGCAAAAAGAAGTGATTTTACGGGTGATATACCTTGAAAGGACCCAGCATTACGCAGAGTAAAGCCTAGCATTCTGCTAGCAGACGATGTAACATTTCGAACATGGTCGTTAAATGTTGAACCACAGTCGAAATACACCCTCAAATCATGCATGCCATCAACTCGTGCGATTTCGTCCAAGTTCAAAGCGTAGTTGAAAATAATTGGTTGTTTTCTCGTTGTGACCGATACGACTCTGCACTTAGATGTATTTAAATTCAATCTATTCGAGGAGGGCTAGTTAGAAATAGATATCAAATTCACCGGTAGTGTAATGCAATCTTTTAGAGAAACCACAGACCAATACAATTTAACATCATCGGCAAACACCAAAGCTTTGCAATCAATGTGTTTCGACACGTCATTAATAAATGTTAAGAATAATAATGGAGTGAGATTAGAGCCCTGTGGAACACCAGAAGCAACGGGGCATACTTCGGACGTGCGGCCGTTGTAAGATACAAAAAATTTTCGCTGATAAAGGTAGGATTGAAGCAATCTAACAAGGGAGCCGCTAAAGCCAGTGTCATGCGATCTATGCGATCAAAGGCTTTGGATATATCTGTGTATAACACGTCGACTTGGCCGTGGCCATCCATTGCTTCAAGAATGGTGCACAAGTTCGTTACGGTCGATCTTCCATCAACAAATCCATGCTGTGTCCCAACTATAAAGGGGCTAATCCGTGATTTTAGGAGACTCCACACGTTCTGAATTGCATTCACGTCGTAAGAATTTCCCGGCTAAGGTAACACCAGCAGAGCGTACGTTTCCAAACAACTTTAGATGGAATAGGCCATGTGGCATGGTGCCTTATCGTGCATGAATGATGAATCATTCGTAGCAATGGTCCAGGATTTCGAGTGATAAACAAGACCATACAATGACTGACGGAGGGTGTATATATGACTGTAGCTTTAAGAAAAGGGGGAGGGGGAGCGATACAATGCTAGACATTTGCAGGGTGGCGCCAAAGGTGCTAGCGCCGCCACTGGGTATAAATCATGATTTGTGCGGTCTACATAACTTACGATCATCGACCCGATAAGTACTTAATTTAATACTTTACATTACCTGTATCAATATTAAGATACACATATTTGTCAACCTGTAATCATCCTATAAACAAACCGTGCCTTTTGTTTGCTTTCTAGCACCGTACGTACTTGTATTATTGTGCGTGTGTACGATTATACGCTAGCACAACTGTCACATTGTCGAAATAAAAGTGTCAAGATGATTAATATGAGTACCCTACGTTGATCGAAATTTTGATTCGGTATTTAAATAAGGATTAGGCAAACCATGCAGATAAGATAAAGGTTGCGTAACTCTAGCGTGTAGCCTGAAACTAAACGAACAATATACATACGCCATGATTTAGAATTGGGATTGCGAAAAATCATTTTAGCAAGTGACGAATTAAAGTGAACTTTGTCCGTTGAACTTTCACAATATCTTATAATTTTTTTTTAATCCGTTTAATTATCTTATTTGATAAGTATTAATTAGCGAAGCACGTTAATTTTTTTCATTCTGTCGGTATCTATATATGTAACTTCTGAGATAATAGCGTTGGAGGGTTCAGTAACCTTTCCCTCGAATCTAACACCTCTTCTAGATATTTCCTGGCAAAATTAATAACTTTTTCATGGTTAGAAATATCTACAGTAACGTTCACAAAAATAAACCATCGATAACACTAGGCAACACACATTTTGGCGCCTCGGATTTTTCTGAAACTCAAAAAAATGGTTGGGAGGTATTTATTTAATAGAAAAATATGCGTATACAACTTTCAATCATCAGTTAAAAAATTTCCTTTTATAAGATTTCCTTGCGTGAGGTTTACCGGCCATCATATGGGTATCCCATCTTCCTTAGTACCTTTCCTCCATAACGCTGATGTTTTTGTGAAATCTTTGCCCTCGTTCTTCACTAATATCACCTAAGTCTTTTGGAAAACGATCTATACTCCATTCACGTTAAGAATGCAAACTTAGAATAGATAGGTCTTAAAACACGGGCTTGCCATTGGCTAATCGGCGAGGCGTATTCACACAGGAGAAACGGATGCATTGGCGTCATATAAAATTTTTATCAGTTGTCACTCTGGTATCGTTGCTTCCTGCAGTTTTTGATTGTATTTTATAAGTGAATGGCTTACGTCAAAACGGATTGTAGCTGGTAAATCTTTATTAAAGCTTGAATTACTTTAGGTAACCAAAAAATATGTTATATAATCTTGTAACATGTTATTGACCAAGTAGTATGGAAAATTGGTCGTGCAGTTCTACGTTTGCCCCCCATTACCATTGTGATTTAAACCGTATTGAATTTGTATGGGCACAAGTAAAGCCCCACGTCGCTGCCAATAATAAAACCTTTAAAATATCAGTGTTGTTTCCTTTTTCACGGAATAACTCATCTAATTTGTAAATAATTGCTTTGGAAACACACAAAAGCTTATATTTATAAGGTAGCCCAAAAATATGAATAGGGACTCCATATATACACTAGGGTGACAGTATAAAATAGACACCAGGTAAAGCGGTATAAATATGTAAACAGCTAAATTCTGAGAACGAATTAAGAACTTTGTCTTGTCTTTAGGGTAGAGGTAGATGTATAGGAAGGAATTCGTCATAGTTTAGTATCGTTACAACTATGCCTCGCTTACAAGGTTCGAGTAATGTTAGCGACTTCACCCGGGGTGGCATCGTTGGCCAGAGTGAACGCGGCGCTTCGCAACGTGAAATAAGTACATTTTTAAATATTCAGTTGTCCCCACAGTTAACCGTGTGATTAAACAATTTAAACGCAAGGAAAAAACAACAGTGGAGCCGAGACCAGGTCGTGCCGGACCTTCTGAAAGAAGTAAAAGGGTGCTTGTGCGCGAAGTGTTAAGAGAACCGCGAAAAAGTGTAGCTGAGCTTGCGGCAACTTCACAGAAAAGTCAGCGCATCGTTCTGCGATACCTCCACATTGTGGGGATGTATAAAAGGGTGGCAAAGAGAAAACCTATCCTTACGGCGTTTTAAAAACGGCGCCGAATGGCTTGGGCAATCGAAATGCGAACGAAGCCCGAAGAGTTTTGACGGTCTGTCATTTTTTCAGATGAAAGTAGATACTGGCAATTCAGTGATAGTGATCGTACGTGGGTATGGAGACGTTCGTCACAGCAACTGGACGACAATTTTTTGCATCAGACGGTGAAATACCGCGGTGTGAACATCATGGTGTGGGGCGCGATATGGTATGGTGGAAGATCGCAATTAGTAATCTGCGACGGAAATATAAATGCGGCAAAATATATCCAAATATTAACAGAAGGGCTACTACCGATATTCAACAACGCCATTTTGTCTAAAGAAGACGCCACTTTTATGGAGGATGGAGCACCGTGCCACAAAGCAAGAACAACAACCACATGGAAAGAGGAACAAGGGATTCGGATTTTACCATGGCCAGGCCAATCACCAGACATGAATCCGATAGAGAATGTTTGACACATAATCCAGACAAATATGGCGAAACGACCCCGAAAACCCAGCAATAAGTAAGAACTCGTGGCAGCTGTTACAGAAGAGCATGATTAAATACTCCAGAAGACACCATTAATCATTTAATAGGTTCTATGCCACAACGAGTCGCAGCACTTCACGCAAGTAAAGGTGGATCGACAAAATATTAGTCTAATTTAAAAATTGTAAAATATTTTGTATCGTATATATAACGAGAATAGAATCTTTTTTTTAATTAGTAGGTGTCTATTTTATTCTGTCACCCTAGTGTACGTATGCAATATATAGATATTGCTGCTTTAAGTAACATAAAGTATGACTTGTTTTACACCTTTGGAACACCTTGAATAATTGAAAATGCTTTAAAATCAATAAAGAATAGGAAAAGATAAACAATTTGCGTTTAAATGCAACACCCTGTATATACCACATTCACGTGCCCTGAAAGATCCTTCGATAGGGTACAACATTTGCATTTAAATTTTTGTTCTATTTATTTCCATTCAATAAGTTAAATAAAAACGAAAGCTGAAAATCTATAAATTCTCGAAGGGGTGTTACACCCCCTCAGAGTGAATTTCAGCGCAAACGAATGTTTCATTAACATATGAAATTGACACCCGGGAACCTTTCCTTGTTACTAAACGTACAAATAAAATCTTGTACTGTTTGAGACTTTGGAAATCATATAATTTTCAAACAAATGAAATTTGTATCCACATACCCTGATCAAACTGTCTAACGAAAAGCTTCTACATTGCTACTGCAGTCTGCTACGGCTAAATTTAATGCCCCGGATTCCATTATTAGGAACAACAAATTTACATAACATTCCCCATACATCATCATCCACTCTAGACTTTAAACTATTCACTCCGTAAATATTCTAAAATGGACCATTCAACGCCCATTTAAGTGGCCTCTCGTTCGGCTCTAATAGCGGCCCAGGCGCTTGACAAGACGCCGGCTTAACTGTTAACGGGCGAAAATAGACCTCGCAAATGATAGGTAAGCCTACATTTATATTTAAATTTCTATAGGGCTAAAAATAGCAGATGGGATAGCAGCAGGTCTGCTCTCGTACTACATAGGAAGACTGGACCTTCCGGGTTACAAGTGATGGTTTTGGAACGGTATTTGCGAGGCAAGTTTTAGAAAATCGAAGTACGTGCCTTCGCTTGCTTTGTGTTTATATAGAAAGAAAAAAATCGGTAATTCGCAACGAATACGCACGAATTACGATTTTTAGAGACACAAGTGAAAGATAGGAAATTATTAGAAATTTGTAAATTAAAATTAAGTTTTACAAATTCTGTATTGTGTTTAGTACCAAATAATAAGACATTAGTTTTACTAAAATTACGACATAAATTATAATTGAGTGACAACTTACGAATTGTAACACAAGGGTTGAAAAGTCCCAGGCACATAGATGACGCTAGTTTTATGCAGTCACCTTTCTCTCAGTTAGTACTAACCTTCAAAAGACAGCTGTTAAAATTTCATGATATTCTATTCATTAGTTTGTGAGTTATTGTGCTAAAAGTCACGCTACTTTTGTTATTTTCAAAACAATGGATCAAAAACAATTTCGTGTTTTAATTTTACACTGCTTCCTAATGGCAAAAATACCGTTCAAGCGAAGCAATGGCTTGAAAAGTGTTATGGGGACTCCGCTCCATCAGAAACAACAATAAAACGTTGGTTTGCTGACTTCAAACGTGGTCGTAGAGACACCGATGATGCAGAACGCAGTGGACGTCCAAATAAGGCGGTAACACCAGAAAACGTCAAAAAAATCCACAAAATCGTTTTGGATGATCGAAAAGTGAAGTTGCGTGAGTTAGCTGACATCGTAAAGATATCAAAAGAACGTATTGGCTTTATATTGCATGAGCATTTGACTATGAGAAAGCTCTGTTCAAAGTGGGTGACGCGTTTGCTCACTGTTGACCAAAAACAAGAACGTGTTGATGATTCTGAGCAGTGTTTGGCCATGTTTAAACGTTACAAACCGGAATTTTTGCGTCGATATGTGACAATGGATGAAACATGGATCCATCACTTCTCTCCGGAATCAAAACGATCGTCATCTGAGTGGACAGCAACTGGTGAACCTCGTCCAAAGCGCCCGAAAACACAACAATCGGCTGGAAAGGTTATGGCCTCGATATTTTGGGATGTGCGTGGTCGCCGACTATTTTGAGAAAGGAAATACCATCAACAGTGAATATTATACAGCGTTATTGGAGCGTTTGAAGGCCGAAATTGCAAAGAAACGACCGCATATGGCAAAGAAAAAAATTTTGTTTCATCAAGGCAACGCACCGTGTCACAAGTCAATCAAAACAATGGCAAAACTACATGAATTGAACTTCGAATTGCTCGCACATCCACCGTATTCGCCAGATTTGGCTTCCAGCGACTACTGGCTGTTCGCAGACCTCAAAAAAATGCTCGCCGTTAGGAAATTTCGCACGAATGAAGAGGTTATCGCCGAAACTGAGGCCTATTTTGAGGCAAAAGATAAATCGTTCTACAAAAGTGGTATTGAAATGTTACAGCGGCGCTGGAATGATTACGTTGCTCTTGATGGGGACTACGTTGATGAATAAAGCTAATTTTGAACCAAAAAAAAAACGTATTTTCTTTGTTAAGCCCGGGACTTTTCAGCCCATGTGTTATCTAAATCCCGGTTGATAGCATCCATTGCTAATCGGTAATCACCAATAGGTAACGAGACGAAAGTGTCAGGATTTAGATTAGACAAAGGCAACCACCAAGGGAAATAACAACGATCAATAGAACAGTTAGTTATATTAAACTAATATCGATATTAATACCAATACGAATATTAATACTAAACCACCATTGGTATTAGTAATGATAAAATTACAATTTCCTTGCAATTTATCAACGCAATTAAACTACTGAAAAAATATCAGTCTCGGAGGGACTCGAACCGACGACCTCTACGTTACCGGGGTATCGCACTACCATTACACCACGAGACCACTTGTGAGTTCAAGTCGCTTTTAATCCCTAGATGTTACGATATCAGTAGATATATCATAATATCTCACAGACATTATATTACGCACGATAAGCCGGTAAAGTAGAGGTCGTGGGTTCGAGTCCCTCCGAGACCGATGTTTTTTCAGTAATTGTAATTTTATCAGTTAATTATATGTGCAATATAGGGGTCTATAAAGGGACTGCAATATTTAAGCATCTTGCAAAGAATGCCATCACACACAGTAGTATTTATATTATTTAAATCTCGTCAACAGTCGCTAATCTAAAACTAAAATTAACTGTGGGGTTCTTATAAAGGCAGCCATAATAGGAAATCATTCATCAACATGAATTTGTAGACTGTACAAACTTTGCAAAATCCTCATTAATCCCATTAACAGCTAACCGATCAGGTAGTGAGACCTTGTGTTGGATTTAATGTTAAGAGATTTGATGGAATGCCTTTTTGGCTTATTGGACGCAAAAGCAGTGTTTAAAATTGTCATTTTCCACATCTAGCCTTATTGAGAGTAATATTTCTTATTTCTTTGTATCTATTCCAATCCTTTTGCTTACCTTAAATTTAGATGCATTGTCCTTTAGCTTCAGAAAGAACTCGGTCAACCAAGATGCTATATGCTTCGTAACCTTGACCTCAATTAATCGTGCACGTAAATCATAAACAGCCGACAAAAATCTATTAAACATGTCCACTTTGAGATCAATATCATTCTCGATAATTAGATTAAAATTTCTGAAATTTCTATACTTTATAAGTTTCGATTGGACCTTAGAAGGCACTATCTTCCAAATACAGAAAGCCCACTTAACAACCTAAGAAACCTAAGAAAGCCAACCTAACCAACAGAATCTGTTGTCGTAACCGTTTCTAACAGTTCCTTAGCCGAATAATTTTCGCTGGTTAAACAATCCTTTCTACAGGGCAGGTAAATCCATAAATTTGCCGCCCAATTTACACCCACCGATTTCGGTAATACAAATTTTTTATCTCTTACAACTTTAAAAGTAACTCTTCACAGGTATAGCAGTAAACTCCACTTACACAAACCTATTAATTAGAAGGAACACAGCGTTTCGAGAGCACGTAGACTCTCATTGTCAACCATGTTACCGACTGAGTTTGAAAGTAACGGTTTAAGAGGTTCCATTATACGTACAATGACATTATGAATAGATTTTTTTTAGCGATCAGTCGGCTCTGAATTAATGCTGTTTTCACTTTTATCGCACACTCATACTTTTTCGTAAAGTAGTCCGACTCTTGAGTATATATTATAACATAACGTTGTCTTAATTGTTTCAGACGAATACACCAAAATCACAACCCCAAGACAAGATGTGCTATTCAAGAAAGGTTACCTGAGCAAGCCGAAGAATTATCAGACGCAAACTTCTACGGGTAATTCGACAGCTTCGACAGGAAACTCTACAGGAAATGGTACGCCAGACCACCAGTCTGCAGGTAATACTGATATATTTTATTTCTTTTAAATAAATCTATCCAATCAAAAATGTTTTGTTTTCGAATTTACTTCATGAAACGAAAGTATTATTTGAGACACCTGAAACTGTAGAGCTAATCTAACAGTTTTAAAAGATTGATTGTATTGCTTCATGTTCTTCATTTTAATGTTTTTTGTAGTGGCAACTTAAATAATATCTGAATCGCTTAATAATTCTTATATTGCATTAAAAAGTATTGTAAAACTATAGTGCTTCTAAAAGCATCGTTCAGCTATAATTTTTCTAAAAAAAAATATACAGTGATTTGGATAGCAACAAATACAGTTTTGGCATATTTGTTAACTTCTCTAGGACTTTTGATTTAGTTAATCATAGCACTGTTCCGTACAAGCTCGGAAGATATGGTGTTAAAAGTGTTTCGTTAAATTGGTTTCGATCTTACTTTAAAGACAGAAAGCAAAGTGTTCGAATTAATTATTTGCGATCTAATTTTGTAGATGTGAATATTAGGGTGCCGCAAGGATCTGTTTTGGGTCCTATATTATTTCTATTATACACCAACAAAGTATCAACGAATATAATTTATGCACAACAATTAATATTGTATGCTAATGATATCAGTATTCTATGAAATTCAAAAAGCTTAGTATACGTATATTAAGATACCAACACTTGCATAACTACATATATTATGAAATATAAATTTAACTTCACAGCCTGCTTTGTAACAAGTCTCACACCGTATAGCTGTATGAGCATATAATTTGTTTTAATTGCAAATAGAAGTGTAAGTTTTATAAACGTTTCAACATTTTTACTATTCCAAATACATATGATGCAATCTTTGTAAATATTCCCATATGCTTATTTTTATAATATATTTATACGCAGGTGCACATAAACAGTAGCAAAATATGTAATAATAATCTTAATATGTATATACACGACAAAAGATTGTGAAAGAGACTATACAAGGCTTAAACAAGCTCTAAAAATGGTATCATTGATAAGTAGTATTTAATTTTATCACTTGATTTGTTGTATTCACGAATACAATATGTGGAATAAAACGGGTATTAAAATTCATAAAGAGGTTTCCTTATCTAATGTATGTACAATCTTTCCTATAGACCTACTGTTCGTATTATATAACACATTCCAAAAATAATTTATCGCAGATTATACATAGGTCGTCGACTAAGAGAGAATTTCATTGTAATCTAGATAACACAAGATTATCATGATCATTGTTTAATAGATGTCGTTATCAAATGAGATTGCGAAAGCTTTTTTAAAGCGACTAGTTAGCAAAAAGAAAACGTATTTATAACGTATATTTTAAGAAACCTCCTTGAAAGTTAAAATACATATTAAATAAAGACCGAACTTTTATATAAGATGACATCAGATGTACCACATCGCATTATTGGATCAAATGAGAAATGGGTATGAAAATTTCCATAGTGTATGGGGGCGACCTGAAATCTGTTAAAATTTCAGGCGTCTACTGTCAATAGTTGTTGTTTAAGAGGGGTGTTTTGTGTAGCAACTCAGGCGGTTTCACAAAAAAATGGATAAAATCGAATTTCGTGCAGTAACAAAACACTTCTAGGTAGCTGGAAAAAACGCCACGGAAATTCGAAGTATTTTACAGGTTCATGACGGATGCACTCTATCATTTTCGACCATCAGCTTCTGGCTGAGCGAGTTCAAACGTGGCCGCACAAGCACAAGGTACGAACCAAAAACCGCTACCAACGTTGAAATGGTCGACAAGATTCATGATTTCGTGTTAACCGATCATCGATTGAAGCTGAAAGTGATAGCATAGACAACAGGCATCTCAGAAGAACGCCTTGGCCATATCCTACACGAAATTGTGCGTATCAAAAATCGTGTAACCGTTTCGGAGGAGTGTCTGGCCAGGATCCAACGTAATCCAAGGGATTTCTTTTTTTTTCGTAACCATTCTTTTTTTTTCGTAACCATGGATGAGACTTGGATCCACCACTACATACCGGAGACCAAGGAGCAATCGAAGCAGTGGACACTTCCGGGTGAATCGGCTCTGAAGAAAGCAAAGACCGTTCTATCGGCCGAAAAGGTCATGGCGACCATTTTTTGGGATTCACAAAGTGTGATCCTAATCTGCAGAGAGGAGGAACGATGACGGGGTAATACTACAGCGATTTACTGACCCGATTCGATCTAGTATTGAAGGAAAAAAGTGCCTTTCTATCACGATAATGTATCCCGCATCCCGCATCGTCGTGTCCAAATTGAATGAGTTGCGCTGCGAATTAGCCTCTCATCGTAGCCCCCAGCGACCTTTTCCTATTTCCAAACCTGAAGGAATCACTGGGAGGAAAGAGATTTGCTTGAAATGAGGAGGTCATCGCCGCTACAGATGGCTGTTTTGCAGAGCTCGAAACGTCCTACTTTTCCAACAACTTGAAGAGAGTGGAGCACCATTTGAAAAAGTGTATTATAAATAATAAAAAACCACACCAATACCGTGTTTTTCTTGTCGATCGCGGAAACATTTCAGGTCGCCCTCGTATCTCTACTTCTATTACAGACTGGTAAAAAATTCATTCTTTACTTTCCAAATGCCCCTCGTATACATATCTGTTATAAATTTTGTAATACCGTATAAAAATTAGCAGCTATAAAACTCAAGAATTGCTGCTAATCATTCTTGGAAACAATTCCAAAGTATTAATACATATTTAAATGACTTCTTGCCAAGAAGAAGGCAATCCTATCAACACACTCCGAAAATGATTTATTCTTACCACAAAGAGACCGGTCAATTTATATCGCGTTTTGTTTATTTATACCGACTATAAGACTGTCATTGTAAATAACGTTTATTTCGCAATATTTTAAAGAATTTGTCCACGCCTATTTAATATTTGGATCCTAATCATGTACACTATCGCCCATATGTATGGGGACGACTATAAATTTAATTTCTTTGATTTGAATTAAAATACAGTGCCTGTCCAATTTATCAGGCCCATAATAATATAAATGAAAAACGTATTGTACAAGCACAAGTTTATTCAGAACTGTTTATAGACATCATCACAACTATATAACTATTATTTTGTAATGTCTCCTTTGGCTTCTATAATTGCTCTTATTCTGCTTGGGATACCGTCTATGCAAACGTTAATGGCATGCCTAATTGTAGCGTCATTTTGCCACACATTCTCAATATTTCTTACTAATTGCTATTTTATGGTATTTCTTCTCGAATACACGCGTGATTTTAGAACACTTCACACGTTCTCAATTGCATTGAGGTCAGGAGAATTTCCCGGCCAAGGCAACACTGGCAGAGCGTGGGTTTCCAAAAAACTTCGTATGAATTTGGCCATGTGGCATGTTACCTTAGCGTACATGAATGTGTTAAGGCCTTCATTCGGATCTAAATCATTGATATATGGCATCAAGACATCCTCCAATACATCCTTATAATGGTGTTGATTCATGATGCCTTGGCAAAGAGATAGTGGTCCAGGATCTTCGACTGATATACAGGCCCGTACCATAACTGACTTACTACACTAGCTTCACCAAATCGTTCAGATGGACATCGTCTAAATTGAGCTCTTTCGGTCATGGCTTCTAGTTTTAATTCATCGCTGAATACGATCTTTAACGAAAAGACTTGTTCAAACTAAAAAAAATTTCTTGATTTACATATTCATTTAAGTTATTTTGCCTTACCTTTCGCCAATCTTCAATTGTGTAATGTTGATGACGTTTTGCCCATTCATAACGTGCTCGCTTCAATATCGGCGTTAATCTTGGCTTTTTTAGCGGATGTCTGCATTTTAATTCGCCATCGTACTGTACGCGTGGGTATTTGTACTCCTTGTTGAGACATCACATTTCGTATTTATTTGGCGGATAAACCTTAGTTTTCAGTTGCTAGTTACAGGATACATCGATAATCTCGATTAGTAGTGATCCTTTTCTTGCCGCAAAACGCTCTTCCGGTACTTGTAGTAGGTATCTTTTTTTTTTTCATTGAAACAGCGATTCGCTGCACTGTTTGAGAATACACTCCTGTACCCAACAATGCCTCAATACGCAGTTTTTTCTCATTTGGTATGCCCTTTTTTTATCCATAACGAAAAAGTATAAAGCGCATACAAGCAATAACTTGAAGTGCAACACTAACACGTAAACACGGAAAAAACGTTGTTACATAAACAGATAAATATTCTTTTTGCAATAGTAACCGATCCAAATAATATTTTACGAATTACTGTGTCTTTCAATCTCATTTCTATCCATTTTCTATGCAGTACAGAATGATCTATGAGGGGGATAATAATAGACAAGATGTCATTAAGTGGAGCTTTCTGAATTTCTTAGAAACGAAAGAATTTTATACTTGTATTTGTAAATAATTGCTTTGGAAACACACAAAGGCTTATATTTATAAGGTAACCCTAAAAATATGAATAGGGACTCCATATATACACTAGGGTGACAGAATAAAATAGACACCAGGTAAAACGGTATAAATATGTAAACAGCTAAATTCTAAGAACCAATTAAGAACTTTCTCTTATCATTAGGGTAGGGGTAGATGTATCGGAAGGAATTCGTCATAGTTTAGTATCGTTATAACTATGCCTCGCTTACAACGTTCGAGTGATATTAGCGATTTCACCCGGGGTGTCGCATCGTTAGCCAGAGTGAACGCGGCGCTTCGCAACGTGAAATAAGTAAATTTTTAAATATTCCGTTGTCCACAGTTAACCGTGTGATTACACAATTTAAACGAAAGGAAAAAACAACAGCGGAGCCGAGACTAGGTCGTGCCGGACCTTCTGAAAGAAGTAAAAGGGTGCTTGTGCGCGAAGTGTTAAGAGAACCGCGAAAAAGTACAGCTGAGCTTGCGGCAACTTCACAGAAAAGTCAGCGCACCGTTCTGCGATACCTCCACAGTATGGGATGTATAAAAGGGTAGCAAAGTAAACACCTCTCCTTACGGCGTTTCAAAAACGGCGCCGAATGGCTTGGGCAATTGAAATGCGAACGAAGCCCGAAGAGTTTTGGCGGTCTGTCATTTTTTCAGACGAAAGCAGATACCGCCAATTCAGTGATAGTGGTCGTACGTGGGTATGGAGACGTTCGTCGCAGCAACTGGACGACAAATTTTTGCATCAGACGGTGAAATACGGCGGTGTGAACATCATGGTGTGGGACGCGATACGGTATGGTGGAAGATCGCAATTAGTAATCTGCGACGGAAATATAAATGCGGCAAAATATATCCAAATATTAACAGAAGGACTACTACCGATATTCGACAACGCCATTTTATCTAAAGAAGACGCCACTTTTATGGAGGATGGAGCACCCTGCCACAAAGCAAGAACAACAACTACACGGAAAGAGAAACAGAGGATTCGGATTTTACCATGGCCAGGGCAATCACCAGACATGAATCCGATAGAGAATGTTTGGCACATAATCCAGACAAATATGGCGAAACGACCCCGAAAACCCAGCAATAAGGAAGAATTCGTGGCAGCTGTTACAGAAGAGTGGTTAAATATTCCAGAAGACACCATTAATCATTTAATAGATTGTATGCCACGACGACTCGCAGCACTTCACGCAAGTAAAGGTGGATCGACAAAATATTAGTCTAACTTAAAAATTTTAAAATATTTTGTATATATAACGAGAATAGTATCTTTTTTTTAATTAGTAGGTGTCTATTTTATTCTGTTACCCTAGTGTATATATTCGATATATTTAGAAACGATCTGTACACCAATACACTTCCGAAAATTAAGTTCAAAACGACTCGTTAACTTTTACACCGCAATAAAAAAAGCCTACAGATCTGCTAATTTAGCTAATTAACTCGAATAAACACAGACTTCCTAAATACGCAAAGGACCAGTTCATATCTCATATTTTCGACTCGTTCCAGCTAAATATAAATACCACTACGGTTATTTTTATTTTCCATGAAAAAAATACATACGCCTCGTTTGCTTTTTTCTTGTTTCGGTTTATTATTTTTGTTAAACCGCCAACAAACTACGTATGTTACAATTTTCGAATGTTTTTAACGCCGGCGAAAGTTTTAAATGGGTAATACAACAATGATGTTTAATTTTCAGATGGAACAGAAGGTACGGACCTGGAATATGAATCGCAATTTGTCTTCCCCAACGGTTTCGTCGACCAAAATGGAATTTATTACATAAACAGTGAGTATTCTTTTTTCGTGTAAGGTATTTGCTCGCTGTTTTACTTTGCAACTGCAATATGACGCGTCGAATGCTTAGATACGGAACGCGATAAGTAAAGTGAGAATACGAGTAACGCATTCCTTGTTCGAATTATTGAAAGTATACAGATCGGTTCGCTCAAATACGAGGGGAGGTGCAGAAGTTCGTGGAGTGGAGAGGATGGAGTGGAGACAGGGGCGCTCGCTAGGTGTCATTCTGATTGGCGACTCGTCATTAGTATATAATTTAGGTTGCAGCCCTATACCGTCAGTCGTTTACGAATAGTTGCCTGCTAAACAAGTCAATCCGGAAGAAAACTGAAACTATGGAGAAAATTGAACACCCTTACAAAGCAAGGAAACAACGCTTAAACCATACTGAATGAAATGGAAATCGTTTATGGGGAACAGTGCCCTAGTAAATCAATGATTTATAAGTGGCACGGTCTTTTTAAACATGGTCGGGAGTCGATTGAAGACGACCCCCGTCCAGGACGGCCAGTTGAGGCCACCACATCAGACATCGTCGAAAAGTTGCAAAAATTTCTACTGCAAGATGCCCGCTTGAAAAAAAAACAATTATCTGCATTAGTTGGAGTATCAGATACCACCATTTTGCGTATCCTACATGACCACCTGGGTATGACAAAAGTCAGTGCAAGATGAGTACCGAGAATGCTCACGCCGCTGCAGAAACAGCAGCGCGTCTGTGCGTCCAAACAATTTTTGGAGCTATGTGGAGACAAACCTGCACAGATTTTGGAGCGGATTGTTACCGGAGATGAAACATGGGTTCGTCACTTTGAGCCTGAGTCCAAACAGGAGTCCATGCAATGGCATAAAAAGGGGACACCACCGCCAAAGAAATTCAAAGTGTCAGAATCGGCTGTAAAGTTTATGACTGCTGCCTTTTGGGATTGTGAGGGGATATTATTGATTGATTACGAAGAAAAAAGTAGAAGCATAACAAGAGAATATTACGCAGCGATACTAGAAAAATTAAAGGCGGCCATCAAGGAAAAACGTCGAGGAAAATTGACCAAGGGTGTGTTGCTCTTGCAAGACAATGCGCCGGTACACAGGAGCAAAGTTGCAATGGCTGCTCTGCACAAGCGCGGCTTTCAATCAATAGTCCATCCACCCTACAGTCCAGACCTGGCACCTAGTGATTTTTGGTATTCCCCAATTTAAAAAAAGACTTACGTGAAAGGAAGTTTTCCGACGACAATGAGGTAAAGGAGGCAATTTTGGCCCATTTTGAGGCGAAAGATAAAAAATATTTTTATGATGGTTTAGAAAAATTAATTCATAGATCTAATTAATGTATTGTGCTTAAGGGTGATTATATTGAAAAGGAAAAATAGATTCGTTATTTTATTTTATTTTAAACCCTTTCATTCCACGAACTTCTGGACCTCCCCTCGTAAATATCCTATCGCATTGTAATTCTGCTCCAATTGAAAGATTTGTCAAAAATGTTTTTTGGTAATGTCTTCTTGGGTGTTGGAAAATATTACGACAGTAAAATTGAACATTCCAACGGTTCACAAATAGTAAATAACTTATCTACTGTATCTTATTTGTTATTTGTGGTACATTCCGCATATGCATAATAATAGAAAAGCACTACTACTTGATAATGTAGAAAATATCGTTATCATCAAATGCTACATATTTCCTGAAACTGTAGTAAGTAACATCAAAACAAGTGCAAATCCCTAGAATTGGCATTATATTTTCAATTTGTATCGAAATATTAATAATATTTTTGCTGTTTAATAACTGGAAGAGGTAACACAGAAAACACAACTGTTAATTCTATAAAAAAAACCTACACTACGTCGTTTTTAAACGAAATCATGAGGCTTCAGAATTATTTTGTTAGTTTAGAAATTTATAGGCAAATTCCCAATTGTTAACGTTTCAAATAATGATGGTGAATGTATGGTCCTCTATTTTAAGTTCATATTCCTCTTGGGTTGGTAATAATATAAATGATAACGAAGAAACGTTGTTTTTCTTATATTTGTAGATATAGATACCATTGTTGACATAAAAATCTGAAGTTAACACATGGGCTGAAAAGTCCCGGGCCTAACAAACAAAACACGGTTTTTTTGGTTCAAAATTAGCTTTATTCATCAACGTAATCTCCATCAAGAGCAACGCAATCATTCCAGCGCCGCTCTAACATTTCAATACCACTTTTGTAGAACGATTTATCTTTTGCCTCAAAATAGGCCTCAGTTTCAGCGATAACCTCTTCATTCGTGCGAAATTTCCTACCGGCGAGCATTTTTTTGAGGTCTGCGAACAGCCAGTAGTCGCTGGGAGTCAAATCTGGCGAATACGGTGGATGTGGGAGCAATTCGAAGTTCAATTCATGTAGTTTTGCCATTGTTTTGATTGACTTGTGACACGGTGCGTTGTCTTGATGAAACAAAATTTTTTTCTTTGCCACATGCGGTCGTTTCTTTGCAATTTCGGCCCTCAAACGCTCCAATAACGTTATATAATATTCACTGTTGATGGTATTCCCTTTCTCAAGATAGTCGATGAATATTACACCACGCACATCCCAAAATACCGAGGCCATAACCTTTCCAGCCGATTGTTGTGCTTTCGGGCGCTTTGGACGAGGTTCACCAGTTGCTGTCCACACACATGACGATCGTTTTGATTCCGGAGTGAAGTGATGGATCCATGTTTCATCCATTGTCACATATCGACGCAAAAATTCCGGTTTGTCACGTTTAAATATGGCCAAACACTGCACAGAGTCATCAACACGTTCTTGTTTTTGGTCAACAGTGAGCAAACGCGGCACCCACTTTCAACAGAGCTTTCTCATAGTCAAATGCTTATGCAATATAAAGCCAATACGTTCTTTTGATATCTTTACGATGTCAGCTAACTCACGCAACTTCACTTTTCGATCATTCAAAACCATTTTGTGGATTTTTTTGATGTTTTCTGGTGTTACCGCCTCATTTCAACGTCCACTGCGTTCTGCATCATCGGTGTCTCTACGACTACGTTTGAAGTCAGCAAACCAACGTTTTATTGTTGTCTCTGATGGAGCGGAGTCCCCATAATACTTTTCAAGCCATTTCTTCGCTTGAACGCTTGAATATTTTTTCCCATCAAGAAGCAGTGTAAAATTAAAACACGAAATTGTTTTTGATCCATTGTTTTGAAAATAACAAAAGTATCGTGACTCTTAGCACAATAACTCACAAACTAATGAATAGAATATCATGAACTTTTAACAGCTGTCTTTTGAAGGTTAGTACTAACTGAGAGAAGAAAGGTGAAACTGAAGCATATAATGTTGTGCTATTGTAAAAATTCAAAAATATTGCTGGAATTCACACAACAATAGAACAAAGCTGGGAGATCTAGGGAATCTCTTTGGAATTAAAAAAACTTCTTTCCTAAACGTAATATAATACCAAATTTATACTTAAATGTATCGTAGACTGCGGACCCAATACGTTCTTTTGATATCTTTACGATGTCAGCTAACTCACGCAACTTCACTTTTCGATCATTCAAAACGATTTTGTGGATTTTTTTGATGTTTTCTGGTGTTACCGCCTCATTTGGACGTCCACTGCGTTCTGCATCATCGGTGTCTCTACGACCACGTTTGAAGTCAGCAAACCAACGTTTTATTGTTGTCTCTGATGGAGCGGAGTCCGCATAATACTTTTCAAGCCATTGCTTCGCTCGAACGGTATTTTTTCCCATCAAGAAGCAGTGTAAAATTAAAACACGAAATTGTTTTCGATCCATTGTTTTGAAAATAACGAAAGTAGCGTGACTCTTAGCACAATAACTCACAAACTAATGAATAGAATATCATGAAATTTTAACAGCTGTGTTTTGAAGGTTAGTACTAACTGAGAGAAGAAAGGTGAAACTGAAGCATATAATGTTGTGCTATTGTAAAAATTCAAAAATATTGCTGGAATTCACACAACAATAGAACAAAGCTGGGAGATCTAGGGAATCTCTTTGGAATTAAAAAAACTTCTTTCCTAAACGTAATATAATACCAAATTTATACTTAAATGTATCGTAGACTGCGGATGTGAATGTATATATCTACTGAGATGTACTGATCTGTATACATTATAATGCATAGAACGAGATGAATCTATTCTTTGTCGAGATATCGGCATTTGAAGACCCTGTAACTATTCTATATATATCCACGTTATTTTTAGGCATTTTTAAGCTAGCCCATCATTTAATCTAAAAATAACTATTCAACATTATCGGATACCTTAAAGCGGCTTTCATGCAAACATTAAATATTACGGAATTTCGAAAACAAATCTCACGCAAAATTTAAAATCTAAATCTGTAATTCGTTGTTGAGAAATCCTTCGAAATCTCTTCTATAGCCGCGGCGATGTTCTAGTGATGCGTTCCTAGATAAAATCATACTTGTGGAATCGATTTTTACGATTTCCGTACGATTATTTCATTTAACTTTCGAGATTCGACCTTAAAAATGATGAATTGTTAAGCGTAATATAGTTTTTTCTTTAGTTCGAATTTGCTCGATGATTACTATTATAGCTGTGAAGGTTTCAGTTTGTCGTGAGAAGCTTCGTTTATAAAATTGATTAAATTTGGATCTGCATCAAATATCTCAGCTTTAATGTTTTCGTAAGTTAGTCGTGAAAGCTTTTCACATGTGTAGTTGAAACAGTTCCTTTGCATACCTGGAGCTTTAACATGTTACTTCATAAGACCCAATTTGATGGGAAGAGATGGAAAAACTTTTTTTCTGTCTACCAAAGGTTCGCTTACAATATTTTTATTTATTTATATTAAGTTAATGGTTTTCAAAAATTTTGAAATCAGCAAACAAGAAAAACCATTGGAAAGAAAATATGGAAAATTTTCGTCATTTTTCTTTTCGTATTCGAATTTGAAGAGGTATTACACATAGTCAATTCGGTATTCAAACTAATTTATTTATAGTTAATTAAAAAAGTGCTCAAATCAAGATCAGGTCCTATAAGCGGTAGCGAAGGCGTAATAGCCACTAGGACCAGCGTAACTCATGTACGAGCCAGAGCTCGAACATGCAGAGTACGCCTTGTTGCTTTGCCTTTTAACGCTTGAACGCGATTTAGCCGCCGACGCCCCCTTTCTCCCCAGTTGCTTCAATCTCATGTTTTTGAGTACTAACTCGTTCTTTTCTCTTCGAATCTTATTCATGGCGCTGTCGATTTTGCGAGCCTCTGCCTTTTCAACGTTAAACCTTTTCTCGAGCTTAGCACTTGTGCTCCCTGCATTACGGACCCTCTGCAGATCCAGCGTCCTCTTCCTAGCTTCAACGGATTTCTTACGGCGCGCTAATTCCTGCTGTTTCTGTCGCAATTTGGCGCGGTTGATATCGTTCCGATCACGTTGGGTCTGTATCTTTTTTCGCATCTGCTGGTTACGACCGGACATTTTTTGTAACTGGGCGGAAAGAAGTGTGAGATGAAAAAATTATTGTTTGGGTGAAATTACTGTAACCTCTTGAGGCTCAAGATATGTACCATCCACCAGGAGAAATGCCCATGGAAGTTATTAAGAATTCCCCAATCGCAACCATTAGAAGAATTACCAGGTTGTTTACATTCTGTTTCCAGGATAGTAAAGTCCCGGAAGAGTGGAAAATCGAATGTTTAAGTTCTATACCCCTAGAAAGGCGGCAAAATGAAATGCGAAAGCGTGGTGTGGAATGACAATATTTCGAAGAAAACAAAAACCCAGATGTTCCACTCTTTTGTTGAAAGCTGTGTTACTTATGGAAGTGAAGTGTGTGCGCTGAATAAGAAGATGGACCAAGAAAAAACAATGCTGTAGGAAGACATTATTAGATTAAAAAAAGCAAAAGAATAAGAAAAATAATGCAAGTTGACACATCATCAGTAAATAAAATAGAACGGAAACAACTATTGTGGTATGGCCACATGAGGAGAATGGATCACCACAGACTACCACAAAAGATTTGGAAATCGAAGCCTGCTAATAGAAGGAAAAAATGAAGTCTTGGCGTCATATTGACGATGGGTTTTCATAATAACTAAAGTTATTGTTTGTGCTAGCTCCATCGTTCGTTGAACTATAGGATTATACAAGTTCAACGAATGATGGACATAGCCCAAACAAAAATAAAATAAGTAACTTAACACGGTTGAAGGTTGAAGAAAATGTTTTAAAGATTGGTTTTCACAATTGCAAAAAATGCATGTAAACTGTGTGGAAAGGAAGCAACCCACATACGAACAGAATATTTGAAACTTAATAATAATAATAATCTTTATTTGTCCAACGATTACTATCACTTACAGGACAGCATACAAACAATTGGTGCCATTACATTGATTATGTATATACCTCATGCGTAATACTATTACAAATCAACACACATGTACAATACATTTCATAACAATTAACATAATCCTAACATAAACAAATATTCTACGAGTATATTCTGTTGAAATTGGTGACCATATGGAATATAGGCGATTTCGCCAAGATATTTGTATTATGCCTACACGCCACGAGAAAATCAAGGGATCGTGTGTAACGTGGTGGCACTCGGAGATCGACACAAACTAATAATGATAGTGAATCTATTTCAGTAGATAACAGGTTAAATAAAAATCTTGCGCTGTTTTTATGGCGACGATCTTCTAATGAATTAAAATTATGTTGCTGCAGCAATGTTACATACTCTGAACCACGTTCGCGGGTAAGTACCGCTAGCCTTATAGCTAAGGTATTTGAGGAACCGCTTTTGTACACGTTCAATTCAAATCATCTGATACGTGTAGTAAGGATACTAAATTTAGTTGGCATATTCCAATTTAGATCGACCAAGAGTATAGTACAGAGTCCTTGCCACTGAGATGTCACGAAAGGCGCGACAACTTCTTATTAGAAAGCCCAAAGATTTAGATGCAGAAAGACATATAGCAGATATGTGATCAGAAAAGCTTAGTTTCGTGTCAAAGAGTACTCCCAAATCCCTCACTTTTTCAGTTCTTGCAATAAATATAGAACCAACAGAGTAATTAAAAATGATCGGATTAGAGCGTCTGGTATAAGAGGTCACTGAACATTTGCCAATATTTAGAGATATGCCATTCAGAGTACATCAATCATTAATAAGGGTAAGGTAAGTCTGCAAATTAACGCAATCAACTAGCGAATCGATAACATTGTAGATTTTAAGATCATCAGCGTAAGCTAAAGCCTCACATCGCAATTTATCTAACAAATCATTTAGAAAAATGTTAAATAAGAGTGGTCCGAGATTAGAACCCTGCGGAACTCCAGATAGTATTCTGAAGCGAGTGGACGAATAGCCATTATAAAAAACGTAACCACTCCTTCCAGAGAGGTAAGATGAGATTAATTTCATCAAGGCAGTGCAGAAGCCAATAGCTTCCAATTTAGCACAAAGTAACTTGTGATTAATACGGTCAAATGCTTTAGCAAAGTCAGTATAGACGACATCGACCTGTCCTCGCTGGTCCAACACTCCGGATATATACTGGGTGATATTTGCCAAGTTCGTTACTGTGGATCTACCCGATATAAATCCATGTTGATGGATTGACAGAAATGGTTTAACATTAAAAAAAATATTATATTTATAAAATATGTTCAAATACTTTTGCAAAGTTAGCTAGCTTTAAAAGAGATATCTTTAATGACGTAACAAACCTAATCTATAAATCCAAGTTAACATATCGGAGATGAAATAAAAAATGCAGATAAGTGATTTCCCATGAAATAAGCATAGCCTATCCCCTTCTACGAAAATTACATGAACAACGCGTAGATACATCGTCGAACAAGTAACTATTTAAAAGCGATTTAAAAGGTTCGAGCTCAAACAATTATCGTGATTTCAAACAGCGAGCAATGTATATTGATAAAATTGTTTACCTCACAATTTCAATTTCGATTCAAAAACTATGTTTTTCCTATTGCCTCGTATTGTTGCAGGTTACGAACATTACCCTTTGGTAGTGTACAACCCTCCGATGTGTTACCCCGAATACCCCTTATCCAGAACCAAAAGGCACAGCACCGGGTCACTGGTAAGTACGCAGCAGCTCTCGCAATAAAGTGGCGAATGAAAGTATCGACGTCAAAAGCAATTATTGATAAGCCATGAGATACGTTACATGTGTGAGCGCTACCTGTCGGTTTTTTGCGAAAATATATAAGTTCATAATTTATGCTGTCATATAACAAGTATGGGAAACCTTTGACATGTTGCGGGCCAAACTTTAGTATGCAAATACGTTCGCGCGCCGCGTTTAAAACTAGTGCATTTTAAAGTAGTGTTCGTAATTTTTAGCAATAGATATCAGACATGAAATAATAATTATAATGCGTTTATTAAAATAAGAAAATGGAACGAAAAAAATAGGTACAACATAATAAATAAATTTGGAGTTATTACAAACTACGAAAGTTAAATGGCGACAACGAAATCAATGAGACACTTGAGCTTGAATTTGGGAAACTAATCCGGCGATGTTTGGATCAATTCCACTGATACAAAGGCGTAAAGAATTTCCCAAATTATAGTCAGTTACGCTTGTGCGATGTTTTGATTTATAAACTTTCATAATTGAAAAGAACTGTTCGCATTTATAAGTACTGCCAAACGCACAAATCAATCTCCGACAGTAACTCGAGTTCTTCAGCATATTGAGCATAAACAGTATTTTCAAACGCAGAGAGGTTGGTGAAATGATAACTGTTACCAGACAGCATCTGTGCCTCCCACAAGCAGATTTTGTTCTGAAACGCTTTCAAACGGCTGCACAAATCATTTACTTACTGTCCTTGTTTTTGAAGTTACAAATTTAAATCATTCAAATGGCCTGTAAGGTCGGCCAGAAATGCTAAGTCATATATCCATTTTAGGTCACTCAATTCAGATTCAGTGGTTTATCTTTTATTTGCATAAAATCTGCTATCTCATTTCTAAGCTCGTAAAACCATTTCAGCATTTTCCTCTTGCTTATCCTCATATTTGGCTGATATTTTATACAAAAACACTTTGAACTGACGATGGTTAAGCCTTCGGGATCCAATAAAATTGATAGTTTTTACTACCACATTCATAACATTCTGGAGTCGAATGGACTTAGAGCACAAGTTCTGTTGGCGGATAATGCAATGAAGGACTATCAAATCATCTTTTTCCACATTTAATTCAGTTGTTTTTTCATACAAAATTCCGATGAAACCTTTACATAAGCCGACCATAGAAGATGCACCGTCTGTGCATACACCAACTAGTTTTGACCATGGCAAGCCAACAACTTCAACAAAAATGCCCTTTTCTGTAGTGATTTCTTTTAGCGGCTGCAAAGCAAGGAATTCCTCCGTAACAGTGAACTCTTTATCAACACCTCGAATAAATATAGCCAGTTGAGCTGTGTCAGACAAATCAGTGCTCTCGTCTCGGTCAGTCAAAGTTGTTTTTATATCATTAGCCATCGTTTGTATACGTCTTGGCAAATTAATTTTTTCAAATTCATTTTTCCTTTGAGGACGCAAAACACTGCAAACTTCTAACATACACTCCTTGATAAATTCTCCTTCGGCAAATGATTTTAATGACTTTGCCAATTCTGAACTAACTATAAAACTAGCTTTCACAACATTATGAAGTTGTGTTCTGTGTTTATGAAATATTTGTTGCTGTTTTTCCAAATTTGCGGTAAGCTGTCTAATTGAAATGAAAGAATTTTGTATACAGGGTATGTAAAACAAACTCATAAAACTACCTGTTAATTTGCAAATCGTTCTTAATTACATAGCCACCGCTGTATACGCATACTTAGATTTGATCGAGAAATGGAGCAATGCGAAAATAATATAAAATAAACTCTTTTGAGGTCTAAAAAGGTCGCAATTTACATTTCATACCTCGGATTTGTTAATTTGGACTTTAGATGCGATCATTCATCCGCCATTTGTTTTCAAATATCTAAGGAAAGAATGCGATAAATTATTGGTAACATAACTATCTAGTAAGCTATATTTAATTGGATTAAAAAAAATCGTACAGAATAAAACATAATATACTTCATTATTCAATGATTGATTTATAGCAGTTATCTTATGGAGGGCATATTGTAATAAATAAATGAAGTCCGTATACAATTTTATTTGTATGTGTATGATAAGTAAGTCGTTACATCTGTATGTACACTATCGGCCATAAGTATTTACCCACTTGCATAACATGATATTCTTCAAAGAAACTATCGCTCAGCAAAATAATTTCTTTGTAGTGGTGCCGGTAAAATACTAACTGATTTAGGGTATTTCTAATGTGCTAGTTCCAAAAATAACTGGCATATCCCCCTAGCATCTCTAGTTTTTCAGATACACCACGGTGAAATTTATTATTCATACGGATGAATAGCAAAATAAAAATAATTAACTAAATATTTAGGGGACCTTAACAGTCCGTTTTTACCTGAAATTAGAATTAGAATATAATTCTCAGTACTCCCCATTACTGGAAAAATCTACTTGTCTAATCCGACCCAACCCTAATCACTACTACTTCATTTACCACTAACATAGGGTTCCCCGTATCTCTGTCTGCATCCCACAGCTCAGTTTAGTATTGCGATTTCGTGTGATGACTGTGTCAGTGTGTATTAAATATTTGCTTTAAATTGTTGCATTTGAATGACAATAATGGCTTCTCTCGATGTTTTTCGTTACATTTGTGGTGAATACATTCTTAAGGAAAATACGAAACCTAACACATGGGCTGAAAAGTCCCAGGCCTAACAAAGAAAACACTTTTTTTGGTTCAAAATTAGCTTTATTCATCAACGTAATCTCCATCAAGAGCAACGCAATCATTCCAGCGCCGCTCTAACATTTCAATACCACTTTTGTAGAACGATTTATCTTTTGCCTCAAAATAGGCCTCAGTTTCAGCGATAACCTCTTCATTCGTGCGAAATTTCTTATCGGCGAGCATTTTTTGAGGTCTGCAAACAGCCAGTAGTCACTGGGAGCCAAATCTGGCGAATACGGTGGATGTGGGAGCAATTCGAAGTTCAATTCATGTAGTTTTGCCATTGTTTTGATTGACTTGTGACATGGTGCGTTGTCTTGATGAAACAAAATTTTTTCTTTGCCATATGCGGTCGTTTCTTTGCAATTTCGGCCTTCAAACGCTCCAATAACGCTATATAATATTCACTGTTGATAGTATTTCCTTTCTCAAGATAGTCGATGAATATTACACCACGCACATCCCAAAATACCGAGGCCATAACCTTTCCAGCCGATTGTTGTGCTTTCGGGCGCTTTGGACGAGGTTCACCAGTTGCTGTCCACTCAGATGACGATCGTTTTGATTCCGGAGTGAAGTGATGGATCCATGTTTCATCCATTGTCACATATCGACGCAAAAATTCCGGTTTGTTACGTTTAAACATAGCCAAACACTGCTCAGAATCGTCAACACGTTCTTGTTTTTGGTCAACAGTGAGCAAATGCGGCACCCACTTTGAACAGAGCTTTCTCATATTCAAATGCTCATGCCAATATAAAGCCTATACGTTCTTTTGATATCTTTACGATGTCAGCTAACTCACGCAACTTCACTTTTCGATCATTCAAAACGATTTTGTGGATTTTTTTTATGTTTTCTGGTGTTATCGCCTCATTTGGACGTCCACTGCGTTCTGCATCATCGGTGTCTTTACGACCACGTTTGAAGTCAGCAAACCAACGTCTTATTGTTGTTTCTGATGGAGCGGAGTCCTCATAACACTTTTCAAGCCATTGCTTCGCTTGAATGGTATTTTTTCCCATCAAGAAGCAGTGTAAAATTAAAACACGAAATTGTTTTTGATCCATTGTTTTGAAAATAAGAAAAGTAGCGTGACTCTTAGCACAATAACTCACAAACTAATGAATAGAATATCATGAAATTTTAACAGCTGTCTTTTGAAGGTTAGTACTAACTGAGAGGAAGGTGACTGCAATAAAACTAGCGTCATCTATGTGTTAGGCCCGGGACTTTTCAGCCCATGTGTTATATCTCCCTTTATAAGGAGAGCATATTTGACGTATTTTGGCGTCCACTGACGAGACCAGGATAAATCTTGGGTACTACATTTTGTAGAACATTTGCAACAGTGGACAAACTGAAAGAGAGAGAGCTTAAAATTTAGAGTACCTATTATATGGAGGGAATCCAAAGACCATCATGATGACTGCTAGTTTTGTTTTATCAACATCAAAGGCTTTAATCGCAATAACCGGCATAAATGGGTATACCCTAACATGAAGTCAGCAAGAACAACTCTTCCTCATTCTGAAGAAATAACCATTCCAACGTTCAGTAGCTTATCTATGCTTCCGGAAGATGACTCAGATACATCGTCTGACGAGGTGCAGTTCCAGAAAAGTGAAAGTGATAGTGATTTTGAAGGACCACCAGAGAGCCCCCAACGCTTCAGTCAACAAGAGCTTAATGATCTTGTTAGAAGTCTGATCCTCTCAAAGAAGTCGTCCGAATTGTTTGCTTCCAGATTAAAGAAAAAAAACTTACTGTGTCCAGGTAGTAGTATTACATTTTATCGTATCAGAGAGAAAGATTTGCTACCATATCTTCTAAAGAAAAGAACCTGGTGTTTTGTAATTATATAAGAGAACTCTTGAAGAATATGGAGTTCAATGAATACACGCCAAGTGAATGGCGTCTTTTTATAGGCAGTTCATCTAGAAGTTCAAAATGCGTTCTTTTACACAATGGCAATAAACATGATTCTATGCCTCTTGGACATTCCACCACCATGAAAGAAGCATACGAGACAATGGGATTGGTCCTGAAAAATATCAAATATGAAAAGCATCAGTGAGTGATGTATGTCGATCTAAAGATGGTAAACTTTCTCCTTGAGCAAGAAAGTGATTACACGAAATATCCTTGTTTTACCAGAAACTGGCCTTTAAGAAATGTATAATAAAAATACTACATGTGCAGAACATTGATAAGCACTCAATAAATACAGGTAGTGTTTTGAAAATCGTTGTGGTATCCAATACCAGGTTAAAAAATACTTAACTGTACCTCAATCTTTTGCCATGGATGTACCAAAGCAAAGAACTTGCGAGATATATTAACTTATATGCTCATAGAAAACTTGATATTAGATCCTAAGAGAGGGTCAAGAGTCCTTGGTCGCTTTTACAAAAAAACAAAAATCTAACTATTTCAAAAAGAGGAAAATTATACCAGAAAACAACAGCTACACTTTCATCAGGAATGACGTTTAGAGTTTTACACCATACTTCCATGTCGTCGAATTTAATCCTTACAATAAATAACAAGCTGATAGATATCGAACGGGGAAAAAGAAATCTGCTTATGCAATCGTTCTTTTATCGTTGTTTTGAACTTCGACTGTTGTTCTAGCTTGTTTTCGCGGAAACTCGCTAACGTTTTCTATCTAATAATTATCGGCTAAAAGTAAAAGAATCCGCCAAATAACGCCTGTGAACGATAATAAATACTATTAATGTTGCAAATATTTAAAACATCGCTTTCGAAACACACACTATCGCTCATAATATTATGGACACTTCCTATTTCATACAAAATTCGACGCTTTCTTCAAAACTAAACAAAACAATTATACGAAAAATATTTATACAACTACGACTTATTGCACATGTGTATACAAGAAGAAAAAATAATAATAAAAATAGATCCACCTTTTGATTTAATAATTGCTCTACAAAATTTCTCAGTGTATCTTGTGAAATATTGCTCCACTCCCTCTGTAATACTAATAATATTCCGTACAGAATATGCTTCTTGATATAGCGTTAATATTGTGGCATTGTTACATTTACAGGAATTAAATTATATGCTCGCACAAATAAGTAATATCATCGAGCACTGTTAATGTAATTTAAATATATTTTATGGCGTAAATACCATCTCTGCAAGAACTCACTCAATTCTTGGAATTCTGGATTCATTTACAGTGTCATAAAATTTCTACCCATATATTATTTAAAATAAGCGAACTACTTCCGTGTAGTTGTACCGTGGCATGATTTTTATATCGAGGAAAGGAATTACGCCGTTCTTCTCAACTTCCATGGTGAATTTTATGTCGGGAGGTTGGGCTGTCAAGATGACCAAGAAAACTATTTAAGGTATCTCTACCGTAAGGCCAAATAATGAAGGAGTCGTCCACATACCGAAACCAGGCTTTAGATGTGAATTTTCCAGGGGCGACGGACTCGAAGGGTTCCATAAAGATATTTGCAACAACTGGTGAAAGCGGCGATCCCATGGCGGCTCCTGGTATTTATTTGAAGAAATTACATTGGAAGACAAAATGGACTGGGGCATTTATCTATTAGGGGGGCTAAATCGGGAGATTTATTGCCTTGTTCTAGTAGCTGTTGGATGATATTAAGAGAATATAGAATACTTTAGTGAAGAGAGAAGTGACGTCGACGGGCGAATTGATGGTACTCACTCTAGGACGAAGCGGAATACCTTCTTTGTGTATCTTAGAAATACTGTACAACCGAGACAGTTTGGAGTTTCGGGAAATGAGAATTTCCCATTCAAATACAAGTACTGGATCTCGTTTTAGAGGAATATGCGAAGGCGATCTGAAATGTTTCCGGAGTCGACAAGAGATGGCGCATGTACGTTGAAGCGGATTCATTGGTCGGCAAGGGAAAACGGCCTCGTTTGCAGCGGATAAAAGTCCTTTGCCACCACAACACTGCACCGGCTCATTCATAGCGTATCGTCGTGTCCAAATCGAATGAGTTTCGCTATGAATTAGTCTCTCATCCTCCGTATTCACCGGACCTAGCCCCCAGCAGCTTTTCCTATTCCCAAGCCTGAAAAAATCACTGGGGGGAAAGAGATTCGCCTCAAATGAGGAGGTCATCGCCGCTACAGATGGCTATTTTGCAAACTTCGACACATCCTACTTTTCCGACGGCTTGAAGAGATTAGAGCACCGTTTGAGAAAGTGTATTTCACACATGGGCTGAAAAGTCCCGGGCCTAACAAAGAAAACACGTTTTTTTTTGGTTCAAAATTAGCTTTATTCATCAACGTAATCTCCATCATTCCAGCGCCGCTCTAACATTTCAATACCACTTTTGTAGAACGATTTATCTTTTGCTTCAAAATAGGCCTTGGCCTCAGTTTCAGCGATAACCTCTTCATTCGTGCGAAATTTCTTACCGGCGAGCATTTTTTTTGAGGTCTGCGAACAGCCAATAGTCGCTGGGAGCCAAATCTGGCGAATACGGTGGATGTGGGAGCAATTCGAAGTTCAATTCATGTAGTTTTGCCATTGTTTTGATTGACTTGTGACACGGTGCGTTGTCTTGATGAAACAACATTTTTTCTTTGCCATATGCGGTCGTTTCTTTGCAATTTCGGCCTTCAAACGCTCCAATAACGCTATATAATATTCACTGTTGATGGTATTTCCTTTCTCAAAATAGTCGATGAATATTACACCACGCACATCCCAAAATACCGAGACCATAACCTTTCCAGCCGATTGTTGTGCTTTCGGACGCTTTGGACGAGGTTCACCAGCTGCTGTCCACTCAGATGACGATCCTTTTGATTCCGGAGTGAAGTGATGGATCCATGTTTCATCCATTGTCACATATCGACGCAAAAATTCCGGTTTGTTACGTATAAACATGGCCAAACACTGCTCAGAATCGTCAACGCGTTCTTGTTTTTGGTCAACAGTGAGCAGACGCGGCACCCACTTTGAACAGAGCTTTCTCATAGCCAAATGCTCATGCAATATAAAGCCAATACGTTCTTTTGATATCTTTACGTTGTCAGCTAACTCACGCAACTTCACTTTTCGATCATTCAAAACGATTTTGTGGATTTTTTTGATGTTTTCTGGTGTTACCGCCTCATTTGGACGTCCACTGCGTTCTGCATTATTGATGTCTCTACGACCACGTTTGAAGTCAGCAAACCAACGTTTTATTGTTGTTTCTGATGGAGCGGAGTCCCCATAACACTTTTCAAGCCATTGCTTCGCTTGAACGGTATTTTTCCCATCAAGAACCAGTGTAAAATTAAAACATGAAATTGTTTTTGATCCATTGTTTTGAAAATAACAAAAGTATCGCGACTCTTAGCACAATAACTCACAAACTAATGAATAGAATATCATGAAATTTTAACAGCTGTCTTTTGAAGGTTAGTACTAACTGAGAGAAAGGTGACTGCAATAAAACTAGCGTCATCTATGTGTTAGGCCCGGGACTTTTCAACCCATGTGTTATCTTCGAGGAGACTACATCGAAAAATAATAATAAAAACCAAACCAATACCGAGTTTATCTTGTCGATTCCGAAAGCATTACGATTTTGAAAAATAATATTTCAGTTTCGTTATTTAACAATGTAGTTCTTTAATTAGTAAATTGTGTGTACACTCTTATAGAATTATTACATGAATAGAAGTACTCCTTTTTAGAGAACTTTGTTAACATTTAAAGTGTCCATTCTATTATAAACGGTAGTGTACGTTACCAACAGAAATAAAGACGTGCATCGTTTTAGAACTGGTTCACGTAGTTCTATATTTAGAACTGTTCCTCATTCGTATAATCAATGGAAGTAAACAAATCAATACGAAAAACATATATCGGAGATGATCCAGATATGGTTATGTAAGATGTTTTTGCATGTTGCCTCTCTGTTATCGAAGTATCTTCTTTTAAATTCTAAATCGGAATCAAAGATCCACCACGCAAAACATTTCTTTAAATCGCTATATTTGTAACAGATAAATTAACATCAAATGTGATATGATCTTGTTCCTCTTCCAGACGGAATCTACAAGTCCACACACCGAAGAAACTAGTCAAGACCTCAGCCAGAGCGGTGGTGAAAACACAGGAAACGGTCCCGAATTCAACCACGTCTACAATGTGATTTACCCGGGCTATTACTACAATGGTGTCTGTAGTCCAAACGGTAAGAAGAACTAGATTAACAAAACTCCCCCATTGCGACATCAAACGCTTAATTTAGACAAGGATATACTACACCAATAATATAATAGAGATATATTTTGATCATTACATCGTAATTTTGGCGAGCTCCTCAAAATCGATGTCGTTACACTTCGACAGCTACCGTTAAGTGCCAGGCCGTTGCTTTTATACTTTACAAAATGCAGCCGATGATTGCGACAAGGTCTGTTCTATCGTATAAGTTCCCTTGGTCTCTAATGCCCTCGGAATGACGTCCTACTAAATTACAAAACGTGCTTTCGGCAATATGAATACTTGGCAACCATTTCCTCGAAGCATGTTTAGCATTAACCTTTGTTTTTCGATGCACGAAAACGTCTAGCGGGGGACTCTGTAGCGTCCAAGAATTTTGGCAAATATGGGAAGGTTTTAATGTAGTATTTTAAGAAGTTATAAGACTCTTACCTTGAAGAAGTGTTCTTAAGAAGAAAGTTAATGGCTCTTGTCAATGTAAATTACCATGGTTAAAACTAAACAAACTTAAAATCTAAAATTTCATCAGACTAAATCTAAGCTTTTGCTCTATTTTCTGAGTAATCTAATATTCTCTGCTTCTAAGCGAGGGCCAAAAGCTTCCCAGTAGTGATACGGTATATATTTCACAAAATAGGTAAGTGGCAGTTGAATGGTAATAAACATAGTTCTATATCGATCGGACACTCCACCACTATGAAAGAGGAATATGAGACAATATCATTGGTCCTGAAAAATATTAAGAATGAAGAGTATTAGTGGGTGATTTGTGTCGATCTAAAAATGTTAAACTTCCTCCTCGAGCAATAAAGTGGTTGCACAAGATATCCTTGTTTTTTATACCTTTGGGATAGCAGAGTCCAGCACTGGATTACCAGAAACTGGCCTTTAAGAAATGTTTAAGTTCAAGGAGAACACAACGTTCTTAACGAACCGTTGGTTGACACAACCAAAATCATCTTTCCACCACTGCAGATAAAGCAATGTGTTATCTCGAAATGGACCGTGTTTTTTGAGTATTTGAAACAAAAATTTCCAAGGCTTAGCACAGAAAAATTAAAGGCTGGAATTTTTTATGGTCCTCAGATAACGCAACTTCTAAATGTAAGAAATAAATATTCTGAGGATATTTAGTTCTTACACAGAGTTAAAAATCAGTTAAAACAGCAATCTGTATTTTTTTGGAAAATGTTAGCAGGTAAATGAATGAATTTTTCTTTTTTTGCGCAAGATTAACAGCGTCTTTATTAGAAGATTTTGTTTTCTTAAGAAATCTCTCCACTATAAATTCAATATGTATCAGTAAGTTACATTACTTATTATTAAAGTTTTATTGCCATACCCGAGGGACAAAGTGCTTCTGGAATCATTCCAGAAATATACCTTTGGTTATCCGAGCAGATTTTGAACAGTTATAATCAACGGGACTCTTAAAATGTCTAAATGAACGTAGACTTTTTGCCTTTTCTATTACTAGTGGCCTTATTTTATGGGTACCACTAACATCAGTGCACGCTAGAAAAGCTATGCATTGCCTTTCCGCTTTTCTGCCCGGAGCAGGCTTTTTATGTGATGCAACATAGGTTTTCGTAGGTAATAATTTGCAATAAAGATTGGTTTCATCTGCATTGTATATCTGATCCTCATTTACATGTAGCTCTTTGATTTTGTTCATTAACTTTTCCTTAAACGGTTGCACTAGATGTGATGGTGCCGATAATTTTTCACCAGATATCGACAGCAGTCCTACGTCCTTTCAAATCTTTTTAACCAGCCATCACTGGCTACAAAAGCTTCCCATATGTTTCCACTATCGGGTATTTACATGAGCGTGCGTTTACTGTAATTATTATAGCCCTTCTGGTCATATTCCATAATTTTTCTTCTAACATTCTTCCTTAATGTGTGGAAGAATTTCATACCCGAAGCGAATTTGACCTCAAATACCATTACACAGTAATTTTCCACCAATATTCTACTCCTTCTTTGTTACAGTAACCACCAATGGGCAAGCTGCGACTGACCCTCGGAAAATCAAGAAGAAACGTAGACGAAAAATATCGAAGACGGTAAACCAAGACGAGACGACGTCGTCGGAAGATGGTTATTCATCGGACGAGGCCATCACGCAAGTCGAAAATCGTATACAACTTCCTAAAAAGACCCTGCATTGCGATGGGGCCGATCAATCATCGATTACGGATGTTGATCCAAAAAAGCTAAACGATGTGGTGTCTAATGCTCAAAATACCGAAGTTGAGGCCGAAAGCGTTCAAGTCGAGAACGAGAATGGGGACTTGCAAAAGAGACTGGAGGAAAGTCCGGAGGAATCGCCCACCAGAAACGATTCGGCGATGGAGAAGCCGGAAAGCTCACTTACAGAAGATGAAACGCCAACAAACCAAATTAAGAGCATCGTTGACCAACCTAGCGAAAGCCAAAATCTTCCCGACAATAAACAAACTCCCACGCAAGAAAATATCGATGCAAATCAAACGCAAACCAACTCAAATCAGACGAAACATGCCATCAAATTTAATCTAAACGCCGAAGAATTCGTCCCCCGAGCCTATAGACCCATGGAACCAATTCCCATCGATCCTAACCTCCAGTTCATCAACATGCATCCGAATTTCGTTCCTCTACCTCTAATTAACCATCATCTAAACGAACTTAATTCCGGATCACCTTTTAATGCGCCGTTCCTACCGCCAGGCATACCCTTAAACTTCATGCCGGCGGACCCCAAAATGATACCAAATTTCGTCAACTTCACCCCGAATCATTTCGTCCAGCATCCGAAGAGTCTCGAAGAAAATCGAAGCGTTCAAGGCAAAGCTGAAGAACCGAAAGATAGAGGCTCAACGTCAGAAAAACCCAACGAAGAAACGAATGTGATCGAAACTCAAAAAGACGTCGATGAAGTTGAGGAAAAACAAGAGAACGAAGTTAAGGAACCGGAAAAGATCGAAAATCTCGAAAAGGCGAAGAGTTCATCTTACAAAACCGAAGTGGATATCGCCAAAATTGTCTCGAAATTAGAGGAGGCCGCCAAAGAACAGAAGCTATCCGAAAATCGTCGACCGAACTACAGAAGCCCGAGTAAATTCACCAAAACGCCTCGGCAACGGTTTAATAGTCCATACCAGAACGAGTTTAAACAGGAAAATTATAAGCGTCCAAAGTCCAAACGATTCAATGAACATACGGATGGTAAACCAGTTGAGGAAATTCTCACGAATCAAACGACAGAAAACCAAACGACTCAAACGAAAGTAGAAGAGATATCACAAAGCGATCTTCAAAATAAGACTGAAACGAAAAACACGCTTCTCACGACTAAAAACCAAGAAGAAGATCGAAGATACCCTTCTCCCAGGCATCAGAATTACAAGAACAGTCCACGAAAATATATCAACAACTACAGCAATAGGAATGGTAAAAATTCGAGAGTGACGCAAGAAAACCATCAACAAATCAGTTATTCAGCTCCCAACATGGAGAATTATTCAGATACTTTAAAGAAATCGCCAAATTACAGCAAATCATGTCCGCGCTTTCAAAAATATGCTTCAAATCGTACCAATATCACTACGCCTCCGAATAGGGTTCCACCACCAACAAAGCTTGACGAAACGACAAAAGAACTTAACAAGATCGCTATCGCACAGAGAACCAGTCAATGGATTGCCGTTTCTAGCAAGAAAAAACGCAAAAGTCGATCGTCAACTGAAGACGATATCGAAAATACTAATGAAGACTCTGATTTATCTCAAAAAGTCGAAGGAAGCATAGTAGAAATCTACGAGCAGGAGAAATCTGAGCTAAACGAAGTACCCCCAACAATTCCTCCAATGGAACCAAAAATTGAGGATGTCGAATCTTCCACAAAAATCGAGAACATCATCGAGGTGATCTGTAAGAGCGAAGCGACCTCTCAAACTTCCACAAACGACATTCCCATGGCGCAGATCCAATTAAAAGATGTCAAAGAAATCGAGAAGGAAATGCTGAGAAATACCGTCGAAAAAAATGATACCACCATCAGCGACGATGTGCCTCAAACTAAATTGAACGAATCTCTTCAAAATCCATCGCATTTGAAAAACTTAAATGTTAAAGACATCCAGAAGAAGAAGTCTAAGAAAGGTAATAGCAAAAATACGACGAAACGTATTATGATTATTGATCCGGACGTATCCAAGGAAGAAACGCAGATTACCAAATCCAAAGAGATACCAAAGCCAAAAGGGACGAAAGCGCCTCAAGAACTTGAGATTACCGTTCCTAAAACGTCTAAGGATATTCCCAAAATTGAAGAGGTGAATGATAAAACGGTGCAAAAAGAAGGAAGTCCTGACAGTGCCGTTTTGACTCTTCCCGAGGAACCGATGGAGTCCTTAACGACTCCGGATAAGAAGAAATCGAAAAAGAAAAAGAAACAAACCAAATCGACTCTTTCATCAAGCATCCCATCAATATCAAGCTCCACGACTACGTTAAACAACATGGACGATTCCTATGATTTCTTGTTGGACACCACGGCCTTAGTTGATGATAAAACCAACGTTGAGGTTTCCGAGGAACTAGACAAGATGATCCAGAAAGGTCTTTTCGAGAAGTTCAAATCGCTCAACGTTTCAGTAGGCGACGACTTTTTCAAGTCTCTAAGTTTGAAGCCCAAGAACCAATCGACTCCCGAGAAAGGGTTCATCAAAGCGACAAACTTCACAACTATCTTGAACAACGCCAACACGTCCCTGTCGAAGAAAAACCCTCTCGACGGAAGCGACAAAATCGACATAGACTTTTCAAAAATTAAGCTTCCTGACTATGAATCCCAACCATCGACATCTAGAAGCGGTAATTTTTTAGGGAGTGTCATTGAAAGTGAAACCGGACCTCCTTCCATGGAAATAAATGATCGACCAGTTTCAGGCTCGAAAAGCAACGGAAAATTGAAGAACAAAAGCAAGAAAAACTCTTTGATTTGTGAGAGCGAAATGGCTAATAAAGTTGCTTCAAAAGACGATGAGGAGATCCAATTAAAAAACGACTGTCTTTCAGAAAATGTTGAATGCAATAAGGAAGAGTGTAACTCAGGAAACGAAGATTTAATCATAAAAAACGAAGAAACATGCATTAGCTTGAATGTGAATGAAAATGGAGTTGAAGAAGATGGTTTTTTTTACAAAGAAATCGAATTAACATATAACGATTTTGTAGTGAAAAATCAAGATGAAATACGCAATGATTTTGATAACTTTGACAATAAATTGGACCACAAAGAAATTATAATCCAAAACGACGCAGGTGCGTCAAAAATTGATGTTCCAAAACCAATTAATGGTTACGTCCTACAACATAACAATGCCAAAATTGAAATATCACTAGAAACCAACGCTAGCGACACCTTAAATTCCACATTCGACAATAATTTTTTAGAAAACGATCTGGATTCGTTCAAGAAAACCCTTGAAGATGAGCAGATCATCATCGAAATCGAAGAAAACATCGTCCAAAACGAAAACGAATCTGACCAAGAAGACCAAGAGGCTACGAAACAAAACCACGTACCAGATATAAAATCTCATAGGGATTCCTTCGAAATGAAGCCTCTATATCCAATTACCAGCGCCGTTAAAGAATGGATGACCAAAACGCGAGAAACGACGCCAGAAATCGAGATCCTAAAGAGTCCCGAGACCATCTACAAGGAACTGATCGAAGATACCTCCGAAGACGATTCCGATAGCGAAACGTGTCAAAAAAACGCCAATGGCAACCCTTCTCCTGTATACTATCTTGATGATCAACCAATCTGCCATTACTCCTCCGGAGATAGGGTTGCAAAAATGAGAATCCCGAACGTTGAAGATGATAGCACGATATGCGAAACGTGGAGCATGTCGGAGAATACGAGCTTACAAGACGAAGACTTGTTGGATTGTTGGGAACCCGACGTCGTGGAAACGTCGAAGAAAGAGGAGTCCATCGAAGAAGGCGAGGATGTGCTCGAGTTGATCGAAAAGAACTACGGAAAAGACGATAAAAACGACGATTTCCAAAGACTGAAGACCGAAGTCGAAGAAAGGAAGAGAAACGGTGCATTTCCAAGGCACGCTGATTTGCCTTACAGAGCCATCTGTTGCAGCTTGATGTAAAGGGAGACGTAAGAAAGATAATACGATTCGCTCAACGCTAATTTCGACCACGTTAAAATGACGTTAAACGAGATAAACGTTAGTTCTGGCTGTGCAATCGCTAACCCTAACAGTTGTAAGTTTTTTGTGTACATAAAACACGGCGGTACTTAAACATGTACAAAAGTACGACAGAAGAAAAAAAAAACATCGCGATGACGTGTATAAATAGTTTCTAAATTTATTTTTATTTCATCAGCACAGATTTGTTAGTGTTTTTACGAAAAGAAAAAGCTTACTCGTGCGGAATAATGTTTGTAAAAAGAAAAAGAACCTAATTTGCTACCTCAAACCATCTTACATTATTTAAAGAATCTTCTTTGCGCTTGTACAGCTATCCTTTTTTAAACAACTAAGAAGAAACTAAGAAATAAAAATACCGACAATAGATAAATCTATTTCAAAGATTTATTAACGTATAAAATCGTAGCTTACATCATTATTTTTTTTAATAAATAAAAAGAAAAATCCGACAAATTCCCAAGCAAACATTTTTAAATTTCGCTGTCTATTTAAGTTGGTAAATATATAATCTTTATTATCGGAACTACCAACCTAAATCGCCCGCGAAATTTAAAAATGTCTGTCTGGGTAAAAAGATGAAAAGTTTCAATTCTACTGGACCATTCGATCATGAATATTCGTCGCAAAATCTTCAGGTTAAGAATCACGTATTTCACAATATTACCAGAAGTCAAATAGTCAGAAAACGATATTTTGAAATGGTGTTGCTCAATGGGCTTGAAAATTCCCTAGATTCCTCTAGATTTAAATTTACCTTATATATTCTAATTATCAATCGATAATGACGTCAGATGATGCCTTGTTGCCTCAGCAAAATATAAACACTAATTGTGTATACCCCTAATTATAAACAGCTGTTTTTGAAAGGTTATGTCAAAATGGCGACATAGCGGTTTGTATCTGCAGGCATCTCAACGCTAACAAAATAAATATCCCTAGACGTAAGTCATATATTTTCTATTTAATGTCTCACTCTCATATTTTATAATAATAAGCAGCTATTATTTCAGACTGAAATTTGTTTAAAATTCACAATGTTTAAATGAAACGTATTCTTTGAAAAATTTTCGCTTTATATTGATAATGAAACGTCACCTATGACGTGCATTCACTCCTGAAAAAAAATAAGCTATAGTAATAATGTATACGTGAGACCAATTATTAATTTGCTCATAAACTATTTTTTTCTACACTAATCTATAACAAGAATCTGTTACATTATTATCACATTACAATGTCATCATCATCGTGACAGCTGACTAAATCATAACTTCTAAGAAACTAATAACAGCGAAATTATAGACTGAATCGTATAATCACAGCCAACACAAGCTCTAACGCGTAAAATTCCAAATAACTCTAAAAAATACGTATGTTTATTTTTAGTAGTAGAATCTTTCTTTCTTTTAAGAATCGCATCTCCCCATATTTGTCCTAGGTTGGCAACACTGTTTCCAAAAAGTAATACGCAATAAATACATGGTTACATTTAACTAAAAACGCAACTGTATAATTTTTTGAATAGGATATAATCTAGTCAAAAAGAACTTATGACAAAACTTTATCATAAGCTATTCGTAAATTGATATTTTTATTAATACTTTCCTATTTTGTATATATTGTTTGCGTATATATAAACTTTAACTACTGAAACACAGTTTGCAATAAAACTTCCCCCATTTCAATGCCAATTTTTTTATTAATATGTACTAATATAATCAGTAACTTTTTCATACTAACGAGATCTAATTAATTTTCCAAATTTGATAAAAAACTATCCAAAATAAATTTATCAATTGAAAATTATTCTTGTAAATTTAAATTCACCTTCTTCCTCGATATTTACTACAGTGAAATGAATTTGTATTAATCTCAAAAATAACTTCTAAATAAAGAGTAATCCAGTTTTAGCTTTTTGTGGGAAGATTTTAATAATTTTCCATAGATGTCGCAATTTATTTAGCTCAAATTTCATGATATATAACTCCGAAAATTTTACAGAATTAAATCTATTATATTACTGCCTAGCTGCATTATTTAGAAAAAGCGCTTCCTTTGATTAAATTTTAAAATTCCCGCCGATTTGTGGTCATGAAATGATTAGCCTATTGCCATTCTAAGGATTTAAAATCTCGATTTCTTTGTGTATTTGATTTTTAGAAATAGGCCTTATCACCTTTCACTAAAGACCAAAAAAATTATTCTCTACTTCATCACTTAAGAATTAAATGATGAATGTTGCTGTCCCTTCTTTTATCTATTACAAAAAAAAAATAGGGTCCAGAATTGAGACTTTTCGTAAGTATCTAAACAATTTATCGATTTGCCCGATTATTTGTTGAAATTTAGTTTCAAAAGTCCCTTTCCATCATCTTAAATATGGAGAAAATCATATACATTTTGAAAATGACAAAAAAAAACATTGAATTTGAAGTTTGTATAATAAATAATGTAAAATATTTAATCTAATAATTATATAATAGGAATATTTATGCATATATACATATACACTATACATAAACATTCATACATATAGGTATGTACATTACTAATAATAAAAGAAACAAATAATACTGAACATAAAGCCGTTGTTACATCGCTGAAAGTTTCTAAAACAAATATTTTCGTAATAAAAAACATTTAACTGTTTTCGCCATCTGTTATATAATCAACGTATTATCCTCAAATTGAAAATAAAAACAATAACCCTACGAACATTGTATATTGTTCATATAAATTGGGTTGATACTATGGTTGTGTCTGCCTAAAAATTTTCTAAAAATATTTATTAGATTAATAAGTATTACTTTTTTCCAAAAATAAAAGAAGGAAAAATTTGAATGGGAAATGTGAGAGAGGATGAAAATTGAATGAATTATATAAAGGAATTACGGCAAAAAAATTAATGTCGAAAACAAAAAAGGTACTACTCAGACCTGGTTCTAATAATTTCATTATCTTAATGTTGGCGTTCTGGTTCGTTTTAAGTTGGTAATCGGGGGAAAAACAAAAACATAACCTACTCAATCTAATTTCACTAAACTGACACGTTTTTAAGACGAACTTTTCCCCCAAACAAAAAAAAATAAGAACAATTACTGTCACTTACTTCAATTTCTTATGCCTTATAAAAGATGCTCAACTTTTTCAATTATAATTGTTTGAAACGATTTTGTGGTGTCTTTGATGTTAAAAAAAAATGTTCGAGAGGTTGAATGTTGACTTTTGATAGGATAAAAAGAAACAGACTGAACTTTAAAAGAAAAAGAACGGTTAAGCAACAAATTTTTATACTTATAAGATTGTTAAAGATTTTTGAAAATGTACTTCTTCCTTTGAATTAAATTCAATAATTAAAAGAGGCTGAAAAGTACAAAACGATAAAAATAAATTTTTCAAAAACTCAAAAAGGTAATACTTTGTTCGCAAAAAATTCGGTATCTTTTATTATTAATGATCCTTTAATTTAAACGCGTATTTTTCAAAAAAAAAAAAAGGTATTTTTCCCACAATAAAAATTAAAAAAAAAATTAAAATTAAATAAGAATATTATCGTTTAGGGAATAGTGCATGAATGGGATCTAAACAGATTGCAAATTCAACTACATGCATACGAAATTAACCTAGCTGATCCTATATGAAAGTATAAACATCATCCATGCAAATAATATAGATGAATTTATTAAATACATATTTAAATAAGACTTTAGGATATAACCTATAACTTGTAAGAGTTTCGGATTATGAACTAACTATTTAAACGATTTTGTTGGCAGTTTTTTTTTTATTTTAAATGGCGTGGAGAGAATAATAAAAAAAACAATAAAGATTATGTCTCTTTTTTGAATAAATCAAGTTAATGTAAAAAAAAGATCGTATATTCTATAAGCTTTTCTAGAAAACAAAAAGTATAGTCATGCCTGTTTATTATGTAATTTATATGTAGGTGCAATTTTTTTATTATCGTATTTTATTCTTTATTGTTTCATCCTTCGTTTGTTGTTATTTTTTTTTTATTTACAATAATCGTTTAAAAATTAAAACGAATCGTTTAAAAGAAAATTAAAAAAAATATTAAACAATAAATTTAGCTATATAATGAAATTGCATTACGTTTTAGTAATATCTACCTATTACCTATTTTAAAACGTATTTTTTTTTCGGAATTTACTCCTCTAAATGTGTTCTTAATTTTTAAATTATATATCGTTTCATAAGATGCAAAAAAAAACTATGCTGTGCTGTTATTACTAGATATAATAGAACATATACTGTTTAAGCAATAAGATTTTTTTTTAGATTATAAGCGTATAAACCCAAATAATTCCCGCGTTTTTTTCCCATCATTCGGTCCCCTATTCTCTTTTCTTCGAATATAAAAGAAAAAATTCAAAAATGGCACTAAGTATGCGTGAATTTTTTTCCTAAATGCAGGAGTACGTCAATTTTCGACTGTATGAAAGGCGTAATATATCATTTTTCCATATTAACCCCTTCGCCCCCCATACTATAAAGACGCATGTATAAAATAAATTTTTAAAATATTTTAATGATTATACCAATTCGTATTAGAATATTGGTATTTTCATATATTTTTCCCTGTTTATTTTTTGTGTTTCTATTTTACAGTTTTACATTTTTGTTCCCTTTTTTTGAATATTTGATTGTTACTATTATTACTAGTAAGTTCTTATTCTGTTAGGTACATTGTTATTAATTGTAATTATTATGTAATTAGGATTATATACATAAAGGAAACACACTCGGTGATCACATATTAAATAAATACTTAATTTTGTTGTTAAATGTTTGTTAATTTTGAAATTTGTGCCTTCGCAATTTTTAAAATAAAGAATACTTAAAAATTTAAAAATCTTTTTCTACATACCCATACATACTTCCTCCAGAGTTTATCCTGTTTATGCATACAACACTGTTTTTTTCTTAATTAATTAACACTATTTTACACGAACATTACGAAATTTAAACTAAATTTATGACATAATTACTCATATAAAGCGCCCTCTTTACGAGAAATTTACTCCATATTTTCTCCTAAAGACCCAATTAAAACGTATGTTGGTAATAAATTTACTAATACTGACGCTACTAAAATCCCCAAAATATTACTAAAATAGTCAAATAGGTTATATTTGACAAAACAACATAAAACTTTTCAAAATCTGATTAAAACGAACTAAATTGAATTCTAACGATGTCTTTACGCACTTTCGGCGATAAACCTATAAGTTTCCAACTAGAAGAAAATGGCGAGTATTATTGTGTTGGATCTGAAGTAAGTTTTTCAAAAACCAACATAGAGAATATATTGTCTCAATTTATTCTTCATTAAGGTGGGCAATTATCTACGCCTCTTCAGGGGCTCCTTATACAAACGATACCCCGGCATGTATAGGAGATCCATCACCAACGAAGAACGGAAAAGACTAATCGATTTAGGCTTAAGCCAACACGTCTTAGCAAGCAGCGTTTCTCTACTTCGCGCCTCCGAAGTAGAAGATATTATTGAAGGAAATGATGAAAAGTACCTTACGACAACCTATAATGAGAAAATTCCAATTCGTTTTAATATATTGCAGATACAAAGCAGTTTCGGTCCACACATCAGATCCGCCTCTACCTAGAGAAGGCAAATCGAAGAAATCCATGCAATGGGTCCCATCTTTACCGAATTCGAGTCATTTGGACGCAGTTCCGCAAGCTACACCTATCAACAGGAACCGCGTAGCCACAAAAAAGGTGATTTTGAGATTGAACCGAGACAGATTTTGACAGCTATATCATTTTTTTTTCAGGTTAGGACGTTCCCTTTATGTTTCGATGATACTGATCCCCAAGTTAACATAGAAAATGCAGCGCAGAGTGAGATTTTAGTTCCGATACGTCTTGATATGGAGATTGAGGGACAAAAATTGAGGGATACTTTTACATGGAACAAGAACGGTTGATTTCTTTAATTTGCTTATTAAATTTGAACATTTTTTTTATCACAACTTATATTGCAGAAACTTTAATAGCTCCGGAACAGTTTGCGGAAGTTCTCTGCGATGATCTAGATCTAAATCCTGTAACGTTTGTGCCGGCAATAGCTCAAGCTATTCGACAACAATTAGATGCATTCCATGGCGAACCCTCTGCCATAATGGAGGAATCCTGCGATCAGAGGGTCATAATTAAGCTCAATATACATGTTGGAAATACTTCTTTAGTAGATCAAGTATGCTATGTAACCTAACCTTAATTTCAGATTTGACATCTTTCTTAGTAATCAACATTATAAGATATTTTGACATTATTAGGTTGAATGGGATATGTCGGAGAAGGAAAACAATCCGGAATCCTTCGCTATAAAACTGTGCGCAGAATTAGGTCTTGGTGGTGAGTTTGTTACAGCAATCGCCTACTCGATTCGTGGACAACTGTCCTGGCATCAAAGGACTTACGCTTTCAGCGAGGCTCCTCTTCCAACCGTGGAAGTAATTAAAAGTTATACCACTTTGCCTTTTCAATATCGTACAATTCTTCTGCTTCAGGTACCTTTCAGGCCCCCTAGCGAAGCTGATCAATGGGCACCATTCCTAGAGACCCTAACCGATGCTGAAATGGAGAAGAAGATAAGGGATCAAGATCGTAATACGCGTAGGATTAGACGTTTGGCAAATACGACACCCGGATGGTAGACTATTTTTTTCTGCAGTATTGTTGTTGTTGCTTGTATGTGATTGTCCCTATTTTTGTTTGGGTTTCTAACTATTGAGGTTGATCTATAAATCGCTATTTTATGGTGTTTTTTTAGGGTTAATACGCGACCAATTTGAAAATAAGCAAAATAATGCGTATCGCATTGGCTCCAGAATCTGAACTTGAAGAACCCTTATTGTATAAGTTAGATAATGTCTAGATGTCTAAGTGCTGCTTTTTTTATATCGCATTTTTAAAATATATGTACTTCATTAATAATAAAATATCAATTGAATATGATTAACAATGTATTTTCATTAAATTCATATCCTAGTCTTAAAAAAATCCTTGGATTATGATAAGGGAGAAATCGGGTACGGCTCGCCAAATGCTGCAAGGTCAATTATAGGATGAACAGATTGTATATAGGAAGGGACAGCTGCAATAGTGTTCACAACAACGGTATAGTCTAAGGCAAAAGTACTCAGCGATTACGATTTTTATATCAGCTAAAAGAAAGTTCTCATTTTGAAATGCCGGTGAGATGCGAAGACGGGAAACTTCGCATTTCACCGGCACAGATATTTTAAACGATCTGTAGATTCACGAAGATAATGTATTTTCTGCCGGATTATACGAAAGGAATTTAGTAAAGTATTTTATTACGGTATTAGATTACACCAGATAAAATTTCGTTTTAATGCAAAGGATTAGTTTGAAATCTATTTTTCCAATTACTGCTGGAACTTTACTTGAACGAGTTTTTTACGTTGGTCAACCTGTTATATTTACGAATATTTCTAACCTCAAATGTCAACAAGGTATCAAAGAGCTTGACGATGGCTTAAAAATAGATTAACCATTATATTTATGTAACCAATGTATAGTATATCACTTTCTATATTTAAAACCGCACTGAGATGAGCCAGGAATCCTCTTGGCACTATAACAGCGCTGAGAACATTTTTGCGGTCGGGTTTTGGAGCGAATTTATTAAATCCATACGTGCTTACACAGAAGACGCCGTGGAGCACCTATTGCTAGCTGCCCTAGCATACCTGGTAATATGCTTCGTATTATACGTGATGACAACAAGATGGGATCTCATAGAATTCACAAGAGACGTAAAAAATTCAGAAAGGATACTCATTGTGATAGCCCATCCTGATGATGAATGCATGTTTTTCGGGCCGACGATACAGAATTTCGTAAAGAAGAAGAATTGTTGTCTATATCTGATGTGTATGTCCTCAGGTAAAAGGAGTGTCCAATTTAAATCATGTGTTAACCAAGCAAATTTAAGGTAAAAACTATGGCATGGATAAAGTGCGTAAGAAGGAGCTATACGAAGCCTGTAAAGTGTTAGGAATCAACGAGGAGTGTATCATGATATATAACCATACGTTAATGCCCGATTCGCAATCTGATAAATGGCCTGCGGAGCTTTTAAGTCAGTTAATACTGCATCAGGTTGAAATTTATGATATAGACACATTAATTACATTCGATAAACATGGAGTTAGTCGTCATATGAACCATTGTAGTATATACTATGCAATAGCGCATTTAAGTATCGAGAGGAGTCTACCGAGACGTAAGTTGAAGAATTTGTTTGTATCAATATTTTATGGATTATTTTTTTATAGGGTGTCGGGTATTTGTGTTAGAATCAGTTAATATTCTTAGGAAATATTGGTTGCTGTTAGATATACCGTTATCATTTTTGCTTTCTAGGTATAGGTAAGTAATTTTCTTCTTTGAAATCTTTTATGTATTTTACAACGTAATGGATTGAAACTATTAGGTTTATTTCAACACAAAACGATAGGAGAAAAATCAAGGAAGCTATGAAAAAGCACAAATCACAGTTGGCATGGTTCCGAAGATTGTATTTGGTATTCTCGAGGTATACAATCATAAACACATTACAGCAAATGGATATATCGGATATCGAACTCGATCTGGAGATCGACGATTGATTCGAGCTTTTTACACCGTAAAAATTTATCACTACTGAATAGGACATCACAGTGTTTGTATAGTATCTGTAATTAAAAATGGTTTTAAATAATTGAATAGTATCTAAATGATAAACTGTACTGCGTAAGCTAATGTAAGTATATTTCTAGTGAAACGATGTAAATTTTTTGTACAGATAATTTTATACATTGCTCAAATCGTGTACAAATGTCTACTATTATTATTTTTATTAATATTGTTATAGTTAGGAAGCTATTCGTTACATCTTCAAAATGATTATCATATTCTCTCCCGCAATATAATAAATGAATACCAAAAGAACACAGCTTTTTACGTGAAAATAATTCGAGATGGTGATTGAAAAATTTATTAATCAATTAAGAATTCCATTTTTTACAATTTATTATACACTGTCCTTTCTTTAAATAGTAAAGGTTCGTTTCTAATTAATTCCAAGCATATCAGACCTTTATTGTTAATTTGATTGATATGATAAATATTCTAGATTCATTAAGCTACCTCCTTTTTTATACAAATTGTACTACATATACGCCTTTGTTATTATTATTGCTCTATTATTGATTGTTAGTGTGTATGGTATAAAGTTCATAAAAGACATTGATTATATTAAGCTTTATTTACATTTTATCTGATTTCGAATCATTTTACTTATCGTTTCTTACATATGATGCTTTAATAAATTAGTTGTTGAATATATTATACGCTTTTATTAAGCATTCTATATATGAATGTGTATCTATAACTTGTTTTTCGGTTTAAAATTTTAATTGCTATACATACAAATATATGTAATAAAAGTTTTTATTATAAAATTCAGTCTTTTCTTTATTGTTCTAGTAAATGTGAAGCAACAAAATCCAAATATAACTTTTGGTGTACCCTACCGTCCATATTAGTTCGGATACGCTAATAAATTTTTCAAAAACGGGAAAATATTCACTCATTTTTCCAAAGCTTAAAATTTTTATTGGATTTTATTAATAGCGATTAAAGTATAAAAGTAAAATCAAAGTAATTGTAACGAAGTTTTGCGCGAAGAATAACTTTTACATTCCAAGGCATCCGTTCCACCAGCTTTTGAAAGACTCCACTTGGCATATTAGTCTATTGCTCTTGTAAAATGTTCCACAGGTAGCCTACGAAGGTAGGGCATACTTTTCGTACCCTTCAGTCCTTTTCATCCCATAACATCTCGACGGAATTTAGATCGGGGCTTTGCGGCAGCCATGTAATTATTTGTAAAGTGCCATTATCTTGTTCTTCATTTAAGAAATTTTTACATATCACTGCTGAGTGTTTGGGATCGTTGTCCTGCATGAATACAAAATTTTACTGGGTGTCCGAACTAATATGGGCGATAGTGTATATTGTTCAATTAGACAGAAAAAATTTCTGCAAGATAAACAAGTAATATAGAACATATTTGAAAGATGACGCGAAAAAATAGAATAGAGTTCTGCTATTTGTTAATATTATGAACAACAGAGGGCGCTAGAACCATTTTTATTTTAACTTTACTAATCGTTTACCTTTGATAACCCTTATTACATATTTCCTGCGCAGTTTCCTCTATGAGAAAAGAAAATAATCAAATGTTAGTTTTAAATAGATATGAAATCCTCAATTAATATTTTAAAACGGAAAGAAACAATTCTTAGTTCTATATTTTGTTTTAAATAGGCGCCACTAGTAAATTTTAAATGTTTAATTTACAAAATGGCGTATGTGAGGCGTCTTTTATCCGTTTTCTTCTTAATAGTGCAGATTATAATTAGTTAATAGAGGAAGCTAATTCACACACACACATAAAATATTACATTTAGCAAATGGAACCAAGTTAAATAAAAGGGACTATCACTCGTTATGACATTTTATTTTTTTGTTTAACAAAAAATTCATATTCAACTATAAAGGCGGGATCTGCCTTATCGATTAATGAAACATACAGGTCATGGTTACGGGGTAAAGTACAAAACGTGCTCCATTATTAATTAGCTGAATATTACTATGCAAATAAATGAGGAAATTTGCAATGAAAATGTGAATACATTTCACTCATGCATCTGGAATTGTTCCTTGTACTAAATATTCGCTTACAAAGCGAGTTATTATTTAATTTTACTATAATTTAAATTTGACAATTTTTACATATCGGTAAAGTAAAATCCTTGCAAAATTGCTCGATTTGGCAACTCTGTGTGGCTGATATATTAAAAAAGAGGTCTATTTGTATTACTTTCCTTGGACGTACTGTATACAATAAATAAATAAAACACAAAACTCATGTAAGACAGCTATATTTATTTTAATTATCATACTTTTTCTTCATATATAATATTTCATCAATTCAATTGAGATCAAAAACTATAAGTACGTAAATTCCTTATCATATGCATGATATATTTCATCTTCAATATTTCAACATTAAACATCGATAGATACAAAAGTACAAAGTGGGATACACCGAAAATGAGAATCATGGAAAAGAAAATATCTTTACACGAAAGAAAAGTAAAATTATTTTCTACACGTTGGGGAATGACCAGGTTGCACATTTAAAGATCTGTATGGATATATAACTATATCGCTATAATAATTTTTGCCCTAAATAGTAATAATATATGAACATGCTTCAGTCACTTTTTAATAACAAATCACCTAATATTACTCGTATTACTTCGAAAATATATCGCCTGAACGAGAATTGAAAAATAGCAGCATGCTTTTACCAACTTTCGAATAGGCTTTTTCTCCTAAAACTTATCAGCAAGCAGACTTTCTTTATCAACGACAAACCTGCCAGAGGTGTAAGCTCACAATATGCGTATTATTTAAACGTTTCTCTTTGTATTATCATTAATAATAATCAACTAGAATCAATATTGTGCTAAAAAGGGTATGGTGTACGTAAATTATTTCATTTCTCTCTGACAATCCACAAAAGTGTATTCAAAACCATAGGTCAAGAGTATCATTCTACAATAGAAAGATTCCCGACCAAGCTATATCATCGATTTACTTACACCATAAAAAGTACATTAACAACATACGTTACCTTGATTGCTATTACGTAGTTCGTGTGATTACTGTGCTGAATTACATTTATAGAGGGTAAGTTGAAATATTGGAATTAAATAGTAATAATAGCAAGTGAATACTTACTTCACCGTATACAATCTTATTGCCCCTTTCTTTAATATAAATGAAGAACTAACCAAAAGAACTGAGTTTTCCGAAAGTAGATACATCAAAATATCACTGAATTTCTCTCCATGACACAGTATAAGTTCCAAAAAGTTGGCTTTAAAAGGAATAAGTGAATATCAGAAAATTGTGATACGATTACTCAAATTTTATCCCAATATCTCAACGCACCCTACATAAACAAGTACATATATGCGTATAGATATATATATAACTAAAAAAAGTGTTGTATTGCAAATATTACACATAAAAACATACATGCAGAAGTTTTATATCCGCATCTAAATTGTATATGACGTATAACTTGTAATCAATAACCCTGTAGCTCGGAACCGTCTAACGTTATGTCGAACTGCCTCCGTTATAAGCATAATCCGCCTTGTTGTGCATAATCAGGCAGTCGTCTACGAAATAGAAGCTATCTGAACGCGTTTCGAAGGGACATGCAATCATTTCATTCACTAAAAACAACAACCGGCAATTGTTTTAATGTACCAACGGAAATCTCAACCCCTTCTACTCACCCAAATCCGGTGGTAAAGTTGGAAACTCATAAATATGCTCGCAAGTGTTTCTAGAGTACGGAATACAGAATCCGAACTCGAAATCAAACGTTTTCAATAACTTATCTCGGAAGAAATGCTTCTCAATCATCCGAAACTTGTTAACTGGCTTGCTCCCAACAGTAAACTCGACACTGAAATATAATCGGTATTAGTGCTATTATTTTAGTATTAGAATGCAATAATGTCATACGTAGCTCCAACAGTCTTCAATTTCAAGAACTGCGGTGTGAATTGGTATCTGACGAATCTGCCGGAATTCGGGTCAATCGCCTCGTCGTTTTCCACAATCTTCTCGTTATTTTCTTCTATCATCTCGGCGACCGGTTTTGCTATCTCGAAGAGGATAGCACCGCTTTCTAAATCGCGGATTTTAAACCGCGTAAAATCTATATCGTAGATATTAGCATCGGGAGAACACAAGTAGGTATCGGTGATGGTTTGCAGCCTTAGTACGTACTCGGGTGTTATATTTTTCGGCGTTTCGACGCTTTGATAGCGTTTATTGTTGAAATTCTCGTGAGTTTCACGTACCACGCTCATTCTCGTCTACTTTGGATACCTCGTTAAACAACAACCGATGAACGTCTTCTCACGCTTTGTTTGTATTGTAAATTCGTTCGCTCGACGTTGATTAATTATCGATGAGAAAAACTCGATTTTTTTCGTCGCGCTACTCATCGAAAATAACACAATTATTACATTGTGATTATTAATCGATGAAAATCATCATTAACAGAACACATCTTGTATCTGACGATAAAATAATATCTAATCTTAAATCTTGTTCAGTTATTTGAAGTAATTACAAGAGAAAGATTTTAAAATCTATATATATAAGTATTTAATTGTACTAGAGATACTTTCCTTTTACAATATATAATTAGAAATAGAACAAAAAAATCATTTACATATTTTTTTAATTTATTGATAAAATGCTCAAACAGGCAGAATGTTCCTAATGGGGCAAGGTCAAACTTTGTTTTAGTACGGGGGCCACTTCCTAGGAGCAGCAGTATCGCATCAAATTTCACTATATTTACACCCTCCCTTGCTTCTCTTTACCGTACCATTGTAAGTAATTGTGGGTCATTTTTGTGATTATAGGGTGAAAACGATATAAAAGGCAGTAGATTGCAGTTTGAGTACATTTTTCTCGTGTGCTTTTGAACTCTGAAGTTTATATTATATTGATTCGTATAAGTATGGTGCGCATGTGTTGTAAATTATAGTTTGTAATAAAATTATTTTTCCACATGTTTTGGTTTCTTTGATATTATAAGTGTCGTAACTTAGCTATTAGAATTGTGATATTTATTTTATATTCTTTGAAGTATACTTGTAATCAATAGAGTCCATCAAGTTACATTTTATAAATGACTTGTTTGATACATATCTTTTTGATTGCAGGCTTATTTCAAAAAACACAAAAAAACTGGATATTGAATTATATTATTTACAATTTTCAAATTCCCGTCTATAGTGCTTAGTATGGGGGCCACTTACCGGTAGCGCTGGAACTTGCCTCCAATCGGTAACATAAGGGGTTTCTATCGCTTGACCATAGATGCAAGAGTGACATCTATAATGTCCAAATTATCTCTTTAAGGAATTCTGAAAGCGAGAAGACCTTTGCGTGTTGTTTTTATAATTATACAAAATACTTAAGTACAATATGCATTAAAGTATTAATTAATTAAATAATAATTATATTAAATAAATCTAATCTATTACAGAAATCTATTAGCTTATAATTCAATTGAATTCCTCTAGATGACACTTTATGTTTGAATAAAACAACTGTCAAAAAGCTAGGTTACGTGGCTTTAATTTTATCATTTATTTTTAACGTTTTATTAGTGAAAAGTAAAATGCATGGACATTTATTATTAATTGTTACATTAGTGCTCTCACTGATAAACTCTAGTTTCTCATATTTTATAACGGTAGATGCACATGCTGAAGAATGTTTCTTCGACCGAGTTGAAGCTGGCACAAAAATGGGTAAAAATAACTTTCCACCTTGTTCTTCTTGGATCTCAGTAGTTACGATACTGTTTTCTAGCGCTCACGTTCGAGATAGCGGAGGGCGGTTTTCTCGACATAGACGTCCGTATCGTAGGGCCAGACGGGGGCGTCATCGCCAATGGGGAAAGGGAATCTTCCGGCAAATACACGTTTGCCGCTAATACGAATGGGGTATACACCTATTGCTTCTCAAATAAGATGTCTACAATGACACCGAAAGTAGTTATGTTTAATATGGCCATCGGCGAGGCACCTAAAGGAGACACTAATGCTGATGGTGAATCGGCAACTAAACTAGAAGATATGATAAAGCAATTGAGTGGTTAGTATGCCTTATCTTATGTTTTAAGGTGGTTTTATCATAAAAATTGTTTCTTTTTGATACAGGTTCTTTAGCAAGCGTAAAATCCGAACAAGAATACATGCAAGTTCGCGATCGAATACATAGATCAATTAACGAGAGCACAAATTCGAGGGTTGTAATGTGGTCCTTCTTCGAAGCTGTGATCTTAGTTGCTATGACGTTAGGTCAAATCTATTATCTGAAAAGGTTCTTTGAAGTGCGGAGAGTGGTTTGAGCATTTGGAAAGTCTTCAAAAATTAACAAAGAGACATGTGTTTCTGATATCGTACATTATTTGATTCGTCATATCATTAAATTGTAATATATTTGTTTCCATAAGCATATAGTTATTGTCATTTCTAGTTACTGCAGTAATTTATGATGTTACAGTCATTTTTCTTTTTCTATTTCTATTTCTAAAATGTAAGAATTAAGCCATTTGGTAATTTTTGAAGATCTTGAGGAATTCTTTTTTTTGTAATAAAGTGTGAGTGACTTGTAACTTAATTATTTGTACATTGAGGAATACTGTTGTTTTATAATAAAAAGAAGTAACAAAATTTCTCTATCAAACTGTGTTTTATTCGAAAAGGTAAAACTAAATTTTAATGAAATAGATATCGTATATACCAGGTGTATGCACAAGTTTTTTCCTGTTTAAGTAAGAGATGGCGCCAGCGAAAAGTCCCCAACGTATTTGACACATACGTCATTATGTTCGACATTTAAATTACACACACACAAGTTCGCCAAAAACTAGCATCTTTGCTTTATCGTTCAGTGATCATTTCGAGTTTTGTGCCTAAAAATAAACATTTTCGGCATGTATTACTCTTATTTAAAAATAATTTCCCTTGAAAATTACGTGTTTCTTCTTAGTAAAAAAAACGGAAAAGCTTATGCATACACCTGGTAGATTAGTTAAAAGTATTCGTTACATAAACATATTTTACGGTTATAATTATAACAGCAATGCAACAACAAAGAGGACAAAAGCAATAAATCAATTAGATCAAGTGACCCATGCATGCAGTCGTTACATAAAAAGTACTTAATAGCGAAGAGCGACAGTATAATAGATATGGTAGAGATGCAAATAATGCAGTTGAGATGCATTTTATACACGAATACTCATTGAAATGAAAACTATAACCTCTTTTGATTGAAATGATATTAAAACACCTCTAGTAAGTCTTGGTCGATTTAGACAAATAGTAATAGATAATTGACTAATATAAAAGTTTATTGGACCATCTAAATTTCTTCGTCTCTTTCCTAAATATGAGTGGTTCAATTCTTTTGACATCCTCTGTATCTCCACTTAATGTCAATACACTTGTTACAATTCCGTGTAAACGTAGTGTAGTGACGTTGATTTCTGCCATGTGGCAACTTTACAAAAAAGTAGAACTATTGAATTTCGAATCTAATTAAAGAATTTAAATGTTTCGCGTGAGAAATCGTCGGTTACCGTAATTATTATCGCGGATTAAAGACGAACCGAATTTATTCGAAACTTAATTCGCGCGCTTCGGATGCGCGTAGGAATCTTGAAATTTTGGTCCGTTGTGTCGGCCATCTTGGGTGTACCATTGTGCACCGCTGTCAATCGGACGGAAAACTAGTCATTGCGTTGAAACCGGACTGAGCGACCCGAAAAAAAGAGACTCCGCTAGTGTTTTGTGGTGTTTCAACGAAGTTCCGCTGTGGTTGCTGAGAAATCTAGCAACATGACACAGCAATTACTACCGATCCGTTTTCAGGAGCATCTGCAGGTACGTATCGAAAAACGAAAAACCAGAAAAAGAAAACCGTGTTTACGCCCCTTTTCCGTCGAGATATCCGTTTTTCCAACTGGAATCCTCAATGAAAGTCGCGTTCCGCTTTCCTTCAGCGTGTCCTAAGCGAGTTAACGTCCGTAAATGGGGCCGTAATTCGCCTAGAGAGATACCGGTCGTTTTTGACAGTTATTTCTCGATAGGATATTCACGGGTTCGCGGGGGCGTTTTTTTCGATCTACGCCACGGAGATGGGACTTATTTTTAGACGTACTTCGTGTCCGGAATCGATAAAATAAACAACGAACGAGAAAATGCCCTTTCATCCCGATCAAAAACCCCCTTTTTTCTCGAGTCATTAAATATACAATGTTTTAAATCAATAACGTGAGACTAATCGCCGAAATTTCTATGTATGAAGTATTTCGTGATCAATAATCATAAAATAAGTATCTCTTGAGGATCTGCCGAAAAAGACATATTTTTTAGGCATGTTTTTCTATAATTTCTACGTGAAAAAGATGTTATAAAGGTTGTTTTACGATCTCTACACGCTCCGGTATCGTTAAATTTTGATCGAACTTTATTCAGGGTAATATTCACAGTACTGCGGTAGCATCTGTTAATTTATTGATTTAAAAATGTGATTCGGTTTTTTTTTACAGACGAACCGTATCTTCTGTTGGTAGAATCGAATCAGTAACAGATTATTCCATACATTTCAATTAATAACCAATATCTTTGACCTACATTCTACATCCTAATATCGAGCAATCATTTCACTTTTTGAAAACGTGTTATTTTTTCATTTAAAACCCTGTTTTAGTGTATTTATCCACGTTTAAAAATGCTTAGATTCAATTTGAAGTAATCTTATCACATAAACAGGTTTTACTATGTCAATGTACATCGCCATACTAGACAATAGATCGTGTAATGGATGGATATACAATACGGTTCAAAGCAAAATTAACACCTCCTTTTTGATAAAAATTCTTGATTAGACATAATTTGACGTATTATTTTATTATATTTGCATAAGTAATCTATAGATAGTACATGATTTTGAGCGATTTATCATTAATGTTGCTATCTATATGTTTATCTAACGCGAACAAGTTAGCTACAATGAAGTGTGAATCATACGTTGTATAGATTATCATCTGTGTGTGAGTCAAATTATTTGTTTTAATTCATACATAAATTGAATAGAATGATATCCCGTAGCGAAAAGGATTTTAAATTATTTTATTTCGTTCGAAAATAATTTTGTTGTTCCGACGTATACAGCCGCGGGCAAAATAATGGAACAAACGCCTTGGGGAAATATTTGCAGTCGATTTAAACATTTCCACCACTTTTATTAGTGATATACTGTGCGTGAAATTTAGGGTATTGTCAATACTAGTTTCGATAACTATCTGAACCGATATTAAAGCGTTTTCGTGTTTAAATTATTTTGATACAAGCAACAAAAGCCTTGATGATGTGATTTATTATCAAAGGACCTACTTTTAAACGTTATATAAGAATATTGTAAGAATATCATAACATAATCTAGAAGAAAACATTATGTATTTAATTCAGTACACTATCGCTCATAAATTTAATATCACTTATCTAAAAAATAACAAAACAATATCCTAGCAATGGATAGTAGCTGTAGTTCGCTTTGGATACCTCCTAATTCCATAGGTAAAAAGTTCTTGACTTTGATGCTGATGGAATCACTTGTGTATAGCTTTCTTAATAGCTTCCTTGTTTTCGAGCTTGGTGTCAACAGTATTATTCTTTTTTCTTTGCGTTTATTCATAGTAATTATAAAAATGTATGAACTATTTCGTGACCAATAATCATAAAATAAGTATCTCTGGAGGATCTGCAGCGAAAGACCTATATTTTTTTTAAGCATGTTTCTCTGTAGTAGAATTGTTTTTCGGGTTTTGTCGTGTATTTACAGTCTCACTTGACGCATGATCAGCGAAACGTCAAGTGAAACTGTAAATACACGTCAAAACCCGAAAAACATTTCTACTTTGGACGACGGTCGTGAAAGCCTACACTCAACTAATGTTTTTCTGTAATTTCTACGTGAAATAATGTTATAAAGGTTCTTTTACGATCTTTACACTCCCAGGTGTCGTTAAATTTTGATCAAATATATAGTGTATATATTCGATCATAACATTCACCGTATTGCGGAAGTATCTGTTAATTTATTGATCTAAAAATGTGATTCGGTTTTTTTTTTTACACACGAACCGTATCTTCTGTCGGTAGAATCGAATCAGTAACAGATTATTCCAGACATTTTAATTCATAACCAATATCTTTGACCTACATTCTACATCCTAATATAGGGCAATCATTTTCAGCGATAAAAAGTTTTTGCCTTTGCCGAGGTAGTTACCTATGTATAACTTTCTTGATCGCTTCCTTATTTTCGAGCTTGGAGCCAAATAGCGTGATTCTTCTTTTTTTTATTCATAGCACAAATTTGCACGTATGAATTATTTCATGATCAATAATAAGCATAGTCTTATCGAGAATAATTCAAAATAACTAAAAGCATCCATTACAAAAGCTTGACATTTGTTATTTGGTAATTTGATTTTTATTTTCGTAGCTCACGAGTATTGGCATCACCGTTGCCAATATATCGTTCGCCAATTTAACGATGGAAAGCGACAAGTTCATCTGCGTCAGAGAAAAAGTCGGTGACACCTCACAGGTGGTCATCATCGATATGGCCGATCCCACAAATCCCATTCGCCGTCCGATAACGGCCGAAAGCGCAATCATGAACCCCGCGTCTAAGGTTATCGCTTTGAAAGGAAAAGCTGGAGCTGAAGGTATATTTTTTCCTGTCTTGTTTCTAATAGGATTTTTCGTTAATTTTCTTTAAAGTCTTTGATTACTCTTTTATTAATTAATTTATTAATTAATAACGCGTATTTAATATCTTCATACGAGAGATGTAAATATTTATAATTGCGTAGCACAAAAGACGTTGCAAATATTCAACATTGAAATGAAGTCAAAGATGAAGGCGCATACCATGACGGAGGACGTGATATTCTGGAAATGGATATCGCTGAATACGCTGGCCTTGGTAACCGAAAACACCGTTTTTCACTGGTCTATGGAAGGCGATTCTACACCCGTAAAGATGTTCGACAGGTTAGATTTGCGTTATTCTTCTTTTTTTTTGCGTTTATTCATAGTAATTTGATTTTGGTCGTCTTCAACGTGGTTAGTAATTTCCTATTACTCGCTGGGGTGCCGCAAGGTTGTGGTTTTGGATCTTTGCGATTGGGTGAATTTATTATTTAAAATATTTCTGAATCAAATAATAAAATACTATGATATAATAAATATAATAAAGTTTCTAGGTCGAAGATGCATTGAAATAGAAATATACAATCGCGGACACGGTAATAAGGACAGTGAGAAGTAAATATAAAATACAGGCAGGGACACAATTATTAGACACCCCCAATTTTTTCAATTATCTTTAAGATAAACAATGAAACAATAAAACAAATATTATAAAAGCAAATATTTCTTACTAAAAACTAGAAATTCAATATTTGGTTGGCCCCCCGCGGGCTTTTATGACAGCTTCAATCGTTTTAGGTAAACTGACCGTTAACATATGGCAGGTTGAAGTTGGAATGTCCTTCCATACTCTTTCAAGTATTGCTTTTAATTCTTATTTGGATTTACATTTGTGTTCACACATGTTGTGTCTATGTCAATGTTTGCTTCCCAGAACCACGCAAAACTTACAGCCGCAGTGTGGCATGGTCTTATCTTGTTGAAACAAAACTTCGTCAGTATTCATTCCGAATAATTTTTCAATTGAGGACAGTAAAACTTCATCTACTAAAACATGCTGGCGTAGGTCCTCGAGTTCATTCTACCAGTGCACACGAACATCTCTCCAACCCCTGCCGACGTCATACACCCCCATATCATAACACTACCGTCACCATGTTTGATGGTAGGCACCACATAACCGGCATGGTATTCTTCACCAGGCCTCCGACACACTAGCACTTGTGTACGAAAAATCTCTAATAAACCTATCCAGTTAATTCTTTCAACTCTCGATTTTATTTAACACGATTCGTTTAATTTTCTAGAAAATAGTTACCTTATACTGAATATAAAACGATTAATTATATTTACCTCTATATTACACTCATCGGTCCAAATCACATTCGTCCAGTCCTTCTCTGACCACGATTTGTGTTTATGCGCCCATGCTAATCGTTTCTTTTTATTAACGTGCAACAGCCACGGTTTCTCTCTAGCTTTTCTCGACGATGGACCGACTTCTCTAAGACGTCTACTTACTGTTTTAGGCCATAAATTAACGTTGAGTTGTCGATTTAACGCGCCAGCCAAATCTGTTGCCGTTTGACGTGGATTTTGTAAAGAGTGTCGTTGTAACCACCGGTCCTCTCTTTCTGTCATTTTACGTTTTGCACCTCTTGCCGGTCTTGATTTAGTATCCCCTGTTTCTTGGTAACGCTTTAGAGTTGTTTGTACGGCACACCGTGAACGTTTTACTTTTTTTTTACTAATCATCACTTGGGATAATCCCTCGGCATGTAGCGTAATAATTCGCGCACGTTGAAACTGAGAAAGTTCTTTAGATTTCGGCATTTTCAGTTACATACACATAAACTAATCACGAATAAATATTTTTATTTGCCAATAACAAACGCACATATAATTTAAAATAAAAATACTGATGTTCACAGATCACTTTACCGAATTATACTAAGTGTAAAATATAATTAGTTCCGCGCCAATACAGCAATAAATGGATTAACAACGGTATTTCTCCCACCAACCCTTCTATTTATACTACGGGTATTTCTAAGAAGCGGCAGGTAAATATTATTTGTCTGTTAATACCGCCATATTAACACATCTAAAGGGTGCCTCATATTCATGTCCCTGGGTGTATATAGATGCACCATATACCCTTCCCGTTTATTATATAATTATTCCGCTCTTTCAAATATTCTTAATAGAGTTGATAAAAGTTGCGCGTTCTTGTTATTGTCCCTATTACCCTGTTCGAGACTGTATGTCTTAACTTATGCTGTATTATCATACTGATAATACAAGCTTAATTTTTGAAAATTATTTTAAAAGTATCACTGTGACATCGATAAATTTGTGATTTGATTTAAAGATACAATAAAACAAGTCCAGCTGATATTCAAGATTTTATTAATAAAAAAAAGCGAAAGCACTAAGGATATTTTTGGCAGCAACGTGTTCTACACCAATCGAACTACTGCCTGTTGAGACAATGGGGCCGAATTTGAGGCGGAAATTATTAGCTGGAAACTTTATATTGATATGTATACATATCATCACATTATTCCTGATATTTCAGAACTAAATACATATGATCTAACTCATAAGTACTGGAAAAGAAAGTCATCTGTGCCTCTTTGTTCTACCTTTAGAACAACCTCTGCACACCATAACTGACATCATTTATCAACCATTTTCAAAGCAATCTTTCTTAAACAACAGCATCTTACAATTGTTATTGAATCAATATCCTTCCACAACACATATTACTGCGATGCATCGAAGACATATGACGGAGTTGGGGGGTGCTTTTATCGATACACTAGGGTGACAGAATAAAATAGACACCAGGTAAAGCGGTATAAATATGTAAACAGCTAAATTCTAAGAACGAATTAAGAACTTTCTCTTGTCATTAGGGTAGGGGTAGATGTATCGGAAGGAATTCGTCATAGTTTAGTATCGTTACAACTATGCCTCGCTTACAAGGTTCGAGTGATATTAGCTACTTCACCCGGGGTCGCATCGTTGACCAGAGTGAACGCGGCGCTTAGCAACGTGAAATAAGTAAATTTTTAAATATTCCGTTGTCCCCACAGTTAACCGTGTGATTACACAATTTAAACGCAAGGAAAAAACAACAGTGGAGCCGAAACCAGGTCGTGCCGTACCTTCTGAAAGAAGTAAAAGGGTGCTTGTGCGCGAAGTGTTAAGAGAACCGCGAAAAAGTACAGCTAAGCTTGCGGCAACTTCACAGAAAAGTCAGCGCACCGTTCTGCGATACCTCCACAGTATAGGGATGTATAAAAGGGTGGCAAAGAAAAAGCCTCTCCTTACGGCGTTTCAAAAACGGCGCCGGCAATCGAAATGCGAACGAAGCCCGAAGAGTTTTGGCGGTCTGTCATTTTTTCAGACGAAAGCAGATACTGCCAATTCAGTGATAGTGGTCGTGCGTGGGTATGGAGACGTTCGTCACAGCAACTGGACGACAAATTTTTGCATCAGATGGTGAACGGCGGTGTGAACATCATGGTGTGGGGCGCGATATGGTATGGTGAAAGATCGCAATTAGTAATCTGCAACGGAAATTTAAATGCGGTAAAATATATCCGAATATTAACAGAAGGACTACTACCGATATTCGACAACGCCATTTTATTTAAAGAAGACGCCACTTTTATGGAGGATGGAGCACCCTGCCACAAAGCAAGAACAACAACCACATGGAAAGAGGAACAGGAGATTCGGATTTTACCATGGCCAGGCCAATCACCAGACATGAATCCGATAGAGAATGTTTGGCACATAATCCAGACAAATATGGCGAAACGACCCCGAAAACCCAGCAATAAGGAAGAACTTGTGGCAGCTGTTACAGAAGAGTGGTTAAATATTCCAGACGATACCATTAATCATTTAATAGATTTTATGCCACGACGACTCGCAGCGCTTCACGCAAGTAAAGGTGGATCGACTAAATATTAGTCTAATTTAAAAATTTTAAAATATTTTGTACATATAACGAGAATAGTATCTCTTTTTTAATTAGTAGGTGTCTATTTTATTCTGTCGCCCTAGTGTACATTTTCCAAAAATATACGTCAATGTAAGTTATCGGATTTCATGACTATATTTCCAGCTGAAGCATATTCCATTCTACGTGCCTTGGGATGCATTACCATTCTTAAAATAACATCTGCTACAATTCTGTAAGATTCTCGATCTGCGTTATAAGCGTTAGACTCTTCATTTCAACCTGGACAAAGGATAAACCATATTATCCAGGAGATTAAATTTAAATTAGCTGAATTGAATAATCTACATTTTTCCATAAATTTTGTGTGGGTCAAAACTCATGTAGGACTGAAATACAATGAAGAAATTAACATCTTTGCAAAAAATAGTTGCAATTTCAACGAATTAGCGAAGGCAAAGATAACATTGGAAGACTCTATCGGTTATAATACCTGGCTTAAATTCAATGCCATCTTCGACCTAGAAACATTATATCACGGTACCATCTGTTTTATGCTATTAAAACAATTAAATGAAATTAACACCTATTTACTAACAATATTATATTACGTCATTAATGGTTTGTCTTTCACTTTCATTATTTTCATTTTCTTATATACAGAGTCAGCAGAAAGTTTGGAAACGATAATATAACATCCAAGAGATTCAGTTTATTACCTTAAAATTTCCTATGGTGAAATTATAATAGTTTTTGACTATTAATGAAGTTAAATATTTAATTTTCGGATTAATGGGTTATCTGTAAATTGTTTTTGTTCTCTCGCATTACGCCGTTGCTAAATCGTACACTAGGATCCATATTAGTTCGGACACGTATGAAAGTGAAAAATAATTTAACGAAAAGTAAACAAAAACTTCTTAAACACAAACCGAGGCATCCGCTGCACTAGCTTTTCAAGGATTCTATTTGGTATATTAATCCATTTCTCTTGTAAAACGTTCCACAGCTGGCCTGCGGATGTAGGGCATACACTAGGGTGACAGAATAAAATAGACACCTACTAATTAAGAAAAAGATTCTATTCTCGTTATATATACAAAATATTTTAAATTAGACTAATATTTTGTCGATCCACCTTTACTTGCGTGAAGCGCTGCGAGTCGTCGTGGCATAGAATCTATTAAATGATTAATGGTGTCTCCTGGAATATTTAACCACTCTACTGTAACAGCTGCCACGAGTTCTTCCTTATTGCTGGGTTTTCGGGGTCGTTTCGCCATATTTGTCTGGATTATGTGTCAAACATTCTCTATCGGATTCATGTCTGGTGATTGGCTTGGCCATAGTAAAATCCGAATCCCCTGTTCCTCTTTCCATGTGGTTGTTGTTCTTGCTTTGTGGCTTGTTGGTGCTCCATCCTCCATAAAAGTGGCGTCTTCTTTAGATAAAATGGCGTTGTCGAATATCGGTAGTAGTCCTTCTGTTAATATTTGGATATATTTTGCCGCATTTATATTTCCGTCGCAGATTACTAATTGCGATCTTCCACCATACCATATCGCACCACCGCATACCATGATGTTCACACCGCCGTATTTCTCCGTCTGTTGCAAAAATTTGTCGTCCAGTTGCTGTGACGAACGTCTCCATACCCACGTACGACCACCATCACTGAATTGGCAGTATCTACTTTCGTCTGAAATAATGTCAGACCGCCAAAACTCTTCGGGCTTCGTGCGCATTTCGATTGTCCAAGCCATTCGGCGCCGTTTTTGAAATGCCGTAAGGAGAGGTTTTTTCTTTGCCACCCTTTTATACATCCCCACACTGTGGAGGTATCGCAGAACGGCGCGCTGACTTTTCTGTGAAGTTGCCGCAAGCTCAGCTGTACTTTTTCGCGGTTCTCTTAGCACTTCGCGCACAAGCACCCTTTTACTTCTTTCAGAAGGTTCGGCACGACCTGGTCTCGGCTCCACTGTTGTTTTTTCCTTGCATTTAAATTGTGTAATCACACGGTTAACTGTGGATAACGGAATATTAAAAAAATTACATATTTCACGTTGCGAAGCGCCGCGTTCACTCTGGCCAACGATGCGACCCCGCGTGAAGTCGCTAATATCACTCGAATCTTGTACGCGAGGCATAGTTGTAACGATACTAAACTATGACGAATTCCTTCCGATACATCTACTCCTACCCTAATGACAAGAGAAAGTTCTTAATTCGTTCTTAGAATTTAGCTGTTTACATATTTATACCGCTTTACCTGGTGTCTATTTTATTCTGTCACCCTAGTGTACTTTTCAGAGCCTTCTATCCAATTTATCTCATAGTTTTGATCAGAGCTTTGCGTCGGTCATGTCATTATGTGTAAAGTGCCATTATCTTGTTCTCCATTGCCTCGATGGCATTGCATTTTCTTGCAGTATTTCTAAATAACCCTCTTTTCGCAAGATACCTCGAATCGGAGGTATTTTGCGTTTAGTAGAGTTTGCAACATTTTACTGTGTGTCCGAACTAATATATCTCTTCATCTGTGGCATAAATCTTTACTAAAATCTTCTTTTTGTATATCTCCAAAGACATTCTTCGTTAAATGGCTGCCAGATCATCAATTATCGCACAGATCCCAAACAGAATTGGCTGCTTCTAGTCGGTATCAGCGCCCAACAAAATCGAGTAGTCGGAGCAATGCAACTATATTCAGTCGAAAGAAAATGCTCCCAACCGATCGAAGGGCATGCAGCCTCTTTCGCTACGTTTAAGATGGACGGTAATCCAGAACCATCGACGCTCTTCTGTTTCGCAGTCCGAACTACACAGGGAGGAAAATTACACATTATCGAGGTAATGTTTAAGTGCATTTACAGGGTGAAAAAATTCTCAATTTCGTCGTTTTTTATTTAGGTCGGACAACATCCCACCGGTAACCAGCCATTCCCCAAGAAAACAGTAGACGTCTTCTTCCCAACAGAGGCCCAAAACGACTTCCCAGTTGCGATGCAAGTTTCCGCCAAGTATGACGTCATTTACCTAATCACGAAATACGGTTACATCCATCTGTATGACATCGAGAGCGGAACCTGCATTTATATGAATCGGATCTCGAGCGAAACCATTTTCGTAACCGCCCCACACGAATCTACGGGCGGAATAATCGGTAAGTTCTTCAACCGCATCCGAAATTCATTCGATATCGTTTGTTTTATGCTCGTTATTCAGGTGTAAATCGACGAGGACAAGTCTTATCCGTTTCCGTAGACGAAGACAACGTCATTAGATACATCAACACGACCTTACACAACGCCGATCTCGCCTTACGCTTGGCGGTGAGAAATAACCTAGGCGGCGCTGAAGAGTTGTTCGTCAGCAAGTTCCAGATGCTTTTCCAGAACGCGCAATACGCCGAAGCGGCTAAAGTAGCAGCGAACGCACCCAAAGGTAAGTTTCACTAGCGTTACAAACGGTATCGGTCCGATGTAGTGATTAGCGTACCCTGAGGAACTCCTAATCGACACGTTGCGATTTTAGGCATTCTAAGAACTCCAGCGACCATACAGATGTTCCAGCAAGTTCCTACACCACCGGGGCAGAACAGTCCGTTGCTGCAATACTTCGGCATCCTCCTAGATCAAGGTCAACTTAACAGGTACGTTGGAAAAATCTTCCCTTACGAACTGAAGACGTTAATGAAACTTGTTGCGCATTGTAGATACGAGTCTTTGGAGCTTTGCAAGCCCGTCCTGATGCAGGGTAGGAAGCAATTGCTGGAGAAATGGCTTAAGGAGGATAAATTGGAGTGTTCGGAAGAATTGGGTGATTTAGTGAAGCAGACCGATCCTACTTTAGCCTTGTCGGTGTACTTGAGGGCTAATGTGCCTGCGAAGGTAAGTAGAATTATTGTTATTCACTTCAATTCATTTTACCTGTTGTTATATGAAATTATAAGGAATATAATGATATGATTTCGAATTGTATATGGGTTTGAAATTCTGCAGAATACTGTCGGATAAAAAGAAATTCAAGGAAACGAAGAATAATGGTCCTAAAACTTGTTTATTAGTTTATATTTTTGTAGAATTGCTTGGATATTAAATCTTGGATACGAGGGTAAGCTAAAAAATTCGGTAACTAACTGTGAGATGGCGCTTTGGTAGCAGCAGATACATTCATCGTCTTGCCAAGATAGCAAAACAAATTCAAAATTATTTTTTACTACTATACACTTGACCTTGGTGCCTCTTCTTTATCGCAAGATCCATTATCTTCTATCAACCTATTACCTTCTAGTTCAAAACGCCGATTTGTTCTCAAAAGAGCAGATTCACTAGATATAGACGCTATCAAACATAAGGAAAAAAATAGTAAAGTTTCAACCTAGGCACACAAAACACAGACAAATCACGGTTGAAACGTCATGGGAACCATTGGTAATGTAGCTGTCAAAAAAAGTCACTGGTACAAAATCGAACAACTCTGCCCAGGTTGAAAAGAAATGTACTTACATAAATTCTCTGTCAATAGAAAGAGAGACAAATCACAATGGATCGCAACAACGGCTTCAAAGTTATTTATCGCGCTAAACCGGGTAAATTAGAAAGAATAACGGTCCTAATCGATAAACGTAACCCTTGCAGGTAATCCAATGTTTCGCCGAAACCGGTCAATTCCAAAAGATCGTTCTTTACGCGAAGAAGGTGTCGTACACGCCCGACTACATCTACCTGCTACGTTCCGTGATGCGCTCCAACCCTGACCAAGGCGCCGGCTTCGCGGCGATGCTAGTCGCGGACGAAGAACCGCTCGCCGACATCAACCAGATCGTCGACATCTTCATGGAGCACAACATGGTCCAGCAGTGCACCGCATTTCTGCTCGACGCGCTGAAGAATAACCGTCCCGATCAGGGCCACTTGCAGACGCGCCTCATCGAGATGAACCTGATCTCGGCGCCGCAGGTCGCCGACGCCATCTTGGGCAACAACATGTTCACGCATTACGATCGGCCGCACGTCGCGCAGCTCTGCGAGAAGGCCGGCCTCCTTCAGAGGGCGCTGGAACACTATACGGATTTGTACGATATCAAACGGGCCGTGGTTCATACCCATTTGCTTCCCGCCGATTGGCTGGTCGGTTTCTTTGGGACCTTAAGCGTGGAGGACAGCTTGGAGTGCTTGAAGGCGATGCTGACGGCGAATATCCGGCAGAATTTGCAGATTTGCGTGCAGATCGCTACGAAATACCACGAACAATTGACTACGAAGGCCCTGATCGATCTGTTCGAGAGCTTTAAGAGTTACGAAGGTAAGAAAAATTGGATAATTTATTTTTAATGTTGATTTGGTTCGGAAATAAAACGAATTTGAAGAGAACATACCCGAAATCGACATGTAATTGCGCGTGGTTCATTTTCCCATACCTTACCGATTTAACTACTACTTACAGGATATTTTATAACACCTTTCTAGATAGAATCGAACCCATAGAATCGATCGCCACACATCAAACACAAACAATCACGCATTTGCGAACCATTCTTACTCCTTTATTGAGTTTAAAACTTGTCAAGAACTATAAAGTGCTAATATAACTGTTTAATTTGAAACGCCGTCAAAAATTACACAAAAAATTATTTAAGTACATTTTAAATCCCAGAATAAAACTTAGTTTTCTTTGCTTGTCGATATCTCCAATAGTTTTCGAGATATGATTGATTTGATTTGCCTGTGATTCATACGTTACCCACTAGCAAATCACGCTGCATAATATCAATGTTTTGACTGATTTTTCGCTAAAAATCGTTTCAGGTCTATTCTACTTCCTCGGATCTATCGTCAATTTCAGTCAGGACCAAGAAGTCCACTTTAAATATATCCAAGCCGCCTGCAAGACTGGTCAAATCAAAGAAGTCGAACGCATCTGCCGCGAGAGCAACTGCTATAACCCGGAACGCGTCAAGAACTTCCTAAAGGAGGCGAAACTAACCGATCAGCTGCCTCTCATCATCGTCTGCGACCGTTTCGATTTCGTCCACGATCTCGTCCTGTACCTCTACAGGAATTCCTTGCAGAAGTATATCGAAATTTACGTGCAGAAAGTCAATCCGAGTAGGCTACCTGTTGTTGTTGGCGGTTTGCTAGATGTGGATTGCTCGGAAGATATAATCAAGAATTTGATCATGGTCGTACGAGGGCAATTTTCGACGGACGAGCTGGTCGAGGAGGTCGAGAAAAGGAATCGTTTGAAGTTATTGCTTCCTTGGTTGGAAAGTCGCGTGCATGAAGGCTGTGTCGAACCGGCAACCCATAATGCGCTCGCTAAAATCTATATCGATACCAATAATAACGCTGAAAGGTTCCTGAAGGAGAATCAATGGTAAGTTTTTCGTCCCTTAATGTTTAGTTGGTTTTAAATTTTCGAGGAAATACGTGAAATAAATCTGGTGTGCCTCAAGGCTCTACTGGAGACCTTTTCTATTTGCGAATTGAATAAAAATCCGTATCTAATTTCGAATTCTTCCCCAGGTACGATTCCCGCGTGGTCGGTCGATATTGCGAGAAACGCGACCCGCACCTAGCCTGCGTCGCGTACGAGAGGGGGAAATGCGATAGGGAATTGATCGCCGTTTGTAACGAGAATTCGCTGTTCAAGTCCGAAGCCAGATATCTCGTTCGTAGTCAAGACGCCGATCTATGGGCGGAGGTGTTGAGCGAGGATAATCCGTATAGGCGCCAGCTCATCGACCAGGTCGTTCAGACGGCGTTGAGCGAGACCCAGAATCCGGACGACATCTCCGTCACTGTAAAGGCATTCATGACCGCTGATTTACCGAACGAGCTGATAGAACTGCTGGAGAAGATAGTGTTGGAGAACTCGATCTTCTGCGATCATCGTAATTTGCAGAATTTGCTCATTTTGACAGGTGAGTTTGAGATGGATAGATGGCGCTGAAATCGCTTGATGCACCAGTTGATAAAAAGACTACTGATAAAAATTTTTAGTAAGAAATATATTCTTGAATGGTATAGAAATTTTCTTGAATAAAAACATGTCCGTTTTCTTCACAGCAATCAAAGCGGATCCAACACGCGTAATGGACTACATCAACCGACTAGATAACTACGACGCCCCCGATATAGCCAACATAGCGATCAACAGCCACCTGTACGAGGAAGCGTTCGCTCTCTTTAAGAAATTCGACGTCAACACGTCCGCCATCCAAGTCCTCATCGAACAGCTGAACAATCTCGATCGCGCCTACGAATTCGCGGAGAGATGCAACGAACCGGAAGTATGGAGCCAACTGGCCAAGGCGCAGCTGAACCAGGGTCTCGTCAAAGAAGCCATAGACTCGTACATAAAAGCGGACGATCCCAGCGCCTACGTGGACGTCGTCGAAACCGCGTCGAAGAACAATTCCTGGGAGGATCTCGTGAGATACTTACAGATGGCGAGGAAGAAGGCGCGTGAAAGCTACATCGAATCCGAATTGATTTATTCGTACGCGAAGACGGGTCGGTTAGCCGATCTGGAGGAGTTCATCAGCGGGCCGAACCACGCGGACATCCAGAAGATCGGCGATCGATGCTTCGACGATAAGATGTACGACGCGGCTAAGCTGTTGTACAATAACGTTTCGAATTTCGCGCGTTTGGCCATCACCCTCGTCCATCTGAAGGAGTTCCAGGGCGCTGTAGATGGCGCTCGCAAAGCGAACAGTACGCGTACGTGGAAGGAGGTCTGTTTCGCTTGCGTCGACGCCGAGGAGTTTAGGTTGGCGCAAATGTGCGGGATGCATATTGTCGTCCATGCGGATGAACTACAGGATTTGATCAATTACTACCAGGATAGGGGATATTTCGAGGAGTTGATCAGTCTGTTGGAAGCAGCTTTGGGTCTGGAAAGGGCCCATATGGGAATGTTTACGGAACTGGCGATATTATATTCGAAATATAAGCCGGCTAAGATGCGGGAGCATTTGGAGTTGTTCTGGTCGAGGGTCAATATACCTAAGGTAAGAAGAGACTTAAAGTAACTTTTTAAGCTTTTATAGCAGTTGTTACCCTTCGGTACTTGGGCCCTCTGCCGCGTAGAAAGTTTTCAATATTTGGCTACACTTCGGAAAAAGATTACGATAAGATTTTTGAAACAGCAAGCATTATTTTAGACTTCCTAAACAGCAGAGGTTGCCTGTACGATGTAAGAAATGATCTACGTTCTTAATTTTTTTTAATCTTTTCGTACGAAAACTTACACTGAAGACCACGAAACTTTGTAGTTATGTCATAGTTGATTATGACGTGTGCAGCGTCTGAAACTAATTCAAGTGCGCCAATGAATTGTACTAAAACAACAATTGTCACATTTCTTGAGGTTATCATCTTCAATACATTCTCTTGATCTTGTATAGCGTTTTAGCCAACGATGCATTTAAAAAAAGCAAATCATGGGTGATTGCAACCAACAGCAAGATAAGAATGCTATTTTACAGCGTTCTTATCTTGGTGTTATTTCCTAGGCATTCTTTTAGATGTATTTAAAACCAACAGGATTATAAATAGTGAGCTCGTTATGGACAACAGTTTGTACTCACGGAAAGCAGCTCAATAGGCTATGGACTTTATCAGCAGATATTAGAGGACTTCCATGTCCCTTTTCCTTCTCGAAATACAATAGTAAACGACAAACTAACTCTCGGCAATAAGAACTAAATCGTCGACGGGGTATCTTCAAATGTAACCTTTAAAAAATTTTTTGAAGTCTTCGTATGCTTCTTTGATATCTCTAAACTTACCACAAACTAAACGATTTACTTCACTATAGCTCTCAAAAGAATTATTAGCAAAGAAAATGGTCGAATTAAATAAAAATAAACGTTGAAAGGTAAGGAAACCCAAATAAACAGTAAAAAGCAGATGCCAAGTGTCAATGGAGCGGTATACTCTGTTATTATATTATTAAGGTTGCATGCACTGTAGTAAACATTTTCAAAGTTATCTATCGGAACCCAACACCGTTATGACTATAACAAATGGCCGTGAAAGCCTGAGATACTATTTTCAAAGCTCTTATCTATACATTACTCGACCGTACTCTATCTCACTTCAACTAGTTCATTGATACCGAATGAAATATGGACGTACACCACCGCTCAAAAGTGTTTAGGCACTCTCACTGACAGCAAAAATGTTAATAATATTATTTTTTATGTACAGATACATGTACATGAATAAAAATATGTTAAATAAATGTGAAAATTAAAACGTTTAATTTAAATTTTGCTTTCATCTATATGACCTCCTCTTGACTTAATAATTGCAGCACACAATCGAGGCATTCTCGCAATAAGTTTCGCCAGAGTTTCTTGTGTTATTTAAGTCCAACTCGATTGCGATTTGTTCCATACGTCAGTAGCTGATGTCGGAGCCGATTTCCGTACTTCCCAATCTAGTTCTTCCCATAGTAACTCGATTGGATTCAAGTCGGGGCTCTGGGGAGGCCATTCCATAATTTTGAGAGTTCCTTCCTCTTCTATATGGCGTAAATAGTCTTTACATAATTTAGAGGAATGTTTTGGGTCATTATCTTGCTGGAAGATAAAATTTTCACCCAAAAGTCGAATTCCGGAAGGTATTGCGTGGTTCTCCAAAATTTCGCGGTAGCCTTCTTTTTTTAATATACCGTCAATTTTCACAATGTCCCCTACACTAGTGCCAGCAAAACGGCCCCAAATGATGATAGAATCTTCACTATGCTTCACGGTAGCAGCAATACACTCTTCTCTGGCACGTTCACCCACAGATCTTCTTACGAATATGCGTCTTCGGGTTCCGAACAGCTCAAATTTGGATTCATCCGTCCATAGGACGTTGTTTCATTCTTCTATGGTCCAGTGTTGGTGTTCACGAGCCCATTTAAGTCGCTTTTGCTTGTTTTGTTTGCGTAGTAATGGCTTTTTCATCGCAATACCTCCATGGAGCCCGGCTTTCTGTAGGCGACGTTTGATTGTAGAAACACTGACTAGTTTTTGGGGACCAACATTTAACTCTGCGGTGATTTCCGGGGCTGTTTTGCGTCTATTTAACTTGCTGGTAACCACTATTCTGCGATCATCTGCAGATGTTGTCGCTTTTGGCCTTCCATTCCTTCTTTTATTAAGAAAACTGCCAGTTTCCCGATATTTTTTTACGTTATAGTCAACCGTAGCGTGGTTTATTTTCATTTTTTTGGCAATTTGTCAATTACTTATGCCACTTTTATGGTAAGCCATTATAAACGCACGTGTTTCCGTACTAATTTCTCTTCGCGGAGGCATTTTAAAAAATTGTCACACGATATTTCGCTCACGACGTGAATAGAGTAAATACCACAGTGCAACTGACCATAGGTTACAGATTTCACTCTAGTCTTCTAGGAAGGTAATTTAAACATTATTACCTACAATCTAACAGATGACTAAATTTACCCAGTAAATTCAGAGGTATTGTTATTGTAATTGCACCGCAATAAACAGTTTATGGTAATCCGACCAAGTGCAGGTAAATGAACCTTATGCGATATAGTGGGTGTTTATCTTATTGAACTACATTTTAAATACGTATTTCATGTTATTATAATGTTTTTTTTTGTAAACATAATAGTATATGAATAATCCATGAAAATAGGGGTGCCTAAACACTTTTGAGCGGTAGTGTATATCTTAAGTAGCTACAACATATGTTGTACACTTCTATCTCGCTTCTGACTTAGATATAGCGCCTGTGTTTACTTTATCGTTGAATGACATTGACGTAACTCCAAAGTGTTGTGGTTTTCAGCGTAGTTAATATTGACTCACAATAGATATTTTCATTAACTAGTTCTAATACAAGGGTTGCCTTTTAAGTTTTGCATATAGAGTTGGAATATAGCACTGGATAGCTTTTAAAGACTTTATTGTTTTTTTATTTTTCAATTCCGAAAGCAGTTATTCCACGGCGCTCTCTATGCCCCGGTATGCAAAATTTAAAGGACATCCCTCGTAACTTTGATTCACTTTGAGACTTGTTTCAGATGTGTATTTCCTTAATTATATCAAACCTCAAACGATTCTCATTTCTTATTTAGGTCCTTCGCGCAGCGGAACAAGCTCATCTCTGGGCGGAACTGGTATTCCTCTACGATAAATACGAAGAATACGACAACGCTGTCCTAGCGATGATGGCGCATCCGACGGAAGCTTGGCGCGAAGGTCATTTCAAGGACATCATCACCAAGGTCGCCAACATCGAACTATACTACAAAGCGATCCAATTTTATCTCGATTACAAACCGTTGCTCCTGAACGATATGCTCTTAGTGTTAGCGCCTAGGATGGACCATACAAGAGCTGTGACGTTCTTCACGAAAACCGGACACCTACAACTGGTAAAATCCTACCTCCGATCCGTGCAGAGCCTCAACAATAAGGCGATTAACGAAGCGCTCAATAACCTGCTGATCGAGGAGGAGGATTTCCAAGGGCTAAGGACGTCGATCGATGCGTTCGATAACTTCGACAATATCGGCCTCGCCCAAAGCCTCGAGAAGCACGAACTGACCGAATTTAGACGAATCGCTGCCTACCTGTACAAGCGCAACAACAGATGGAAGCAAAGCGTCGAACTGTGCAAGAAAGATAAATTATTCAGGGACGCCATGGAATACACGGCCGAATCGAGGCAGGGCGATCTTGCCGAGGAATTGTTAGCTTGGTTCTTGGAGAGGAAAGCGTACGATTGCTTCGCCGCTTGCCTGTACCACTGTTACGACCTCTTGCGGCCCGATGTGATACTCGAGCTAGCGTGGCGGCATAACATCATGGACTTCGCGATGCCGTACATGATCCAGGTGACCAGGGAGTTGACGCTGAAGGTCGAGAAACTCGAACAGTCCGAATCGCAGAGGCAGAGCGAGGCGGCGGAAGAGACGCATAAACCGATGATGATCACCGAGCCGCAGTTGATGCTGACGGCAGGACCTGGTATGGGTGAGTTCCGTTAACTGTGTCAATATTCTTTAAGGGCTGTGGTAAGATTTTCAATAGCAAGAGGATAAAAGTAAATGTTAATGTTTTGTCACTCAGAGTCGCTCAGAAACATTGTCAAGTCTTTTTGTCCAGAATGAATCATCTTGATTGATGTTTGAAGTCCAATGCGATTGCGTGCTCCCATTTCTCGAATCTAGGAGAAAAAGAAATGTCTAAAATATCTTTAATTTGCTTACTATACGAAGGTGACCTGAAATGTTTCCGGAATCGACAAAATAAACACGGTATTGGTGTGATTCTTTATTTTTATTTTTCGATGTAGACTCTTCGAAGATGCATATACTTTTTCAAACGGTACTCCACGGTCTTCAAGCCGTCGGAGGAATCTTTCATAGTCTGCAAAATACCCCGTTTGTAGCGACAATGACCTCATTTGAGCGGTTACCCATCGCGCCGAAAGCTTTTCATACCCAAAATTTCGTGTAGCATACGAGATGCCTATTGTCTTTGCTATCTCTTTCAGCTTCAATCATGAATCTTGTCGACCATTTCATCGTTGGTAGCGGTTTTTGAACTCGTTCATCCAGAAGCTGATGGTCGAAAATGACGTACATCCGCCATGAACCTCTAGCAAAATATTTCGAATTTCCGTGGCCGTTTTCTCAGCCATCCAGAAGTGTTTTAGCACTGCACGAAATTCGATTTTATCCATTTTTGCGAAACCGCCTGAGTTGTTGCACAAAGCACACTCTTAAACAACAGTAGACGTCTGAAATTTTGACAATGAATCCACTTCAACCTTGTCAATTTCAAAGACATTTCAGGTTGCCCTCGTATTATTAATACATAATTATATACTAATATAAAATACTTTCAATTTATTGCGGTCGCATTGCATATTTATGACGTCATTTGATTATATGTATGACGTTGCGTTGATGACGTGCATTTGAACTTATCGTGCCTCCACTATATACATATTTCATTGGAACTTGATGTATTAATTAATGACGTAGCGTTAAATTTTCGTGATTTTCAGCGTATTTTATTACATATGTTCTTTTTTATCAATGAAATCTGTGTGTAATTAAAATTTGTGTTACGAAACGTTGCATTTATCGAACATAACCTCACCTGTCAAATATGACAGTTTAACCTCAAAATTCGGCGTTAAAGTCGTTATATATATTTTTTTGGTTTGGTAGGTATTCCGCCATCGTACGTGCCTCCACAGACCTACGCCCCGCAAGCTTTCGCGCCGCAGATGCCCTACCAAGGCTACGGCATGTAATATAGACAATTCTATTAAAATATTTTAGCCTGCGATCTTGTTGAGGATGTTGTATAGTTTTTGCGACAATAGTAAAAAAGATGAAAGAGGTATGATATATAGATAAACAATTGTGGAAACGGAACTGCAACATTAAAAAAAAAATAACAAACAAAACAATTAATTAAAATAAAACGAAAGTAAGACGTACCAAAGTACGGCGACAAAATCTACTTACCTAACCTAAACTAATAATGCGATGGTTAATTTAATGTTACGTAAATGAACAAAGTAATACGCTACACCTAAAGGTATTCCCCCTTATAGAAAACGACGTGGAAGCAAAACAAAATGTTTTAGAAGAGTTGTTACTATTATGAATTTATGCCTAAAGAACGGATGAAGCATAATACAATAATTACTGTTAATACGTTATTATTATTATTATTGTAATCGTCATTAATTTGTTTTATAACGTATCGAATGATATGGGAGTTATTTTCTAAATAAGACCAAAAAGAAAGAGAATACGGAATGGTTTATGTTACGATAATAAATAGAGCACATAATAGTAAGCTTCCTTGTTAATCGCGTTGTTAACCGTTCAAAAATCATTTGTCGTGTTTGTAGAATTCCCCTTTTCCGTTAATATATCCCTCACGTATTGAAACTTTTATTTTCATTCTTTGTTTCGTATCAAAAACAAACAGATGAGTGTCGGGGTCGTTGTAAAAAAAAAAAGTTAAATTATAAGCTTCTACTGTTTCTTCCCGTTTCCAAAGGCACATCGAAAAACAGATGTATTTCGGAAAAAGCGCAAACAATATCATTATTGATGTATATAAATATATATCTTCGCTGATTTCATTAATTTCAAGTTCGATTCTTTCGATGATAGTTTGGAGATAGGAAAATGTACATATTACGAAAATGTATCTTGAATAGCTTTAGAAATATGTATTTTCTTAAAACGAATACGTACGGATGTAATTGAATAATTTAAAAATAATTTAAATCGACGCACTCATCTGATCGTAACAGGAATAAAATTAAATTAAATTGAGAATTTAAAAGAATAAAACAAAATCATTCCTTCTTTAGTAATTAATTACTATTGCACTATTTCCTGTCCTTTATTTACTAGAGATAAAAGTAATATATTAAAAGTAACTATTATATATTGTAATATGCCCCCGTATTTATCATTATTTTATTTAAAACAAAATTCTTTCCCCTCCCCTCCCCTCCCCATATTCTCCTTTCCCAAGGCAATTCCTGTCAAGTCCTTTCCTAATGACGTATTTACGAAGGTTAATTTTTTTTCTGCCCTTATTTACCTTGATCTTTCTATTTAACGTCCAACCTCACTCCTTTTATTATTAATACATTAATTTGTATGTAAGTTTGTTATATCTTTTAATTACGTTTCTTCTTTTTTTTTAAGATGTAAGGGTCAAAAATGTTTTTTTTATGAACATTATTTTTTTTAAGACTAGGTATTATTATTAATAACTATTTTATTATTATTATTATTATCATAGATTACGTTATAACTTACGCTGAGAAAAAAATAAAGGAATTGTAAAAGTAGGATTGATTTTTCTTTTGTTTTTACGCCACCTATTTCTAAAAATTACACTAGGGTGACAGAATAAAATAGACACCTACTAGTTAAAAAAAAAGGCACGTAGAATGGAATATGCTTCAGCTGGAAATATAGTCATGAAATCCGATAACTTACATTGACGTATATTCTTGGAAAATGTACACTAGGGCGACAGAATAAAATAGACACCTACTAATTAAAATGAAGATTCTCTCGTTATATATACAAAATATTTTAAAATTTTTAAATTAGACTAATATTTTGTCGATCCACCTTTACTTGCGTGAAGTGCTGCGAGTCGTCGTGGCATAGAATCTATTAAATGATTAATGGTGTCTTCTGGAATATTTAACCACTCTTCTGTAACAGCTGCCACGAGTTCTTCCTTATTGCTGGGTTTTCGGGGTCGTTTCGCCATATTTGCCTGGATTATGTGCCAAACATTCTCTATCGGATTCATGTCTGGTGATTGGCCTGGCCATGGTAAAATCCGAATCCCCTGTTCCTCTTTCCATGTGGTTGTTGTTCTTGCTTTGTGGCAGGGTGCTCCATCCTCCATAAAAGTGGCGTCTTCTTTAGATAAAATGGCATTATCGAATATCGGTAGTAGTCCTTCTGTTAATATTTGGATATATTTTGCCGATTTTGCGATCTTCCACCATACCATATCGCGCCCCACACCATGATGTTCACACCGCTGTGTTTCATCGTCTAATGCAAACATTTGTCGTCCAGTTGCTGTAACGAACGTCTCCTTACCCACGCACGACCACTATCACTGAATTGGCAGTATCTGCTTTCGTCTGAAAAAATGACAGACCGCCAAAACTCCTCGGGCTTCGTTCGCATTTCGATTGCCAAAAGCCATTCGGCGCCGTTTTTGAAACGCCGTAAGGAGAGGTTTTTTCTTTGCCACTCTTTTATACATCCCCACACTGTGGAAGTATCGCAGAACGGTGCGCTGACTTTTCTGTGAAGTTTGTGCAAGCCCAGCTGTACTTTTTCGCGGTTCTGTTAACACTTCGCGCACAAGCACCCTTTTACTTCTTTCAGAAGGTACGGCACGACCTGGTCTCGGCTCCACTGTTGTTTTTTCTTTGCGTTTAAATTGTGTAATCACACGGTTAACTATGGGGACAACGGAATATTTAAAAAATTACTTATTTCACGTTGCGAAGCGCCGCGTTCACTCTGGCCAACAATGCGACCCCGGGTGAAGTCGCCATTATCACTCGAACCTTGTAAGCGAGGCATAGTTGTAACGATACTAAACTATGACGAATTCCTTCCGATACATCTACCCCGTTCTTAGAATTTAGCTGTTTACATATTTATACCGTTTTAGCTGGTGTCTATTTTATTCTGTCACCCTAGTGTATCGATAAAAGCACCTCCCAATTCCGTCATATGTCTTCGATGCAAAGATTGCTTTGAAAATGGTTGATAAATGATGTCAGTTATGGTGTGCAGAGGTTGTTCCAAAGGTAGAACAAAGAGGCACAGATGACTTTCTTTTCCAGTACTTATGAGTCAGATCATATGTATTTAGTTCTGAAATATCAGGAATAATTTGATGGTTTATATGTATACATTTCAATATAAAGTTTTCAGCTAATAATTTCCCCCTCAAATTCGGCCCCATTGTCTCAACGGGCAGTAGTACGATTGGTGTAGAACACGTTGCTGCCAAAAATATCCTTAGTGCTTTCGCTTTTTTTTATTAATAAAATCTTGAATATCAGCTGGACTTGTTTTATTGTATCTTTAAATCAAATCACAAATTTATCGAATATCACAATGATACTATTAAAATAATTTTCAAAAATTAAGCTTGTATTATCAGTATGATAATACAGCATAAGTTAAGACATACAGTCTCGAACAGGGTAATAGGGACAATAACAAGAACGCGCAACTTTTATCAACTCTATTAAGAATATTTGAAAAAGCGGAATAATTATATAATAAGCGGGAAGGGTATATGGTGCATCTATATACACCCAGGGACATGAATATGAGGCACCCTTTAGATGTGTTAATATGGCGGTATTAACAGACAAATAATCTTTACCTACCGCTTCTTAGAAATACCCGTAGTATAAATAGAAGGGTTGGTGAGAGAAATACCGTTGTTAATCCATTTATTGCTGTATTGGCGCGGAACTAATTATATTTTACATTTAGTATAATTCGGTAAAGTGACCTGTGAACATCAGTATTTTTATTTTAAATTATATGTGCGTTTGTTATTGGCAAATAAAGGCTCCACTGTTATTTTTTCTTTGCGTTTAAATTGTGTAATCACACGGTTAACTGGAAACGGACAACGGAATATTTAAAAATTTACTTATTTCACGTTGCGAAGCGCCGCGTTCACTCTAGCCAACGATGCGACCCCGGGTGAAGTCGCCAATATCACTCGAACCTTGTAAGCGAGGCATAGTTGTAACGATACTAAACTATGACGAATTCCTTCCGATACATCTACCCCGTTCTTAAAATTTAGCTGTTTACATATTTATACCGCTTTACCTGGTGTCTATTTTATTCTGTCACCCTAGTGTATATAGAAACAAAAGATGTTAACTTTTCTTGCTTTTGCAAGTAATTAATGCTGGACCCAGTGGTCTATCGAGAAATTATATAATAGCATCGTCTAAATTATTAGATTTCTTCAAATATTATGGTAGTCTTTTTATTAGCAAAAAAATTTCATATGTAATTGGTAATACTGTAATTTGTTAAGTGCATCCAACATGGTAACATGATAATACGTCATTGATTTCTGTACGGCCAAAAATTCAAATTTCATCAGTAGCGTATGCTATGCTTTAATTTTTTCGGGAATACACGCACGTCATAATTGACGTTTCATTACTAAGATGAAGCGGAAACTTGTCAAAGAATACGTTTCATTTAAACATAGTGAAATTTAAACAAATTTCAATCTGAATAATAGCTATTTACATATTACGCTATGCACTGAGTATTACAAAATGTAATTATGAGAATAAGACATTAAATAGAAAATATACGACTTAGCGCGGCCGTACATCAACGAATCATCAAACACGCAACATGCAACGTGCGACAAGAGGTAAATCTTGCATGTTGCATAACCGCGTAGACAAGTGTGACAACCACATTTGTAGTGTTCAAAATGTCGTCAAGCGTGGCGGATGTCGTAGTAGCTTGGCAATTTTTGCGAAATCGACGTAAACGAAAAAGGTTGCGCCGATATTGGATTCATCCGCTATTTGTACATAATCTAAGCCATAGCCCCGTAACTGTTGCACAGGAGCAGTTATCCCTCAATCCAGAAAAGTTTAAAGAATATTATAGAATGAACCAGGAAAGTTTCAGAGTGTTGGTGGAACTTATAGGACCGAGAATAGAAAAGCTAGATACCCATTACCGAGAGGCTATTTCTTCAGAGGAACGTTTATTAATAACATTAAGGTACGAAATACAAAAATAAAATATGTAATACCATTAAAATTATAGGTAAAATATTGGTTTTTAGTACCAATCAACTATGTGTAGCGAATATCTTCGTTTCTCTGAAAATCATTTGGATATTCACTGTAGTTTCCATGTATTTCTTGCACTGACCATGCAGGTCTTGGTATATCCGAGTGTGACGTTGGGCACTCTAGAGGATTATTAGGGCTTGGTGTTGGACAATATACAGACGATATTGAACTTACATTTGAAGTAGATGAATGACAGACACGGATATCCGCATCTTCAAGTATGTCATCCATTAGCCCTATAACTTTTTGACGAAATCGTCTGTTTTGTTTATCTGTCATTTTCATCATATCCGGTAACAAACTCCGTAAAAATGACATATTTGGATTCTCTTTGCTGCTATCTCTTTCTTGTTTGTTTTTCAGCGATCCAATGAAAGCAGCATCGGCGGAATTTGAAATTGTTGAAGCATTTTGAGAAAATTTTCGCTTTGTAGAAGTATATGTCTTCTTAGCTACAATTTGTCGTACAATTTGAATCTTGAGTTGATCCTTGATCTGTCATATCAGGTGGCGAACTTGCGTAACCATGTATTGCAGTGTCCTGACCTCTTTGGTCAGCTTGGGATTCCATAGTTTCTTCTCCATTGTCTGTATGGTCTTCAGGGTCGCTATTACCCTCATCAGAACTGTCGTTGCAGGCGCACACAGTCTTCAAATTTCCATCGCCTGCTTTATTTTTTACGTAAGGCAAAAGAAATTCCAAGCTTTCATTTAAATAATATTTTTTTTTTTATTTGCACCGGTGCCGGAGGGTAGCTTTTTCATAGATCGCAAAAATGTTCCCCGGATGTTTCTCCAGCGTTCGCGACAATTTGACACTAAAAAAGAAGGAACTCTATTAAAAATTTGAACAAAAAGCTAGTGAAATAACTTTACTTTTTTTTTCATGTATCTGGCAACAGGTGACAGTTTTAAAAATCTGTCGTTTCAGTTCTATAGAGGAGATACCACAAGTGGTAGAATAGTAAAAGAAACAACTGATGCTATATGGGAGGGTTTGCAACCATTATTTATGCCAATTCCTAATGAAGAAACGCAATGCTGAACGGTATTACGAATTGTGGAATTTACCACACTGTGTCGCCGCAATTGACGGAAAACATCCGTATAAAAAAATTTGCCAATAGTAGCTTAAATAATTTTAATTACAAAGGTTTCTTTTCTCTGGTATTAATGGCCACTGCTAATGCAGATAGTTTGTTCACAATTGACGTAGGTGATTTAGGACGCAATAGTGATGGGGCTGTCTTTAAAGCATCTCATATTAGCAAACTGTTAAGAAAACAAAAAAATAGGAATTCCCGAGCGTTCACATTTACCAAATAATGAAAGTGGAGAACCCTTCCCTTATTACATATGTGGAGATGAAGCTTTTCCATTAACGCCATATTTAATGAGATCTTATCCACAAAGAGTTTTAAATGGTACAAGAAGGATCTTCAACTACAGGCTTTCCCGAGGAAGAAAGAGTGTCGAGTGTGCATTTGGAATACTCGTATCAAAATTCCGTGTATTCGAGGGACCAATTTGTTGTGAGGAGGAAACCGTAAAAAAAATTGTGAAAGCCGCCTGCGTTTTACACAATTTTATTAGAATAAGGGAAGGAAAGTTTACTACTCCAATGCATTTCGAAGAAAATATACTGAACCATCCACAAATAAATGAAGTTCAAGACGGATATCGCGAAACAACATTAGCTATGAAATTGCGATCATCGTTAGCTAAGTATTTTATGACACCAGAAGGATCGATACCAATACAGTCGAAATACGCATAGTTACTTGAATTGAACATTAAATAAAATTATCTATATTTACCTGAATCTTTTATTTCATTTGCCACCTCCACCCATGCTTTTTCTGTCAAATTTCGTTTGCCATACTCCGTTAAGGAATAGTTCTATATACAAGGACGTTTTTCGATTGCTTTCACGAAATTTATGTTAAACACGGGATTTTCAGACATTTTTCTGAACGGTACTTCTATTTTTAATAAAAATAGGCGATCTTGCGTCTTCAATCACGCAACAAATACTCCGGCGAGACATGCACAGAAAACCGCATGCAGTTTATGTTGCAAGACACGTGCATCCGCCGCATTGGTGTACGATGATTTCAACGAAATCTGTGTGTTTATATTGTCTTAATGCGGCGCAAGTCTATGCGCGGTATTTACCTCATGTCGCATGTTGCGTGTTTGATGTTTCCTTGGTGTACGACCGCGCTTACGTCTAGGGATATTTATGTTGTTAACGTTGAGACACCTGCAGATACAAAACGTTATGTCGCCATTTCGATAAAACCTTTCGAAAACAGCTGTTTATAATTAGAGGTACAATTAGTATTTACATTTTGATTTGAATGGATCATCTGACGTCATTGTCGATTGATGACGTGATTCGTTCATCAAATAATTATTATAATTAATTTGTATATTTTAAATATATGTTTGTAAACATTTTACTAAACTACTTACCATTAGAATGTAGAATTACCTTCAAAGAAACACAATTGTTGTAATCCAACTAATATTTTACTTTCAAATTACTTAATCAAGTTAAGTTTTGGTAGTGTAATACGGTTGCAGATAGCAGCGCTATCCACTTCATTCTTAAAGGGAATGGAGTATAGATTTCTAATACAAGAGTTATTTCAAATAGTAGGTTGGTATTTCGTATGATCATTATGCTATTTTGATAGGTTTAAGTAGAAAAGGTATCTGTACAGGTTATTGATACTTATAATGAATTGATTCTCTATAAATTGGAGAAACAAATAACGGAACTACATTAGTACAAAGAACTTTATACTACAAAACTATACAAAAACAAATCCACGCGAAACAGTATTGTTCCCAATTTCGCTAATACGTTCCATCCATTTAATAGTATTCACACTCACTTCTGGATTTAATTCTGAAGCAGACATTTTTAAATTTCGCGGACGATTTCAAGTAGGTATCTACCACACGCATATTTAGCTTAAGAAATTAGCGAAGACGATCTCTATTGACGGAGCTACCAACTTAAATTGCTGGGGAAATTTAGAAATGTCCGACTTAAGATATTCTAGCCAATTTTTTCCTCATTATTGTAAAAGTTTTCGTTACAATGTGACCAAACTCCTACAATTAATCTGGAATGAATGTCACTGCAGATAAAAAAATATGCATACACATCTTTGTTAGAAGATTCGTGTCGACGTTGTATGCACATTATGTGGAAGGTTCACGATAAACATGAGAAGTGACGTCAAGAAGCTTGCGCCCAATGAAATGGTATTCTTACAAAAGTTTCAAAATAGTTTATTTTTTGACTGTTATTTTTGAAACACTATGGAACATTACTCATGTCTATTTCTGTACTAATAACTTCATAGTCAGAGTTACCATGTAGCACAATAAAGCAGCTGCCTCAGAAGCGAAAAAGCAAGAAAATAGGAAAGTCCAAAAATAAAGCTGGAAAATAATTAGACTTGATCGACCATTGTACACTTTATTACAGAACTCGTACATACATTTTTCAAATCAAAATATACAATAGTCTGTGATATAAGTACACCATAGCAATTTACTGAATTCCAAGTAAAATGATATCGAAGATACAAGAATTTCTTTAGTGCATTTTAGTAATGACTCCATATAAATACATAATTTATTTAAACACTATGACCATCTATCCTAATTAATAATTTCATATTAGTAATTCTACGGAAGCTACATTTTCATGCAGATAATATCGTATACATACATAGGATACATTGCTGAGACATCGACATTTTCTAGAAAATTTCAGAACAATATAAGTTATTCGATAACAAAAGATTATTCGAAAGAAGCATATAATGATTTTCAAGATATATCCGAGTTAATATTTGTACAGAAAAAAAGTTACATAAAAGAAACTAAAAATATACAACACAAATAAAACAATCACAAAATCGATTAATCAAACACCCTTATTAATGCTAATATTCTCCTTGTCATAAAATTCCATATCCTTCTCGATAAAATCGAGGTAATGCAAATCAGTATTTTCAACCATATTGATAACTTTCAGCGTATGATTTAATATCGTATCTTGAATGTTCTCAATGGAGTCACTCGCATCAATTTTAGTGAAATTGAATTCACTTGCGAGCTGCTCATATTTTTCTAAAACTTCCGTTTGAAATGAAATAGTTTCGTACCGTTCATGTCCAAAACCAGGTCGTCCATGCATATCGTTGAAAGGCAAGCTAAGGAAAAAGACACTGTCCGGAGCTGGTAAACCGCTTTCGGGAAATTTGCACCAATCGGTATCCATTCCTGCGCAATCGATAAATTTAGTTAAGAAACAACCCAATTAGAAAATCCCCTACCCTTTTTAGCTGATGAAAAGACGATTCCTGAAAAACTGTACCTATCGACAACCACATTAACACCCGAATACAATAACTTCTTCATCTTGCTCATCTTTTCGAAACGGTTCGCAGTGAACAACAAATGTAAAGCTTTATCGTTGAGGTCAGTTTTATTCGAGAGGTAGGAGCCAATGATCTTACCAATGGGAGTCGAACGATCGGGAAAGACCATAAGTTCGGCTTCTCTTCCCGCTTTCTTGAGAGATTCCACTAATAATCGAGACTGAGTACTTTTCCCGGATCTATCCAGGCCCTCGAAAACGAGAAGAGCGCCGCGTTTACCTTGAAGACTCATCGTATGAACCTCACGGATTTGAAGCTTATATTTCGAGAATACCCCTGGTGAGTTGTTAAATACTCGAGTTGAGCGGGAGATTTTATGTATACATAACCTAATATTCATACCTTACTTACACAGATCTTTGTTTACTCTATGACGAAGTTTTTTAAAAAATTGGGCACTCCATATGCCGTTGACGTTCAAGAATCTGTTATTTGCCAAATGTGGAATGCGTTCAGAAAGTTATTTATAGACGATAGTGTTTAAATAATTTAAGAAATATTGAATTAAGTTTATTATAAATATCTTGTAATTGCTTGAATGAGAAATACGTCTTTATCCCTTTTATGAAAGAATTGTTAAAGGAATTATAATTTATCGAAACGTTTGGGTGCGTTCAGAAAGTAACAATATTCAGCAAGATTGATTACCGTGAAGTTTGAATTAAAATATTTACTTTTAGTTTCAATTTGTACTTAGAATCATAGATAACTCCATCAGAACAAACCAAAAATTAATGGGTTAAAGTTTAGTTCAATTTCGAGTGATAAAATCCATACAGTGAAACCCCGATTATCTGAGGTCGGTTAATACGAATCACTGACGACCTTGGATTATCATGTCTGGTCGGCTTGGTTAATGGTGACCTCGTATAATCGGGGTTTCACGCTATTTCAACTGCTAACAATTGAACCAATCAATGAAATTCTTTCTTAGCCTTCTAACCAATAGAAATGCTTTTACTATTACGTGAAATTGCGGGAAATATAAATAAAACCAAACAATCTAAATTAAATCATTTTATTAAAAATATATTAAACTTAAAAGTAACATTGTACTTCAGCTTAATCGAAGAGACCGAAGCCCATATCATCATCATCCGAATCAGACTCCTCCTTCTTTTCTTCCTTTTTCTCTTCTGCAAAACAAGAACATAAATTTATTAAAATACCAACACTTAAATGGAACGATGCAGTTCCAGCAATCGATATATCAGCTTTAGAATGGCATCATTCAATTTCAGTCGAAAGATGGTGTTTTAAGTATAACATCACGAAAATCAACGAAAAATTAAGAATAAAAGAAGCAAAATCATACACGACTTACCTTTCTTCTCTTCGGCAGCTGCAGGAGCTGCACCAGCTCCAGTTGCAGCCGGGGCAGCTGCAGCACCTCCGCCAGCTGGCATGGAACTCAATTTCTCACGTCCTATGAATAATAAAACGAGATTATTTTATAGGCCGGTATAAAATAGAATAATTTAAAGGAATAAACTACAATTTTTCAGCAATTAATTTTAAAATCACATCGTTTTCATACGAAAGATGGTGATTAATAAAATAAAATCATCATCGAATGGGAATTAATGGAAAGTAAGAGGTGTTTACAATATTCTACACATACTAACCTGACGCAATCAGTTCATCGATTGATTTACCACCAAGTTCGGAGATAATCTTCTTTACCCTATCACTATCGGATTCGATACCTACTGAGCTTAGGATCTTCTCAATATCTGCAGCTTTTGGGCTACCATTACCGCCAAGGACGGCTAGTAAGTAAGCAGCTACGTAACGCATCTGAAAAATATCGAGATGAGTACAACTCATCCTCATAATGAGCATGGTGTTTCGATGCAAAATTCTACCATGATATCCCTATGATTTCTCATATGATCCTATAGATTATTCAAGAACCATACGTTACTAAAACTGTTATATTATTCACTTATCCATACTAAATTAGAGTATGCTCTATTTAAACTGCTCCATCCCTTTTTTTTCAGAATTAATTTTGTGGTACCTCAGTACGATACGAGGTCCTTCCCTACTTAACTTAATTTAACTATATTTAGATATATATGGAAATGATGTAAAGACGCAAAAGTTTTTAACAAAACCTAACCTATTATTTTGATTAAATCATGTAACATCTACTGATGAACGGTTCAAATTAATTAAATATTGGGGAAAAAATCATTTTAGGTTGTCTTGTAATCATGTGAAGGTGTAATTTTAATATTTCAAGTTATTTTCACTTACTTTTTAAGTCCTAAACGACACGAAACGTGCTTGCTGAAGATAAACACAAAACGTAAAGAAGAGGAACAGGTTCCAGTTCGACAGGGATAGTAAATCGCATACATAAACTTGCCTCATCTCTGGGGAATATGTTGAAATGCGCAATAGAAATCGATAAACTTCTTCTAGAATTCTATTTTATCGATTATAATTTTAATTACGTCAAATTAAAATTTTTTAATAATTAATTAACACACTGATATATCAAGTTATTTTCACTTACTTTTTAAGTTCTAAAAGACACGAAACGTCCTTGGTGAAGATAAACACAAAACGTCAAGAAAACGAAGAGGTTCCAATTCGACGGAGATAATAATTCGATTACATATACTTGCGCAATCTGTGAAGAATTTGTTGAAATACATAATAATAAAGATTTTTTAGAATTCTATTTTATCTATTTTAATTTAAATCAAATTTAAATTTTCAAGTAATTCATTAAGATATATTAAAGAATGCTTTGTATTTCTCAAATGTCATATTATTTTATGATTTTACAATTATTTTAGATTTATTCCATTCCTATTTTTTCAGATTTTAATTTTTATTATATCCTGAAACACCTCAAAGTACATAACATTATTTTTTATGTCGGAGAAGAAGTTGAAGACGGAGAAAACTGGCGGTTTACGCTTGATCTTTCCTAAAGTGAAACCGACCGACTGCATCCAAGATTATTTACAATCTAAACAAGAAGTAAATCAAACGCGGTAAGTAACTTTTAACGAACAACTCATTTTAGTATGCACCATCATATGCTCCTCGCAGCTATAACAATGCGACATGGGAGGTATCCAGAGATTGCGCGATTGTACATTTACTCGATGCGAAGAAGCATCTCGACGTCAGATCGAATCTTCTTAGCCAATTCAGAACGTATGCGGTTTTGAAGAGGGAGCACTTCAGCAAGAAATGGGAAGAGCTTGCGACTAAGGAGGAAAGCTTTAAGTTGATGTTTAAGAGATTTAATAAAGTACGTTTTGATCTTTAGTTTCGGCAAAGTGTGGCAACTTACGGGGGCGACAAGAAAATCACGGTATTCGTGTGGTTTTTTATTTTTATCCTTCGATGTAGTTTCTTCTATATTTCAATACACTTTTTCAAACGGCGCTCCAGTCTCTTCAAGCTCACGGAAAAGTAGGATGTTTCGAGGTCTGCAAAATAACCATCTGTAGCGGCGATGACCTCCTCATTTGAGACAAATCTCTTTCCTCCCAGTGATTCTTTTCAGTTTTGGGGAATAGGAAAAAGTCGCTGGGGGCTAGGTCCGGTGAATATGGAGGATGAGAGACTAATTCGTAGCGCAACTCATTCAATTTGGACACGACGGTGCGGGATGAATGAGCCGGTGTATCGTCGTGGTGGTAAAGCAGTTTCTCCTTCAATACTGCATCGAATCAGGTCAATAAATCGCTGTAGTATTCGTCCCGTGATCGTCCTTCCCTTCTGCAGATGAGGATCACACCTAGGGAATCCCAAAAAATGGTCGCCATGACCTTTCCGGCTGATGGAAAAGTCTTTGCTTTCTTCGGTGTCCACTGCTTCGATTGTTCCTTGGTCTCCGAAACGCATGAAGAAATCCCTTGGATTGCGTTGGATCCTGGCCATCCGATTTCGTTTCTGTTCCGGTGTGAGCAAACGCGCTACCCATCGCGCCGAAAGCTTTTTCATGCACAAAATTTTGTGTAAGAAATGGCCAACGCGTTCTTCTGAGATGCCTGTTGTCTCTGCTATCTCTTTCAGCTTTAATCGGCGATCGGCTGACGCGACATCTTGAATCTTGTCGACCATTTCATCGTTTGTGACGGTTTTTGGGCGTCCACCGCGTGGTTCGACACTTGTGCTTGTGCGGCCACGTTTGAACTCGTTCATCCAGAAGCTGAGGGTCGAAAATGACGTACATCCACCATGAACCTCTAGCAAAATATTTCGAATTTCCGTGGCCGTTTTCCCAGGCACACAGAAGTGCTTCATTACTGCACCAAATTCGATGCAAAACCGCCGAACTTGCTACACACTCTTAAACAACAACTATTGAGAGTAGACGTCTGAAATTTTGACAATTACCATGAAAAAGGGTGTTTTTGGCAACCAATGAATCCACTTCAGCCTTCTCTTGCCGATTCCTGAAACATTTCTGGTCACTCTCGTAGAAATTATGCTTTCGTGCGAGCTATTAATGCATTTACTTGTGGATAACATTTGGGGATCAATTGCGCTGCAAGATTTAAAGCATGGAATTTACATGTTACATATAACGGATTGCCACTCTCTTCTTTAAGAGGTCGACCTAAGGATAGCATATTAGCAACAAACATTTAAAGTTGGGTTGTTGAAACTTGAAATTTGTTCAATGCCCTCAACATCACTTTTAAAATTTCATCTCTAGTACGTATTGCAACTCTTCTGGAAGCAGGTAAGATAAAGGATGACGATTCAAGCTCTTCCATTGTACGTACCATCACATTCACCACACAATGTTTTTGCTGATCGGTTGTTTCGTCCGCACATAATCACAATTTTTATCTTTCAATTCTGCTTTAATTCTTCTTTCAACATAATCACGAACAGATGGCATAAAGTTTCCTAACGATGTCTGACTTGGTAATGTATTGTGCTGACAAGCACACACATACTTAGAAACAACTTGCCTCTCTTTGCCGAGACTATTGATCATCTTGTCGCGATCTTCTTCACTTCTGAAAAAAATCGTGACCAGATGATTCCCAGAACCGAAGAGCAGCTAACTAGAAAGATTTGTTTTGAAAGAAGGTAGGATATTTTATTAACGCAATCTCTTTAATCAGTTCGTCAGGGAGAATCATGAGAAACGTGACCGGGCTGAGAAGAAGATAACCGATGAAATAGAATTGCAGCATAAAAGAGAGACGGACATTGATATAATGACGGATCACTACCGTCAAGTGAGTGATATAAAGAACTTGATGGAGAAGATGATTAAGGAACATCGGATGTATGAAGTGGGCTCGCGTTTTCTCTCGCATTTTCATCTTTTCATACTCGCATCATTCCGTAGGACTATCTTCAAACCGTGGTCCGAGCTAGTCAAAGCTACAAGAATCTTAACGAGCTACTCTATAGATACGAATCCCTCATCGAAACGAAGAACGTCCTCTCCGAGAAGCAGCACAACAGTCTCGTAGCCTTAGAATTAGCACGCGCCAATATGGTACTTTCGATGGTCACCAATCGTATCGAATATAAGCTAAACCTCGTCTAATTACAGGTGAAATTGATCGAGGAAAAGACTCTGGTGTTGGTCGGTCTTCAAAATCAACTCGCCAATCTGCAGGAGCGTTACGATCTCGCCTATAACAAGTCTCTGCAGTGGGAATCCAACGTTAGCAAGATCCAAGACGTCTGCAATCATGAATATACGACCGCTACTATCGTGAGGAGTTCCATCGATGATATTTATCAGGCGTTGTGCATAAGGAAGAATATAGAACCGACGTTAGCGGTGGATAATTACGAACAGAAGCTGATTTTCATCAATAAGACGATGGGTGAAATGGAAAGGGTGCTAAGGAAGATGAAGTATTCGAAGAAGAAGGTGTAGTAATTATTCGCGATCTGTTTTTATGTGTAATGAAAATACATCATATTTTGTAATATGACTTGTTTGATTTTTTCTTTGTTCCATGAATTTGCGGGATAAAAAGAATAAAATTTGCGTTTCCTTTACTTATAACAGATTCATCTTGATTTCTACTAACAATAATTCCTTTCACTAGACCATCGTCCTGTACAGCTGCGAGCAAATGTTATCGGCAGGGTAACTTTTTTAGCGTTACGATAAGACGAGAATTTCAAAACTAAAAAAAACGACACATAATTCAGTTTATAAGGTTCTTTTATTAAATAAATCAGTATTTAATGCTGCCTCCTCTAGCCTTTATTACAGCTTTAACTCTTCTAGGCATAGTAGCTACCAGTTTGTAACATGTTTCTGGGGAAATAGACGCCCATTCCATAAACACTGTTTGCTTTAGGGCTTCTTTAGAGGCGTGGTTGTATTTGCGAACCCTCTCCTTCAATATATGCCATAGATTTTCAATAGGCAAGAGGTCAGGCGATTGTGGGGGCCAATCCAAAATCTTCACTTGGTTATCAATAAACCATTTCATTACAGGTCGAGCCTTGTGGCAAGGGACATTGTCCTGCTGAAAGTAATACTCCTCTCAGTCCATATCATAAAATCTGACAACTAATGGTTCGGGAATCTCTTCCAACATCCCGGTGTAGCGTGCCCCATTCATGCGGCCCTCGCACACATGGACTTCCCCTATACCTTGTGCAGAAATACACCCCCCAAATCATAATGCTTCCACCGCCGTGTTTAACAGTAGGTAAAATACACTCTGGGGAAAATGCTTCGCCGGACCTCCTTCGAACATAACTTGCTCCGGAAACGCTGTGCACCTGCACAGAATAAACGAAGGACGTTAACTTTTTATTATTTCTATTTTGGTTAGAAAAGTAGGGGCGCTGAGTTCAATTCAGCTTTAATTCTTTTAAGCACAGAAGCTACCAGTTTGTAACATGTTTCTGGGGAAATAGACGCCCATTCCGTAAACACTGTTTGCTTTAGGGCTTCTTTAGAGGCATGGTTGTATTTACGAACCCTGTTCTTCAATATATGCCATAGATTTTCAATAGGCGAGAGGTCAGGCGACTGTGGGGGCAGTCCACAATCTTCACTTGGTTATCAATAAACCATTTCATTGCAGGTCGAACCTTGTGGCAAGGGGCATTGTCTTGCTGAAAGTAATACTCCTCTGAGTCCGTATCATAAAATCTGACAATTAATGGTTTGAGAACCTCTTCTAACATCTCGATGTGGGGTACGCCACATACATTCATGCGGCCCTCGCACACATGAACTTCCCCTACACCTTGTGCAGACATACACCCCCAAATCATAATGCTTCCACCGCCGTGTTTAACAGTAGGTAAAATACACTCTGGGGAAAATGCTTCGCCGGACCTCCTCCGAACATAACTTGCTCCGGAAACGCTGTGCACCTGCACAGAATAAACGAAGGACGTTAACTTTTTAATATTTCTATTTTGGTTAGAAAAGTAGGGGCGCTGAGTTCAATTATGTATATTGCAAGAATTATGAAATATTTTTAAGCACTTACATCTATATTAGATTCATCGGACCAAAGTACTTTGGCCCAGTCATCTACAGTCCATTGTCGATACTTCTTTGCCCACGTAAAGCGTTGCTTGCGGTGTTGCTCGGTCAGCTAAGCCTTGTGTCGCGGTTTTCGGGCACGTAAATTCGCCGCAGTTAACCTTCTTCTTACCGTATGCACGGAGATTGGTGCGTCTCGTTGAGCGCGGGGCTCTGCAAAAATCGCTATCGCGGATTTGTGCCTGTCCCGGAGCGCGATACGCTCTATCAATCGTTCTTCTCGCACAGTCGTTACACGTTTTCTACCGCTCTTGGGTAGATTATGATACTCTCCAGTCCTTTGGTAGCGGCTAATTGTGTTTTGCACTGCACAACATTTTATTGTCTTAGCAATTTCTTTTTGTTACAATCCTTGTTTGTGCAATAAAATTATGTGGTCTCGTAAAGCTTTAGATATTTGGGGCTTTTTTTGGCATATTGTGTATACACAAACTTACAAAAGAAGGTCCGCACTCTAAATGAACTTTTGAAACCGACAAACGACGTTTCTTTCTCTACGCAGAATATATTACTCAACGTAAAAATGTTAATTTCTGTCTTATATAGCTTCGTAATTTATATTTTCTAGGAATTTCTACTTTAGATAACGACCAGGTATAGGTTCGCAGTACCCTTGTTCTAAGAAGCGCTACCTGCTGCGCGAAACACGTGTTTGATTAGGGTGTCTATAACATTTGCTCCCAGCTGTATATATTCATTAAATAATGCTATGTTACGTTTCCAGCATTTTGTTCAACTTTTCAGTAGCACTGCTATTCTACGCTTGGTTCAAAAGCAATTTATGTTTTTTTTTGTGCCTGCTTCGTCGATATGTTTCGTTAAGCCATCGACTATCGCATAGTCTGTATCTTTGAGTTTCCTCTTCCGTAACACTAGCTTTCCAGGCTTCATCACCAGATAACTCCCGATTTCGCTGGTTTAGTTCGTCGATACGGTTCAGCAAATCTTCCCTGGTTTGGAATTCAAGTTTCGATGTACACAGGGTAATAGGAAAGTATTGATAGAGCGATATACGAGCATTAAGAATTGATTACTTGCAAAAGATGCACGTCTATTTCGTCTCTACCACCGGAAGTTAACGTAACGCCTAGATATTTATACGCATTTGTCGTTTTTATCACTTCATTTTCCAGTACTAACTGTTTTCCTTGTGAACCGATTATAATAATAATAATTATAATTATGATAATTTATTAAACGCCCAACATCCAAAAATGAACACAATATTAAATAATAGGTAATACATATAATACATTAAAAACAAATAAAGAAAATATATATATACCTATATACAGTGAAATCTCGCTTGAACGGACACCAACGGGACCAACTGAAGATGTCCGTTCAGGAGGGGTGTCCGCATAAAAGAAATATATAGTAGATACAACAAAAATTGTGTTTTAACGAAAAATGAATATATTAAAGAAACTGAGACATTTAAATCGTATATGTATATAAATGTTTTTAAAATAAATAAGAAACTTTAAACTTAAGAAAAAGAAGTTTATTTTCTTTAGATATATACAAAGTATAATATATGTACCTAGATACATAGATCTAGTATGTAATACAAAACAATGGAATGAATAGTCACTTTAAGGACGCAAAAATTCATATATTGTTGTTTGTCTTCTCTTTATCTTTAAAATGGCGTCTTGAATTCGTATTTCTAATTTAGAAAGAAGCTCCAAAGGCTCTGCATCTCCGTGATTTTCGACAAAACTTTTGAGCTGCTTGGTCAGGGTAATAGCTTTACAATAATTTGGCCTATTGGCACTGGAACCTCATCGACAGAATCTTCCGAAAGTTCTTGTATTTCAACTGGATTTGCAATTTCTTGTTCTGAATCTGGATCTTCAACATACAAATCTTCATCTACGTTCAAAAAATCATTAAGGTTTGTATTATCCGTCAATTTCAATAAATTCTTATTTTTGAGGATATCTGAAAGTACACTAAGAGGCAAATCATCTAGGTCAGATGTATCAGCCTCAGTTAACTGGTCTTCACTTTGCATATTTACATGATTAAATCCTGCTTTGCGGAAGCAATTTTGAACTGTCTCTTTGGTTACTTGGTCCCAAGCGGTTTTTGCCAAATAAACTCCATCCAGTGGTGTAATTTTCTTTATTAACTCAAAAGCTGTACCGGCAGTTTCAATGTTTACTAGCAGATGTTTGAGTATTAGACTTCGGTAATAAGTTTTGAAATTCCTTATAATCCCCTGGTCAAGTGGTTGACAAGCTGATGTACAATTAGGGGGTAAAAATAATATTTTTATATTATTTAAGCGAACGTGTTTCGGATGAGATCGCGCATTGTCTAAAAATAACAAAATGTTTATTTTTTCTTTAGCCATTTTCCAATCTAGGTCTTGCAACTACTCTGTCATCATTTGTCCTGTCATACAAGCTTTCTTATTGTATTTCCAAGTTACAGGCAGATTATTTATATTAATGTTTTTGAAAGCTCTGGGTTTAGCTGCCCTACCAATGACTAGGAGTTTTTCTTTTTCACCCGTCATATTTGCACAATGCAAAATTGAAACCTCTCTTTGGGATACTCACCCCTAACACATTCTTTTTTTAAAAACGATGAAACATCTTCAGCACTAATCGAAGCACCTTCTTCCGAAATCGCTTTAAAACTTATATTGTGGCGTTTCTTTTTATTTTATTTTTTGTCCGGTTAAGAGAACATTTTCTCGTGTCCGCGTCCGTTCAAGAGAATGTCCGTCCAAGAAAGAGTTAATACAATGGAAATTATATGAAAGCCGGTCGGGACCATGAGAAACTGTCCGTTTAAGGGAGGTGTCCGTGTAAGAGGGGTGTCCGCGAAGGGGAATTTCACTGTATATCAATACATTAAGTAAATACCGGAAAGAAAAATGAAATACCAATAAGAAATAAATACCAATACTATGAAACATGAAACAAAATCAAAGAAATGAAAACATGACAAATTAGGGCAAGTCTAAGTTGAAAGTATTAAAGTTTCTTACCGAGTATACCAACGGCCATCGGTACAGCACGTTCGTCCTGTGTGTAGCAGGTGATGGGACCTTGATTCCAGGCGTGGCTCAGGTAGAAGAATACCAGAGACAAACGTATTAACTATCATTGTTGGATCCACTGTATTCGTTAGTGGTATCAAAAACTTTACCAGGAATTCTGGTAGCGCCCTGTCTAGAACGAACGAATAGCTAAAAAGAACGTGGATTTTTTGAAAGGGTCTCATCCTCATCACGTTTCCTTTTCCAACAATTCATGGGTTTCTGTTTTTACTTCATAATTGTGTATGTAAATTGTCAGCTAGTTCTGATATCCTATTTTCTTCTCATTTATCAAAAAAGTAGAGTATCATTCCACCAAGCATCATTTGTTCTCCTAATTTTCTTGTCTGGTTGCACTAACACTTCGTTTACGGCTTCGTGAATACACATTTTGATGAAATTATACTGTTCTGCTACTGCAGCATCTGTTGAATTTCCCATTTTGGCTGCCAACCTCATTTTATACCAAAAAACAGTAGATTCATCGGAAAGACTATCTAGATTGTATGTGGGCTATTTTGGTACTTGACTAGTTTGATCTTTTTCTTTATTGGTTTGATATTTAAATGAAATATCTTTGGTCCTTTACGAAAGTATGAATTGATCATAAACAATTTATGTTCAATGGAAAGAAACATTTTAAAACTGAATAAAGTTGAAATCTAAATATAACTTAACAACTAAATAATTGAACTGTTATGCAAATACAAATTAAGACGTACGCTTTTATAGTCGAAATTTATTTGGTGGTTGGCTATAAACAATCTAGAAACCATTCATTCGCTTTGTTAGTTCTAAAACGAACACGTCAAAAAGTGACAGCTTTTCGATCCTAGAAGTTGTGTGATTTTGTACTTCTTCTACGCAAGCGATGTCCATAAAGAAAACCTTTCATTTGTCCATACCAATAGACGATGAAGAAATTCAAGAATCTACGTCAGACTGGAGAGACGTTATCTTTTTACCGTTCCATCCGGTTTGGTCGGCCGCCCTACTGTTCTCCGTACTTTTAAACGCGTCCTTAGCCGTCTACGATATTTGTTATATGAATGTGGAAACCTTTAAGATTGCTTTAATTTACCACATCTGCGAATTCTTTTACTTCACCGATATCGTCCTGATCGTCATGCACAGGTATGAATGTGTTACTTTCACGTTTATTCGGGAACTGATAGATTAATAGAGTTTTAAAGTCTTAACCCCCTTTTCAGAAATTATCCCAACATTCGTAAGCGTAGGAGCCACAAATATAAAGGCTTAGGTTATATCGCCATCAATTTGGTGTCAATGGTGCCTCTGTGGGAAATCACCCATTATCTTTCGATCCCAGACTTTCTAGTTAAAGAGGATACCTCGAGGAATTACCTCAAGCTGAAGTGCATCATTAGATTGTTTAGGGTCCTCGAATTCGGCAACGAGATGACCAATAAACCAGGTTATCACACGGCTCTGATCTCTACCATGTTCTATTTAGTCATCCAGTTCATGATCGGCCATTTTCTTTCGTCCATCTTCTACGTTGTGACGTACGGAGAAAAGGATGGTTGGATGAAGCACTTGGACAAGCACAAGTTCGACAGGAATAGCTCGTTTCAATGGTATCTCTTGACGTTTATGCTGACGAGTGGAAATTTGCTGCATAATTTCCCTAGTAAGAATAGTTATCAAAAACATTTTAATTACTCGATGTTGTCTACAGTACTAGCAATATATTTGTATAATTAGAGCGGTCAAATTGTACCACAAAAGCAATGTTTCCTAGAACGGGTGAGTAACAGGCTTAAAACATCACGACAGTTGTATTTTTGTATATAACGTAATTATAAAAGAACGTCTGTTTTCTGAGAAAAATAGCAAACTGCTTTATTTTCTTTATAGACGAAGGGGGAAGTTATTCATTTAGGTAATAAGAATTGTTTTAATGCTTCTTAACTTTACAATAGAAATGATTTAGTGTAACATCAATTAGATATATAGTTTCTTAATTTCGTCAGACCATCGTGAAGTTTATCTTTTACAGTTATTTATCTTACGAGGGAAGCTCCAGAAGTTCGCGGAATGAAAGGGTTTTAAATAAAATAAAACAAAAAATCTATCAATACATTTATTAGATCTATGAATTAATTTTTCTAAACCATCATAAAACTATTTTTTATCTTTCGCCGCAAAATGGGCCAAAATTGCCTCCTTTACCTCATTGTCGTCGTAAAACTTTCTTTCACGTAAGTCTTTTTTTAAATTGGGGAACAAATAAAAATCACTAGGTGCCAGGTCTGGAATGTAGGGTGGATGGACTATTGATTGAAAGCCATGCTTGTACAGACCAGCCATTGCAACTTTGCTCTTGTGAACCGGCGCATTGTCTTGCAAGAGCAACACACCCTTGGTCAATTTTCCACGACGTTTTCCCTTGATGGCCTGCTTTAATTTTTCTAATATCGCTGCGTAATATTCTCCGGTTATGCTCCTACCTTTTTCTTTGTAATCAATCAATAATATCCCCTCACAATCCCAAAAAACGGTAGCCATCAACTTTCCAACCGGTTCTGACACTTTGAATTTCTTTGGCGGTGGTGCCCCCTTTTTATGCCATTGCATGGACTTTTGTTTGGACTCAGGCTCAAACTGATGAACCGATGTTTCATCTCCGGTAATCATCCGCTCCAAAATCTGTGCAGGTTTGTCTCCACACAGCTCCAAAAATTGTTTGGACGCACAGCTGTTGTTTCTGCAGCGGCGTGAGCATTCTCGCTACCCATCTTGCACTGATTTTTGTCATACCCAGGTGGTCATACGCAAAATGGTGGTATCTGATACTCCGACTAATGCAGATAATTGTTTTTTCTTCAAACGGGCATCTTGCAGTAGAATTTTTGCACTTCTTCGACGATGTCTGATGTGGTGGCCTCAACTGGCCATCCTGAGCGGGGGTCGTCTTCAATCGACTCCCGACCATGTTTAAAAAGACCATGCTACTTATAAATCATTGATTTACTAGGGTACTGCTCCCATAAACGGTTTCCATTTCATTCAATATGGTTTGAGCGTTCTTTCCTTGCTTTGTAAGGAACTTTATCACAGCACGGTGTTCAATTTCCTCCATAGTTTCAGTTTTTTTTCCGGATTGACTTGTTTAACAGGTAACTATTCATAAACGACTGACGCTATAGTGCTGGAACTTAAGTTATATATTAATGATGAGTCGCCAATCAGAATGACACTTAGCGAGCGCCCTTATCCCCACTCCATCCCCTCCATTCCACGAACTTCTGGATCTCCCCTCGTAGTTGTACATCAAGTAGATGATGAAAATTAAGTCTCTCGGAGATTCCCAAACTTTGTCAGTCCATCCAGTCCATATCCGGTTGGGATTTGTCCTCAAAACAATTTTTGTATTCTGAATCAATCTTTCCTCCAGCCCTTGTGAATCCGGAACTAAACAAAGAACTACTATACTATATCTGGACCCTACTGCTCGGTTTTACGCTTCACATGATGGTGTACGTTTCGAACCTGATCTCCATCTTCAAGAAGGACAACATGAACTATTTCGAATTCCAAACACAGGTGGATAAGATCGTCGGCCTTCTTAACGAATGGGAAGTTGACGATGAACTAAAACAAAAAACCGTGGAATATTACAAGGTGTTCTGGCAGCAGCGGCAAGGGTTGAAGGAGATGCCGGAGATGTTCAATCTACTACCGACGTCGTTGAAGAAGGAGGTGACCGTGGATATCTTCTGGGAGGCGCTGAGGCATTCACACTTCTTTGCCAAAACCGATATGTCGTTCAAGAGGTCCGTTAGCTTGGTGATGAAAAGTGAGTTCCTGTTGCCGGGGGACTTTTTGTTTCGTGTGGACGAGTTGAAGACCAAGATGGTCTATATCGTTTCTGGAGTGGTTCAAGTAAGGTTTTATATGGAAATCCTAAGTTAATATTGTTATCTGTTAGTTAAATATTGGTTAGATTAGTCTAATCATGTTGTACAAAAAAGACTTAGAATGTTGTTGATCTTTGTTATTCCTCGTATTTAATAATTAATATTCCTACGACAACAGTTACAATAAATGTCACCTACCTGCTGTGGAGGATGGTACCAGCAACAAATAAACTGCAAATAATTTAAATATAACTTAAGCCAAATTTAAAAACTTAACTGTTTAGAAAATTATTTTGACAGTGCCATTGACTGTCATCAATTAATGTGTTAGAACTCGTAAAAGGAAGTTTGAACATCGAATTTGAATAAGTTTAAATACGGTTTACAGTACAGTGCAAAAAATCTGCATCAGTGAAGCCTATTTTCAAATGGGACTGCGAATTTATACATTTTGAATCTACAGCCAGCATGCATGTTTCGATGATTTTAGAGAGCACTTTCCAGAGTTAGCTGTAATTCCCAAAAATGTTTATAATTGCCTTTCGAATAATGTGCATTGTATTTTGCAAGACAAGTTCTGTGGGCCGTAAATATGGTACTGGTAGACCAACTGTTCCTTCGGGAAAATGATGTTCGCCAACGGATGGAAAATGTCCAGAAACTTTCTTATGGACGGTGCTAAAAAACTGTAAATAATAATCATTCATTGCCCGACAGTATACAGCTTATTATACGATAATCGTACCATGATAACTACTATGAAACAAGAGTAAATGTGTGGTAACAAAAGAAAACAATAACAAACGAAAATGCAAAAATTCTCTAAGCAACAGAAAATTGCTCAAACAAAAGTTACCTTAAAGCATTGATATTAATGTTAAACAAATCAAATCTAGATGCATATACATTAATTAACACTGTTAGATATTGACATAACACATGGGCAGAAAAGTCCCGGGCCTAACAAAGAAAACACGTTTTTTTTTGGTTCAAAATTAGCTTTATTCATCAACGTAATCTCCATCAAGAGCAACGCAATCATTCCAGCGCCGCTCTAACACTTCAATACCACTTTTGTAGAACGATTTATCTTTTGCCTCAAAATAGGTCTCAGTTTCAGCGATAACCTCTTCATTCGTGCGAAATTTCTTGCCGGCGAGCATTTTTTTGAGGTCTGTGAACAGCCAGTAGTCGCTGGGAGCCAAATCTGGCGAATACGGTGGATGTGGGAGCAATTCGAAGTTCAATTCACGTAGTTTTGCCATTGTTTTGATTGACTTGTGACACGGTGCGTTGTCTTGATGAAACAAAATTTTTTTCTTTGCCATATACGGTCGTTTCTTTGCAATTTCGGCCTTCAAACGCTCCAATAACGCTATATAATATTCACTGTTGATGGTATTTCCTTTCTCAAGATAGTCGATGAATATTACACCACGCACATCCCAAAATACCGAGGTCATAACCTTTCCAGCCGATTGTTGTGCTTTCGGGCACTTTGGACGAGGTTCACCAGTTGCTGTCCACTCAGATGACGATCGTTTTGATTCCGAAGTGAAGTGATGGATCCATGTTTCATCCATTGTCACATATCGACGCAAAAATTCCGGTTTATTATGTTTAAACATGGCCAAACACTGCTCAGAATCATCATTGTTTTTGGTCAACAGTGAGCAAACGCGGCACCCACTTTGAACAGAGCTTTCTCATAGCCAAATGCTCATGCAATATAAAGCCAATACGTTCTTTTGGTATCTTTACGATGTCAGCTAACTCACGCAACTTTACTTTTCGATCATTCAAAACGATTTTGTGGATTTTTTTGATGTTTTCTGGTGTTACCGCCTCATTTGGACGTCCACTGCGTTCTGCATCATCGGCGTCTCTACGACCACGTTTGAAGTCAGCAAACCAACGTTTTATTGTTGTTTCTGATGGAGCGGAGTCCCCATAACACTTTTTAAGCCATTGCTTCGCTTGAACGGTATTTTTTCCCATCAAGAAGCAGTGTAAAATTAAAACACGAAATTGTTTCTGATCCATTGTTTTGAAAATAACAAAAGCAGCGTGACTCTTAGCACAATAACTCACAAACTAACGAATAGAATATCATGAACTTTTAACAGCTGTCTTTTGAAGGTTAGTACTAACTCAGAGAAAGGTGACTGCAATAAAACTAGTCATCTATGTGTTAGGCCCGGGACTTTTCAGCTCATGTGTTAATTGCTGACCGGAATGGTGGCGTGGTTTGACCTGAAAGATATAGAAACATTTTGAATGAATTTATTGAACTGCTGTATGAACATGAATTACAAGTATGGTTACTTCCAATAAGATGTCGTAGCAGAACACACAACACAAAAAAGTGTTTTTTTTCGTGAATTTTTTGACGATAGAATTTGACGTTTTCGTGTTTCCTCACCTGAAGAATAGAATATTTTCCTGTTGTTAATGCGTAAGATCTGTAGCAAAGAATTATTGAAGAATGTGCATTAAAACCCCCGTAATGTTGCAAAATATCTTTAACAGCATGAGAAGACGTACGAATTTCTGAATTGAAAATAATGGATATATTTATTGATGTCACAATAATACTGTCAAAGTAATTTCCAAAAGTTGAAGTTGTGTTATGAGTGGGATATTGTGACTTAAGTTCAGAAATATATTTTCCGAAGTTGGTAATACTGAAATCCACATATTACCATATTTTATTAACTAAACTTATTTGTACGTGGCTTCATTCCAAAACAGAAAAATATTCATTCCAAAACAGTGTAAAAGCAAAAGTATTAAATAACATATAGTAAAATGCCTTCTTATGTTAATGAAATAACTGCGACGAATCTCTAAGTGCTTTGAAAAATTATAATAATAAAAGAGTTTTAATAACACCGTTCAATTCCAAAAGTAGTTTGTCTATTACTGACTCTGGAAGTGGAAGCCTACGTATTTATTTTAGTAATTGTTATCATTAGAGACCGGATTATATGGAAAGTTTATATATTTAATTTAATTTATTTATTATATTTTACGTCTACATGTAGATGTATTACACTGATTAAAGCTAATTAGCGTTAATTAACTTTAATCAGTGTAAGACATCTACAAATAGAAGCAAAATATAATAAATAAATTAAATTAAATATATCCACTTTGTATATAATAGGGTCTCTAGTTGTCATTATACATTTGAGTATGTTTCCTCGCAAAAATGTCTACACCTAAAGGATTACCCCCTTGTAACCTACAAATTATTGAACTTCTAAGAAAACCGGTGAGAAACGGATGTTATTACATTTAGTCCACCATTTTAATTATTTATCGCTTAATCTACTACATAATTACAATAATTATACATGATAAATAATCACTCGACCAATTATAGAAATTATAGGTTATATTTCCACTTTCCTATCGATAAATGTGATTTCATTGATATCAGCGCCATCTGAAATTTTAACAGACGCTGGAATTATAGTATTATTTAGGTTAAGTTCGTTTAAAAATATAACTTTACAATGAAATTTTAATCTTGTAATTATCTCCTGCTTTCTACGCAATATCTCATTAATTAGCTGCCAAAATAGCTGTATATTTTCTTGATTAGACCTTATGACAGATATACTGGAAATTAGAGTACTTAGACAGCGCCATTATGCACTTCATTCGAAACGTATTTCATTCGTGCTATTGGCTATTAATGCTATTACGAATGATGTTTGACAAGGTCGAATTGGTAAATTCTTAGAATTTACTACGCGTAGTACTACAATAGTATGCAATGCTCCATTCATAATTTATAACGAATAAAAATTAAATTAGAAAAGAAGAAAAAGGCGAAGTTAACGATTTTAAATCGATTAATTGTGATTACATTATTCTTATTATATGTATTACCTATTATTCCGTACTGCCGTGATATTATAAAGTTTCTAGGAAGGAAATGGCATTGAAATAGAAACTAATTCGTCTGTGTTTAAACACTTTCGATAGTTTTAGCAGTCTATTTAATAAATACAGATATAATCGGAGCAAAGACAACGATAGGGAGGTATCTACAATCCTATGTTTCCCCACGATAACTATAACCATGATGTACATAGTAGGGCAACAGCGAAGTATTGCTTACGGCAAATCATAGAATATCCTAAACAGAAGCGTCACGCAATGATGTAAAACGTGTACATCAAAGGGGCGCTCTCCAACATCTGCGTGGGTGAAGTAAAATATAATTCTTTTGAGAGGGTTTATATATTTTTTTTATATATTGTGGAACAAGGAAGTTAATAGAGGGCAGAACTATTTTCAACCAGTGTATTATAAATATTGTTATAGTACCAAAACACTATATACTTATAAATAAAATGACCGATACATTGGTTGTAGAGGAATACAAAAAGTGTAAGCCGCTAGTATAAAAATATATTTGGAAAAAACACAAGTGGAAATATACAATGCATAACGTGATAAAACTTACAAACCTATATATGTATATACAGCTGTGGCCATATGTATTCGCCACCCTTTTTTGTTTTTTATTCCGACGAATATATAAGAAATAAAAGAAAATTGATCGATGAAAATCTTTCATTGTGAGTGTATACAGATATATACAGATATTGCTTAATATTTGGTAGCTCCTTCCTAGGCTTTTATCACCGCACGAATTCGTCGGGGCATACTGCTCACTAAGTTGTAGCACTGTTCGGGGGTGATTTTATTCCACTCTTCGAATGTTTTTGTTTTTAAGCATTGCTTTATGGTAGATGAGTATTTAGCTACATTTCGCTTTAAAATGTACCATAAATGCTCAATTGGCGATAAGTCCGGGGATTGTGCCGGCCATTCCAGGACCCGCACGTTATTTTCCTCGAACCAGCGCATTACTTCGCGAGATTTATGGCACGGTGCATTATCTTGTTGGAAGTAATACTCTGGCTCATCATTATCGAATAATTTTAACGCACACTGTTCCAGAACTTCTTCCAACATGTCGATGTACGCCCGACTGTTCATTCGGCCCTCGCAGACGAACAGTTCTCCGACGCCTGTTGCACTCATGGAACCCCAAATCATTATGCTACCACCCCCCAAACTTGACAGTCGGGATGATACAGTCTGGATGGAAGGCCTCTCCTCGCCTGCGTCGCACGTATTGAGGCCCAGGTTTACCACAAAGCTACCAACAAAAACATGAATACTGTTACATTTTGGAACCCATTGAAAAGAATAAAAACACTGTAGATACCAGGAATTGAATACAGAATACCGCAAATACAATAATTATGTATTACTTACTTCAATATTTGACTCATCCGTCCACATAACATTGGCCCAATTGTTAATGGTCCAGTCGCGGTGACTTTTAGTCCACAACAGTCTCTTTTTCTTTTGTTGCGAAGACAACCGTGGTTTATGTCGAGCTTTGTATCCACCTAAATTTAATTCACAAAGGCGTCTTCTAACCGTGCGAGGAGAAATAGCAACATTATGTAGCCGGAAAAGCTCACTGGAAAGCTGTTTAGACCCTTTTTTCCGGTCTCGCAAAGACATCTGCTCTAAGACTCGCTCATCTCTGCTAGTTGTCTTCCTTTTTCGACCAGTTTTCGGTTTGTTTGTCAAAGATTCACTCTCTTTGTATCGTTTTATCGTCATCCTAACTGTCGATCGCGCACATTTCACTTGTCGGGCAATAGCAGACACCGACAACCTTTGCTTTTCTAACACCACAATTTGTCCTCGCTCTACCTCCGTCAATTCGCGTGTTTTCGGCATTACTTTTTACTGTATACTATCGTATTATACAGACAAAATCACAGACACAATATCTTCACTCTAACTAGCTCAACCTTACTCTTACAACTTTTAGGAAAAACTGAAGAAATATTCAGAAATTACAATTTTACGTCTATTTTCTAATTTACTCAGAATGGCCTACAATAAACCATTAAACCCTCATTACCAGGTACCTAGTTAAGTCCGTCATCGACCCTGCTTCTTAGAAATACAATAATATTCGTGTAACACGTTCAAAACGAGAGTGGCGAATACATATGGCCACAGCTGTATATCTTAAGTAGCTAACACTTATGTTGTATACTTCTATCTCGCTTCTGACTTAGATATAGCGCCTGTGTTTACTTTATCGTTGAATGACAATGACGTAACTACAAAGTGTTGTGGTTTTCAGTGTAGATAATATTAACTCACAATAGATATTTTGATTAACTAGTTCTAATACAAGGGTTGCCTTTTAAGTTTTGCATATAGAGTTGGAATACAACACTGGATAGCTTTTAAAGACTTTATTGTTTTTTTATTTTTCAATTCCGAAAGCAGTTATTCCACGGCGCTCTCTATGCCCCGGTATGCAAAATTTAAAGGACATCCGTCGTGACTTTGATTCACTTATTTTAGATGTGTATTTCCTTAATTATATGAATAATCCATGAAAACAGGGGTCCCTAAACACTTTTGAGCGGTAGTGTATATATATATATATATATCAACTTGCATTGTTGTCCTTTTCCATTAATATTGATTTTCTTGTTCGTTTGCAGATACTCTCGAACGAAGACGATGACTCCCCAATCATGTCGTTCTCCGGCGGCACACTCCTGGGCGAAACAGGTTGCCTAATCGCGAGCGTAAGTCCTGCAAATCTCCGTACGGTCACTTACTGCGAAATTCAAACCTTATACCTGATAGATCTCTATAAGGTGCTGCTAGAATACCCGGCAATCGCCATCTTCATTAGGCAACAGCTGTCTAACCGTTTAGCCACCGCCAGATACGAAACCATCGGTCAGCGCGAAGATCAGAGTTCGGCGACGATGATCAAATCGATCAGGGAATTCTGGAACGATCTCTGGCATTCGAGCGTTAGACGGGTGCAGGTAGCCAGACCGAGTAGGCGCGCTCACCGCGTCAGGGCCGATAATCTGGATCTGCTGGCGCTGAGCGACGATGTCGAGTTGCAAGTCGACTCGATCTGCCTCTCCGGAAGTTGCCCGTTCATCATGGAGCCGGATACGAGTTTTAGGAGGTGCTGCGATATCGTTGTTATTTTCGCGGTGCTCGTTCAAGTATACATAATACCGAAAGCGGCGCTGTACCATAATCGTTTGACCGAAGGCGAGATGTCGACGTTATTCTTGATGGATGTGATCTACTATCTTGACATTTACTTGCAAATTTCGACGGCGGAACAGAAAAACAACAGTCTGATCGCCGATTTTAGAGCTATTATTGTTATTAGGTGAGTATCTGTAGTATGTAGTATATATAGTGTCGACATCTTGTTTCTTAACGTACAAGAGGATTCCGTAGTATAATCTAGATGCATGAAGCAATGCATGTAATGATAGTACATATAGTTATGATCACATTTTCCGAAAAAGATAACATTTTTGCAGGCTGAAACAACTCACCTTCCTTGTGGACGTACTGGCGACTTTGCCACTGGACTACGTGTTATTCATCTCATCCTCATCATCATTCGGCGTTTACTTCAAGTTATTTCGCCTCCTAAAGGTGTACAAGGTGATCAGGATCCTCAAACACCTCGAGAGTCTCTTCGTCGTCGATATGCGAATCGTAACCGTGATCAAGTACGTGTTTCTCTACGTCTGCTCGATATACTGGTTCACGTGCGTTACGCACGGGGTCTCAGCGTACGACAGCACGCAAACGAACTGGTACGTGTACACTCTGCAGTTGTTCATGAACACTTCGGAAGGTAAGAATCGTTTCCTGTCGAGCTTGGTGGTCACCGTGGCCGCCTATATGAATTACGGCCCGACCGGTTTCTTCTTCTACACGCTGTACGATATATGGTTCTACCTGGTGATCATCCTTTGCGGGCACATCCTCTTCAGTTACGGATTGTGCGAGCTGATTGCGAGGGCCGTCTCAAAGTACGAGAACGAAAGGACGTCCATGACTTATTTGCAGGCTCTGCATAACGAAGCGAGCCAATACAAGATCGACGCGACCGTACACGCTAGGGTTTTAAACTTTCTCTCGTTCCACTACTCCGTAAGCGAGGGTTGTCAGATTTCCGGCGAAGATAGCATCTTCTCCAGCGCGCCGAATGAATTGAGGAACGAGATCGTTCGCCATAGGATTATACATTGCCTGAAGAAGGTGCCGTTGTTCGCCGACGCAAGCGACAATCTGCTCAGGTGAGTGTTTTACGCAATTACAGTGAGAGTGTTGAATGTATAAGTGAATCAGTAAATTCCATAAAACGCAAGCTAATTACAGCATTTAGTTAGTTACTAAAGTAAAAAACTTAACTCAAATATTGTGATTTTTACACATCGATGGAAGTGTAGTCATCAGCAACAAGGCTGGGTGGCAGAACCATTAAGTCAGTTCTTCTTCTGCTGTGAACTGAACTGAAGGAACAACAGGAAAATATGTTTTTGTTCTGGCAAGCCAAAATATACTGAGAGAAATGCATGGTCGATAAAAAGTTTAAAAAGGTAGAACTGTATATGTGAGAGTTGAAGTGTAATTCACATACATGGATGGAGGTAAAGTAGCATCATCTTCTACCTGTGTCTCTAATAAATAATCTATGTATTTATCAACCTGTGCATGAATTGGTTTTTCGGCAAACAAATCTAAAGCAAAACAGGCGCCTACTTTACCAGAATTGAAATGTACACTACCGTCCATATTAGTTCGGATGCCCAGTAAAATGTTGTAAGCTCTACTAGTGTACTCAGATGCTGCTGCATCAGATGGCAATCCGAAATGGTACTTATCCTGGTATAGAACTTGAGGTCACAATCCAACTGACTGCATAAATCGTTAACAAATATCAGAAAAAGGAGGGGACCAAGGTTACTTCCCTGTATAACTCCAGATGAAGGAGAAAACCTGTCAGATGCATGATCAAGATATGCGACGTACTGCGTTCTCCCTAGTAAATATGTTCGAAATAGTGACACAAGTCTGGGTGAAAAGCCGTTCTGCGCCGGTTTCCATAAAAATAGCTCATGATCAACTCGGTCAAAGGTTTTCGCGAAGTCTGTATAAATTACATCAATTTGTACATTGCCATCTAGTGATTCAGCTATGAATTGTGTAATCGTAGTAAGGTTAGTGACAGTGGATTGCCCACGCACAAAGCCATGTTGGTCTTCAAATAAAATTGCACGAAATAGTTGATATTATATAACACATGAGCTGAAAAGTCCCGGGCATAACAAAGAAAACACGGTTTTTTTGGTTCAAATTTCTTACCGGCGAGCATTTTTTTGAGGTCTGCGAAAAGCTAGTAGTCGCTGGGAGCCAAATCTGGCGAATACGGTGGATGTGGGAGCAATTCGAAGTTCAATTCATGTAGTTTTGTCATTGTTTTGATTGACACGGTGCGTTGTCTCGATGAAACAAAATTTGTTTCTTTGCCATATGCGGTCGTTTCTTTGCAATTTCGGCCTTCAAACGCTCCAATAACGCTATATAATATTCACTGTTGATGGTATTTCCTTTCTCAAGATAGTCGATGAATATTACACCACGCACATCCCAAATTACAGAGGCCATAACCTTTCGAGCCAATTGTTGTGCTTTCGGGCGCTTTGGACGAGGTTCACCAGTTGCTGTCCACTCAGATGACGATCGTTTTGATTCCGGAGTGAAGTGATGGATCCATGTTTCATCCATTGTCACACATCGACGCAAGATTTCCGGTTTGTTACGTTTAAACATGGCCAAACACTGCTCAGAATCATCAACACGTTCTTGTTTTTGGTCAACAGTGAGCAAACGCGGCACCCACTTTGAACAGAGCTTTCTCATAGTCAAATGCTCATGCAATATAAAGCCAATACGTTCTTTTGATATCTTTACGATGTCAGGCAACTTCACTTTTCGATCATTCAAAACGATTTTGTGGATTTTTCTGATGTTTTCTGGTGTTACCGTCTCATTTGGATGTCCACTGCGTTCTGCATCATCGGTGTCTCTACGACCACGTTTGAAGTCAGCAAACCAACGTTTTATTGTTGTTTCTGATGGAGCGGAGTCCCCGTAACAGTTTTCAAGCCATTGCTTCGCTTGAACGGTATTTTTCCCGTCAAGAAGCAGTGTAAAATTAAAACACGAAATTGTTTTTGATCCATTGTTTTGAAAATAACAAAAGTAGCGTGACTCTTACCACAATAACTCATAAACTAATGAATAGAATATTATGAAATTTTAACAGCTGTCTTTTGAAGGTTAGTACTAACTGAGAGAAAGGTAACTGCAATAAAACTAGCGTCATCCATGTGTTAGGCCCGGGACTTTTCAGCCCATGTGTCATATTATTCCTGATAGATGAATAGCAACCCTTATATACCCACTGCTAATTGACTTGGTATTAAATCGAACATTCTAAAAATGTGTAAACATGGTAAACAGATTAGTTTGTTATTATGCACAATTTTTTTCGAAAATCGATATCATATTTTCACAATTTTTTATCAAGTTAAAGCCTAGTGTTTAAATAACACTACCAGCAATCTTCGTACTCCGTCACCACGACATTCCAGCGTAACAATAGCGTGTAGCATTCGTGTCTTTGATGTGTAATTGTCGAAACAAGTTACATACCTTAACGCAACCTCCTAGACTTTCAAAGTCTTCATCACTCATGGAATATATACATTGAAGACTTCCGCTTGTTCAGGTACATAGTCACCCACTCCGAGATCAAGCTGTGCCCGCGAGGTGCGATCCTGCTGAAATCGGAAAACAAGTCCGAGATCCTCTACGTCGTGATGCGAGGCTATTGCAAGATGGAATCGAACCTGCCTGGCGACCTAGAACGCGGCTCGACCGCCATCCTGCAATCGGGCAGCACGTTTCCCTTCCTCGAGACCTTCCACAACGCCTTCTCTTTCCTGCAGGTGACCACGATAACCGTCGCCGAACTGCTCCTCATCCGGACGAAGATCGTCATGAACGCCTTTCAGATGTACGAAGCGGATTATGGATCCTTCGGGCAGGCGTTGCAGGAACACAGGCGGGTGTACGGTTCGATCTTGTTCCGGAAGGGGGCGCGACTTACGCTGATGCGATCGGCGAAGAAGGCGATAAAGAAGGGGGACGTTTTCGAATACGATATGTACGACGTTGACGATATCCAATGCAGCGAGGAGGCGTACAAGCTGCCTTTTATAAAGCTCGGTAAGAAATGTTTTTTGTTTTTTATTATGGCGGTTTGTAAAGAGGTAATTTTACCATCTACCGCGTCCCAAACTCTAAGAGGCTTTATCTTTTCCCAACAATTATTCATGGCGTTCTTGTTTTCCTTTTTTTACTTCATAATTGTATCTTATATAGATTTTTCTGTCCTCAGAATCTTGTATTGTCAGCCACTTCTGATGTCCTTTTCCTTTTCTATTTCTATTTCATTTCCAAACTTTTTGTGGTAGTTTGTCCTAGTCCATTCTCCACTTGCTTTCAACATCGACGTGAAACACAGTCTCAGTAGTGCGGCTGAATATTTCACATGTTTTAAAATGTATGAAGTATTTTGTAAGTAACTGTTATTGAAATAGTATTAGGGAGAAGCTGGTTTCTTTCTTGCAAACTCAAATTCAGTTTACTAATATGTTTTGTCAAGACGACATAGAATGCTAACTTCCATCGCCATTTGCTATTTTGTAATTCAAAAGTCGTTCACAACAATTTATATCTTTACTCGGAGTTTAAAAAAATGCCGAAGAACTTTTCCCCAACTAAGGCAGCGTATAGCAGTATAATATGATATCTTATTTGCTCCAATCTCTTTAACAAATTCGTAGAATTGTCCGTGATCTTGGCCAGTGAAACTGATGAAATTAACAACTGATATGACTGATTTTAGAACTTCAGTTATATCCAAACATTTTTCGCATAAGGACTGTTGATGAATGATACGATGTAACAGTAATGGTTTTGCACCGCAATCTTTTTCTACAACCTTTTACACAAGTGTAACCACGCCTTTATTTTTATAACACATGTTTTTGTCTCCATCAGTTGTAATAGACTTTAAGTTTAGAATACCGTTAGACAGAGCTACGAGGGTGAGCTGATATGTTTGCGGAACCGACAAGAGAAACACGGTATTGGTGTGGTTTTTTATTTTTATTTTTCGATGTTTTCTCCTCGAAGATCAATAGACTTTTTCGAACGGTGCTACAGTCTCTTCAAGCCATCGGAAAAGTAGGATGTTTCGAGGTCTGCAAAATAACCATCTGTAGCGGCGATGACCTCCTCATTTGAGGAAAATCTCTTTCCTCGCAGTGATTCGTATTTAGTTTAGAAAGCAGCTGTCTGCAGTGGTCGTCCCACGTTATAGTCCTAGCGGCAAAAATCGTATTCAGCAATGAGTCAAAACTAGAAGCCATGACCGAAAGAGGCCAATTTGTTAGACGGTGTCCAGCGGAACGCGGTTACGAAACGCATGAAAAAATCTCTTGCATTGCGTTGGATCCTAGCCAGACACTTATCCGAAACGGTCACCCGATTCCGTTTTTGCTCCGGTGTGAGTAAACACGGTACCCATCGCGCCGAAAGCTCTTTCATACCCACAATTTAGTGTAGGATATAATCAACGCGTTCTTCTGAGATGCCTGTTGTCTCTGCTATCTCTTTCAGCTTCAACCGGCGATCGGTTAACATGACATCATGAATCTTGTCGACCATTTCATCGTTCGTACCGGTTTTTGGGCGCCTACCGCGTGTTTCGTCACTTGTACTAATAATGGGGTACATCCGCCATGAACCTCTGGCAAAATATTTCGAATTTCCGTGGCCGTTTTCCCAGCCATCTAGAAGTGTTTTATCACTGCACGGAATTCGATTATCCATTCTTGCGAAACTGCCTCTCTTCACCCTTCGTGCGCCATCTCTTGCCGATTTCGGAAACATTTCAAGTCACCCTCGTAGGATACTGACACGTAATCGCTCTGTACAATAGCATTCGTATCTCTCGACAACACATGGGCTGAAAAGTCCCGGGCCTAACAAAGAATACACGGTTTTTTTGGTTCAAAATTAGCTTTATTCATCAACGTAATCTCCATCATAATACATGGGCTGAAAAGTCTCGGGCCTAACAAAGAAAACATGGTTTCTTTGGTTAAAAATTAGCTTTTTTCATCAACGTAATCTCCATCAACAGCAACGCAATCATTCCAGCGCCGCTCTAACATTTCAATACCACTTTTGTAGAACGATTTATCTTTTGCCTCCAAATAGGCCTCAGTTTCAGCGATAACCTCTTCATTCGTGCGAAATTTCTTACCGGCGAGCATTTTTTTGAGGTCTGCGAACAGCCAGTAGTCGCTGGGAGTCAAATCTGGCGAATACGGTGGATGTGGGAGCAATTCGAAGTTCAATTCATGTAGTTTTGCCATTGTTTTGATTGACTTGTGACACGGTGCGTTGTCTTGATGAAACAAATTTTTTTTCTTTGCCATATGCGGTCGTTTCTTTGCAATTTCGGCCTTCAAACGCTCCAATAACGCTATATAATATTCACTGTTGATGGTATTTCCTTTCTCAAGATAGTCGATGAATATTACACCACGCACATCCCAAATTACAGAGGCCATAACCTTTCGAGCCGATTGTTGTGCTTTCGGGCGCTTTGGACGAGGTTCACCAGTTGCTGTCCACTCAGATGACGATCGTTTTGATTCCGGAGTGAAGTGATGGATCCATGTTTCATCCATTGTCACATATCGACGCAAAAATTCCGGTTTGTTACGTTTAAACATGGCCAAACACTACTCAGAATCATCAACACGTTCTTGTTTTTGGTCAACAGTGAGCAAACGCGGCACCCACTTTGAACAAAGCTTTCTCAATGTCAAATGCTCATGCAATATAAAGCCAATACGCTCTTTTGATATCTTTACGATGTCAGCTAACTCACGCAACTTCACTTTTCGATCATTCAAAACGATTTTGTGGATTTTTTTGATGTTTTCTGGTGTTACCGCCTCATTTGGACGTCCACTGCGTTCTGTATCATCGGTGTCTGTACGACCACGTTTGAAGTCAGCAAACCAACGTTTTATTGTTGTTTCTGATGGAGCGGAGTCCCCATAACGCTTTTCAAGCCATTGCTTCGCTTGAACGGTATTTTTTTCCCATCAAGAAGCAGTGTAAAATTAAAACACGAAATTGTTTTTGATCCATTGTTTTGAAAATAACAAAAGTAGCGTGCGTGACTCTTAGCACAATAACTCACAAACTAATGAATAGAATATCATGAAATTTGAACAGCTGTCTTTTGAAGGTTAGTACTAACTGAGAGAAAGGTGACTGCAATAAAACTAGCGTCATCTATGTGTTAGGCCCGGGTCTTTTCAGCCCATGTGTGACTTGTCTAATCTGTCTCGAACCTTAGGTTTCTGGTCCGGCTGCCGTTACCTTCTCATGAGGAAAACGATAAAACCGAACAGTTGGTTCTATACCATCTGGGAGATTTTCAGATGCGTTATAGCGTTAATTTATACGCTATGCGCCCTTACAATGTCCACACTCGTCGCCCATATGTTGACGAGAGTAGCACTTCGTATCCTGTTTTCGCTACTGGACCTCATCTGCTTCGTCGATATGTATCTGAGATTGCACTGCCAGTACTACACCGACAAAGGCATATTGGTCACGCACCCTCTATTCACGGCGAGGCATTACTTGCGCACCTCCTTCATCATCGACGCGATCTCCTTCATGCCGATCGAGAACCTGCAGCTGGACGAGTACTTCGGTAGACGCCATCGAAACGGCGTGATGATTTGCTCGATGCTCTTCACAAGACTGCTGCTCCTGCATCGGCCGTTGAGCGGCCTCACCTATTTGGAGGCGAAATACAAGGGCAAGCGCTGTCTGGCGGTACATATGGTGAAGTACCTGGTGTTGATCGTTACCGCGATCGCCTTCTGGCAGACGATACAGATGTTACTGCTCTGCCAGATCGAAGACATCAAGCTGTATTGCACCAAAGGAAATTATACCGCCGATTACGATTACGTGGGCACTTTTACGAGGTATTTCTACAGGATTAGTATGATGTTTACGGTCGCTTCTACCGGGGACATAATTGAAAGTGCATATCGTGGCAAGATCATGCTGGTGTGTTTGGTGCCGATGTTCGTGCTACGTTGGACTTTCATGATCTCGATCACTAGCAAGGCGGTAAGTATCACTTGTTTCGTGCGTTTGTTTAGACGGAAGAGGATATTTCTAACAGTTCTGGCGATCTTTGGTGTTAATGGTCCAGGTGTATGCATAAGTTTTTTTTCCGGTTTCTTTGCTAAAAAAGGAACCCGTAACTATCAAGGGAAATTATTTCTTTATTTATTTAAAATATTAGCCATCGAGTTCTACACATTTCACTCATCTTTCAGGTAATTTATGGATATAATGCCAGAAAAATTGCATGCCTTTCGCGGCAAACAATTCATCGAGTCATTTTCCAACAAGTGCTGCTTTGCGAATTGCGTGCCCCATAGATGCGAAGAGAATGTCCCATCCAAGCGATTTCAAGGTGTCTTTCACTGGTTTTGCTGTGTCGTGTAACAAAATCACTTTGCCATATCTTCTGGCCCATTCCAGTCGTGATTTAAATTAATCATTTGTTGGCGATTTGGTCTTAGTGTTGAAGGACCGGCTTCGCCAGGTGAAAGCCACGATTGTTTTCCGCTTCGGGTTTATTTCTTGTGACACATGTAATGCTTCTGCTAATTGCCGTTGAATTAGAGTTGGGCCATAATCCAATAAGTCCTGTAAGTGCTCGTCTTCCTATTTCTATGGTATGTTATCATTTGATTGCAGCAAGTAAGAACGATATAACCACAGACTCAATAAAGGCAACCTCGAACCAACATTTTGATGTTGAAGATTTGGGTGAGTTCCATTTGGGAATCAAGGGGGTCTTAAATGCCTTTAATCTAAACAATGCAAAGGAGTCAAATGTTCCAATTCATATAAGCTATGGAAAGGGTCAAATTTCGAACGACAATTTGCTGTTATCAAAAGCAGAATATCAGCTGCTTGTTGGATGCTTGTTGTATATTCCAGTAAATACACGCCCTGACATTTCAGTTAGTGTTCCGATATTACGAGGTCCTGAAGTTCGTGGAATGGAGGGGATGGAGTGGGGATAGGGGCGCTAGCTAGATGTCATTCTGATTGGCGACGAGTTAAGTTGCAGCCCTATAGCGTCAGTCGTTTACGAATAGTTGCCTGCTAAATAAGTCAATCCGGAAGAAAACTGAAACTATGAAGGAAATTGAACACCGTGCTGTGATAAAGTTCCTTACAAAGCAAGGAAAGAACGCTCAAACCATATTGAATGAAATGGAAACCGTTTATGGGAAACAGTGCCCTAGTAAATCAATGATTTGTAAGTGACATGGTCTTTTTAAACATGGTCGGGAGTCGATTGAAGACGACCCCCGCTCAGGACGGCCAGTTGAAGCCACCACATCAGACATCGTCGAAAAAGTGCAAAAATGTGTACTGCAAGATACCCGTTTGAAGAAAAAACAATTATCTGCATTAGTTGGAGTATCAGATACCACCATTTTGCGTATTCTAAATGACCATCTGGGTATGACAAAAGTCAATGCAAGATGGGTACCGAGAATGCTCACGCCGCTTCAGAAACAGCAGCGGGTCTGTGCGTCCAAACAATTTTTGGATCTGTGTGGAGACAAACCTGCACAGATTTTGGAGCGGATTGTTACTGGAGATGAAACAAGCGTTCATCACTTTCAGCTTGAGTCCAAACAGGAGTCCATGCAATGGCATAAAAAGGGGACACCACTGCCAAAGAAATTCAAAGAGTCAGAATCGGCTGGAAAGTTGATGACTACTGTTGATTGTGAGGGGATATTATTGATTGATTACAAAGAAAAAGGTAGGAGCATAACCGGAGAATATTACGCAGCGATATTAGAAAAATTAAAGGAGGCCATCAAGGAAAAACGTCGAGGAAAATTGACCAAGGGTGTGTTGCTCTTGCAAGACAATGCGCCGGTTCACAAGAGCAAAGTTGCATTGGCTGCTCTACACAAGCATGGCTTTCAATCAATAGTCCATCCACCCTACAGTCCGGACCTGGCACCTAGTGATTTTTATTTGTTCCCCAATTTAAAAAAAGACTTACGTGGAAGAAAGTTTTCCAACGACAATGAGGTGAAGGAGGTAATTTTGGCCCATTTTGAGGCGAAAGATAAAAAATATTTCTATGATGGTTTAGAAAAATTAATTCATAGATCTAATAAATGTATTGTGCTTAAGGGTGATTATATTGAAAAGGAAAAAAGATTTATTGTTTTATTTTATTTAAAACCCTTTCATTCCACGAACTTCTGGAGCTCCCCTCGTAGTACAGAGAACTAGTAAATCACGACAGGAAGATTGGAACGAATTAGAACGAATTCTTAAATATTTAAAGGATACATTACATTTAGAACTTTCATTAAGGAACACATCCAAAGAGGGACAACTTTTATATGGACATGCAGACGCAAACAGGGCGGAAGGTAAAGATGACAGAAAATCGAACAGTTGCTACGGGTTTCTAGTAAATGGAGGTATCGTCAGTTGCGCATGCATCCTCAACGGAGGTGGAATTTATAACTTTATCGGAAGCGCGTAAAGAGACCTTCTGGTTACGTAGGTTGTTGGAAGACATGGATCAGAAAGTTCAGGGTCCAATAACAATTTATGAAAACAACGAAAGCTGTTTACGGATCATTGAAGATGAGAAGCTGTCCGGCCACACCAAACATATTGACACCAGATACCATCTTTTAAAGGACTACGTAACACAAAGGGTAGTAAGATGCAATTTTCTATTTGACGTTCATTCAAATCGTATGGGACCCATTTATCGAGTTTATTGATCTTGCATGTAAAAATATCTGCTGATTGTTTCTTGCGACACATGTAATGCTTCTGTTTGCCATTGAGTTTGAGTTGCGTCGTCATCCAATAACTCCCGAAATTGCTCGTGTTCGCATGTTTGTAGTCTACCAAAGCGCTCACTGTCTTTCACAATGAAATCACCACTTTTAAATTATCGAAAGCATATCTAACACGCTGTAATCGATGGAGCGTGTTCACCATATGTTCCTACCAGCAAACGACGAGTTCCCACAGCCTTTTTCTTTTGATTAAATAAGAAAAGTAATGCGTTCCGCAAATGTTCTTTTTCGGTCAGAAAACATGATCACTGAATGATAGATGAAAGACGCTAGTTTTTGGCGGGCTCAACTTATGCGTGTTTGTACTTTAAATGTCAGGCGTATGTGTTAAATTCTTTTAGTTAAACCGGAAAAAACTTATGCATACTCCTGGTATTGGAAATATTTACTGTAGATATCAAGAAACTAAAAATACACACATTATTTCATCATGTAGACTGTTAATTTCGACAGTGTACCTTCTGCCATCGTCAGAATAACCCTCAGAAGTTGCCTGAACCAACGATTAGTCTGTTTACGTATCTTCTCGCGAACTTATTCTCCATATATCATTCAGATCGGCGGAAATATTGAATTGACCTTGTATCGAGATCGCATGAAATCATACATGGCGTTCCTGAAGGGGGCAGCAGTGAGCGTCGCAGATACACGCTCCATAGCAGACCACTACGAGTACGTCTGGAAGAAATCGCACGGCATGAACATGCATCACGTCCTGAAATACTTCCATCCGCAACTGGAGCAGGACATGGCGTTCAATCTCTACAGCACCACTATGTTGAGGGCATCACTCTTCCAAGGCGAACACTTCAGCCTGTTCCAGGCGCTGACTCCTCTGTTTCATCGCGAATATTACACTAAAGATTCGAACATCATCCAGTGCAACGATGTCCAAAGGAAGATATTCTTCGTACACGAAGGTAAAGGTTGTATTGTATCTGGGAGTTTCAGGGTATGAGGGTGATTTGCATGATTTCCTTTAATTAATTGATTAATAAGTTGATTCCGAATGCGCTACTCAAGTTTCATTTCGCGGAGGTAATTTGGTCCGAATTTTGCATTGAAACAATTAAAAAATTAAACAGACAATGGGACATGATAACTTACGCAGCTTCCTAGTTAGATATTGCGCAAACGTCTCTGCTAAACCATTACGCCATCTATTCAATCTATCTTTAACAACTTGTGTTTTTCCAAATTGCTGGAAAACAACTAAAATCATTCCTATTCATAAAAAAGGAAGTGTTAATTCTATTGAAAATTATCTCTCAATAGCGACCATTAATAACTTTGCCAAAGCATTTGAAATATGTCTTTATCATTGCATATAACCACAAATCCGACCATCCCTACCAGAATATCAGCATGGTTTTGTACTTTCGGAATATTTAGACACTAATTAACGTCGATGTTGTATATACGACTTCTCTAAAGTATTTAATCGAATTAATCATGGACTATTGCTGGATAAACTTGCAGCCATTTGGGTTTGTTCCACGTCTAACATCACTATTCTAGATGTACCTGTTAAATAGAAAACAGTATGTGCGTTGTAATGGCTATCAATCAGACTTCTTTATACCTACCTGGGGAGTTCCTCAGGGAAGCAATCCAGGTTCTTTGCTCTTCCTATTGTAGATAGAGAGGTAGATAGTTTATTTAGCCAACAAAAGCTATACAATAACACAGAACAAATAACTTCAATACACAATCACTTACAGTGCTCAATAATATGTATGTACAAATGCTTTTTAAAGGTACTAATATTATTAGTTTTAATTTCGTATGGTAAACCATTATATAACATAAGACCACTTACAAATATGTTTTTAGAAGTCTGGGTTCTATGAAAGGGAGCAATATAAAAGTCGTTATAGTTTCTAGTGTTGTAAGCATGAGTATCATGGACGGTTTTCAATTTTTCACCAAGGTAATTTGGAAGTAAATTATTTTTCATTTTATGTATAAATACTAGACTTTTAAATAAAATTCTTTGGCGGACATTCATTAAATTAAGCGTGAGTAACATATCTTTAACTGGGGTATATCTGTTACATTTTAAAATTATTCTCATGGCTCTATTTTGTATTTTTTATATTTGCTGGATTTCATTCTTATTTAAATTAAAAAGTACTGTTGCACAAAATTCTATATGTGGTGCAACTACAGATTTATAAACAAGCATTTTTATATACAGCGATAAATGTTTGCAAGTTCTACTCGTAAACCCTACTTTTTTTTGACATTTTATTCATAATATGTTTTGCATGATCTTCGAATAGCAAATGTTTATCAACGGTAACTCCCAAGTACTTAATGTAGTCTACCCTTTCTAAATCACTGTTCTCAATTTTTATTCTAATACTAGCTATATCTATATTATTCAACTTATGCATGCTACCTATAACCATATATTTTGATTTGATGAGATTAATGCTTAGTTTATTTATACACGGCCATTGATATAATATCGTAAGTTCATAGTCTTCATCATATCGCCCACACTACTACCACTTATGTATAACATAGTATAATCCGCAAACATACATATATTGCAACCTTCCACTAACAACAATAAATTATTAACATATATGTTAAACAATAAGGGACCTAACACCGTGCTTTGTGGAACACCATTGTTTGTATTTAAACTATTACATATCCTATTATTATACTTCACTTTTTCAGTTCTATTATTTAAATATGAATCAAAGCAGTCCTTAACTTTGTCACAAATACCATACATTTCTAATTTCTTTATTAATAGTTTTCTATCAATAGTTTCAAATGTCCTACGGAAGTCCAAAAACACAGCTATCACAACATTTCTCTTATCCATTTCATGCAACCACTTGTGACGTATATCCACAATAACAGTTTCACATGAATGACCTTTTCTAAATCCTGATTGATTATGATGAATCACATTGTTTCGCTCACAAAAATCATATAATTGGTCTTTTACGCACAGTTCCAGAACTTTTTCGTAACTTGGTACAGTATTAATAGGCCTGAATTCCTCACATACTTTCGTCCCTGCCACTTTGGGAATTGGAAGAATGTACGATGTTTTCCAGTTTTCCGGAAACGTACCTGTATCGAGTGAAGCATTCACTATGTCAAGGATTCTATTTGCAGACATCTGAACAGCATCCTTAATAATTTTGGTCGTTAGTTCATCACCAGTTACGTCTCCTGTATTTTTCAACGTGTTAATTATAGCTTTTATACCATTCAAAGTTATACTGCGAAATTTTTAAAATTTATTATAGTTTTTTTCCTGTATGCATATAGGTTTCGTAACTGTTATATTTGGTATATTTTGGACTATATCATCTATGCTTTTTAAAAAATATTTGTTGAAATTTTGTGCAATTTCTAAATCATCTCTCACCTCGGTATTATCAAAAACTACGTACGTATTGGCGGAACCATTTTTTTAGGCAAAAGTGTTTTTAAAGTTTTTCATAATTCAACAGGTCTATGTTTATTTTCATCTAGTAATAACCTATAGTATTTTTCTTTGCTATTACGTAGCATAGTGACTACTCTGTTTCTATGAAACCTGTACTCTTCCCAGTTTATGACGTTGTTAGTAAACATAGCTATTTTATATTTTTCATCACGTGTGCGCATTTCTTTTATAATTTCTGAAGTTATCCACTTATTTATGCAATTATTACGTAACAGCATCTGTTGTTTTGGACACATAGTGTTAATATAATAATCAATGATCTTTGTGACATCTTGAAATGAGAAAAGTTGTTATTTGTAGATGATCTGAAATTGTATTATCGAATTCGAACAAATGAAGACTGCACGTTTCTGCAACAATAAATCACTGCTCTCTCCTTGTGGTGGATGTGTCCGAGTGTAACATCCTTACATGCACTACTAACCCCATTATAACAGGTTATTGTTTTAACAACATTCCTGTAAGTCGTTGCACGCCTGTTAAGGACGGGTATAACATTCGATGCTAAATTATCTTTTATAGAACATATTTTAAATATCGTTAAATACTCTCTGAAGATCTTAGGATTCATTATAACAAATAGCCGGTCATTTAACTCTCTGGAAACAATAATCATGTTCTGTTTTGCATTTGTACGCTCTTAGCTGGAATACGGATCACTAATATGCTCACCAATTTGTGTAAGGCATATTAATATGTTGTGGGCTGTTCAAAGAAAATTTTTAAAGTACTTGTATTTCAGACAATCTGGTTTGTATCCTCCTCAAGGATAGAATCATGAGGTATTGTTGTAGATATTTGGCTTCATGTCACTATATAGTCGGCGAAATCAAGCTGGTATTAAAATTCTCCACAATTTACTTCATTCTAATATCGATGCATCTCAACTCTTATGCAGGGTTTATTGTCTGCATGCAAAAGCAACACTTTTTTAAGATCTATACTCTTAACCGACATGAATCTAACAACCTGGATATTAATGTTAGTTCCCTTTCTAGTTTATTACAGGGAATTTACTCATTAAGTTATCTCTATAATTTAGTTATATGTATATTCATAATTTATGTTTTGAATTTTCCACGTTGTTCTCAGTCTGGCACTGAAACTTCACCCACTTGGCCGAGACTATTTATGACGAGGTTTCATTGTATGTGTACATGACACATGGGCTGAAAAGTCCCGGGCCTAACAAAGAAAACACGGTTTTCTTGGTTCAAAATTAGCTTTATTCATCAACGTAATCTCCATCAAGAGCAACGCAATCATTCCAGCGCCGCTCTAACATTTCAATACCACTTTTGTAGAACGATTTATCATTTGCCTCAAAATAGGCCTCAGTTTCAGCGATAACCTCTTCATTCGTGCGAAATTTCTTACCCGCGAGCATTTTTTTGAGGTCTGCGAACAGCCAGTAGTCGCTGGGAGCCAAATCTGGCGAATACGGTGGATGTGGGAGCAATTCGAAGTTCAATTCACGTAGTTCTGCCATTGTTTTGATTGACTTGTGACACGGTGCGTTGTCTTGATGAAACAAAATTTTTTCTTTGCCATATGCGGTCGTTTCTTTGCAATTTCGGCCTTCAAACGCTCCAATAACGCTATATAATATTCACCGTTGATGGTATTTCCTTTCTGAAGATAGTCGATGAATATTACACCACGCACATCCCAAAATACCGAGGCCATAACCTTTCCAGCCGATTGTAGCGCTTTCGGGCGCTTTGGACGAGTTTCACCAGTTACTGTCCACTCAGATGACAATCGTTTTGATTCCGGAGTGAAGTGATGGATCCATGTTTCATTCATTGTCACATATCGACGCAAAAATTCCGGTTTGTTACGTTTAAACATGGCCAAACACTGCTCAGAATCATCAACACGTTCTTGTTTTTTGGTCAACAGTGAGCAAACGCGCCACCCACTTTGAACAGAGCTTTCTCATAATCAAATGCTCATGCAATATAAAGCCAATACTTTCTTTTGATATCTTTACGATGTCAGCTAACTCACGTAACTTCACTTTTCGATCATTCAAAACGATTTTGTGGATTTTTTGATGTTTTCTTGTGTTACCGCCTCATTTGGACGTCCACTGCGTTCTGCATCTTCGGTGTCTCTACGACCACGTTTGAAGTCAGCAAACCAACGTTTTTATTGTTGTTTCTGATGGAGCGGAGTCCCCATAACACTTTTCAAGCCATTGCTTCGCTTGAACGGTATTTTTTCCCATCAAGAAGCAGTGTAAAATTAAAACACGAAATTGTTTTTGATCCATTGTTTTGAAAATAACAAACGTAGCGTGACTCTTAGCACAATAACTGACAAACTAATGAATAGAATATCATGAAATTTTAACAGCTGTCTTTTGAAGGTTAGTACTAACTGAGAGAAAGGTGACTGCAATAAAACTAGCGTCATCTATGTGTTAGGCCCGGGACTTTTCAGCCCATGTGTTACATCCTTATTTTCACTAGGTTCGGTAGGAATCTACATCGCCAGCTCGCAAGTCTGCGTTCTCGAGATAGGCGGAATGTTCGGCTGCTTCGATAAGATGGGTATAACGCGACAGACGTTGACAGCGATAGCGAAGATACACTCTACGGTCTTGACCGTCGACAGTACTCTGTTCTATAAGACGTTGCAATCGTTCCCGAGGGCGATGGAGCGGCTGACGAGAGCGAATTCTTTCAATTACGAATACATGAAGGAAACTTTAAAGGTCGTTCGAACCAGCAGCACTGAGACGAACATGTCTTCGCACGGATTATATGACAGTTACAAACCCTACTTCGACAAGATCTACTTCATGGAGGATGGACCGAGGTAAACTCAGATTAGTTTCGGTCAAAATCAATTCTGTAAACTAACCTCCTTACTCCTATTTCGAAAGTCCTACATATACCTGCTAATTAAAAAAAAGATTCCATTCTCGTTATATATACAAAATATTTTAAAATTTTTAAATTAGACTAATATTTTGTCGATCCACCTTTACTTGCGTGAAGTGCTGCGAGTCGTCGTGGTATAGAATCTATTAAATGATTAATGGTGTCTTCTGGAATATTTAACCACTCTTCTGTAACAGCTGTCACAAGTTCTTCCTTATTGCTGAGTTTTCGGGGTCGTTTCGCCATATTTGTGTGGATTATGTGCCAAACATTCTCTATCGGATTCATGTCTGGTGATTGGCCTGGCCATGGTAAAATCCGAATCCTCTGTTCCTCTTTCCATGTGGTTGTTGTTCTTGCTTTGTGGCAGGGTGTTCCATCCTCCATAAAAGTGGCGTCTTCTTTAAATAAAATGGCGTTGTCGAATATCGGTAGTAGTCCTTCTGTTAATATTTGGATATATTTTGCTGCATTTATATTTCCGTCGCAGATTACTAATTGCGATCTTCCACCATACCATATCGCGCCCCACACCATGATGTTCACACCGCCGTATTTCACCGTCTGATGCAAAAATTTGTCGTCCAGTTGCTGTGACGAACGTCTCCATACCCACGTACGACCACTATCACTGAATTGGCAGTATCTCCTTTCGTCTGAAAAAATGACAGACCGCCAAAACTTTCGATTGCCCAAGCCATTCGGCGCAGGTTTTGAAACGCCGTAAGGAGAGGTTTTTTCTTTGCCACCCTTTTACACATCCCCACGCTGTGTAGGTATCGCAGAACGGTGCACTGACTTTTCTGTGAAGTTGCCGCAAACTCAGCTGTACTTTTTCGCGGTTCTCTTAACACTCCGCGCACAAGCAGCCTTTTACTTCTTTGAGAAGGTCCGGCACGACCTGGTCTCGACTCCACTGTTGTTTTTTCCTTGCGTTTAAATTGTGTAATCACATGGTTAACTGTGGACAACGGAATATTTAAAAATTTACTTATTTCACGTTGCGAAGCGCCGCGTTCACTCTGGCCAACGATGCGACACCCCGGGTGAAGTCGCTAATATCACTCGAACCTTGTAAGCGAGGCATAGTTGTAACGATACTAAACTATGACGAATTCCTTCCGATACGTCTACCCCTAATGACAAGAGAAAGCTCTTAATTCGTTCTTAGAATTTAGCTGTTTACATACTTATACCGCTTTACCTGGAGTCATAAGAATGTTTCTCCAAACACTTTTTTATTAGATACCCCCGAACATAGGTAACAGCATTTACTGCTGGAAGATCCAAGTTTCTATAGTCTCTTGACCCTATAAAGATTTCTTCGTTTTTAATAATTGGCACAAAAGGCAAATGTATCTGTATTTGTGAGTTATTTAACTGTAGTCGGTTCAGTACGCTATCCAAACACACTATATCCTTCATTGTTTAAAGAATTTACATTACAGTTGTGCACGGCACAAATATGGGGGTTTGCGCCCTTCTTTCCACTATTACAATCACTTCTAATTTCTGTCTTATAGTCTAAATAAATAAATAAACAATAACAATGAAGTACAAAAGAAAAATGAGAACGAAATAACTCATATATATTGTAACATATATTGTAACTCAAACACTTTTCAAACTCTACGACAGAACGTGAATTCTGCCAAATACTGGTACATTAACCGACTAATAATGACAAGGTTAATAAATACGGTAAATACGATGAAGTTGTTTTGTTGTTCTCTCATATTATTTTCAATACGGCGATTACGCGCAGACGTATTGAAAAAACGCTACAGGAAGTTTGGAAATTGTCCTTTCTGTTATTCTGCTGTTTAAGTGACACTTTAGGTATTTTCCTTACACTGGATTCCTCTTAATGATTTAAGTGACGTTTATCTTTTAACGGTAACCGGTGCAAACGGGCCATAGTGGGGAAAACACGCAGTCACATTCTGGGTATCTCTGCCGCTCATCCTTTACTTGGAGGTTGACAAAAGAAACCCCTCGTATCTTTATTACTAGGTAACATAGTTAGAATAATTACCAATCTGGTAATAAATTTCATATTTTTCTTCATACGAATAATTATTATATTAAATAGACAAATAAACTTTTATTTTTTTCATATAGTTTTAACACGTAAACATGTTCTTTTCAGATATACCACCCTAAACTATCTAGTCAGTGTCCATCTCTACCCTTTGGGTTCCATGTTCGTTCTAGGGGCCAGTTTCGTAAATCTGCAGCACGCACAATTACCCGAGGTTCTCGGCATTATTTACACTTTGGACGTTATCCATTTAGCGATGATGATACTCAAACTGAACAAGATGTATCTAGATCCAGTCTCCGGACGTTTGGTAAGAGATCCTTACGTCATTCGGAAAAGCTACGCGAGAACGACATTTTGGCTTGATTTCCTCACCATCATCCCGTTCGACATCATGTCGCAATCGTTCACGCCGAATGCTTTCGTGCATAACCTATGCCGTCTGAATAGGAGCGCCCGATTCATAGCCTTGGTCATCTATTACTATCAATGCGAAGAAAGGTTGACCATGAAGAAGCACCTGAAATGGACGTACATGATCTACTCAAACTTGTTTCTTATCGAGTTATTCGCTTGCGGATGGTAAGTTTTAATGAAAACAGTTTCCACTGTATAAAATGAATTTCACTACTATCTCTTACGCTAAAGCTATATCGAAACACTATAGAAAATGGATAAATAGTCTAGGCAGAGTGAGGCTTCCCCCTCTTTGCCGAGACTAGTTATATATAACACATGGGCTGAAAAGTCCCGGGCCTAACACATAGATGACGCTAGTTTTATTGCAGTCACCTTTCTCTCAGTTAGTACTAACCTTCAAAAGACAGCTGTTAAAATTTCATGATATTCTATTCATTAGTTTGTGAGTTACTGTGCTAAGAGTCACGCTACTTTTGTTATTTTCAAAACAATGGATCAAAAACAATTTCGTGTTTTAATTTTACACTGCTTCTTGATGGGAAAAAATACCGTTCGAGCGAAGCAATGGCTTGAAGAGTGTTATGGGGCTCCGCTTCATCAGAAACAACAATAAAACGTTGGTTTGCTGACTTCAAACGTGGTCGTAGAGACACCGATGATGCAGAACGCAGTGGATGTCCAAATGAGGCGGTAATACCAGAAAACATGAAAAAAATCCACAAAATCGTTTTGAATGATCGAAAAGTGAAGTTGCGTGAGTCAGCTGACATCGTAAAGATATCAATAGAACGCATTGGCTTTATATTGCATGAGCATTTGACTATGAGAAAGCTCTGTTCAAAGTGGGTGCCGCGTTTGCTCACTGACAATGGATGAAACATGGATCCATCACTTCACTCCGGAATCAAAACGATCGTCATCTGAGTGGACAGCAACTGGTGAACCTCGTCCAAAGCGCCCGAAAGCACAACAATCGACTGGAAAGGTTATGGCCTCGGTATTTTGGGTTGTGCGTGGTGTAATATTCATCGACTATCTTGAGAAAGGAAATACTATCAACAGTGAATATTATATAGCGTTATTGGAGCGTTTGAAGGCCGAAATTGCAAAGAAACGACCGCATATGGCAAAGAAAAAAAATTATTTCATCAAGACAACGCACCGTGTCACAAGTCAATCAAAACAATGGCAAAACTACATGAATTGAACTTCGAATTGCTCCCACATCCACCGTATTCGCCAGATTTGGCTCCCAGCGACTACTGGCTGTTCGCAGACCTCAAAAAAATGCTCGCCGGTAAGAAATTTCGCACAAATGAAGAGGTTATCGCTGAAACTGAGGCCTATTTTGAGGCAAAAGATAAATCGTTCTACAAAAGTGGTATTGAAATGTTAGAGCGGCGCTGGAATGATTGCGTTGCTCTTGATGGAGATTACGTTGATGAATAAAGCTAATTTTGAACCAAAAAAACCGTGTTTTCTTTGTTAGACCCGGGACTTTTCAGCCCATGTGTTATGTTGTGACGGATGTTTTCGTGGTCACCGTATGTGAAATAATATATCCGGGTTTCTAGCTGCATGTGCTGTTGGTCCTGAAAGGGACCCTTTCGACGAGATCTCACTCATCTTCTTCATCGGAAATGAATTTGTTCATTCACTTCACAACAATGAACTTATACTATACATGCGCACACTACAGTGCCGTAGCTATGTAATTCTATCTTGACTCCAATGATTGCCAAATATACATATATTTGAAAGCACTAGTTCCATTTCTTCACCAGTTAACATTTAAAAAGGACCAACCGGCGAATATTTTTAGTGAAAGCACCAACAGTACTGAAATAACCAACATAAGCAGCTATATCATAAACATATTGGTTTCCTATAGCACAATCGCGACGATGCCCCTTTAGTAGATTTTCCTTTCAGGTTACTGGTAGCCTGCCCCGAAAGCAAATGCAAGTACAATGCGAAAAGGGTGAGTTTCAGCGAACTGGCGGTGGTCCGAGAGAACGACACCTTCTCATCAGTCCTGTTGGCGTACCTGTTCATCGTGAACATGTATACCGGTTCCTGTTCGATTAAATCTTCTCCGATCTTCGTGAAGGAAATCATCGTCGCTTGCATTATAGCACTGATCACTCAGTATATCACGACGAACTTGTGCAGCGCGTACACTAGCATGGTATTGGTCGATCAATTCAATTTTAGCCGGTATGAAGTGCGACACAACAGATTGTCGACGTATCTCCAGGTGGGCAACATTATTTTTGATTGTGACGTGATCGTAAATTGTATTTTGCCTATATAGGAGTCTGTACATAAACTTGGGGGCGCGCCCATGCGATTTTTCTACTAGATTTTTTTCTATGCTACGTTATTGTGCGTTTTATATGCTAATACAGTAAATGCTCGCGGCAGTGGAAACCTCCCGGTCATGTAAAAAGATAATTGTTACTATAGGATCAAATAGAACGCCCGCTAATGTAAACAAGCTTGCACCACGTACAATTCGATAATGTAAACAGTTTAGGGTACCGGCTATTTCCCGATTTACGTGCGTAATCGAATCCATCAAAAGAATGTTTACGTAAACGTTTTCAGCGCCGGCACCGGTTGTTCCACGATTTATGTATTGGGATTACTGTAAGCGTTGGTGCTCAAGCCTCTCGTGAAATAAAGTAGTGCGCAGCTAAAATTACGCCAGAACAAACATGACAAAATCATCGACGAGATTAAAAAAGGTGCGGGGGTGACTCAATTTGTTTATAAATAAAATAAGGCTCGTTAACGTAAACTTTCAGTTATGTGAACAGTGCTTGGCTGATATCTTTCACATAATCGAGCGCCTACTGTATTTTCAATAGAAAAACCCTTTTAGGTAATGGAAAGTATTTTAAACTTAACAAGCCAAAAGCATCTGCCCCCAAATTTCCAACATAATTAATCCTTTTCTTGGTCATATTATATAATTAGTTTTGCGTTGAACACCTTTCCCTTAATATGACCTTAAAATTTATACTTTTAGGCTCGTAATCTCTCGCCATTACTATACTCGAAAGTCACCAGCTACTGTCTTCGCCTGTGGCAGTGGCAACGTGGCGATTGGCTACCGGAAATGATCAAGGAATGTCCCAGCTCGCTGAAGCAGAACATCATGCAGCTACTCTACGGCAAGAACCTATCGAATCACTTCCTCTTCCACGACACGCACAAGGATTTTCTTAGGCAATTGGTCGCGCATCTCGAGCGCTTCGTCTTCACGCCGGGCGAGTCCATCGTCGAAATGGGCGACTCCGACTGTAGCATGTACTTCATAAACAAGGGCGAGGTGAACGTGCTCGAGATCACGGGCAAGACCGAGAAAAAGATGGTGCAATTGACTTCCGGGATGTCGTTCGGCGAAGTCCAAGGCTTATTCTGCAAGTCGCATCAGTATTCGTACAGGGCCGGCACGGTTTGCGAGATTCTCGTATTGAAGAAGGATAACTGGAACTATTTGTTGAAGTGGTTTCCGGCTTCGCTCGAGGAAATCAAAGCTAAAGCTCGTTTGCACAATCTCGGTGAAGATACTGATGTTGTGGAAGGGAACGATCTTCTTTGAGGGATTTACCGTTTTGATTTGTTAGTTTTAATTATTTAAAGTTGGTGAGCATGAAATTCGTTACGTTGGCAACGTGGGATATTTGTTAGTTGTATTACCAATAGAATTGGAATGGAGGTCCTATTATAATATAAACTGATAATTAGATACTGTGATGATTATTAATTTGTTGTAAGAATTTCAACATTGTTCCTATTAATTTTTATTTTACTGTAATCTTTTTTAAATAATGTTTTTGCACAAATAAAATGTTCTCGAAAAAGAATATAGTCAATTAGAAAACTTCAAAAGTGTTCTTATTTCATCTTAAATAGAGATTTACATTTACTACAAACGAAATAGTAATGGCTCCCATTCACTAGGTTGCGCTCGAATTTATACTTATTTTATATATTTCTTGTTATTAATTTTTGTTAATTGTTCCAAATTCTTTTTTAATAGTCGCATAAAGAAATTAATATAAATTTTAAAACTAAACGATATAAGAGCTTTTTAACTTCCTTCTCTGTCAAAATTTTTTAGACAGCCAGTGACAGTTAAATGACGTTTACAAAATCAACAAGAAATGGCTGGGACAATATTATCCTACGAAGGTACTTAAAATAACAACACATATTCAATTTACAACCTTACATATTAACTAAAACTAACGCAGAAACCGAACAAATATAAAAGAAAATAATCTCACTTTTTAGATTTAAGAAAACAAGCTAGACATCTCGAAAACGACATAGACTTAAAACTAGTAGCATTCAGTAAATTAGGAGCTGGTATCAACACTCCCCATTCACACAATGCCCCCGATACCGTACCCTTGCTCTCAGAGGAGGATACATTCGAAGCGATGGGTTTAGAAATAGAACAATTACTAGGAAAAGTACGGTTGAATCACTCTGCGATTCCCTTCTAATCAATTAATTCCTCCATTTTTTTACAGTTGACGCAGATAAATGAAAGGATGTCCGAACAGCCAGTCTCCGGTGCAGCTATGTTACATATCTTGCGCAGGCACAAAGATATCCTAGCTGACTTATCGAGGGACTTCCGAAAGATCAATTCGCAACATCTAGTTAGACGCGAAAGGGAGCAATTACTGCGATCGAATAAACAGGATAATTTCCGACCGGAAGGTGTAAATAGACGGGAGCAATATACGTTAAAGGAAAGTACTCATTTATACAAGTAAGTTTTATTTTAACGATTATATAATCGTAACCTATAATTTTGACTTATAACATTGTAGCTCTGACAGACTTGTAAATGATCAAATATCGATTGCTATGGAAACTAGGGAACATCTTACGAATCAAAGGCAAACATTCAAAAAGATGCAGACGAGGTTCAATGATATATCGAATAGGTTTCCGATGCTGAACAGCTTGATACAGAGGATTAATATTAGGAAAAGACGAGATTCTATAATTATCGGATTGGTAGTTGCGGTATGTACCATCTTGTCGTTGCTATATGTGTTTCATTAATGTTGGATATTGCGTGTTAAAACAATTGATTCGAGTGAATAATTAAGTACAATTATTCGACACATATTACATACCAAAACTCATCCCTTAGTTTTTCACAGATTTAGTTAATGTTAGCAAACTATGAAAACTATATTTTATTATTGTATTTAACGTATATATACATGAAAGAATGGCAATTTCTACATTTAGGATGTGATATTTAGTGTATAAGGTCTAAAAATTGGCTATCTTGTATTTCGAGCATTTGTTTAGTACCATTTTGTTTAAATTTAGGAATAATTTGTTACGTCATGAAATGGAATAATGTATTTTAATAATTTTTGGATCTTATATATTGCGTATATTGTAACGATTATGGTATCTGTTAGGTATTTCTAATAAATTTAATTTTATATACGAAAATTTGTTTTATTTGTGTTGTAAATGGGGCATGGTATATTTTGGGTTTCCCGCGTGTGATTGTCATAATTTAAAAGGAGTCGGTAAAGTAGGTTGTGAGGAGAAAAATGTATAACAGAAAATTTACTTTGGGTATTTATTTTGAGGAATACAATACAAATATTATTTCTTTCTGGGTTGAAACCAGGTATATTTATATGTCTCTTTCTGATCAAAGAAACCATTTACTATTATCGTTAATTTTAGATCCATTGTGATTAAGTGTTCGTTTATAGATGACTAGTTTCTAACGTTTTTTTGCAACATTTTGTGTAATGCAATGGACATTTCTGTTGTTGCCCTCTTATCTTTATTCACTCCGCTATATAAGTAAAGTGAATATAGTTGTCGCAGAATTCATTTCAATTTCCTTTCTTCTTGGTTTCACTTAGCACTGCTATGTCGATATTATAGTCTTCTAATACCTCAAAAACCCTTTGGCCTTTAGTGCTAATACCTTGTACATTGCAGCGTCCGAAAATCATTGTCCTTTTCCTTTCCTTATCTCGTCGTCGAGTTTTCGTTTGGATCCGAGGCTTGTTATCGGGGTTTTTAGCAGATAATGCCTAGTTTTTATGAAGGATGAGGAGCAGGCCCGTTGCTTAAACCCCCAACCTGGAGGACCAGAGAAATTTCTGTAACGGCTCTCCACACTACTCTAGTAATTGATTTGCTGGCAGAGCTGAATGTTGTTTGGTTTAGTTGACTTTTCGTAGTCCTTACAAAAATATGCCTATCGGCCCATCCTATCAGCCACTTTCTCTCCTCCTTTCTCAACCAGGCGTCCCAAGCCTATGACAGAGTTAGGATGTCATTATACAGTTACAGGAGCAGGCTTGTCGCTTCAACCCCCCAACCTGGAAGGACCAGGTTTAGAAATGGAAGCCCGCTAATAGAAGGAAAAAATGAAGACCCAGAAGGACTTAAAAAGGGAATTAAATAGACCCTCTTGGAGATTGGGATGTTGTAGATGGCAGAATTAGCTACTTACAAACCCCCATAATAAATAAAAACAATACAATTTTTAAGAAGTATTTTAAACACTTATATTGTAATGTTATCTCTTAGCGACATCTATAGATTTTCGTCTACAGTTTAACATTACAGATATCTACTTTAGGGATAATAAGAAATAATTAACCATAACATCTTGAAACTACCGTTAAGTCTTAATCAAAAAGAACATCGAAAGATAATGTTTTATAAAGACAGGTTTAATGTCCCCATCTAAATCAATTGCAAATATCGACCTAACACAGAGATTGCAATCACTCCCAGTTAGTTCGCGATTCTCATGACGACGGTTGTAGATGGCGTCGCGTACCAAAACAACGTTCCTCGCCAATGTTTTGAAAGGTTAACGGTAAAAGCAAGGTTGAATGGGTGCAAAATAGCAATGAAAAACGACAACATGCGGCCCGACAACAAGTCCGAGTCGTTCACCTTTCACAAGTCGGTGTTCTCGTCGAATTCCAACGGACATTCGCGCCTTCAATGCCGAATAAAATTGCAAGAACGGTTCGAAAAGGACGGCGACGCGAACTCAAACGGCGGAGGTAGTAAGAACGATCGCAGTGTTTTATCGGTTTTATCGCTGAACGATACGAGGAAGGCTTTTAGAAACGGCGCCGAGAAGATATCGAAGACGATCAGCAACGTTAGGATTAGTTTAGGCAATTTTTCGCAGGTGAGAAGTGCTTTGGAACGGTGTAGATGTATTGGGGTTATGTATGGGAAAAGTCGATAGCAGCCCACGGAATGCATTTGTAATTGTAATTTTTTTTTTCGCTTCTCTAGTTTAATCAATTCTTTAAGTTAAATCAATGTCCTTGCATGTAGGCGTAATGTAAGTAGGTTAAGCCGGCTTTGGCATGTTAGAAATGAGGATATATTTAATTTAATTCTTTTCAAATTAACACGTTTTTGTTAACATCTCTTTTTAGGATTTAATTTATTTATTTATCGGTTGATAACATCACCCTTGTGAATTGTAATTAACACTTGGTTTTTGTACTTCATTGCAGTCCTAATTAAACTGATAAATTTTCCCTAATATTTCGTAGGCATAAAATGCAGGCTTTTAGGCTTTATGAATATTTAACTGGCTTTCAAAAGTAGACCCGCGGGCCGTATATAGCTTGATAAGTAGGACCTACCTCTGAGTTAATGGGATATAATGACTATCCAGTGAACACGTAAATTTATTAGTATTTTCGTTGAAATGATGCGATTATTGGAAAATAAACAAGGCCTATTCTTTACGTCTTTTTTAATATTTAATAGTTCCTAGTTGATTTGTGCATTTCTTTTTTAAGGTAATAATTTGGATTGGTAATAGAATTTAAGCATGATTGCATTGTGTAATTGGTTAAGCTGCATGTCTTATTTTTTTAGTTTGTTATGTTTATTCAATAACTTCATTCGCTTTATGGATTAATCAAATTGAATAAAATTTGGCCTTAATAACATAACGTTATTCAACACTTCTAAAATATTGAAAGAGATGTGAAGGTACTAATAGAGTCTGTCAATAGAAATCTCAAACGGGGTGTATGCTAGAGAAAAGGGAATTGGACAATATCGGGTTGACTAGATGCAGTTTTTATTTTTGGTTAAATCTCCGTAAAAAAATCTGGAATTGAAGGTGGCAATCGATGTCAGAAAAATATACTCTTGAGATTCGCCATTACAATCTATGCATATCCAACTTTGATTGTTTATAGAAGCAGTTGAAAAAATATTGCCATTTTCATGCACCTCTACAAGATTTTGTATTATCATCTAGGGATCTAGACAAGCCCTTGTGAAAAAAAAAATTAATTAATAAAAGTAATTAATAGTGGGGGACGATGTCCCAAAAGTATTTTTAGGATATATTACGATAAAAACTGCAATTAGTTAGTCTAGTACTGTCTAGCTCCCTTTCTTCTGGGATATTCTTCTTCTTATTGTCCGGATGTTGGCGATCATATTCGTTCGCTGCTGTATGGAATAGTCCTGTTGTTGTTACTGAAAACCGCGTCCTGAGATTCTTGAGCAGGAATCTTCTCTAGTAAACCGTATCTTCTTTCTTTCTTGCCTCAATGTATGACCGAGATACTCAAGTTTGTAAGCTTTGATCGTTGATTAACTCGGCGTCTTTCTCCATTCTACGGCAGACTTCTTCATTGAATATATGTTCTGGCCATGAAATTTTTAAAATTTCACATAATTGCTTCGGTGGCGGCCCATCATTCTACTCCATATAGTAAGACAGAAAAGACATAGCAACGGAGGAGTCTTATTTTTGTAGTTAGTAAGAGATCGGTTTTTAAAAACTGGCGCCATTTTGAAGAACGTCTCTCGCTTCCTCTATCCTTCGACGAATCTCTTGTAGGTAGTCCCATTGGTCGCTGAGTGTAGTTCCAGGTTTGTGTATTTATTGGCTCTCTGAATTTGTTGTTGATTTAGCGTAAGGGGTTCGTATGACATTTTACTATTATTTATAACCTTATATTTCGTTTCACTGACACTCAACTGACGTTCTTCACTCTAGTCATCAGTTGTTGAAGTGCTTTCAGACTATCTGCCATAATAACAGTATCGTAAGTTGGGATATACTTTTTTTATTTAAAATTTCTATTGGTAGAATCTATCGTTAATTTTACCTGGGTATTATTAAGCCTAGAGGATGGATTTAAATATGGAAAAGTTGTTAAATTTTAAGGTTATTATTGGATCTCGAGAGGACAACTGACTCTTTCGTTCTTTATGGTCATCAACCTATATACATATAAAATAGCATGTTGATGAAAGATAGTAGACAATACAATAAGATTCTTCAATTAATTCGGCAATTCTTATCACAGTGCGATAAGAAACATCTTCTTTTATGTTGTTTTTCTTACCTATAACAACGATTACAACATTTCCTTTCACACGATAAGATAAAATTTAACGATATAGTACTATAGAAAGATGTTTATTTTAATTTCCGAACACCGTAAGTACGTTATCTTCTCTGTACGATACTTGGAGATACCCGAATTCATAGATAAAGCTGCCAAATTGGTCGGGATACAAAGCTTTGTGTATCGTCTCTGTAATAAAAAAAATGAAGTTGAATTTCTCCAACGATTAGGGAAATTATACAAAGTAACAGTCAATTGCATCGCTGTCAGTGTAGCGATTGTAAAATATTTAGATTTGGAATAGGAATATGTAACACATGGGTTGAAAAGTCCCGGGCCTAACAAAGAAAACACGGTTTTTTTTGGTTCAAAATTTGCTTTATTCATCAACGTAATCTCCATCAAGAGCAACGCAATCATTCCACCGCCGCTCTAACATTTCAATACCACTTTTGTAAAACGATTTATCTTTTGCCTCAAAATAGGCCTCAGTTTCAGCGATAACCTCTTCATTCGTGCGAAATTTCTTGCCGGCGAGCATTTTTTTGAGGTCTGCGAACATCCAGTAGTCGCTGGGAGCCAAATCTGGCGAATACGGTGGATGTGGGAGCAATTCGAAGTTCAATTCATGTAGTTTTGTCATTGTTTTGATTTACTTGTGACACGGTGCGTTGCCTTGATGAAACAAAATTTTTTTTTTGCCATATGCGGTCGTTTCTTTGCAATTTCGGCCTTCAAACGCTCCAATAACGCTATATAATATTCACTGTGGTATTTCCTTTCTCAAGATAGTCGATGAATATTACACCACGCACATTCCAAAATACCGAGGCCATAACCTTTCCAGCCGATTGTTGTGCTTTCGGGCGCTTTGGACGAGGTTCACCAGTTGCTGTCCACTCAGATGACGATCGTTTTGATTCAGGAGTGAAGTGATGGATCTATGTTTCATCCATTGTCACATATCGACGCAAAAATTTCGGTTTGTTACGTTTAAACATAGCCAAACACTGCTCAGAATCATCAACAGGTTCTTGTTTTTGGTCAACAGTGAGCAAACGCGGCACCCACTTTGAACAGAGCTTTCTCATAGTCAAATGCTCATGCAATATAAAGCCAATACGTTCTTTTGATATCTTTACGATGTCAGCTAACTCACGCAACTTCACTTTTCGATCATTCAAAACGATTTTGTGGATTTTTTTTGTTTTCTGGTGTTACCGCCTCATTTAGACGTTCACTGCGTTCTGCATCATCGGTGTCTCTACGACCACGTTTGAAGTCAGCAAACCAACGTTTTATTGTTGTTTCTGATGGAGCGGAGTTCCCATAACACTTTTCAAGCCATTGCTTCGCTTGAACGGTATTTTTCCCATCAAGAAGCAGTGTAAAATTAAAACACGAAATTGTTTTTGATCCATTGTTTTGAAAATAACAAAAGTAGCGTGACTCTTAGCTCAATAACTCACAAACTAATGAATAGAATATCATGAAATTTTAACAGTTGTCTTTTGAAGGTTAGTACTAACTGAGAGAAAGGTGACTGCAATAAAACTAGCGTCATCTATGTGTTAGGCCCGGGACTTTTCAGCCCATGTGTTACACTGCAATGTTGTGAATTTGAGTCTTAATTGGAAAATGTTTACAAGAACTGTGATTTAGAAGAGTATCTATATCGTCTTTCTCGTTCAAAGCAAAGTTGGTAAAAGTAAACACAATATCCATGTTTAAACTTTAACTTTACTAGAATGAGTTTGCAACAATTTTATCGATAACTTCGAAGAGGTTTTCTTATTCTTTGAGATGCAGTGCTCTAAAATTAAACTTCTTATCTTATAAAGACTAAAGCATACTCTCTCTAGTTATATCGAGATAAAGAATATTGGAGAAGGAAAAGTTAAGATATTGCCTCCGAAAGGGAGCCAAAAATTTGCATGTGAAAGTTTTTAACCAATGTACCTTTCTAACCTTTTGATGTAAGTAGATGTGGTGACTGGATATGATTCGCAGATGAACAGCGTAAGTGTTCGTTGAAGCTGTACATTCAACAAAAGGTTATATTAGAATCTAGGCCCTCAAAATTGTGTAATAAATTTTTTGTCTACTTTCAAGAAGCATATCTATACACAGATCTGTTTAAAAAAATAATCAAACTTTAGGTCTATTAAAAGAGAAGCAGTTACAGACACTACTAGTATCTAAAGAGAACGTTTAACGATCAATTTCTTTTGTAGAAAAATCTTAACTGACATAACAAAATTCAGTTAAGCATATCTATGAACTGTAATCCTTCCGGTCTTCATTTATGCATATTTTTTTACCAAGAAATCTTGATCCTAAACCTCTGAAACTTTGCATTCTGCACTGTGAAAGTTATTAACCTTATTACAATCAAGTTATCTTACTTCAAAAAAATAAATGTCGCTTAGAATATTATTTATCTCGCGATCTTTGTTTCAAATCTTCAATAATTCTCCAGGTATATCATCCATATCGAATTGTGTTTATTTGCCTTTCCTTTCCCCTGCAGAGATTCAAGAGCTCGACGCGTAGAAGGCAGATATTGGAAGAAGGTCCGATGACACCAAACTGTTCCACGCCCCAGGCTCGAACGATCTTAGGTAGGACGCCTACGAAACTCTACAGTCCGTTCGGCATTGAAAGTCCGAATCTGCTCAACGAAAGCGACAAGGAAAACGCTCCACCATCTACGCAAAAAGGCGGTAAAAAGTTGGATATGTGGCCTAGAAAACGTAATCTGCTCGAGGACATTTTTTAAAGCAAAATAATCACAACTTTTTACCAATTAATACGATATGCATATCACAATCGCCTTGTCTTGTCTATATTCTCGGGTTTTTTTTTGTGTGAGAATTGATTAGCTGTATACGTTTGATGGTTGGAGTATTATTACCTTATATGTACACCTTTTTCGTGAAGCGTCATGTGTGAAAGAAGTATTTATTGCTGTAATTTTTTTAAGTGTGAAGGGTAACCATACGTAAATTTAATGTAAAGTAAGTAGGTTTCTTTTTATACTTCTTATACTAAATGAAACTCACGCAATTTTTGCTGTAGTACAACTGTTTTTTCTTTTTATTTATTAAAATGATTATTTTAAAAATAATTTGTAGTACCTTATAATTATTTATTTATTAATTTTGTATACCGGATGAAGTGTTTTTTTTCTGTTTTTATATTAGATAGCTTTGTGCTTAGAAAATAAAACAGTTCACACTCAGAGAAGTCGTTTTATTTATAAAATTTCCCTATCAAGCTCCTATTGTTTTCATTTCTTTTCAGTATGATAAAACAAAACATCACAATTCACAGGTATAGCAGTAAACTCCACTCACACAAATTAATTAATTATGCGGAACGCAGCGTTTCGAGAGCACGTGGGCTCTCATTGTCAACCGTGTTACCGACTGAAAGTAAAAACTGTATCACACATGCAAATTATTTTCTACGCAGGCTCTAAAATTTCTAAACCATATGACTATTTACAATCTACTCGGTGGCCTCATGCCTTTTACGGGAAAGGATGGACCGAAAGCGAACCGTATCTTTAACGGGGCCTATGGTAATAAATCCATTAAACTCGAGTGTGCAATTGGGGGTGGTTCTTTGTTCAATAAGTTTCCGTTCTTCTTCATACATATCGTTTCGTACGCGTCTAATTCTCTATACGAGTTCACGTTTTTAAGTAGTGTCAGATTTTTTAAATCAATCTTATGTCCGGATTTTACCATATTCTCTGCTACGCTTGATGGTTCTGGTTTGTCGAAACGATAGTGTCTAATATGTTCTTTGAACCTCGTTTCGATACTCCTTTTTGTTTGTCCAATATAAACTTTCTCACAATCATTGCATGCGATTTGGTATATTCCAGACCTTTTTATCATCTCCGGTTTATCTTTGGGATTCCCTAAGAGATTCTTTAAGTTGTTCTTTGACACAAAAGACACGTTCATATTTAGTTGTCGGAAAATTTTACTTAACCCTTTTACTGTGGGGTGAAAAGGAAGAGTTATAAATTTCCTATTACCGGTGTTTGCTGATGTCAAGGTCGTGGAATTTCTGATGTGTTGTTTATATTGGACCTTCCTTAAAATACGGTCGACATCCATAGAAGAGAAAACCATTGTACCTCGCTACATCTTTGATATACTTTAATTCTTTGTCGTACCTGCTCTTATTTAGCGGAAATTTGACGACTCTATTGACCAGAAAACTAATCGTGGACATTTTTTGTTGTTCGCAATGGTGCGGAATCAAACGTGACGAATCTGTTGGAATTAGTTTCTTTTCTGTAGATGTCTATTTCTAATTTATTGTTGTTACGTATGACTAGAGTATCTAGAAACGGAAGGCGGTTGTTCACTTCTTCTTCAAGAGTAAACTTGATCGTAGTAAATTTTGAGTGCAGTTCTGCTAGATAATCTTGTATGTTTCCTTTGTTGGTATCAAACACCGCGAAAATATCACCTACGTACCTAAGCCAAAGTCTCAGGAAATATTTGGTTTCTTTTTTCAGGTTCGTTTCAAATTTGCTCATGAAAAGGTTCGCAATAAAAGGAGATAAAGGATTACCCATCGCCGTGCCTTCCACCTGTTCGAACCATTTTCCGCCTATTTGAAAACAATTTTGTGACATGCATAATTTAGTTAACCTTTTATATTCCGCGGTTTTCACGTCATCTACGTTATTTAATTTCAAAAATTCAACCAAATACTCCAGAGTTTCTGGAATTGGCACGCTTGGGAAAAGTGAAGAAACGTCGAATGATACAAGGATTTCCCCATCTTTTAATTCAGTCTTTTCAATTTTATTTACAAAATCTACGGAGTTTTCTACACATATGTTATCTACTTTATGGGGCGAGTTCTTATATTCATTCACTAGCCATTTGGACAATTTGTATGTTGGAAAATCAATAGGTCTCATTACCTGGTTTGTGAATTTTTGGAAGACAATGCATTTTTGGAATGGTAGGGTTTGAACTTGTTATTTTGAATTTCAGGTTATTATTGATTAAGTTGGGACAGTCCTTAATAGTATCTTTAGTGATTCTAATCATTGACGGTAGGGGGGTTTTCTTTAATTCTCTGTACGGGTCTGACGCTAACATAGTGTTGACGCGATTATAATAATCCGGTTTGTCCAGAATGACTATTTTATTTCCTTTATCTGCTTTAAGGTAAAAACCTTTTTTTTTACGTTACCCTACCCGCTTTCGGTCCATCTTTTCCCGAAAAAGGCATTAGACCACCGAGTAGATTGTAAATAGTCAAATGTTTTAGAAATTTTAGAGCTTGCATAGAAAATAATTTGCATGTGTGATACAGTTTTTTACATTCAGTCGGTAACACGGTTGGCAATGAGAGCCCACGTATTCTCGAAACGCTGCGTTCCGCATAATTAATTCATTTGTGTGAGTGGAGTTTACTGCTATACCTGTGAATTGTACATCCACACAGTCCTTGCAATCGTCATTTGAAAACATCACAGTTACGATAGGAAAATCTTCGTGGAAAATTATAAAAACGGTTAGCAGTGGTAGCCCCTTCCCCCTCTCTGAATGTTTAGCGTTGCTTCCCCCACCCCCTTTTCCAACAGCTACAGTGTCGTAACAAAATAATAATTTATTCATCGTCTTGACAAAAAGAACAGTATAGTACAAGAACAAAAGACAGAATACATCCACTAGATCTCTAAGAAACAAATAATATGCCAGATGTATGCATAAGTTTTTTTTCCGGCCTTTCCCTAAAAAGAAACACATAATTTTCAAGGGAAATTATTTTTTTTTTATTCTAAATATTGGCTATCGGTTTCTATACATTTCAGCCATCTTTCAGGTAATTTATAGGTACCATCCCAAAAAAAAACTGCTTGCCTTTTGCGGCGAATCATTCGTCGAATCATTTTCCAACTTCCTCGAAATTGCTGAAATGCTGCTCTGCAAGCGCATGTCCCAAATTTTAGTACAATGTCTTCATTGGTTACATTTCTATAGCTTCTCGAAGAAAGGTTACTCATCTTGGTTCTGTTGGGAGTTATGCACCACAGCGATGGATTTAAACTGGCCTCTCTTCTCTTGTTGCAGCAATTATTGTACCTCTTAACAAATCATCTTCCTTGATCAGTTTGAATTTTTTCTATCTTTTCTCTTGTAACACAAAGAAAACCCGCAGTATTATCATTGCAGAGTTTGAATGTATATCATGTAGAATTAATACAGTAGACGCTCGATTATGTGAACGATATCAGCCAAGTACTGTTCACATTACTGAAAGTTTACACTAGCGAGCCTTATTTTATTTATAAAGAAATTGGATAAAAGAAAATATGTATGTTTATTTAAAAAATGAATTATGAATAACGCATAACATAATACGTATGTTTATTAAAAAATAAAAAATAAATAATACATTATTTTGAAAAATAATGTCCTATTTTTGTTTGCGTAAATTTACGCTTGGTATTTTCTAATGCCATTGCCCGTAGTTTACGAAGCACTAAAATATCGGAATATAAATCTTTTTCTTCACACCAATTTAACGCTTGATTAAAAATTCCTACAGCTTGCTCGTCACTCACTGTATTTTTTGTTTCAATCGGAGGGTCGTCATCTTCACTCACCTCATCTTCCTCTTCATGCGCAACATCCATCTCTTTATCGTCATTCCATAAACTAACATCGGTAATTGCGCAAACAATATCGGGATTTAATGCTTTTAATAATTTGTTAAGGACTTAACACTGTTTTTGTGTTTTTATAAACGAATTTTAAGTTTCTAAGGAAATGTATTTTATATGATTTTATCTTCTTTGCAACCGTATGGGTTAGCATTATTACCTTACTTTCATTTTGAATATTATTTTATTTTCATTTAATCATTTATTTATTTTGCTCTCTTAGAATATATCCAATTTTATTTTAATATGTATGTACATTAAGCATTGTATATGTATGCAAGCCGGCCATTCACGTTACTCTAGCTTTACTCTAGCTAAAAGTGCCTAATTTAAAAGTCATTAAGCGCAACGTCGTCGAACAAATAATGGGAGTTTTCTTAATATTTAATATATACAAGCACAGGCAGTCGACTCCCGCGCGACGGTCGTGGTATTAGCGATCGTGCACTCTTCGTCACCTTTCGTACCTCGTCGTAACGTGTACAGTAACGTCGTCGGATGATTATTGGAAGTTTCTAATAGTTTCTAGTTCTGGCGGGAATCGTCGAGGACGTTGTCGTCTATACATTTATTTCTGGCGGGAGTCATTCTGGTAAGGTTGTCGGATCGCATGTATAGATTTCTTTAATAATTACAAATTCTCGATTTTCTATCATCGTTCGTCGAGGCTACTGTGTCCGTTGTCGTCTATACATATTTTTAGCTTTCGGTTAAGTTTGTGTCGGAAATCATTTTGGTAAGATTGTCGGGGCGCATCTTCTACAAGTACGATCACTCCGCTTCTTGTTGACGGTCGTTGCGGCCGCAGCGCCCGTTGTCTTTTATACGTTTGTTTGGTCCTTCGTCGTATCGGGACTTTTTTCATTTAGTTGTTCGTCGTAGCGAACGAGTTTCACGGACCACTTTTCTATATGTAATGTCGGCATCATAGCTCCGTTTTACTTGTCGGTGCGCATTTCGCACATTTGCTGGCTACCGGCTTTTTCCCTTCTTTGGGGCACAGTAGCAGAGAGCTAAAGATTGCACATAGCGTATTATTTCAAACGAGAACGCTTGGGTAGCTGTCACGTTACTTTTGTTTTGAGATCGGCTATTATCGCTACTGTCGCCCTCGACAGGCGTTCAAGCTCTAAGAGATAGGGTGGGTTCCCCTATAAATGTGAAAATAACGAACGTATTTGGTTCAAGTACAAATACATGCCAATAATACAGGGCCAAGTCCCTTAGGCAAATTTAAAACAAGGAAAATATATTAGGCTCCCGGAAGGGGACATATAAATAAGCATAGCACCGAGGTGCACTTATAAATTTACGAAATAAATAGGGTTGGCTCTCCTATAAAAAGGTAGTGGTGCATGCAAAGAGATAGAGGCATTAGTACATGCCTCTAACAAAGCTTCTGCGGAAGCATATAAGAAACATACATATACACATGCTAATGTACATTACATGTATAAGAGAGCTCGAATAACTGCAATTATTGCAAATACATATATCTTACGTACATCGTAACTGTACATAGGCAAGAGTGGAAACCGTGTACACATTTTATTTTTTAAATATATTTTTTTGCGTATGCGCATTGAGTTTCACTGTACAACCTTTCATCTAGTAAATAAGCGAACATACTCTACAAGTAAGTATTGGTCAAGTAATTCAGGAATTTACGAGCAGGCTACAGCGGCGCTATTCTTCAAACCAGGAGAACGTAACATAATTTGAGAACGTTCGATGATGCACTGTCAATAAGTTCTGCATCAGAAAGTAACTGTTTTCTAATGACGGTTAGCGGTACATTGTCTTCATCGTCATAATCATCGCTGGAATAAAGCAAATTATTCCAATACTTTATGATTGCTGGTTAAGGGCATTTCACGCCATATCTAAATTTAAAATTGCTTCACGTAAAGTTACTTGCTTTAAGGATTCAGAAATGTTTTTAGGATTTTTTGATCACGCAGATGTAAATAGAAATTTTCGATAATACAATTTAGTAATCACTCCCACACCATTTTTAATCTCGTCAATGATTTTGACTTTGTTACTTAATTTTAAAAATGTTCTTTTATTGGATGTGGATACCATGTCCGTTCTAGCGTGAGTTTAGCTGCACACTACTTTATTTCACGAGAGGCAAGAGAGCCAACGCTTACAGGAATCCCATACATAAATCGGGGAACAACCGGTGCCGGCGCTGAAAGGTTTACGTAAACATTCTTTTAATCGATTCAATTATGCACGTAAATCGGGAAATGACCGGCACCGTAAGCTGTTCACATTATCGAATTGTACGTCGTGCAAGCTTGTTTACATTACCGGGCGTTCCATTTGATCCTACAGTAACAACTGTTTACATGACTGCGACGTTTCCACTACCGGGTATTTACATGAGCGAGCGCTTACTATATTTTGTAATGCCACCTTTGGCTTTTATAATTGCTCTTATTCTTTTTGACATACTCTCTATGCAAGCGTTAATGCTATGTCGGCATTTTACTACACATCTTCAAAATTTCTTACTAATTTTTCTTTTGTAGTATTTCTTCTCGAATACACCCGTGATTTTAGAACACTCCACACGTACCCAACTGCATTGAGGTCGGAAGAATTTCCCGGCCAAAGTAACACTGGCAGACCGTGGCATGGTGCCTTATCGTGCATGAATGTTTAAGGGCATTCATTCAGATCTAAATCATTGATATATGGCATTAAGATATCCTGCAATACACGCTAATATTGGATTCATGGTGCATTGGGAAAAATATAGTGGTCCAGGACCTTCGACTGATATACAGGACCATACCATAGCTGACGTTTTTTTAGTACACTAGCTTCACCAAACCATTCAGATAGACCGTATTCGTGAATTTTATGCTTGTATTTCTAAATTATCGAGTTGGAAATACACAAAAGCTTAAATTTAGAAGATGGCTCTAAGAAAATGGACAGGGACTGCATCTCAAGAAGAAAGAACTAATGAACAATTGCACAAAATTATCGCATATGTATATATAAGCCCAATAAATCTGGTCAATGTTATTTATTAATCTTTCTTTTGTGTTTCATTATGATTTGGTATTAACCGGTTTCTAGCCGTATCCTCAGCAGCTTTCGTAATCGGAATTTTTTAATTCAATGAATACTAGTCGTTTTATGCCTTCCAAATGGTTTTCCGTTGAATAATTCTCCGAGAAAAACCCTATAAAGCTGAAGATCCAAGCTCTCCGTCCATATATATCCATCTATTTTCCCAACGTATATTCCTCTACATAAATGGAAAACCTGAAGATCTTTGTTTATACGCGCATTTAAGTATCGCCGTCCTCTTCCAATATATCACGTACGAGAGCTAAAACCGACCCCCTCCCTTCGAGATGAACGACCCCCCTCGCGCCTTAAGGGAACAAGCTTTGCGTTGCGTTGCATAGCAATAAAAGGGGCGTCGTTTGCTTTTGATTTCCGTTATTTTTCTTGCGTTAAGCGTCTCTAGTCCCGTTCGGAACGGATATTTTCCGACCGACAAATTGATAAAGTCATCGCCTTCGAGCGAATGAGTCATTCACAAGTACGGAGGCCGAGTCATCATCAGCCGAACGGCACGCCGGTGGTTCGGAAACGTGCATTACAGTCTGGGTTAAGGTTTGAATGGGGAGCAAAGCGTCGCCAGTGTATGTGTACGTATCGCACGCGGCGTCGGAGTAGTTGTGAGCGGGAATCGATACTAAGTCTGCGAGGGGGAGATTGTAGGGCGGCCGCTAGGCGGCGCCACCGCCGGAAAGCTCGTCGTCGCTCGACGCGTTCCACGCCAGTCAAGTACAGATCTTGGTCTTGCGAACAAGACGAAGAACGCCGGACGAAGAGGAAGAGAGATAAGATCTTGGAACGGTGGCGGAAAAGCATCCTCTTCTTCCGAGCTAGAGGAGCTTTCGTTCCGGACGTCTTTCGAGGCGAGAGCTGGCCATCTTTGGGTATGAATTAATCTATTTTATCGATTACGCAATGAATGGTAATTTTTTATCGGAACGTGTTTTATTTTTTTTATTTTTTTTTTTGAAAATTTTAATGCGGTTTCAAAAAATATTTATGATCAAAATTACTATGGTTAAAAGAAGATGAAAGGGATAGAACAAAAATGATGTTGGTTCTATTCTTTCTTATTAGTATTTATTCGGCAACTTTTTCGGCGGACAAATCAATTGCACAATTTTTTAATCTTAAAAGCAACCAATCTACATACTTATCTAGGTCATTGGTAATATAGTGTAATCTAAATAAATGTTTTCTTTATATCAAAGATGAATAAGTGCAATAATTATTATTCCCTGTAGAATTAGACAAAATTACATGGTTATATCAAAAAGAAATTAGAGTATTTAGAGATTATACAGTATAATCCAGAAAATAGTATCCATTTTCAAGTATCAAACTAATAAATTCCGTTTTACAAGCTTTTATCCTCTCTTGTAAGCGAAAAAGCATTTTCCCACACGATTTTAGGACTTTTACATAGATTGCCCCAGTTTTTTTTTTTTTTGAACACAGTAATAAATCTAACAAGGACAAGCTGTAAGGGATTAATGAAGGGAAAGGTACGAAAAAATACCTTCCAAAATAGCCGAATTATAATTATATCTAGGGTTGTTACAGAAACTCTAAACACGAATTTTATTTGATATAAACTATTTACATAACAAGACAAATACTCTATCAAATTGTTAACTAATACAATTAAAAATAGTACAAGTTACGACAAAAGTCTTTATTGGAATGGAGTACTAGATGTAAAATTTATTTGAATACCTTTTATAAAGTTGGTTAAATTGACAAAGTAATAGGATTTATTCTGCTGTTAACTGTGATGGAGATATTTAAAAATAAATACTTTTTCTTAACGGAATACCCAGTATAGCTTTATATATTTTGGAAGAAGACGATATTCTAAATAAAAGCTATTACCTTAATCTTTAAAATAAAGTTAGAAGAATTTAAAAGCAATACTGCAAATTAAATCAAATATAACTAGTTGGTGACTAGAATTTTTAATTTTTCTTAGTAACTAAAAAAGTAAAACAGCTTAATTTAGATTAATAAGGGTGTGTCGATTCTATAAACTTCCAACAGGTTTATTTTAGCACGTCTAAGTTGCGAGTTGGCTTCCATTCGTAACAACCCATATTTATTAACGGTAGTTTTATCACAACAGTAACTTGAGAAGACGATTAAAGTTTAGATTCTACTGCAATCTTCTTCAATATTAAATTATTTCTTTCCCTTATGTAAGTTTTCATTTATCTTAATCCGAAAATTATTCATATTATATACAGCTGTGGCCATATGTATTCGCCACCCTTTTTTGTTTTTTATTCCGACGAATATATAAGAAACAAAAGAAAATTGATCGATGAAAATGTTTCATTGTGAGTGTATACAGATATATACAGATATTGGTTAATATTTGGTAGCTCCTCCCTGGGCTGTTATCACCGCACGAATTCGTCGGGGCATACTGCTCACTAAGTTGTAGCACTGTTCGGCGGTGATTTTATTCCACTCTTCGAATGTTTTTTCTTTAAGCATTGCTTTGTGGTAGATGAGTATTTAGCTACATTTCGCTTTAAAATGTACCATAAATGCTCAATTGGCGATAAGTCTGGGGATTGTGCCGGCCATTCCAGGACCCGCACGTTATTTTCCTCGAACCAGCGCATTACTTCGCCAGATTTATGGCACGGTGCATTATCTTGTTGGAAGTAATACTTTGGCTCATCATTATTGAATAATTTTAACGCACACGGTTCCAGAACTTCTTCCAACATGTCGATGTACGTCCGACTGTTCATTCGGCCCTCGCAGACGAACAGTTTTCCGACGCCTGTTACACTCATGGAACCCCAAACCATTATGCTACCACCCCCAAACTTGACAGTCGGGATGCTACAGTCTAGATGGAAGGCCTCTCCTCGCCTGCGTCGCACGTATTGAGGCCCAGGTTTACCACAAGGCTACCAACAAAAACATGAATACTGTTACATTTTGGAACCCATTAAAAAGAATAAAAACACTGTAGCCACCAGGAATTGAATACAGAATACCGCAAATACAATAATTATGTATTAGTTACCTCAATATTTGACCCATCCGTCCACATAACATTGGCCCAATTGTCAATGGTCCAGTCGCGGTGACTTTTAGCCTACAGCAGTCTCTTTTTCTTTTGTTGCGGAGACAACCGTGGTTTATGTCGAGCTTTGTATCCACCTAAATTTAATTCACAAAGGCGTCTTCTAACCGTGCGAGGAGAAATAGCAACATTATGTAGCCGGAAAAGCTCATTGGAAAGCTGTTTAGACCCTTTTTTCCGGTCTCGCAAAGACATCCGCTCTAAGACTCGCTCATCTCTGCTAGTTGTCTTCCTTTTTCGACCAGTTTTCGGTTTGTTTGTCAAAGATCCACTCTCTTTGTATCGTTTTATCGTCATTCTAACTGTCGATCGCGCACATTTCACTTGTCGGGCAATAGCAGACACCGACAACCCTTGCTTTTCTAACACCACAATTTGTCCTCGCTCTACCTCCGTCAACTCGCGTGTTTTCGAAATTACTTTTTACTATATACTATCGTATTACACAGACAAAATCACAGGCACAATATCTTCACTCTAACTAGCTCAACCTTACTCTTACAACTTTTAAGAAAGACTGAAGAAATATTGAGAAATTACAATTTTACGTCTATTTTCTAATTTACTCAGAAAGGCCTACAATAAACCATTAAACCCTCATTACCAGGTACCTAGTTAAGTCCGTTATCGACCCTGCTTCTTAGAAATACAATAATATTCGTGTAACACGTTCAAAACGAGAGTGGCGAATACATATGGCCACAGCTGTATAGCTGAATTCCATCTCCTTTTTGTAGAAATTCTCACTCTGCACATTGTTTGAAAATGAAGCACCCTTTAGAATTAGATAAAATTACACAGTCATATTGAATATTGAAATATATTAGAGTATTTAGAGAGTATACAGTATAATCTAGAAAATAGTGTCCATTTTTACGTATCAAACGAGTAAATTCAGTTTTATAAGCTTTTGTCCTCTCTTGTAGAAGAAAATGGATATTCTAAGGTTTCGTCGAAAAAAAGTAACATGGCCCCAATATAAGTTTTAGAACTTGTATACAGATTGTTCCAGTTTTTTTTTTAATAGAGTAATAAATAATCTTTATGACTATGATATAAAACCAGAGGTTGGCATTTTCTCCTTATATATTTCTAGTATATCTTTAAATTCAGTTGGAGCGGATGGTATCCTCTTGAGAATGCTCTCACTGTATTGTCCAAGAACATTACCAATTTTAACACACATTTTCAATTAGTTTCTTCAGATGGGTGTTTTCCCTGCAGACTGGAAGAAAGCTCATGCTATTCCTGTTCCTTTAAAATAGGAAACAGCTAGCAGTCCTGATCTTTTCCCTATTAGTATATTGCCCATTCTATTGAAGATCATGAAGAAGATTATTGGCAAACCATTGCGTAATCGTCTGTCAAAATTTCACTTGTTACCTATTTTCCAGTCTGGTTGTCGTCCAGGATTTAGCTGTATGTCTACTCTTACTTGCATTGTTGATGATATCCTATTAGCGAACGACGTTGCTAATTTGGCGGTATTGGTACTGTTGGATTTCTCCAAGGGTTTCGACAGAATTGATCATAGTCTTTTGCTAGCTATTCTTCATTATATCGGTCTTGGCAAGGTTGCTATTCGTTTGTTTAGGTGATATTTATTTGGCACAGAACAGGTGGTGGTTTTTAGTGGCCAAGCATCTGTTGGGCGACTACGCGACCGGGAATTCCGCAGGGTTCCATATTAGATCCGTTGTTGTTCTCAATCTACGCGGCACATATGTTCTTTTTCCATAATGTCGTATGCAGTCCCCATTTCTACGCTGATTATTCAGTTGTACAGATCCTTCTCCATTGATGAGGTTCATAGTATTGTTGGTGATACCAACCGCGATTTCAACAATCTGTATACTATTACAAGAATTACTATGAAACTAAATCATACTTTGTACGGTGTTCGGTAGTTCTAAAGTGAAATCGAATGTACTTACCAACTTCAGATTTGTAATTAAATTATTTTTTTCCCTTAATGTGAGTTATCATCCTGAATTCCATCTTCTTTGCTGGAAATTCTCATTCCATTCATTATTAACACCATCTAAATTCTCGAGAAAGAAGTTCACCTTCGGCGACATACCACGTCCTAAATTTCTATAAGTGACCAAAGGATTTAATACAGTCAGTATAATTTTCACAAACTTTAGAGAAAGACATCCAGATTCTCATTTTTTTTCTTGAACCTTTTGATCTTTCGAGAACCTTCTTATTTACAGCCCAATAAATGATTATTCCTGCAGCTAGGCGTCAGTGAATTTTGGGGATTCAGTCATGAGATATTTTAAACATTTGACTTCCTTGTTTAACCTTCAGTCTACCAGGAAATCGGCATATCGCGAAAGTAATTTTGTACTGCGAAAACTAAAAGAAAACAACTATTGAAAAGCGTTTTGGGTCCTTTGAACGTACAGTTTCAGGAATTATTTAATCAGCTTCAATTTGATATGTAATGGCGTAAGATTCACAAGTTTTGCGATCTATTAATGCTCAAAATTTTACGTTAAATTTGCAAGCAAGCAGAGAAAATAACAGTAATTGGTAAAACCACCTTGTAATCTAAGCAGCGTGACAGTAACCTTAAGATCCCCAGAAGTATGCCAAAAAATGCCGTGTATACTGAGGTAAATTTTAAATTGTCGATCTAGATTCAGTTGTTTCTTTAGTGGTTGTGGAATAGGCTATAGGAATAGAAACTAGTCTTGGGGGAATCTATGAATAAACGTCCCGTTATTACAACCAAACCAACTCAAATTTTCATGACGCCTTTAACTTATCGGTATTCGATTGATTTCAGCAACTCTGATTAGTGTGACAGTTAGGCCTATTTGTCTTTGCTTAGTTTTAGATTACAAACCAAATCGTTTAGATCAATTTGTGCGATAAGATGTGGTTAATCAGAAAATTCTAGTTCGCAATTTCCTCTTCAAAACGATTATATTGAATTTTATTAAATAAAGACGAAGGTTTTGTAATTCGGGGTAATGTAGAGATGGTTTACTTATGGAAATCACACAGTGTTCGTTCTTCATCGAAAAACCGTAGGCTTTCGCCAAACAAACAATTCTATAACAATTAATTCTATATCATAGGAATTCCAAATTGTATACAAATTTTCTGGCGTTTGATCCCTGTATTCTGAGATCTTAACGCAAAAGCTGAAATTTATAAGGTGGCCCTAATAAAATGGATAGGAACTGTATATAACCTTGAGAGGAAAATGTAGGAAGTCATCGCAAATTGGAATGCTCTTCAGGCAAATAATATTATATAGGTGACGGCATAATTATACTTTTAATGACATATCTTTTCTTCCAAAACAACAAAGTAAAAAAGATCTCCCGTTTAATTATTTCTCCAAATTAAAAGAAATTCTTCGCTTTTCAAAAGAAAGACCTCATCTCTTCCGTCATTAGACGAGTACGAGAACCTTTCCGCCAGCTGGATATAACAAGCAAGAAATGCAAAAAATAAAGGGCTAAATTTTCTTTCGCAAACAAACGGCCGTCTCATCTTAATTTCTGCGATTGCGGTATCTACATTTTTTCGTTTCTACACTCGCCTTAATTATGTAAGAGAAAACGAAGGCAGCCCTCGCCGCACCGAGGCGTTTGACTTCATTATTCCGCGTTTTCGGCTTTTTGTTGTGTCACCGCGCGTCTTTAGGCCTGTATTTTCTTAGGAAATCTTTTCGGGATGAAGAGGTGGAATCTGGATACTCGGACTTGCGTTGGAGAAGCCAATCATCGTAAATTAGAGGGTGAAATTGAGTCCGCGTGAAATATGAAGGAGGAAATTGAAAAATCTTCACCGTAAATGAAATTCTTCGGAACGATGAGGAGGTTATTAACTTCGGGATTGGAAATTTAATTGATTATTTAAGACGGGGCGGTTGTCATTTCAGATATCGGCCAGATTGGGTGGTAAATGATGTTTATCATTAGTTGAAAAGTAATAGAACTTGTTTTGTTGTGTTAGTGTCTTTGTGGTAAGGCAAGAATATGAGAATCAGTCTTGAAATATCCTTTCGAAATTTTGACGGGCGATTTCTTGAGTATGTTAAAAGAATTGTTCGTTGCAGAATTTTTAGAACTATTGCTACTTAACCATTACCACTTAGAACGGACCGAAGTTGCATATAACAATTTAATTGATTGTACATTTGTCACTAAGTATTGTGTCTGTCCAGATACTAGCAGATACGAGCCCTAACAACTAAATGTTCGGACAAAAGAAATTAGTGAAAACGTTAATTCGCACAAGCTAAATTATTTAATTAAACTACTACATTAACAACATATTAGAATCTACCGCCTCTGCCTCAAGTTATGGTGTACATTTCTCTTTGCAGTCTTTCTGAAATTATGGCATACGAAACTAATTTTTCTTTAGTTAATCCGTCGAAGGCACCTTCAACACCGTTTTCTCCATCAGGTGTTCCTCAAGGTTCAAATCTTGGACCACTTCTCTTCAATTTTTATATAAATGATTTACTATCTCTGTTTACGTGTCACGTCTTAGCATACGCAGATGACGTAAAGATATTTAATACTGTTGGTAGCATTTTCGATTGTAAACATTTACAAGACAATCTTCTTCGCATTAATACTTGGAGCAAGGTCAATTATCTCCTCTGAACATCAACAAGTGTACTGTGGTTTCCTACAATAACACTCACACTACTTTATACTATAACTACCAAATTAATGATGCAGCCATACCACGCAATATCAAAACTTTGGATCTTGGTGTTTTGTTTGATAATAGACTGTCATTTACGGAACATATTTCGTCCATGTGTTCATCTGCTTCCAAAACTCTCGGTTTTGTCATGCGTTCTTGCAGGCATTTCTCAGACTTAGGTGTAATGAAACGTTTATATTATGCCTACGTTCGTTCTAAGCTTGAATACGCCTCCATTGTTTGGTATCCCCGTTATTTACACCAAGAGCTTATGATCGAACGCGTTCAAAAGAAATTTCTAAAATATCTCTCCTTTCGAATGGACAACGTGTATCCTGCAAGAGGTATCGAGTATTATAGCTTACTTGTTGAGCATGGTTTTCTATCTCTTGCTGACCGCCGCGAGCGTAACAGTGTGGAGTTTCTTTGCAGGATCCTGAAAAATACTGTCGACTCGCCAGCCCTTCTGGCGCAAATAAACTTTACCGTACCTACTCATCATACTCGCTACTTTAATACATTTCAAGTACCTAGAGCTAATACCAACATTTTGCTTAAGGCACCTCTCAGTCACATGGTGAGGAACGCAAACAAACGGGATCTAGAGCCATTTTTGTGAGTCTTTCTTTTTTTTTTTTGTTTCATTATTATTGTATTATTATTGTAGGCAACACGATTTGAATTATTTTATTTTATTTTAAATAAGAATTGTATTGTAATTTGTCCTGTAATTGGCCCCTGGGCTGTTGGGCAATAAAGGATTATTATTATTATTATTATTAACACAATCTATTAATTCATCTATCGTTTTTGGCGATGTTTGGCGCCGCAAAGACTGAATAGCATTGAAGAAGCCAAGGTCTAACACGTTCAAATCAGGACTATTCGGTGGCTGTAATTTGAATTTAATACACCATGCATCTCTTGATTCTTCGGCCAGCAAGTCTGCATCGTTGTGACGAGGATGCGGTTTTTGATTATCTTGTTGAACGTAAATTGTTTTGGCTTTACGAGCTTACACGTTATCGATCTGTTTGTATTCTGCTGTGTTAAGAGACTCGATGTTTTTAGTCACCATTGCTCTTCTTACCCAGTTCTGGCTGTTTATTTTTGCAGGTTCTTTATAAACAAAAGGCCAGAGTCCTATTATGCCGTTGAAATATTGTTTTCTGACAGTGTCATAACGTGGCCTGACCACTGCAGCCATAAACATAACTTTACTAATGAACCGTTTGCTTTTACAGTGGCTTTCTGGTTCTGCTCTGTCCAGCGTGGTGTAGTATGGACCTTTTAACTTGCGATAAGTAAAACCACTTTTCGTATAAATCCTCAAAACATCGATTTGATTTAACCTTCGACAAACAGAACTCTAGTCTCGTTCTTCTAGCTTCACATATAATTATGTGGGAAGCATACTCCCCAATGTATTGCATCTACCCTTAAGTCTCTTTTTTTTAATCCTATATCCTTTATACCTTGCGGTGTTGGACTATTTATTTTCTTATTTTTATCTTCCGCAGGTTCCTGTTCTGAGCCAGTTGTTTGGCTTCATTCCATACTTCTCTTTTCCAATGCTCTATACACCTGCTCCTTCCAGGTGTTTCTGGGTCTACCTATTCTGTTTTTACCCTCTGTTTTGGCTTGAAATGTCCTCTTTGTGATTCGATCTTCTTCCATTCTGTGTAGATGTTCAAGCCATCCCAGTTGTCTCTCTTCTATGATTATTTCTATTGGCTTGATGTTTAGACTATTAGTGATTGTCGTGTTTCTGATTCTGTCTCTTCAAGTTACTCCTTCTGTTCTCCTTAGGAATCTCATTTCCATGGCCGTAACTCTGCTTTTGATTCTATTCGTGGTTATCCATGACTCACTACCATATGTTAATGTTAGTCTGACCACTCTTTATACACCTCTGTCTTTATTTTTGGTATTTCTTTTTTATCCAGAAACGAATTTCTCAATATGTTATATATTTTTGCGGATTTCCCTATCCTCTCATTTACCTCTTTCTCTATTCTCCCATTGTCTTCAATGATTGTTCCTAAGTAGTTGTAACTTTTAACTTGCTCCAATGTTTTTTCCCCGATTTTGATGCTATGTTTTCTTTCTTCTGCTGCTATTATCATTGTGTTTGTTTTCCTCGTGTTTATCTCCATGTTTATCTTTGTTAGTTCAAGTTTTGCTGTAATGTCTCTTCCGAGTGTGCTATCAGTACCATATCATCTGCGAACATTAGTTCCTGTACATTAATTGCATTCATTTTCCAGTTTCCTACTTTCATATTTTTTCCTTTTTGTTTAGCTTTTTTAACAGCGTCTTCTATTAATATAGAGAATAACAATGGGCTCAATACGCATCCCTATTTTAATCCAATTTGCGATTCGAATTCATCTGATTCTGCATTGGAAGTTCTCACCTTATTCTTATTGCTTTTATACAGTGCCTTAATCATCTCTATCATTCCTTTCTCTAAACCTCTCCTTTCCAAGCTCTGCCATACATCTTCTCTTCTTACCCTATCAAAAGCTTTTTAAGATCTATAAAACATATATATGTATTTCCTTTCCTTTCCCTATTAGTTTTTCTCCTAATTGCCTGATTACAAATATTAAGTCCTGGGTGCTTCTTCTTTTTCTAAATCCATGGTGAGTATCTTCTAGTGTTGTTTCCAGTTTTTCTCGGAGTCTTTTTTCTAGTATCCTTGTCAATACTTTTCCTGGGATGCTAGTTAATGTTATTCCTCTATAGTTTGAGAATTCCTTAGAGTCTCCCTTTTTGTATATGGGCATAATTATTCCCATATTCCATTCCTTAGGTATTTCTTTTTTTATTATAATGTTGTTTAAGAGGTCAAGTAGTTCTTCGTTACCTTTGTCTCCCATATATTTTATCATGTCAGCTGTGATTCCATCCTCCCCGACCGCCTTTCCTAGTTTTAGTTTGCTAACTGCTTCTCTGACTTCTTCGTCGCTTATTGGTGTGATACGTTCATCGTCGTTTTTTGTTTTATGCTCTTTTTCTCTTATGTATCCGTCTTGTTTTATTTTTGTGAGTTCCTCAAAGTACTGTTTCCATCTTTCCATTATCTCTTTTTCCTCAGTTAGTATTTCCTTTGTCATCCTTTATATTTTTCAATATCGGAGCCTTCTTCTGTCTCAATAGTTTCATTGTTCCGTAGAATAATTTTTGGTTTTCTCTATAGTTATCTCTCAGTTTTATTCCGAACTCTCTCCAAGAATTTTCTTTGGCCTTCTTGATACTCTCTTTAGCTTCTTTTCTTGCCATTTTGTACATACTGTAATCCTCTTCTTTCCTGGTACGCATATATCTGATATTTCTGCTATCCTAAGTCTTTTATTGACTGTATTGTCTCGATTTTCATTTATGATCATTAGTTTTATTCAAATTTACTTCCATCTTCACATTTTCTGTTTTGCATTTTATTTTTAGAGTTTGCAATCAGGATCACATCATCTACATATAGTAAGCTACTCACTGTTAAGGTTCTAGATTTCTGTATCCTACTATTGTACTGTGCTGTTTGGTTTGTACTTTTATTCATTAGACTACTCTGTCCATCATTAGTTAATACGAATAAGTGTGAACATAAACTGTCACCTTGTTTTCTTCCTTTTTTCATATGGAATTTTTCCGATTTTTGCCCTACATTTTTGTATCCAGAATCTTACTGTCTCGTATATATATATTTCTGATGGTATCTAGCGAGTTTTAGGGATTTACATTTCCTTTAAACTTAAGGTAAATATCAAAATTATTTATTTTATACATGGTAACTGAATAAATCCGAGCAATTTCTTGTCGGGATATTATGTAATATTTTGTATATTTATTCGCCCACAGTTTCAATGTGTATAGAAAAAAACTTTTAAATATTTTTTATAAAGGATAGACTGTCACATAATTTAGTTTGTGTAAATTAAGGTGTTCAATAAATTTTTGTTTGTCCGTACGTTTACATAGTTGTTAGGGCTTGTATTTGCGGAGGTTATTAGTTTAAGGTGTTTAAAAGTAATTCGTTCCTACGGTCTCCATGGTGTAATTGGTTAACACGCTTGTCCAGAAAACAGGAGTTGCGGGTTCGAATCCTGCTAGATGCTGTGTTTGTTTAGAGCGAACAGAGGTTGCATATATTAATTGAGTTAGTGTTCGTTTAATTCCTAACAAACAGCCATTTCAGATGCTTTAATTTGATGGATTATCATCATAGAAAATCGGTGTAGCAGCATTTTTTGATTGTCCACTGCAAAGATTATCTGTCAAGCTGTTTGAATTTGTTTCGAGTGTTCTATATGGAGAGTAAAATCGTCACTAAAATTTCTTTTGTATCATTATCGATTTCTTTGGAAGATATCAGGTAGCCAAATAAGTTTCTGCGTTTTTTTTATGGCAAAATATACAGCTGTGGCCATATGTATTCGCCACCATTTTTTTGTTTTTTTATTCCGACGTATATATAAGAAATAAAAGAAAATTGATCGATGAAAATGTTTTATTGTGAGTGTATACAGATATTGCGTAATATTTGATAGCTCCTCCTGAGCTTTTATCAATGCACGAATTCGTCAGGGCATACTGCTCACTAAGTTGTAGCACTGTTCGGGGTGATTTTATTCCACTCTTCGAATGTTTTTGTTTTTAAGCATTGCTTTGTGGTAGATGAGTATTTAGATACATTTCGCTTTAAAATGTACCATAAATGCTCAATTGGCGATAAGTCGGGGATTGTGCCGGCCATTCCAGGACCTGCACGTTATTTTCCTCGAACCAGCGCATTACTTCGCGAGATTTATGGCACGGTGCATTATCTTGTTGGAAGTAATACTCTGGCTCATCATTATCGAATAATTTTAACGCACACGGTTCCAGAACTTCTTCCAACATGTCGATGTACGTCCGACTGTTCATTCGGCCCTCGCAGACGAACAGTTCTCCGACGCCTGTTGCACTCATGGAACCTCAAAACATTATGCTACCACCCCCCAAATTTGACAGTCGTGATGATACAGTCTGGATGGAAGGCCTCTCCTCGACTGCGTCGCACGTATTGAGGCCCAGGTTTACCACAAAGCTACCAACAAAAACATGAATACTGTTACATTTTGGAACCCATTAAAAAGAATAAAAACACTGTAGATACCAGGAATTGAATACAGAATACCGCAAATCCAATAATTATGTATTACTTACCTCAATATTTGACTCATCCGTCCACATAAGATTGGCTCAATTGTCAATGGTCCAGTCGCGGTGACTTTTAGCCCACAGCAGTCTCTTTTTCTTTTGTTGCGGAGACAACCGTGGTTTATGTTGAGCTTTGTATCCACCTAAATTTAATTCACAAAGGCATCTTCTAACCGTGCGAGGAGAAATAGCAACATTATGTAGCCGGAAAAGCTCACTGGATAGCTGTTTAGATCCTTTTTTCCGGTCTCGCAAAGACATCCGCTCTAAGACTCGCTCATCTCTGCTAGTTGTCTTCCTTCTTCGACCAGTTTTCGGTTTGTTTGTCAAAGATCCACTCTCTTTGTATAGTTTTATCGTCATTCTAACTGTCGATCGCGCACATTTCACTTGTCGGGCAATAGCAGACACCGACAACCCTTGCTTTTCTAACACCACAATTTGTCCTCGCTCTACTTCCGTCAATTCGCGTGTTTTCGGCATTACTTTTTACTGTATACTATCGTATTACACAGACAGACACAATATTTTCACTCTAACTAGCTCAACCTTACTCTTACAACTTTTAAGAGAGACTGAAGAAATATTGAGAAATTACAATTTTACGTCTATTTTCTAATTTACTCAGAATGGCCTACAATAAACCATTAAACCCTCATTACCAGGTACCTAGTTAAGTCCGTCATTGACCTGCTTCTTAGAAATACAATAATATTCGTGTAACTCGTTCCAAAACGAGAGTGGCGAATACATATGGCCACAGCTGTATATATATATATATATATATATGTATATATATATATATGTATATATATATATGTATATATATATGTATATATATATATGTATATATATATATTGAGAAATAATAATATATTGTTATTCATTGAAATAATAACCATGACACTCAATGATCTTTTATCAACAAGGCACCAATTTTTGTATGCCGCCTTTTGAATAAAAAAAAATGACGTGCTGTTTTGAACTGTCTCTACCCCATACAGTTGTCAAGAGACAAAAAACGGTAGTAATAACATCACAATCAAATATCAGGAGAATATGGAAGATGTGGTAACGTTTCCCATCCAAGTTCAGAATTTTTTTCTGGCGTTATCCTGTAAGAATACCACTATTTTCGATTGCCTACAGAAGGCTGTTTTTGGATTGGTGGTGCTTGTACTCGTTGAAGCTGTTCGATGTTGATCTTTTTCCAAAAACTCGTAATGAACCATTCCTCTTGCTATCCAGCAAATATACAATAAAATTTCGTTGGAGGCAAGGAAGTTTTGGGAATATACGGTATCGAATCAGTAGATGACAACCAATGGCACGAATGCTTAGAATTTGAGTGCAATATCAATTTCTCGTCGCGGGTTAACATTTATTTAACTTTCACGTCTTTCCTTGCCGATGAAAGTGCAAACAAATGCTCCCATCACTCACAGTGAAGCTTTCTGCAAGCTTTAGGCACGTTGTATTTGCCCCCACAACTTGTTTAAGATCCTCGTTGTTAATGATCTTCGGTCTTGCAATGCGTGCTGCATCGGTCAAGTTGAGATCCCCCGAAGAAAATTTCTTAAACCACTTGTGTGCTGCGTGATCGTTAACGGTATCATTTCCGAATGCATTACATATTGTTCGCACCGCCACTGCAGCTTTGGTACCAAGTTTGTATATAATACACGAATTAAAGTTGTATTCATTCAAATTAGGAATTAAACAATTGTCACCAAATGTCTCCAACAAAAGAAGTATTCATATTAAAGTAGATAACAGATAATAAACAATTGGTACTGAATATTCATGACACTCTGCTGTGTATTTGACAATATTACAATATTTAAAATAGTTAAAGTTTCTAATTTCGAAAGGAAATATTAAATTGAATTGGTAAAGGAGATGTAGCGGAAAATAATTCCTATTACACGTAAGAATATTAATTAATTTCTAATTCAGTTCCCATAAAACACATTCCCCATTAATCTAAAACGCATTTAATTCATTTACGGTACCGTATCATCCCATCCAATAAGCCAAACAACGCCTAAATGGAAAGCATAACTAACAAAACACTTAACTACATCGTCTATTGCATTTCCCCCCTCTCTTTCAAGAGATTTCGATCCCCTAACAGTTTCGATCCTACTATTTTCCTGGGGGAGCACGTTCCTTCAGATACATAATCAAGTAATTTCTCATGATCGATAAAACCAGGGAGGAAATACTGGAGACAAGTAGATTAAACAGGCAAGGTCCTTGCAGCATGCTAACTCCAAAGCAGAAGAAATTACTCGCCTACAAGTAAGAAAGGAAAAGAAGGAGTATACAGGCTGGGTCAAATTAAGTGAGCACCATTGCTATCTCTGTTATTATTGTTTTTTGAGAGTTGGTTAAATTAGAATAGTAATAGTGCTTTTAACGCTGATTAGTATGCTATATACAAAAAAAAACAATTCCATTACGCATGCCCGAGAAATCTTGAGATTTATTATTTTTAGAAACGGAACATCCTGTATATTTTAAACCAAATTTGAAAGATTTATTATGATGTAAAAGTGTTCGTACGTTATTGTCCTGACACGAAAAATAAAAAAGTTGTAGCAGTTTCCATTTTGTTGTAAGTGTTATTGTTCCACCAACTTTTGACAAAACAGATACATACTTATAACATATGGGCTGAAAAGTCCCGGGCTTAACACATAGATGGCGCTAGTTTTATTGCAGTCACCTTTCTCTCAGTTAGTACTAACCTTCAAAAGACAGCTATCAAAATTTCATGATATTCTATTCATTAGTTTGTGAATTATTGTGCTAAGAGTCACGCTACTTTTGTTATTTTCAAAATAATGGATCTAAAACAATTTCGTGTTTTAATGTTACACTGCTTCTTGATGGGAAAAATACCGTTCAAGCAAAGCAATGGCTTGAAAAGTGTTATGGGGACTCCGCTCCATTAGAAACAGCAATAAAACGTTGGTTTGCTGACTTCAAACGTGGTCGTAGAGACACCGATGATGCAGAACGCAGTGGACGTCCAAATGAGGCGCTAACACCAGAAAACATAAAAAAATCCACAAAATCGTTTTGAATGATCGAAAAGTGAAGTTGCGTGAGTTAACTGACATCGTAAAGATATCAAAAGGCTTTATATTGCAAGAGCATTTGACTATGAGAAAGCTCTGTTCAAAGTGGGTGCCGCGTTTGCTCACTGTTGGCCAATAACAAGAACGTGTTGATGATTCTGAACAGTGTTTGGCCATGTTTAAACGTAACAAACCGGAATTTTTGCGTCGATATGTGACAATGGATGAAACATGGATCCAGTACTTCACTCCAGAATCAAAACGATCGTCATCTGAGTGGACAGCAACTGGTGAACCTCGTCCAAAGCGCCCGAAAGCACAACAATCGACTGGAGAGGTTATGGCCTCTGTATTTTGGGATGTGCGCGTGTAATATTCATCGACTATCTTGAGAAAGGAAATACCATCAACAGTGAATATTATATAGCGTTATTGGAGCGTCTGAAGGCCGAAATTGCAAAGAAACAACCGCATATGGCAAAGAAAAAAAATTTGTTTCGTCAAGACAACGCACCGTGTCACAAGTCAATCGAAACAATGGCAAAACTACATGAATTGAACTTCGAATTGCTCCCACATCCACCGTATTCGCCAGATTTGGCTGCTCCAGCGACTACTGGCTGTTCGCAAACCTCAAAAAAATGCTCGCCGGTAAGAAATTTCGCACGAATGAAGAGGTTATCGCTGAAACTGAGGCCTATTTTGAGGCAAAAGATAAATCGTTCTACAAAAGTGGTATTGAAATGTTAGAGCGGCGCTGGAATGATTGCGTTGCTCTTGATGGAGATTAAGTTGAGGAATAAAGCTAATTTTGAACCAAGAAAAACGTGTTTTCTTCGTTAGGCCCGGGACTTTTCAGCCCATGTGTTATGTGTTTCCGTTTAATGTTTATTCTAATATAATACATTTTGAAACAATGTCGTTGCAATTAAATTGAAAAGAAGAAAATAAATGAATAACTTATAAATAATGCTCAAAAGAATCACATTCCTTCTCAATGCATTCAATTCGCAGAAAACTTTCTTAACTTTATTTTGCAATTCGTCCACGTTGTTGTACCCCGTTTTGTACACCTGATCCTTTAAATGTCCCCAATGAAAAAAGTCAAAGGTGAAAGGTCAGGAGAATGTGCTGGCGATCGAATTGTCCCATTTGTACTAATCCACTTATCGACGAAGATGGTGTCCAGCTATGCAGCAGTTATGTGCAGGCGCATCGTCCTGCTGAAGGTATAACTTTTAGCGTATCCTGTAGAACATGCCGAATAAATTCCAGATATCTATCTCCTGTCAATTTACCATTGTAGAACAATGGATCAACGGCTATTGAATGGGTTAATCCGCACCAAGCAACAAAAATAAATCGAACTAGTGCAGCATATGGCTACATTATGAATAAATGTTCTTGCTACTAGTAGTGATGATTCTACTTATTAAACAGACCTCTATTGGAGAAATTTGTGTCATCACTCCATAAAATATACCGTGCTTCATTCAAATTTTCATCACAAAAATTAACAAACCATTGAAAGAAAGCCAACCTACTGTTTGAATCTCCTAGTTGTAATGTTTGTGAGGTTCGGTACTCAAATGGGATATACTTATGCTTTTTAAAATTCTCTGAACTAATGCATAGCCTAAACCCAGTTCCTTAATACCGTGTCTAATAGAGAATTCATGATGGGCTTCAAAATATGCTGACACTGTAATTTCTACTTCTTCGTTGATAATGATTTTTCTTGGTTCTTTTCTTTTTAAATAAGCAATCACGTTATCGAAACTCTTTGTAAAGTTTTCCAAAGTAACGTCGATCTAGCTGCTGTCGTGAAGGATAACGTTCAGCTTAATTTCGCCAATCTTGAAAAACGGTGATAGTTCCAATATTGGCAATTAGAGACCTATGGCTATAATTTCTTCTTTTGCGAAGGTTTTTGATGTCTTAATTTATAAACGTCTTTCCTATAGTATTAAATCCAATCTCTCTGAATCTCAGCATATTTTTTTGGTAAATAGATCTACTGTAATTAACTTGGTACAGATTTCTCAAATAATACCTGAAACCGTGGATCAGGGTGGGCAACTGGATGTTACTTATTCTGATTTTTTCGCCGTGCTTTTGAACTGATTCTTCATTATAAGTTGTTAGAGAAGCTGAGTTTTTTTCGGTGTCAGCAGAAATTTCCTAAGATTACTTCGATCATACCTACACTTCTAAACAGACTCAGTTACGTTTATTTTAATGGATTTAAATCTCCAATTCTTTACTTCACTTCTGGAGTATCTCAAGGATCGAACCTTGGCCCGCTCCTCTTTAATATATATAACACATGGGCTGAAAAGTCCCGGGCCTAACAAAGAGAACACGTTTTTTTTGGTTCAAAATTTGCTTTATTCATCAACGTAATCTCCATCAAGAGCAACGCAATCATTCCAGCGCCGCTGTAACATTTCAATACCACTTTTGTAGAACGATTTATCTTTTGCCTCAAAATAGGCCTGAGTTTCAGCGATAACTTCTTCATTCGTGCGAAATTTCTTACCGGCGAGCATTTTTTTGAGATCTGCGAACAGCCAGTAGTCGCTGGGAGCCAAATCTGGCGAATACGGTGGATGTGGGAGCAATTCGAAGTTCAATTCATGTAGTTTTGTCATTGTTTTGATTGACTTGTGACACGGTGCGTTGTCTTGATGAAACAGATTTTTTTTCTTTGCCATATGCGGTCGTTTCTTTGCAATTTCGGCTTTCAAACGCTCCAATAACGCTATATAATATTCACTGTTGATGGTATTTCCTTTCTCAAGATAGTCGATGAATATTACACCACGCACATCCCAAATTAAAGAGGCCATAATCTTTCGAGCCGATTGTTGTGCCTTCGGACGCTTTGGACGAGGTTCACCAGTTGCTGTCCACTCAGATGACGATCGTTTTGATTTCGGAGTGAAGTGATGGATCCATGTTTCATCCATTGTCACATATCGATGCAAAAATTCCGGTTTGTTACGTTTAAACATGGCCAAACACTGCTCAGAATCATCAACACGTTCTTGTTTTTGATCAACAGCGAGCAAACGCGGCACCCACTTTGAACAGAGCTTTTTCATAGTCAAACGCTCATGCAATATAAAGCCAATACGTTCTTTTGATATCTTTACGATGTCAGCTAACTCACGCAACTTCACTTTTCGATCATTCAAAACGATTTTGTGGATTTTTTTGATGTTTTCTGATGTTACCGCCTCATTTGGACGTCCACTGCGTTCTGCATCATCGGTGTCTCTACGACCACGTTTGAAGTCAGCAAACCAACGTTTTATTGTTGTTTCTGATGGAGCGGGGTCCCCATAGCACTTTTCAAGCCATTGCTTCGGTTGAACGGTATTTTTTCCCATCAAGAAGCAGTGTAAAATTAAAACACGAAATTGTTTTTGATCTATTGTTTTGAAAATAACAAAAGTAGCATGACTCTTAGCACAATAACTCACAAACTAATGAATAGAATATAATGAAATTTTAACAGCTGTCTTTTGAAGGTTAGTACTAACTGAGAGAAAGGTGACTGCAATAAAACTAGCGTCATCTATGTGTTAGGCCCGGGACTTTTTAGCCCATGTGTTATATACATATATCAATGATCTTTTAAAGTCCATTAACTGCCCTTTATTAGCCTATGTTGATGATTAACCTCTTCAATGATGTTGACCTTCTGCAGCGTAATTTAGACATGTCCATCTGTTGGTCATTTAATAAATTATTATTATTATTGATATTCGCTAGTCTTTCTTCAATTTTTGCTGCATACGGTGCATGCTTCCAACATATTGCATTTCTCCAAATGTGGAGACATCACAGTGAGATATTATTTAACACAACAATGAAAGATAATGAAAAATGTTTAAGAAAGTAATAATAATAATAATAGAGAACCAAAAAAGAATTCATAATCAAATAACCAATTATTTTTAATAATTAAACGTGCAAAAGATTAAATTCAATGCGTTTTTCACAATTTCAAAGGGCATGTTATTTGTTTTTGTTTAAAGTGGAAGAGGCCTACTATAATTTTACAAAATGTAAGTGTACCTTTGCCATGAACTAAAATCCACCATAACTTCTTTATTATTCGTTTTAAGACAATAGTGTATTAAAACTTCTACATCATAACTTAATATATCCTTCAAAATGTTTTAAAGTATACAGGATGTTCCATTAAATACAATTATAAATCTCAACATTTCTCGAACATGCGTCAACAATTGTTTTCTCGTATACTCCGTATTAATCAGCGCTAAAAACTCTATTACTTGGCTAATTTAATCTATGCAATGGTGGGCACTTAATTTGAATCAGCCTGTATATCTAGTTCATAAAATTAGAGGCGCTGGAATTGAGAGAGAGAGAGAGAGAGAAGACATACTGAAAGTATTGGAATAATGGAACGAAAAGAAAGAGACGCCATGGCGTCCTAACTTCTTTTCCGAAAGAAAAAGAAGAAGGAAGTAGAGGAGATTATGCGAGCAGGTCTTATGGCGTGGAATATTAATAAAACGAAAGCATTTTCTTTATGTTACGTCCCCGACTTTCTGATAAAATAAACGAGGCAGGCGAATTTGAGATAAAACAGAAAAAGTTCTAAGTCGAGTTGCTTTGATAAAGCTGCGAGGGTTGCCCCATTTGATATAAAGCATCCAAATTATGCGAAAATTGGGTAAGATTTTTAAATTCCGCGCAGGTGGATGCGATTTACAGAGTGTTTTAGAATTTCCGTTACAATGTCATGTAAGGCAAGAAAAAGAAGAAATTTTTAATGAGGAAAATAAATTATTTTCAGAATTACATTCCCTACGATCCGTTTTTAAATTTGAAAAGTCTGCGAGAAAACTGAGAGCTGTATCGTTTGAATATATACGTACACATAATCACAGTGAAAATGACGCAGTGGTATATAATTTGGTAAGAAACTAAAAATGTTGTATAATATATTGTCTCTACTATTCTTGAAATACTTTACAAAAATAAAACAAAAATAATTCGAACGGGTATTACGAATTCTAATCAGATAATATTACAACTGTTACATATTTAATATCAGAGTGAAATTGATGCAGCCCAATACGCAATCTTCATTCGAATAGGAAAGGTCCGTAGATGCACATGTACTTTACCTCGTTATCTCATACAACTGTGAAGTGCAATTGTATCACAAGCACCTAATTTAGAGCAGAACATGGGTCGACAGACAACAATGGAAGAGGGGGAATTAGTATTTTTTCACCATAAGAAAAATAAAAGTCAACGGGAAATTGCAAAAACATTAAATAGAAGTGCATCGACGATACAGTGTATTATCTAAAGAAAACCAAACTAAATGTTGTTTCTTTTTTAACTTTCAAAATGGTGCATCACTTTTACTTTTTGATGTTGAATATGTAACCCGCTGTAATGTTATCTGCTTAGAATTCGTAATACCTGTTCGAATTAGTTTTGTTCTATTTTTGTAATGTATTTCAAGAATAGTGGATATAATATATTTAATTTACTTTTTCCAAACAATTATTTTACCTAACATTTTCAGCTTCTTACCAAATTATATACTACTGCATGATTTTCACTGTAACTCACTGTATGTATATACAGGGTGGCGCAGGGGAACGGGAAATTTTGAACGTTACAGTTGTCAGCACTGTAGAGTCGGAAGTTGTTCGTAACGTCGCACAATTGTTGTGAACGCATTGCCATTTAGTCATCATGGATCGTTGGACTGGTGCGGAACGTGCAGAAGCTGCGAGAGCGTTTTATAAAAATGGTGATAGTGCGACTGCCGCGCAGAGAATATTTCGGCAGCATTACCAGTTTGGACGTCATGGACGTGTCCCATCTCCGCATGCGATTACAACGTGGCTCCGTAATTTTAAAGAAACAGGATCCGTAGCTCCAGGTGGCAGAGAACATTGAGGCTGTTAGAGCTGCAATCGAGAGAAGTCCTCGCCGCTCCGTTCGACAGCATGCATCTACGCTAGGGATTAAGCGACGAAGCTTACAAAGAATACTGCACGAATTACATTTCCATCCCTATAAGTTGAAGATTGTGCAAAAATTACATGAACGAGACCCAGCGTCACGTATGGAGCTTAGTAGGCAGATATTGGCTAAAATTAACGAGGACGCGAATTTCGTTGGTAACATATGGATATCAGACGAAGCCCATTTCCATCTGAACGGTTTCGTAAACAAACAGAATTTTCATTATTGGGCCCAGGACAATCCTTCTGAGTTACACCAGCGACCACTACATAGCGACAATGTCACAATATGGTGTGCTGTATCATGTCATGGTGCTATCGGCCCTTATTTTTTTGCACGTGAGGATGGTAGTGCAGCGACAGTAACATCTGCTCGATATGTTGAAATGCTTCAAACATTGTTTACACCGAGACTGTACGAGCTTAATCTTAACATGGAAAACATGTGGTTTCACCAGGACGGAGCCACGTTGCACACTGCTCGATATTCGATGGCAGCACTTCGTCAATTGTTTGGAAGACGCGTTATTTCACGTAACGGTGACATTGAATGGCCTGCGAGATCCCCTGATCATAGTGTGTGCGACTTCTTCCTATGGGGGTATCTTAAAGGGAAGGTGTACCGTATACGACCTTGAACAATCTATGAACTAAAGGAGAACATTCAACAAGAAATCACTGCCATTCCCCAATATTTGCTACACCGCGCATTCGAGAGTTTTCATAAGAGGCTGTTAGAGTGTGAACGCCGAATGGGAGGACATTTTTCCGATGTCATCTTTAAAAAGTAAAGAGATACTTTTGGACATTTTGATTCTAAAAACATAAATGGCATGCTGCGTACATGCACTTCCGTTAATAAATTACTAGTTTTATGAATTTACTCGTGGAAATTACGTTATTTCAAGATTTCCCGTTCCCCTGCGCCATCCCGTATATAACCAACTGTGGTTCATTGATTACGTCGTATTCAAATGTTTCGGAGTTGGTCGTTATCTTAGCAAGGCGCCCTAGTTGCTATATTTAGAGTAAATACCGAGCAAAATAGAATAACGGTGCTGTTTAAAGGGACGAAGCGCTTCTACTGTTTCTGCGAACAATAATACATTTTATAGTATGGTAGCGGTGGTAAAACGTTTGTGGCCCCTTTTACCTTCAACCCCACCATCCTAACGTCGATATCACAGTTCCTATTATATCGCATCGGAAGCTAAACTGAAATAGAATTCGTCGAGGTATAAATACCAATACATCAACCCACTGTTTTATGCGTGAACATCCCGTGGCTCTCTTTTCAATAATGTCACGAAATAAAGGGATATTGTTTGAAACGATTAGTTACTTAAAGATACTGATCCTGGAAAGTATACGAGGGTCGCCTGGAATGTTTCCCGAATCGGTAAGAAATGGCCCACGAAGGTTGAAGTGGAATCATTGGTCGGCAAGGACAACCTTCTTTATGGGAACTGTCAAAATTTCAGGCGTCTACTGTCAATAGTTGTTGTTCAAGAGTATGTTTTGTGTAGCAAGTCAGGCGGTTTCGCAAAAATGGATAAAATCGAATTTCGTGCAGTGATAAATCACTTCTGGATCGCTGGGAAAACGGCCACGGAAATTCGAAATATTTTGCTAGAGGTTCATGGCGGATGTACTCCATTATTTTCAACCATCAGCTTCTGGGTGAGTGAGTTCAAACGTGGCCACAGAAGCACAAGTGACAAACCACGCAGTGGACGCCCAAGAGCCGCTAACAACTTTGAAATGGTCGACATGATTTATGATGTCGTGTTAGCCGATTGTCGATTGAAGTTGAAATGGATAGTAGAGACAATAGGCTTCTCAGAAAAACCTGTTGGCCATATCCTACATGAAATTTTGGGCATGGAAAAGCTTTCGGCGTGATGGGTACCGCGTTTGCTCACACCAGAGCAAAAACAAAATCGGGTGACCATTTCGGAGGAGTGTCTGGTCGCGATCCAACGCAATCCAGGGGATTTCTGCTTATTTCATACCCATGGATGAAACATGAATCCACCACTACATACCAGAGACCAAGGAACAGTCGAAGCAGTGGATTTTTCCGGTCGAATCGGCTCCGAAGAGAGCAAAGACCGTCCCATCGGCCGACAATGTGGTTCGTTATAACAGACGATTTCATGTTGTTGAGATAACACGAGGAGGTGGTGTGTTATTGGTATTATCTTACCATATCTAGTTTGTGCCATTCATACTCCATCCTATACTGAGATGGAGAGTAGTGTACTTCAAGGCCCTCTTAGAAACCTTTTTCATACTAAATCAAAAAAAAAATATCTCTCCAACGTAAAAAAAACGTTTAGCGATAAAAGTATTCGTTTAAAAATGAAATATTTTATCTCTCATTGCTCCTCTTCCTCCGATACATCTGCCACTCCAAATGTATCTATAGAACGCGTTTTCATCGTGACGGTTTTCATATTTCGTTTCAGTTCGCGATTCTCCCTCGTCGCCGGCACGATCGAGGTACCCAATCTCGGGCGTCAGGCGTTAAATTTTACATCGCCCACGTTGAAGGAAAAAAAAACAGACGCAAACAACGTTGACGAAAAAAAAAAGTAAAAAAGGAGAAAGCTATTGTATATCTAACAGAAACACATCCCTCGTACTCGAACGACCATAACGTCCTGGAAAATAAGAGGAGATAGGAACTTTATTGAGAACAATACGGTCGAATATGGATGCATGGTAGATGAAAAAAGAATCCGACGAAATCTGGCTTAGGCTGTATGGAGTGCGATAAACAAGGAGAGTGAATATTGCACGCTAGGGGGGACAAAGAGATTAGATAACGTGGAATTTTAGAGTTGGGATTTCGACCGATACAAATGTACGATATCGAAAAACGCGAGGTAGTATTTTTTTGGGACGGATTTTAGGGAGATTACTTTCAAAATCGACGACAAAAGATACGATATCAATGGTAAACAAGAGATAATACAAAAAAAACTATTGATCCAAGATATTTCATTATGATAACCTAGCTTCATCTCACGTGGTTAATAAAAAGCTTAGCGAAAGTTTTAAAGAAAATCATGGACAACGATTGCAAGGACTGTATGGTTGTGCAACCACATAAATTCACCATCTAGAAAGCCATGAAGGTTTCTTCAAAATATCTTTTTGGTATTGAGTAGTAATGACGATTGCAAGGATTGTGTGGATGTACAATTCACAGGTGTAGCAGTAAACTCCACTCACACAAATTTATTAATTATGCGGAACGCAGCGTTTCGAGAGCACGTGGGCTCTCATTGCCAATCGTGTTACCGAATGAAAGTAAAAACTGTATCACACATGCAAATTATTTTCTACGCAGGCTCTAAAATTTCTAAAACATATGACTATTTACAATCTACTCGGTGGTCTAATGCCTTTTTCGGGAAAGAATGGACCGAAAGCGAACCGTATGTTTAACAGTGCCTATGGTAATAAATCCATCAAACTCGAGTGTGCAATTGGGGGTGGTTCTCTGTCCAATAAGTTTCCGTTCTTTTTCATACATATCGTTTCGTACGCGTCTAATTCTCTATACGAGTTCACGTTTTTAAGTAGTGTCAGATTTTTTAAATCAATCTTATGTCCGGATTTTGTCATATGCTCTACTACGCTTGATAGATCTGGTTTGTCGAAACGATAGTGTGTAATATGTTCTTTGAACCTCGTTTCGGTACTCCTTTTTGTTTGTCCAATATAAACTTTCTCGCAATCATTGCATGCGATTTGGTATATTGCAGACCTTTTTATCATCTCCGGTTTATCTTTGGAATTCCCTAAGAGATTCTTTAAGTTGTTTTTTGACACAAAAGACACGTTCATATTTAGCTGTCGGAAAATTTTACTTAACCCTTTTACTGTTGGGTGAAAAGGAAGAGTTATAAATTTCTTATTACCGGTGTTTGTTGATGTCAAGGTCGTGGAATTTCTGATGTGTTGTTACCAATTTGAGGTAAAAACGAAATATTTAGTTAATTATTTTAATTTTGCTATTTATCCGTCGAGAGACCAAAAGAGAAAGAGATCCCACCTTCCTCTTTTGGTCTCTCTCTTCTTCCTTTTTCTTTTTTTCTCTCGTACCCCCCTCCCTCCTTCTGTCCCTATTTATTTCCCTTATTCTTTTCACCTTTCTTTCTATTTCACGTCCCCCCACCCTTTATCATTTTTTCTTTTTCTTTTTATCTCCTTTTTACTTCTTATTTTTTTTCTCTTATTTCTTTTTATATATATCTCACCATGACACGGTACAATTCCGGTAGTAGTTCGTTTATTAAGAATTTCGCGGCTTGCTAGAGGGTAAATTTAATCGATCAGAGTTGCTAGAGTTGCAACAGACCTTTTTCTATCCCAAACATATCAATAATTTTTCAATTATCAGGTTTCCTCTTCGGTTTAGAAGCCATTTTAAAATATCTACTGTATTTACTCAAATATGATGGTATGTTATGTTTCTCACTTCATGTATCTGGTGTTCCCTAAGGTAATATCCTTGGTCCTATACTGTTTATTATCTACACAGCTAATATTGTAAAATGCTTAAGATATTGTAAATAGCATCTTTATGCCGAGGCTATGCACATGTAAATAATGATCTTCAAATATTTATTCACATATCGCTAAAACATTGTCTTTAAAGTAATACAAGGAAAACTTCAGTGGTACTCTTTGGTCCCGCTAAAGCTCGTAATGGTGGATAAGCGGATGCTGGAGCGCTTTCGCTCATTAACGAAAAACAAAAATTATATTCTAGTAAATATTCTTTTCTCCATTTTTTTGTTATACAAAATCTAGATTATCTCTTTCGAATTCTCCTCAAAACGAAAATTACTCGAAAAATTATTAAAATATGAAAGAATGAAAATTGATTAATAAACTAACGATTTCATTTTGTACTTTGACAATTCCATATTTCATCTCCAAACAGTCCATTCCATCTGCTTCTTTCTCTAAAAATCAACTTCGATTACAAACGATCCCCCCCTTCCCAAAAAGAAAACGTGTTAAAACAGGATAAAAACAAGAGTAATGACACCCAACACGATGTCACCGCTACAGAAAAGAAATGGCGATAGCTTTCCTGGAACGAGTCCAAAGTCAAAAAAAAAATGTTTCGTCATTTTCAGAAAATACCTCGTTCGTCTTCTTTCGTATGCCGAACCTGCATCGTCTCGAGGCTGCACATAAATCTACCTCTTAACGGTATAGCAGCCGGAGTCCCCTCCCCCCAGTTTTTCCCTTCTATTTTTTTATTTGCGAGCCACGCTGCAGCATAGTGTTGAGCAGCGAACTTTATTCAGACAAGGTTTATCGATCCGTTCGCAAAAACGTAGGTACATTACATTGTGGCAAGTGAAAATGTGCCTCTATATTTTTTCGCTTCGCGTTTGAAAGAATAAAGTTAAAAGATTTCGCATTTGTTTTAGGTGAACTGTATTGATATTGTTTTTAAGATGATTGTAGCTTAATAATAATATATGTTTTATTCAGTTATACAATTACTGGGCTGAAAAGTCCCGGGCCTAACAAATAGATGACGCTAGTTTTATTGCAGTCACCTTTCTCTCGGTTAGTACTAACCTTCAAAACACTGCTGTTAAAATTTCATAATATTCTATTCATTAGTTTGTGAGTTATTGTGCTAAGAGTCACGCTACTTTTCTTATTTTCAAAACAATGGATCAAAAACAATTTCGTGTCTTCATTTTACACTGCTTCTTGATGGGAAAAAATACCGTTCAAGCGAAGCAATGGCTTGAAAAGTGTTATGGTGACTCCGCTCCATCACAAACAACAATAAAACGTTGGTTTGCAGACTTCAAACGTGGTCGTAGAGACACCGATGATGTAGAATGCAGTGGACGTCCAAATGAGGCGGTAACACCAGAAAACATCAAAAAAATCCACAAAATCGTTTTGAATGATCGAAAAGTGAAGTTGCGTGAGTGAGCTGACATCATAAAGATATCGAAAGAACGTATTGGCTTTATATTGTATGACCATTGGATTATGAGAAAGCTCTGTTCAAAGTGGGTGCCGCGTTTGCTCACTGTTGACCAAAAACAAGAACGTGTTGATGATTCTGAGCAGTGTTTGGCCATGTTTAAACGTAACAAACCGGAATTTTTGAGTCGATATGTGACAATGGATGAAACATGGATCCATCACTTCACTTCGGAATCAAAACGATCGTCATCTGAGTGGACAGCAACTGGTGAACCTCGTCCAAAGCGCCCGAAAGCACAACAATCGGCTCGAAAGATTATGGCCTCTGTAATTTGGGATGTGCGTGGTGTAATATTCATCGACTATCTTGAGAAAGGAAATACCATGAACAGTGAATATTATATAGCGTTATTGGAGCGTTTGAAAGCCGAAATTGCAAAGAAACGACCGCATATGGCAAAGCAATAAATATAAACAACAGTCAAAAAATTTAATTAACTCGTGAGAACTTTCGACGTGGGTTATCTCGACAACAGTACACCGATAAACTCACTTCAGCTTTTGGCGATGAAGCATCATCTACCACTGGCTTAGTAAATTCAATCGTGACCGTTGTTCACTTAGGAACGAATTGATAAAGCAAGATCATTGGCATTAGCATGATGAGCAAGCACAAGATTTTACACAATTCTGAATGATATACAAACATTTGTTTGCCAGAAGTCTTTGAAGAAATAAGGAAAAACAACCAGCGACATAGGATCATTCTTCACCATGACAACCCGAGCTCTCACACGTCGACTTAAACACCTCAATATTTAACCAGTCAAAACATCGAATTGATAGGTCACCTGCCATACAGTGCTGATTTGGCACCCAATGATTACGTTTTATTTACGTCAGTGAAGAATAAAGTACGTGGTCAACGATTTTCGATGCTGGAAGAAGCGGTTGATGCGTTCAAAATGCATGTTTTGAAGATACCTCAATCGGAATGGGGAATATTTTGAAAAGCAATAAAACCATTTTCAATTACAAATATTTATTTTTATTTATTATTCCGGACATGTGAATAGCAAACCTCAAACGAGCGATTTGCAATTCAACTTGGAAAATTGGTGTTGTTCTTCACACCCGACAAATGCCAAAACTGTATACAGTAGACACTCGATTATATGAACGATATCAGCCAAGTACTGTTCACATTACTGAAAGCTTACATTAGCGAACCTTATTTTATTTATAAAAAAAATGCGTAAAAGAAAATATGTATGTTTATTAAAAAGTAAATTATGAATAATGAATAACATAATACATTTAATATTAAAAAATCAAAAATAAATTTTACATTATTTTCAAAAAAAAAATGTCCTATTTTTGTTTGCGTAAATTTACGCTTGGTATTTTCTAATGCCATTCCCCGTAGTTTACGAAGCACTAAAATATCGGAATATAAATCTTTTTCTTCCCACCAATTTAACGCCTGATTAAAAATTTCTACAGCTTGCACGTCACTCACTGTATTTTTTATTTCAATCGGAGGGTCGTCATCTTCACTCACCCCATCTTCCTCTTCGTGTGCATCATTCATCTCTTTATCGTCATTCCATAAACTAACATCGGTAATTGTGCAAACAATATCGCGATTTATTGGTTTTCATAATTTGAGAACGTCCGATGATGCACTGTCAACAACTCCAGCATCAGATAGTAACTGTCTTCTAATGATGATTAGCGGTACATTATCTTCATCGTCATAATCATCACTGGAGTAAAGCAAATTTTTCCAACACTTTCTGATTGTTTGCTGGTTAAGGGCATTCCAGGCCGTATCTAAATTTAAAATTGTTCCACGTAAAGTTACTTGCTTTAAGGATTCAGAAATCTTTTTAGGATCTTTTGATAACACAGACGAAAGTAGAAATTTTCGATAATACAATTTAGTAATTTTTATTATATTTTGACCCATCGGTTGGATAAGTGGAGTTACGCTGGGCGGCATCAACATAACAAAAATTGAGCCATCGTTGCTTCTTAATTGTTCCTCTGGAGGATGGCTTGGTGCGCTATCCTAGATTAACGTCGCTTTTATTAGAAGTTTTTTCTTTCTTAAGAAATCTTTCGCCTACAAATTAAATATGTATCATTAATTTACATTACTTATTATTACAGTTTTATTGCCATATCTGATGGACAAAGTGCTTTTGGAACCATTCCGGAAATATGCCTTTGGTCATCCAAGCGGATTTTGAACAGTTACGAGGGCAATCCCAAAAAAACATATAACAATATTTTTAGATATACAAAGAACCGTTTATTTTCTATAATTGCTGTATCACTTTAAAGATTGAAGAATGCATTATTTTTCAACATAATCGCCATTTCGGTCGATGCATTTTTGTAGACGCTGTGGCAGTTTTACAATGCCCATGTCATACCAGCTTGCCGCCATGCCCTTCAGGAAGCGTTGAACCACATTTTTCACCTCAACATCGGAGCAGAACCGCCGTCCAGACAAATGTTCCTTCAACTTAGGGAACAGGTGGAAATCGCTGGGTGCCAAGTCCGGACTGTAGGGTGGATGTGTGATGACGTTCTAACCAAAATTTTGCAGGAGATCGACGGTTTGACGGGCGACGTGAGAATGGTCGTTGTCGTGGAGAATGCTTACACCCTTGCTCAACATCCCTCTTCTCCGGTTCTGAATTGCCCTTCTGAGTTTCTTCAGTGTTTCACAGTGCCTGTCAGCGTTGACTGTTGTCCCAGCAGGCAGAAAGTCGACCAACAGTACCCACTTCCTGTCCCAAAACGCAGTTGCCATGACTTTACCGGCAGATTGTGTTTGGTTGAATTTTCGTGGCTTGGGCGAAGAGGGATGCCGCCACTCGCGTGACTGTTTTGTCTCAGGTGTAAAGTGGAATGCCCATATTTCGTCACCCGTGACAATCGAGTCCAAGAAGTTGACCTTTTCGTCTCCATAGCGGCGAAGAAATTCGGGGAATCAACCCGTTGCCGTTTGTGGTCTTCTGTCAGCATACGCGGCACCCATCTTGCGCACGCCTTCCGATATTGCAACTTTTCCGTTAAAACCCTGTTAATGGTGCTTCTGGAAACCTCACGAACCAAAATGCAGAGATAACCCAGAGTGATCCTCCGATCTTTACGCATGAGTTCCTCAACTTTCGCGATTGTCTCGTCGGCAATTGACGGCCTCCCGTTCCTTTCTTCGTCATGAATTTCAGTACGACCGGCTGTAAACTCTCTGCATCACTTGCGAACGTTTTTGACATTCATGCACGACTGTCCATACACGTCCGTCAATAGTCGGTGAATTCCAACCGGTTTAACCCCTTTTGCGTTCAAAAATCGAATAACTGCGCGCATTTCGCACTTGGCGGTAACGTTTATCGGGAGCTCCATTTCGAATAGCTACCAAGCCAAGACCGAGCACCCGAGTGAAGCGCCTGCGTGCTTATGTGGTAGCGGAGAAAGCACCACTCACAACAGTGTTGCCAACAACCGTATTAAAACTTTCTTTACGTCCCCAAAAAATAGGAGACCTTTTTGGGATTGCTCTCGTATAATAAACGGGAATTTCTAAATGAACGCATATTTTGCCTTTCCTATTACTAGTGGCCTTATTTTGTGTGTACCATTGGCATTAGTGCACGCTAGAGAAGTTATGCGTTGGCTATCCGCCTTTCTACCCGCAGAAGATTTTTCATGTGATGCAACATAGGTTTTCGGAGGTAATAATTTCGAAAAAAAACTGGTTTTATCTGCATTGTATATTTGTTCCTCATTTAAATGTAGCTCTTGATGGTGCCGATAATTCTTCACCAGATATCGATACCTCTTTTTATATCTTTTTAGCCAGCCATCACTAGCTATGAAATTTTCGATCTCTTTTAGATTTTCATTCAATAATTTTGCTCTCTCTCTAATTAATTCACCGGTAATTAGAACATGATTATCCACTTTGTTTTAAAAACCATTTAAACAGACGGGTTTCCATTCTAGGTGATTGAGAATTTTTTCAAGTTCTGCGATTTCCCGGGTCTCCGTATGTATCTGAGACACGTTGTGAAATTCGTGACTTGAATCGCTTAATTTTCCAGATTGTGGCTTTAGATACTCCATATTTTTTGCCAATCGAGTCAACCCCGCACCTTTCTTAATCCCGTCGATGATTTTCACTCTTTGTCACTTAATCTTAAAAATGTTCTTTTATTGGATGTGGATATCATGTCCGTTCTAGCGTGAGCTTAGCTACACACTACTTTATTTCACGAGAGGCAAGATAGCCAACGCTTACAGGAATCCCATACATAAATCGGGGGAACAACCGGTGCCGGTGCTAAAACGTTTACTTAAACATTCTTTTAATCGATTCTATTACGCACGTAAATCGGGAAATAGTCGGTACCCTAAACTGTTTACATTATCGAATTGTACGTGGTGCAAGCTTGTTTACATTACCGGGCGTTCTATTTGATCCTATAGTAACAATTATCTTTTTACATGACCGGGAGGTTTCCACTGCCGCGAGCATTTACTGTATTAGCATATAAAACGCACAATAACGTAGCACAGAAAAAAAAGCTTGTTTACATTACCGGGCGTTCCATTTGATCCTATAGTAACAATTATCTGTTTACATGACGGCGACGTTTCCACTATCGGGTATTTACGTGAGCGAGAGTTCACCGTAATTGACATTGACAGAAGTTATTCAAAACAAACACTACTCCCATCTACATTTAAAATTAGCAATTATTCTGATGCCAACTCAATAGATCATTATTTTTATATAAACTATTGGCTTTGTTGAATTATAGAGTGCCATTTCAATTCCGGATTTGGTTTCAAAAATGGTACCATTCCCCCAGTGGAATGAGTACCAAATTACATCTACTAAGATGAAGAAGAAGAAGTAGAAAACAAAGAAAGCGTTGTAACCACTTTTTTTTAAACTAAAATTAGTAAATTATTATTGAAATGAAATATCTGAATTTAGATAAAAAGCAAACATCTTCAAGTATTAACATTTAATAAAAAATATGTAAAATAATTGAGGTAAAGACAATACGCGATAAAATGGATGTGAAACCGCGTTGGCAAACTTAACGTGAATTAAGAAGAGGAAATGGGATAATTGCTGAGAATTAACGCCAATAAATTCACACCTACCAACTTTGCGGGGCCGACCGTTTCACACAGAAAATTACACATCGCGTTACATTGGGTCTGGTTACTCGCATCAACTCACGCGATATCTTATTAAAAAATTCTCGTACACTATCGCCCATAAATCTAGGACCACCTAACGGAAAGTAGCGAAATGTTAACAAGTCAATATCACGACCGTATAACTACGGTTATTAGCATATAGAGTACATTCTTCCAGAATCCGAAAAGCGTCATCGAAAATCGGTTCAACTTCTTAGTAGAACGGTAAAATTTTGATATTTTAATCACAAAATATTACGCCAATTTAAGGCTTATTAGTTTCAAATCAAGAACTAGTTTACAATTGTTAACCTTCTGTTGCTGTCTAATCTCAATACGTACTAGATATCTTTAATTACGCAGCGGATTTTTGTTTTTGTTTATCTTATCCTCACTTTAATATCACGGATCTGTTCTCTCGTTAGCTTCAAGTGAGTGCATTCACAGTATGCTGCAAAAAGTTGAAGTCGATATTTATTTCGGTAAAGTTACGAAGCTATGACAGGGGCCGGTCTACGGTGCAAACGCTAGTATTTGAGCTGCGCTTTTCACACAAAATAATGAGTAAAAATCCTACCACATCCAAAACGGTTCGGTGAGGCAAGCCTGATCATGAGTGCACTTTATTAGCGTGGTATGAAGAGGCATAAGGTGAAGATGTTAGTGACCAAAACAGTGTAAACGAGGAAAGTTATGAAGAAAGTGAACATGAAACAGACTCTGAAATTGAACAATCTTTGGGTATTTGACCCTCTACAATTTTATCTTTGTTTTAGGTTATTTCTTATATTATCGGGTTTTTTTTAATCGCATGATCATTTATTGTTAAGAATCTGTTCTTATTTTCGTATAGAATATTACTAAGGAAAAATTCAAGCGTTTGTGTTAAAAACCGAGCAAAATATGACATTTACGGATTTTTTGTTTGGTTTATGTTAATTAAAGAACAAACTGTGTTAAAAGGCATCTTGGGCTTTATTTTAGGGTGCACTCAATTTAATAAGAATGTTCCCAATGGGTGAAAAGATATATTTTGGTAATAAAAGTTTGTTTATGACATGCGGTAATCAAGACAGCATAACGGTGAAGACGTTAGTTTTTGCAGTATGGGAGTTAAGGGTTAAACATCTTCGACATAAATGAGAGAATAAAGGAAAACAAAAATAAGGAATACGTAGAACGGATACAAGTGGCGAGATTGCTAGCCAAAGCGAGATTTTATAGATGTTTTGGAAGAAGAAGTGTAGCCAGACCAAATATTTTTGGATTTTTTCTCAATGTTAACTTTATATACCAAACCCCCTTTTTACTTAAAAAGTCAACACAACCACTTACTAAATTTTATACACATTTTTTACATTACTCCCGGAAAAATTCTCTATAACGCTCGCATTTACAACTCGAAAGCATTTCTTAACCGTTTTTTTGTCTTCTACTTACAGGAATGAATCAACTTCAACAAGTTCCCCCTAAAAACCACCACCATTAACTTCTCGCGTCGAAGCAACAACGCTGCTCTCTCCACTTAGAAAGCCTTTAAAATAATCTCACCACCTCCACCCCTTTCCCCTCTACAATACGGAAGGCTTTTACGACCCCCTCCTTTTCCTTTCACCTCCCCCAGGCCATCCAGAATAAGACGGCCGACGATCAGATTTAGCTGAAAGCACCGTGCATCAGTACCTGGAAACTGAATCGGCGCTGTTTGAATTGGAAGGAGCAGAAGCGGACGGATTATAGAGATGGCACCATCATACTTACCGTTGATCGTTAGCCTTTTGTTCTTCTTCTACTTCGGAAGCGCGTTCAGCTATTCGCAGCAGGATTTACAGTTGCAGACGGCGCCATCTGTAGCGCCGAAAGGTAAGCGATTTATGGCGGAGTTAGATAGCGTTTGGGGACGGGGTCGTGCCGTATTTTAGGCGGAGGTTGGCATTCGTGGAATTCAGAAGTGAATAAGGGTCTTATTTATGAAATGGTGTATGGGGGTGTGTTGTTTAGGATAGAATTGTTTTGTCTGCGTATTAAGGAAAGTGCCAAAGCAATATGGTGGAAATATGTGTGTATGAATTCCACGTACAACTAGATGCGATGGAATTACGAAATTATAACAATTGCTAACAAGAAAGGCGAGATAAACTTGTTCAGAATTTAAAGTAGAATTAGCAAATCGGTTAAGTGGTACACACCTTTTGCGTTTAATAATGTTTTCAAATATCGGTTATACGAGGGCGCCCGGAAATATTTTCGGAATCGACTCGGAAAAACGTGATATTGGTGTGGTCTCTTCGAAGATCAATACAGTTTTTGAAACGGTGCTCCAGTCTCGTCAACTCGTCGGAAAAGTAGGATGTTTCGAAGTTTGCAAACTAACCGTTTGTAGCGGCGATGACTTCCACCCAGTGATTTTTTCAAGTTTGGGAGTAGGAAAGGATCGCTGGGGGCTAGGTCCGGTGAATATTGAGAGACCAATTCGTTGCACAACTGATTCGATTTGGACATGACGATGCGAGATGAATGAGCCGGTGCATTGTCGCGGTGGAGGACCACTATTTTCCGCTGCAAACGAGGCTGTTTCTCCTTCAATACTGCATCGAATCGTGTCAATAAATCGCCGTAGTATTGCCCCGTAATCGTCTTTTCCTTCTGCGGATAGTCGATGAGGATCACAATCCAAAAAGATTGTCGGCCGATGGAACGGTCTTTGCTTTCTCCGGAGCCGATTCGCCCGGAAAAGTCCGCTGCTTCGACTGTTCCTTGGTCTTCGGTATGTAGTGGTGGATCCAAGTCTCGTCCACGATTACGAAAGCCAGACACTCCTCCGAAACGGTCACCAAATTTCGTTTTTGTTCCGGTGTGAGTAAACGCGGTTCTCATCGTGCCGAAGGCTTTTTCATGTCTAAAATGTCGTGTAGGATATGGCCCCCCAAATCACTTACTTTTTCTGTTCTTATAATGAATGTGGAATCAACACAGTAATTAAAAATGATCGGATTAGAGCGTCTGGTATAAGAGATCACTAAACATTTGCCAATATTTAGAGATATGCCATTCAGAGTACACCAATCATTAATAGGGGTAAGGTAAGTCTACAACTTAACGTAATCAACTAGCGAATCGATAACATTGTAGATTTTAAGATCACCAGCGTAAGCTAAAGCCTCATATCGCAATTTATCTAGCAAATCATTCAGAAAAATGTTAAATAAGAGTGGTCCGAGATTAGAACCCTGCGGAACTCCAGATAGTATTCTGAAGCGAGTGGACTAATAGCCATTATAAGAAAACGTAACCACTCCTTCCAGAGACGTAAGATGAAATTAATTTCATCAACGCAGAGCAGAAGCCAATAGCTTCCAATTTAGCACAAAGTAACTTGCGATTAATACGGTCAAATGCTTTAGCAAAGTCAGTATAGACGACATCGACCTGTCCTCGCTGGTCCAACACTCCGGATATATACTGGGTGATATTTGCCAAGTTCGTTACTGTGGATCTACCCGACATATATCCATGTTGATGGATTGACAAAAATGCTTTAACATTAAAATTTATATTGTTATATAAAATATGTTCAAATACTTTTGCAAAGTTGTGCATTACTTCTAATGACTTACATACATGGAGGATTTTTGCTTTTCTTCAACAACCAGGAAATCCAGTTTTCTTTTTCAATTTTCGGCTGTATTAACATCTAAGGTAATAGTTATCCTTCCGCTGTTAAGTTTGCGTTCGAAACACTTATCATATCCATCTTCTTCTTTTCAGAAGCACTCCCATAAAGCCATGAATTTTCTTCAATTTTTTTTATCTATTTTCAATTAATTTAATTAGAGAAGCAAAAGTTTCTACACCAAGAAAATTCTAGGATTCCTTTTATAAGTTAAATTTCATCGTCTTTGTTACTTTAAAAGAACAGAAAGATCCAATATCCGCACAGTCTTCGCTAACGGCGAAATTCTAAGGTTACTGACTATGATAAACGATGCACCTACTCCCCCACATTTCCGTTTACAAGATGCCAGTTTAAGGCTAGCGGCTCGAGTTGACGGTTTAGAGGGCATCCCGACTGTTATTAATGATGTCCCGATTATATTTTGCGTACAACAATAAACGCTGTCTCCATTAGAAGGTGGGGATGGGGGTGCGTCGGGGGAAATGAGGCTTTATCTGTAGAAACTTTATCAATCGCGAAGTCGTGTCATAAAGGGCCGAGTCTAGCTGACAAAGAGATTTCTTTTTCGAAAATTAATATTCACCAGGGGTTAATTTGTTTTCGAAAGTTTAGATCGAACGTACTAGCAGGTTAGATTCACTGGAAATTTATGGAGATACGTTGTCTGAGGGGAGGCGAACGAATCGATATGGGAGGTACTGAGGCTTCGGTCGATTATTCATTGGGATTTCCTACAGTTTATTTTCCTAATATAGAGGGGGTGTTTGGTAGTTTGTGGAGACATCGTAATTGTAGTAGATGTCGCCGGCGTCGATATTAAACTCAGATTTAAGATATCCAAACATGTTTTAACACTATTTAATAATAATTAGTAGAGACCGGATTATATGCACAGAAAAACTGGAATATATGCATCGATTTTTGAGAAAATATGCATAAACCTAGGGCATATATGCAAAAAAATTGCGACAATATGCAGAAATTTAAACATTCATTTTATTGCACATCATTTTTTTACAACATATCTCTGAACCAATTTATAATTAAATGTTTTTCAAAATTGTGTCAAAGAAAGTTCTGTCTTCTATCCACAATACATATGTTTCGAAACAGAAAAGCTTCTTTCAACATTCACAGATGTAATTGGTGCATTTTTTAACTTTGCGACACATTCTAAACTAAAATTAAAGTCGAAATCGTTTACTGTTTCACCTTCCAAAATTTTCTCAACTTTCTTCAATTTCAAATACCCCGCCTTTTTATTTAAACACTGTTTTAAATTCATCGTATATAGAATTATCTATTGTATCCTTAACCTTCTTACATAGCATATCAAATTCGTCTACTATTTCGACTGATTCCGAGAGCGTCGTCCCTTGCGTTTCTAGTTTACGAATGGAACTTGAAACAAAGCTATAATTTGACTTAATATACAAAAGGTTTTGTAGCAATTCTGTTGATGTTACTATCTTTTTACAGTTTTCTAGAGCAATGCAGTCAGCAGCGATTTCAAGAATTACATTTTTTATTCCTACAAAATTATCGGCGTAAAGAATTGGAGCGTCTAACCATGTACCCTATCTCGTAATAATCGGTTCAGGAGGCAACTTAACACCGGGAAGTCGCTCCTTATAAAATTGGATTCGTAAAGGTGCTTTTAAAAATACTTTTTTGACATTGCTAATTAAATCATTAATCAAAGGAAATTGATTTCTAATGTCTTCGGCTACACGATTAAACCTATGAACTAAACTAGTGGTATAATGTTGGTGTAAAAAAAAAAATATTTTTCGCGGCTTTTACCATGTATGGTGAAGCGTCGGACAACATTAGTAAAATTTTTTCCCAAGCTACACTTCCAAGTAAAAAGAAATTTGATAAACCTTCTTGAACGAATTGGGCAATTGTCACATTATTTGTTTTTTGAAGTTCTTTGCAATAAATTCAATATGATTTACCTACAATATTTTCATGTTCTGCCATTGTTTGCTGGTAACAAGATGTGACATAATTTTTTCGTAAGGTACTTTCGTCAGGTATATTATGCTTGCAATATTTTTGCAGAAATGATTTCAAATTAACATTGTTTAATCTTGTTAATAGTATGTTAGACGAAATTAATGCGTTACACAGATCCGTATTATATTCTTCTTGTTCTGAGTTTCGTGAAGTTGATGCTACACAGTTTTTCACATTTTCCAATATGTGATGGAGTTTTAGTGTGTTCATCAATCACGTATTTTCTCTCACAAGAGACACAAGAGCAACAATTATCATTTTAGATCAAAAGTTAAAGAAATTAGAAACAATTGTAAAGCTTTTAGTAAAATTAGACTTCAAGGTAAAGAAAAAGAACTACAGGGTGGCGCAGGGGAACGGGAAATTTTGAAATAACGTCATTTCCACGAATAAATTCATAAAACTAGTAATTTATTAACGAAAGTGCATGTATGCAGCATGCCATTTATGCTTTTACAAACAAAATGTCCAAAAGTGTCTCTTTACTTTTTAAAGATGACATCGGAAAGATGTCCTCCCATTCGGCGTTTACACACTAACAGCCTCTTATGAAAACTCTGGAATGCGCGGTGTAGCAAATCTTGGGGAATGGCAGTGATTTCTTGTTGAATGTTCTCCTTCAGTTCATGGATTGTTGCAGGTCGTGTACGGTACACCTTGCCTTTAAGATACCCCCACAGGAAGAAGTCGCACACACTAAGATCAGGGGATCTCGAAGGCCATTCATTGTCACCGTTACGTGAAATAACGCGTCTTCCAAACAATTGACGAACTGCTGCCATCGAATGTCGAGCAGTGTGTGACGCGGTTCCGTCCTGCTGAAACCACATGTTTTCCATGTTAAGATTAAGCTCGTACAGTCTCGGTGTAAAGAATGTTTGAAGCATTTCAACATATCGAGCGGGTGTTACTGTCGCTGCACTATCATCCTCACGTGCAAAAAAAATAAGGGCCGATAACACCATGACATGATACAGCACGCCGTATTGTGACCTTGTCGCTATGTAGTGGTCGCAGGTGTAACTCACAAGGATTGTCCTGGGTCCAATTACGAAAATTCTGTTTGTTTACGTAACCGTTCAGGTGGAAATGGGCTTCGTCTGACGTCCATATGTTACCAATGAAATTCGCGTCCTCGTTAATTTTAGCCAATATCTGTCTACTAAACTCCATACGTGACGCTGGGTCTCGTTCATGTAATTGTTACACAATCTGCAACTTATAGGGATGGAAATGTAATTCGTGCAGTATTCTTTGTAAGCTTCGTCGCTTAATCCCTAGCGTAGGTGCATGCTGTCGAATGGAGCGGCGAGGACTTCTCTCGATTGCAGCTCTAACAGCGTCAATGTTCTCTGGGGTACGTACCGTTCGAATGCCACCTGGAGCTCTCTTTTTCAAGACGGATCCTGTTTCTTTAAAATTACGTACCCATGTTGTAATCGTATGCGGAGACGGGACGCGTCCATGACGTCCAAGCTTGTAATGCTGTCGAAATATTCTCTGCTCGGCAGTCGCACTATCACCATTTTTATAAAACGCTCTCACAGCTACTGCACGTTCCGCACTAATCCATCGATCCATGATTACTAAATGGCAATGCGTTCACAACAATTGTGCGACGTTACCAACAACTTCCGACTCTACAGTGCTGACAACTGTAACGTTCAAAATTTCCCGTTCCCCTGCGCCACCCTGTATTACCGAGATGATTAGCGCAATAAACGCATTCAAAAGTAAATTGCAACTAATAGATCAACTGAAAAGGAAACATTTTTCGTTTTGGAGAGCAAGGATTCCTGAGAGAGAATTAACAAAGATTTTGAGTGAATTTAAAAGAAGTTTTTATAATTTTAGTAAATTGACAAATATCTTAACTTTTATGAGTTATCCTTTTTCCTGTAAGAAACATTGAGAAATCTGTTACTGAAATAGCAAGTCAGTTTAATATGGACTCATCATCTGTTGAAAATGTGGTAGCACAAATTATCTGAGATATACATATTAAAACCACAGCATCTGATACAAAATTCTGATCTTTTATATCTGAAGATAAATATACGGAATCTAAGGCAAATTACCCTTCAGTTCACACCAATGTTTGGGTCAACTTATTTGTGCGAGTCTGCATTTTCTGAAATGAAAATATCTAAGTCAAAATATAGCAATCTATTAACTGATGAAGTATATCAGTAGTAATGCTTGCGATTGGCACTTAGTAATTATGTACCATCTTAATAAAAGTACGCTAAAGACATGTAGTGCCATCAAAGGTACGCTGAAGACATGTAGTGCCATGTACCGACACCTAGAGATTTGCAATTCTTTAGTTTAGTAACTAAAACATAGTTTTATAAAAAACCAATAAAGACGCAGTTTCGGGTATCGATTTTTTCACTAACTTCTTTAGATCATTGACCTACAACTTTGACCTACCTACGCCATGATACACCCTACCAACTTAGACTACAATTCTGTATCACACATACTTACGGCATCTACAGAGTCGATCGCTTGTACTCCAACAATTTTGAGGTAGAACGCCAACAGTTCAAGTCTGAGCACCCCTGGTTTAATAAGGTGATGGAGTAATGGAGTCAAAGTATCCTTAAAACGTACCTTGATCGTATGAACGTCTGTCATATTAATAAGAAAGCAAAAGAAGAATGGAAGAAATAAGAGTTTTCGTAATTCGCTATACATTGTCGAAATTCGCAATTCTTAAACACCGAAAACTTCCAGCTGCGACGCACTGCGGATTATACTGGAGGATAAAAACCGTACAAGAAAAAAAAACAAATATAAACTCGCCTTTAAAAAAAGAAACCTCTTACGAAACGACAAAACTTCCGCCGAAAAACTTTTTATAAAATCCTATTATTAAGTCTTCCGTTGTTTTCTTTTTCTTCTAATATTCCATCGGTACCCGGGGGGTATTTTTCCGGAAAACAGGTGGAGAAGGGAGAAATGGAGAGGCACCGAAAGAAAAGTTTCGCTTTTCTTGCCGTCAACATCGTTCGTTGTAAAGTTTACTGGGGTAAATTCAACACATATACATATTACAATGATGGTCGTGACAAGGTGGGGGATGAATAATTCATGTTTCGGCTAAAAGGGGTCGCCCTTACGACTTTAAACGGTGAAATTGAAACGGTGCAGGCCGCAAAGCCCAAAACTGACGTGTATAATTTGATTTGAAGGGGTTGTGGTTCAAGATTTTGTCAAAGTTGGACGATTATGGGAGATATAGTTGTAAGAGAATTACAGACGCTAAATTAACGGTAGGAAAGGAATTATTATTGTTATTGAATTAGACTGGCCAACGCACATTTTAGTGACTCGGATTTTTTAAGTGTAACTAAGCAATTTTTGGGGCGCCTAATCCAAAAAATGCTGTCAGATTTGTTCTATCAGATCTAGTTTTCGAAATTCACTCTTTTTGCCCTATTTAGGAAAAATTCGCCAAAATTAAATATAACGTTTTGTTATGCTCGTAACCTTTTAAATATTACTGTTTGATAACTGTTAAGTGAAACACAAAAAAATGGGTGTGAGGTACTTATTTAACAGAAAAATATGCAGATACAGCTTTCAACCATCAGTTAAAAATTTCCTTTTATAAGAAGTCATTGCGTGAGGTTTACCGGAACAGTCTCGCTGAAGATTCCAGTAGTAATCGACCATCATATAGGTATCCTATCTTCCTTGCTACCTTTCCTGATATCTTTGTGAAACCTTGCCCTCTTACATCACCTAAGATTTCTGAAAAACTATGTAAGTGGTTGTGAAGGCAATGAATCTTGATGCTCATGTTACATCCGAGCGTGTGAAAGTTAGAAAACATCTGTTCTACTAATTCGATGTAATTTGGTGCTTTATGATTTCCAAGAAAATTTTTAACCTCTTCAACAAAAGAGCAGCGAGCATTAGAATCATCTGAGGACCATAAAAATTCGAGCCTTCAGTTTTTCTGTGATGAGACTTGTAAAATTTTGTTTCAAATGCTCAAAACACTGTCCATTTCGCTAAAGCCTTAACAAATTACATCATAAGTCCCAGCTTGATATGCAGTGGTGGAATAATGATTTTGTTTCTATCAACCAACGGTGTTCTGCTTGAATTAAAACATTTTTAGAGGCCAGTTTCTGGTAATCCAGTGGCGGGACTTAGCTCTGCTATCCCAAAGGCATAAAAAACAAGGATATTTTGTGTAACCACTTTGTTGCTCGAGGAGAAAGTTCACAATTTTTAGATCGACACATATCACCCTCTGGTGCTCTTCATACTTGATGCTTTTCAGGACCAACGGTATTATCTCGTATTCCTCTTTTATAGTGGCGGAATGTCCAGTGGGTATAGAACCATGTGTAAAGGTACACATTTTAAACTTTGAGTTGAACTGTCTATAAACGGACGTCATTCGCTTGGCGTGTATTCATTTAACCCCATTTTCTTCAAGAGACTTCTTATATCATTACAAATTACTAAGTAGTTTTCTTTAGAGAAATACGGCAGCAGATCTTTCTCTCTGGTACGATAAAATATTACTACCTGGACGCAGTAAGTTTTTTTTTCTTTAATCTGGAAGCAAGCAATCTGGACGATTCCTTTGAGAGGTTCAGATCTCTAACAAGGTCGTTAAGTTGAAGTGTTGGGGACTCGCTGATGGTCCTTCGAAATCACTATCACTTTCACTTTTTTGGAACTGCACCTCGTCAGGCGATGTATCTGAGTCATCCTCCGGAAGCGTAGGTAAGTTACTGAATGTTCGAGTAGGTGTTTCCTCAGGAGAAAGAAGTCTTCGTGCTGACTCCATGTTAAACTATATGTGCTGTCCCATTTATGCCGGTTGTTGCAATTAAAGCCTTTGATGTCGACAGAACCAGTGGCTTTTAGGCTCTCTCCATATCATAGGTACTCCAAATTTTAAGCTCTTTCTCTTACCGTTTATCCACTGTCACAAATATTCTACGAATGTTTGGCATATAAAATGTGGAGCCCAAGATTTATCCTGGATATAACTGGACGCCAAAATACGCCAAATATGCCCTTTTTATAAAAGTAGATATGGGTTTTCCACTTTTCTTAAAATGTATTCACCACAAATGTAACAAAAAACAATCGATTAGAAGTAACATGTACAAGGTACACATTTCAATAATCAAGACAAGAAAAAGAAAAGTGACAGAAATAACATCACGGACGCATATAATTATAAAAATACTGTCCTGTCAAACATTTGTACGACGAAAGCTAATCGCTTAGTTAGCTATCTTATAAACGAATCTATCTATTGCTCAAAAAATGTACACTGAAATATTTTAATGGTCTTTCGTAGGTGACTCCAAATTAATACTAGAATTTGATTTTATCATTGATCGTTAGTTTTAAATTTAAAAGAAACAAACCTGGAGCCTTTGCCGTTGGAATACATGATAAAGGGTAATTAGGGTGCAGTAAACAAAAAGAACTAATGTACTTCTTAAGCGTTTTTTAAATATTCTTTCACCAGTATTCAACAAGGTTAGTACAATGCATAAAAATTTATGCATTTTTATCTTTTAAGAAAAGAAGTATATTTACCAAGGTACGGTGTTGTAAACAAAGAGAACCAGACGTTACTTCTAAAAGCCAATTGATGCACGAGGAGAGGTCCAGAAGTTCGTGAAATGGAGGGGATGGAGTGAGGATAGGGGTGCTGGCTAGGTGTCATTCTGATTCGCGATTCATCATTAGTATATATGTAAGTTAAGTTGCAGCCCTATAGCTTCAGTCGTTTACGAATAGTTGCCTACTAAAGAAGTCAATCCGGAAGAAAACCGAAACTATGGAGGGAATTGAACACGGTGCTGTGATAAAGTTCCTTACAAAGCAAGGAAAGAACGCTCAAACCATATTGAATGAAATGGAAACCGTTTATGGGGAACAGTGCCCTAGTAAATCAATGATTTATGAGTGGCATGGTCGGGAGTCGATTGCCATCACAACAGACATCGTCGAAAAAGTGCAAAAATTTCTACTGCAAGATGCCCGTTTGTAGAAAAAACAATTATCTGCATTACTTGGAGTATCAGATACCACCATTTTGCGTATCCTACATGACCACCTGGGTATGACAAAAGTCAGTGCAAGATGGGTACCGAGAATGCTCACGCCGCTGCGGAAACAGCAGCGCGTCTGTGCGTCCAAACAATTTTTGGAGCTGTGTGGATACAAACCGGCACAGATTTTGGAGCGGATTGTTACCGAAGATGAAACATAGGTTCATCACTTTGAGCCTGAGTCCAAACAGGAGTCCATGCAATGGCATAAAAAGGGGACCCCACCGCCAAAGAAATTCAAAGTGTCAGAATCGGCTGGAAAGTTGATGGCTACTGTTTTTTGGGATTGTGACGGGATATTATTGATTGATTACAAAGAAAAAGGTAGGAGCATAACCGGAGAATATTACGCAGCGATATTAGAAAAATTAAAGGAGGCCATCAAGGAAAAACGTCGAGGAAAATTGACCAAGGGTGTGACAATGCGCCGGTTCACAAGAGCAAAGTTGCAATGGCTGCTCTGCACAAGCATGGCTTTCAATCAATAGTCCATCCACCCTACAGTCCAGACCTGGCACCTAGTGATTTTTATTTGTTCCCCCAATATAAAAAAAAGACGTGGAAGAAAGTTTTCCGACGACAATGAGGTAAAGGAGGCAATTTTGGCCCATTTTGAGGCGAAAGATAAAAAATATTTTTATGATGGTTTAGAAAAATTAATTCATAGATTTAATAAATGTATTGTGCTTAAGGGTGATTATATTGAAAAGGAAAAATAGATTTACTGTTTTATTTTATTTAAAACCCTTTCATTCCACGAACTTTTGGACCTCCCCTCGTAATAATTAGCTTTAGGATTTTCGATTTTCTACTATTAGATAAATTGTTAATATTTGATACCAAGAATGGCACCAGATCACACGTAGTTCTTCCAGCAAAACAACCCCAAACCATAACACTACCACCTCCGTCCTTGACGGACAGAACTTAGCAGGCCTCATTAGCTTTTTCCCCTGGTCGTAAACGAACAAAAACTGTCCGTTGGGTACCACAAATAACTGAAATTTGGACTCGTCGTTCCATAAGACTACGTTTCAATCATCCAGTGCCGAGTTCGCATGCCCTTTTGCTCGTGTTAATCGTTTCTCTTTATGCAAGCGTTCAAGAAACTTCCAACAGCTAAGCTTAATATCAATAACCCACCTAGATTATTTCTACCTCAAACTGAAGCGAAAAAAAATCATAAAATGCGTTAGATAGGGGTTCCGGTGAAAGCAGTATGAGGTATTCGTTCAATCGTAAAAGACGAAAAACGTCTAACAAAGGACGACAGATTAATTGAAAAGCGACGGAGCCCTACGCCCGGAAAATGGGGAAAGCAAAAGTTCGAGTTTCGCCCTTAAATTGGAAAATCGACAGGAATGTTTTAGTTTGGCCCGGCTGAATTTGGGAGAACGGCTGAGCTTTTTCCCCAACAACAACCGTCGGCGTAACAGCGTTTTAAACTTTTTCGGGTATTTGCTTTTGAGCGCCTCCATCCCCCCCACCCTTCAGTTACGTCGGCCTAAATAGTTTACTTTGCGGACTCCCGCCTGGGTAATAATAATAAAGTTAGAGAGCGAAGTTTGACGTTTTCTAAATCGCGCATACACAGGGAAAATTCCCTCGTATTTAGCATTTAAAGCTTGTTTCAATAAGAGCGGAAGATTTTAAGGTTAAATAAAACATGGTTTTCTGTTGCAGAGTATTAAAAATATTTATTGGTTTGTGATGTATACATTTGGACAGTATAACATAACTTGTTCATAAAGTAACCGACAGACTAGTTAACAACGAAGATGTTGGACAAATAATGAATAATTACGGAATAACAATATTAATAGGTAGAAAAAGCTGTAACACAGCCGATAATATCGTGCAACCAACATATCAACTTGTATATATGCGCCCTCTTTATAGATTTTACCCTACTATTTCTAATGGAATCAATTAGTTGTATTAAGAAAACAGGCCCTGATAAAATCTGAAAGGCTAACCGCGATAAAACCTACCTTGTACAATGACATAGCTGAAATCGACTGGACTTTTTTGGAGAATCTTAATTGCGTCAACGAATCAGTATCAGCTTTTTATCATTGCTTAGACATTGTCGTCCGTCGATCTGTACCTTTGTCCAAACACCCTTCTCGAAGATATCCGCCTCGGTATAATTTCGAAATAATCGAACTTCTTCAAATAAAGAATTATTATCTTCGTAGGTGGAACAAAGATGGACGGGAGATTTACCACATTGAATTTAAGCGTTTGAGGAAAATTAGTTAAGGACAGAATTAGAATTGTACATGCGGAATATCAGACGGCGGCTGCAGAAGATATAGCACAAAATCCAAAGCTAATCTGGCAGTACATAAACGCGCATCGTAATGCATCTAGAATACCTGGATGTCTCACTTTGAACGGCTCCACTGTTGATGATCCCAGCAACATTGTTCAGACCTTCGCAGATGAATTCTCTAGAGTGTTTGTGTCTGGTTCACAAGCATTACTGGGTCCCCAGCCTCTTGATAGGGATCTTTAATTAGTGGTAGTTATTTGATTGGATCTTTTACAGCACACGATATCTTAAAAGCATCTAAGAAGTTAAAATCTAATTTTACTGCTGGTCATGACGGCCTCCCTGCTTCTTTGCACGTGATTGTTGTGTAGTACTATGTGAACCTCTAGCTAGAATGTTTAACTTGGCCGTAAGTTCTTCTACCTTTCCTGATGCTTGGAAGATTAGCAGAATTACACCCGTGTTTAAGAAAGGTAATCGTTCAGACTTCCAAAATTATAGACCAATAAATATTTTATCCAACTTTGCAAAAATTTTCGAATATCTTCCGTCTCACAGAATTTACGTTAGTGTCAAGCCTTACTTATCTTCGCGACAACATGGTTTCATTCCAGGAAGGTCTACTGCAACCAACCTTGCTGAGTTAGCACAGCATATTGCCGAATCCATGGAACGACGTCAACAAGTAGATGTATTATACACCGATTTTAGTAAAGCATTCGACACTATCAATCATTCCCTTATGGTATTTAAGCTGAGTAGTTTTGGTTTTCCGCCAAGTGTAACACAATTGATCCGCTCGTATTTAACTGATCGTTCATGCTATGTTCACTACAATGGATATACATCCTTGACATTTCCTGCTTCCTCTGGTGTGTGCCAGGGATCCAATTTGGGTCCTCTTTTGTTTAATATTTATTTGGATGATCTCCTACACGGGCTGGACTGCAATGTACTGGCTACGCGGACGATCTTGAGATCTACAATGGCATAACCTCCCCGGCAGATTGTCTGTTTCTCCAGAACAGTCTGGATACTATTATCGGACGGTGTACGCAGAATGGAATTCATTTGAATCTGGATAAGTGCGCTGTCGTAAGCTATTCTAGATGTCATAAACTCTACAGCTACCAATACGCTTTGAGTCAAACTATGGAATGCCAGACTTTCCCGAGAGATATACTATATCAATAGAAATCCTTCATGTGAATACCAATTCATTTTATTTAGCGAACTGCTTAATTTAGCAGAGTAATACATCTCATTCAGCAATCTTTAAGCATTTTACCTTGTTAACCCATAATTAAAAAGAGGCCCAGCGTAGATTGCGTATGACACAATTTGTGTACGATGTGTTAATTAAGGCAAACGTTCAAACGTTCTCCTTTCATCAACGTGCCTTTGAAAATATAATAAAAAAACGACCGCTAAATGAGGTCTCATCTTTACTCCATCATCCTATTTTATCCCAACATCCTTTACCAGCAAACTCGCTTTATATCGGCCAAACCATTAATTGCGAAATGTTAATCCTACTTCTATTCCTGTCTCTTCAAACATCGCGTTAACCTTCCATAGATTCTTTCTACTTTTTCAGCGATCCCCAATTGACCTTTCACGACCATGTTTGCTTTCGTTTTATCCCACCTAGTCACGATGAAAAGGTAACCGTATTGTTCGCCCTAAAAAGGAACTCATCCTTGAAATGCTAACCTTACATCACCTTTTGATGGGAGTCATTTACCCTCGAAATTCAAAGTTCTCCGCTGCCTCTTCATTAGTGACGGTAATAGAGCAAGCAAATGAAAAGCTACGGGTGGGGATGGCAAAGAAAATGTCAACGTAGTTCGTTGAAATGCCTATTCAAAATGTCAGTTTCATATACGTGGATACCTCCGGTATTCATTCGTTTAAGAAGTACGCAGACAGGTGGCTCCATCTATGTAACTTTAAACGCGTTTGGGGCGAGGAATGCGGAGAGTGGGAGAAAGCGGGCGACGATAGGGTAAGCGAGATGAATGTAGAATCAATTAGTGCGAATTTATCCTCGAATTTAGGTCGGAATTAAGCCCCGACTGTATAGCCGACATTTAATTAAGAGGGAGGGCCGCAGCTGTAATGATATATACGATTTATAGCAGTGGATGAATAAATTATGATGCTGGGATATTAATTATTTCGGTGGTATCGGGTGGATTATGATTCGTTTTTTAGCTTTTGCCGATATCTCTAACCGTTTTCGAGATATCGAGATTGATGTTGGTAAGGCAGGAAATTTTTCGCAGTTTTAGAATGCTCTGAGATTCAAACTATCAGAACTAGATAGTATGTATCTTTGTGTCTGTCGTCTATGGCACTTACTAATTTGTATACAATTCATACATCTTTTATTTAGTCTGCCTACATTTCTTCTTCTTCTAAAAATTTTCTTTTATAAGATTTCCTTGCGTGAGGTTTACCGGAACAGTAACAACATTAGACTCAAACTTGTTTGTTGATTCCGTGAACTGCCTTATCTGAGGACCATAAAAAATTCGAGCCTTCAGTTTTGCTGTGGTAAGCCTTAACACATGGGCTGAAAAGTCCCGGGCCTAACAAAGAAAACACGATTTTTTTGTTCAAAATTAGCTTTACTCATCAACGTAATCTCCATCAAGAGCAACGCAATCATTCCAGCGCCCCTCTAACATTTCAATACCACTTTTGTAGAACGATTTATCTTTTGCCTCAAAATAGGCCTCAGTTTCAGCGATAACCTCTTCATTCGTGCGAAATTTCTTACCGGCGAGCATTTTTTTGAGGTCTGCGAACAGCCAGTAGTCGCTGTGAGCCAAATCTGGCGAATACGGTGGATGTGGGAGCAATTCGAAGTTCAATTCATGTAGTTTTGCCATTGTTTTGATTGAATTGTGACACGGTGCGTTGTCTTGATGAAACAATTTTTTTTCTTTGCCATATGCGATCGTTTCTTTGCAATTTCGGCCTTCAATCGCTTCAATAACGCTATATAATATTCACTGTTGATGGTATTTCCTTTCTCAAGATAGTCGATGAATATTACACCACGCACATCCTAAAATACCGAGGCCATAACCTTTCCAGCCGATTGTTGTGCTTTCGGGCGCTTTGGACGAGGTTCACCAGTTGCTGTCCACTCAGATGACGATCGTTTTGATTCCGGAGTGAAGTGATGGATGCATGTTTCATCCATTGTCACATATCGACGCAAAAATTCCGGTTTGTTACGTTTAAACATGGCCAAACACTGCTCAGAATCATCAACACGTTCTTGTTTTTGGTCAACAGTGAGCAAACGCGGCACCCACTTTGAACAGAGCTTTCTCATAGTCAAATGCTCATGCAATTTAAAGCCAATACGTTCTTTTGATATCTTTACGATGTCAGCTAACTCACGCAACTTCACTTTTCGATCATTCAAAACGATTTTGTGGATTTTTTTGATTTTTTCTGGTGTTACCGTCTCATTTGGACGTCCACTGCGTTCTGCATCGTCGGTGTCTCTACGACCACGTTTGATGTCAGCAAACCAACGTTTTATTGTTGTTTCTGATGGAGCGGAGTCCCCATAACACTTTTCAAGCCATTGCTTCGCTTGAACGGTATTTTCTCCCATCAAGAAGCAGTGTAAAATTAAAACACGGAATTGTTTTTGATCCATTGTTTGAATGAAAATAACAAAAGTAGTGTGACTCTTAGCACAATAACTCACAAACTAATGAATAGAATATCATGAAATTTTAACAGCAGTGTTTTGAAGGTTAGTACTAACTGAGAGAAAGGTGACTGCAATAAAACTAGTGTCGTCTATGTGTTAGGCCCGGGACTTTTCAGCCCATGTGTTAGAAAGTTTTGTTTCAAATACTCAAAACATAGTCCATTTCGAGGTAAAGCCTTAAAAAATGGCTTCATAAGTCCCAACTTGAAATGCAGTGGTGGAAAGATGATTTTGTCTCTGTTTACCAACGATGTGTTCTTCTTGTAGTAAAACATTTCTTAAAATCCATTGTTGGGTCTTAGCTCTGCTCTATCAAAGGCATAGGAAATAAGTATATTTTGTGTAACCACTTTGTTGCTTGATGAGAAAGTTTACCACTTTTAGATTTACACATATCACCCACTGATACTCTTCATACTTGATATTTTCCAGGACCAATGATATTGTCTCGTATTCCTCTTTCATAGTTGTGGAACGTACAATAGGTATGGAGCCATGTTTATTGCCGTTGTGTAAAAGTACATATTTTAAACTTCGTGGTGAATTGTCTATTAGAAGTCATTCACTTGGGGTGTATTCATTTAACCCCATTTATCCGCATGAGTAATAAATTTCACCGTGATGTATCTCAAAAACTAGAGCCGATAGGAAGAAATGCCGGTTATTTTTGGGACTAGTACATCGTAAATACCCTAAATCAGTTCATATTTTACAGGCACCACGAACCTTTCTTATGCGAATGATGCATGGATTTTGTAATACTTTTGATGGCCTCTGCTTTATATTTTTGAGACTTCTGGGTGAATATTGTTTTCCTATTTTATCCTTTCTTTGTTAAGTTTTTTTTTTTGCTTCTATGAATTTAAGAATTTAATAAATATTGAGCTTTATTTTCGTTTTTAATTTGAATAAATTCAGTCTTAAGGTTTCTTAATTCCAATGAAATCGACATTTAAACTCAATTACCTGCACCTTACTCAGAACACCAAATTTTGTTTTGGATAGTTTAATAATTATTTTGCTGAATTCTTTCCCCTAGTATTACAAATTGTAATGTGCCTATGAATGGAAAATGTACACACAAGGACATGAATATGAGGCACCCTTTAGATGTTTTAATATAGCGGTATTAACAGTCAAATAGTGTTTACCTTGCGCTTCTTAGAAATACTCGTAGTATAAGTAGAAGGGTTTATTGCTGTATTAGTATAGTTCAGTAAAGTGACCGGTGAAGATCAGTATTTTTATTTTAAATTATATGCGCGTTTGTTATTGACAAATAAAAATATTTATTCGTGATTAGTTTATGTGTATGTAACTGGAAATGCTAAAATCTAAAGAACTTTCAACGTACGCAAATTATTACACTACATGCCGAGGGATTATCCCAAGTAATGATTATTAAAAAAGTAAAATGTTCACGGTGTGCCGTACAAACAACTCTAAAGCGTTACCAAGAAACAAGGGATACTAAGTCAAGACCGGGAAGAGGTCCAAAACGTATAACGACAGAAAGGGAGGACCGGTGGTTACAACGACTCTCTTTACAAAATCCATGTCAAACTGCAACAGATTTGGCTGGCGCGTTAAATCGAAAACACAGCGTTAATTTATCGCATAAAACAGTAAATAGACGTCATAGAGAAGCCACAAAGTCCGGATCTAAATCCGGTTGAGCATTTATGGGCTATTATTAAGCGAAAAGTATGCGAACACAAATGCAAATCCAAACAAGAATTAAAAGCAATACTTGAAAGAGTATGGGAGGACGTTCCAACTTCAACCTATCATATGTTAGTGACCAGTTTACCTGAAAGGATTGAAGCTGTCATAAAAGCCCGCAGGTGGCCAACCAAATATTGAATTTCTTGTTTTTAGTAATAAATATTTGCTTTTACGATATTTGTTTTATTTGTTCATTGTTTATCTTAAAGATAATTGAAAAAATTGACATTACATTGATCCACCCAAAACTGCATACACTGCAAACACGCAGCTGTTCATGTTATAAAAACCGCGAAATAACATCGTCGATGCTTCAAATGGCATGCTAAGATTTTAATAACATGCTTACGGCTGTGAATTATAAAGAAATTTTTACTTTAATTATCTGTCGCGTCTCCGAAGAAATTTTTACAAAATACTTTGGATTTGAGTCTAATAAAATTAGATCTTTCCATTTTTCATACTTTTGCATTTTATTTCAGGGACATCCTGTATATTTAACACATCTTATAGCATTGTTTCGAATATTTTAACTTCATCACATCCATTTTCACTCTATACCCAATCATATTAGATGTAATCGAAAGTATCTCATCGGAAAATCCATTATCGTTTTCGCAGCCACTCTGACAACCTCGGAGAGCTCCGTGACGCCGAACTCCACCAGCAGCAACATCGTCACGATCTCCTCATCCTTTCCGGTATCATCGTCGGGCTCGGAATACGAGAGCAGCGTACAGAGGGCGCTCGTCTGGCTCGTCTCGCAACGCGAGAACGATTGGGGTTGGCGTAACGACACCCCCAAAGTCATAACCGCTCTCCAGCTGGTGCAGAACGATGACCTCAGGGGTCTGCTGCCCGGCCACGTCGAGATGCAATTGTCCGCTAAGCAAATGGAGGTGGAGATCGTCGTTCTACTATGGAGGTAAGGAAGGAATCTCTAGAGCGAAATTACCGACTGGTACAGATAAGGCACGTATTCGTGTTTTATGACATTTGTCGCTTTTAATCTTCGCCGAAACGAGGACGGGGGTAGAAGGGGACGGTGTGGGGGATTGTTCGGCTTAATTACATCGGCGTCTTTGAGATGCATATCGTCGCCTTTTCGTGGCGACGATAGGGGCGTACAAGTTCGTGCCGCTTTGTTGTATAACCTTAGTCAAATAAGGGCCTTCTGATCTTGAGATATTTTGTACGTAAGCTGTGGATTCTTTCGGCTGTTAATTAAGTTTTGGGTTGAATTTGATTTCTATGTATTCAAACCGGTTTGGAATGAGATTACATTTGAATGAATTAAATAAAGTTGCGAAATTTAATATGAAAATTAATTAATCATTCCTACGTTTAAATATTGTATCGTACACTTTTTTTATTTTGGGTTCCAGTTGAATTTTTAAAGTAAATTTATGATCTTCTACTTGGTTTTTTTATACCATACCAGAAATGCATTTACCAATATCATCTGCAAACATTAGTTCCTGTATAAAAAATTGCATTCATTTTTTAGTTTCGTATTCATATTTTTCCCTTTTTGTTTGGCTTTTTTAATTGCATTATCTATTAATATAGAGAACAATGGCTTTAATAAGCACCCCTGTTTTAATCCAATTTGTAATTCGAATTCAGCTGATTCTGCGTTGGAATTTCTGACTTTATCCCTGTTATTTTGATACAATACTTTAATGACCTCCATCATTCCTCTCTCTAGCCCTCTCCTTTCCAGGCTCTACCATACATCTTCTCTTATTACCCTATCAAAAGCTTCTTTAAGATCTATAAAACGTATATGTATTTCCTTTATTCCGTTATTAAAAAGTGGACATTGAGGAAGCACCATTGTAAAATTCCATAAAAGCAAAATTGTTCGTTATTTTGAGGAATTTATACTGTAAATACTGAATTTTCCAGTGCTTCCTCGCACAATATTGGTAACTTTTTTCCTATTTCGGTTGCATTTTCTCGCGTATTGTATTCTGCAAAATGAATACGCTGTCGTAGATATGCCTCCATTAATAAAAAAACAAAAGCCCTGAATCCCAACAATTGGAACATTTTAACTTACCAGAAAAAACCTTGACTCACATAGAATTGCGAAACTAAGTTTCTAGGGCAAGTTTTAAAATAGACTCGCATTAGTTCGAATTACGTCCAAAATATATAAGCCGATCGTATGGCGCCCGCGACGTTTTGGCATATATTCGCCAACTTCCTAGCACCAAAACAAATTCCGCTTTAGGTCGTTTGTTTTCCGGATTAAATGGATCATGCGAGGCCGCGATAACTGGGTTGCCAACAGATTTTCGCCATTAAAAAAAAAAAAAAAGAAAAAGGAAAAACGTCGATTCATAGCCAACTTGGCTCCGTTCTTTATTTTTTGCTCCACGGTTAATGTACGATGTTTTCTTAAACGAGACAGTATGCGTGAAGCAAGCGTTTGCTAGGTCAATATTTGCCGGTTAGGATGGAGTGTTTTCATTCATTTCTTCGGCGATACGATCGATTATTTTCGTTGTTTTTTTTTTAGGTTTAAATTCTGTTATTCTCCATTTCGTATATTCAAAATGAAAGAACTTTTAAATATACATATGGTGAATTTCTTGAATGACCACACGTGACGAACAGTTTCACTTTTGATAAATTATACGAGAGCCATTCGGAATGTAAAGAAGGTTTTTTTTATCTATGGAAAGTTTTATTAGACATAATTAAACGAAACTGTATTCAACATTAAACTAGATACCAAAGCTACTTTTCTATGCGATCACCGTTCAAATTTGGGCACTTCTCTATGCCTTCTGCATATTCAGTTACCGCCAACTTGTTTAACGACTAACTAACGCCTTATTTAATTTCATCATCACCTTCGTAGCGTTTTCTACTCAAAGAATCTTTTTATTTGGGGAATAAGTGAAAATCACTTGAACTGTCTGGTGGATGTTGAAAAATTTGCCATCGAAAAACCGCTGTAGGAAGTCCTGCGCCATTTCAGATGCATTCGGACGTGCATTATCGTTAAGAAAAATGATTCCAATGCTTAGCATTCCGCACCACTAGTTTTGAATTACGTGGCGAAGTCTTTGAAGCATCTGAGAGTAGGATGCTGCGTTTGTGGTCTCACCTCTAAACACGTAGTGATGATCCCAACACATGCCGTAATCCTTCTGCTACAGAAAATTTTGTTTTACTTTTTTCTGTTTCTTTGGGGATTATGGATGATGACTAGCGCTTTGATTCTAGTGTGAAATGTGATATCCAAGTCTCACCATCTGTGATTGCAAATCTCATCGCCATCCTTGTCACAGCCACCGAAAAATGTCAATGCAACTGCCGTTCGTTTGGTTTTGTTTTCTGATGTGTACGGTCAACATCCAAATACCACGACCTTGACATCAACAAAAACACCGATAATAGGAAATTTCTAACACTTCCTTTTCACTCAACAGTAAAGGGGTTAAGTAAAATTTTCCGACAACTAAATATGAACTTGTCTTTTGTATTAAAAAAAAAAGAATCTCTTGTGCAATTCCAAAGATAAACCGGAGATGATGAAAAGGTCTGGAATCTATCAAATCGCATGCAATGATTGTGAGAAAGTTTATATTGGACAAACAAAAAGGAGTATCGAAACGAGGTTTAAAGAACATATTAGACACTATCGTTTCGATCAAGCAGAACTATCAAGCGTAGCAGAGCATATGGTAAAATCGGGACATAAGATTGATTTAAAAAATCTGACACTACTTAAAAACGTGAACTCGTATAGAGAATTAGACGCGTACGAAACGGTATATATGAAAAAGAACGGAAACTTATTGAACAGAGAACCACCCCCAATTGCACACTCGAGTTTGATGGATTTATTACCATAGGCCCTGTTAAAGATACAGTTCGCTTTCGTTCCATCCTTTGCTGAAAATACACTCATACCTGAGATGTTTTAGAAATTTTAGAGCCTACGTAGAAAATAATTTGCATGTACGATACAGTTTTTTACATTCAGTCGGTAACACGGTTGACAATGAGAGTTCACGTGCTCTCGAAACGCTGCGTTCCACCTAATTAATAAATTTGTGTGAGCGGAGATTAGTGCTGTACCTGTGAATTATACAACCACATAGTCCTTGAAATCGTTAATTAATAGGATTGTCTTGTTGAAAAAAAATGTTATGTCGAGGTTCATTCATAAAAGATTTTCCACGATGGCTGTCATATAAAATATATAACCTCCATATATACTTAATTTCAAAAGATAGTTCTATTTTTCTATGTTATCTTCTAAGCCAAAACTCGTGATGGTACAAGACGTTACGACTATGACAAACGGCCGTGAAAGTCTGAGATACTATTTAAATTCAACAAAGTTGTTACACAACTGTACTTCGACCTGAAACCAGACCGACAAATGGGAAGTATACGTGCAGATTCCAGATATTCCTGCAATTGTGTCGCTACAACTTTCTCCAAAAACTCCAGAGATAAAACGGGTAAAACACTTATTGACCACAGCTCACTAAATTGTGCTGCATGTGCAATTTTGGGAAGCGAAGTAACCAGGAACTACTTCCAGATATGGGGAAAGATGCCATCATAGCTAATAATATTTAAACACTCAATTAGTTTATACTAATTTATTTCTACATTACATTACAACTGTGAAATAGACACTGTTTGCTAATACATCGTTAGGGACAATACACACACACGTATGGTACAATACAAGAAAGGTATTTTATTTCCATATATTACAATGTCTCACAAAAGGCAATAGCATGGGACAAGTTAGTTTTATCTATATTAAGTTGGTCATAACCCGCACCACGCGTTTTAATGGAATCAATAGCAGCAAGAACATCACTCTCAGAAACAGAGAGAAAATGAAAAGGTTCTTGAACAAGCCCCTTGCGATTTTTTGTATAATAATCTATGAAGTCTAACACATGGGCTGAAAAGACCCGGGCCTAACACATATATGACGCTAGTTTTATTGCAGTCACCTTTCTCTCAGTTAGTACTAACCTTCAAAAGACAGCTGTTAAAATTTCATGATATTCTATTCATTAGTTTGTGAGTTATTGTGCTAAGAGTCACGCTACTTTTCTTATTTTCAAAACAATGGATCAAAAACAATTTCGTGTTTTAATTTTACACTGCTTCTTGATGGGAAAAAAATACCGTTCAAGCGAAGCAATGGCTTGAAAAGTGTTATGGGGACTCCGCTCCATCAGAAACAACAATAAAACGTTGGTTTGCTGACTTCAAACGTGGTCGTAGAGACACCGATGATGCAGAACACAGTGGACGTCCAAATGAGGCGGTAACACCAGAAAACATCAAAAAAATCCACAAAATCGTTTTGAATGATCGAAAAGTGAAGTTGCGTGAGTTAGCTGACATCGTAAAGATATCAAAAGAACGTATTGGCTTTATATTTCATGAGCATTTGACTATGAGAAAGCTCTGTTCAAAGTGGGTGCCGCGTTTGCTCACTGTTGACCAAAAACAAGAACGCGTTGATGATTCTGAGCAGTGTTTGGCCATGTTTAAACGTAACAAACCGGAATTTTTGCGTCGATATGTGACAATGGATGAAACATGGATCCATCACTTCACTCCGGAATCAAAACGATCGTCATCTGAGTGGACAGCAACTGGTGAACCTCGTCCAAAGCGCCTGAAAGCACAACAATCGGCTGGAAAGGTTATGGCCTCGGTATTTTGGGATGTGCGTGGTGTAATATTCATCGACTATCTTGAGAAAGGAAATACCATCAACAGTGAATATTATATATCGTTATTGGAGCGTTTGAAGGCCGAAATTGCAAAGAAACGACCGCATATGGCAAAGAAAAAAAATTTGTTTCATCAAGACAACGCACCGTGTCGCAAGTCAATCAAAACAATGACAAAACTACATGAATTGAACTTCGAATTGCTCCCACGTCCATCGTATTCACCAGATTTGGCTCCCAGCGACTACTGGCTGTTCGCAGACCTCAAAAAAATGCTCGCCGGTAAGAAATTTTGCACGAATGAAGAGGTTATCGCTGAAACTGAGGCCTATTTTGAGGCAAAAGATAAATCGCTCTAGAAAAGTGGCATTGAAATGTTAGAGCGGTGCTGGAATGATTGCGTTGCTCTTGATGGAGATTACGTTGATGAATAAAGCTAATTTTAAACCAAGAAAACCGTGTTTTCTTTGTTAGGCCCTGGACTTTTCAGCCCATGTGTTATGTTCTAAAGAAACCAGTTCGTTAATTGAGTTAATAAAATATTCATTAATTTTCTGACCAGCAGTATTATATGCATTACACTGTTTCATTATATTCCATAAATCCTTAGTGTTACATGTTCGAGACTTATAATAAAAAAATGCCTTCTCTCCATGTCTTATAGAAGCGGGTTGTATAATTTCGCAGCGAACCTAGGTTTGATTACGTTAATCACCAGTGAGGACTGGCCCGAGCGATTTTCATAGTGAACATTCTTTCATCTGCCATTAGACATGATACTTTAAATTTCTGTGTTCATCACATTACCGTAAATCTCGATTATCTGTCTATAAATTTCGATGGGTCGGACTTTTTACGCGTTTAAGAAGCGGTTGCTAATTTTGTCACACATTTTGAAGTCGCACAGTTAAACATTAATCAACCCTATTGACTCCTAGCTGTCGTCAAACTGAAGCGGATTAGTATCAAGGTTAAGGGTGGGTCGGCGGCGTGATGGTGTATGAAGACAAAACGTACTTTGCTTTCCGAATCGCCCTCGCAATTTTCTTATAAACACTAAAACATTTTCTGAAAATATGTCGGTGTCGGTAAGATTTGAACCTACGTTTTCTTGCCAGCTAGACCATGGGGACCTGTAGGAACAAAATCGCTTTAAATATTTAGATGTCGTAATGGTATTACATCACAGCAGATATATTATTGTTTTCAAATGCCAAGATCTAATTACATAATTAAATTAATATAGGGTTTTCGCCGAGTTTTTATAACGATAATTTTTTTGTAATGTTATATTTGTAATATTATATTATATATACACTACCGCTCAAAAGTGTTTAGGCACTCTCACTGACAGCAAACATGTATAAAAACTCAGCAAAAATGTTAATAATATTTATTTTTTATGTAGATACAAGTACATGAATAAAAATATATTAAATAAATGTGAAAATTAAAACGTTTAATTTAAATTTTGCTTTCATCTATGTGACCTCCTCTTGATTTAATAATTGCAGCACACAATCGAGGCATTCTCGCAATAAGTTTTGCCAGAGTTTCTTGCGTTATTGAGGTCCAACTCGATTGCAATTTTTTCCACACGTCAGTAGCTGATGTCGGAGCCGATTTCCGTACTTCCCGATCTAGTTCCTCCCCTAGTAACTCCATTGAATTCAAGTCGGGACTCTGGGGAGGCCACTCCATCATTTTGAGAGTTCCTTCCTCTTCTAAATGGCGTAAATAGTCTTTACATAATTTAGAGGAATGTTTTGGGTCATTATCTTGCTGGAAGATAAAATTTTGACCCAATAGTCGAATTCCGGAAGATAAATTTCGCGGTAGCCTTCTTTTTTTAATATACCGTCAATTTTCACAATGTCCCCTACATTAGTGCCAGCAAAACAGCCCCAAATAATGATAGAACCTCCACCATGCTTCACGGTAGCAGCAATACACTCTTCTCTGGCACGTTCACCCATAGATCTTCTTACGAATATGCGTCTTCGGGTTCCGAACAGCTCAAATTTGGACTCATCCGTCCATAGGACGTTGTTCCACTCCTCTATGGTTCAGTGTTGGTGTTTACGACCCCATTTAAGTCGCTTTTGCTTGTTTTGTTTGCGTAGTAATGGGTTTTTCATCGCAATACGTCCATGGAGCCCGACTTTCTGTAGGCGACGTTTGACTGTAGAAACACTAACTAGTTTTTAGTGACCAACATTTAATTCTGCGGTGATTTCCGGGGCTGTTTTGCGTCTATTTAACTTGCTGATAACCACTATTCTGCGATCATCTGCAGATGTCGCTTTTGGCCCTCCACTCCGTCTTTTATTAAGAAAACTGCCAGTTTCCCGATTTTTTTTTACGTTATAGTCAACCGTAGCGTGGTGTATTTTCATTTTTTTGCAATTTGTCGATTACTTATGCCACATTTATGGTAAGCTATTATAAGCGCACGTGGTTTCGTACTAATTTCTCTTCGCGGAGGCATTTTAAAAAATTGTCACACGATATTTCGCTCACGACGTGAATAGAGTAAATACCACACTGCAACTGACCATAGGTTATAGATTTCACTATAATCTTCTAGAAAGGTAATTTAAACATTATTACTTACAATCTAACAGATGACTAAATTTACCCAGTAAATTCAGAGGGATTGTTATTGCAATTGCACCGCAATAAACAGTTTATGGTAATTCGACCAAGTGCAGGTAAATGATAGTAAACCTTATGCGATATAATGGGTGTTTATCTTACTGAACTACATTTTAAATACGTATTTCATTTTATTATAATGCTTTTTTGGTAAACATAATACTATATGAATAATCCATGAAAACAGAGGTGCCTAAACACATTTGAGCGGTAGTGTATATGCTACTTTAAATATTAAAAAGTGTGAATGGCAAGAAATTAAAAAAAAAAACATTTCAAAACAGAACTTCTTTGTTTTATATCCCTTTTATCGACACAATGGCTCCACAATCATATAATCTAGTTCGCAATGAATATATATGTACGTATATATATATATATATATATATATATATTTACGTATATTATATATATATATATATATATATATTAATATAGAGACGTCCGCTTTAATGCATGGGTATACGTATATTGATTCTAGATTGACCTTGCCCCACATTTTTCCAAGGCGAATTTATAGATTTTATTCTTTTAATATAATCAAAAATAAACACGTACAATATGTAGATCGAATTAGCGAACACGTAAAATTCCGCTAGTAATCTTCTTTATTCAATATAAAATGAATTTCAAGGTTTTCAAACAGCATATAACAATTTTCTCGTTTTAAAATATTAAAGCTTTCAGAGCATTGAAAATATATCTACGAGGGATGTCCGCTTAGTAAAATACACTTGTGAATTACAGACAGACTACTTTATCTATAGAAATCAAAAATGCACTAAGTAAAGCCGTGCACTTTTAACTACTTTTCAATATAATAGCCACCAATGATAAGACACGTGTCACTGTTTGGTGTGCATTGTGGTCTGAATAGGAATAATTAGATCGTATTTCTTTGAAGATGAGGAAGATAATGCAGTAACGGTGAATGACGAACTTTATCGTGCTATGATAACGCAATTTTTTTATGCCATAGTAGAGAAAATTGTATTTGATGACATGTGGTTTCAGCAGGACGGTACCCGTGAAAAATTGACTGTCTTGCATGAGTTTCCGCCTGGTCATGTTATTTCTCGATTTGGTGACCAGAATTGGCCCCAACATTCTTGCGATTTAATACCTTTGAACTTGTAGCTGTGGGGTTATCTGAAGCCACAGGTTTATGCTAACAAGTATGCGATTGAAGGCCGAAATGAGATACCCTATCAATGAAACACCGCCACATGAATACAATAGCGAAGTCATGGCGGTCATTTACAAAAAAAATTATTTCATACATACGAGGGTAAGCTGAAAAATTCGGTAACTGACTATGAGATGCTGCGTGAAAGCAATCTTTAACGCTATTATATAACTTTATGCTTCAGTGTACTTTACTACAGAAAATCATATTTTATTGAACCTTAGAATCTTGCGCTCTTATAGGATCATCCTTTAAATATCCGTACGTTGTAATGTCGAATACATTTCCGGTGAATAATACACAATCTATATCATAAAACGCCAGTACATTCCCATTGGAAATATTTAAGCGATAGAAAAATATTTTAACGCTTCAGAATTTCCAACTTAATCGGTCTTCTTTTGACCGCATTCTATCTCCAAAATTCCCCACTTTTCTAGACACCACGAGGTACCAATCACACCGCCGAAATTATCACAATACGCGCTAGCTTTGAGCGCCCTCTGTCAAGATCCCAGGCAATTCCACGGACACGATTTGATCGGCACGTTGCAACACCACGAGGCGGTTCACGATTTGGATTTCGCTTACGCTAGCTTGGCTGTGTGCAGCGCCAAAGCCCATTTGAGGAAGAAGCAGATCAGAAGGTTACTGGATATTGCCCGTAGCGCGAATGGACATAATATTGGTAAGGAATTTTCGATTATGTTTGGAGTCAATTTCTTTAAAAAGTTGTGACGTTAAAATCTGAGTTATAAGCGATATTTATACTTTTAATTTATAGTTTATCGCAAAAAGAGAGGGAAAAAATGATAAATATAGTAGTTACAACACAGGAAAGTAAATAAATTTGTCTAGAGAACACATATTTCATTTATTTGTTGAAAAAAGTTCAAATATATATATATAACAGTGTATATATGCTAATATATAATAAGCAATGGAGTTAAAAATAGCTTAAACTTTACAACTATAACAATTATTCAAAATTAGAACTGACCAAGTTAATAGCAACATTTAATTTTATAAATTTTTTTAATCCTATGGTAAGACCTTCCACAAAGCCCCGTCTAGGACTTAAAACATTTTTGTCCATCCCTATCTTCTGCATTGTATGGCCCTCATTCAACCAGGTTTCCTTCTTTCTTCAAAATTGGTTTCTTCTGAGATCTATATAATGATATATCTTTCAGATATTGTCGTCTGAATGTTACGACATCACCTCTCTCAGTAAGGACACCCTTCCCGCGACGTTTAAGGTATTACCAACATATAGCAGAATTATATTATATGCTGAGCGACTCATATTTGGCGGTTCACTACTATTGTTTATTTGTGCCAAGACTTCTATCGTTGGCAGTTCATTTTGACGAAACATATCTTAAATTATTAGGCGAACAACAGTTTTGAGAGCCTCATCAAAAGATTCCAGTAAAGATGGTCTACCGATTATCTTTTTTTTGTTCCTCAAGTTTTTTCTGTTTTTTTTTTCTATATTTGCTGATAACCCAATACACAGTCGATTTTGAGATCCTTATAATAAGTTGTATATGTTGCATTCGATAAAGTTACCTCATACTTGGGAAATCTGCTTTATCATGTCACCTTTTCTTGTGTTACGTGTATTTGTTACAATTTCCTTGTAAACATTCAGAATTGTACGCTTTCGGCGTTACTCAAATGATTTGCTTTTTTTTCGTTTCTTGTAGGAGAATACACATCTGCACCTTTAGCAGTATTGATGCTACATCCATAATTGAAACAGCAGCTACAGAATTGTAATTTTAATACGACTAAAAGCTTCCTGTATCTGCAATTCTCAAATCAAAGCTCTGAGAAGAACTAACCTATACCACAAAATAGCTAAGCTAATACAGGGTGGCGCAGGGGAACGGGAAATTTTGAACGTTACAATTGTCAGCACTGTAGAGCCGGCAGTTGTTCGTAACGTCGCGCAATTGTGAACGCATTGCCATTTAGTAATCATGGATCGTTGGACTGGTGCGGAACGTGCAGTAGCTGTGAGAGCGTTTTATAAAAATGGTGATAGTGCGACTACCGCGCAGAGAATATTTCGACAGCATTACCAGCTTGGACGTCATTGACGTGTCCCATCTCCGCATGCGATTACAACGTGGGTACGTAATTTTAAAGAAACAGGATCCGTCTTGAAAAAGAGAGCTTCAGGTGGCATTCGAGAACATTGAGGCTGTTAGAGTTGCAATCGAGAGAAGTCCTCGCCGCTCCGTTCGATAGCATACATACAGGGATTAAGCGACGAAACTTGCAAAGAATACTGCACGAATTACATTTCCATCCCTATAAGTTGCAGATTGTGCAACAATTACATGAACGAAACCCAGCGTCACGTATGGAGTTTAGTCGGTAGATATTGGCTAAAATTAACGAGGACGCGAATTTTGTTGGTAACATATGTATGTCAGACGAAGCCCATTTCCACCTGAACGGTTTCGTAAACAAACAGAATTTTCGTTACTGGGCCCAAGACAATCCTTGTGAGTTACACCAGCGACCACTACATAGCGACAAGGTCACAATATGGTGTGCTGTATCATATCATGATGTTATCGGCCCTTATTTTTTTGCACGTGAGGATGGTAGTGCAGCGATAGTAACATCCGCTCGATATGTTGAAATGCTTCAAACATTCTTTACACCGAGACTGTACGAGCTTAATCTTAACATTGAAAACATGTGGTTTCAACAGGACGGAGCCACGTCACACACTGCTCGACATTCGATGGCAGCAGTTCGTCAATTGTTTGGAAGAAGCATTATTTCACGTAACGGTGACATTGAATGACCTGCGAGATACCCTGATCTTAGTGTGAGCGACTTCTTCCTGTGGGGGTATCTTAAAGGCAAGGTGTATCGTACACGACCTGCAACAATCCATGAACTGAAGGAGAACATTCAACAAGAAATCACTGCCATTCCCCAAGATTTGCTACACGGCGCTTTCCAGAGTTTTCATAACAGGCCGTTAGAGTGTGAACGCCGAATGGGAGGACATCCTTCCGATGTCATCTTTAGAAAGTAAAGAGACATTGTTGGAGATTTTGATTGTAAAAATATAAATGGCATGCTGCATACATGCACTGTCGTTAATAAATTACTAGTTTTATGAATTTATTCGTGGAAATGACGTTATTTCAAAATTTCCCGTTTCCCTGCCCCACCCTGTATAATAATTGCGAACAAAACTGATGAAACGCAAACGTGATATAGACAATGTTAAGAATGTAAAGATCTTTGAAAATTTACAGCAAAAGGGGAATGATGTAAAGTATCATTTTGCTTTGCTTTCAACCAATAAGGAGTAACTGTTACTTGGGTGTCTTGAGAAATTTATCTCTCTCATTTTGGAATATATGATAATGACCTATCTTCACGTTTGATAAGCTTACCATATAAATTGGTCAGTCAAAATATTGGATTTACTTAAAAAGTAGCATAGAAATTAATATAGAGACAAGTTATTTAATTTTCAATAAAGAAATTATGGTTACCGTTGATTAAATTTACACTACCTTCTGCCTTTCCCTCTCAAAAAAATATATTTTCGTTTAAACAGGCTTCTAACTAAGGCAACGTCCCCTCGCGTCCTCGAAAATCTCATTTGCATATCCCCATTAGTATTCAAAACGTCTCCCTCTTCCTAAAAATATCTTCCCTCGTCCCTTTTAAATAAATTCAATATTTGCGTTGAGCAGCTACTCCACGTCAGTCCATGAATATTTAGATTTCAACTATGCGGTGGATGTTTCCGTATAATTAATTATAAAATCGATATTTAGGTAACACTTGATCTCATATACGTAAAAATAACGTATTTCCCGACTACTTACAATTTGTTTCTTTTTTTTCCTTTTAATAAAAGCAGAGACAAATTTAACGCAATAAATGCAGAACAGAAGACAAGCAGAGACGAACTGAATCAACAATAAGAAATAACAGAATAAGAAGTGGAAGAAGTCATCCAAAAAATCAAGATAGGAAAAGCAAGCGGAGATGATGGCATATTATCAGAAATAATCAAATGGCTAGAGCAGGATGGGGGAAAAATGGAATGAGAGATATTAAAAACAATGTGTGCAAGGAGCAGAAAAAAGTACCAAGGGAAGGCAGACCCAATGCGAGCACTATATGTTTAGCACAAACAATCTACAAAGTATACGTAAGAATACTGGAAAAAGAATAAGAGTTTATGTGATGCAAAAACTAGAGGAAGAACAGGCAGAAAGACAAACGAACGACAACATCGCTCCATAAGGCCTCTTCTCACTGGCATCGCAAAATCCATGTAGTAGCCTACAAACACGTAGTGGAGCTACAAACCTTTGAATCACTCCTTGAAATTAATAAAGTCTTATCTCGACTATTCAAAAGTTTCATATTACCTTAAAGTTAAGCCTCGAGCTTGAAGCTGCTGAATGCATTCAGGATTTAACAATCACCACAGATAATTATGCCGTTGCCTGGGGCACTTTAAGAAGCAGCTACGACAACAAGAAACTTATTGTTAGGAAGCACATATTTATCGATATTAGAGAACTACCAGTAGCAATCACGAAAATTCCATTGTACAACTACAAATTGTGAACGAGATACAAAAGCATGTCAGAGCACTGAAGACTATGGAACCGCCCTACTGCTCAATGGGACGATTTAAACCATATCTAAAAGAATGCCTAGAAAATAACAACCAAGATAAGAAAACGCTCTATAAACAGAGGTTTTTTCTCATAGTATTGGTAGAAATCAATTTCACGGGAAAGACATGTTTGGAAGGGGACAAAAATAAAACGGTAATACGGACATATTTCTGCCTTACCGACGTCACCAGCATGGTTTCAAGCAGCTTTATGGTAACACATGTAATTCTCTCGCTGCTTCTATCGCCATACCTAACTCTACGATACAAATGAATATTCCTGGCGCTAACTGGTGCCAAAAGGAAGAAACATTTGTCCGCAAAGTCATACAGCGAAAAGAAGCGGGTACAGTTTCCCACCCTTTTCTCGTGCAACTCGCGGAGTGCTCTCTCCCGAGATGGCGTTTTTACACCAAAGGCAGTGCATAGGGAAACTGCACATGTGAATGATTCCTGAAGGCCTACCAATACCATGAGAAAGCTGTACTTACAGCATTTTCTTATCTTGGTGTTATTTTCTAGGCATTCTTTTAGATGTGTTTTAAATACGTCATGGTAAGTCTTCAGAAATAATTCACATATGAAATTTCCCTATGCACTGCCTTTGATGTAAAAACGCCCTCTCGGGAGAGAGCAATCCACGAATTGCACGAGGGAAGGGTGGGAAACTGTACTCGCTTCTTTTCGCTGTCTGACTTTGCGGACAAATGTTTTTTTCTTTTGGCACTAGTTAGCGCCAGAAATATTCATTTGTATCGTAGAGTTAGGTATGGCGATAGAAGCAGCGAGAGAATTTCGTATGTTAATATAACACTGTTCAAAACGACGCTGATGACGTTGGGAGGACTGAAACATGACCGAGTTTAGCGTTTTATGTCTTTCACATTGTCTCTCTCGTAAATTGATTACACACCGATACCATGAAAAACGAGAGCTGTATATTTAATGGAACGATTGGTTAGTTTAGTGGTAATATCCACTATCCAACATACAAAGAATATGGGAAAACTACCACGAAAATAACACAGATATTGCTACATATTTCTGATTTAGTGGTAGTTCCTCACACATAGATTAAAACACCCTGGAAAACTACGCGAGCTGCGTCGATTCATGTCACAAGAAGTAAGAATCTAGAATCACACTTCGTCAATCAGGCCAGCGATGTATTATTGTATGTAACGGTGATATGTTCTCTATCAGTGCTAAAAGTTCTTTGATTGTATTGATGAGCGTATAAGACAGGTAAAAAAGGCCAAGCTTTGTCTAAGTTGTCTAAAATCCGACTCGAAGGACCAAATGTTTGTGTGTGCGGATCTAAATCCACGATGTGTGGACTATTGTATCAAACTGGTTCCCTCCAACATTAGTTTCTTTTAATAACCGAAATCCCCATCCGAAACCTGGAAAGGTATAATCATATGAGAAGAGGACGAATAATAAAAACAAAATCTAAATTTTCCGCAATGACTTCTTTTAAGACCGCATCGTTTCTCATAGAAGATTAAATTAATAATTCTAGAATTCCTCAAGAGAAACAGCTGTAATAAATTAGATATAAAAAGTTATTACGAAAATATTTGATACTTTTTAAAGAATTCCAAGTAAGAGAAGTTTTTATATAACAAAATTTTGATTGGTACATTTCAGATACGCTAGCGATGACAATTTTGGCTTTGAGATGTGTCGTGAAAGACCATCGTCACAGAAGCATACAAAACTCCCTGAGAAATCCGAGCATAACTCTGGCGAAAAAACAACAAATCGATGGAGGTTTTGAAAATTTATACAACACAGCTCTTAGTATGTTGGTAAGTAAATAACATGCGTTCAAATAAATTTTACTTCTTAGTCTTAGTATGAACTTTCTTTGGTATAAGCTATTTGAAAGACATGGCAAATATTGAAACCATAAAACGAAAATTTTTAACTGAATGAAATATGTTTATTTGCAACAAACATGTAAGATGTTATAAAAATTGTCGAAATTACAATTTTAACAATTTCCTGTCAAATATGCATCTAAATGTAAAATTTATTTGAATTCTTTTTACGAGAAAAAAAATATTGATTTATACATGTGGCGTCCTCTAACGCTTAATAGCTGTAACCTATCCGACGTTGTAGACACAGCAATCTTGATTAAATTCTCCAGTATCATATATCTAATTGTGGATCTATTCTCCTAATATATTTTTATTGTTTGAGATATTTTTTTAAGCGAATTTGTATCAATAGGTTATTTTTTCATTATATTTTATCCAAATATGTTGTATTATTGAGGAATATATCTATATGTCTCTAGTCGTGTTCTACGTTACCGACATCTGTAGCGGGCCGGCACTAGTTGATATTTCTTAGTGAAGATGGCGCGACTAAACCATTTATGTGTATGTGTTATAAGTAATGGTTAGTTGTTTTCAAGGCTTGGTGTTTTGAATTTGTCTTCAGTAGGGTCATTACTGATCCACTAAGGCAGATGATGAGTTCGCGAGATGATCTTTGTGATTACAATCCACCTACCAATTATCTCTATCGCAACAGGTAATTGGTACGAACACTGAGCTTTTCTGAAGACCCCCACTATTTACCATTTATTATTATAATTGAATTGTTTATTAATTTTTTTCAGTAATTGCTTTTTATATCTCCTTTAATTTTCTGTCAAATTGTTTATAGGTCTATTTTATTAATTATTTTTCGGTAAATTAAAAATCCGACGTGTCTATTATATTCATAGTTAAACTTAGAAACGAATTTCTTAGAAGTTTATTTTTTAAATTTATTTTATTACATTTAGTTCGTAAATAAAACGTAAATAAGGTATTGTAAGGGGGAGGGATGGGTGCCAAATGTTTTAAACATTTTTGGTGAGCTTGATGAAGAAGAGAATCCAATTTATTGCTGTTGCAAATCTCTATACGATAAAGTTATTAACGTTAACTACATAAATGGTATTTCCTTAATTTACCCTTATACTTACTTCACTATAAAAATTATTCGATCCATTTTTATCTTGCTACAAGGATTATAACTCTAGACCCTTTTCATATTAAAGTTATTAATTGGCCTTTTCATAGCAATGGGTAAATTAATAAGTAATTTGTTGTTTAGAAATTGGCCCAGATATTGTTGCTATTTAGTGAGTAATATGTTGCTTTATCTTCATGAAATTTACTTGTGAAAAATTCATTCCACATTTGCAGAAGAATGTAAAAAAATATATTATTAAACCAGTATATACCGATCAACCGGTTTAATTTTACTTCAGGCTTGTTTTCAAAATTCTTATTAGAATATGATTCAATTTCGTTTGAAAATTACTGATAGAGAAACCTAAAGAACAAATAATATTAAATTTGTGCAATTAATAATTGCTGAAAAAGCATCTCAAGTCAAAGATTTAGAAATCAATATTAATGGGCGACAATTTATATTTGCAGAAAGAACATGAACTAAAAATAAAAATCTTGGAAAAGTTGAAATAATGTTGACAACATGTTTTCGTGGTAATATAAGGAACAGCCTATGTTTCTTTAAAAGATAATAAAGCATCTCCTTGAGTCCAACCATTGTAGCGCGTCCGCAATCTAATAATGTGACTCTTTGAACTGTAGATTTCTCTCTTCTACTTCTTACCATTGCTTTCATTTCTTCCAAGTTTTTCCTTTTCTTCTACCCATTTCTCTTGTCCGGTCCATCCATTTCTTCCTAGGTCTTCCTCTTCTTTTCTTGTTTTAAAAGTAGAGGAAGAAGAGATACCACTACAAAAACTTTTAAAAAGAAAGGATAAAACAAAAACCACTTCCCTATACTTAAACTTCCAAACAAATTTATACCATAGGCCTTACACGATGCCCACGACATCGGTACCTTCTGGAACAAGACTGCCGCCATCAACTACATCGAATCGAAGCAAGACCCTGACGGGGCCTTCACCGATCCCGGGCTAACCGCCGAAGTGATTTTGGCGCTCTCTTCCAAAGGTTTAGGAACCATCAAGAGCTTGGACTGCGGTAGATCTGATACGGACTATGAAAACCACGGTATAACAAACAAAACTTGATCGACAATCGGAATGTTTTTCGTATAATTTTACTTCATTTTCCAGTGGATTTAGAGGGCTTGACAAAATCGCTACAGAACCACGGCAACGATTCGGATCCTAGAAATGTGACCATTACCTACACCTTATGGGTCGGCACTAATATTACCGAGAACTATACCTTAGCCATTACGGCCCCTAGGAACTCTTCCTTCTACACTATCATGCAGATGGCTATGGAAGCGGATCCTAAGTTTTCATTTGAAGCTTCCGAATGGCCGAATGGGCATTACGTTCATACTTTAGCCGGGTACCAGGAGGAACCCATGGGGTATCATTACTGGTTGCTGTATAGATTGCCGGAGATTCCAGATCCTTTGGCACCACCAGCAAATAATATGGTTGCACCAGTTGGTGAGTTTTTCCTTTTTTTCGTCAAAAATTTTCTCAATATTTGTATATTCCCGTTCAAGGAAGTTTGGACACAGTGATACAAAAGAAAAAGTAATTCTTCCGTTGCCTTCAATGATTGTTCTTAAGAAATTGTAATTTTTAATACAAGGTTACTCCTTCGATTTTGATGTTTTTTTCTTCTACCGCTATTACCATTGTGTTTGGTTTTATCGTGTTTATCTTTTTTTATTTCTTCTTGGTATATCTTCAAGTTTTGTTGTAGTGTCTTTTCTGTCATTCATATTTCATTCAAATTAAAAGCGACTATACTAAGACCGATAGTATGCCGATTTACCATTTATCGAGAACGAAATGAAATCGTGCTGCATTTGGAATTTGACTGTTTGTGAATGACGGTGTTAATGTTTGTGTTAATTTCCCATCTCAAATTCCAGGTGTTGATGATCTACTCATCGAAGAAGGTGATCATTATCTATTCTGGTATAAGAAGCTTTAAATGAAGACGAGGAACTAATTTCAATTTTTGCCGAAGGAGGGCGCTCTGCACAAGATGTACCCCGATCTATTTAAGCGTATTTTATGTACAAAAAAAAAGAGAATAAAAAGAAAACAAAACAATATACTTACGTACATTTGAAGCGCTGCTTTTTAACTTTGTAAAAGCTTACTCTTGTAATATCCCATTTTCTTCAGAATATTGGTCGTATAGTTTTGAACCAATTAACATTTTTGGAAACAAATCAAGCGTCTTTTCTAAATCATTTAAACACTATACTGTAGGAATTGTAAAGATATGTATAGCTGGTTAGTAAATGGTATGGAACCTATGCTGCAATTGGAAGTATCTTCATGTAAGAAAGTTCAAGGAATGGAATATTATAGCGCTTTTCATGTTTCACTCGGTGCCTATTGAAAGCTACTGCTTGACAGTTATGCATGGCTAACCCAAGCTTGGTTATTAGAGAATCTAGCACTCCATAAAAGAAAAAATCGCACATCGAATTTAAAATATTCGAAAAATGATATAACTTTTTCGATTTAATCAAAATTAAACACTCTGTAGATTTTGGCATTTTTAAATTTGTCGTAGGATTTGCTGTACAATATACTTCCACAAAAATTGTCAAAATCAAACGTCAAATTTAGATAACCTAAAATGTACATGGAGGTGTCTTGAATAAAATCGAAATGAAAATTATATCATTTTTTTGTTTTAATTAAAAGCGGACACACTACGTAGATTTTAGCGTTTTTGAATACGTCGTAAGATTTTTTCTTTTACAAAATTCAACGTCAATATCGTTCTAGAGCAGAAAATCCTTTAATGATCAAGTTTATGTTTTGCATCACGTTAGCCATGGAATAACTGTCAAATTAAAATACCAATTGTAATTGTCAAAAATAATTTTTCTAATGTTTTATTGTTGTTTTTTTTCTCGTTCTGGTTTTGAAATATTAAAAAAAAATTACAACTAGTATTTGACAGTTACTCCATGGCAAATATAAGGTTGGTCGTTAGTGGGTTTATCCTTTTACGAAAGAAAAGATCGAACATCGAATGACTTGAGATAAAAATGATATCCTTTTGGTTTAATTATAAATGAACACTCTGTAGATCTTGGCATTTTTAAATTCGACGTAAGATTAGCTGGGCAATACACTTCCACAAAATTGTCAGAATCAAACGTCGAATTTAAATAACCTAAAAACGGAAATGATATCATTTTTTTTGCTTTGATTAAGAATGGACACTACCTAGATTTTAGCGTTTTTGAAAAATAAACTTCAACGTCAATATATTTCTGGAGCAGAAAATTCTTTAATGACCAAGTTTATGTTTTGCATCACGTTATGCCATGGGATAACTGTCAAATTATAATACGATTTGTAATTGTCAAAAATAATTTTTCTAATGTTTTATTTGTTTTCTTTTTCTCGTTCAGGTTTGAAATATTTTGAAAAAAAAATGATAACTAGCGTTTGACAGTTATTCCATGGCAAATATAAGGCTGGTTCATTAGTGGGTCTATCCTTTTACGAAAGAAAAGCTCGAGCTTCGAATAACTGGGAATAAAAATGATATCATCTTTTTGGTTTAATTATAAATGTACACTCTGTAGATTTTGGCATTTTTAAATTCGACGTAAGATTTGCTGGACAATAAACTTCCATAAAATTGTAAAAATCAAACGTCGAATTTAGATAATCTAAAAATGTGCATCGAAGTGTCAAAGAAAATTGAATCAGAAATGATATCATTTTTTCGATTTCGTCAAAAATGGAGGCTCTGTAAATTTTAGAATTTTTGCATGTATCGTCAAATTTTTATTACAATAAACTTCTGTGTCATGAAATTACCAAAAAGAAAAAACAATTTTTCCAATATTTGTTTCCATTCTTTTGGTTCCAGTTTTGAAATATTTAGGAAAAGGAATGACAACTAGTATTTGGGGGTTATTCCCATGGCAAATGGAAGTTTGGTGATTACAGAAAAACTGGAAATAAAATAGGAATGAAAATGACATAATTTCTTCGGTTTGATTATAAATGAACACTCTGTAGATTTTGGCATATTTAAATTCGACGTAAGATTTACTTGTACAAGAAACTTCCACAAAATTGTCAAGATCAAACGTCGAATTTAAATAACCCAAAGTATGCGTAGAGATGTCTTAAACAAAATCGAAATAAAAATTATATCACTTTTCCGTTTTCGTAAAAAATTAGATGTTGATTTTAGCATTTCTGCATTCATTGTAAGAGTCTTTTCTTACAATAAATTTCCGCATCACGGTAGCCATAACTGTCAAACAATAATACGCAGCATAATTGCAAAAGAAAAAAACAGTTTTTTTTAATATTTGTTTTTTTGGTTTCAGTTTTGAAATATTTAGAAGAAGTAAATTACAACTAATGTCTGACAATTATTCCATGGCAAATGGAAGTTTGATGATTAGAAAAAACCGTATATAAAGTAGAAACGAAAATGATATAATTTCTTTGGTTACATTTTAAAGGAACACTCTGTAGATTTTGTCATTTTTAAATTCGACGTGAGATTTGCTGGACAAAAAACTTCCACAAAATTGTCAAAAATCAAACTTCGAATTTAAATAAACCTAAGTATGCAGAGGGGTGTTTTAAATAAAATCGAAATGATATTGATATCACTTTCTTTGGTTTCGTCGAAAATTAACATACTGTAGATTTCAGCATCCACCGTAAGATTCTTTTCTTTTCTTCCGCGTCATATTAGCCATGGAATAACTGTCAAATAATAATTACCAGAAAAACATTTTTTCTAACTTTTGTTTCCACTATATTCGTTTTTGAAATATTTAATATTTAGAAAAAGAATGACAACTTTTTCTATTTTTTTATAACAATGATAATTGTTGACAAATGATAATTTCTAACATTGACAATCTAAGAATGACATTTTTTTCTACCTTTTGTTTCCATTATTTTCGTTTTTAAAATATTTAATATTTAGAAAAGGAATGGCAACTGGTGTTTAATAATTATTCCATGACAAATGGGAAATTCGTCATTGAAGATTTAAATTTCGCGCGTTGTATTACGCAACAGGGTGGTGGCGAAGTGGGGTGAGGTAGAGAAAAAGTCACGTTATGTTAGCGTTATGTGTTATGTATTGTATTTTCTTATGTAGTTTATGAAATAATAAAGAGGATAATATAACATTCTTTTCGCAATAAACATCCGCGTCATGTTAGCCATGGAATAACTGTCAAATAATAATTACCAAAAAAAAAATTTTCTAGCATTTCTTTTGATTATTTTTACGTTTTTGAAATATTAAAAAAAAAAATGACAACTGCTGTTTGATAATTATGCCATGACAAATGGAAAATTAGTCATTTATAAAAAAACCGAAAATAAAGTAGAAAGAAACAAAAACGATATCACTTTTTCGATTTGATTATAAATGAAACACTCCGTAGATTTTTACATTTTTAAATTCGTAGTAAGATTTACTGTACAATACACTAAAATTGTCAAAATCAAACGTCGAATTTAAATAACCCAAATATGCATAGAGGTGTCTCAAATAAAATCGAAAGAAGAATGATATCACTTGGTTTCGTCAAAAATAAGCACTCTGTAGATTTTAGCATTTTTAAATTCGTCGTAAGATTCTGTTTACAACACTTCCACAACATTATCAAAATCAAACGACGAATTTAGAAGATATAAAATGCACATAGGACTTTTTTAATCCTTGAATTTTTCACATGGAGATATCAAATTTTATTCAAAAAGGTTGGATCTATACAGGGGATACTGAAATAGTTTCATAGATTTACTGACTATGACTAACCATGAAAAAAGTATTTTAAAGTTCTTTTAACTGGTTTCTTCTTACTAGATTTAATCAATAATTTAATATCCAAATCTGATATTGGATTTTTGAAAAGCTTAGGAGGAGATATTTTCAAAAAAAGATAAAAACATCAAAGGCATTTGTTTTCATACTTCGTGTAGGACAATTACCATGATTTGTATTAATTATTTCCCAAGCAAAAGATGTTCTATTTTATGATTAAAGGATTTTTACCCTTTTAAGAGTATTTTCAAAAATTTTTTCTAACGTAGTGTAGGTGGGTGTTAAATTCAATCTTTTCATTATGGCTGCAATATCTCATCAATAATGGATAATTTTTATGTAGAACAAGAGAAAAAATAAACACCTTTATCTAGTCTTTAAAGCTATATTATGGATACAAGAAACTAAGAGAAAACAATATAAACACTTTGTATATTTCCGAAAAAAATAAAATAAAAAAAAACTAAGTAGGCTATGGTACTATCTTAAATCATAATATTTAATTCGTTAAATTGACACTAATTACGATATATATATATATAGGAATAATAGCAAATATAACATTTGATTCTTCTACCGTACACTATTATATACTTTTTCATTGCGTGGAAAAAATTTGTGGTAATCCAATTTATTGAGGAATTAATTAATAAAGAAAAAAAACAACAAACGACAATACTACTGAGAATGAAAAAGAAGAATGCGTAAATAATTAAATAAAAACAAATCTTTCGTGTGGCATAATATTAATAATAACTTAATATATAAGTAAATATAATAATGATAAAAAGAAGGTTATATATACATTATATTATATATATAAATATATATACATATATTATATGATACATACGATATAGTTCTTTGGTTTTCATTGTATTTGTAGCTTTAGAAATTTAGTTCTTATTTGTCGAAATTTAATGTGAAAAAAGCGAACAAAAAAAAAAACAAATGTTAATAAAAAAAATGTGAGTAAAAAATTGTTAAAACAAATGGGCGCAAGGGAATTGTTGATAAATTCATTATTTTTGTTATATTCGGCTTATATTGATATAAATAAAAGAATGAAATAAGTAAATTTGCGTTTGATTTACATCCTTGAATCCTGATATCGGTTTGTAATTGAAATTTATCCCTCTACGATTAGATCTCGTAATACACTAAGGTAACAGAATAAAATAGACACCCACTAATTAAGAAAAAGGTTCTATTCTCGTTATATATACAAAATATTTTAAAATTTTTAAATTAGACTAATATTTTGTCGATCCACCTTTACTAGCGTGAAGTGCTGCGAGTCGTCGTGGCATAGAATCTATTAAATGATTAGTGGTTGTTACGTTCTCCTGGTTTGAAGAACAACGCCGCTGTAGCCTGCTCGTAATTTCCTAAATTACTTGACCAATACTTACTTGTAGAGTATGTTCGCTTATTTACTAGAGGAAAGGTTGTACAGTGAAATTCAATGCGCATGCGCAAAAAAAATATATTTAAAAATAAAAGGTGTACACGGTTTCCACTCTTGCCTATGTACATGTACGATGTACGTAAGATATGTATATTTGCAATAATTGCAGTTATTCGAGCTCTCTTATACATGTAATGTACATTAGCATTTGTATATGTATTTTCATTGGTAGCAACATAAAGTAATGCCTCAGCATGTACGTTGCAACGCTATGCCTTAATTCTGTTTAAAAGGTTAAACTCTTATATGCTTCCGCTGAAGCTTTGTTAGAGGCATGTACTAATGCCTCTATCTGTTTGCATGCACCACTACCTTTTATAGGAGCCAACCCTATTTATTTCTTAAATTTATAAGCGCACCTCGGTGCTATGCTTATTTATATGTCCCTTTCCGGGAGCCTAATATACTTTCCTTGTTTTAAATTTGCCTAAGGGACTTGGCCCTGTATTATTGGCATGTATTTGTACTTGACCAAATACGTTCGTTATATTCACATTTATAGGGGAACCCACCCTATCTCTTAGAGCTTGAACGCCTGGTCGAGGGCGACAGTAGCGATAATAGCCGATCTCAATACAAAAGTAATGTCACAGCTACCCAGGCGTTCTCGTTTGAAATATTACGCTATGTGCAATCTTTAGCTCTATACTACTGCGCCCCAAAGAAGGGAAAAATCCAGTAACCAGCAAATGTGCGAACTGTGCACCGATAAGTAAAACGGAGCGATGATGCCGACATTACATAAGAAAACTGGTCCGTGAAACTCGTCCGCTACGACGAGCAACTAAATGAAAAATTTCTAAGTCCCGATACGACAAGGACCGAACAAACGTACAAAAGACAACGGGCGCTGCGGCCGCAACGACCGTCAGCAAGAAGCGGAGTGATCGTACTTGTAGAGGAGGTCTATACATGCGCGCCGACAATCTCACCAAAATAATTTCCGACACAAACTTAACTGAAGACTAAAAATATGTATAGACGACAATGGACACAATAGCCTCGACGTACGATGATAGAAAATCGAGAATTTATATTTATTAAAAAAATCTATACGTTTGGTCCGACGACGTTACCAAATGACTCCCGCCAGAAATAAATGTATAGACAACGTCCTCGACGATTCCCGCCAAAACTAGAAAAACTTAGAAATCTCTAATAATCTTACGACGACGTTACTGTACACGTTACGACGAGGCACGAAAGGTGACCGAGAGTGCACGATCGCTAATACCTCGACTGTCGCGCGGGAGACGACTGCCTATGCTTGTGTACCTTAAATTTCAAGAAAACTCCCATTACATATCCGACGACGTTGCAGTGAATGATTTCTAATTAGGCAGTTTTAGCTAGCGTAATGCGAATGGCTGACTTGCATACATATACAATGCGTAATGTACATACATATTAAAATAAAATTGGATATAAGAGAGCAAAATAAATAAATATAAGAATGAAAATAAATAAATATAAAAATGAAAATAAAATAATATTCTAAATAAAAATAATAATGCAAAGAAGATAAAATACATAGTAGTAAAAAAATATAAAATATAAAAAACAATGTTAAGTCCTTAACAATGGTGTCTTCTGGAGTATTTAACCACTCTTCTGTAACAGCTGCCACGAGTTCTTCCTTATTGTTTTCGTTTATGTGCCAAACATTTTCTATCGCATTCATGTCTGGTGACTGCCCTGGCCATGGTAAAATCCGAATCCCCTGTTCCTCTTTCCATGTGGTTGTTGTTCTTGCTTTGTGGCTCCATCCTCCATAAAAGTGGCGTCTTCTTTAGATAAAATTGCGTTGTCGAATATCGGTAGTAGTCCTTCTGTTAATATTGGGATATATTTTGCCGCATTTATATTTCCGTCGCAGATTACTAATTGCGATCTACCGCCATACCATATGGCGCCCCACACCATGATGTTCACACCGCCGTATTTCACCGTCCGATGCAAAAATTTGTCGTCCAGTTGCTGTGACGAACGTCTCCATACCCACGTACGACCACCATCACTGAATTGGCAGTATCTGCTTGCGTCTGAAAAAATGACAGACCGCCAAAACTCCTCGGGCTTCTTTCGCATTTCGATTGTCCAAAGCCATTCGGCGCCGTTTTTGAAACACTGTAAGGGTGCAAAACTCAACTCCTTAACGGAGCTCCAAATGGGGTCGAGTGATATATCAAAAGACGCGTATTTTCGCGTAGATTACGATAAAAAAAGTGTGCCTCTCTATCTCTAACCGTTAAGGAGAAAATCGCGTTTGAAGTTTCGAAATTTCCAAAAATGCTTAATTCCGAAACTTTGAAGCGCCGTAGCTCCTAAACGGTTATAGATAGAGGATCCCGGTTTGCGCGGTTCGAAAGTACGCGTCGAGATCTTTCGAATGAGCACCGAACGGTCGCGCTGCGACCACGCATAGCCGAGATACGGAGATTCGGTCGAGAAATTTCGGTAAAATATCGAAGTCCGAAAATTACCGTTTTTATCATCCTATCCGGTAGATTTTTACGCGCCGAGGGTGGACCGAGGTTTGAGGATGCCAGGAGATTTCCTACCATTTAATGAGGAGGAACTGAGAATGGTAATGGGGTCCCTTGGTCAAAGGAGAGCACCAGGACCGGACAACATTACAAACGAGATCCTGAAATTGGTATACCAGCATAGCCCACATCTGTTGCTGGATATGTACAACGAGTGCCTGGCCGCGGGACTTTTTCCCACACGTTGGAAGGTTGCCAGATTGGTGCTAATCACTAAAAAGCAGGGAGATCCGGATGACCCATCTACGTACCGCCCTCTATACATGCTGGACACGGCGGGTAAGGTTCTGGAGAGGCTTATACGGACAAGATTGCAGTCAGTGATGGAGGATGCTGGGAGTTTGTCGCCCCGACAGTACGGATTCCGCCGGGGAACATCAACTGCCGACGCTCTACGGGAAGTTTGTGATGCGGTAACCAGAGCAGAGGACCACAACCACTACTCGCGTCGAATCGTTCTTCTTGTTACCTTAGACGTCCGAAATGCATTCAATTCGGCAAGATGGGTGGATATATTGAATGCTTTGCAGCACTCCTTTCGGGTGCCGCCGTACCTTTTGCGGATGATTGACGACTACCTGGGGAATCGTTCCATCATATACGATACGAAGCAGGGTCGCTGCAATGATAAGGTGACGTTTGGGGTTGCCCAAGAATCTATTTTAGGACCGGATTTCTGGAACATCCTATATGACGGACTCTTGAGGCAGGAAATGGCCGAGGAAGTGACTCTTGTTGGGTATGCGGACGAGCGGGATGTAGAACTAGCACAGCTCAAACTTAACCAAACCATGAGGAGGGTAACTAATTGGATGGAAATGCATGGTTTGAGTCTAGCACTTAACAAAACTGAGGTCGTCATTCTATCTAAGAAGCAGATAGGCACAATCGTACACCTACGCGTGGAGGATGTGGAAGTTACCACCAGCCCAACAGTTAGATACCTTGGAGTGATGATTGACACCAAAATGACCTTTCGTCACCAGATTTTACGTACTGCCGATAAGGCGGCGAAGATGGTTGCGAACTTGAGTAGGTTGATGGCTAATGTTGGTGGTCCTCGGCCAAAGAAGCGGAGGTTATTGATGTCGACAGTTCAGTCGGTCATACTGTACGGCTCCGAGGTGTGGGCGGACGCGCTGAGCAAGGAGATGTATCGTAAGAGACTGGCCCAGGTGCAGAGAAGGGCTGCACTGAGAGTTGCCTCGGCGGACCGTACTGTGTCGGAACCGGCGGTCCTAGTGGTAGCGGGAGTCATCCCAGTGTCGCTCCTTGCTCAGGAAAGGAAGCGCATATATATGAGGAGACGTGCAGATGAAGAACGAGTCGCCAATGAAAGAGACGCCACATTAGAAGCATGGCAACGACTTTGGGAGACGGACGGAAGAGGGCGCTGGACTGCGAGACTGATCCCGCGCCTCCGCCCCTGGATCTCTAGAACCCATGGGGAGTTGGACTATTACCTGACTCAGTTTTTGACCGGTCATGGCTATTTCAAATCGTATCTGCACCGAATGGGTAAGACTGAGACTGGAGCATGTTTGTATTGTCCAAATGAGGTAGATGATGCGCACCATACCTTCTTCTTATGTGAGAGATGGGCGGAACCAAGACGGTTATTCGAAATGGAGATCGGCGAATTTACGATCGACACAATTATAACGAAGATATCAGCCAATGAAAATTGCTGGACAAATTTAACGCGATACGTTCAATATGTCGTGCGCAGGAAGAAAGGCGATTTGGACCGCAACATAGAAAGAGAATTGCTCTAATTCGAAAGTCCAGTGGAGCGTGGCCTTTGTACAGCAAACTAGACACAGCCCGAACTAAAGTGATTAACGGGTGCTGGCTGGTAGTCCTCTATTGAAGGGAGTCCGAGTATTGATGCTTATTATTATTATTATTATTATTATTATTGTTATTATTATTATTATTATTATTATTATTATTATTATTATTGTTATTGTTATTATTATTATTATTATTATTGTTATTGTTATTATTGTTGTTATTGTTACTGTTATTGTTATTATTATTAGTTTCGCGGTACGTGCAATATGTACCGCGCAAAAAGAAGGGAATTGCAACATGGAAAGGGAATTGTTATAATTCCAAACTACAACGGAGTGTGGCCTTTCTACAGCCAAATGCATAGACCCAGCCCGAAGTAATGTGATAAACGGTTCCGGACTGGTGTCTAGAAGAAGAGGGGGTGTTTTAGTTGGTAGTCCTCCTTCAGAGGGAGTCCAGCATAACATGCGTCAATGCATTTCACCTCCGAAAAAAAAATTCTTTATTTTTAATTGTCATAAAACATCAAGCTATTTACTTTAACAGCATTTACGTCAATAATTAAAGTAACTCTAAACTTTAACGTATCTGTACCAAAACAAATAATGTGCATCCTTTTGCACATTAATACCGTCGACTCCTACAAAATAAGAGAGAAATTATATAACCATTAAAAGGTGGCAAACGTGCTAAAATCCCAACTCACCTACTGGCGACAGTTCATTGTCAGTCGGTGGTATATCCTTCCTAGGCTTTGCTGGAAGGATATAGATCATCCAATAAGTACTATCACCCTTATTATTGGCCACACCTGCGATTTCGGTTATGAAATGTCCCATGGTTGGGTAATCATCCGCTTTAAAACTATAATCTGGGTTTAATTGCGACGCAGTTTTCATTACATCGTAGAAGCTGGTGTTGGGAGCTATTTTCAGGTTTAGATTGTATTCCTTTGAAACTTCGGTACCGATCCAGAGGGTGTAAGTGATCCAAACATCTTTATTTCCAGAGTTTGCGTCTTCATCTTCATGGATTTTTATAATAAAATTTTTTTGTGTGAAAATTAACTTACATATTTTCTGGTATTATAATTTATAACAAATATACATGTTTTCCTTAATCAAAAACGTTTTCTTTTTTATTAAATCTTAAAACAAATTCCTCAAGGTCATCATGATATCAAAACTACTTTCCCCATACTAGCGCCTGGTAAGTATGAGCGATCTTTTACCAGGGCAGATCCTCATGCCCCCACCCTTCACCTACTTCTAATTCGTTGTTTGATTAATGTTTTGACATTTAGTTAAATGACAGTTGTAGATCATATCTACACAGTACCAAGTTTCTACCTCAAAGTGATGTTGTGCTGTGGCTAATTCTTGAATTGTGTGTTCCGATTGTACATAAAAATGGATCCTGTAGAATAAACAGCAGCAATAAAATACCTCCAGAAAAAGGGCATGATGCCAACCCAAATTCATAAAGACATTATGGCAACTATTAGTGAGTCTGCAGTTTCTTATGCTATAGTCAAACGCTAGTGTCGAGATTTCAAATGTGGAAGAACATCCTGTGCAAATCAAAATGCTGGTGGTCCTCCCATAACGGTAACAACAGACAAAAACGTTAAAAAGGTACACGATATCGTACTGCAAGACCGACAAGTATGCATCAGGGACGCTGTTGAAGGTATTGGCTTATCATATCACGTGGTGCACAAGATATTGAGTAAAGAATCAGATATGAAAAGCATGAGGTGCCCTGAATGTTAACCATTGATCAAAAAAGAAATCGGCTGTTGATTTGTAAGCGTTTTTTGGAAAGGTACCAAGCACACAAAGAGAAGTTTCTTAGTTGGTATGTGACTATGAATGAGTCATAGGTGTACCATTATGATCTTGAGACCAAAGTGCAAAGTAGAGAGTGGAAACAGAACGGTTCACCTCCTCGACGCAAATTTAAGGTCGTGCCGTCTGCTGGAAAGGTTTTGCTATCTGTGTTTTGGGATGATCAAGGAATCATCCTAACTGACTATTTGCAAAAGGGGCAGAGTATTACGGGGGCCTACTATACACAATTGATTTCTAAATTGCAAGACGCTGTTAAAGAGAAACGCGGTATGCTGCTCCGTCAGGATAATGCTCCCAGCCATACATCATACTTGGTGTATTGCTATGGCTGCTATACACCAAGCAGGCCTTGAATTAGTGGAGCACCCGCCATATTCGCCGAACCTGGCCCCTAGTGATTACAGGCTGTTCCCCAAATTAAAAGAAATCTTACGCGCGGCAAAATGTTCAAGTAATTACCAAGTGATGCAAGCTGTAGAAGTCGGAAAAAAATCTTCCAAGAGGTTGTTGAGATGTTGGGGCACCGATGGACGAAGTGCATTAGTGTAGAGGGAGACTATGTTGAAAAATAAAAATTATAATGCCACTGTAATTTTACTCTAAGGGGGTCAGGGATACAGCATAGAGGTCCACCTTCGTACATGTGAAGTTTTACCCATTACACTTTCGAGTGCGCGCCCTCTCTGATTTAACAATCTATGTACTGCTCGGGGGAAGGATTGGGAACTGTACCCGATTATGTCGATTACGTCAATTATGTTTATAAGCGGCAGGCAAGTGTCTTTTCTTCTCGCTAGTTAGCGTTTAGAAATGTGCAGGCTGAGTCCGCACCAACATCATCAAACTAAAACAGTAAATAATTACGTTCATTATTTCTAATATTGATAGTAACCCAGCCTTACAAGAGAACAGTCTTTCGCAGAATTGGTCAACTTATAAACTGATATTATTTACAAGTCCAAATTAATAGTTGTTCCTACTTAATGAAAGGAATTATAAATGAATATAATATACACTAGGGTGACAGAATAAAATAGACACCAGGTAAAGCGATATAAATATGTAAACAGCTAAATTCTAAGAACGAATTAAGAACTTTCTTTTGTCATTAGGGTAGGGGTAGATGTATCGGAAGGAATTCGTCATAGTTTAGTATCGTTACAACTATGCCTCGCTTACAAGGTTCGAGTGATATTAGCGACTTCACCCGGGGTCGCTTCGTTGGCCAGAGTGAACGCGGCGCAACGTGAAATAAGTACATTTTTTTAATATTCCATTGTCCACAGTTAACCGTGTGATTACACAATTTAAACGCAAGGAAAAAACAACAGCGGAGCCGAGACCAGGTCGTGCCGGACCTTCTGAAAGAAGTAAAAGGGTGCTTGTGCGCGAAGTGTTAAGAGAACCGCGAAAAAGTACAGCTGAGCTTGCGGCAACGTCACAGAAAAGTCAGCGCACCGTTCTGCGATAACTCCACAGCGTGGGGATGTATAAAAGGGTAGGAAAGAAAAAACCTTTCCTTACGGCGTTTCAAAAACGGCGCCGAATGGCTTGGGCAATCGAAATGCGAACGAAGCCCGAAGAATTTTGGCGGTCTGTCATTTTTTCAGACGAAAGCAGATACTGCCGATTCAGTGATAGTGGTCGTACGTGGGCATTGAGACGTTCGTCGCAGCAACTGGACGACAAATTTTTGCATCAGACGGTGAAATACGGCGGTGTGAACATCATGGTGTGGGGCGCGATATGGTATGGGGGAAGAGCGCAATTAGTAATCTGCGACGGAAATATAAATGCGGCAAAATATATCCAAATATTAACAGAAGGACTACTACTGATATTCGACAACGCAATTTTATCTAAAGAAGACGCCACCTTTATGGAGGATGGAGCACCCTGCCACAAAGCAAGAACAACAACCACATGGAAAGAGGAACAGGGGATTCGGATTTTACCATGGCCAGGCCAATCACCAGACATGAATCCGATAGAGAATCTTTGGCACATAAACGAAAATCCAGCAATAAGGAAGAACTCGTGGCAGCTGTTACAGAAGAGTGGTTAAATATTCCAGAAGACACCATTAATCATTTAATAGATTCTATGCCACGACGACTCGCAGCACTTCACGCAAGTAAAGGTGGATCGACAAAATATTAGTGTAATTTAAAAATTTTAAAATATTTTGTATATATAACGAGAATAGAATCGAATCTTTTTTTTAATTAGTAGGTGTCTATTTTATTCTGTCACCCTAGTGCACATATACCTTCCGAATTTATTTTATTCATTTCATAAAATCGTCAAATTCACATTTGGAAATGTTTCGGCAATTATATTTATAAACAATCTAAACAAGAAATGATATACTTTACGTACAATATAAATACATATAATAACCGCCCATAAAATCTTTAATGTTTACATTGGTTTCGAAAGTTACAATCGAAAAAGATAAATAATAATAAAGATTTATACCTGCAACAACCGATACAAGCCGAACTGTCTGCGGTACCGCAGGGAAAGTGGTTTTGATATTCTTTCCATCATAGGAGGGAGGGTGCATTAAATAATACAATCAGTAATGTATCTCATATTGAAATCAAAGGAATGGTGGAGTTATTTGATGATACATCTTCCCGAAGGAAGGAAAATTTAAACTAATTCCTAAATTAACAATGATTGAAACAGTAATATAGCTTATCCTACCTGCAATTTCTGTCGCTTCAATGCGAATACAATGCTAGAAATAAAATATAAATTAATTTATTTACCTACGTGCATCCTATATATATATATATGTACAAAACATACATAAAAGTATTCGTTTTAAATGACGTCTGTACATATGCGTATATGTGTGATAACTTACAGAATTTAACATCGACAACAGAATGCACAATATTAACGTGTAAAACATTGTCCTACTTAGCACTTAATAAAATACTTTGGGATCCACTATCTGCAATAAAAGTTGTTATATTTTATACTTGGAGGATCTGCAGTGTCCTGGTGCAAACTGGTATATAACTTCAGAAGTTCTTTTCTTATATTTGCTTTTAAAATATTTATTCGAAGTATTGAGCAAATTGGCAACCTTGCATAAATTCTTCTCGGAACTGTTTATTGTTGCAGATAATCGGGTTTTATTTGAATACAGGTTGTTACTATTCAACTTAGCCATTATGTTTGCTGGATAAATATTCAAATGAATTAGCTTCTCATGCTAAACAAGAATGCAATTTACCCTAAAAAAAGTGGTCTTGCATTTCGTAGGACTTCTATCGAGTGTCTAATTGATCTAACGACCATCACTCAAATTTTAACAGCTATACTTTCTTTTTTGAAATAGCTAACTAGGTTTTGCGATTTAAAGGATCCCCATGGAAGAGAATCTATTTCAAGATTAGATTGGTGCCAAATTCTCTAAGACATTTCATATAGGATTTAGATGAGAATAAGAAAATGTTAATAATGTTTATTTTTTAGGTACAGATACACGTACATGAATAAAAATATATTAAATAAATGTAAAAATTAAAACGTTTAATTTAAATTTTGCTTTCATCTATGTGACCTCCTATTGATTTAATAATTGTAGCACACAATCGAGGTATCCTCCCAATAAGTTTTGCCAGAGTTTCTTGTGTTATTGAGGTCCAACTCGATTGCAATTTGTTCCACACGTCAGTAGCTGATATCGGAGCCGATTTCCGTACTTCTCGATCTAGTTCTTCCCATAGTAACTCCATTGGATTCAAGTCGGCGCTCTGGGGAGGCCATTCCATAATTTCCCTCTCCTCTTCTAAATGGCGTAAATAATCTTTACATAATTTAGAGGAATGTTTTGGGTCACTATCTTGCTGGAAGATAAAATTTTGACCAAAAAGTCGAATTCCGAAGGTATTGAGTGGTTCTCCAAAATTTCGCGGTAGCCTTCTTTTTTTAATATACCATCAATTTTCACAATATCCCCTACACTAGTGCCAGCAAAACAGCCCCAAATGATGATAGAACCTCCGCCATGCTTCACGGTAGCAGCAATACACTCTTCTCTGGCACGTTCACCCACAGATCTTCTTACGAATATGCGTCTTCGGGTTCCGAACAGCTCAAATTTGGACTCATCCGTCCATAGTACATTGTTCCACTCTTCTATTGTGCAGTGTTGGTGTTTACGAGCCCATTTAAGTCTCGTTTGCGTAGTAATGGCTTTTTCATCACAATACGTCCATGGAGCCCGGCTTTGTGTAGGCGACGTTTGACTGTATAAACACTGACTAGTTTTTTGCAACCAACATTTAATTCTGCGGTGATTTCCGGGGCTGTTTTGCGTCTATTCTGTGATCATCTGCAGATGTTGTCGCTTTTGGCCTTCCACTCCGTCTTTTATTAAGAAAACTGCCAGTTTCCCGATATTTTTTTACGTTATAGTCAACCGTAGCGTGGTGTATTTTCATTTTTTTGGCAATTTGTCGATTACTTATGCCACTTTTATGGTAAGCTATTATAAGCGCACGTGTTTCCGTACTAATTTCTCTTCGCGGAGGCATTTTAAAAAATTGTCACACGATATTTCGCTCACGACGTGAATAGAGTAAATACCACACTGCAACTGACCATAGGTTATAGATTTCACTATAATCTTCTAGGAAGGTAATTTAAACATTATTACCTATAATCTAACAAACAGATGACTAAATTTACCCAGTAAATTCGGAGGGATTGTTATTGTAATTGCACCGCAATAAACAGTTTATGGTAATCCGACCAAGTGCAGGTAAATGATAGTAAACCTTATGCGATATAATGGGTGTTTATCTTACTGAACTACATTTTAAATACGTATCTCATTTTATTATAATGTTTTTTTTGGTAAACATAATACTATATGAATAATCGATGAAAACAGGGGTGTCTAAACACTTTTGAGCGGTAGTGTAGATCTAACAGAACTGATAGAAGCTTTGAGGGCTACTAAAAACAGAAAAGCGACCAGTATACATAACATCAACACAGAGCTTTGAAAATAAGGAAGACTTATACTGCACCTAACATTTGTATGTATTTTAATAAATATTGGAAAAATAGTATCTATTTTTAAGTAAGTTTCATAATCAAAATTCCAACGCACGCTTTAAGACATACAGCCAATTCGATTTCAAACAAATAATTCAAATTAATATCTGCATTGCTTTCGTAATACGATTATCTCTTGAAATAACAAGTCAATAAGCAAAGAGAGTATTAAAGTCCTGACCCTAGGCTTCTCCTTAAGAAGATAAGATTGAAAATTATTCGTATTAACGTTATTGCTTGTCAATTATGTTCATTGCGATAAGTTAGTCTTAATAATAGTATGGTATCGTTGATTTTTCGCTGTTAAACATTGCTTATGAATTGTTGTATAGTGTAATGGTTACATATTTTTTTGTGAAAATGTTCATGGATATACAGGTGCAATAAAGAAGTTTTGTTGGAAAGGACTGTTTAAAGTAATTATAAAAAAAATGTCAACAATTGGTTATCTTGTTAATTTTACTGTCGTGGTAGGCATAGCGTGTGGGGTAAGTAGATTTCTTTATTACTCTTTAAATTAGAGGCTTTCACCTGCTAAATTTTCTACAATAAATCTCGTATAATTTCGAATGATTAGTATTATATCTTTTTAAATATTTACAAGAACGAAAACTTAAATAATTAGAAACATCTCATTTAAATTTTAAAAGTATGCAATGTATGCATCATCTGTATTCTACATATTTTAGTACTTTTTAGTATTAAAATAAGGAGTAATTTTTATAAATTTCGAGAAAGTGATCTATTTTATTAACTAATGCTTTGTTATATTTACAGTATTATAATGCAAATATACGAGTGCTACTAATTGTTTGTTTATTTATAGACTCGCGTATCAAACTTTGCACAGTAAATAGCGTAATAAAGCAATAACAATAAATACGTGACTGTCTAAATTACCAAACGAATATTTAATAGTTAACTAGAGGGAGGTCAAAGATTAGAAAATTGTCTATCGATCGGTTTCTTATCTCAGTAACGTAATACTTGGTAATCAATAAAATATATAAATTGTATAAAAATAGGAAGTGGATAAACATATTCTGTTCTATAAATAAGAACGTGGAAAAAATAATCAGTAATCATTTATAAAAATTCAATATTCTTCCATTTATTATGAAGTTATTTGCTTTTTTAATCAATTAGCATTGAATCAAGGCATGACTTTCAATGCTTATACCTCTTAGTTCCACAAACTGTAAATAGTAACTGTCTCTCTTTTGGTGTATCTTTTATTACCGAGGATGAGGTGCTGAACAGTGCTTCAAGGCTTTCTAATGATATGACATCGGGTGATGATAACATACCTAGTTTTCTAGTTCGTGAATGTGCCTCTATCTTTGCGTATCCACTGTGTATACTATACAATTTAATTATTAAAAATTCCACGTTTCAGACAATTTGGAAAACTAGTAAAATAGTGTCAGTGTTTAAGGGAGGTGACCGGGCTAACATCAGCGAATTACAGACCTATAAACATTTTAGCTAACTTTGCAAGAGTATTTGAACATATTTTATATAATAATATTTTTTTTTAATGTTAAACCATTTCTGTCAATCCATCATCATGGATTTATGTCCGGTAGATCCACAGTAACGAAATTGGCAAATATCACCCAGTATATATCCGGAGTGTTAGACCAGCGAGGACAGGTCGATGTCGTCTATACTGACTTTGCTAAAGCATTTGACCGTATTAATCACAAGTTACTTTGTGCTAAATTGGAAGCTATTGGCTTCTGTACTGCCTTGGTGAAATTAATTTCATCTTACCTCTCTGGAAGGAGTGGTTACGTTTTTTATAATGGCTATTCGTCCACTCGCTTCAGAATACTATCTGGAGTTCCGCAGGGTTCTAATCTCGGACCACTCTTATTTAATATTTTTCTAAACGATCTGCTCGATAAATTGCAATGTGAGGCTTTCGAATACGCGGATGATTTTAAAATCTATAGTGTTATCGATTCCTTAGTTGATTGTGTTAAGTTGTAGAGTTACCTTACCCTGATCTCTTGTACCAGACGCTCTAATCCAATCATTTTTAATTACTCTGTTGATTCTGCATTCTTTACATGAACAATATGCTTGTCACGCCGCCAATGAGTTTGTAGTCGTTTCTGCAGACTTAATCGAAAGTGTGCATCTTATAATAAAATTTATTCAGATTTCTTTAAAAATATTTGTCGAATTGGTTGTTTGCGTTGAACTTCAAAGAAGACACCTATCCAATTATTAATTACTCTGTATAATTCTAGATATATGTTCCGCTAGAAAATGCAACAATAACAAGGCTGGGCAGCGTAGGTATTAAGACTTTGGGTTGGCAAAGTAATCCAAGGATTAGCGTCCACCACAATTACAGCAGGGTGTATACGCACCAACCCATCCAACCCCAAAGCTCCAGTTATTCCTACAACGGAGCTTATACCCAACAAACTAATAGAACCCCTAAAACAAGCCTAAATATAACTCACGTTATCGATCAACACCTTCAGCCTCCTGAAAATCATAGCGAGACACCTCAAACTTTACACCATCAACAATACCGCCTGGGAATTAACGACCAACTAGGTGAATTCAGCACCTATCACCAGGAATCCACCCGAAACCCAAACGAGAATCCTCAGAGTTACCATGGAAGTTACCAGATCGTTCCTCAAATCCCAAATGTTTCTCTATCGGTGAAACCAGAGAAGCTCCGTTTGGATATCCACGTCAATCCTCAGGGTACGAAATTCGTCGAAGAAGAGGTACAGGTCCATAAAGTATGTCCTCCGGGTGCTACCGGACAATTCGTCACCGAATTGTCTTGCAACCAATTCTTGAATTGCTGGAAGGGACGCGGGTTTGTCCAAAATTGCGCACCAGGTACTCTATTCAATCCGAAGACGTTGGAATGCGATTTCAAGGAGAAGGTGACCTGCATTAGCGGTCCTCGTGAGACTGCGTTGAAACAAAGGGAACCTTTAAGCGAGGCATTGCAGGCTAGGTGTCCACAAGGATTCTCCGGGATAATCCCTCACTATACGGATTGTTCCAAGTTCATAAATTGCCATAATGGTGCGGAGGTTGTTATGGATTGCGCACCTGGTACTTTGTTCGATATCAAAAGCAATATGTGCGATTATCCCTATCGTGCTTTATGCGTTGGAAACGAAAAAGATATAAGGTCTGGGCATGGTGGGGGCCAAAGTCAAGGTTCCTCTAATAAAATAGTGACTATTAAAGGTTATAAAAGCAATGTAACTTATCAAATACCCGCTTTGGATATCAATGATCAACTACAAGGATTTCAAACGCACGTAGGCGCTTATGGCGGAAGAGGTGGTAGATATCATCAAGTTGGTATCAATAATCATTTAGGAGAATTTGAGGTAACTGGACAGCATAATCGGTGGCAAGGACAGGCTCCAATTTATATAGGGCATCTCAATAATACAAAGATCAATTTTGAAGACCAAAATCAACCACATCAAAAGCATCCTCAGACCAAGCAATATCACCAGTCTCCGATATGTCCTCATGGCGAATCTGGCTTGTTCCCACATCCAACTAGATGCGAAAAGTTCTTAAACTGCGACCATGGAAGAACATTCATCCAGGATTGTGGTCCTGGAACCGTCTTTAACCCCAGATTTAAAGTTTGCGATTATCCTTACAATGTAGATTGTGAAAGTGCAGCTGATTTAGATGAAGATGGTTATACTACAGAAAATTATGATCAAGACGATTACAACAGAAATTATAGGATGGTAGCTGCTCTAAACGAAGCGTATTCCATGGGATTGCAGCAAAATTATTGCCAGGGCAAAGGACCAGGCTTCTCAATATTCCCTAATAATTGTTCCCGATTTCTTTATTGCGATGGTGAAAAGCTGTTCGTTGGAATTTGTAGCGAGAATATGCGTTTTAATCCCCAAAAGGAGGACTGCGAAGAAGATATTAATTGCCTGACAGTTTTTAATCAATACACTGGAGGAAATCAACAAGGCCAAAGTTGGTCAACTGAAAATTGGCAAGCCAATACACAATATCAAGATTTCCGTCTGGTGGATATTGGATATGAAGCGCATACTTTAGGTTTGGATAATAAATTCTGTCAAATTAACCTTGGATTCTCCGTACATCCCAGAAATTGCTCAAAATTCTTTCTGTGCGTTTCGCATGCACAGTTACTTCTTGGAATCTGTAATCTTCACACATATTATAACCCTTCCACGAGAACTTGTGAAAGTACCTATAACTGTGGACATATACAGCAAGGAAATCAATGGCAGATCAACACCCAATATCAGACTTTTCGGTTAACTGAGATTGGTTATGAAGCACATTCTTTGGGATTAAATAATAGATTTTGTCAAATTAACCCAGGATTCTCCATTCATCCAAAAGACTGTTCAAAATTCCTTTTGTGCACTTCCAACGGCCAACTATTGCTTGGAATCTGCAATCTTCATTCCTATTATAACCCTTCGACAAAAATTTGCGAAACGACTTATAACTGTGGACATCTGCAACAAGGTCATGAATTTGGAAGTGCTGGACAAGAAGGAGGATCTTCTGGTCAAGAAAATTGGCAAACCAATTCGCAAGATCAAAATTATAGGTTGACCGATATCGGTTTTGAAGCCTATATTTTAGGTTTAGATAGGAAATTCTGCCAAATCCACCCTGGTTTTTCTATTCACCCGAAAAATTGTACCAAATTCCTTTTATGCACTTCGACCGGGCAATTGATGCTTGGAATTTGTAATTATAACACCTATTACAATCCTTCCACAAAAACATGCGAAAGTACCTATGATTGTGGGCATGTGCGGCGAGAACATCAATTTGGAACTGAGGCCCAGCAAGAAAATTGGCAAACTAACGTTCAATATTCATCCTTTTATCTAAGTGACATTGGGAATGAGGCTTATGTTTTGGATTTAAATAGGAGGTATTGCCAACATAACCCAGGATTTTCCATCCACCCTAGGGATTGCTCGAAATTCCTCTTATGCACGCCAGATAGGTTACTACTCGGAATTTGCAATCCTAATACGTTCTATAACTCTTCGAAGAAGACTTGCGACAGTTCTTCAACTTGTCACCATATTCAGCAGCCTCAAACTCCATCATACAATAACCAGCAATGGCAAGTGAATCAGCAATACGAAGATTTTTATCTGAGGGAAGCCGGGAACGAGATGAATATGCTAAGATTAGACATGTCTTATTGTTTAAGCAACGATGGGTTCTCGGCACATCCGAAAAATTGCTCGAAATTCCTCCTATGTCAAAAAGGAAGGCTGATGTTGGGTATTTGTAAGCCACAGACATATTTTAACCCTTCAACTAGGAGATGTGATGCTAGTTATAGGTGTAGTCATATACAAGATGGTCAGAATAATGTGGAATCATCGAGTCAGGAAGGTATTCTATGGCAGAATCAACAATTCGCTTTGTATGACGCAAGCTCTGAGATGGTGTTTTTAGGTTTGAATTTCAATTATTGCCAAATATACGACGGATTCAGCGAACATCCCATAAACTGCAAGCAGTTTTTATATTGCAAATATGGAAGGTTATACCTTGGTCATTGCAAGCCCAATCTGGTCTATAATCAAACCCTGAAGACTTGTGATTATAATACCAAGTGTAAGGAGATAAAACACTTATTGATACAGGAAAATGATATCAGGTGCCATTCTAACGAATACTACTCCCACCCAACCGAATGCTCCAAATATATAAAATGCGTGAAAGGTATAATTCAAATCCAGGATTGCGTTCCTGGAACTAAGTTTAATCCCGATGAGAAAATATGCGACTTCCGTTACGATTGCGACGATCGATTGGATCAAAGTCTGCGGCAAGATCCGAAGAACCAATGGGAACAAACTAATCAATTACGTCAAAACAACACAGACGACCAATGGGACGATCAATTCGTCCAAAATCGAGACCAATGGGAGGGCCAGTACAATCAAAATCAAAACCAAACCGACCAATGGGACCAGTTGAATCAAAATCATACCGATCAATGGAGTCGTTGGGATCAAAATAGTCAGTGGTTAACGACGCAAAGACCACCAAGAGAGAGGGTTATAGACGCAGATGAAGATGAAAATTTTGTAACGTACGATCAAAATAAGAAACCTACTAATAAGTGGCCACCTCCGTTTCCCTCGACCGATCCTAACGCTGATTATGTCTTCGAAGTGAATGATTTGGTAGAGGTTAGGGTTCCTGATAAAGGATTAAAGGAGACATGTCAGGACACGGATTTCAGATGTACCAAAACGACTTGCATTGAACCTAGGAAGGTGTGCGACGGTTCAGTGGTAAGTATTTTGAAAAAATTAGTTATACAATATTTCAAAAAGAGAGAGACAAATTTCTGAATAGACCCTAGCAACAGTTATTTCTTGGTTTCTTGGTTGAAAGCTAGGCGAAATTACATCGTACAACATTCCCTTTTTGCTGTAAATTGTTAAAGATTTTGACATCCTTACCATTGTTTATATCACGTTTGCGTTTCGACAGGATTTGTGTCCCTCGCATTTTGGAATAAGCTATAGTCGAACAAAAATGTTAGCATATACAGGGTGAACCATTTACTTTTTTTTCTGAAATGCATCCTTTTTTGTAAGTATAGTGCCTGTTTACCCTGTAGAATAGTTAATGGAGCATAAGAGAAAGAACTTATTATACAGTGTGAGTAAAAAAACGTTGGGCCAAGTAAAATTATGTCCATAAAATACCATTAAATCATTATTTCTATTACAAATAACTACAGAATAAGACAGTACCCAGCATCTATCTCATCAAACGTTATATCGAAATGTCAAACGGTTTGTCCATTCATGCAATCCATTCTACGCACCCTGTATAATAGATTGGTACCAATTTGAAGTTTGACCACTTAATTTGAGAACCATTTACCAAGCCTAAGATGTAAGTTTCTCAAAATAAGCAATAATGAATAATTGTCTATTATTCCTGAAGGATTGTCCGGATGGAGAAGATGAGAAAAATTGCGAGAAATATATCGAGGAATTCGATCATATTTCTTCAACCAAAATGGCCGTCAAAGAAAAAATTAAATACGACAACATCACCTTAACATTATGCGCCAAGAACTGCATAGAATCCAAAGGATTTGTCTGCAAAGCTTTCAATTTCAGGTAAATATACCCTCCTAAGCTAATTCTCTTATTCAATAAGGACTTCTGCTTTAGAAAGATGGATGGAGCTTGTTTCCTCTTGACCACTAACGTAGGTTTATCCGGTAGCTTGTTCATCTTACCAACATATGACTATTACGAATACAGGAAGCATTCCATAGATTGCACAAATAAATACAAATGCACCAATCAAAAGTGCATCGAGGAACATCAGATCTGCGATGGTATCAATGATTGCGTAGATAGATTCGACGAAAAAGGCTGCACGGCCGAAGAATTGGGTTACTCGGTCAAGCTGGTGGGTTCTGGCAGACCGTACGAGGGCGCTGTGCAAGTTACAGGTGAATATTGGTGGTCTAGGAACTGTTTTGATGTTGAAATGCTATTTCGGCTTTCGTCTTGATAGCCTTAGGGAAAACCGGTTACGTTTGCGACGATATGTTTAGCTTGGCAGCGGCTAATATCCTTTGCAAAGAATTAGGGTTCCAATTAGGAGCAGCTGACGTCAGGGGAAACTCGTATTTCGCTCCGAATATGGCGAAAAACGAGACGTTCTTCATCATGGACGATGTGATTTGTAGTGGAAATGAAGTCAGTATTAAGGATTGCGATTTCAGCGGTTGGGGTGTTAGTAATTGTATGGAAAAGGAGGTGAGCATAGAACAAGACGTACAGTGACTATCCATTTTATTAGGGCCACCTTATACATTTAGAAATGCGGTGTTACTTCACTTACTTCTCTAGTTTCGAAGGCATCTCGAAATATATAGCGTGGACCTTGCAAATGTGTCGAAATTGGCAAAACTCATACTACTACTAGAATATTTTATGCTGTTTTGCTCAAATTACCGATTCCTAAATAATTTACAATTCAATGTCCCCTATTTCTAGTCATTTTCCAAAATTAATCATTAATACGAAGACCTCTCTCAATTCTTTTACTTTTACCGCGTAGATCTTGGGCGTCATTTGTAGAACACCTGAAGAACTATGCGCTACGGAGATGTGGCAATGCGAGGGCGTTACCGAATGCGTACCTTTGACGTTTGTTTGCGACGGTGTGAATGATTGTTCCGACGAATCCGACGAAGCAAGTAAATTCTGCGATGTACGTAGTAGAATCCTTTTGATTTGACGTTCCAAAATCACTCGGTTTCTTTCCTGCTCATAGGCTCCTTTGGAAATGCGATTGGTTGAAGGGAAGACGCACACCGAAGGCAGAGTGGAGATCAAACACCACGGCACGTGGGGTACCATATGCGATGATGATTTGAACGATGACGCTGGAAAGGTTATCTGCAGATATTTGGGTTATCCAGGGCCGGCTCGTATCGTGAAGGAAGCACGTTTTGGACAAGGTTTGTAAATTTTTTACTTCTTCTTCTTTTCTACACGTTGTAGGTAGGCTACTGCCTCTTCGGATGTAGATGTCCAGCATCCTTTCCATCGTGGTCTGTCCTGATTTCCTTTTACGAAAGGGCACTTTTTACCAGTCTATCATCGCTCATTCCGCTTACGTGTTTGCTCCAAGATTTTTTTCAAACGACATGAACGTCGGTTTATTAAACTCCAACGGTTTTTGTGGTATTTGTCTGTTAATGAAGATTGCGTCCATAGTGGAACTATTCGGGAACCTTATTGTTCTTCGCGGATCTGTATAGTTTTAGACATTTCTTCTAGGATTGCTTTTGTAAATGCTTTGAGTGTGCTATTAAGAAGTGTTATTCTGCGGTAATTGTCAGGGATTGTTGTAGGGTCTTTTTGAAAATTGGAATCGCTGTACTGCTTTTCCATTCATTTCTTTCCATATTTATTGATGTAATTTGTCTCCCCCATTTTGTATAGGTTCCGATAGGATGTTATCTTTAAATTGTTACTAAAGGAATATAATCCTCACACATATGAATAGTTTCATCGTATATTCTGAAAAATGTACTACACGTATGGTGCTATTACGAATATTGCTATTACCTACTTTAAATAAATATTATCTTTATAAATAGGTAGCGGTCCAATATGGCTAGATCAAGTCTTCTGTCACGGAAACGAAACGAGTCTTGAAGATTGCATTAGATGGGACTGGGGCGTCCATAATTGCGACCATTCCGAAGACGTCGGAGTCATTTGTAGCAATTACAACAACGAAGGTATTTGGCGACCTCTCTAGTCTTAAACATTAAAATTTTCCGATTACCAATGACCTGTTAATCTATGTGTTGTTTGCAGAAATCCCTAGACACGCTAGGATCGATGAAGACGAGTCTAAAAGCGTATTACCCCCAAACAGGTGCGGTTATAGAAACGACGATATCTTTTTAGATAATTCCGACGTCCACTTTAGAGTTGTTGAAAGTTCTATAGCTAGAAAGGGGCACTATCCATGGCAGGTAATGTTATAACACATGGGCTGAAAAGTCCCGGACCTAACACATGGATGACGCTAGTTTTATTGCAGTCACCTTTCTCTCAGTTAGTACTAATCTTCAAAAGACAGCTGTTAAAATTTCATGATATTCTATTCATTAGTTTGTGAGTTATTGTGCTAAGAGTCAGGCTACTTTTGTTATTTTTAAAACAATGGATCAAAAACAATTTCGTGTTTTAATTTTACACTGCTTCTTGATGAGAAAAATACCGTTCAAGCGAAGCAATGGCTTGAAAAGTATTATGGGGACTCCGCTCCAACAGAAACAACAATAAAACGTTGGTTTGCCGACTTCAAACGTGGTCGTAGAGACATCGATGATGCAGAACGCAGTCGACGTCCAAATGAGGCGGTACCACCGGAAAACATCAAAAAAATCCACAAAATCGTTTTGAATGATCGAAAAGTGAAGTTGCGTGAGTTAGCTGACATCGTAAAGGTATCAAAAGAACGTATTGGCTTTATATTGCATGAGCATTTGACTATGAGAAAGCTCTGTTCAAAGTGGGTGCCGCGTTTGCTCACTGTTGACCAAAAACAAGAACGTGTTGATGATTCTGAGCAGTGTTTGGCCATGTTTAAACGTAACAAACCGGAATTTTTGCGTCGATATGTGACAATGGATGAAACATGGATCCATCACTTCACTCCAGAATCAAAACGATCGTCATCTGAGTGGACAGCAACTGGTGAACCTCGTCCAAAGCGCCCGAAAGCACAACAATCGCCTGGAAAGGTTATGGCCTCGGTATTTTGGGATGTGCGTGGTGTAATATTCATCGACTACCTTGAGAAAGGAAATACCATCAACAGTGAATATTATATAGTGTTATTGGAGCTTTTGAAAACCGAAATTCCAAAGAAACGACCGCATATGGCAAAGAAAAAATGTTGTTTCATCAAGACAACGCACCGTGTCACAAGTCAATCAAAACAATGGCAAAACTACATGAATTGAACTTCGAATTGCTCCCACATCCACCGTATTCGCCAGATTTGGCTCCCAGCGACTACTGGCTGTTCGCAGACCTCAAAAAAATGCTCGCCGGTAAGAAATTTCGCACGAATGAAGAGGTTATCGCTGAAACTGAGGCCTATTTTGAGGCAAAAGATAAATCGTTCTACAAAAGTGGTATTGAAATCTTAGAGCGGCGCTGGAATGATGGATAATTTTGAACCAAAAAACCGTGTTTTCTTTGTTAGGCCCGGGAGTTTTCAGCCCATGTGTTATATACACTTATTCTATTCAATAAACAATGTAGAATCCAATATGGCTAATCTCCACTTTTTACGCATTTTAGGCTAGTTTAAGGGTCAAAGCGCGCACCTCCACCAATCATTGGTGTGGTGCCGTCGTTATCTCTGCTAAATTCGTCCTTACAGCGGCGCATTGTCTACACGGCTTTACCAAAGGTGCCTACGTCGTAGTAGCCGGTGACTACGATGCTAACGAAGATGAAGGAACCGAACAGCAAGTCTTTATCGAGGAATTCTATATTCACGAGGGCTTCAGGAAAGGAACCAAGATGAATAACGACATCGCCTTGGTCAGATTGAAGGGGAACGGATTCAATATTACCAAAGATGTCCAGCCAATCTGTTTACCGGAAGCTGATTTTACTGACGAGGCCGGATTGAATTGTACCATCTCGGGATTCGGGTCGGTTCAAACGGGGAAAGCCGGTTTGTATGATTTTTGTTTTCGCATGCAATTGTAGTCACGCAAAGACGAGATGTAAACTAATTTTGCCAGTCGTGTCTTCTGCTTAGCTTCTTTAATTCATTTATTTTAAACAACTTCTAAATCACACATTTTATTTTATTAACAGTCGCTTCTAAAGAACTCCGAGCTGGTTGGATACCGATTCAATCCTCCGAAATCTGCAAAATGCCTCACATCTACGGCAAGACCATCACGGACGGTATGATTTGCGCTGGAGAATTAGACGGAGGTACCGATGCTTGCGATGGAGATAGTGGAGGACCGCTAGCATGTTTGCATAATGGTAAATAGTCTTCCCAATGTCATTTTGATCAAGTCTTGCACGTATAATTGCAGGACTCTTTACGTTGGTGGGAATGACGTCTTGGGGCCAACACTGCGGCGAAGCAAATAAACCAGGGGTGTACGTGAAGATCGCTCACTACAGAAATTGGATAGATGAAACGATGAAGAAGCATGCATGAAATTAGAATTGGAATGGAAGACGTAAAAGATCTGATCGTTTGACGTTTTGAAGTGCTAATATTTAATTTCTTTTTTGGTTGTGTTAAAAGATGAAATAATAAAGAATTTCAAATATTATTTTTGTATTATATTCTCATACATAAGAATTTTAAATAGATTCTCTGTGAAATAATAATAATTCTAGGCACTCATTCTCATTAAAATAAGTTCATCTTCAATTGTGTATAAAGGTTTTCCAAACAAGTTGCGAAATTGAATTCGAATCAGTTAGCGAAGGTCAAGTATTCTAAAAATGTAATATGAAATTAACACTTACGTCTTTAAGGATTAAATCATGTAAAGATTTCGAGGTCATCCATTTTTATTGGCAGTAAATGAGTTAGTTCAAGTTAGCTTTTTTCTTCGATACGTTGCAATCAAAACTCTTAATATTTTATTTACATTTACTTTAACATTCTGTTTTCCTCCTTATTACCTTTATAATAAGAGGGCTGTCATGTTAGTCTGTCAAGGCCAGTTTCTGATAATCCAGTGCTGGACCTTAGCTCTGCTGTCCCAAAGGCATAAAAACCAAGTATATTTTGTGTAACCACTTCGTTGCCCGAGGAGAAAGTTTACCACTTCTAGATCGACGCTTATCACTGATCCTCTTCATACTTGATATTTTTCAGGACCAATGATATTATCTCGTATTCCTCTTTCATAGTGGTGGAATATCCAATAGGTAACAATGTGTATTACCATTGTGTAAAAGAAGACATTTTAAACTTGGAGATGAAATATCTATAAAAAGACGCCATTCACTTGATGTGTATTCATTTAACCCCATCTTTTTTTTCAAGAGGCTTCTTATATGATTACAATACACTAAGTTGCAGATCTTTCTCTCTGGTACGATAAAATATAAAATATTACTACCTTTAATCTGGAAGCAAGCAAATCTCAAACAAGGTTATTAAGCTCTTGTTGGTTAAAGCGTTGGAGACACGCTCATGGTCCTTCAAACTCACCATCACCTTCACTTTTCTGGAACTGCATCTTGTAAAACGATGTATCCGAGTCATCCTGCTATAGCATAGGTAAGTTACTGAACGTTGGACTAGGTATTTCCTCAGAATGAAGAAGAGGTCTTCTTGTGGACTCCATGTTAGGACCTTTGATGTTGGCAGAACAAAAATAGCAGTCATCATGTTGGTTTTTAGGCTTCCTCCATACCACAGGTACTCCAAATATTAAGCTATTTCTCTTTCCGTTTGTTCACTGTCGCAAATGTTTTGCATACAAAATGTGGTGCCCAAGATTTATCCCGGTCTCCTAACTAGACGCCAAAATACGCCCTCTTTATAAAGGGAAATACGGGTTTTCTACTTTCCTTAAAGATGTATTCACTACAAATGTAACAAAAGAACATCTGAGTGATTCACACAATTCCGTCTGCTTGTAGAAGTTTGTTGTCATTTGAATTTTTAATATTCATGCAACAATTTAAAGCAAATATTTAATACACATTGACACAGTTATCATACGAAATTACAATACTAAACTGAACTGTTGGATGCAGACAGAGATAAGGGGAAACCTAGGTTAGAAGTAAATGAAGTAGTGAGGATCAGAGTAGGGTTGGGATACCCAAAAACTAATGCGACTTTCGGATTTAGCACACCGAAATTAATAAAAAAACAAATGCCATATAGAAGTCAGCAAAAATTGTATTCGTCAGTGTAATTTGTGTATTCCATTTTAAATTCAAAAAGTAAAAACAAATTGCTATTTGAATTCCTCATGTTCACATAAACAATCTGTATATTTCAACGCCAGTTACACCAAATAAATTACTGCACGCCGTCCAGAGATTCAATATAATTACACCCAAGTGTATTACTATAAACGATATCGATGCAGTCAATCTATACCAAACATTCGGTCCACTTCCGTGTCTGTTACTCTCGAAAATTGAGTGTGAAAAGTAAAGAGAATGTTTAAAATAGAAAGAATTACTTGTTCGTATTCATTGATTTGGTTTCTAATAGTATTTGTTCGAAGTTCTGCTTTAAATTTATCTATAATACATATTAACGATTTTCATGCTAGGTAAGTAAAGGGAAATAGTTTTTATGTTAGATACCAAATACGTAGTTGTTATTAAAATGTTAGAAATAATAGAACAATAACGTGAATTGTGGAATTTCACGTCGAAAAAGTAGTTTAAAATTATGATTTTTTTAAAAATTATCGTAGACAAAGTGATGCTTTGGACAATTTTACGAGGGCGACCTGAAATGTTTCCGGAGTCGACAAGAAAAACACGGTATTGGTGTGGTTTTTATTTTCCTCAAAGATCAATACATTTTTTTCAAACAGTGCCCCAGTCTCTTCAAGTCGTTGGAAAAGTAGGATGTTTTAAGGTCTGCAAAATAACCATCTGTAGCGACGATGACCTCATTTGAGGCAAATCATGATCAATCTTGTCGACCATTTCATTGTTGGTAGCGGTTTTTGGGCGTCCACTGCGTGGTCCGTCACTTATACTTCTACGACCACATTTGAACTCGCTCACCCATGATGGTCGAAAATGATGGAGTACATCCGCCATGAACCTCTAGTAAAATCTTGTGTTTTATCACCGCACGAAATTCGATTTTATCCATTTTTGCGAAACCGCCTAACTTGCTGCACAAAACAACATTCTTAAACAACAACTATTGACAGTAGAAGTCTGAAATTTTGTACAGTTGCCATTAAAAAAGACCAATTAACTCACTTCAACCTTTGTGCGCCATCTCCTGCCGATTCCGGAAACATTTCCGGTCGCCCTCGTATTTTAAGTAACCACTGAATTCATTGTAAATGCAGATTTGATGAAACATCACCAACTTCAACCGTATGCAAAAACAACAGCGCTTGTATCGGGGGGTTCTCAAGAATCCACACGGTCGTAAATCAACTCTATCGGACCGGATCGAATCCAATTTCACTGAACGCGGGGGACAATTTCCAAGGGACGACGTGGTATAGCATGTTCAAATGGAACGTGACCCAATTCTTCCTGAATATGTTACCGACCGATGCTATGGTATGTCATCTGCGTTTATCTATTATTCAATGGGTAAGCTCGAAAAATTTTAAATCTCAACTAGGTTTTAGGTAATCACGAATTCGATGATGGTATCGAAGGACTGGTTCCGTTCTTGAAGCGTATCGAAGCGCCGGTGGTGGTTTGCAATATTAACGATACGTTGGAACCTGACATTCGTAATTTGTACAGGAAGAGCGTTGTGATAGAAAGGGAGGGAAGAAAGATTGGAATCGTTGGAGTTCTATCATCAACCACTAAGGTATTTTGTTTTATTTATATTAATTTATTGGTTGTCAGCTTTGAGTCACCTGTTCGTGTCCCCCAACCATATCTTTATACTTATGACAACGGAATTTAGATGCGTATATTGGTTACTTCAGCACTAGTGATGTGTTTGCTAAACATACAGCTGTGGCCATATGTATTCGCCACCATTTTTTGTTTTTTATTCCGACGAATATATAAGAAATAAAAGAAAATTGATCGATGAAAATGTTTCATTGTGAGTGTATACAGATATTGCTTAATATTTGGTAGCTCCTCCCTGGGCTTTTATCACCGCACGAATTCGTCGGGGCATACTGCTCACTAAGTTGTAGCACTGTTCGGGGCTGATTTTATTCCACTCTTCGAATGTTTTTGTTTTCAAGCATTGCTTTGTGGTAGATGAGTATTTAGCTAGATTTTGCTTTAAAATGTACCATAAATGCTCAATAGGAGATAAATCCGGGGATTGTGCCGGCCATTCCAGGACACGCACGTTATTTTCTTCGAACCAGCGCATTACTTCGCGAGATTTATGGCACGGTGCACTATCTTGTTGGAAGTAATACTCTGGCTCATCATTATCGAATAATTTTAACGCACACGGTTCCAGAACTTCTTCCAACATGTCGATGTACGTCCGACTGTTCATTCGGCCCTCGCAGACGAACAGTTCTCCGACGCCTATTACACTCATGGAACCCCAAACCATTATCCATTTATCTTTTGCCTCAAAATAGGCCTCAGTTTCAGCGATAACCTCTTCATTCTCAAGATAGTCGATGAATATTACACCACGCACATCCCAAAATACCGAGGCCATAACCTTTCCAGCCGATTGTTGTGCTTTCGGCCGATTTGGACGAGGTTCTCCAGTTGCCGTCCACTCAGATGACGATCGTTTTGATTCCGGAGTGAAGTGATGGATCCATGTTTCATCCATTGTCACATATCGACGCAAAAATTCCGGTTTGTTACGTTTAAACATGGCCAAACACTGCTCAGAATCATCAACATGTTCTTGTTTTTGGTCAACAGTGAGCAAACGCGGCACCCACTTTGAACAGAGCTTTCTCATCGTCAAATGCTCATGCAATATAAAGCCAATACGTTCTTTTGATATCTTTGCGATGTCAGCTAACTCACGCAACTTCACTTTTCGATCATTCAAAACGATTTTGTGGATTTTTTTGATGTTTTCTGGTGGTACCGCCTCATTTGGACGTCCACTGCGTTCTGCATCATCGGTGTCTCTACGACCACGTTTGAAGTCAGCAAACCAACGTTTTATTGTTGTTTCTGATGGAGCGGAGTCCCCATAACACTTTTCAAGCCATTGCTTCGCTTGAACGGTATTTTTCCTCATCAAGAAGCAGTGTAAAATTAAAACACGAAATTGTTTTTGATCCATTGTTTTGAAAATAATAAAAGTAGCGTGACTCTTAGCACAATAACACAAACTAATGAATAGAATATCATGAAATTTTAACAGCTGTCTTTTGAAGGTTAGTACTAAGTGAGAGAAAGGTGACTGCAACAAAACTAGCGTCATCTATGTTAGGCCCAGGACTTTTCAGCCCATGTGTTATAAGATTTATTTTTAATTTCATTCAGGAGATCCGAATGTGGTAGTAAGATGTTTTCTACCGAGTCAATATTATTCCAAGCCGCTTTTGCCAGTCTATCTGCCTCCTCATTAAATCTGATATTAGCATGTCCTTTCATCCAAATATACGTTACCGTTTTGCCACGTTGTCTCAGGCAATAGTCTAACAATAACATCTTTTCCTATCAGTGAAGAATATATACTACTTACATTACCAATTTAATCTAATTATTTCTAATTCAAAGTCAATTTAAATTGATGCGGTGTTATCCTTGACCCATATACCATTCCATATTAGAACCGACATTATTTAATTCTAATTATTAAACCGATTTATTTTTTTTTTTAATAGATTGTGTACCGATGAAGTTCTTTAAAGTAAAATGTCTTATGACATACCACATTATGGTGTCTTAAAAATGTATAACTATAATATAAAACATACTAATAGACCTTACAATTGATGGTATGCAGTTAAGTACAAAAGGAAATGAGGCATCAATGTTTCGAACAGCTCTAATCTAAAAAATGTTCGTTGTATAAAGTAGGAATTTAGAAAACATAAAGATTTGATAGAGGCGACAGAGTAGTACTACTTTAGCTACTATTATATCTGATCTAATGACACCATCTCGAAAAGAAAATTATTTATTGATTGTGTGTAAATTTTGGGTTCGATGTACATGATATGGTAGTGTTGTGAGATTTCTTAGTCAGTAATATAAAAAAAAATACTCATACAAGAATCATAGATATCTATATACACTATCGCTCATAACAGTTTGGACACCTTATTTCTATTTCATACAAAATTTGAAACTTGCTTCAAAACTTTAAACAAAATAATTATAAGAAAAAGGTATTTAGTCATTTACGACTTAACACATGGGCTGAAAAGTCCCGGGCCTAACAAAGAAAACACGTTTTTTTTGGTTCAAAATTAGCTTTATTCATCAACGTAATCTCCATCAAGAGCAACGCAATCATTCCAGCGCCGCTCTAACATTTCAATGCCACTTTTGTAGAACGATTTATCTTTTGCCTCAAAATAGGCCTCAGTTTCAGAGATAACCTCTTCATTCATGCGAAATCTCTTACCGGCGAGCATTTTTTTGTGGTCTGCGAACAACCAGTAGTCGCTGGGAGCCAAATCTGGCGAATACGGTGGATGTGGGAGCAATTTGAAGTTCAATTCATGTAGTTTTGCCATTGTTTTGATTGACTTGTGACACGGTGTGTTGTCTTGATGAAACAAACTTTTTTCTTTGCCATATGCGGTCGTTTCTTTGCAATTTCGGGCTTCAAACGCTCCAATAACGCTATATAATATTCACTGTTGATGGTATTTCCTTTCTCAAGATAATCGATGAATATTACACCACGCACATCCCAAAATACCGAGGCCATAACCTTTCCAGCCGATTGTTGTGCTTTCGGGCGCTTTGGACGAGGTTCACCAGTTGCTGTCCACTCAGATGACGATCGTTTTGATTCCGGAGTGAAGTGATGGATCCATGTTTCATCCATTGTCACATATCGACGTAAAAATTCCGGTTTGTTACGTTTAAACATGGCCAAACACTGCTCAGAATCATCAACACGTCCTTGTTTTTGGTCAACAGTAAGCTAACGCGGCACCCACTTTGAACAGAGCTTTCTCATAGTCAAATGCTCATGCAATATAAAGCCAATACGTCCTTTTGATATCTTTACGATGTCAGCTAACTCACACAACTTCACTTTTCGATCATTCAAAACGATTTTGTGGATTTTTTGATGTCTTCTGGTGTTACCGCCTCATTGGACGTCCACTGCGTTCTGCATCATCGGTGTCTCTACGACTACGTTTGAAGTCAGCAAACCAACGTTTTATTGTTGTTTCTGATGGAGCGGAGTCCCCATGACACTTTTCAAGCCATTGCTTCGCTTGAACGATATTTTTTCCCATCAAGAAGTAGTGTAAAATTAAAACACGAAATTCTTTTTGATCCATTGCTTTGAAAACAACAAAAGTAGCGTGACTCTTAGCACAATAACTCACAAACTAATGAATAGAATATCATGAAATTTTAACAGCTGTCTTTTGAAGGTAAGTACTAACTGAGAGAAAGGTGACTGCAATAAAACTAGCGTCATCTATGTGTTAGGCCCGGGACTTTTCAGCCCATGTGTCATTGTACATATATATTTACACAAAAGGAAAAGTAATAATGAACATTAGAAAATATAAAGTAAGTTATGCTCTCTTTTCATCGGAAAATCCACCTAATAACTACTCGCACAATTCGTGAAATTCTTTCTACCAATTTCCTTAGTGTATCTTGAGGAATATTGGTTCACTCTCTCTGCAATACCATCCAGAGATGGGTATTGGACTTTGGCGATTCTCTTCTAATTCGTCTGTCCAGTACGTCCCACAGAAGCTGTATCGGTTGAAGATTCGGGCTCTGAGTAGGCGAAGTCTGCACCAATATGGTGGTTTTTGCATAATAAGGATATCTGTTTCGGATGCTTATGTTGCGTCAGCTTAAGTGCTTAGTGCGAGAGCATTCTCATTATTCCATAAATTTTCATAGGGTCCCCAGTTTCACTTAATAAGAAACAATCCCTAACAAAAATTGAACCAGCACAATTCTTTATCGTTTGTGTAGTGTATTCGATCACGTAGGATCGTCAGAATTAATCTACCAGGTTTAGAAACAGCAGTGCAATTATCCAAACTCCGAGCGCGACCTAAAATATTTCCTAAATCGGCAAGGGCAGGCTTCTCAAAGAACGCGTTGGCCATATCCTACATGAAATTTTGGGTGTGAAGAAGCTTTCGGCGCGATGGATACCGCGTTTGCTCACACCGAAGCAAAAACGAAATCGGGTGACCGTTTCGGAGGAGTGTCTGGCCGGGGATCCAAGGGATTTCTTCATGCGTTCCGTAACCGCGGATGAGGCTTAGATCCACGATTACATACCGAATACCAAGGAGCAGTCGAAGTACTCGGCCTTTCAGGGCGAATCGGCTCAGAAGAAAGCAAAGACCGTTCCATCGGCCGGAAGGTCATGGCGACCATTTTTCGGAATTCACAAGGTGCGATCCTCTTCGACTATCTGCAGAATGGAAGGACGATCACAGAGAAAGTACTACAGCGATTTATTGACCCGATTCGATGCAGTGTTGAAGGAGAAACGGCTTCGTTTGTAGCGGAAAGACGTGCTTCTCCATCACGACAATACACAAGCTCATTCACACTGCGTCGTCGTGTCCAAATTGAATCAGTTTCGATACGAATTAGTCTCTCATCCTCCATATTCACCGAACCTAGCCCCCAGCGACTTTTTACTATTCCCAAACCTGAAAAAATCACTGGGAAGAAAGAGATTTGCCACTATTGATCGCTATTTTGCAGACTTCGAAGCATCCTACTTTTCCGACGGCTTGAAGAGACTGAGCACCGTTTGAAAAAGTGTATCTTCGAGGAGACTACATCGAAAAATAAAAATAAAAAACCATACCAATACCGTGTTTTTCATGTCGATTCCGGAAACATTTCAGGTCGCTCTCGTCTATGTGACCAGCTAATTAATGGAATCTGCATTGATTTGTATGTTTCCTAATAATGTAGATATTTCGTATAAACCTAGATAATTAAACAATCGACTAACGATACACGTATGAATTTATAACTCCAGCTTAGCGGTCATAATTATATCCACACCTGATTATATTTTATCAATTTGTGATTTTAGGGTACGTCTTATACCGGAAAATTATCATTTCTAGACGAGATAAAGTCGACAAACGCTGAAGCTCAAAGATTACTCCAACAAGAAGGCGTTTTCACCGTGATAGTTCTATCCCATTGCGGCTATGAACTTGAGAAACAAATTGCGACACAGACAATCGTAGGGATTAGCTTGATCGTAGGCGGGCACTCCAACACATTGCTGTATAATGGTATGGCGATTCTCCAACAACAATAATTAGATTATTTTGCAAATGAAATAATTTATTTAAGGTACCCCTCCTTTTGGTACATCATCCGGGCAATATCCCACCGTGATTGAGTCGATATACAACCGCACAGTTCTAATCGTGCAGGCCGACGGGTTTTCTAGATATGTAGGGAATTTATCCGTTGAATACGATAATTTCGGCAATCCCAAAGCTTGGGAAGGCAATCCAATTTATTTGGACACAAATATTCCACAAAGTGCGTTGTTTTGCTTAATATATTGGCCATGGAATTTAAAAGAAATGCTTATTTTGCTGACTTATAGATAAATCTATCAATGATCTTCTGGAAGGCTATCGGATAGAAGTTGAAAAGATCGGTCAGCGACTTGTGGGCAAGACCAACGTGCATTTAGATCAATCAACTTGTCTTTTTACCGAATGCAATTTAGGTAATTTGGTTGCAGACGCCATGGTAGCGTATGTAAGTCCTTGTCTCTATTACAGATTTTTTTTCCTGTATTCAATATAATCTTTGCAGTATTCCAATCATTCCGATGATCAAGATTCCTGGAGTAAAGCTGCAGTCAGTATCATTAATTCCGGCGCCTTTAGATCTTCAATTTATAAAGGAGGTAAGTTGGTACTTTTAAGAAATCCTTCTTTTTTTGGTTATTCTAACCATTGAATGAATATATTCCCTAGTCCTAGCCTATCAAGTTGTTTCATTATTTGAAATACTGAACGCATAATTTGAGTTGATAAAATGTTGAATATACACCCTGGTCCTGGGTGTGTTTGTTATTGCCAAATAAAAATATTTATTCGTGATTAGTTTATGTGTACGTAACTAAAAATGCCGAAATCTAAAGAACTTTCTGAGTTTCAACGTGCGCAAATTATTACACTATATGCCGAGGGGTTATCCCAAGTGACGAGTAGTACAAAAGTAAAATGTTCACGGTGTGCCGTACAAACAACTCCAAAGCGTTACCAAGAAACAGGGGATACTAAATCAAAACCGGAAAGAGATCCAAAACGTAAAACGACGGAAAGGGAGGACCGGTGGTTACAACGACACTCTACAAAATCGACGTCAAACGGCAACAGATTTGGCTGGCGCGTTAAATCGACAACATAGCGTTAATTTATCGCCTAAAACTTAGAGAAGTCGGTCTGTCATCGAGTAAAGCTAGTGGCTGTCGGATGTACGAGGGAAGGTCCAGAAGTTCGTGGAATGGAGGGGATGGAGTGGGGATAGAGGCGCTCGCTAGGTGTCATTCTGATTGGCGACTCATCATTAGTATATAAGTTAAGTTGCAGCCCTATAGCGTCAGTCGTTTACGAATAGTTGCCTGCTAAACAAGTCAATCCGGAAGAAAACTGAAACTATGGAGGAAATTGAACACCGTGCTGTGATAAAGTTCCTTACAAAGCAAAGAAAGAACGCTCAAACCATATTGAATGGAATGGAAACCGTTTATGGGGAACAGTGCCCTAGTAAATCAATGATTTATAAGTGGCATGGTCCTTTTAAACATGGTCGGCAGTCGATTGAAAACGACCCCCGCTCAGGACGGCCAGTTGAGGTCACCACATCAGACATTGTCGAAAACGTGCAAATATTTCTACTGCAAGATGCCCGTTTGAAGAAAAAACAATTATCTGCATTAGTTGGAGTATCAGATACCACCATTTTGCGTATCCTACATGACCACCTGGGTATGACAAAAGTCAGTGCAAGATGGGTACCGAGAATGCTCACGCCGCTGCAGAAACAGCAGCGCGTCTGTACGTCCAAACAATTTTTGGAGCTGTGTGGAGACAAACCTGCACAGATTTTGGAGCGGATTGTTACCGGAGATGAAACATGGGTTCATCACTTTGAGCTTGAGTCCAAACAGGAGTCCATGCAATGGCATAAAACGGGGACAGCACCGCCAAAGAAATTCAAAGTATCAGAATCGGCTGGAAAGTTGATGGCTACTGTTTTTTGGAATTGTGAGGGGATATTATTGATTGATTACAAAGAAAAAAGTAGGAGCATAACCGGAGAATATTACGCAGCGATATTAGAAAAATTAAAGGAGGCCATCAAGGAAAAACGTCGAGGAAAATTGACGAAGGGTGTGTTGCTCTTGCAAGACAATGCGCCGGTTCACAAGAGCACAGTTGCAATGACTGCTCTGCACAAGCATGGCTTTCAATCAATAGTCCATCCATCCTACAGTCCAGACCTGGCATCTAGTGATTTTTATTTGTTCCCCAATTTAAAAAAAGACTTACGTGGAAGCAAGTTTTCTGACGACAATGAGGTAAAGGAAGCAATTTTGGCCCATTTTGAGGCGAAAGATAAAAAATATTTTTATGATGGTTTAGAAAAATTAATTCATAGTTCTAATAAATGTATTGTGCTTAAGGGTGATTATATTGAAAAGGAAAAATAGATTCGTTGTTTTATTTTATTTAAAACCCTTTCATTCCACGAACTTCTGGACCTCCCCTCGTAAATAAGAAGAGACGATTAGCATGGGTTCATAAACACAAATCGTGGACAGAGAAAGACTGCGCGAATGTGATTTAGACAGATGAGTGTAATATAGAGGTAAATACAATTAATCGTTTTATATTCAATATAATTTATTATGGTGGTAGAAAAGCAATAATTTGGAAGGGGTATCGAATCATCCTCCTGACTTACAATAAACACTCCGTATGCATCCAGTACATTGCCTCGATACAAATATAACTAGTACAACGCTTTAATTTTTTTTTTTGAAGATATATCCTTAAACGACCTTGAAAATGCAATGCCATTTGGAGACAGGATTGTTTATGGAGTACTTCAAGGGAAACACATTAAAACCGTCATGGAATCATCAGCTGCCCCTTACTTCTTTCGAAAAGCGAACTTTAACATGACTGCCATACAAGTATCAGGTTTGTATGATGTATGGAGATGTTAAAAGTATACTTAAAGTATACGATATTTTAAATTATATTTTCAACGTGAGAAAATACTCCTTTAAATCATTACAATCGTCATTGATTTTTTTTATGTTAATATTTAACAGATGTAGCTGACGCTGTTTAATGAACATTATTATCTTGATCTTGCTGATAGAAACTAAGAAATGAGACCTTAAAATAGCATCATTATAAGTTTGTTCATCTTCTGCATTAGTCAATTTAAGTGCAGTCTGGAATCTAAAATAAAGGAAAAGATTTTTTGCAAAACATATTCCTACATAGACATTGTAGAAATTAGTTGAGTGTAGGTTTTCACGACCGTCGTCCATAGTGGAAATGATTTTCGGGTATTGTCGTGTATTCACTGTTTTGGCCAAATATGTCGCAAAACAACTAGTACAATACTCCAGGAACACCAAAAGCTTTGTGAAGAACTCCGAACATTCCATCGAGATACTACGACAATACGAAATAACCTTCCAGTCTTCACCAATGTACCACTGGAAGAAATACTAGAGATCACCAAGCAACAACCAATACCAAAAGGACTACAGACGGATCTGATTAATTTGGCGAGACTTTGCCTTACTTGGACCTACTTCCTATGGAACGGAGAATTCTACGAACAAGCGAGTGGTGCCGCAATGGGATCTCCTGTATCACCTGGAATCGCCAACATCTTTATGGAAGCATTCGAACATGAAACCATCGAATCTAGCAGGATGAAACCTAAATGCAGGTACAGATATGTAGATGACACCTTTGTCATATGGCCGCACAGACCAAGGACTCTAGGGGAATTCTTGCAACACGTCAATAGACAACATGCTAACACTAACTGAACGGAACCGTTACGGATCAGCAAAGCGGAACGGTTATGGATTCGCAAAGCGGAACATAAAAGGGATATATAACGAGAAACAAGAGACAACAACACCAGTCTTTAGAAACCTTCTGAAGAAGCTGACAGCATGATCATCGAAATGTCAAATAAAACAGTGAATACACGACGAATTATATATAAATTAAAAAAAATATTCAAACTCATTTCTGTTATTTGTTACCCAAATTTCTTTCTTGATTTTTCTCTTCCTTCATATCTTTCTTTACTATGTTTTTCTTGCTACTGTAATCTTCTTTATCTTCTGTTGTTTTCGTTTGTATGTATATTTTCTCTTGCCATCTTCTTTATTTTATCATTCCACCAATTCGTTTATTAATTCTGAGATATAGCTCGTATCTGTTAGAATACCTACCGAGACGATCTGTGATGTGTTGTTCAATTTTTAACCAATGAAATTTACCACGTAATGGATGCAGCAAGTTTCGACAAAGAAAGGAAATTAATCAAGATCTTTCTTGTGTTAGTGTAAGCAACGATGATGTTCACTGAATGTTAATGGAAACTCCTTTAAAATGTTACGAATACAAATTGTATTATCCCCCTCCTTTTCCCATTAAAATTATTTGTATTGAATAACCTTCAAGTTCAGATACAAAATTTCAATGTAAATATCGAAATATCTCAGGTATGAAAATGGTTGTGGATCTAACTCAACCAATTGGGTCCAGAATTGTTTCATTGAAGATCCGTTGCCGCAGATGTCACATTCCAGCGTTTCGAAAGCTAGAACCCGAAGAATATTACCCTATAGCCCTCACCTTATATTTAGCCAAAGGTGGTGATCGACACGGTGTAATTCAAGAACATTTAACGGATGTCAAAAGAGGACCAAGAGTAGTCGACATAGTTAGTGAATATATCAGTAAATTATCGCCTATTATACTGGGATTAGATGAGAGAATAATTGTTAGAGGTTAAGGCTTGTGGTGGGTAACTTATCGTTAATAATTCTAACTGTGTGTAGTCCAATAAAACTATTATAAAATATTTCTAATTGTCGGCAAGTTTTTTTTTAAATGTCTTTTAATCAAACACAAATTCATCATGTGTCAAATATCTCGATTGCATCCGGTGTGATATCTATCTTCGTAACCTTATCAAACAACCTGTACATAACTCCATCAAAACAACAACTACTTGCGATAAAGCAGATAATATAGTTGAAAATGCGTAGTTATTCTATTATACATATTAATCTGGAAAATAAAGGAAATACAACATACACGGTAAGTTCAGATACTTAGATAATATTGCCATGTATTATGGTAAATGACACCTGTAACATGTATAATCAAAATCGTATTAGAACCAAACACAATAGTAATGGTTGTAATAAATAAGTAGATAAGTTAAGGTGCGGCTATTGTATAAACAGTTAATACGATAGCATTCTAAAATTGGTTTTTATAGTCACCTTGTAAATTTAAACTTTTCTGTGTTGCCAACGCGATAATTTACAAATACGAGTATAAAATTCATGAATAGGGTTTGCAATACCTATCTAAATACGTTCCATAAATATTTTTTTAAGAAGATTGAAAGACACCTTAATTCGTAGGATATTATTTGGATCGGTTACTATTGTAGAAAGTGTTGGGATTGCAATTAAAATTTGTATTTCCCGCTATGTTGAATGTAGATATGCTAGTTGGTAGAACTGATATAGATGTATTATTATTATTGAACGTTAAGTTCGTTCATGTTTTAGAATATAGTAAAAGCACGTTAATAGTTTTTGTAAGTTCTTTGTTGTGCACTATATATATATATATACACTACCGCTCAAAAGTGTTTAGGCACCCCTGTTTTCATGGATTATTAATATAGTATTATGTTTACCAAAAAACATTATAATAAAATGAAATACGTATTTAAAATGTAGTTCAGTAAGATAAACACCCATTATATCGCATAAGGTTTACTATCATTTATCTGCACTTCGTCGGATTACCATAAACTGTTTATTGCGATGCAATTACAATAACAATCCCTCTGAATTTACTGGGTAAATTTAGTCATCTGTTAGATTGTAGCTAATAATGTTTAAATTACCTTCCTAGAAGATTATAGTGAAATCTCTAACCTATGGTCAGTTGCAGTGTGGTATTTACTCTATTCACGTCGTGAGCGAAATATCGTGTGACAATTTTTTAAAATGCCTCCGCGAAGAGAAATTAGTACGGAAACGCGTGCGCTTATAATAGCTTACCATAAAAGTGGCATAAGTAATCGACAAATTGCCAAAAAAATGAAACTGGCAGTTTTCTTAATAAAAGACGGAGTGGAAGGCCAAAAGCGACAACATCTGCAGATGATCGCAGAATAGTGGTTACCAGCAAGTTAAATAGACGCAAAACAGCCCCGGAAATCACCGCAGAATTAAATGTTGGTCGCCAAAAACTAGTCAGTGTTTCTACAGTCAAACGTCACCTACAGAAAGCCGGGCTCCATGGACGTATTGCGATGAAAAAGCCATTACTACGCAAACAAAACAAGCAAAAGCGACTTAAATGGGCTCGTGAACACCAACACTGGACCATACAAGAGTGGAACAACGTCCTATGGACGGATGAGTTCAAATTTGAGCTGTTCGGAACCCGAAGACGCATATTAATAAACAGATCTGTGGGTGAACGTGCTAGAGGAGAGTTGAACACATGTAGAATATTTAGAGGTGGTTGTCTATATACTAAATTCGAAGAGACCTTTTGTTCTAACAATATCCATGGATGGAGATTGTAGTTCGACCTGAGGTGTTTCCTTTTCTTTATTACAAAATTCTCCGAATTGTACTCTCGGATTTTCCTGTAATTCCTGACGCACGAGTTATAACAAGGTCAACGGAGAATGTGTATCTTTTTGGCAACCTTTTTTGCTCTCGCAAAATGTGATAATATTTTGCAGTATTGTGAGCGCTGAAGTTTGGTCAGATTTTCTCTTAGGCATGTTTGTAATATATTCAAAAATAAGTTATATACCTAAAACAAATAACGGCATAATTAAAACTAACATTACTGACCTGGAAAGCAAACAAAAAGCACGTTAACTCTGAACAGTTAATCGAACTAACGAAATTACAAGAAACACCAAGCTAACCTATAACTCAAACAACGCTGTCGATGATGGAAATAGATATGATGTTGTACTTGACTGTAGCATAGGTAAATACAGGGTGGCGCAGGAGAAGGGGAAATTTTGAACGTCATTTCCACGAATAAATTCATAAAACTAGTAATTTATTAACGGAAGTGCATGTATGCAGCATGGCATTTATGTTTTTACAATCAAAATGTCCAAAAGTGTCTCTTTACTTTTTAAAGATGACATCGGAAAGATGTCCTCCCATTCGGCGTTCACACTCTAGCAGCATGTTATGAAAAATCTGGAATGCGCCGTGTAGCAAATCTTGGGGAATGGCAGTGATTTCTTGTTGAATGTTCTCCTTCAGTTCATGGATTGTTGCAGGTCGTGTACGGTACACCTTGCCTTTAAGATACCCCCACAGGAAGAAGTCGCACGCACTAAGATCATTGGATCTCGCAGGCCATTCAATGTCACCGTTACGTGAAATAATACGTCTTCCAAACAATTGACGAACCGCTGCCATCGAATGTCGAGCAGTGTGTGACGTGGCTCCGTCCTGCTGAAACCACATGTTTTCCATGTTAAGATTAAGGTCGTACAGTCTCGGTGTAAAGAATGTTTGAAGCATTTCAACATACCGAGCGGATGTTACTGTCGCTGCACTACCATCCTCACGTGGAAAAAAATAAGGGCCGATAACACCATGACATGATACAGCACACCATATTGTGACCTTGTCGCTATGTAGTGGTCGCTGGTGTAACAAGGATTGTCCTGGGTCCAATAACGAAAATTCTGTTTGTTTACGAAACCGTTCAGGTGGAAATGGGCTTCGTCTGATATCCATATGTTACCAACGAAATTCGCGTCCTCGTTAATTTTAGCCAATATCTGCCTACTAAACTCCATACGTGACGCTGAGTCTCGTTCATGTAATCGTTGCACAATCTGCAACTTATAGGGATGGAAATGTAATTCGTGCAGTATTCTTCGTAAACTTCGTCGCTTAATCCCTAGCGTAGATGCATGCTGTGGAACGGAGCGGCGAGGACTTCTCTCGATTGCAGCTCTAACAGCCTCAATGTTCTCTGGGGTACGTACCGTTCGAAAATTACGCACCCACGTTGTAATCGCATGCGCAGATGGGACACGTCCATGACGTCCAAGCTGATAATGCTGCCGAAATATTCTCTGCGCGGCGGTCGCACTATCACCATTTTTATAAAACGCTCTCGCAGCTACTGCACGTTCCGCACCAGTTCAACGATCCATGATTACTAAATGGCAATGCGTTCACAACAATTATGCGACGTTACGAACAACTGCCGGCTCTACAGTGCTGACAACTGTAACGTTAAAAATTTCCCGTTCCCCTGCGCTACCCTGTATATAGGTTTGAGAGGCGAGGGGTAAAAATGTTCGCGTATTAGTTAACACATTTTCTGTCGCCCGAATAAAATTGGTGGCGCTGCAGTTGTTAAAAAATTTTGGGTTTTTTATGATCGTATTATATATCTATTTGAGCGAACCGATCTGTATACCATCTTCTACAACCATAGATATGTTACTTTTCGAAATTCTGTATTATCGAAAGAGATTAGTACATTTAATATGTCATTTTTTATCGCTCGCTTGTATAATGTGTCAAGTAGCGGGTTATGTTGTAAATAGGAAAATCCTCAGTCTCTAAGTAAAATGGGGACAATGAAGGTGATTTTAGCATGTGTAGTGGGTTTGATCGTAATGGGTGGTATTACCACCCACGCAACTTTATCGACAAGGTAAAAATTTCCTAAAATTGAAGCTGTAAAGCGTTTGGGTTCGAGAACGAAATCGAAAATTCAAAAAGAATTTCCACGTTTATTTTGATTTGATTTTTATATAATCAGAAGTGTTACCAACTGAATATTAGGGAATAATTTGTTAAAACCAAATCGTTTAGGTTATGAGTTGCTGTCAAAATTGTTCACTCAACTACTTTGGAAAGCAAAGGATAAAAGTGTATTTTTTAAATAAAAAAGAAAGGTCCACATAGAATGCAAAAATTAAAAGTAACATTAGGCATTTCAAATTATTGTGATAGAATAAGCTAACAGCCGATTTGTTACCAGCAGGAGTGACAACTTCGAATTGTCCATCATACATTTGAACGACTTCCATGCAAGGTAAGGGTTACATTGTTTTATCATACATTTCTGTAATTTATATAAAATTATTTACGTACTATATCGCTGCTTTAGAGTACTGATTACTAATATTTACTAACATTTTTATGGTACTTCCAACTCTAAATAATTAAGGCTGCAGCAACGGGTATTGCTGGAGATATTAAAAATAATGAATATAATTACTTGCTAAACCCAAACCTACTAAAACTAAAGCAGTGAGTAATTATACTCATTATGTTTAATACTGATACTAACTAAGCCGTACCCATCTCCGAAATCACCCGTTCCTGCAGCCTTAATTGTTAGAGTTAGAAGTGAAAATTGAAGAAGCTCGTTACGCCTGTAATTAACTTTAGTTTTACTATTAAGGACAGTGTAATAGTTGGACGTGTGTAATTGCAATTTTTAGATCAATTTAATTTAATCTTGTAATCATTTAACCATCATCAGTTATTAAAGCACAAGCGATAAGAATAATTTTATTGCTATCAAATTGTCAGCAATATTTCTAGTATTACCTTTTATATACGTTATTCAAAAATATAGATAAGATTTTAGAAACATTCTCCCATTTAATTTATATACACTACCGTCCATATTAGTTTAGACACCCAGTAAACTGTTCCAAATTCTACTAAAAGATAATATAATTGTCTTTACATGTTAATAACATTTATACTAGGTTCTTTGTGAAGTTTATTGTTTATTAATTGTACAGGCGAACTTCCAACAATATCGATTAGAGAATGATTAAAAACCTATTGTATTTTATAACCCAATATAGTAATTTTTAGAATAATCCTTATTTTTGGGAGAATATTGACAGTAGAACCCGGTTATAACGACAGTCACGAGACAGCGAATTTTTTGACGCTATAACAAGGTCACGCTATAGGCGGAGTTTTTACAAGTTCCATGTTTACATACAGGAATTGGTGGGAAACAATGTTACGGGTGGTAAACAGATACAATGTGAATTTAATTAATTTAATGTACTTAACCATATAACCTTACACATATAGGTACATACTAACTTGCTTGTCTAATGAAAGAAATCTGTAATTTTCCGTTGTACAGTTTTCGCACGCCAAAACCGTTTTTCTATATCCATTTATAATTCTCTCACTTATCAATAATTTGGGGTGACGTTTCTCGCTGTCTATAATAAGTTTTTAAAAGTGTTATGACACTTGGGGCTTCTTCGTTTGTCGGTACGTGTTCTGCTTCGTCGCATGAATCTTCCTCTTCGATTTCATTATCGTTTTCGTTATTCCGCTGTTTTATGTCCTCCACAATATCAGAATCTGAACGCATTCCCGACGTAATAAGGCAACTGTCCACGGATGCAAAGTCGTCGAAACAAAACTGGTTTTCGTCACTCTGATTTTGCTGCCACTTTTTAATAAGTTCACATAACGAAACGTGATCTTCATTTAAGTTGTCACAAACTGGATTATTCCTTAATCTTGAATGACTAAAGCAGTTTGCTATAGTGTCAGAGGTTGTACTACGCCAAGCCTTCTCTAAAAAGTTCAACTCGTCGAGAAGTGAAACTGCACATGGTGCATTCTTGTCCATGTCCGGAATAATTTTCTGCAGAAGAAATTTTCTGTAAAAACATTTTAAGCTTCTTATTACGCCTTGGTCCATTGGTTGAAGGATGCTAGTGCAATTTGGGGGCAGAAACAACAAATTAATATTTTTTAAGTGGGCTAATGATGGATGTGCTGGACAGTTATCGACTAAAAGCAAGATTTATTTACCTTTAACCCTTTAAGTTCTTTATCCCATTTTCGAATTTCATTTTCAAAGATTTCTCCATGCTCTTTTGTTTGTGCAGTAATTCGTTGGGAGTGTTTTTATGTTTTTAACATTCCTATGACAAGAATTTTACGTTTCTCCGTACCGGTCATATTAGCACACACAAATGCAGTTAATTGTTCTTTGGCTAGTTTACCGCCTACACATTTTTCGCCTTTAAACCTCACAGTCTTATCTGGAAGAAGTTTATAAAAAATTCCCGTTTCGTCGTCATTGTAAATTTTATTGTTTTCATAATTTTTTCTTAATTTAGGCCACACTTCATTTAGCCACGTCTCTGCTTCTGTCATGTTAACACTTTTCTCTTCACCGCTCACTTTTCCGAACGTTATTGAAACGCCCCAGCCAGCCATTGGTGCACTTAAAATCTGTGTCTCCAAATAAACTTCGAAATTCTTCGGCCTTTTGCATAAGCAGTGGTCCATTAACGGGTAAATTTGCACTTGCAAATTCGCGACACACGTCCGCTTTCTTCCTTCCACTTTCGACTGCCTTGGTTATCGCGACTTTGTCGTTCACGCTTAAACTTTTTCGCTTTACACCTGACATTTTCGATAAAGAAATCTCGATGTTTCACTCACACGATTCAAATGCCGACTGAGGAAATTTCTTACGAACTTTGCCTGGCGCATTGCAAGAGACGGTAATATTATTGGAATCCCCGAACGGTAATGATAATATAAATACATACCTCAAGTGGTAAATATTTGTCGTTATATCAGGGGTTATTGACGCTAAAACCGGGTTTTCCCTGTACGTTTGAATAGTAAAGTACGGGACCGCTTATTTTATAATTTGACGCTGAGAAAGGAGTGTCGTTACAGCCGAAGTTGTTATAACCGGGTACTACTGTATTAGTTTGAATATTTTCTGGTTCTTTAAACATTTATTTGCGTGTCCGAACTAATATGGACGGTAGTGTAGTTATAAATATTAAGTACTATCAAATAATAATGTCCACGACTGAGATGAGGTGTCCATATCGAAATTAAGAAAAAAAAACGTAAGTGGCCAAATACTTATGGACGGTAGTGTATATATATAATAATTTGCGTAACACCTCATAACTATATATAAATTAGTAATCGATTATGTTACAATTGAAACGGATTTACTGCGACAAATCTAACGAAAATTAAACATGCAGCGATGACTGGGCTTGTATTAAACCTGACGTCTTTTTTTTGGGATGACAGAAAAAAAGAACAATCCAAAATGGATCTATTAATACTGATTTAAATCATTGAAGAGTAATAGCACTTCAAATAATTCATTCGATACAAAAAAGATTGAACGTGCCCGATAATCAAGAACGATAATTTTTTTTTATCCAACAGATTCGAGGAGATGAGTTTATCGGCGGGCGCTTGCAATTCTGAGAATTGTATCGGTGGATTTTCGCGAGTCTACGCGGCCGTGACCGAATTGGTCGATGAGAAACCGAATGCGATTTTTCTGAATGCCGGGGACAATTTCCAAGGAACGTTGTGGTACAATATGTTTCGATGGAACGTCACGCAGTTCTTTTTGAATTTGCTACCAACGGATGCTATAGTATGTCAAATTTGAAAGTAGATTAAAGTAATTAAGTCTATTACGAGCTTAGATAAACTAAATATTATTCAAGTTTAACGCTCAGACTATCTGAAATTCGGCATGTTAGTACTTACCACTGTTTCTTCACGTGTTTGCGGTGAAATTTGGTGTTTATTTTTAAATAAGAATAGATCCAAGTTTATTTTATTTCATGTTCACTGCACTTACGATTAGGGAAGACATTTCGAATAAACTGAAGCGTTAATATTAATTGCTAGGTAATAGAAAATGTTGCATAAACTTCTGTTCCGTGAACCCTATTATTATTCTAAAAAAATCCGAGAAACTATCGGAATCTAATACATGGGCTGAAAAGTCCCGGGCCTAACAAAGAAAACACGTTTTTTTCGGTTCAAAATTAGCTTTATTCGTCAACGTAATCTCCATCAAGAGCAACGCAATCATTCCAGCGCCGCTCTAACATTTCAATACCACTTTTGTAGAACGATTTATCTTTTGCCGTCTTCATTCGTGCGAAATTTCTTACCGGCGAGCATTTTTTTGAGGTCTGCGAACAGCCAGTAGTCGCTGGGAGCCAAATCTGGCGAATACGGTGGATGTGGGAGCAATTCGAAGTTCATTTCATGTAGTTCTACCATTGTTTTGATTGACTTGCGACACGGTGCGTTGTCTTGATGAAACAAATTTATTTTCTTTGCCATATGCGGTCGTTTCTTTGCAATTTCGGCCTTCAAACGATCCAATAACGCTATACAATATTCACTGTTGATGGTATTTCCTTTCTCAAGATAGTCGATGAATATTACACCACGCACATCCCAAAATACCGAGGCCATAACCTTTCCAGACGATTGTTGTGCTTTCGGGCGCTTTGGACGAGGTTCACCAGTTGCTGTCCACTCAGGTGACGATCGTTTTGATTCCGGAGTGAAGTGATGGATCAATGTTTCATCCATTGTCACATATCGACGCAAAAATTCCGGTTTGTTACGTTTAAACATCGCCAAACACTGCTCAGAATCATCAACACGTTCTTGTTTTTGGTCAACAGTGAGCAAACGCGGCACCCACTTTGAACAGAGCTTTCTCATAGTTAAATGCTCATGCAATATAAAGCCGATACGTTCTTTTGATATCTTTACGATGTCAACTAACTCACGCAACTTCACTTTTCGATCATTCAAAACGATTTTGTGGATATTTTTGATGTCTTCTGGTGTTACCGCATCATTTGGACGTCCACTGCGTTCTGCATCATCGGTGTCTCTACGACCACGTTTGAAGTCAGCAAACCAACGTTTTATTGTTGTTTCTGATGGAGCGGAGTCCCCATAACACTTTTCAAGCCATTGCTTCGCTTGAACGGTATTTTTCCCATCAAGAAGCAGTGTAAAATTAAAGCACGAAATTGTTTTTGATCCATTGTTTTGAAAATAACAAAGGTAGCGTGACTCTTAGCACAATAACTCGCAAACTAATGAATAGAATATCATGAAATTTTAACAGCTGTCTTTTGAAGGTTAGTACTAACTGAGAGAAAGGTGATTGCAATGAAACTAGCGTCATCTATGTGTTAGGCCCGGGACTTTTCAGCCAATGTGTTAAGCAAGATTAAAAAGTCAAAAAGGGAAAATGAAAGAGACGTAGTATTGATTCTACAATTTATTATTATTATTATTTATGTACATGCACCATGGGATCATTTGCATCAATTCTTGCATTTCTCCATAATAAAATATTGAGAGCACTAGAATAATTCAATATTAATAGTTCCAGAAATTTATCTACAACTATACTTTTGGTATCGCGTTCCACATAAGTTACCTCTAAAGTATAGCGTTGTTTAATAATTTGTTTTAACTTTTTGAATACATTTTTTTCATCGCAAATTTATGGCAATGTTTGTGTGCATATGGTATATGTTTTGCACAGAGTTTCTTCCAAATGTTTTGTACAATAATACGTTTTAACCTTTACTTGAGAAGTTTTACTTCGTGTAATAGCATCTTATCTGAAGTAACTACTTCTATAGTAGATCATCAATAAATCGTCACGCCAGCTTTTAGGCCGTTACCGAATACACACACAAAAACTCGCTATCAAACCTAACCTAACATACTAATGTTGCCTTATTTTTATTACTTTATTTATTATGGTATATCAAACAGAAAATGTTAATAATCGGCACTACAGAATTTAGTAACAAGCATCTGACAATACGTAAAAGTGTTCAAACTACGAAACGTAAATATATCTCGCCTGATGGAAAAAATGTTTTATTAGTAATATTTTAAATTATTTACGAATTAAATAAAAAAAAAACAGGCAATGAATCAAATTACTTTATTAAAATATTTGCTTCGGAACTGTAAAAAATGAAATTACCTAAAATACGAAAACAAACACGTTAAAATAAGATTAATGTATTATTTATTTACAATTTAACTAATCAATTATTTTTCTTCAATATCCGAATCATTTAAATTAATAATTAGCGGAGAAATTTCGTCACGATCTAATCCAACTTCTCTTTCCCACCATCGTATGATTTCAGCTTCTATATGATGGATGTTTTCGATCAAGTTACTTGCGTAATTGTTGCTAATGCTTAGTCCCACATCTGCACGCAATTGTTAATACCATAGCTATCTCTTCCTATGTGACGATTGTAATATGTTTTTGTAATTCTCCATACGTTTTCAATACGATTGAATATACAGTGGCATGGAGGTAATCTTAGCACTGAGTGGCCATGTGCACGTGCTAATTCGTCTATCACATATTGCTTTGGTGGTCCATGTCTAAAACATGTACACTATTACTTACTTGCTTCAACTTATTTTAACGAATACTCACAATGCAACTACATATAATAACTGATGCTTTAACATGCTAAGAACATATGCAATATTATCTGCCAGCCATTCTTCTTCCCCCACAGACGGTACGACCTTAAATTTGCGTGCAGGAGAAGAACCGTGATGTTTCTATGTTTGTTTCATGTATGTTTCATATCCAATTCTTTAGTCAGTACGTTGTGCTCCACATGGTATGATAAGCCAATATCTTCTACAATGCCCCTGATGCAGTACGATATCGGCTACCTTTTAAACGTTTTTGTCTGTTATTACCGTTATGGGAGGACCGCCGACATGTTGCTTTTTAACAGGATGTTCTTCCGCATTTAAAATCTGGACACCAGCGTTTAACTATATCATTAGAAACTGCAGACTCACCAATGTATTACTTGCATTAGTGTACTTATATATGTAACACTATACCTGCCATTGCTCAAACACGAACAGATATGTAAATTGTCTGTGAAATTATTAAAATGAACGAAATCTAAAATAAAGAAAAAGTTATCCACAAAACCTCAATAGAAAGATTGGAAAAAATAATAATATTTAATAAACAAGGCAAATTAACGTAAATAAATGACGCAACCAGCAAAACAAAAATAACGACATCGAACGCTGCGAACAACTAATCACGAAGCTATAGGTAATACAGTATTCTACTTTTTCCACTAAGTAGTACCATGGCGACCTCTACTATTACGTCGGAAAATGACAAAATATTGAATCACATACATCCTATAATGCTCCCATTCCGTGAGCGAACACGATCATTCTTCTTACAGCAGTGTTACGACACGCAACTGTGAGCAAAATGTCAGCAGACTCGTGCAACTACGACAGGGTTTAAACACGGAAACCTAAATTTTTTAAAAGAAAACTTCTCCGCCTCCCTTAAGAGAAAATATATCACATGTCACAAGCATGTTAATCGTGACTGAAATCAACTAAAAGAAGACGCCATTAAATTTCATATGAGTTTTCTACGTTGTTTCTGGAAATATTCGCATTCTACGAATGGAACACTTAATAACGAAAATTCAAAAAGATTCGAGTTTTACATCGTATTTTCCCCAAATTCATTGCAGACTTTGGGCAACCACGAGTTCGATAACAAAATCGAAGGCGTTGTACCCTTCCTGGAACATCTGAAAGCCCCGGTTGTGGTATCCAATATAGATGATAGTCTGGAGCCCGCCATTCAAGGACTATACCAGAAGAGCACCGTCATAGAACGTGATGGGAGGAAGATTGGAATTGTTGGAGTTATATTATCTACGACAAACGTAGGTTTCGATGTTCCTTCCAAATTCGCCCAAAAAATGTCTTCGAAAACGCATTTATTTTGCAATTTCAGGAACTTACGTCCTCGGAAAACCTGAGATTCTTAGACGAATCCGAATCCGTTAATCAGGAAGCTCAAAGACTGCTGGACGAAGAGGATGTTTTTACCGTCATTGTACTGTCGCATTGCGGCTACGATGTTGACCAACAAATCGCCGCCAAAGCGATTCCTGGCATCACAGTTATTGTTGGAGCCCATTCTCACACTTTATTATACTCAGGTACTATTCGAGAACCCAACGGTTGGTATCTTTTGTATTTTAACATCTTTGATTCTTCAGGAACGCCGCCTGATGGTACTGCTTACGGTACATATCCAACGGTTATCAATAATATAATAGGGAATCCCGTTCTTATTGTACAAGCATCATCGTATACTAGATACTTGGGGAGTTTATCAGTAGAATATGATAATAGTGGTAATTTGTTTAGTTGGGGAGGCAACCCAATCTACTTGGATAAAAGTATACCTCAAGGTAAGATTTTATCATCGATTAAAAATGAAAGAGAACAATTCTCCATTCGTTACGATCTACAAAAACTAGAGCTTCAATACTAAAGCTGTTGACGTAATAACATCTACAAAAATTGATCTCACCAACGATTTTACGCTTAAACACGTGCTACACACGTAAATGGATTACACAATGAGTGAGAGAAAGTTTTAATGTTAAAAAGAAGTTAATCGAGTTGTTAATTTTGGGCAAGAAAATAGGATTTCAAGATGTTTTATTTCCGAATGGAAATCACAGCTTAATTTTTTTTTTCTATAAAACGCTCAAAAGCGAGACCAGTGCGAAAAATCAATGAAGACGTCTTTTTTAAGATATCCATTTTTAATATTTATTTCCGTTAGATTCTCGCATCAATGACCTATTGGAACCGTACAGGCTTGAAGTGGAAGCTGCTGGTAATCAGGTGTTGGGTAAGTCCAAGGTTTTCCTGAATTCGTACTGCAGATACGCCGAATGCAATTTGGGCAACTTCCTGACCGATGCCATGGTCGCCTACGTAAGTTGTCTTCTGAACCAATGTAAGATTTCAGTTTATAGACGTTTCTTTCGGTCTTCAGTATGCTTCAGAGAGCAACGAAACCTGGACCAAGGCTGCGATCGGGATCATCAACGCTGGTGGGATTAGAACTTCTATGGATATCGGAGGTATATTCTTGAAACCTAGCGTTAGTCAAAATTGAATAGGGACAGTTAACTATCATCCCGTTCGTGGTCTCTTCTTCCTCTCCCTGTTAACATTTCGCCTACTATTTTAAGGAATATTATTAATAGCATTAGAGACTTAACACCATATTCTTCACTCCAGATATTACCGCCAACGACTTAGGTACATCTCAACCTTTTGCGAATACAATAGACTACGGTGAACTTCAAGGAAAATACATCAAGGAGTTCATGGAAAAAGCTGCGATGCCATATTCTAACGGAAGGGTCGACGCTGACATTAATTTAATGCAGGTATCTGGTAAGCCAAATAGTTCGCCAAGTCTAATACCATTCCACTTATTGGAAGTTATTTTCGAAAGGAATTAGAGTTGCAATGAATCTGTCCCTTCCGTTGGGTTCAAGAATAACATCTCTAAAGATCCGCTGTCACGCTTGCAGAGTACCGGCCTATTACAATGTTGATTTAGAAGCGTATTACCCAATGGCTGTACCTTCGTTTTTGGTGACCGGGGGAGATGGTTATACGTCGATTTCTGATAACATCAGAAACCACGAGGTTGGTCCCGTTGACACAGATGTTTATACGGCTTACATTAAACAACAGTCACCTATAATTGCCGAGCTAAATGAGAGGATACGTATCATAACTGAAGAAGAAATCAGAGTTGTTTTCCATGGATGATACGTATTATTTTTGTTAAGTGTTTATTTATCATTATGTATGTAATGTTAATGTTATTAAAAAATAAACTTGGAGAGAATGTTGATAAAACATTAGAACATGTTTTTTTAATTTAAAGTTTCAAAGCATATCGTATCCACCTCAGGTAAAAAGAGTTGTACAGACATTTAAAGAAGAATATGAAATGTGATATCGCTACAAGAAAAGTTACTAAGGATGCAGAATCTAACATTGATGGAGAATTGATTATGCAGAACTGCTGCAGCAAGTAAGTACGAAATTAATAGACTACATGGAAAAAGAGCAGAAGTCACTTTTCAGTAGGTTGTCAAAATAAGGAAAACGAAAATTTAAAATAAAGTAGTTGTAGGATCTCCGTGTTTCTTTTCTTAATATATTGAAACAAAAAAAACTTCCGATCTTTTCTCACTGGTTCACTAGTTTATTTATTTTTATACGTCATTATTTACAGTTACTATTTGGTGAGTTTGGGTCGAATGCTTTTTACCTACCCTTATGCTACTATTATACTACAAAAAAAACGTGCAAGACAGAGACACACTAGAATGACCTCTGGCGGTCGCTCTCTGTACTTTGACTTTAAATTCTAAATAATAAAATACGGTTTAACAGGAGTATATGCTGACAATAAAGAAACACAATGAAATAGTGATGATAATGGTGCATATATTTCTATACACTATAATTGTTGATAACAGTAGTAACAGAGAAAATTACTTCTTAGATAGAAAAAGTGCAAATACACAACGAGATTATTTCCTGTAAGCTAGACATTGGTGCAATATATAATTTACTACTAGCATCAATAATAAATAAGTTAAATGTTGATAAGAGTTTGATGAAAGCTGAAAATAAAACATTTGTACATATATATATATTAATCCTATGTCCTTTGTACCTTGCGGTGCCGGACTACTTATTTTCTTATTTTTATCTTCCACAGGCTCCTGTTCTGAGCCAGTTGTTTGGCTTCAAACCATCCCATACTTCTCGTTTCCAATGTTCTATACACCTGCTCCTTCCAGGTGTTTCTGGGTCTACCTATTCTGTTTGTCGTGTTTCTGATTCTGTCTCTTCTAGTTACTCCTTCTATTCTTCTTAGGAATCTCATTTCCATGGCCGTAACTCTGCTTTTGATTCTATTCGTGGTTATCCATGACTCACTACCATATGTTAATGTTGGTCTGACCACTCTTTTATACACCTCTGTCTTTATTTCTTTTGGTATTTCTTTTTTATCCAGAAACGAATTTCTCAATATGTTATATATTTTTGCGGATTTCCCTATCCTCTCATTTACCTCTTTCTCTATTCTCCCATTGTCTTCAATGATTGTTCCTAAGTAGTTGTAACTTTTAACTTGTTCCTATGCCTTTTTCCCGATTTTCATGCTATGTTATCTTTCTTCAACTGCTATTATCATTGTGTTTGTTTTCCTCGTGTTTATCTCCATGTTTATCTTTGTTAGTTCTTCTTGGTATATCTTCAAGTTTTGCTGTAATGTCTCTTCCGAGTGTGCTATCGGTACCATATGATCTGCAAACATTAGTTTCTGTACGTTAATTGCATTCATTTTCCAGTTTCCTACTTTCATATTTTTTCCTTTTTGTTTAGCTTTCTTCTTCTATTAATATAGAGAATAACAATGGGCTCAATACGCATCCCTGTTTTAATGCAATTTGCGATTCGAATTCAGCTGATTCTGCATTGGAAGTTCTCACCTTATTCTTATTACTTTTATACAATGCCTTAATCATCTCTATCATTCCTTTCCAAACCTCTCCTTTCCAAGCTCTGCCATACATCTTCTCTTCTTACGCTATCAAAAGCTTTTTAAGATCTATAAAACATATATGTAGTTCCTTTCCTTTCCCTATTAGTTTTTCTCCTAATTGTCTGATTACAAATATTAAGTCCTGGGTGCTTCTTTCTTTTCTAAATCCATGTTGAGTACCTTCTAGTGTTGTTTACAGTTTCTCTCGGAGTCTTTTTTCTAGTATTCTTGTCAATACTTTTCCTCGGATGCTAATTAATGTTATTCCTCTATAGTTTGAGCATTCCTTAGAGTCTCCCTTTTTGTATATGGGCATAATTATTCCCATATTCCATTCCTTAGGTATTTCTTTTTTTATTATAATGTTGTTTAAAAGGTCAAGTAGTTCTTCGTTACCTTTGTCTCCCATATATTTTATCATTTCGGCTGTGATTCCATCCTCCTCGACCGCCTTTCCTAGTTTTAGTTTGCTAACTGCTTCTCTGACTTCTTCGTCGCTTATTAGTGTGATACGTTCATCGTCGTTTTTTGTTTTGTGCTCTTTTTCTCTTATGTATCCGTCTTGTTTTATTTTTGTGAGTTCTTCAAAGTACTGTTTTCGTCTTTCCATTATCTCTTTTTCCTCAGTTAGTATATTTCCTTTGTCATCCTTTATACTTTTCAATATCGGCGCCTTCCTCTGTCTCAATTGTTTTATTGTTCCGTAGAATAATTTTTGGTTTTCTCTATAGTTATCTCTCAGTTTTATTCCAAATTCTCTCCAAGAATTTTCTTTGGCCTTCTTGATACTCTCTTTAGCTTCTTTTCTTGCCATTTTGTACATGTTGTAATCCTCCTCTTTCCAGGTATGCATATATCTGATCCATTTATTTTTCTTATCTTTCACTCTGAGTTGTGTTTCTGCTGTCGACCATCTGCTTCTTTTTGTGTACGTATTTGCTATTCTTGTTATTCCACAGCTTTCTTGTGCCGCCTTCAGTATGATGTTTTTGAATCTTATCCATTTGTCCTCTATCCCTATTTCGTTTTTAGTCTCTTGTTCAAACAGTTGATTAGACTTGTATTGGTACTTCTCTCGAATTTCTTCCTACTTCAATTTGTAGCCTTTTATTTTTTCCTTAATTACTTTTTTCCTTTTGTCTTCTTTCGTCCTTTTTGAATTTTTGCTAATCTTCATCTGTAGCAGGTAGTGGTCGCTACCTATTTCCGCATTTGTTTGGATTTTGACATCTATTACCTTCCTCCAGTTTTCAGCATTTATTAACAAATAATCAATGATTGATTTTTCTTTCCTGCTAGGCACTTCTCTTGTGTGTTTGTGAATGTCTTTATGTCTGAATTTTGTATTTGTTATAATCATTTGTATATATTACAATAATAAATTAGGTGTAATTGATATAAATATAATATTAAATTTTAATGTTCGAAATAAAAGTTGCAATATTGACAAAAATACATACAACAGAATAGAAACAAAAGTTTATTAAAAATAATCAATGTATTTATAAAGGTATTGGAAAAAAATCTAATTATACGATTCAACTTAAGGAGCTAGACATTTCTAGATGCAGCAATGTCCGCGGAATCGATTGCGACCACTCCGAACGTGTCTCGCTGCTTAGAAGCTACGGCTTGTTAAAGTTGAAAATGGGACACAAAATTTCAACTTTGCCGTGCTGTAGCGTCGGAACGCGTTGAACTAAGACGTCATTCTTTCGCCGGTTTTACAACGCACTAATAAGCGAACCTCTAACTCTTAACGTTACCGACTAATGAAGACGTCATTGTTGTTCACAAAAAAAAAAAAAAAACAAAGAGTATTGTTAAATAGTATTGTTTAGTTTAGTAAGATTTTAATGTGAAAGACAGTTGGTAGCAATGTATATATAGGGTAAGATGTTGTGTAATGTATGGTGTAATATAGATTGAGTTGTAAAATAGAAAGAAGTCGTTTATTTACTTAAATTATCACAGTATTAAATAAATTAAATTAAATTTGTTTAAAAGTATTTAATTGTGGTTTTATTTCTCGATTACATCATGTAATCTTATGGTCTATATTTGTCACTTACGTATGTCAAACAGATCCGCCAACTATTACTTTTTAAAGTTACCAAAGAGAAGATGCAGTGTTGCTAACTTCACATAAAGTGATGTATCTCTCTTCCGATCATTGTTGAACACAATGTATATTTGAAAGCTCAAGATTGAAGCTTCAAATTACGCGGTACTCAAGACCGCTAGCTTCCTTGATCACTAGATTTGACCCTCTTCAATTATTTCATGTTTAGTTATTTAAAAGATAAACTTTATTTGAACCGTATCCATACCTTGAAGGTATTACAACAAACAATCGTGGAAGCTGTAAATGACATTAAACCAGTCGTATTAGGCAATGTGTGCAATTTAAAATATCAAAATTACAATATAATTTCGATAAAGATGTATGTATATATCACTAAACCTCCTTCACATATTTTTATGTAACACGTATGATATATAGTGTTTACAGCTTCAGATCCGTTGTAGAAGGCGGCAAATTCAAACGCGTTCAACATAAAAAATACTTAAAAAATTTAGGGTTTCTTATGATCGTATTATATATCTATTTAAGCGAACCGATCTGTATACCATAGTACACAATTAGATATCTTACTTTTTGAAATTATATATTATCAAAAGAGATTAGTAGATTTAATATGTCGTTTTTTATCGGTCGCCTTTTATAATGTCTCAAGTAGTGAGTTATGTTGTAAATTGGAAGATCATCAGTCTCTGGGCAAGATGAAGGCAACAAAGGTGATACTAGCAAGTGTAGTGGGTTTAATCGTAGTGGCTGGTATTATCACCGCCGCAGTTTTATTGACAAGGTAAAGATGTTTGCGTTGACATCTTAAAATTGAAGCTATAACGCATTTTGGGTTCATGGAAGAAATGGAAAATTTAAAAAGAATTTCCACGTTTATTTTGGCTTGATTGATATTTGTTATCTGTTTATTAATTCCACTTTTTATAACTTGGTCAGGTGCTATATCCACCGCAATCTTCTTAGTGCTACCAACCGAATAGTCAGGGCATAACTTGCAGAAATCAAATCTTTTAGGTTAAGTTAAAAGCTGTCAAAATTGTTTAATTATTTTGGAAAACAAGGGACGTAAGGGAAGCCAAGTTCTTTTCTAATAGTTAATATGCGAAAATTAGAGGTAAATTTTAAATGTGATAGAATAAGCTAAAGTGTGTTTTGTTAACAACAGGAATTGGAATTTCAAATTATCCATCATACATCTGAACGACTTTCATGCAAGGTAAGTGTTATATTTTTTTAAAATTTAGATAAAATTATTTGTCTATTACATCTAGGAGGATATACAAAATACATCTTTCTATAAAATATAAACTATACACTTGTGTTAGAATACTGATATTACCTTTATTAACTTTGTTGTATTAATCCTAACTCTAATAATTAATACTGAAAGTAGAAAAGGCGCGTTACGTTTGTAATTAACATTAGTTTTACTATTAAAACAAAAAATTCCCGTTTAGTAAAAGGGCAGTGTAATATTTGGACGTGTGTTACTGCAATTTTTAGATCTACATCATCAGTAATCATATCTTAATCTTACAAACATTCAATGATAATCAGCTATTAAACCGCAATCAATAAGAATAATTCAATAGCTGTCAAAAGTTAGATTGGATTATATTTTTTTTCAGATTCATACACTACTTATACCAACTGTTAAATATAATATGTACAGGTTGTTCATCATATATTTTTTATACTATATCATTTGAAATAAAAACGTCCTTGAATTTTAAATAATTTGTGTCCTGTTATATATGTAAAAATATAACCCCAAATTGGAACATAGTTTATAACAATTCGTTCCAACATATTAAAGCTGCAAATTATATTTATCAAATTACTAGCTAAAAAAATTAAACCTATAAACGTCGGCCAAAATTTTTTAATATTTATTAATGCATTGGCAGTTTACTCAATTGTCAACCAAATGATAACATCTACTGTAATATATACACTACCGTCCATAAGTATTTGGCCACCTTTTTCTTAATTTTTCTATATGAATTATCTACTACATGTCGCAATGACTAGCTTAGGTTAAAGCTAACGTCTTTTTTTGGGATGAAAAAAAAAAAGAACAATTAAAAATGTATCTATTAATACCGATTTAAATCATTGAAAAATAATAGCACATCAAATAATTCAATTGAAACAGAAAAAAAAAGAATATGCATGATAAACGGAAATGGTAAATTTTTTTTTATTAAACAGGTTCGAGGAGATGAGTTCATCGGCCGGCCCTTGTGAATCGGACAATTGTATCGGTGGATTTTCACGAGTTTACACGGCCGTGACCCAATTGGTCGATGAGAAACCGAATGCGATTTTTCTGAATGCCGGGGACAATTTCCAAGGAACGTTGTGGTACAATATGTTTCGATGGAACGTCACGCAGTTCTTCTTGAATTTGCTACCAATGGATGCTATAGTATGTCAATTTTGAAAGTAGATTAACGTAATCAAATCTTTTACGAACTTTGATAAAACAAATACTATTCAAGTTTAACCCTCAATCTAACTACTTAAGGTTGGAATATCATCATGGTAATACCAGAGACAACTTGGACGTAATATTCTAATGCAGGGGTCGCGCTTAACATTTCTATTACTTGCAATATTACCTGTAAGTGTCATATAAAAACGTTGGGAATATGAATCGCCCCTATCACCGGAAGTGCGAAGTTGTAATGTAATACTGAATCTCTTAAAGGATTTTCTTTAATATTATTACTCAATTTTTTATTTTAGTTCCATTTTACTTTATCATATTTTATTCAAAAATTTAGAAAATTCCTGCTGTATCTTTTTGAATAGCGTACATGTTTTTCTTTTTAAGTAAGATACAGTCAAACCTGGATAGGGGATTTTTGAATCGTTGGTTTTGAATATACAACTCCATTTTTGCTACATTAGTTGTAGTTTCTAAATTACTGCACTTAGACATATAAAAAAAAATATATACAGTCAAACCTGGATAACTGAGAGCTTAAGGGACCGCGATCTCTTTTTCTCTTATAGAGGTTACTCACTAACCCGATTTTCTAGCTTACAGAGTTACAGAATGGGGTCGCCTAGAGAGGTCTATAAAAATACGGCAAATATGACGTAATTAGAAACAAAATACGTGTATGTATGGGTATCACATATTTATTTAAATAATAGCTGAACAAAAATGTTTAATCTAAATAATATTATAACAACATTTACTTGAAAAAATCCGTCAATTTCTTTTGCGATTCTGTTTTTAGATTTTGTGTATGTTTTTCAAGTTTATAAATTTTATCAAATATGGTTTGATCAACCGCCGCATATTCATAAAATTTGTGAAGCGTCTCCAATGCCTTTAAAGCTTCTCGTTTTGTTGGAATTTCCTCCATCTCACTATCCAAGATGTGTGATTGGCTGGCTTCATTTTCACTGTCATTTTCGTTAGTACACGAGCTTACACAGTTTTGAACGATATCGTCTTCGGTGTATTCTCCGGCGGTAGCCACGTCGTCGGCAATCTGTACGAAGTCTTGAAACGTTGGCGTCGACACATTACCAGTGGTATTGTGGGACACGAGCTTGGCCCATTCTTCACTGACAGGTGTAACTTCAAGCTCATTGTCAAGTTCAACCTCATTTTGCTCGATCAGAAAGTCTTGGTTAGCTGGACAGATACTGAACCCAGCTTTCTTGAAGGAGTTTTTGACAGTTCGTCATTCACTGCATTCCATGCCCTTCTTGCAAATTTCATAGCCAGGAGTATATATATCTCAGGGCTAATGTTCTCTTCCAAGCAGGTAAGCGTATGCTTTACAACTTCTCTGCGATAAACCCGTTTGAATGTATGAATGATACCTTGATCTAAAAGTTGAAGTTTACTGGTGGTATTGGCAGGGAAAAATATAACTTTGACATTTACAAGTGTTGGTAAGTCCGTATGAACAGTACAGTTGTCAATCAAAAGCAAAATATTTTTTCGCTTGTTTTTCATTTGCTTGTCAACTTTTTTTAACCAATCTTTGAACAATTCCTTAGTCATCCAAGCTTTTGTATTACTCGCATAATCAACGGGTAGAGTCTTGACACCTTTAAAGCATCTAGGTCGCTTAGATTTCCCAATGATTAGAGGAGGGAGTTTGTCTGTACCGGTCATGTTAACACATTGATGAATAGTAAGGCGTTCCTTGCTTTGTTTAACTTCGTGGCATTTTTCGCCCTTGAAAATGAACGTTTTGTCTGGCAGACATTTAAAGAACAAAGCAGTTTCATCGGCGTTATAAATATTGTTTGGATCATATCCTCTTAAAAGATTCGGCAAATCTTCAGTCCATTGGTCACATACTCCCTGATCCATAGATTTACTTTCTCCGGCTGCTTTTTCGAAAGTTATATCATGGCGTTTTTTAAAACCCTCTAACCAATCGTTACTAGCTGAAAAGTTCTGGATTCCTAATTTTGTGGCGAAGTCTTTAGTTTTTTGTTTCAGCAGTGGTCCATCTATGGGAATGTTGTTATCGAGGGTTTGTTTAATCCATTGTAACAGGCACTTTTCAACGTCGGGAAACTCAGAAAGCCGGCTTCTCTTGATATTTCCGTGTCCCTCAGAGCACTGAGATTTAATTAATTCTTTTGATTTTATAATTTTATAATAGGTGGATTCTGCTAAGCCAAAATCACTCTGTATTTGTTTTCGTAATTTCCCAGATTCGAAAGCATTCATAATTTTTAGTTTATCACGTAAAGACAACACATTGAGTTTTCCTTTAGACATTATGAGTAAGTACGGTAACTTTCTTCGCAGCTGCTGTTTATGAACTGACTGTAACAAGCACATTTGGCTTTTTGTATAGAATGAATTCCTCGAACTATGATAACAAAACAATAAACGGACGCACATTTGGTTTGAATTAAATAAAAGTCCCTGGAAATTTAAGAATGAGTCATAAATGAGATAGTAGTCATAAACGCGTTTAACTGTCGCTTATAGAGGTAATAGGCAGGTATCAATCTCACTTGAAGAGGTTCAGGCGTGAAAAATGACTGTCACTTATACAGGTTTTATGTTTCTCACTTATAGAGGTTTTAGGAAGGCAAAATGAACGGGACCTGGTAAATACTCTCATTAATAGAGTTTTCTCGCTTACCCAGTTCTCACTTACTCAGGTTTGACTGTATATGCATCCGACAAAAGGTTCAATATTGCATTGCAAAAATACAACTGAATTCTAAAATTGAAGAATTACAGAATTTCTAATTCTCCAGATTATTTTCGACGAAAGTCCCATTCCTTTTGACAATTGAACGGCATTTTTCAAAACGGAAGGGTGAAGTTGTAATGAAATACTGTATCCGTTGAAGGATTTTTTTTTAATATTGTCGTTTAAATTTTTATTTTGTTAATTATGACGTTCGTTTTTCTTTATCATTTTGAATTTTCATATTATTATATGGATTTTGGTCTTTTATTTGCAACTTTACCTCATGGTATTGGTTAGAACCTTTACTTTATGTTACTATTTGGATTTTTTTCTTGTCATATAGACTTTATTGTATAGTTTAATGCTTCAATGACATACGTGTTAAACGTGGGAAAAGCATTTTCCCCCCAAAGAAATTCATGCTGATATGGTAAATGTGTTAGGCGAGAATGCTCCTTCTTTTAAGACTGTGTGCAAATGGATGAATCAATTTAAAAATCATCGTACTAGCGTAAATGACAATCAATGTTCTGGACACTCAAAAACAGCCACTTCCGCAGAAGGTGTGCGAAAAGTTTTGAAATTTGTGAAAGCAGATCGCCGATCAACATTGAAAGATATTGCTAAGGCTACAGGCATCTTCAGAGAACGGGTGATGTACATTTTAAATGTTAAATTAGACATGTCTAAGCGGTGTGGAAGATGGATGCCGCTTTTGCTCACACCACCGTAAAACGCAATCGTGTGGAATGTTCTACAGCCATTCTAGAGTGGTTTCGGCAAAATCCAACAGCTTTCTTGCGCCAATTTGTGACTTGCGATGAAATGTGGATCCATCACTACGCATTGGAAAGTAGACGGCAATCGAAACAATTGATGATACGTGGTGAAGTGGCTCCAAAGAAGGTCAAAGTCATTCTATCGGCAGGAAAGGTGATGGCTTCCGTTTTCCGGGTTGGGAAGGGAATCTTGCTTATTGATTACCTTCCAAAGGGACAAACGATTAGTAGAAATACTATTCTAACTATTGGATGGATTGAAGGCAGCTATTGTCGATAAAACACCCAGAATAAAGCAAAGAAAAGATCCTTTCCCATCAAGACAATGCGCCAGTTGACAAGAGCGGAATTGTCGAAGCGAAATTAAAGTTTAAAGCACTTGACCATCCCCATTATTCGCCGGATTTACCTCCGTCGGACTACCATCTCTTCCCCAAACTTAAGAAACACCTCGGCAGTATGAGATTTGCTTCAGATAAAGAGCTGATAGCTGTCGTGGACCACTATTTTGAGCAACTCGAGAAAAATTAGTATTGTGAAGCCGTAAGAAACTTGAGTATCGACTAAATAAACGTATTGGTCTTGATTTCATTGAAATATTCCCATTTGCCATGCTTTAGTTACCGAATCATTCAGCTTACCCTCGTAATAACCATAATTCAGAATGATTCGAGTTTTACATTTACGTATTTTCCCCAAATTCATTGCAGACTTTAGGCAACCACGAGTTCGATGATAAAATCGAAGGCGTCGTGCCTTTCCTGGAACATCTGAAAGCTCCGGTTGTGGTATCCAATATAGATGATAGTCTGGAGCCCGCCATCCAAGGACTCTACAATAAGAGCACCATCATAGAACGCGATGGGAAGAAAATTGGAATTGTTGGAGTAATATTATCTACGACAAACGTACGTTTCGATGTTCCTTCCAAATTCGCTAAAAAAATATCTTCGAGAACTCATTTACTTTGCAATTTCAGGAACTTACGTCCTCGGGAAACCTAAAATTCTTAGACGAATCCGAATCTGTTAATCAGGAAGCTCAAAGACTGCTGGACGAAGAGGATGTTTTTACCGTCATTGTACTGTCGCATTGCGGCTACGATGTTGACCAAGAAATCGCCGCCAAAGCGATTCCTGGCATCACAGTTATTGTTGGAGGCCATTCTCACACTTTATTATACACAGGTATTATTCAAGAACCCAACGGTTGGTATCACTTGCAATATAATATCTTTGATTCCTCAGGAACACCCCCTGACGGTACTGCTGCCGGTATATATCCAACGGTTGTCAATAATACCGTAGGAGATCCGGTTCTTATTGTACAAGCATCAGCAGAGACTAGATACTTGGGAAGTTTATCAGTAGAATATGATAATAGCGGTAATTTGGTTAGTTGGGAGGGCAACCCAATCTACTTGGATCAAAGTATAGCCCAAGGTAAGATTTTATCATTGATTCAAAACGAAAAAGAACAATTCTCCGTTCGTTACGATCTGCAAAAACTAGAGCTTCAAAACTAAAGCTGATGACGTAATAACAAGCACTATGAAAATTGATCTCACCAATAGCTTTACGGCAAAACAAATACTACTCAGCGTTTCATAGATTGTACAGAAGTTGACAGAAAGTTTTTATCTTGAAAATAAGTTAATGGGGTTCTTGATTTTTGTCAAGAAAATACGACTTAAAGATGTCTTATTTCCGAATGAAAATCGCAGCTTATCTTTTTTTTTTTCTTCAAAAGGCTCAAAAGTGAGATCAATTGCGAAAGCTCAATGAAGACGTGTTTTTTTTAAATACGCATTTTTAATATTTATTTCCTTCAGATCCAGACATCAATGAGCTACTGGAACCTTACAGGCTTGAAGTGGAAGCTGCTGCTAACAGGTAACCAGCACAATCCTCTTAACGTTACCAACTGAATATTCAGGGCATAATTTGTTGAAAGCAACTCCTTTTGGGTTAAGTTAAAAATTATTGTCAAAATTGTCGAATTACTTTGGGAAACAATGACGTAAGGGAAATGTTTTTTCTTTGCAAGTACTTAATATGCAAAAATCAAAAGTAACATTAGACATCCAAACTTTAAATGTGATAGAATAAGCTAAAGTGTGTTTTGTTAACAACAGGAGCGAGAATTTCACATTATCCATCATACATCTGAACGATTTTCATGCAAGGTAAGTGTTATATAGTTCTATTAATTTTTTTTTAAATTTAGATAAAATTATTTGTCTATTACATCTCGGAGGATATTCGAAACACATCTATCTATGAAATATAAGCTATACAACATAAACTATAATCAATATGTGTTAGAGTACTGATATAACTTTTATTAACTTTGTTGTACTATTCCTAACTCTAATAATTAAAACTCAAGGTAAAAGAAGCTCGCTACGGTTGTAATTAACATTAGTTTTACTATTAAAACATTAAAAAAATTCCCTTTTACTATTAAGAACAGTGTAAAATTCGGACGTACGTAACTGCAATTTTTAGATCTACATCATCAGTAATCATATCTTAATCTTACAAACATTCAATGATAATCAGATATTAAATCGCAAACAATAAGAATAATTCAATAGCTGTCAAATTGTTAGTAATATCTCTAGTATTTCCGTTCATATATGTTACTCAAAAATACGGATAAGATTTTGGAGACATTCTCCCATTTAATCTATATAGGTACATGTTCTAATTTGGTTACCTATCCCTTTTCAAAATGTATGGTGTTGTAGTCATTGTTACTCGTCCAAATATCCTTTTTCATCTAAAAGCTTCAACAAGTTGATTCAATTATAAATGCACTTATCAAAATCTCGCTAATGTAAATTTTAAAATTTCTTTTACAAGTTAGATTCGATTGCATTTTTCTTCAGATTCATACTCTGATTATATCAACTGTTGAATGTAATATGTACAGGTTGTTCATCATATATTTTTGATACTATACCATTCGAAACAAAAATGTCGTTGCATTTTAAATAATTTGTGTCCTATTGTACACTAGGGTGACAGAATAAAATAGACACCTACTAATTTAAAAAAAGATTGTATTCTCGTTATATATACGATACAAAATATTTTAAAATTTTTAAATTAGACTAATATTTTGTCGATCCAACTTTACTTGCGTGAAGAGCCGCGAGTCGTCGTGGCATAGAATCTACTAAATGATTAATGGTGTCTTCTGGAATATTTAATCACTCTTCTGTAACAGCTGCCACGAATTCTTCCGTATTTCTGGGTTTACGGGGTCGTTTCGCCATATTTGTCCGGATTATGTGCCAAACATTCTCTATCGGATTCATGTCTGGTGATTGGCCTGGCCATAGTAAAATCCGAATCCCCTGTTCCTCTTTCCATGTGGTTGTTGTTCTCGCTTTGTGGCAGGGTGCTCCATCCTCCATAAAAGTGGGGTCTTCTTTAGATAAAATGACGTTGTCGAATATCGGTAGTAATCCTTCTGTTAATATTGGGATATATTTTGCCGCATTTATATTTCCGTCGCAGATTACTAATTGCGATCTTCCACCATACCATAACGCGCCCCACACCATGATGTTCACACCACCGTATTTCACCGTCTGATGCAAAAATTTGTCGTTCAGTTGCTGCGACGAACGTCTCCATACCCACGTACGACCACCATCACTGAATTGGCAGTATCTGCTTTCGTCTGAAAAAGTGACAGACCGCCAAAACTCTTCGGGCTTCGTTCGCATTTCGATTGCCCAAGCCATTCGGCGCCGTTTTTGAAACGCCGTAAGGAGAGGTTTTTTTTGCCACCCTTTTATACATCCCCACGCTGTGGAGGTATCGCAGAACGGTGCGCTGACTTTTCTGTGAAGTTGCCGCAAGCTCAGCTGTAGTTTTTCGCTGTTCTCTTAACACTTCGCGCACAAGCACCCTTTTACTTCTTTCAGAAGGTCCGGCACGACCTCGTCTCGGCTCCACTGTTGGTTTTTCCTTGCGTTTAAATTGTGTAATCACACGGTTAACTGTGGACAACAGGATATTTAAAAATTTACTTATTTCACGTTGCGAAGCGCCGCGTTCACTCTGGCCAACCACTGGCGTCCCCGGGTGAAGTCGCTAATATCACTCGAACCGTGTAAGCGAGGCATAGTTATAAAGATACTAAACTATGAAAAATTCCTTCCGATACATCTATCCTTACTCGTTCTTAGAATTTAGCTGTTTACATATTTATACCGCTTTACCTGGTGTCTATTTTATTCTGTCACCCTAGTGTAAATATAAAAGCATAACTCCAAAGTGGAGCACATTTTATAACAAATTGTTCCAACATACTAAAGTTGCAAATTATATTTATCAAATTACTAGTTACAGAAATTAAACCTATAAACATCGGCCAAATTAGTTAACGCAATTGGCAGTGTATTCAATTGTAAAGCAAACGATAACACCTACTAGGATATACACACTTTCGTCCGCCATTCCTTTTCCTTAATTTTTCGTTATGAATTATCTACTACAAATAACGAGGATAGATACAAAGAACCTTCATATGTATACAGATTATGAGTAAGTTTCATTAATATATGCCCCGGTAGTGAGTTCTTTGAAATAAAAATTCTACATGGGTGAAGAAGGAAAACACAGTTTTACAAATATTTCCGATATAGTTAATACAACGTAACATGTCTCGCTATCACTGTAGCTTTATCAGATGTTCTTTTACTACTGAACAATACGTTATTTATACTAAAACACGAAATTCCACTCAGAGCAATTAAAGATAATGTGTGTACATACCGTAATTACATAATGGTCTCATTAGTTCCCAAAATTCCGGTACTAGCGTTCCACAAACAAACTCACCAATGGTGAATTATCAAGATCTATTTCATCGTTTAGTATAATAGTATGAATACTTAAGTTTACTTATCTCTAGAGACTCGAATAAGTTTAGTTTTAAATCTTTCGTGTCGGAATGTAAAATTTCGAAGTTATTGTTAAATGTCTGGTTATTTCACAGTAAATGAAGCGCATAATTGGAATCTTTATTCTTATGTGCATAGTTCATGAAATGCTCATGTATTCTCTTATCAAAACTCCTGCCGGTTTGGCTGATATATGTTTTGAGGCAGTTATTACAAATTAATTTATATACTTCACATTTTTCCCTGGTTTATTGTTTTTAATGAATTATTGGAATTGTACGCTAGCTTTGGATTTTATTTAGTTAGTTCTTTACGTATAAGCTAATACTTTATACTTATACAAGGTGGCGCAGAGGAACGGAAAATTTTGGAATAACGTCATTTCCACGAATAAATTCATAAAACTAGTAATTTATTAACGGAAGTGCATGTATGCAGCGTGCCATTTATGTTTTTACAATCAAAATGTCCAAAAGTGTCTCTTTACTTTTTAAAGATGACATCGGAAAGATGTCCTCCCATTCGGCGTTCACACTCTAACAGCCTGTTATGAAAACTCTGTAATGCGCGGTGTAGCAAATCTTGGGGAATGGCAGTGATATCTTGTTGAATGTTCTCCTCCAGTTCATGGATTGTTGCAGGTCGTGTACGATACACCTTGCCTTTAAGATACCCCCACAGGAAGAAGTCGCACACACTAAGATCAGGGGATCTGGTAGGCCATTCAATGTCACCGTTACGTGAAATAATGCGTCTTCCAAACAATTGACGAACCGCTGCCATCGAATGTCGAGCTGTGTGTGACGTGGCTCCGTCCTGCTGAAACCGCATGTTTTCCATGTTAAGATTAAGCTCGTACAGTCTCGGGTCTTTTGTTTGAAGCATTTCAACATATCGAGCGGATGGTACTGTCGCTGCACTACCATCCTCACGTGCAAAAAAATAAGGGCCGATAACACTATGACATGATACAGCACACCGTATTGTGACCTTGTCGCTATGTAGTGGTCGCTGGTGTAACTCACAAGGATTGTCCTGGGCCCAATAATGAAAATTCTGTTTGTTTACGAAACCGTTCAGGTGGAAATGGGTTTCGTCTGATATCCATATGTTACCAACGAAATTCGCGTCCTCGTTAATTTTAGCCAATATCTGCCCACTAAACTCCATACGTGACGCTAGGTCTCGTTCATGTAATCGTTCCACAATCTGCAACTTATAGGGATGGAAATGTAATTCGTGCAGTATTCTTTGTAAGCTTCGTCGCTTAATCCCTAGCGTAGATGTATGCTGCTGAACGGAGCGGCGAGGACTTCTCTCGATTGCAGCTCTAACAGCCTCAATGTTCTCTGCCACCTGGAACTTTCCTTTTCAATACAGATCCTGTTTCTTCAAAATCACGCACCCACGTTGTAATCGCATGCGCAGATGGGACACGTCCATGACGTCCAAGGTGGTGATGCAGTCTAAATATTCTCTGCGCGGCAGTCGCACTATCACCATTTTTAAAAGACGCTCTCACAGCTAGTGCACGTTCCGCACCAGTCCAACGATCCATGATTACTAAATGACAATGCGTTCACAACAATTGTGCGACGTTACGAACAACTGCCGGCTCTACAGTGCTGACAACTGTTAACGTTCAAAATTTCCCGTTCCCCCGCGCCACCCTGTACAGTCCGTGTCCAATTTATTAGAGCCACTTGCTAAAATAGTAATTTGATTAAAATATATAATAAAAAACGTATTGTATAAGCATAAATTTATTCAGAATTGATTATAGACATCGTCACAGCTATATAACTAATATTTTATAGTGCTTCCTTTGGCTTTTATAATTGCTCTCGTTCTTTTTGGCAAACTGTCTATGCAAGCGTTAACCATTTTGCCACACATCCCCAATATTTCTTACTAATTGCTCTTTTGTAGTATCTTTTCTCAAATACACGCGTGATTTGAGAACACTCCATACGTTCTCAATTGCATATCCAACACCTATGGAAATATTTACACAGCGCATGGTAGTAAATTCACGCGGATTGTCTCGAAAAATTGCTTCGAAGAATGCCTAAAATTTGTGCAGCCGCTATTAAAGTCAATAGAGAAAATAAACTCACGAGCTAAATATTATTATGTTTGAATTAATTTATTTTTATTTGGCGACAGTCATTTATGTTACGTAAATTCATTAATAAGCAAAATAACATTTTACTGTATCTATGACTTTTTGTAAAATCCGTTGATGCTCGCAAACTTTTAGACGGTAGTGTATATAATAATTTGCGCAACATCTTATAACTAACACATGGGCTGAAAAGTCCCGGGCCTAACAAAGAAAACACGGTTCTTTTGGTTCAAAATTAGCTTTATTCATCAACGTAATCTCCATCAAGAGCGACGCAATCATTCCAGCGCCGCTCTAACATTTCAATATCACTTTTGTAGAACGATTTATCTTCTGCCTCAAAATAGGCCTCAGTTTCAGCGATAACCTCTTCATTCGTGCGAAATTTCTTACCGGCGAGCATTTTTTTGAGGTCTGCGAACTGCCAGTAGTCGCTGGGAGCCAAATCTGGTGAATACGGTGGATGTGGGAGCAATTCGAAGTTCAATTCATGTAGTTTTGCCATTGTTTTGATTGACTTGTGACACGGTGCGTTGTCTTGATGAAACAACATTTTTTTCTTTGCCATATGCGGTCGTTTCTTTGCAATTTCGGCCTTCAAACGGTCCAATAACGCTATATAATATTCACTGTTGATGGTATTTCCTTTCTCAAGATAGTCGATGAATATTACACCACGCACATCCCAAAATACCGAGGCCATAACCTTTCCAGCCGATTGTTGTGCTTTCGGGCGCTTTGGACGAGGTTCACCAGTTGCTGTCCACTCAGATGACGATCGTTTTGATTCCGGAGTGAAATGATGGATCCATGTTTCATCCATTGTCACATATCGACGCAAAAATTCCGATTTGTTACGTTTAAACATGGCCAAACACTGCTCAGAATCATCAACACGATCATGTTTTTGGTCAACAGTGAGCAAACGCGGCACCCACTTTGAACAGAGATTTCTCATAGTCAAATGCTCATGCAATATAAAGCCAATACGTTGTTTTGATATCTTTACGATCTACTTTTCGATCATTCAAAACGATTTCGTGGATTTTCTTTGATTTTTTCTGGTGTTACCGCCTCATTTGGACGTCCACTGCGTTCTGCATCATCGGTGTCTCTACGACCACGTTTGAAGTCAGCAAACCAACGTTTTATTGTTGTTTCTGATGGGGCGGAGTCCCCATAACACTTTTCAAGCCATTGCTTCGCTTGAACGGTATTTTTTCCCATCAAGAAGCAGTGTAAAATTAAAACACGAAATTGTTTTTGATCCATTGTTTTGAAAATAACAAAAGTAGCGTGACTCTTAGCACAATAACTCACAAACTAATGAATAGAGTATCATGAAATTTTAACAGCTGTCTTTTGAAGGTTAGTACTAACTGAGAGAAAGATGACCGCAATAAAACTAGCGTCTTCTATGTGTTAGGCCCGGGACTTTTCAGCCCATGTGTTATATAGTCTTCTAGCTGAAAGTTGTGTGAAATTTGTTATTATGAGTTCTTCGGTGAATTGGCACAGTAAGTTGCCTCTTACATTTCCTTTCTCCCAGCCCATCCTATAGTATCACGTACCCATCCCTTTCCGCACCCTCCTCCCCCCATTTTTGGACTTATCTTCTTTTTACCTGCTTTTCTTTCTATTCCTTTCTCCTCTCACTCTTATTTCATGTTTCTAGTCTCGATAATCATCTTTCTGTACATGCAAATATCCCTACAAAAACCAGAAGATAAAGCGCCATCTTCTTTCGCATGAATCACCCCCATGCTCCATCTTCGCTACGCAACTAATCTACATCAGATGACCTCCAAAATTCTTCTCAACAAAAGACATAATTCCAGCCTTAAATTTACAAGATAATTACTCGACCGCGCGATAGTAACTGCCTATACGGAAATACCGACAACTACCAATATCGGACTCTGAAAGCATCGGAAGTTCCCAGCGCACCCTTAGGAGAGGATATCTCATCGTCCTTCCCAGCCCATGTGTTATATCTAAGTTAGTAATCAATTATTTCATAATTGAAACGGATTTACTGCGACAAATCTAACGAAAATTAAACACGTAGCGATGACTGGCTTGTATTAAAACTGACGTTTTTTTTGGGACGAAAAAAAAAAAGAACAATTAAAAATAGAACTATTAATACCGATTTAAATCATTGAACAATAATAGCACTTCAAATAATTTAATTGAAACTTAAAAAAAGCGAACATACGTGATATCGAAAATGTTAATTTTCTTTATCCAACAGGTTCGAGGAGATGAGTTTATCGGCGGGCGCTTGTAAATCGGACGATTGTATTGGTGGATTTTCACGAGTCTACGCGGCCGTGACCGAATTGGTCGATGAGAAACCGAATGCGATTTTTCTGAATGCCGGGGACAATTTCCAAGGAACGCTGTGGTACAATATGTTTCGATGGAACGTCACGCAGTTCTTTTTGAATTTGCTACCAACGGATGCTATAGTATGTCAATTTAGAAAGTAGATTAACGTAATCAAATCTTTTACGAACTTGGATAAAACAAATACTATTCAAGTTTAACCCTCAATCTAACTACTTAAGGTTGGAATATCATCATGGTAATACCAGAGACAACATGGACGTAATATTCTAATGCAGGGGTCGCGCTTAACATTTCTATTATTTGCAATATTACCTGTAAGTGTCATATAAAAACGTTGGGAATATGAATCGCCCCTATCACCGGAAGTGCGAAGTTGTAATGTAATACTGAATCTTTTAAAGGATTTTGTTTAATATTATTATTTAAATTTTTATTTTGTGAATTACGACATTCATTTTACTTTACTATTTTGAATTTTTATTTTATGGTTTATTTTTTTCTTTTCGATTCGGTTATGTAACTTTACCTTATAGTATTGGTTAGAACCTTTACTTTGTGTTACTGTTTCATCATGTACAATTTTTCCATAATATTTAGAGAATTCAGATAGATAAAATAAATCTAAATCATTAATAAAATTGTTTCTTTCATATTTGCCATGAGGAGCCTTAACTTTTAGAAACCTCCTGCCGAATCTTTCAGAACAGCGTACATGTTTTTCCTTTTAAGTGGGATATATGCATCCGACAAAAGGTTCAATATTGCATTGCAAAAATACAACTGAATTCTAAAATTGAAGAATTACAAAATTTGTAATTCTCCAAAATCATGAGGATTGGATACTACACATCCTTATGTCAGACTACTTTCAAACAAGGCCGCACTCATTTTGAAATTGAACGACGTTTTTCATGACGGGAGCAATAACAATGCACACTCGGTATACCACATCATTCATCACATTCCTTTTCATTAATATCCAATGTAATTTCTATGAAGTAATTGAAACAGTTGCATATATATCTAATATTGTGAACTCATCAGTAGTAATGGTATAAGACTCTCCTTTTTCTATTCTTTCAAATCTATAGCGTAATATAGGTATATGGTGAAATATTCCTATTTACCATGCTTTAGTTACTGAATTTCTCACCTTATCCTCGTAATAACGACAATTCAGAATCATTCGGATTTTACATCGTATTTTCTCCAAATTCATTGCAGACTTTGGGCAACCACGAGTTCGATAACAAAATCGAAGGAGTCGTACCCTTCCTGGAACATCTGAAAGCTCCGGTTGTGGTATCCAATATAGATGATAGTCTGGAGCCCGCCATCCAAGGACTCTACAATAAAAGCACCGTCATAGAACGCGATGGGAAGAAAATTGGAATTGTTGGAGTAATATTATCTACGACAAACGTACGTTTCGATGTTCCTTCCAAATTCGCTAAAAAATATCATCGAGAACTCATTTATTTTGCAATTTCAGGAACTTACGTCCTCGGAAAACCTCAGATTCTTAGACGAATCCGAATCTGTTAATCAGGAAGCTCAAAGACTACTGGACGAAGAGGATGTTTTTACCGTCATCGTACTGTCTCATTGCGGCTACGATGTTGACCAACAAATCGCCGCCAAAGCGATTCCTGGCATCACAGTTATTGTTGGAGGCCATTCTCACACGTTACTATACACAGGTATTATTCAAGAACCCAACGGTTGGTATCTTTTGCATTTTAACATCTTTGATTCTTCAGGAACGCCGCCTGATGGTACTGCTTACGGTACATATCCAACGGTTATCAATAATATAATAGGGGATCCCGTTCTTATTGTACAAGCATCATCGTATACTAGATACTTGGGGAGTTTATCAGTAGAATATGATGATAGTGGTAATTTGCTTAGTTGGGGAGGCAACCCAATCTACTTGGATAAAAGTATACCTCAAGGTAAGATTTCATCATCGATTCAAAATGAAAGAGAACAATTCTGCATTCGTTACGATCTGCAAAAACTAGAGCTTCAATACTAAAGCTGTTGACGTAATAACATCTACGAAAATTGATCTCATCAACGATTTCACGCTACACACGTAAATAGATTACACAATGAGTGAGAGAAAGTTTTAATGTTAAAAATAAGTTAATCGAGTTGTTAATTTTGGTCAAGAAAATAGGACTTCAAGACGTCTTATTTCCGAATGAAAATCACAGCTTAATTTTTTTTTCTATAAAACGCTCAAAAGCGAGACCAGTGCGAATAATCAATGAAGACGTCTTTTTTAAGATATCCATTTTTAATATTTATTTCCGTTAGATCCTTCCATCAATGGGCTATTGGAACCGTACAGGCTTGAAGTGGAAGCTGCTGGTAATCAGGTGTTGGGTACGTCTAAGGTTTTCCTGAATTCGTACTGCAGATACGCCGAATGCAATTTGGGCAACTTCCTGACCGACGCCATGGTCGCCTACGTAAGTTGTCTTCTGAACCAATGTAAAATTTCAGTTTATAGACGTTTCATTCGGTCTTCAGTATGCTTCAGAAACCAACGAAACCTGGACCAAGGCTGCGATCGGAATCATCAACGCTGGTGGGATTAGAAGTTCTATGGATGTCGGAGGTATGTTTTTGAAACCTAGCGTTAGTCAAACTTGAATAAGGAAAGTTTATTATCATCCCCTTCGTGGTCTCTTCTTTCTCTACCTGCTAACATTTCGCCTACTATTTTAAGGAATATTATTAATAGCATTAGAGACTTAACACCATATTCCTCACTCCAGATATTACCGCCAACGACTTAGGTACATCTCAACCTTTTGCGAATACAATAGACTACGGTGAACTTCAAGGAAGATACATCAAGGAGTTCATGGAAAAAGCCGCGATGCCATATTCTAACGGAAGGGTCGACGCTGACATTAATTTGATGCAGGTATCTGGTAAGCCAAATCGTTCACCAAGCCTAATACCATTCCACTTATTGGAAGTTATTTTCTAAAGGAATTAGGGTTATAATGGATCTGTCCCTTCCGTTGGGTTCAAGAATAACGTCCCTAAAGATCCGCTGTCACACTTGCAGGGTACCCAACTATTACGATATTGATTTACAAGCGTATTACCCAATGGCGGTGCCTTCGTTTTTGGTGACCGGAGGAGATGGTTATACGTCGATTTCTGATAACATCAGAAACCACGAGGTTGGTCCCGTTGACACAGATGTTTATGCGGCTTACATTCAACAGCAATCCCCGATAATTGTCGGGATAGATGAGAGGATAGAGATCATAACTGAAGAAGAAATCAGAGTTGTTTACCATGGATGATACGTATTATTTTTGCTAAGTGTTTATTTATCATTATGTACGTAATGTTAATGTTATTAAAAAATAAACTTGGAGAGAATGTTGGTAAAACATTACAACACGTTTTCTTATTTAAAGTTTCAAAGCATATCGTATCCATCTTAGGTAACGTTAACTTAAAAAGAGTTGTACAGACATTTAAAGAAGAATAAATGCGACAAATCGCTACAGGAAAGGTTACTAAGGATGCAGAATCTAACATTGATAAAGACTGGATTATGCAGAACTACTGAAGCAAGTAAGTATGTAATTAATGGACTACATGGAAAGAGAACAGAAGTCAATGCAGTAGAAGTGCAAGTAATAAAGGACTTTGGTATCTAACATATAAATGTGGTAAGGATCATAAACGAAGTAATAATTATGCGTTTTGTAAAACGGTGATTTATGTCTAAGGTATATGCGCTATTACTTATTCGCGTCAACTAACTAGCTATAATAATTGATGTTTTAACACACTACACCCTATTTTTTAATTCGGAGGAGTGTTTTTGAGTTGGAGCGCCAAAGGGGTAGGCTAACTGTTGGTCAGTTTTCGGTAAAAATTACACTAGCGATATTTAATAGGTTACCGGCCGCCACATTGTTGCAACAACTGATTGATGTTTAGATCGTATATTTGGCTGAGTGCGTTTGTAATTAATTTTTCTTCCTAAATTTGCGTAGTAATAATAATTAGGTAACTACAACTTAGAGAAAATCCTAGCTAGTTTTAAAACTGCCGCCAAAAAGTAGCTTTCAAAAATTCCATTGTGTAAACGCGTCTTTTCATCTTACTCCTCCGAATTAAAAAATTGTATAGGATCATATGCAATGTTGTTATTTGCTAGCCACTCTTCTATATTGCCTATTCTCGAACTAGCGTTTGGTGTCTTGTTTCTTAGTTCAGAATAATAACTAGCGTTATCCGTAATAATCATAAAATTAGGTTTTAATAATAATAATAACAATCCTTTATTGCCCAACAGCCCAAGGGCCAATTACAGGACAAATTACAATACAATTCTTATTTAAAATAAAATAATTCAAATCGTGTTGCCTACAATAATAATATGCTGAAAATGTATATAATAATGAAACAAAAAAAAAGAGAGACTCACAAAAATTGGTCCAGATCCCATTTATTGGCGTTCCTCACCATGTGACTGTGAGGTGCCTTAAGCAAAATGTTGGTATTAGCTTTAGGTACTTGAAATATGTTATAGTAGCGAGTATGATGAGTAGTAAAGTTTATTTGCGCTAGAAGGGCTGGTGAGTCGATATTATTTTTCAGGATCCTGCAAAGAAACTCCACACTGTTACGCTCGCGGCGGTCAGCAAGAGATAGAAAACCATGCTCAACAAGTAAGCTATAATACTCGATACCTCTTGCAGGATACACGTTGTCCATTCGAAATGAGAGATACTTTAGAAATTTCTTTTGAACGCGTTCGATCATAAGCTCTTGGTATAAATAACGGGGATACCGAACAATGGAAGCGTATTCAAGCTTCGAACGAACGTAGGCATAGTATAAACGTTTCATTATACCTAAGTCTGAGAAATGCCTACAAGAACGCATGACAAAACCGAGAGTTTTGGAAGCAGATGAACACATGGACGAAATATGTTCCGTAAATGACTGTCTATTATCAAACAAAACACCAAGATCTAAAGTTTTGATATTGCGTGGTATGGCTGCATCATTAATCTGGTAGTTATAGTGTAAAGTAGTGTGAGTGTTATTGTAGGAAACCACAGCGCACTTGTTGATGTTCAGAGGGAGATAATTGACCATGCTCCAAGTATTAATACGAAGAAGATTGTCTTGTAAATGTTTACAATCGAAAATGTTACCAACAGTATTAAATATCTTTACGTCATCTGCGTATGCTAAGACGTGACACGTAAATAGAGATAGTAAATCATTTATATACAAATTGAAGAGAAGTGGTCCAAGATTTGAACCTTGAGGAACACCTGATGTTGTAGCAGACATAACACTCCCTTCTAGTAAGGTAAGACTCAATCAATGTCAGGAAACCCACACCAAAACCAAATTTATCCATTTTTTGTAGTAGCATCTCGTGGTTAATGCAGTCGAACGCTTTAGGAAAATCTACGTAAATAAGATCCACCCGCTTTCGCTTAACAAGCGCTTCACTAAGATATTGGCCAATGCATGCTAAATTACTGATCGTCGACCTACCTGCAACAAAACCGTGGTTTTAACAAGTTGTAACAACTGCTTCGTAAACCATTTTGTAAACACAATGCACGTGACGTTTTCGTAAATATGCGTCGATTAGTTCTAAAAAGAACTTTTGGGCATGCAAAGTAAATTCGATGAAAACTAAACGAAGTAATGTAAATGAACAAACAAGGAAAACGTTTGATACACAACGTTTAAGATGGCAGGAATAATAACAACTGATAACATCGTGTTTTATCAGATATCTTTCCAAATAGCCAATAACAGTAACGTAATAGTACTGGGAAATGGGAAATATAATAATTAAGTAAATTTTACATTTTTAACTTTTATCGAACGTGTATTGCGTTATATATTGAAATTTAATTTGATTATTAGCTATTATGTTATAATTATGTAGTATTGTATAGTACTTTCAATTGTGTTGTCGCATTGCATATTCATGAGGCGATTTGATTATATGTATGACGTCGCGTTAATGACGTGCATCGGGACTTATCATGCCTCTACTATATTACACATTTGCTTAGTCGAGTAATAGTTAGTAGGCTTTTGTGGATGGACTTACCACAGGATTAAAAAATCCACCCCATATTGGCAATATAGATGGTTTCGTCGAAAACGATTTGTACTGTATGAAGGGAAGAAAACATCTGATTATCATGAGAGAAAATGAATTCCATAGTTTTCGAGGAGTGGATTACTAAAATATTACATTATTTACCAGAGAATGCTAGCGCAGTGATGGATAATGCATCATATAATAGCCGTAAGATTGAAGAAGAATCTGGAGAAAAGCTGACATACAAAATTGGTTACAAAATAAGAGGATAAAGTATGAAGAGGATATGGTTAGAGCAGAATTGTTGAATTTGGTAGACCTGATCAAAAGTAAATACAATTCATATGTAATTGATGAAATTGCAAAGTCACAGAATACCACAGTTCTTAGTTTACCTCAATACCACTGTGAGCTCAATCCAATTGAACTTGTATAGGCACAAATAAAACATGAGGTTGTTACATACAACAGAACTTGTTAAGTAAGCAACATTTAATAATGCCATCATTAAAGTAACTGCAACTTAGCAGAAGTGCAAAAATTACGTTACCAGAAAAGAAGCAAACATGAATGTTCTTGATGAAATTATCCATGAAGCAATAGAATCATTTATAATTTCTATTCTATTAAATTTCCTCAGAAACATCAGATTAATTTCAAAAATCTTCAAATAGTTTATAAATGAAATGTTGTTATTAACTTGGTCAGTTCTAATTTTAAATAATTGTAATGCATTGCTTATAATGTATTACCATATATGTATATGTTTACTATATGTAAGGGATTTGACATGTTAAAGTACCCTACACAGCAATTATTGCCAACTGATATTCCACGACGAATTCAATATCGCCAGTGGTTTAATGAAAATCTTCATAATGATGATATTTTAGATTTAACATTCATGTCAGACGAGGCCTGGTTTCACTTGTCAGGCTATATTAACAGCCAAAATTACAGGACATGGGCCACAGAAAACCCTCATAATTTTTTTGAGACTTCTTTACACCCACAAAAGATCGGGGTCTGGGTGGCAATGTCTAGACGTCGCATAATTGGCCCTATTTTTTTCCATGAAAATATCAATGCGGAAAGATATCGCACTCAAATTTTGGAAGTGTTTATAAACCAACTACATGACGATGAATTGGAAAGGGGGTATTTTCAACAAGATGGAGCACCACCTCATGTAGCGCACGATACATTGGAATATCTAGAAGAGTATTTTGGTGACAGACTTATTAGTCGCGATCGTTGGTCATCACGGTCACCTGACCTAACCCCTTTAGATTTTTATCTGTTTGGGCATTTTAAAAATAAGACACATCAAAATCGACTTCACAATTTGGAAGAACTATGAGCAGCCATAGAGCAGGAGATTCGTAATATCGATCAAAACCAATTACAGTGACTGTTTGAGAATATTAAGAGACGAATACATTTATGTCTTGAATCAAATGGAGGCCATTTCGAACATACATTGTATGTAATTGTTTTTTTGCAATAAAATTATTAAAACGGAATCGTTTGCTTTTAAATATGTAGTGCTCAAATTTAAATATTTGTATTAATTCAAAAGATTTTTTGAAGATCTGTTGTCAATATTTTATCCCCATCTAAAATCTATTTGCTACGCTAGTGGTTACGAATTCAAAACCAAATCGCCATCGTCACAAAAATTTAGCAAGGCGCGAAATTTAAACTGTCCTCAAATATTTAAAATCACTCAGTATACTGTTATGTGTCTAATGACTATGTACTATTTGATCTTTTTTCAACAAATAAATGAAATATGTTTTCTAGGCAAATTTATTTACTTTCTTGTGTTGCAACTACGACATTTACGATTCTACTGTTTTAATTGTGAAATTATCTGTGAAGAATCCATATACAATTTTATTTGGTACATTTATTTAATATTTCAGACAGATCTTCAAATTTAAGTTTACCGCGTAAAATTGATTTCACCAATTTACAGGTTGTAATTTGGGCTGGGTGCCTGTTTAGCATTTTATCTCTGTTTTTGGAATAAACTATAATATAGTTGATAAAATGTATTCAACAGTGTGTTAAATAAATACATATCGTATTAATAGTGATTTATTAATGCTGAATACACATAATACATACGTTGAACGATATTATACATTACAAGATAGGTCTAAAGCATACCACCTTTGAGAAGTTTCTCTCTGAAAATTTTAACAGATGGACAATTAATTATTACAAATGTTTAATAATATATATTATTTCTCATTTTATGTTGAATTACGTTTTCATTTCAGTTCGTATAAAATGAATTTCGTGATTGTAGTAGCGCAGTTTGCGTATTAAAATTGAAATTTCTATATTTTTTTTATATAATCATGCTAATTTGTAAATTAGAACAATTAATGATTCAATGGGATAAACTGAAAAGTATAGTGCATATAAATGATTCCGTTTATAAAGAAATGCTCATTGTAATATTCAAATTTATGCCTATGTTTAAATACACAATGAAATTAGCTACAATACAATTACATGTGTCTCTCAGTTATATGCCAAAATATCTTTGAAATATTGTTTATTGAAACTAATTTCTGAAAACGTCTTATTTGACTACAAAAACCTTTTTTCCACAATTAATTATTTTAATCATAACATATTTTAAAATTAAAATTATCCTATTTCCAAAATAAAATACAGATTCCTGTTAATCGCAATTTTCACCCTTCAACACAACAATTTCCATAGCAACCATTGAAAAACCTGCAAATCGACGGAGAAAAGTAGCGTCCATACTAGCTTCACCTACCATTTACGTGTCCCAATCGTTGTCCTAAACATCGATCTTCACAAGACGTCCGAACAAGACATGGATCTAAACGATATAGAGGTAATTGAGCCGCTAACTCCCGTACAGGAGTTCTACTGCAACACGAACGTCTTTATAACCGGCGCCACTGGATTCTTGGGGCGTATGCTTGTCGAAAAATTGCTTCGTTCTTGCCCGGATATCGTCAACATCTACCTTCTGGTGAGGAAGAAATGCGGCAGACACCCTAAGGATAGGCTGGAAGTCATGTTGGAGGATCCGATGTTCGCTTGCGTCAAGCAAAAGGATGCAAATCTTACGAAGAAGTTGGTGCCGCTTCGTGGTGATTGTACCTTACCCTATTTGGGGTTGAAGAAGGAGGATAGGAAGATTTTGTTTGAAAATGTGAGTGTCTACGTTTCTAATTTTATTTTGATTGATATACTTAACCTTAAAATACTAAAATTATGGCGACGAAGTATTTATTTTATGATTTACAATTCGCATTTATATTTAAATCTTCTTAGATTCCGTTTCAAAATTTAATTAACGAGGTTAGTTTCTTTGTTGGATTGATTTTCAATGGAGATGGTTCGGTATTGTCTTCAACGATTGCAACGACTGTGTGGTTGTGTAATTCACAGGCAACGTAGTAAATTCCATACAACACAAATTAATAATTTATCGGAACGTAACGTTACAAGAGCACATGGGCTTTCATTGTCGGTAACTCGGTTGACAATGAGAGTCCATGTGCTTTAGAAACACTGCGTTCGTGTGGCGTTGAGTTTACTGCGATATCTGTGAACGATCTATCTTCCTTTGATCATGTTAATAGTAGCACTTAAGTAAGAAGCAAAATGGCGAGTAATTCATCTTTCTTTTGTATTTATTTCAAAATATTCAAAGTAGTACAATTGGTTCCTCTATTTCTTTGTTTTTATAAAACCATGATAATTTTCACATAAGAACAAGCGAGATTAACTGATTCAACAAATTTCCTTTCGTATTTTGCTCAAATTCTGTGTAAGACCTACTTTTTCAAAGCAATTTTCAATCTCTACGATCTCTAAAGACCGGTTGCTCTTAAAGTTTCGTCATAAGCAAGCAACATTTATTTTTAAGAGACAGATTGCAATATACCGCTAGCTAAGAAATATTAGTTTGCTAACCTTCAGAAATAAGTTGGTAAGAAAAATTACACTTGAAAGTCTTTAGCATTTTTAATGATTTCTGAGGATTTCTATTAATACGGATGTAATTTGACGAGACTTTGTACAATTTATTGTTTAATTTATTATCTTTTTAAATATTCATCCACTAACACTCCTTTTGTATTGATAAAAGTAAAATTGCTGTAATGAATCCATCTTTCATCACTCGTCACGATGTGATGAAGAAAATCCTTCCCTTTTTGCCGCTGGAGTAGTTGTTCACAGGCAAAAAAACGACGCTCAACGTCCCTTGGCTTCAAATCTTAAGGAACGCAAGTTCTTTGCTTTTGAATCATTCCCAACGGATGCAATCGTTTAGAAATCGCTTGGTGGGTAACTCTTAATGCTGATGAAAGCTCTTGTTGCGCTTGGCATGGATACTCACGGAGTAATGCCTCCAATTTAGAGTCTTCGAAAGTTTTGGGCCTTCTTTCACGCGGCCGGTCGTCAAGAATGAATTTATCATCTTTGAAGCGATGGAACCAATCATGGCACGTTGTTTCACTCATAGCAGCATCTCCGTAAACTTTGTAGATCTCTAGATGCGCTTCAGCCGCCGTTTTCTTCGAATAAAAGATGAAAATCAACACTTGCCGCAAATGATGATTATTTAGCACAAAATCAGACATGTTCATACAAAGAAAAGTATATGACGCCAAAACAAAATCGCTACTGCGTCAAAACGATTTGTTTACCATATCAGCTTGGTTCATAAAAGTTTTAGATATGTCGAAATCGATCAACACTTATTGCTGGCGCAATCTATTGACAAACAGTGGGAACTTAGTTGCACACCTTATACATATATGGAAAATAATTTTTCTTGGTTAGATATCAATTATACGTTTGAGTTCATAGGTAGAGCAGTAAACTCCACTCACACAAATTAATTAATTATGCGGAACGCAACGTTTCGAGAGCACGTGTGCTCTCATTGTCAACCGTGTTACTGACTGAAAGTAAAAACTGTATCGCACATGCAAATTATTTTCTACGCAGGCTCTAAAATTTCTAAAAGATATGACTATTTACAATCTACTCTACAATCTAATGCCTTTTTCGGGAAAGGATGGACCGAAAGCGAACCGTATCTTTAACAGGGCCTATGGTAATAAATCAATCAAACTCGAGTGTGCAATTGGGGGTAGTTCTCTGTTCAGTAAGTTTCCGTTCTTTTTTCATACATATCGTTCCGTACGCGCTCCACCTCTATACGAGTTCACGTTTTTAAGTAGTGTAAGATTTTTTAAATCAATCTTATGTCCGGATTTTACCATATGCTCTGCTACGCTTGATAGTTCAGGTTTGTCGAAACGATAGTGTCTAATATGTTCTTGAACCTCGTTTCGATACTTCTTTTGTTTGTCCAATATAAACTTTCTCACAATCATTGCATGCGATTTGGTATATTCCAGACCTTTTATCATCTCCGGTTTATCTTTGGGATTCCTAAGAGATTCTTAAGTTGTTTTTTAACACAAAAAGACACGTTCATATTTAGTTGTCGGAAAATTTTACTTAACCTCTTTTACTGTTGGGTGACAAGAAAGACATAAATTTCTTATTACCGGTGTTTGTTGATCGTGGACCTTCCTTAAAATACGGTCGACATCCATAGAAGAGAAAACCATTGTACCTAGCTACATCTTTGATATACTTTAATTCTTTGTCGTGCCTGCTCTTGTTTAGCGGAAATCTGACGAGTCTATTGACCAGAAAACTAATCGCGGACATTTTTTGTTGTTCGCAATGGTGCGAATCAAACGTGATGAATCTGTTGGAATTAGTTTCTTTTCTGTAGACGTCTATTTCTAATTTATTGTTGTTGCGTATGACTAGAGTATCTAGAAACGGAAGGCGATTGTTCACTTCTTCCTCAATAGTAAACTTGATCGTGGTAAATTTTGAGTTCAATTCTGCTAGAAAATCTTGTATGTTTCTTTTGTTGGTATCAAACACCGCGAAAATATCATCTACGTACCTAGGCTAAATTCTCGGGAAATATTTGGCTTCTTTTTTCAGGTTCGTTTCAAATTTGCTCATGAAAAAGTTCGCAATAAAAGGAGATAAAGGATTACCCATCGCCGTGCCTTCCACCTGTTCGAACCATTTTCCGCCTATTTGAAAACAATTTTGTGACATGCATAATTTAGTTAACCTTTTATATTCCGCGGTTTTCACGTCATCAACGTTATTTAATTTCAAAAATTCAACCAAATACTCCAGAGTTGCTGGAATTGGTACGTTTGGGAAAAGTGAACAAACGTCGAATGATACAGGGATTTCCCCATCTTTTAATTCAGTCTTTTCAATTTTATTTACAAATTCTACGGAGTTTTCTACACATAGGTTATCTACTTTATGGGGCAAGTTCTTATATTCATCCACTAGACATTTGGACAATTTATATGTTGGAGAATCAATGCCGGATACTATAAGTCTCATGGAATTACCTGGTTTGTGAATTTTTGGTAGACAATACATTTTTGGAATGGTAGGGTTTGAACTTGTTATTTTGAATTTCAGGTTATTATTGATTAAGTTGGGACAGTCCTTAATAGTATCTTTAGTGATTCTAATCATTGACGGTAGGGGGGTTTTCTTTAATTCTCTGTACGGTCCTGACGCTAACATAGTGTTGACGCGGTAATAATAATCCGGTTTGTCCAGAATGACTATTTTATTTCCTTTATCACGTGCTCTCGAAACGCTGCGTTCCCCATAATTAATAAATTTGTGTGAGTGGAGTTTACTGCTATACCTGTGAATTTTACATCCACACAGTCCTTGCAATCGTCATTTTATACGTTTGAGAATCATGGAATCCCTTTAAAAATTATGAAAACATTTTTTTCTTTTGTTTGATTTTAATATCGTCATGTACAAAAAGAAACCTAATAATATCGAAAATGTGTAAAGTAGGCGTAATTTTTTGCCAGATTTCTCCAGTTTCACCTGCTCCAAACAATATCTTTGGGATTTGAACATTTTGTATTAATACGTACAGTGCATGTTCTTCTAATTCCTCTCGCTAATTTCTAAGCTAAAATTATGAAGAACTGCAGTTGCTATAACAGTAGCCTGATCAATTTCTAGTTGAACAACTTCAATATTTCTCTCTGAAACAATCCTGGATCATTAGCCATATACTATATACCAAATGTGGGTTCTGAAATAAATTTCATGATGCGGAATGTTCAGTTGCTTTCAAGATTTCTAATTTCAGTAATCTATCTAATCCTAAAATTGATTTTATCATCCTTCATTCTATATGGTGAATTATAAGATTTACGAAATATTGGTTGGAAATTTCCTTTGAAAACTAAATATAATTCCTTGTTACAACATTCCAATTTATTCGTTCATCTATCGGGAAAACTTGCAGTTAAATTTTTAACCAAGTCAAATGCAACACTTTTAATAATATTATTTCTAGTATGACCCACAGTTGCTGTCTAATTTGTTAGGGTAACTTGCTAAAATAGATATTTTGTTAAAATATATAATAAAAAACGTATTGACCAAGGTTATTCAGAACTGTTTATAGACATCGTCACAACTAACTCTGGACGTGATATTGTTGACTTCGAATTCTCATAATAACTAGAGTTGTTGTATGCCATTTCCATCATTCCTTGAACTTGTATAATCCCTTCAGGTGGTTGTATTTTTCCTGCTGCCATTTCCACTACTAGTATCACATCTAGCGTGGGTACTTGTGTGGAAGCTATTGCGAATTTCATACCTTTGTTTAATATTTTAATGGCGTTTTCGTCCAACTGCTAACTGAATAAATTCCTAATTTCCTAGGATCAACTGAGTTGCTTTCCTTTTGACGTATTAGTGATTTCAGCTTTTTTCGGTGTTTATCTTTCAGTTGTCCATTTATTCTGGCGTAGCTCCTTTGTACTGCCGCACAGATGTTCATCAAGTCCTCTTCTTGAATACACGCGTGATTTTAGAATACTCCACTCGTTACACTGGCAGAACATGCGTTTCCAAACAACTATGGACGGATTTAGCCATGTGGCATGGCATTCGGGTCTAAATCATTGATATATGGCATGAAGACACACCATCCAATACACGCTTGTATTGTTGTTGATTCATGGCGCCTTGGCAAAAATATAGTGGTCCAGGATCTTCAACTGGTATACAGAAGAATCGTTCAGGTGGACGGCGTCTAACAAATTAATCTCTTTCGGTCCTGGGTTCTAGTTTTGATTCATTACTGAATACGATCTTTAACGAAAAGACATCAAAAAAAAAAAATTTGCTTCAGTTATGTTGTCTTACACTTCGCCAATGTTCAATTGTGTAATGTAGGGAACGTATTTAGATAGGTATTGCCAACCTTATTCACGAATTTTATACTTGTATTTGTATCCAAAAGCTTAAATGTATTAGATTACCCTAATAAAATGGATAGAGACTGTATTTTTTTGTAAATAACATATTTAAAGATTCTAAGAATCATCAGTCCCGCCGATCAATCATGTTAGAACTTTATACATCCAGCTACAGTAGATGATGAAACCTAATCCACTTTTTCAACCCTAAAACTATTTTACGATCTCCCCAAGGTGAATATAGTCTTCCACTTAGCCGCGACGGTCAATCTCAGCGAAAAGCTTAAAACAGCTGCCAGCATCAACGTAACGGGCACCTACGAGCTTCTCAAACTATGCAAAGCGATGAAGAACCTAAAAAGTATTGTCTACACGTCAACAGCTTACTCCCATTCGCAAAACACCGTCATCTCCGAAAGATTCTTCTCCAGCCCCACAGATCCGAAACAGTTGATGAATTTGGTGAAGAATTTGAGCGACAACCTGCTAGAAGACTTGACAGCTAGGTAAAAGCATGTTACATGAGGAATATCATTTTCCCCTTAACCGATTCAATTTAGGCTTTTGCAAAATCATCCGAACTCTTACACCTTCACCAAAGCCGTTGCGGAAGAATTAATAAATGAATTTGGAAAGGATCTCCCAGCAGCTGTTATACGACCATCCATAGGTATTGTAACGGCCTTCCCAAGGACGAAATTAAACCTTCATCAATTTGTTTTCCAGTCGTATCCTCTTACAAAGAACCATTTAGAGGTTACATCAACTGTCTCTATGGACTAACCACACTCATAAGCATCATCTCCTGTGGTCTCTTGAAAAGTCTTCATTGCGACCCGGATAAAACTGCTAACGTTGTTCCGGCCGATATGTGTGTTAACGCAATGATCGCAATAGCGGTGGATGCCGACAGATCGTTCAAAACTAGATCGGAAGAAGACGCCAATGAAATTCCAATCTACCACTTTGAATCCAGCAGAGATATGCCGATAACGTGGCGCGAATTCATCGGAAGAACTATGGACGTCGGCAAGAAATGGCCGTCCATGCAGACGGTGTGGTACAGCACTTTAACCTTGCAGAAGCATTACTTCTTCCATTTGATGTTCATGATCTTCTACAACTTCATTCCGGGAGCGTTTAGTGATTTTATAACGTTGCTTGCTGGTAGAACTCCTTGGTAAGTCATCTTTAGATTTTCACCGTCCGAAATTGATTTTCCTTTGTGGGCTTGTTTTATTGGGTACCACCAGGTACGTGAAAACCTTGAAAAGTAGCTTCAAGATGACGAACGATTTATCCTACTTCACCACGAAGGACTTCACTTTCCTCTCGAAAAGAATACACTACCTTTTAGAGCGGATGACCCCGGAAGATAAAAAGCTGTTCTTCTGCGATCTTAGGCAATTACAGTGGGAGGAATTCTTCAAAACTTACTTCTTGGGAATGAGGATATACGTTCTGCGCGATCCCATTAAGACTGCCAAAGCTGCTAGGATCAAATTAAGGAAGTAAGTGATATGTGTTTTTTTATTTTTCTCTGAGCATCGATCAGAATATTTCGAAATGTTTTTTATTTTGTTTTCCTAGGTTATACTTGATGTCCAAAATTTACAAGATATTCCTCACACTTCTTTTGTCACTTTTGTTGTATTATATATTTTTGTAAAACGAAAATATTTTGAAATTTTGCTTTTGTTTCGTTTTCTTTATGAGATAGAATGAAATTATTTCCAAGTGTTATTTTTTCTTTGACTAAATTTTGAATCAATAAAATTTTGTTTTTGTTTCATCGCCTTTTTTTTTTAATTTTATTCAATTTTGATGTAATGTCAAAGATAAGGTTAAGAATTCCTTCGATAAAGAGTTTCCCAAAAAGAACTTACATCAGATGCAATCATTTAATTTTGTTCTTCCAACTTATAAGCCCTTGTAATTACCAACGTTAAAATGTTTTGAAAAAATATCGGTATCGGTAGGATTTGAATCTATGCCTTCTTACTATCCAAGTGTCATAACCTCTAAACCACATGGTCCCACTTCATAGAATTAATTTCAACGGATCCAGTGCTTTAATACGTCGAATTCTATTGGATCCCACAAAAGGTAACCCCAAAAATTATTAAATTCTTCGATACTTACCCAGAAAGTGAGGTTATGGTACGCTAAAACAAATGATTACGACAAAACCGGGGCAAAAGATTTAAGTTAGAAATAGGCTAACAGGCAAAATAAAAAAAATATTATTATTTGATCACTAAAAGAAGTGGTCCATTTTTTAAATTTACTGATGCTAAAAGGGTTGGTAATTATCTTAGTTTAGTACCACAACCGGTCTATTAGATGGACCATTCTTACGCGAAGTCTTCCCTTAATTTCAATGGAAAAATTACTCATGCAAATGAGCACAGTATTTATAGGGTAGAATGCATTTTTATTGAGCTTTTGACTTCTCTAGTGTTGATATAGTAAGGAAAAAATGTTGGATTTTATTTATCTGTTAAAATTTGAAAAGGTATAAAGATATGAGAAAAAAAAAGAAGAAATAAAAATTAACAATAACATTTATTTCGTACAAAAAATATAACTAACTTAACTCTATTAACTAGCGGTACTAGAGAGGATCAAGAAGATATAACTGAACAGACTCCACGTTATCCTCGTGGCTGTGAATCCCAAGATTATCTTCAACATCTGATGACACCAGTACAATCTAATAGAGAAAAAAGAAATTCGGAAATCAAAATAAAAAAGATGGCGAACCTTAGAACGAACCTGTTGAATTTCTTCTTCGCTTCCGGTAGGGTAGACAATGGATCTTTCAGCAGATACAGTCTAATGCCTTGGAAATGATACTTGAAGTACTCTTCCCAATTGAGCTTTGTCAAATCGCACATGAATATCGCTCGATCCCTATCGGACATCTTCGAGATTAGCTCCCTCATTCGCATCGACTTGAACTTGAAATTTTTCGTGCTGAAATACGATATTACCTTGCTGAACCGGTGTATTTTCAAGTACATTTTCAGGAACCTATTGATAAAAGTACAGATAAAGACAAATGGAAAGAAATTGGCCGAATTCTTATTTCTTGTTACCTTCTCCTTTTACCGATTAACATCAAAAGAATGTCTAGTATTACGGCGGGTACAAAATGAACCATAATCGCAGCTAACTGATACAACGGTTGGTGCTTGATTAAATTCAGTGAATAATACCAAAGGGCATTTATGGTCGGTAATTGCAACCCATACTTCGACGTTAACTCCATATATCTCCTCCAATCGATGGGCTGATCTTGGCTAGATTCATAGTTGAAGATCGGTATGTCGAATCGGGTTTTGTTCTGTATAGACTTTTCGTATTCGTGGTTGACTTCCCAGGGAATCGCGATTAAACCATTGACAACCATGTCTGCTGGGACTATGTTGGCGTTTGCGTCGGAGTCGCAGTGTAAAACTCTGAGGACACCAGCTCCTGCACCTACAGTGACACCCACTGCGCCGTACATGTTATTTATCCAACCTTTTAGAGGTTCTTTATATGTCGAAATTACTGAAAAATATATTTCAATGAAATGGGGAATCTCAACAAACTATGTTTCTTGTGGTATTCATTAGTGCTAGTGAAAGTAACACATGGGCTGAAAAGTCCCGGGCCTAACAAAGAAAACACGGTTTTTTTTGTTCAAAATTAGCTTTATTCATCAACGTAATCTCCATCAAGAGCAACGCAATCATTCCAGCGCCGCTCTAACATTTCAATACCACTTTTGTAGAACGATTTATCTTTTGACTCAAAATAGGCCTCAGTTTCAGCGATAACCTCTTCATTCGTGCGAAATTTCTTACCGGCGAGCATTTTTTTGAGGTCTGCGAACAGCCAGTAGTCGCTGGGAGCCAAATCTGGCGAATACGGTGGATGTGGGAACAATTCGAAGTTCAATTTATGTAATTTTGCCACTGTTTTGATTGACTTGTGACACGGTGCGTTGTCTTGATGAAACAACATTTTTTTCTTTGGCATATGCGGTCGTTTCTTTGCAATTTCGGCCTTCAAACGCTCCAATAACGCTATATAATATTCACTGTTGATGGTATTTCCTTTCTCAAGATAGTCGATGAATATTACACCACGCACATCCCAAAATACCGAGGCCATAACCTTTCCAGACGATTGTTGTGCTTTCGGGCGTTTTTGGACGAGGTTGACCAGTTGCTGTCCACTCAGATGACGATCGTTTTGATTCCGGAGTGAAGTGATGGATCCATGTTTAATCCATTGTCACATATCGACGCAAAAATTCCGGTTTGTTACGTTTAAACATGGCCAAACACTGCTCAGAATCATCAACACGTTCTTGTTTTTGGTCAACATGTGAGCAAACGCGGCACCCACTTTGAACAGAGCTTTCTCATAGTCAAATGCTCATGCAATATAAAGCCAATACGTTCTTTTGATATCTTTACACGATGTCAGGTAACTCACGCAACTAAACTTTTCGATCATTCAAAACGATTTTAAGGATTTCTTTGATGTTTTCTGGTGTTACCGCCTCATTTGGACGTCCACTGCGTTCTGCATCATCGGTGTCTCTACGACCACGTTCGAAGTCAGCAAACCAACGTTTTATTGTTGTTTCTGATGGAGCGGAGTCCCCATAACACTTTGAAGCCATTGCTTCGCTTGAACGGTATTTTTTTCCACTAAGAAGCAGTGTAAAATTAAAACACGAAATTGTTTTTGATCCATTGTTTTGAAAATAACAAAAGTAGCGTGACACTTAGCACAATAACTCACAAACTAATGAATAGAATATCATGAAATTTTAACAGCTGTCTTTTGAAGGTTAGTACTAACTGAGAGAAAGGTGACTGCAATAAAACTAGCGTCATCTATGTGTTAGGCCCGGGACTTTTCAGCCCATGTGTTATCTCAAGGTAATGAAATACGTTGAAATGAAAGAGTCTGTATCATATTTAATTTTGGTAATGTTTTATTTTTGTATTAGGCAGAGACCTATTAGAAGTATATTTTTAAAAATTGAAATTATTTTCATAGCGTACAGTGTGTCCCAAAAATAATAATAGGCACAATAATAATCATTTATTGGCCAAAGGACAAATTTTATAAAATCATTGTTTAAAATTCAAAAATACAACATGAAATAACATGTGAAACGCTGCTTCAACACCACGAAAAAAAATCATTTTTGTAGCGAATTTTGTGTCGGGTGACAAAAAATGGATTTATTTTGAAAACCCAAGGGGGAGAAAATCGTGGCTTTCACCTGGCGAAGACGGGCCTTCAGCATGAAGGCCAAATCGCTTTGGCAAGAAGACCATGCTCTGTGTCTGGTGTTACACAACGCTATCGCTATCGCCAACATATGATTAATTTAGACCACGCACTACTCGAAAGACGACTGTAATGGGTCAGAAGGCATGGCGAAGTAATTTTGTTACACGACATTGCACCGTCTCACACACCAAAACTAGTGAAAGGCATCTTGAAGTCGCTCGGATGGGACTAACTATTACCTCTTCGCATCAATCGGGCACATGCTCGCAAAGCAGCACTTCAGCAATTTCGAGGAAGTTGGAAAATGAATTTTGAATAAGGAGAAATTAATATCCCTTGAAAATTACGTGTTTGCTTTTAGCAAAAACCGGAAAAGACATTCATATACTTGGTATAGTTGCCTATAAATAAAAGAGGAAGTGTACAACATAACAAAAATGAGTGAAGATCTTGTTCATTCATATGGTTAATAGGTGACTTAAAAAATGCTGCTATTAGCTCAATGTACTTGAAAAACATTAAAGATTGGAGTATGACGAATAAACACTGTAAAAGATGTTGTATAGCAAATCATGGCGGTCAACAAGTGACACTGTACTTCGAAAGTACAGTATGATATTCAGTGCCTCTATCGGGGTGTACATCATCTATTCGAAAGGAAATTTCTTTTTAACACGCTGGATCATAAGATTTTGATATAAATAGTGGGGATATCAAGCAATAGACGCATATTCAAGTTTGGAATGAAGATAAGCATAAGGTTGCAAAGTTTGGGGACCCCTGGCCCAGAGGTATAACGATTGCAATAAAGATAACACTTTGTTCCAGCAAGGTGAGACTCAATTAACGATAAGAAACCTTTACCGGAAACAAACTCATCCCTTTTCTGCAGTACGAGTAGCATGGCGTGCTAAATGAAGTCAAATCCTTTGGGAAAATTAGGAAAATCTACGTAGAGAACGTCCATCTTTTTTTGGTTATCAAGTGCTTCGCTGGAATATTGGCTAATGCATGGTAAGTTAGTGATAGCCGATTTACTTGTAACAACTCTGTGCTTATTCTCAGATATGAAACACAATATGTAGGTATGTATATATATTTTTGTAACGCAAATGTTTGAAGACTTTAGCGAAGTTGGGCAGTACATTTGTAATCTTCCAAACCTTCGGAGAAGTAGACGTGCTTATTGCTAGGTTAAATATAATTAACAGTGAATAGGACAAAACAACTGCACAGTCACGTATGAAAAAGCTTCATCTTCAGTTGTCATTTCAACGTATTTACATTATTTCAAAGTAATTGATGAAACCGCAATTTTTCGAACAAACTTTAACCATATTACGAATGTCTGAAGATCCTTGGGTTTCATGACGGAGATAGTTGAATCTAAACAGAAACCTTTCACAACAAAAACTTACCAATCGAAGGCCTATAGACACCGAGCGGTAAATTTTTTCCTTCTTCTTGGATCATACTTTCAGCAATTGCCTTTGTGAAGGCGTACGTATTCGGTTGGTTCCCCAAGATGCTGAAACACAGGATGAAACGAAAACATTTAAAACGTGCTGCTTTAAATATTTTTATTAGAAACACATCGAAAAAGTTACCTAGAAAACAATACCCAAAATAATGTTGTTACCACAGCTACTCATGGTATCGGTGAGATCATTCATGGGGAAGACAACGTGTGAAGCGAAAACGTAAACACGTCCATGTGTTAGCGTTTTTGTGCATTATATATATACTTACTTAGGTGTTATTTTTTCTAATGCAGCTTCATTTAATATTTCAGTCAACGTAATGAGATTGTTATAGTGAATTGGAGTTGGATAAAACATCTCCTCAATAACGTCCTCGGCGCAATTCGAAAATGCAGTCGAAACATGTACTACGGCCTTCAATTTTGTCATCTCCTTGCAGAAGCTTAGCAGCTCTTTAGTGCCTTTGACATTGATATCGACTGCTGTCTTCAATTTCTCGTCAAAATTCACTGTTGCAGCCACGTGGAATATGACGTGCACCTGTAGAAAGATCACCGTTTTAAATACTCAGAAACCAGTATTTAACTTCTGCCAGATAAGTGTCTACCTCGGTTGTCAGTAGCTTTCTATCTTGATCGTTGATACCTAAATTTGGCAAGGCGCAATCACCCTCGATTCCGATCACTTTGTACTTATACTTGGGATAGGCGGTCTTCAACTTGTCGAAAATGCATTCGTCCAGAATCTCGTCAATTCGCGTCACCATATTCTTATTCCTCTTCTCGCGGATGAGCAGGTAAATGCTGCCGATATCCGGGCATGATCGCAGCAATTTCTCGACAAGTAAATGTCCGAGGAAGCCGGTACCTCCAGTGATGAAGACGTTAGCGCCGTTGTAGAATTTTTGTATTGGTGTTAGTGGTATGTCTTGGACCTCTTCTATCAAAGGTGGCATATTCTGTATTCGGAAGAGAAATTAGAATGACCAGCAAAGTAATGCCATTTTAGAAAGTAATAATAATAATAATATTTAATGTCCAACAGATACAAATATCCAATTACAAGGCAATGTTAAATAATCAAATGACGATTGCAAGGACTGTGTGGATGTACAATTCACAGGTATTGCAGTAAACTCCACTCACACAAATTAATTAATTATGCGGAACGCAGCGTTTCGAGAGCACGTGGGCTCCCATTGTCAACCGTGTTACCGACTGTTACCGACCAGTCGGTAACACGGTTGACAATGGAGCCCACGTGCTCTCAAAACGCTGCGTTCCGCATAATTAATTAATTTGTGTGAGTGGAGTTTACTGCTATACCTGTGGAATGTTAAATAATGTACACATGCAAATATTATAAGTAACATAAAATTAAAGTATGTCAAATTACAAAACTTAGTTACTAGTTGCTATAATTTAAATTAAAAAAAAAAAGTATTTTACCAGTGGTTAGGGAAAAAGAGAGAACGGAAAAAGTATTCAACTAAGTGTAACGCACCCGCGGTCTACATACCGTTAAAAGGGACGGTAAAGTGCAGGTATGTATATCCAACTCGGCAAACTCCACAGAGTTGAAGTTGCTACACAATCTATGTATTGGGGAGCTGATGGCGATGTTTGTTCTAGGTGCGAAACAGTAAAATGTATTTGTTTGCCTAGATCCTGAACGTGGTACAATGAAGCTGATTTTACTCAACAACTCAGGGACATCAAGACCATTATGAAGTAAAGTAAATAGGAATTTACACTCAGCCTGTTTTCGACGTAGTTCTAATGAATCAATATTAAATGCCTCTAGCAGAGCACTGTGGCTAAATCCTTGTATCGGGTAAGTATTAAATTTTTTAAAGTACAAGAACTTCAAACACCTTCTCTGAATCTACCCTAGAAGATGTATCTGATAGATGTACATAGGTGACCAGACCAAGGACGCATACTCCAGTCGAGACCGAACAAAAGCGAAATAAAGAGGAAGAATGGCTGTTATAGAAGCAAATGGTCGTGTAAGACGTATAATGAATCCTAACATACTCAACGCTGATGTACAAATACTGGATATATGCTCCATAAAGGTCAGTCTTGAATCAAAGACGACGCCCAAGTCTCTCACAGAGGTCTCTCTAGGTAAAGAAGATCCAGCTAAGTGATAGGTATATATAATTGGAGTCGTCTTACGAGTGTAGGTGACAATTTTGCATTTGTTTACATTAACTGTTAGTTTGTTGTTGACACACCACGTGTGGAATATATCGAGTTGGCTTTGCAAATAATTGCAATCCTGAGAATTATTAATTGCTGAATACAACTTCGCAGATGACTTGCGTATAACAACTTTGGACAGTTCAGTTGATAGCACAAATCATTTATATATATGAGGAACAGAAGTGGACCCAAGTTACTCCCCTGAGGAACTCCAGAACTCGGCGTAAAGTAATCAGACTCAAATCCTATGTATGTCACAAATTACTTTCTATCAAGAAGATACGATTGGAATAAAGACGATACGATTTGAATTGGAGTTTTAGCTATTCAAAGTAAAATTTAGCAGCTTTATTGTAGAAGATGGATCTAATCAGGATGTAAAACATGTAACACAAGGAAACAGACTGTTTGGTGGACAAAGGAAATAAAAGAAGAAATTAAATATAAAAAGAAGAAGAATACGTATTGTATCAAGGACAACGAAAACGATTAAAAGAATCGTTTGTTGAGTTGTCTGACTGTATTCTTTTCGGATGTATAGTATAATCTACAGGATGTCCTTTAAAAAAATCATCGATGACGTCATATCGTATATCATAACAGATATAAGTTAGGGGTTTCTGCCATTTTCTACATAATTATAAATAAAAAGAATACGAATTTTATCCGTTACTTTATAATCACTCTGTATATCGAAGGAGTGTTTAAAAATTCCCCTGATATTCATAAGAAACCAAGCAAATAAAAGAAATTGCGATGCAACGTATCTCCGAAGCAATCGGACGATTTATAAAATTTCTTTTTCATGACACAGATTTATTACAATACCACTATTGCATTCGGCAATTAATATGCCGGCTAGACGGTCACCTACTTGCCTAATACAGCGTTGAGCAAAATAAAGAATAGCTTCCAGAACTGCTTAGAAGTCAACGGAGGCTATCGAATAGAATACTAACTAGTGGAAGTAAATATTAAACGCGCGGCGTTCAGTTAATTGAAATCTAATTATCTAATAGGTAAGTTAACCGTTGGGTAATGATGTACAACGGTTTGATTTATTACGACAGTTAGTTATGGTGATTTTTTCTGTATGATTTCTAGTTTACCCTCGCCGTTACTAAATCGTTATTCATTGTACGATGAGAAGAAATGGGAACGTCTATATTTTAAATTTTGTAAATGTCAAATTCAAGTTTCTTTTTCTCTTGTTTCATTTTCTCCCTGAGAGACAAGGCCACCTTTTGTATTTTTTAAAGAAAGTAGCCAGGTCTTTACAAATATTACGTAAACGAGTGCGTAAGCAAATTTCTTTAAAAGCACGATGTTCTTCACTTCCTAGACTGTGAACGTGGTTAATTCAATTTACTCCGCTCTCAAGGAGAATTATTTTGGTAAATACGCGACTGTTTAAGAATGCTATTCGGAGAAGTGTGATGAGTGAAGATGTATTGATTATTATTCGAATTAAGATGATTATTTTCGTTTATTACTAACGGCATATGCCAAAAAAAACTGCGTGTTTTGCATATAATCCTAACAAGCAAACAAAGAGGGGTCACTGGAAAGAATGCCAAGTTTTTCTGTTTGTTCGCTAACGAAATATATTAATGGAAATTATTTACTTGTAATTAAATACTAAAAGAGGTGCGGTAATTTTTGACAGTGGAGATGTTGTAAAACTCCGCGGGATAGTATTTGTTGAATTTGTTTTGAATAACAATCTTATTTTTCTTTTCTTCTTTTTGATACAGTGTACCATATGTTACATCAGATATACTTTGGGAAATATGTGAAAAAACATGTTATAATTAATTGGCGTGTATAATAATTAAACCTACAGAAACGTACACTCATTGGCATAATAATTCTTTATATTTGCAATAAAGTATTACAAATAACGTAAATACGAGGGCGACCTGAAATGTTTCCGGAATCGGCAAGAGATGGCGTGCGAAGGTTGAAGAGGATTCATTGGTGGGCAAGGGCAACCAAATTTCAGACTTCTACTGTCAATAGCTGTCGTTTAAGAATGTGTTTTGTGTAGCAAGTAATACGTTTTCGCAAAAATGGATAAAATCGAATTTCGTACGGTGATAAAACACTTCTGGATAGCTGGGAAGACGGCCACGGAAATTCGAAATATTTTTCTAGAGGTTCATGGCGTATGTACTCTATCATTTTCGACCATCAGCTTCTGGGTGAGCGAGTTCAAATGTGGCCGCACTAGTACAAGTGCAGAAATGGTCGACAAGACTCATGATGTCGCCGATTGAAGCTGAAGGAGATAGCAGAGACAACAGGCATCTCAGAGAAACGCGTTGGCCATATTCTACACGAAATTTTGTGTATGAAAAAGCTTTCGACGCGATGGGTACCGTGTTTGCTCATACCGGAGCGAAAAATGGGGTGTCTGGCCAGGATCCATCGCAATCCAAGAGATTTCGGCGTTTCGTAACCGTGGATGAGACTTGGATCCACCACTACATACCGGAGACTAAAGTACAGTCGAAGCAATGGACTTTTCCGGGCGAATCGGCTACGAAGAAAGCAAAGACCGGAAAGGTCATGGTGACCATTGCGTGGGATTCTCAAGGTATGATCTTCATCAACTCTCTGCAGAAGGAAAGGACGATCACGTGGCAATACTACGGCGATTTATTGACCCGGTTCGAAGCAGTATTGAAGGAGAAACGGCCTCGTTTGCAGCGGAAAAAAGTGCTTTTCCAACACGACAATGCTCCGGCTCATTCATCCCGCATCGGCGTGTCCAAATTGAATGAGTTGCACTACGAATTAGTCTCCCATCCTCCATATTCACAGAACCTAGCCCCCAGCGACTTTTTCCTTTTCCCAAACTTGAAAAAATCACTGGAAGGAAAGAGATTTGCCTCAAATGAGGGGGTCATCGCTGGTACAGATGGCTATTTGGCAGATCTCGAAACATTCTACTTTTCCCACGGTTTAAAGGCTGAAACACCGTTTGAAAAAGTGTATGATCTTCGAAGAGGCTACGTCGAAAAATAAAAATAAAAAAACCACACTAATACCGGATTTTTCTTGTCGATTCCGGAAACATTTCAGGTCGCCCTCGTAGATGTCTTTTTTTTTCTCCCGAAAACCTCACCTCATTCACTAAGAACAAGATCCGACCTATTTATTTTGGACCGAATTTCTTCCGACAACGAATTAAAATAGGGGTCACATATTATGCATTAATCACGGTACATATGGTTCGATGTTGTTTACTTTCCAAAAGTGACGCATCCGAATACACGCAATACCTACATACATATATAAACATATATACACCTCACCAATTGAAAGACAATCACCTACATTGATGAAATAGATATTGGATAATGAATGCTTGCCATTGGCAGTAATTTGCACACGTTATATAAACTTTAGCGCAACATCTTGACCTTTTTTTTATTCTGGTCAGGATGATTTCTTCCGTACGAGGAAAGTTATGAAGATAAAGAGTATCAACGAAAGACTTTATGTGAAATGTATACTTAGGATTGTTAAGGTAAATATTGACTTTGTACTATTCGCTTCGGAATTCGCTGAAAAGTCACGAAAAATATACTGCAATATTAGAATTGGTTTCAATTTCTACAGCGGAGTCACGAATTTATCGTGATAATTCCTATATTACCTAATTAAAGTTATTCTAGAATCTAAGTAATTAATATATGTTTCTGTAATGTGAAATTTCTTTATTTGAACATTAAAGAAAATTTTAAGTTTCAAACACGAAAATTTAAAAAATCATGAAACTTCGAAAACACGTAGATCAGATATATGTACACTATGGCCTATAAGTATTTACCCAACTTTAAAATTATAAAACGAACTTTTATTCTGTATTGTATTCATCCACCTATCGCATTTATTACTACAGCACATAACTTTGGCATCCTCTCTAGCAGCTTTGCTAGTTTTCTTCTTTACTCGTACGTCCTTCGTACCTTGCGGTGTCCACCATTCTCTTATTTTTGTCTTCCACAGTTTTCTGTTCTGAGCCAGTTGTTTGGTTTCAATCCATCCCATACTTTTTTTTTCTAATGTTCTATACATTTGTCCTTTCTAGGTGTTTCGGGGTCTATCTATTCTCTTTTTGCCGTCTGTTTTGGCTTCGAAAATCTTCTTTGCTATTCGATCTTTTTCCATTTTGTGTGTATGATTATTTCTATTGGCTTGATATTTGGACTATTAGTAATTGTCGTGTTTCTGATTTTGTCTCTCCTTATTACTTCTTCTATTCTTTTTAGGAATCTCATTTCCATGGCCGTGATTTTGCTTTTAATTCTATTCGTGGTTGTCCATGACTCGAGGCCATATGTTAGTGTTGGTCTGACCACTCTTTTATACACTCCTGTCTTTATTTGTTTTGGTATTTTTTAGCTAGAAATGTATTTCTTAATGTATTATATATTTTTACATATTTCCTTATTTTCTCATTTATTTCTTTATTCTACCGTTGTCTTCAATGGTTGTTCCTAACTATTTGTTATTTTTAACTTGTTTCAAGGCCGTTCCATCGATTTTGATGTTATGTTTTTTTCTTCTGCCGCTATTATCATTGTGTTTGTTTTCATCGTGTTTATCTACTTCATGTTTTGTTGTAACGTCTCTTCTGAGTCTGCTATCAGTACCATATCATCTGCAAACATTAGTTCCTGTACGTTAATTGCTTTCATTTTCCTGATTCCTACTTTCATATTTTTTCCTTTTTGTTTGGTTGTTTTAGTAGCATCATCTATTAATATAGAGAATAACAATGAGCTTAATACGCATCCATGCTTTAATGCAATTTGTGTTTCGAATTCAGCTGATTCTGCGTTGGAAGTTCTCACCTTATTCTTATTGCTTTTATACAATGCCTTAATCATCTCTATCATTCCTTTCTCTAAACCTCTCCTTTCCAGGTTCTGCCATACATCTTCTCCTCTTATCCTATCAAAAGCTTCCTGGTCCTGTAGCTTTTTTTATTTTTCGAAGTTGTGATTCTTTCTACACAACCATCTGAGGTAATGTTAAATTTCATACCTTTTAAAAAGAAATCTGATCTGTTTTATGTTAATAGTTCAGTGCAGTATTCTTCCCATCTTTTCATTTCTATTAAATTCCTTTCGTTATTTCTTCTATCATTCTTTCTTGACATTTTTATTACTTTCCATGCCTCTGATAATCTTAAGCCACTCATAAGTCCCTCCACTTCTTTGCTCTTTCTTTCCCATGGTCCGTTTTTCACTTCCTAAACTTGTTTCTTCACTTTTCTATGCAGTCTCGTATATGTGGTTCTAATATTTTGATAGAGAGAAAAAAAAATAGTATCTCTGAATAATCTCCAATTATCCAGGTACAATACTTATGGCTGTTAGTGTATATGTGATTTATATGTTCTGAATTTCCGGATTCTGGAACGTTCCTTGTTAGTAAATTGTACACTAATTTATAAAATAAGTACAACGTTAAATGCTTCAGGTACTCCCAGAAGTGGAAGATGGTCTTTCATGCAAAATTCATCAATGATCTTTTCTCTCCCCTATTAGAAATTAATCGATATTACTGTTGAAAATAAGCTAAAAATATTGATGAGGAAATGTTTTTCAAAAGGTAAAAAGAAGTTGCTTAAAAACTATATTCTGCTTTTTATAACACATGGGCTGAAAAGTCCCGGGCCTAACACATAGATGACGCTAGTTTTATTGCAGTCACCTTTCTCTCAGTTAGTACTAACCTTCAAAAGACAGCTGTTAAAATTTCATGATATTCTATTCATTAGTTTGTGAGTTATTGTGCTAAGAGTCGCGCTACTTTTGTTATTTTCAAAACAATGGATCAAAAACAATTTCGTGTTTTAATTTTACACTGCTTTTGATGGGAAAAAATACCGCTCACGCGAAGCAAGGGTTTGAAAAGTGTCATGAGGACTCCGCTCCATCAGAAACAACAATAAAACGTTGGTTTGCTGACTTCAAACGTGGTCGTAGAGACACCGATGATGCTGAACGCAGTGGACGTCCAAATGAGGCGGTAACACCAGAAAACATCAAAAAAATCCACAAAATCGTTTTGAATGATCGAAAAGTGAAGTTGCGTGAGTTAGCTGACATCGTAAAGATATCAAAAGAACGTATTGGCTTTATATTGCATGAGCATTTGACTATGAGAAAGCTCTGTTCAAAGTGGATGCCGCGTTTGCTCACTGTTGACCAAAAACAAGAACGTGTTGATGATTCTGAGCAGTGTTTGGCCATGTTTAAACGTAATAAACCGGAATTTTTGCGTCGATATGTGACAATGGATGAAACATGGATCCATCACTTTACTCCGGAATCAAAACGATCGTCATCTGACTGGACAGCAACTGGTGAACCTCGTCCAAAGCGCCCGAAAGCACCACAATCGTCTGGAAAGGTTATGGCCTCGGTATTTTGGGATGTGCGTGGTGTAATATTCATCGACTATCTTGAGAAAGGAAATACCATCAACAGTGAATATTATATAGCGTTATTGGAGCGTTTGAAGGCCGAAATTGCAAAGAAACGACCGCATATGGCAAAGAAAAAAATGTTGTTTCATCAAGACAACGCACCGTGTCACAAGTCAATCAAAACAATGGCAAAACTACATGAATTGAACTCCGTATTCGCCAGATTTGGCTCCCAGCGACTACTGGCTGTTCGCAGACCTCAAAAAAATGCTCGCCGGTAAGAAATTTCGCACGAATGAAGAAGTTATCGTTGAAACTGAGGCCTATTTTGAGGCAAAAGATAAATCGTTCTACAAAAGTGGTATTGAAATGTTAGAGCGGCGCTGGAATGATTGCATTGCTCTTGATGAAGATTACGTTAGTGAATAAAGCTAATTTTGAACCAAAAAGGCCCATGTGTTATCTTCCACCTTACGTCTTCAATTCTTTCATTGATTTGAATTGATGATATGCAGAAGGAACAATATCAAGAACTTATCGTTTATGTCTAAACCAGAAAGCAATAACAACTACAATTCGGATGCTAGCCAAATGCGATTGTGATAAAAAATACTTCTCTAACATTTGAAAATCAATCTAGCAGGTCCTCAAACTATTCACCTTCTATCGGGTATCCAGATTAATCCGAATTAAATATTGTGTAGAAGATGAATTTCCCAAACTCGTTCTTGATTGTAATACTTTTCAGAATACACTCAATGCGCAACCGATGACGTAGAACGACATGAAGATGAACAGGGTGACCAAAATTTCGGACAGAAGAAACGGTTGATATAACTAATGGCTCAAAAAACTTCAATACGAATTCTCGTTGAACGAATTAGGTTTATTTTGATCGTGCAGCGTTTAAAAGAGGATTTATAATTATTTGCGTATATGACGCTATATATATATATATATAGGTACACTTTGCTTCTGACGTACGTATATATGTGCATATTGTCACAATGAAATTTTATTAAAATTTATATTTCTGTTATAAATGAAGAGAAAGTAGGACATTCAATAGGAAGTGTTAGTATTCTTAATTCTAAACATGTTTACACTGCTAATTATCTACGTGAGCCAGCTTCATCTAACGTTGAAAATTTTGCATAAATTCTCCGGTTACATTTATGACATCAGGTGGTTGTGGAGTATGGAATCTATGAATAAACAATACGGACTACGAAATACACTACCCGTCATAAGTTTAATTCCACTATATAAAATGACAAAATGAACTGGATAGAAAGAACTCAGAAAGAAGAAAGGATTAAAAATATGGTAGGATGAGATGGAAGAGGCTGTAAAAGAAAAACAAAAAACATACACGCAATATAATAATAAATAATGTATTTAATGTCTCAAAAATAATAAATATTACTACTACCCTATAGTATAAGAGGATATATATAAAAAAGAGTATTCAAGTAATATTAAAATTAAAGTGGGTGATGGAAAGTTGACAAATGTTAGGGGGAAGAGACCAGACGAAGAAAGACTGCATCAATAATAGTGTTGATGTCACAAAGATCAGAGATGCTGTTGAAGTTAGTGCACATCAGATACACTGGAGACCTTATATAAGGACATTTGTTCGAGTGCGACCGCAATAGAAGGCAAATGATGACGTAGAACTAATTCCGGGAATAAGAAAATTACACTCATTCAAGAGCAAGGGACAATCAATTTATTATGTGCTAAATAAAATTTTAGCAAAGAAATCGTTCTCCCGGTAGAAAGAGAAACAAAATTAAATTTCTGCAGCGATACACCATGGTCAAAGCCTCTATGTGGATAAGATCCAAACGACAGAAAATAGAAGAACTTCAGAAATCTTCTCTGCACCGCCTCAATAGAGTGAATGTGTGTTTCATAAATAGAAAACGAGACCAACGCGGCGTACTCCAACCGAGTTCGAATGAGAGAAAAGAATAATGCTGATAGAGCTTGTATATTGCGGATGTCCCTACAATTACGGTAAATAAATCCATATATTTTATTGCATCGCGATACCAACTGAGATATGTGATCAGAAAAAGACAGAGTGGTACCAAAAAGCACCCCCAAATCTTTTACAGATGTTGACACCTGCAGTGGAGTTCCTTCAATGTTATAATTGTAGATAATAGCTTGCTGACGCTTAGTAAATCTCATGGTACTGCATTTAGATATATTTAAGGACAATCTATTAACTTTACACTAACTAGAAACACAATCGATACTTCTCTGAAGCAAAACACAATCTGCAGTAGAATCAATGCTTAGAAATACTTTAATATCATCAGCGTACATTAGCGTTTCGCATTCAGCATTACTAACAATCTCGTTAATGAAGAGCAGGAATAATAGAGGTCCAAGGTTCGATCCTTGCGGTACACCAGAAGTAGCGATGTACTTGGATGATACGTAGACCCTATAACATACTTGAAATTCTCTATTGATCAGGTACGACTGTAAGAGTGAACGCAATGGTCTTGAAAATCCGAACGAATTCAGTTTACGTAGAAGAATATAGTGGTCTATCTGATCAAAGGCTTTCTGGAAATCCAAGTAAATAGTGTCAAGTTGGCATCTTCTATCTATTGCTTCAGACACATATTGGGATATAAAACCATGCTGCTTTTGAAAGATCCATCCGCGCAACTCTAAGAAAAAGATGAGAAAGAAGAATATGTTCGAACACTTTCGCAAAGTTACAAAGTAAAGAAATTGGACGATAATTGTGGCTTTCGCAGGAATCGCATTTCTCGGGTACTGGGCGTATCTGTGCCAACTTCCAAACCAATTTAGACTGCTTCAAAACAAGATTGAAAGTGACGTGCAAAGGATTCGCAAATACGTAAGCACAATCACGAACGATAAATTCCGGAATATTATCTGATCCCGACGTTAAAGAATCCTTCGGCCGCTTAAGTGGCAACTCAATCTTTTCTAGTGTAATCGACGTAAGTGTCATCGCCGAATTTGTCATATCGTGAAGGGCAGGTAAGTGATTATTTTGGGATTGAAAAGATGATAAGGATAACCTTCAAAAATTACCGAGTAATCAACTTAATAGACACCGCCTATAATATTCAGAATATTAAACAAGCATAGCAGAAGAATTAATAAAAGAGGAAGAAATGGGCTTTAGAAAAACCAGATCCACCACAGATGGAATATTCATTATACAACAATAAATTATAGAGAAGCACAAGGAATACAATAGTGAAACACATATGGTTTATAGACTTCGAAAAGGCTTTCGATAATATAAACAGATGTAAATTATGGGATACTATAAAAGAACAGGGATATCCACATCATTTAATAAGAACTATACAAGGTTTACACACTAACACCACAATTATATTAGATATAGGCGGAAGATTAACTTGGGAAATACCAACAAACTAAGGTGTTAGACGAGGCTGCTGTGTGTCGCCAATATTAGTTAACATGTATATTGATGTTGATTACAAAGCAATCGAAAAAGAAATGCCCTAAAGGAATTCGGTTAGACCAGAACACCAATCTAAACTCTATCTTATATGCTGACGACCTAGTACTCCTAACAGAAACAAAAATAATTTAGGGAAAAAATAGTCATAAACATTTTAAGTATTGTAAGTGTATCTTATGATCGAAACAAAGAAAGAAGAAGAACTAAATAAATTCACACATATTTGTGAAATAATTAGCAGAACGTGAAAACGTCTGAATGTATTTTGTAAATAAGCCTTATAGTTACGAATCTATACTATCAAAATTATTTGTTCATACTAGTCTTCTAGAGAACTAAGAAGGCTGGTATGAACTCACCTAATTATTTTTAAAATAGTTTTAAATGCAATACAAAATATTAGGTGCAATCAAACTTATAAAGGTACTGTATTTACTACTGTATATACGAATAATTTAAATTTTGTACCCCATATAATACAAGTATTGATTTATAAATTACGATTTTTTTATTTGATAGTGTTCTTTATTTTTTATTTTTATTTAAACAAAAATCGATTATTTTTTTCCTCTTTGCTAAAACGGGTTTGCAAAACTTTTGTCACACGTATACCTTTAAAATTAGTAAAGATAAAAAATAATGTTGTTAATAGAAATTCTTTAAAAATAAGGACTCAAAAAAATCGCATAAGAAAAATTAAAAAATTATTAGTAGTGAACCCTAAATAATTTTTGTCAATTTCTAGTTTTAAAACTAACCACTCACTTAAGAATAAATAATAGGGACCTCGATATATGGGCTTTATAGACAATTTAAATGTTGTACCCTATATAAGTAGTAATTTTAGAAATTAAAAAAATGTCATTGTCTTTTTTTAATTTTTTTTTGTAAATATAAATTATTAGTTTCCTTTTTTTTGTTAAAAAGCTCGCAAGATTTCGCTAAAACTTTTTTCAAATACATTTTTATTACACGTATCGACGTAGTGCCTTCAAAATTACTGAAATAATAAACTATGTTATTTATAGAAATGCATTAGACATACGGTGTCAAAAAAAGAAATAAAAAATAGATGTTCGATATCTATAATAAAAAATAAAAATTTATTATTCAACAAATTCTTTAATTAGAATCTTCAAAGGAAACCTTTTATAGTTATAGCAATAGTAAAATATCCCTAAGTGGAAGATCCATGTCACGTATCGAACCCTAAATAATTTTCCATAATTTTTAACTTCAAAAATGAGCTCCCATTTAGGTTTAGAATCCAATACAATAGAATTTATTGGCAATAGTAAAAAAACAGATAAAATAGTAACTTCCAATATTAATCATCATCAAACTTTTCCTGTAATATTTGCTAAAGTAGTTTGCAATAATCTCAAAAATATATTGCAAAATTTGACTGGGGGTTTGCGTTAGATCTTGTGGTGTTTTTATCCCTCATGTAATTTACCTTTCAAATCTAAACAAATTTTGATACGATTTCAGGTATTTACATGGTAAAGAAAATATCTTGCAATAAATACAAATCATTTTATTTTCTTTTCGAAAAAGAGATTTAATAAATAAGAGGTTTTATTTAAATTAAACGTAATGACAATCAAATTTATACCAATCCAAGCTTTAAATAATTGCAATCTCATTTCTCAAAAAACGCATTCAAAATATAAACACCCTACCTTGCTTAGTTTATAGTCCTTAAGAATTTCACCCAAGAAAACTTAAAAAAAGCAAGTCTCAATACCGAAGAACTGTACCTCGATGACAGGCCAAAGTCCACTAATGTAAAAGACAAAACTGTACAACAGATATGCTCCTACCACCATGCACCTTGTACCACGTTGTAAACACCGACTAAGAGATCTATACCTTGCCATGCCCTTATATCAAACAGAACCGCTGTGTATGTGACGTTGCATGGTCTATGCTAATGCAATGAGGTATTGCAGTTGGGAAGGAGAAACGTGTAAAATAATACGATGTTGTGATAAGCGTGTGTCGGAAGAAGAATACAATTTACGTATATTAAAAAATATGACGTTTTTTTTCTCTTTAATAAATTAAATGTACTCGGATTATTTTTGAAGAACAACGGTTTTGATTCTGGGTGATTCAAGAAATTTAGGGGATTTTTGAATCGTTGGTTATGAATATACAACTCCATTTTTGCTACATTAGTTGTAGTTTCTAAATTACTGCACATACACATATACAAAAAAAATATACAGTCAAACCTGGATAACTGACAGCTCAAGGAACCGCGATCTCTTTTTCTCTTATAGAGGTTTCTCACTAACCCGAGTTTCTAGCTTACAGAGTTACAGAATGGGGTCTGTCTTACTTATAGAGATCTATAAAAATACGGCAAATATGACGTAATTAGAAACAAAATACGTGTATGTATGGGTATTACATATTTATTGAAATAATAGCTGAACATAAATGTTTAATCGAAATAATATTATAACAACATTTACTTGAAAAAATCTGTTAATTTCTTTTGCGATTCTGTTTTTAGATTTTGTGTATGTTTTTCAAGTTTATAAATTTTATCAAATATGGTTTGATCAACAGCCGCATATTCATAAAATTTGTGAAGCGTCTCCAATGCCTTTAAAGCTTCTCGTTTTGTTGGAATTTCCTCCATCTCTCTATCCAAAATGTGTGATTGGTTGGCTTCATTATCACTGTCATTTTCGTTAGTACACGAGCTCACACAGTTTTGAACGATACCGTCTTCGGTGTATTCTCCGGCGGTAGCCACGTCGTCGTCAATCTCTACGAAGCCTTCAAACGTTGGCGTCGACACATTACCAGTGGTATTGTGGGACACGAGCTTGGCCCATTCTTCACGGCTAGGTGCAACTTCAAGCTCATTGTCAAGTTCAACCTCATTTTGCTCGATCAGAAAGTCTTGGTTAGCTGGACAGATACTGAACCCAGCTTTCTTGAAGCAGTCACTCACTGCATGCCATGCTCTTCTTGCAAATTTCATACCCAGGAGTATATTTATCTCAGGGCTACTGTTTTCTTCCAAGCAGGTAAGCGTATGCTTTATAACTTCTCTGCGATAAACCCGTTTGAATGTATGAATGATACCTTGATCTAAAGGTTGAAGTTTACTGGTGCTATTGGCAGGGAAAAATATAACTTTGACATTTGCAAGTGTTGATAAGTCCGTATGAGCAGCAAAGTTGTCAATAAAAAGCAAAATATTTTTTCGCTTGTTTTTCATTTGGTTGTCAACTTTTTTTAACCAATCTTTGAACAATTCCTTAGTCATCCAAGCTTTTGTATTACTCGCATAATCAACGGGTAGAGTCTTGACACCTTTAAAGCATCTAGGTCGCTTAGATTTCCCAATGATTAGAAGAGAGAGTTTGTCTGTACCGGTCATGTTAACACATTGATGAATAGTAAGGGGTTCCATGCTTTGTTTACCTCCGTGGCATTTTTCGCCCTTGAAAATGAACGTTTTCTCTGGCAGACATTTAAGGAACAAAGCAGTTTCAACGGCGTTATAAATATTGTTTGGATCATATCCTCTTAAAAGATTCGACAAATCTTCAGTCCATTGGTCACATACTCCCTGATCTACAGATTTACTTTCTCCGGCTGCTTTTTTGAAAGTTATATCATGGCATTTTTTAAAACCCTCTAACCAGCCGTTACTAGCTGAAAAGTTCTGGATTCCTAATTTTAGATTTTTATTTCAGCAGTGGTCCATCTATGGGAATGTTCTTATCGAGGGTTTGTTTAATCCATTGTAACAGGCACTTTTCAACGTCGGGAAACTCAGAAAGCCGGCTTCTCTTGATATTTCTGTGTCCCTCAGAGCACTGAGACTTAATTAATTCTTTTGATTTTATAATTTTATAATAGATGGATTCTGCTAAGTCAAAGTCACTCTGTATTTGTTTTCGTAATTTCCCAGATTCAAAAGCATTCACAATTTTTAGTTTATCACGTAAAGACAACACATTGAGTTCTCGTTTAGACATTATGAGTAAGTACGGTAACTTTCTTCGCAGCTGCTGTTTATGAACTGACTGTAACAAGCACATTTGGCTTTTTGTATAGAATGAGTTCCTCGAACTATGATAACAAAACAATAAACAGACGCACATTTGGTTTGAATTAAATAAAAGTCCCTGGAAATTTAAGAAAGAGCCATAAATAGCATAGTAGTCATAAACGCGTTTAACTGTCGCTTATAGAGGTTCAGGCATGGAAAATGACTGTCACTTATACAGGTTTTATGTTTCTCACTTACAGGGATTTTAGGAGGGCAAAATGACGGGACCTGGTAAATACTCTCATTAATAGAGTTTTCTCGCTTACCCAGTTCTCACTTATTCAGGTTTGACTGTATTACAAAAATATGCTAAAGTACTAATATGTCCACTTTCGGTTTATTAATTTTTGCTGACTTCTATATGAGACTTGTTTTTTTTTTACTAATTTGCGTGTGCTGAATTCAAAAATCATATTAGTTTTTGCATGTCACGTCAAAGTTTAACTGTTTAGCATACTATGCTATCTGAAGAATCACTAATGCGGCTTAGTTGTTACTTAAGAACTGATGATATAAACAAAGTATAAGATTATAATAATTCATTTATTTATTTAAATAAAGTATTAGTCATGAGTATAGCACAAGTATCTATTTGAATAATCATTAAAAGAAATACAAGGGTACTTGTAAAAATACAAATAACAAATTTTCGTTTGGTGCACTTTCTACTGTGTATTTTGGTTTGGCAGTAGTCAATCTTCCTTGGTATCGCGTTTCCATGGTTTTTAGATTTTGATGAAATCCCTAGCTTTGTTCATTGTTTACAGCACCTACATTTTCGGGAACCCTAGCAAGACGATTATGATGGAAATGAAACTTCATACTTATGTTACAAGCTAGACGGTGAAATTTTTGAAGCATTGATTTCACTAAATCTTTGTGATTATAAGTCCTTTTGTTTCCAAGAAAATTGTTCTCGGCCATGGTTGCGCAAAGAACTGAATGCACTTTACGCATTTAATTGTATCGCGTTCGTATTCTAGATCTGGCATACTCGCCATTACGTTTTCTAGTTTATTCGAAAATACGCCGTTTCCGAAACGTATCTAAATGCGACATCTTCTAAGAACGTCGAATAATACTGAACAAGCGCACTTTGATACGGGTACTCGATTTTACGTGCCACACGCTTCACCCCTCCACGCCACTGGAACTTGCTCCTCTTTGCCGAGACTAAATATCACAGACTACTTGACGATAAGTTTTCGAGGTTTTCCTTTGCTAAAGTAGTGCAGGCAATTAGAAATGGATACCTACTGTTACCTTCTCCTGGTTGAACAACAGCGCCGCTGTAGCCTGCTCGTAAATTCCTGAATTACTTGACCAATACTTACTTGTAGAGTATGTTCGCTTATTTACTAGATGAAAGATTGTACAGTGGAACTCAATGCGCATGCGCAGAAAAATATATTTAAAAATAAAATGTGTACACTGTTTCCACTCTTGCCTATGTACAGTTACGATGTACGTAAGATATATATATTTGCAATAATTGCAGTTATTCGAGCTCTCTTATACATGTAATGTACATTAGCATGTGTATATGTACGTTTCTTATATGCTTCCGCAGAAGCTTTGTTAGAGGCATGTACTAATGCCTCTATCTGTTTGCATGCACCACTACCTTTTTATAGGGGAGCCAACCCTATTTATTTCGTAAATTTATAAGCGCACCTCGGTGCTATGCTTATTTACACGTCCCTTTCCGGGAGCCTAATATATTTTCCTTGTTTTAAATTTTCCTAAGAAACTTGGCCCTGTATCATTGGCATGTATTTGTACTTGAACCAAATACGTTCGTTATTTTCACATTTATAGAGGAACCCACCCTATCTCTTAGAGCTTGAACGCCTGGTCGAGGGCGACTGTAGCGATAATAGCCGATCTCAAAACAAAAGTAATGTCACAGCTACCCAGGCGTTCTCGTTCGAAATAATACGCTATGTGCAATCTTTAGCTCTCTGCTACTGCGCCCCAAAGAAGGGAAAAAGCCAGTAGCCAGCAAATGTGCGAAATGCGCACCGACAAGTAAAACGGAGCGATGACATTACATAAGAAAAATGGTCCGTGAAACTCGTTCGCTACGACGAGCAACTAAATGAAAAAATTTCCAAGTCCCGAAACGACAAAGGACCGAACAAACGTACAAAAGACAATGGGCGCTGCGGCCGAAACGACCGTCAACAAGAAGCGGAGTGATCGTACTTGTACAAGATGTCTATACATGCACGCCGACAATCTTACCAAAATGATTTCCGTCACAAACTTAACCGAAGGCTAAAAATATGTATAGACGACAACCGACACAGTAGCCTCGACGGACGATGATAGAAAATCGAGAATTTCTACTTATTAAAGAAATCTATACATGCGATCCGACAACCTTACCAGAATGACTCCCGCCAGAATCGTAACACAAGACTAAAAATATGTATAGACGACAACGGACACAGTAGCGTCGACGTACGATAATAGAAAATCGAGGATTTGTACTTAATAGAAAAATCTATACATGCGATCCGATAACCTTACCAGAATGACTCCCGCCAGAAATAAATGTATAGACGACAACGTCCTCGACGATTCCCGCCAAAACTAGAAACTATTAGAAACTTCCAATAATCATCCGACGACGTTACTGTACACGTTACGACGAGGTGCGAAAAGTGACCGAGAGTGCACGATCGCTAATACCTCGACCGTCGCGCGGCAGTCGACTGCCTGTGCTTGTGTATATTAAATATTAAGAAAACTCCCAATATTTATTCGACGACCTTGTACTTAATAACTTTTAAATTAGGCAGTTTTAGCTAGAGTAATGTGAATGGCCGGCTTGGATACATATACAACGCTTAAGGTACATGCGTATTAAAATAAAATTGGATATATTCTAAGAGAGCAAAATAAATAAATGATGAAAATGAAAATAAAATAATATTCAAAATGAAAGTAAGGTAATAATGCTAACCTATACGGTTGCAAAGAAGATAAAATCATATAAAATACATTTCCTTAGAAACTTAAAATTCGTTTATAAAAACACAAAAACAATGTTAAGTCCTTAACACCTACCGTTTCATGGCAGTTTAGACAACACTGACACTAAAATAACTATTCGTTACTTTATTTAATAATAATAATAATTCATGTCTTCGCATCCTCCAACGGCTTCCTGGCCATGAAATAAAGACGAAGAAGAAGACGAAAAACGTTTTAGTATTCCCACGCCCTCTTTGCAGTCCAAACATGGTTCCACGCAATAACTAGAGTTGTTGTTTGAACTATTTCTATCGTTCGTTGAACTTGTATTGTCCGACGTTTCGGCAATCCATCTACTGCCGTCTTCAGAGTATCCCTGAGAAAGGATGTTGCTTGCCAATCATGGTTTTATACAGGAATGTAAGATGGTTAAATTCCTTGGCAAGTTTGATCATGGTCTTTGCGTATTGTCTGAAAAACCTATTTAATTCGGCTCCATACCGAATTCGTAACTCTTGACGTGATCCTGTTGACAATGGGTTTTCATAATAACTAGAGTTGTTATTTGGGCTATTTCTATCGTTCGTTAAAGTTGTATAGTCCGACATTTGGGCAGTCTGTCTAGGGTAGCCCTGAGAAGGGCTGTTGCTCGTCAGAACAATCATTGGTTCCACGTAATTAGTTTCGTTTTCCAACACCTAAACGGAATTTGGGGGATTCCCATTACGGAACAATAAATAGCATCCAAAGAGTCACGACGCAAGCAACAGCCTAACGGAACTAGACTTCCAGAATTCTTACCAGAAATGGAAAACACGCTGAAGACACTCTGTGTATTCCAAAGAAGCATTAAATTAAAATTAAACTCTTTAAAATTCTCATTAATTCTCAAACAAACCTCGTATTGTTCGTTGACATTAAAGGACCATACAAAAATATTCTAGCATGTGTATCGCGGATTTCCTGCTACTACATTCGAGATATTTTTTAATCCAGCCAAATATAAAGGTCAATCGTCCTTCTCTTGTCTTAATAACCCACTAAACATTCTTCGCCGTGACGATTTTGTTTTTAAATAAACAAACAACAAATTTCGTACAGCTAACTTTCTACCTTCCGTCTATAAAATGTTAAAGATGTTGTATACAACTTGTTCATTTACGTGTCCAAAAATTTGCTGTACCATACAAGGTCAATGTTGGGAATTTCTCTCTATCTACGTGCATTTTTGTATGCGCTGCGACGAGTACTTGCGAGAGAGAGAAAACATCGTTCTTAATACGATTTAACGAAGTTGGCGTCCTTAGACGTCTGGCCCGATAAAAGGAGTATCTGATCGATTGTGACGGATAATTTGGGAAAGTACAAAAAAAAATACCATAAAGCCATAAAGGGTAATTACAAGTGACCGTAATTTTCTTGAGATGACGTCAAGATGCATTGTAGTCAAAAGTATGCGATATGTGTACTTCTATTGTCGCCTGTGTCACCGAATTATCTTGTTCTGAGTCAGATAGAATGCTCCATCACATGGATGTTGCTTTTAAAATGGCTTCAGTGAATTGTATTTGTTTTCGTATATTATTATAACATCTTCTAGATCTTGTATCAATATAGACGCAATCGGGTGTACTACGCCTGAGAAATTTCAGCCCCCTAGCCCTAACCGTTTAGGAAATACGGGCGTTTGAAAGTTTAGGGGGGTGCAAAATTCAACTCCTTAAAGAGCTCCGAATGGGGTCGAGTGATATATCAAAAGACGCGTATTTTTGCGTAGATTACGATAAAAAAAAGTTTGCCTCGCTATCTCCAACTGTTAAGGAGAAAAGTTTCAAAATTTCAAAAAATGCTTAACTCCCAAACTTTAAAGCGCCGTATCTCTTAAACGGTTAGAGATAGAGGATTCCGGTTTACGCCGTCGAGTTCTTTAAAATGAGCACCGAACGGTCGCGCTGCGACCACGCATAGCCGAGATACGGAGATTCGGTCGAGAAATTTCGGTGAAATATCGAAGTTCGAAAATGACCGTTTTTATCATCCTATCCGGTAGATTTTTACGCGCCGAACAAGAATTTTTTTAGCAAGCTTCGATATCTCCAACCGTTTAGGAGATACGGGCGTTTGAAAGTTGAGGGGGTACAAAACTCAACTCCTTAACGGAGCTCCGAATGGGGTCGAGTGACATATTAAAAGACGCGTATTTTCGCGTAGCTTACGATAAAAAAAAGTTTGCCTCGCTATCTCCAACCGTTAAGGAGAAAAGTTTCAAAATTTCAAAAAATGCTTAACTCCCAAACTTTAAAGCGCCGTAGCTCTTAAACGGTTAGAGATAGAGGATTCCGGTTTACGCTGTCGAGTTCTTTAAAATGAGCACCGAACGGTCGCGCTGCGACCACGCATGACCGAGATACGGAGATTCGGTCGAGAAATTTCGGTGAAATATGGAAGTTCGAAAATGACCGTTTTTATCATCCTATCCGGTAGATTTTTACGCGCCGAACAAGATTTTTTTTAGCACGCTTCGATATCTCCAACCGTTTAGGAGATACGGGCGTTTGAAGTTTCGGAACTTTCAGAAAAACGCGAGAAAATCGACTCCGAAAACGACATCTTTCGACGTTTTCTCGTGTCGTGCGTTAACGACGCTGTCGGGGCGGACGAAATAGACGGTTTCCGATAGAAAAATGTCCGCGGAATCGTTTGCGACCGCTACGAACGCGCTATCTCTAACCATTTAGCACGCTTCGATATCTCCAACCGTTTAGGAGATATGGGCGTTTGAAGTTTCGGGACTTTCGAAAACATTTAATTAAAATCAATACTTATTCTCTTGAAAGTAGGACCAAATAAGCAATATTGATTCCTTAACCTAAGAATTTCCACTTAGTAGAAATAGAAGAGACCTATGAATGCCAAAGCGCAAAATGGAGCAAATTTGGAAACGACCTGGCATCCCAAGCACAACCATCCAACATCTGCACGATATAAACGTAGCCAATTCGCTGCCCCTCCAATTAAAAAAAAAATTAGCAATACCAACCAATTAGCAGTGATTATTTTGGTAAATGAAACGAACAAAGTCTCACGTACGCCAAATTAGAAATTCCAATTAACCTGTATTCTTTACAAAATACTACGACAATTGTTACTTATGCAAATGCGAATGAACCTGAGATCATAACTTCTATATCGATTTCCTGCAATGACGCGAATACTAAACCAGGGGGTAACCGTTGACTGTATAAAAACCAACACACATAAGTTAAAACCCGTTTTGCATTTACATGAAAACAATAGTTGAGTTAGACAGCCTTGTTTAATGTACAAACAGACGGATCATTGAACGATGAAATGCGTTACGAAAATGCAAGGTTTGTTTTTCGCCTATTTTAAGAATTCTTGTCTAGAAAGAGTCCGAAAGACGTGTATACCGTGTCTACATTCAAAATCATCCTCACTTAAAATAACAACTGATCATCCTATTAACTGATTAGAATCTGAACATAACATACGAATTTAACGGTTAAGATGAAGAGGAAAGCTGAATTATTGTAGACAAACAAACTAAAATCAACATGGAAAAAATATCTAGAAAAAGAAACTGTTCGAACACTATACAGAATAACATTTTGACACAGAAGAGACTCTAAGGGGATCGAAAATGTTACAAGAAGAAGTACAAACAGCCATTGCACAATTAAAAGAAGGTAAAGCACCGAGCCCAGATAACGTCCAAACGAAATTGCTCAAACGGTTAGATAAAAGAACAATCATGATCAAGAGATGATTTAGAAATAGCACAGAGCTTCAACAAAAATTTTTTAAAAAGCATAAATGATATAATCCAAAATATACTAAAGATAACAGATACGTTCATGCTTACTTGAAAGAAACTATAATAAATTTAAAAAATTTCGCAGTATAACTTTGAATGGCATCAAAGCTATAATTAACACGTTGAAAAATACAGGAGACGTAACTGGTGATGGACTAACGACAGGTACATTTCCGGAAAACTAGAAAACATTCTACGTTCTTCCAATTCCTAAAGTGGCAGGGACCAAAGTATATGAGGAATTCAGGCCTCTTAATACTGTACCAAGCTACGAAAAAATTCTGGAACTGTTCGTAAAAGACCAGCTACATAATTTTCGTGACCGAAACAATGTGATTCATCATAATCAGTCGGGATTTAGAAAAGGTCATTCACAAGAAACTATTACAGTGGAAATATGTTGCAAGTGGTTGCAAGAAATGGATAAGGGAAATGTTGTGATAGCTGTGTTTTTGGACTTCCGTAAGGCTGTTGAAACTACTGATAGAAAACTACTAATAAAGAAACGTATGGTATTTGTGACAAGGTCAAGGACTGGTTTGATTCATATTTAAATAATAGAACTCAGAAAGTGAAATATAATAATAGGATATCTGATAGTTTAAATATAAATAATGGTGTTCCCCAAGGAACGGTGTTGGGTCCCTTGTTAATGATTTATTGTTGACAATGAAAAGCTATAATATATGTATGTTTGGATATGGTACTATGTTGTATGTAAGTGGTAACAGTGTTGGCATGAACAAAATGACAAAGAAAGTAGGGTTTATGAGTAGAACTAGCAAATATTTATCAGTGTATGTTTTTTTTTTAATCCTATGTCCTTCGTACCTTGCGGTGTCAGACTATTTATTTTCTTATTTTTATTTTCCATAGGTTCCTGTTCTGAGCCAGTTTTTTGGCTTCAATCCATCCCATACTTCTCTTTTCCAATGTTCTATACACCTGCTCCTCCTGTTTCTGCCCTCTGTTTTGGCTTCAAATATCCTCTTTGTGATTCGATCTTCTTCCATTCTGTGTAGATGTCCAAGCCATCCCAGTTGTCTCTCTTCTATGACCACTTCTACTGGTTTGATACCCAGACTATTAGTGATTGTCGTGTTTCTGATTCTGTCTCTTCTGGTTACTCCTTCTATTCTTCTTAGGAATCTCATTTCCATTGCCGTTACTCTGCTTTTGATTCTATTCATGGTTATCCATGACTCACTACCATATGTTAATGTTGGTCTGACCACTCTTTTATATACCTCTGTCTTTATTTTTTTTTTGTATTTTTTTTTATTCAGAAACGAATTTCTCAATATGTTATATATTTTTGCGGATTTCCCTATCCTCTCATTTACCTCTTTCTCTATTCTCCCACTGTCTTCAATGATTGTTCCTAAGTAGATGTAACTTTTAACTTGTTCCAATGCTTTTTCCCCGATTTTGATGCTATGTTTTCTTTCTTCTGCTGCTATTGTCATTGTGTTTGTTTTCCTCGTGTTTATCTCCATGTTTATCTTTGTTAGTTCAAGTTTTGCTGTAATGTCTCTTCCGAGTGTACTATCAGTACCATATCATCTGCAAACATTAGTTCCTGTACGTTAATTTCATTCATTTTCCAGTTTCCTACTTTCATATTTTTTCCTTTTTGTTTAGCTTTTTTAACAGCGTCGTCTATTAATATAGAGAATAACAATGGGCTCAATACGCACCCTGTTTTAATCCAATTTGCGATTCGAATTCAGCTGATTCTGCATTGGAAGTTCTCACCTTATTCTTATTGCTTTTATACAATGCCTTAATCATCTCTATCATTCCTTTCTCTAAACCTCTCCTTTCCAGGCTCTGCCATACATCTTCTGTTCTTACCCTATCAAAAGCTTTTTTAAGATCTATAAAACATATATGTATTTCCTTTCCTTTCCCTATTAGTTTTTCTCCTAATTGTCTGATTACAAATATTAAGTCCTGGGTGCTTCTTCCTTTTCTAAATCTATGTTGGGTATCTTCTAGTGTTGTTTCCAGTTTCTCTTCGGAGTCGTTTTTCTAGTATTCTTGTCAATACTTTTCCTGGGATGCTAGTTAATGTTATTCCTCTGTAGTTTGAGCATTCCTTAGAGTCTCCCTTTTTGTATATGGGCATAATTATTCCCATATTCCATTCCTGAGGTATTTCTTTTTTTATTATAATGTTGTTTAAGAGGTCAAGTAGTTCTTCGTTACCTTTGTTTCCCATATATTTTATCATTTCAGCTGTGATTCCATCCTCCTCGGCCGCCTTTCCTAGTTTTAGTTTACTAACTGCTTCTCTGGCTTCTTCGTCGCTTATTGGTGTGATACGTTCATCGTCGTTTTTTGTTTTATGCTCTTTTTCTCTTATGTATCCGTCCTGTTTTATTTTTGTGAGTTCTTCAAAGTACTGTTTCCATCTTTCCATTATCTCGTTTTCCTCAGTTAGTATATTTCCTTTATCATCCTTTATATTTTTCAATATCGGCGCCTTCTTCTGTCTCAATTGTTTTATTGTTCCGTAGAATAATTTTTGGTTTTCTCTATAGTTATCTCTCAGTTTTATTCCGAACTCTCTACAAGAATTGTCTCTGGCCTTCTTAATACTCTGTTTAGCTTCTTTTCTTGCCATTTTGTACATATTGTAATCCTCCTCTTTCCTGGTATGCATATATCTGATCCATTTATTTTTCTTATCTTTCACTTTGAGTTGTATTTCTGCTGTCCACCATTTGCTTCTTTTTGTGTACGTATTTGCTATTTTTGTTATTCCACAGCTTTCTTGTGCCGCCTTCAGTATGATGTTTTTGAATCTTATCCATTTGTCCTCTATCCCTATTTCGTTTTTAGTCTCTTGTTCAAACAGTTGATTTGACTTGTATTGGTACTTCTCCCGAATTTCTTCCTCTTTCAATTTGTAGCTTTTTATTTTTTCCTTAATTACTTTTTTCCTTTTGTCTTCTTTCGTCCTTTTTGAATTTTTGCTAATCTTCATCTGTAGCAGGTAGTGGTCGCTACCTATTTCCGCATTTGTTTGGACTTTGACTAATAGATGTCCTCCAGTTTTCAGCATTTATTAAGAAATAATCAATGATTGATTTTTCTTTCCTGCTAGGCACTTCTCTTGTGTATTTGTGAATGTCTTTATGTCTGAATTTTGTATTTGTTATAATCATGTCGTTTTCGATGCACATATCTATTATTCTTCTCCCGCTGTCATTTATGGTCTCTTCACCTTCCCTTCCCATATGTCTCTCCACTCCATCATTGTCTCTTCCGACTCGTCCATTCATGTCTCCCATTACTATAAGATTTCTTTCAGCAATGTCTATTTCATTCTGAAGAGTTTCGAAGAATTCGTCTTTATCTTGTTTATTCGCGTTGTCATTTGGGGCATATGCCACAATTATGCTCCATATTTCGTTTCCTTCCAGCTTTGTATCAATTCTTAATATTCTTGAATTCTTTTTGTATATTGTTTACTACCTCAGGTATGATGATTATTCCTACTCCCTCCGCTCCTCTATCCCTTTCATCCACTCCCGACCAGTAGAGCCAGTATCCATCTTTCATTTCCTCTAGTCCTTGTCCCTTATTTTCTACTTCGGTTACTCCCATATAGTCTAAGTTTTGTGTAATCATTTCAACAATTAATTCGTCTTCCTTTCCAATTGTGCTTCGTATATTCCATGTGCCGATTTTTATCACTTCTCTATTTTTTTCTTCTTTGTATCCATTATTTGGTTTTACCTCACGTCTGTTCTCAGATCTGGTACTGCTATTTAGCTTCGCATCATTTCTTATGTCAGTCTTAGCATCAGTCTTAGTATGTAAAATTGATTATTTATAAATCTATAGTTGCACCACATGTAGAATTTTGTTCCACAGTACTTTTTAATCTAAACAAGAAAGAGATTCGGCAAATTCAAAATAGAACAATGAGAATAATTTTAAAATGTAACGCCAAATGCACATACAATTTGCCCTATGACTTTTGCGTAACATTGTAACCTAAATGAATACGTCAAATTAGCGAAACAGGCTTGGCAAACTCGTACGTTCTGTCATAATTACTGGAGACGCGTGTTCTTTTCACACTTCGTAAATGTTTGTTTATCTCCGTAAGTAGCAACCAATCTAAACAATAAGCAACCGTTATTACCGTTTACGTAGATATAGTCTATTTTAGTTCGTTAACGAAGGTTTCGGGTAAAATGCAGCCACCGACGCGCCAATGTTGTTCTTATATCTTTTGGTGTTTGTTAATCATTAATGGTTTATTGAAAATTTGCGATGGTATATTACTTTTCCCGCAGAATACAGTTTTACAAGTAAGTGAATGTCGTATTTTTATTTACTGGGAGATTAGATACATAAAAAATGAGACTGATGTCCAAGGGAAAAGTAGGTTTCAATGTTTCTGTGAAATACGTATCGGTTTAAGATCAGAATTTTTAAAAGCTTTAAAGTTTCACTAAAGGTCACACTTAGCTCACTATTTTGTAAAATAATATCATCATCAAGTGGAAGGAAATGTTTAATTGTTTCCTAAAAGACATTAGTATTGCCAGATGCAGCAATCAACGTATCTAAATTTAACTGAGCAGCTGTGCATGTATTTATAAGTTTGTTTAAATGCCTTCATCCCATTACACGACCGGTTCATCAGTTTTCTTTTATTACCTTTAATGTATGTTTCTAATTCTGCAAGAATAATTGTAGATAACGTTTTCGTGTTATGATCTGAAGGCGCTCAAAAACTTCAAAATCGTTGAATAGGCTTACCTTCAGCAATACACCGAAATACTACGGTCATCTGATATTTATTCGATACATCAGTAGTTTCGTCTACTATTACAGACAAATAATCAGCTTGTTTTATTTGTTTAGAGATTTCTTCCTGATACACATTGAACGTTGTTCGTAAAATTTCATTTTGGATAATTTTTGAGGATTCCTTGGAAAACAGAGGCGTTTTCTAAATGGTCTTTTAAAGCAAAATTTATTAATCCATTTATTGAAACACCTGAGTTAGATGACAAAATTGATTCACTGCATCTTCTCAACGCAAGTTCGAAAGCCCCATTAAAATGCACATAGTTGATTATAATGTTCAACCAATATCAATTGTGCTTCACTTTCTCGTTGTGCAATGCTATATTTCTTCGGTATGTACTACCCATCTCAGCAGCAATATTATGGTTTTATCTTAATGGCTGGTTACTACGATTAGTGGGCTGTATTTAATCTATGTGACCTCCTCTTGATTTAATAATTGCAGCACACAATCGAGACATTCTCGCAATAAGTTTTGCCAGAGTTTCTTGCGTTATTGAGGTCCAACTCGATTGCAATTTGTTCCACACGTCAGTAGCTGATGTCGGAGCCGATTTCCGTACTTCCCGATCTAATTCGTCCCATAGTAACTCGATTGGATTCAAGTCGGGGCTCTGGGGAGGCCATTCCATAATTTTGAGAGTTCTTTCCTCTTCCAAATGGCGTAAATAGTCTTTACATAATTTGGAGGAATGTTTTGGGTCATTATCTTGCTGGAAGATAAAATGTTGACCCAAAAGTCGAATTCCGGAAGGTATTGCGTGGTTCTCCAAAATTTCGCGGTAGCCTTCTTTTTTTAATATACCGTCAATTTTCACAATGTCCCCTACACTAGTGCCAGCAAAATAGCCCCAAATGATGATAGAATCTCCACAATGCTTCACGGTAGCAGCAATACACTCTTCTCTGGCACGTTCACCCACAGATCTTCTTAGGAATATGCGTCTTCGGGTTCCGAACAGCTCAAATTTGGATTCATCCGTCCATAGGACGTTGTTCCACTCTTCTATGGTCCAGTGTTGGTGTTCACGAGCCCATTTAAGTCGCTTTTGCTTGTTTTGTTTGCGTAGTAATGGCCTCTTCATCGCAATACGTCCATGGAGCCCGGCTTTCTGTAGGCGGCGTTTGACTGTAGAAACACTGACTAGTTTTTGGCGACCAACATTTAATTCTGCGGTGATTTCCGGGGCTGTTTTGTGTCTATTTAACTTGCTGGTAACCACTATTCTGCGATCATCTGCAGATGTTGTCGCTTTTGGCCTTCCACTCCGTCTTTTATTAAGAAAACTGCCAGTTTCCCGATATTTTTTTACGTTATAGTCAACCGTAGCGTGGCGTATTTTCATTCTTTTGGCAATTTGTCGATTACTTATGCCACTTTTATGGTAAGCTATTATAAGCGCACGTGTTTCCGTACTTATTTCTCTTCGCGGAGGCATTTTAAAAAATTGTCACACGATATTTCGCTCACGACGTGAATAGAGTAAATAACACACTGCAACTGACCATAGGTTAGAGATTTCACTATAATCTTCTCGGAAGGTAAATTAAACATTATTATCTACAATCTAACAGATGACTAAATTTACCCAGTAAATTCAGAGGGATTTTTATTGTAATTGCAGCGCAATAAATAGTTTATGGAAATCCGACCAAGTGCAGGTAAATGATAGTAAGTAAACCTTATGCGATATAATGGGTGTTTATCTTACTGAACTACATTTTAAATACGTATTTCATTTTATTATAATGTTTTTTTGGTAAATATAATACTATATGAATAATCCATGAAAACAGGGGTGCCTAAACACTTTTGAGCGATAGTGTATATAGACTTGATGTATATGCAAACACACCCAAGAAAAGACCATACATGTTTCCTCTAACTTGTTGTTCTTTTATTGAGTAATGGTAGTTGCCTGTATTATAATTTGGGGTGAGTATGAATAAGTAGTGTAATATTTTTTGTTTAATTGGGTGTTTCAAAATGTTTCGCGGACCGCATCAAATCTTACAGCGGACCGGTTGTTGCCCACATATGGCTGAAATCATTAAAACCACTCAAACTCGTTTTCGTCCATAATTCTTTTGCTCCAAAATCATAAACAAGCAGAATAGTGCATTTTGCATATTACAACAACAAATCCGCAAATGTTTATTATAAATATCCGGGTTAAATACTCTATTTAAAGTTCGCATTTTACTAGAGATGCTGCAACCTCATTGTACTATATCGTGACACACCCGAAAGACTTTCGACAAAGCTCGTTAGCCGCGTACGCCTAATGTAAAGGATGTTTCAATACGACCGCAAGAATTTAAGGTTCGATAGAGCATGGTTTTCTGTCGGAAAGTATTGAAATATTTATTGATTTATGTTATAAACATTTGGGCATTACATATGAAACAAAATATCTTGTAAATGACCGCCAGCGCTTTGCTGGCACATGCGTAATCTTTTGACAAAATTTGCAATAACACTATTGTATACATGCGACGGTATTTAATTGATGGAGCGTCTAATTTCCTCCTTCAATGCTTCGATGGTTGTGGGCTCGTTGGTAAAAGCCTGCGATTTCAAGTAACTCCGTAGCCAGAAGTCCAAAGGTGTTAAATCGCAAGAACGCTGCGGTTCATTCTGGTCACCAAACCCGTAAATAACACAACGAGGAGCAATCTCGTGCAGGATAATGAACACATTAGGTCGCCCTCGTAAGTTCATAACGATTTCGATAGATATGCCGCAAGATCATCAAAACATTTTAAAATTAGTACCACATTAACAGGAAGCTCCAGTAATAATACGAAATACAAAAAAATAGTTTTTTCTTGTAAGATATCACTGCAAAACGTTATAAACAATGACGGTAATAGCTTATTGTCGTAAAATGGATGTAACCCACGAGAAATAACATAAAAAATCAACCACTTTTAGATCGTAAGCATATAATTACTTCGGGGCAATTATTCGACTATAAAACAAAAGAAAAATTAGCACCAAACATGAATAACATGCTAGACTCTATTAATGACAGTAATTAAATTTACAGCATCCTATAATTTTACGGTTAATGTATCTATTTACACAATCAACACGAATACGACATTCTACTAAAGCTATTAGGTTAAATTGGAGAGAAAAAAAGAGATAATTGACATACGCTTGCTAGATTTGCTTACCGTTAATACGTAAAGCAAGAAAGAGTATGCAAATTGAATGTAAAACATGTGTGTTGACCGTGTTTTACAGGTGTTTCCCTAATGAATTTTGAGCCTTGAGTAGTATTAAATCATATTTGTTTGACACTAAAATTACGGCAAGGTTCTTCACGTTAGACCTTTGTCAACCTAGAAAGTTGAACTCGAGAAGAACTTTTTTTATTGGAAGGATACACTATCGCTCCCAATTGTAAGACCATCTGTGTAAATACACTAGGGTGACAGAATAAAATAGACACCTACTAATTAAAAAAAAGATTCTATTCTCGTTATATATACAAAATCTTTTAAAATTTTTAAATTAGACTAATATTTTGTCGATCCTCCTTTACTTGCGTGAAGTGCTGCGAGTCATCGCGGCATAGAATCTATTAAATGATTAATGGTGTCTTCTCGAATATCTAACCACTCTTCTGTAACAGCTGCCACGAGTTCTTCCTTATTGCTGGGTTTTCGGGGTCGTTTCGCCATATTTGTCTGGATTATGTGCCAAACATTCTCTATCGGATTCATGTCTGGTGATTGGCCTAGCCATGGTAAAATCCAAATCCCCTGTTCCTCTTTCCATGTGGTTGTTGTTCTTGCTTTGTAGCAGGGTGCTCCATCCTCCATAAAAGTAGCGTCTTCTTTAGATAAAATGGCGTTGTCGAATATCGGTAGTAGTCCTTCTGTTAATATTTGGATATATTTTGCCGCATTTATATTCCCGTCGCAGATTACTAATTGCGATCCTCCACCATACCATATCGCGCCCCACACCATGATGTTCACACCGCCGTATCTCACCGTCTAATGCGAAAATTTGTCGTCCAGTTGTTGTGACGAACGTCTTCATACCCACGTACGACCAGTATCACTGAATTGGCAATATGTGCTTTCGTCTGAAAAAATAACAGACCGCCAAAGCTCTTCGGGCTTCGTTCGCATTTCGATTGCCCAAGCCATTCGGCGCCGTTTTTGAAACGCCGTAAGGAGAGGTTTTTTCTTTGCCACCCTTTTATACATCCCCACACTGTGGAGGTATCGCAGAACGGCGCGCTGACTTTTCTGTGAAGTTGCCGCAAGCTCAGCTGGTCTTTTTCGCAGTTCTCTTAACACTTCGCGCACAAGCACCCTTTTACTTCTTTCTCGGCTTTACTGTTGTTTTTTCCTTGCGTTTAAATTGTGTAATCACACGGTTAACTGTGGACAACGAAATATTTAAAAATTTACTTATTTCACGTTGCGAAGCGACCCCTGGTGAAGTCGCTGATATCACTCGAACCTTGTAAGCGAGGCATAGTTGTAACGATACTAAAATATGACGAATTCCTTCCGATACATCTACCCCTACCCTAATGACAAGAGAAAGTTCTTAATTCGTTCTTAGAATTTAACTGTTTACATATTTATACCGCTTTACCTGGTGTCTATTTTATTCTGTCACCCTAGCGTATAGCAAAATGTTGGTGTAAGTTCATCACTACAGTCACGCAGGCTTCAAAATATTGCTCTTAGGACCGGTTTATTCACATTTTGATAAAGTGACAGATAACTGCCAGCAAGATAAATTTATCTCATTTTGGTATATTCACCAAATTTTATCTGAGAGAGAGTCAAATTGCCAATTCTTATAATATCCACGAATACTTTTATCTTCCCAATACTTTAATGAGCTACAATTTCAGCTAACGTATGGTATGGGTGTACCGATAGTTTTAAGAAATCGCCGACAGATTGTCTGGAATAATGCTTTCCAACAAAACTATGACATGCCCTACAACTTAACGAACTTCAAAGTTTCAACCTATTACGCTAGATCTGGGGGTGAGGATCTAGACATATCTAGGGAGACCCTTTACGTTTATATAATGAACACTCTAGACAAGTAAGTACAATCCTCGTAATGCTTCAGAAACTAGAAGGATGTATTTCAAATTTCAGCCTTCAAGTAGACGGGGAACAGTGTTTATTGAGAGCCATCTGTGAAGTAGCTCGGGAACCTTTTCACATCAGGAAGAAGAATAGTGTTCTAGAGAAGATTGCGCAGTTTATATTTACGTAAGTTTAGGGAAATATTTCCCACATAATGCGAGAATAGTTTCAATAAAGGTTGCTTAATTTTGTTTTTAACCGTTCTTGTGAACATTTTGCGTGTTGATTTGTAAAGTAGGACCATTGGGAGATAACGCATGGGCTGAAAGGTCCCGGGCCTAACACATAGATGAGCCAGTTGTTTGGCTTCAATCCATTCCATACTTCTCTTATCCAATGCTCTATACACCTGCTCCTTCCAGGTGTTTCGGGGTCTACCTATTCTGTTTTTTCCCTCTGTTTTGGCTTCAAATATCCTCTTTGTGATTCGATCTTCTTCCATTCTGTGTAGATGTCCAAGCCATCCCAGTTGTCTCTCTTCTATGACCACTTCTACTGGTTTGATATCCAGACTATTTGTGATTGTCGTGTTTCCGATTCTGTCTCTTCTAGTTACTCCTTCTATTCTTCTTAGGAATCTCATTTCCATGGCCGTAACTCTGCTTTTGATTCTATTCGTGGTTATCCATGACTCGCTACCATATGTTAATGTTGGTCTGACCACTCTTTTATACACCTCTGTCTTTATTTCTTTTTGGTATTTCTTTTTTATCCAGAAACGAATTTCTCAATATGTTATATATTTTTGCGGATTTCCCTATCCTCTCATTTACCTCTTTCTCTATCCTCCCATTGTCTTCAATGATTGTTCCTAAGTAGTTGTAACTTTTAACTTGTTCCAGTGCTTTTTCCCCGATTTTGATGCTATTATCATTGTGTTTGTTTTCCTCGTGTTTATCTCCACGTTTATCTTTGTTAGTTCTTCTTGGTATATCTTCAAGTTATGCTGTAATGTCTCTTCCGAGTGTGCTATCAGTACCATATCATCTGCAAACAGTTAGTTCCTGTACGTTAATTGCACTCATTTTCCAGTTCCCTACTTTCATATTTTTTCGTCTTTGTTTAGCTTTTTTATCAGCGTCGTCTATTAATATAGAGAATAACAATGGGCTCAATACGCATCCCTGTTTTAATCCAATTTGCGATTCGAATTCAGCTGATTCTGCATTGGAAGTTCTCACCTTATTGCTTTTATACAAAGCCTTAATCATCTCTATCATTCCTTTCTCTAAACCTCTCCTTTCCAAGCTCTGCCATACATCTTCTCTTCTTACCCTATCAAGAGCTTTTGTAAGATCTATAAAACATATATGTATTTCCTTTCCTTTCGCTATTAGTTTTTCTCCTAATTGTCTGATTACAAATATTAAGTCCTGGGTGCTTCTTCCTTTTCTAAATCCATGTTGAGTATCTTCTAGTGTTGTTTCCAGTTTCTCTCAGAGTCTTTTTTCTAGTATTCTTGTCAATACTTTTCCTGGGATGCTAGTTAATGTTATTCTTCTATAATTTCAGCATTCCTTAGACTCTCCCTTTTTGTATATGGGCATAATTATTCGCATATTCCATTCCTTAGGTATTTCTTCTTTATTATAATGTTGTTTAAGAGGTCAAGTAGTTCTTCGTTACCTTTGTCTCCCATATATTAATTTATAATATTTTAATAATTATTCAGAAATAAATTCCCTACGAAAACAGACAAAGGTTTCCCTATGGAAGTCCAGAATGTTAGTATATAACTATAAAACTTTGCCTTGAAAAGCATTTATATTCATAAAATAGTACATTTTATTAAATCCTCTATATTTCTGGCATATTCTTTGCAGACCTTCGCAATGTTACAATTTCGACAAGAACTTGGAAGAAGAAAGGGACATCCACAACTCTACTTTCGGAGAAAGTCTACTACGCGCCCAAATTTTAGGTTCACAACAAAAACATTGTAATTTAATCTATTCAAAGTGTCCATTTTCTATAATTGACCTAATATCTAGAAAATTTTACGTTCAATGATCGGAATAAAGATCAAGGATATTGTTATAAACACGTTAGATATAAAAGAAAACAAATAAACTAATATTACCTGAATTCATCATCTTCGAAACACTACGCTTCCTCTGTTCCCAAATAAACTTTACACAAACGACAAGTAACTGTAAGAAATAGAACTCGTTCCTGCCAAATATACAGCTGTATCACGTATACAAATTACCAGGTGATAAATCGCGATATAAAAGAAAAATAAACATTTAAATTGGTGACAAATAAATGATGCCATCGGAGATGTTAAAAGGTAAGAAAAATTTAACGGTAACTCTGTTAACAGCTCGAGATTTCCATAACCCATTAAAGATTTGACACTGGCGATATTAAAGAATGGATCGTAACGTTTCGATTCTCTTCAAGATCCTGGCGATCTTTATTGTGATCTTGGGTAACGTCACATATTACGGACATGAAGTGCAAAAAAGATACATTTTATTGTTCCCGAGGACCACCGTATTGCAGGTAAGCGTGATGAATTAGTTATATGGAGGTGAATTTCTCAAGTTTTCGCCTTGTTCTTGAAGCTCACTTATGGACTGGCAATCCCGATAGTGTTAAGGAATAAAAGGCAATTCGTCATGGATAATGCGTGGCAGCAAAATTTCGATCTACCGTTTAATTTGTCGAATTTCCAACCAGCTACCTATTATGCCCGAACAGCAATGGAAACAATTGATATAACGAGGGAAAGACTCTACGTCTATATCATGAATACCTTAGATAAGTAAGTTATAAGTTAGCTTTACACAGTAAAAAAGTCAAGTAAGTTATAAGTTAGTTTTACACGGTAAAAAAGTTAAGTAAGTTATAAGTTAGCTTTACACAGTAAAAAAGATATCTATCCAACACCAAAATTACATTACCATCTGTAGTACGAAAGTCCACAGAACAGTGAGTATAGGGGATTAGGTCTTATATGATATGTTGTTCTTTTCTATCGCAGCTGGTGTAAGGAGATAACATTTTTTTTAGATGAGGAAAGTTCATGAAGAATTCCTATTAACAAATGGGAAATATAACGGCCACACTTATCCGTACTTTCATCTATCATGATATAAATAAAATTATTCCCTACCAATTGTTGAAGTTCTGCCATTGTTTGCTGGTAACAGGATGTGACATAATTTTTTTGTAAGGTACTTTCGTCAAGTATATTATGTTTGCAATATTTTTACAGAAATGATTTCAAATTAACATTGTTTAATCTTGCTAATGGTTTGTTAGACGAAATTAATACGGTACACAGATCCGTATTATATTCTTCTTATTCTGAGTTTCGTGAAGTTGATGCTACACATTGATATATAGATTGCTGCACACATGCGGATCGCTTTAGTTTTTCATATTTTCCAATACACTAGGGTGACAGAATAAAATAGACACCTACTAATTAAAAAAAAAAGATACTATTCTCGTTATATATACAAAATATTTTAAAATTTTTAAATTAGACTAATATTTTGTTGATCCACCTTTACTTGCGTGAAGTGCTGCGAGTCGTCGTGGCATAGAATCTATTAAATGATTAATGGTATCTTCTGGAATATTTAACCACTCTTTTGTAACAGCTGTCACGAGTTCTTCCTTATTGCTGGGTTTTCGGGGTCGTTTCACCATATTTATCTGGATTATGTGCCAAACATTCTCTATCGGATTCATGTCTGGTGATTGGCCTGGCCATGGTAAAATCCGAACCTCCTGTTCCTCTTTCCATGCGGTTGTTGTTCTTGCTTTGAGGCAGGGTGCTTCATCCTCCATAAGAGTGGTGTCTTCTTTAGATAAAGTGGCGTTGTCAAATATCGGTAGTAATCCTTCTGTTAATATTTGGATATATTTTGCCGCATTTATATTTCCGTCGCAGATTACTAATTGCGATCTTCCACCATACCATATCGCGCCCCATACCGTGATGTTCACACCGCCGTATTTCACCGTCTGATGCAAAAATTTGTCATCCAGTTGCTGTGACGAACGTCTCCATACCCACCTACGACCACTATCACTGAATAGCACTGGCAGTATCTGTTTTCGTCTGAAAAAATGACAGACCGCCAAAACTCTTCGGGCTTCGTTCGCATTTCGATTGCCCAAGCCATTCGGCGCCGTTTTTGAAACGCCGTAAGGAGAGGTTTTTTCTTTGCCACCCTTTTATACATCCCCACACTGTGGAGGTATCGCAGAACGGTGCGCTGACTTTTCTGTGAAGTTGCCGCAAGCTCAGCTGCACTTTGTCGAGGTTCTCTTAACACTTCGCGCACAAGCACCCTTTTACTTCTTTCAGAAGGTCCGGCACGACCTGGTCTCGGCTCCACTGTTGTTTATGTATGTATATAGGATTTTAAGTACGCTTAAACAGCAAACAATTTTTATCTAAAAACTTTTTTTTTCTATATTATTATAAATATGCCTATCACATAACTGTCGCATTTAAGTGCAACGTATACGATATCGAATAATTATTAGACACCATTCGAAAATTATAACGAAAAAGCCGACTAAATTAATCGATTTTTGAAGGGTGGTTTCACCCTTTCAAAAAATTTTTGCCTTGCATATGTGAACGTAACACATGGGCTGAAAAGTCCCGGGCCTAACAAAGAAAACACGGTTTCTTTGGTTCAAAATTAGCTTTATTCATCAACGTAATCTCCATCAAGAGCAACGCAATCATTCCAGCGCCGCTCTAACATTTCAATACCACTTTTGTAGAACGATTTATCTTTTGCCTCAAAATAGGCCTCAGTTTCAGCGATAACCTCTTCATTCGTGCGAAATTTCTTACCGGCGAGCATTTTTTTGAGGTCTGCGAACAGCCAGTAGTCGCTGGGAGCCAAATCTGGCGAATACGGGGGATGTGAGAGCAATTCGAAGTTCAATTCATGTAGTTTTGCCATTGTTTTGATTGACTTGTGACACGGTGCGTTGTATTGATGAAACAAATTTTTTTTCTTTGCCATATGCGGTCGTTTCTTTGCAATTTCGGCCTTCAAACGCTCCAATAATGCTATATAATATTCACTGTTGATGGTATTTCCTTTCTCAAGATAGTCGATGAATATTACACCTCGCACATCCCAAAATACCGAGGCCATAACCTTTCCAGCCGATTGTTGCGCTTTCGGGCGCTTTGGACGAGGTTCACCAGTTGCTGTCCACTCAGATGACGATCGTTTTGATTCCGGAGTGAAGTGATGGATCCATGTTTCACCCATTATCACGTATCGACGCAAAAATTCCGGTTTGTTACGTTTAAACATGGCCAAACACTGCTCAGAATCATCAACACGTTCTTGTTTTTGGTCAACAGTGAGCAAACGCGGCACCCACTTTGAACAGAGCTTTCTCATAGTCAAATGCTCATGCAATATAAAGCCAATACGTTCTTTTGATATCTTTACGATGTCAGCTAACTCACGCAACTTCACTTTTCGATGATTCAAAACGATTTTGTAGATTTTTTTAATGTTTTCTGGTGTTACCGCCTCATTTGGATGTCCGCTGCGTTCTGCATCATCGGTGTCTCTACGACCACGTTTGAAGTCAGCAAACCAACGTTTTATTGTTGTTTCTGATGGAGCGGAGTCCCCATAACGCTTTTCAAGCCAGTGCTTCGCTTGAACGGTATTTTTTCCCATCAAGAAGCAGTATAAAATTAAAACATGAAATTGTTTTTGATCCATTGTTTTGAAAATAACAAAAGTAGCGTGACTCTTAGCACAATAACTCACAAACTAATGAATAGAATACCATGAAATTTTAACAGTTGTCTTTTGAAGGTAAGTACTAGCTGAGAGAAAGGTGACTGCAATAAAACTAGCGTCATCTATGTGTAAGTCCCGGGACTTTTCAGCCCATATGTTATGTATTTCACATCCCTACCAGGTTTTATCCAATTTTGAACTTTCCTTGTGAGTGCATGGTCAAAGATTCCGGTCGTTGGAAGGAAAGGTCGATGCCTTCAAGAACGCAATTTTCACTGTACCAAGAAACCAGTAAAATATTCCCATGCAAAATTATATTAATTTTCGTACAGAATATTTCTAAAAACAATGAAGTCTTCATAAGCTATCAACTGTCAGACACACGCTAAACATGAAATTACTATTTCATCTTAAAAATGCATCTCAAGCATGTTCTAGATGTATTTTGCTTATCTATGGGAAGCATAAGTTAAAAGGAATTCACATATTTATCCCTTCCAGTTTAGAACTGAACGGGGAGCAATGTCTTCTTCGTGCGATTTGTGACGTCGCTCACACTCCGTTTCATGTCGACAAGAAGAATAGCATCCTAGAGAAGATAGCACAATTCATATTCACGTAAGACATATTTCGAACAGAACCTTTTCATTTGCTTAATTTATGACTACTCGACGTTAGACTGCATATGATTTTGCTTTTTTTTCTAACACTCTAGGCCATCTAGGCATTACAATTTCGACAGTGAACTGCAGGAAGAAAGAGGAATGAGCAACATGACGTTCGGACAGAGTTTGTTGCATGCCCAAGACGTGGGACGCCATGGAGACAGTTGCCGAGATGCTTATCCGAAATGTTTGCTACCTATCATCGACTTGATATCCCAAAAGTATCATCTGACTTAATCGAATCGAGATACCATGTTTATTTATAATTATGTTTTGTTTTTTTGAATAAATAAAATTACTTTGGGTTATCACCAACAAATACCAATTCCTTGAGAAATCTGCTTTAAGATTTAATTAAAAGGAAAAGCATACATTTTTTTTAAGGAGAAAAGAAAAGCAACGATTGCAAGGACTGTATGGTTGTACAGTCCCTGCCCATTTTATTAGGGCCACCTTATACGTTTAAGCTTTTGTGTGTTTCCAACGCGATAATTTACAAACACAAGAATAAAATTCATGAATAGGGTTTACAATGCCTATCTAAATACGTTCCATAAATATCTTTCTAAGAAATTGAGAAAGTGCCACTTCATGACTTCTTGCCTATTATTATTCCCCGCATGAATCATTCCGTACTGTATAGATGGTGCGTAGAAACAAGATTGAAGGACACAGTAACCCGTAGAATATTATTTGGATCTACTTACTATTCTAGAAAGAATATTTATCTGTTTATGTTTACGTTTTCTTCCATATTTACGTGTTAGTGTTGCACTTTAAGTTATTGCATGTATACGGCTTATATTTTTTTCGCTACGGGTAAAAAAAGGATTTACCAAAATGAGAAAAAACTGCGTAGTATAGATAGAAGGGTTGGTGGGAAAAATACCGTTGTTAATCCATTTATTGCTGTATTTGCGAAACTAATTGTATTTTACACTTCGTATAGTTCGGTTAAGTGACCGGTGAAGATCAGTACTTTTATTTTAAATTATATGTGCGTTTGTTATTGGCAAATAAAAATATTTATTCGTGATTAGAGTATGTGTATGTAACTGAAAATGCCGAAATCTAAAGAACTTTCTGAATTTCAACCCGCGCAAATTATTACACTACATGCCGAGGGAATATCCCAAGTGATGATTAATAAAAATATAAAATGTTCACGGTGCCCCGTACAAACAACTCTGAAGCATTACCAAGAAACAGGGGATACTAAATCAAGACCGGGAGGAGATCCAAAACGTAAAACGACAGAAAGAGAGGACCGGTGTTGTTAGAGCAGCGCTGGAATGATTGCATTGCTCTTGATGGAGATTACATCGATGAATAAAGCTAATTTTGAACCAAAAAAACCGCGTTTTCTTTGTTAGGCCCGGTACTTTTCAGCCCATGTGTTATATATAAATTTTTGGCGCGTGACTAAGTGATTATATTTCTTTATCTAAGAAAAATAGCTTTTTTCTGAAGTTGATGAATTAGTGTAGTTCATAAAATTATGGTTAATTGTTTCGAGTCAAATCAATCAATGGTTCTTCTCTGTACTGTTATGATGCCGGCTTCTTCGCCGTAAAACTTTCTGTATGCCTACACTAAACGAAATGTCTATAGTTCCCCTATAAACATTTAGTAACGATATGAGTTGGAAATTACCTAGAATTACATTTCCGAACGTAAGAAGTAGGAAAGACATTTTTTCAACATCACAACTGTTAGATGTGTAGAGGAAGCGCCTGCCGTATAAACGTATAAATACCAGCAAAATTTCTATAATTCCACAGAGTTAGATAGACATCCTACGAAGTCAGGCATTACCTATCAGTAAAGAAAGCCTCTAAAAATTGATTTATTATAAATATACATATACACCCAGGGACATGAATATGAGCACCCCTTAGATGTTTTAATATAGCGGTATTAGTAGACAAATAGTCTTTACCTGCCGCTTCTTAGAAATATCCGTAATATAAATAGAAGGGTTGATGGGAAAAATACCGCTGTTAATCCATTTATTGCTGTATTTGCGAAACTAATTGTATTTTACACTTAGTATAGTTCGGTAAAGTGACCGGTGAACATCAGTACTTTTATTTTAAATTATATGCGCGTTTGTTATTGATAAATAAAAATATTTATTCGTGATAAGAGTATGTGTATGTAACTGAAAATGCCGAAATCTAAAGAACTTTCTGAATTTCAACCTGCGCAAATTATTACACTACATGCCGAGGGAATATCCCAAGTGATGATTAGTAAAAATATAAAATGTTCACGGTGCCCCGTACAAACAACTCTAAAGCATTACCAAGAAACACGTGTTACGTTCTCCTGGTTTGAAGAACAGCGCCGCTGTAGCCTGCCCGTAAATTCCTGAATTACTTGACCAATACTTACTTGTAGAGTATGTTCGCTTATTTACTAGATAAAAGGTTGTACAGTGAAACTCAATGCGCGTGCGCAAAAAAATATATTTAAAAAATAAAATGTGTACACGGTTTCCACTCTTGCCTATGTACAGTTACGATGTACGTAAGATATATATATATATATATATATATATATATATATATATATTTGCAATAATTGCAGTTATTCGAGCTCTCTTATACATGTAATGTACACTAGCATGTGTATATGTATGTTTCTTATATGCTTCCGCAGAAGCTTTGTTAGAGGCATGTACTAATGCCTCTATCTGTTTGCATGCACCACTACCTTTTTATAGGGGAGCCAACCCTATTTATTTCGTAAATTTATAAGCGCACCTCGGTGCTATGCTTATTTATATGTCCCTTTCCGGGAGCCTAATATATTTTCCTCGTTTTAAATTTGCCTAAGGGACTTGGCCCTGTATCATTGGCATGTATTTGTACTTGAATCAAATACGTTCGTTATTTTCACATTTATAGAGGAACCCACCCTATCTCTTAGAGCTTGAACGCCTGGTCGAGGGCGACAGTAGCGATAATAGCTGATCTCAAAACAAAAGTAATGTCACAGCTACCCAGGCGTTCTCGTTTGAAATAATACGCTATGTGCAATCTTTAGCTCTCTGCCACTGCGCGCCAAAGAAGGGAAAAACCCAGTAGCCAGCAAATGTGCGAAATGCGCACCGACAAGTAAAACGGAGCGATGATGCCGACATTACATAAGAAAAATGGTCCGTGAAACTCGTCCGCTACGACGAGCAACTAAATGAAAAAATTTCTAAGTCCCGATACGACAAAGGACCGAACAAACGTACAAAAGACAACGGGCGCTGCGGCCGCAACGACAGTCAACAAGAAGTGGAGTGATCGTACTTGTAGAAGATGTCTATACATGCGCGCCGACAATCTCACCAAAATGATTTCCGACACAAACTTAACCGAAGACTAAAAATATGTATAGACGACAACGGACACAGTAGCCTCGACGGACGATGATAGAAAATCGAGAATTTGTACTTATTAAAGAAATCTATACATGCGATTCGAGAACCTTACCAAATGACTCCCGCCAGAAATAAATGTATAGACAACGTCCTCGACGATTCCCGCCAAAATTAGAAAATATTAGAAACCCCCACTGTACACGTTACGACGAGGTACGAAAGGTGACCGAGAGTGCACGATCGCTAATACCTCGACCGTCGCACGGGAGACGACTGCCTGTGCTTGTGTATATTAAATTTTAAGAAAACTTCCATTATTTATTTGACGATATTGCACTGAATGATTTTTAAATTAGGCAGTTTTAGCTAGAGTATTGTGAATGGCCTACTTGCATACATATACAATGCTTAATGTACATACATATTAAAATAAAATTGGATATATTCTAAGAGAGCAAAATAAATAAATGATAAAAATGAAAATAAAGTAATATTCTAAATGAAAATAAGGTAATAATGCTAACCCATACGGTTGAAAAGAAGCTAAAATCATATAAAATACATTTCCTTAGAAACTTAAAATTCACTTATAAAAATACAAAACAATGTTAAGTCCTTAACAACAGGGGATACTAAATCAAGACCGGGAAGAGATCCAAAACGTAAAACGACAGAAAGAGAGGACCTGTGGTTACAACGACACTTTCTACAAAATCGACGTCAAACGGCAACATATTTGGCTGGCGCGTTAAATATTGAGAACTATCAGAATTTCCTGGATCTCTTTACGTTAGGTGAAATAAGTATAGTATTTTGCACATTGTGTAATCATCTGTTCATCAAAAACTTAACCTGAATGAACCCCAGACTACGAAAACACAAATGAACTCTAATTATATAGTTTATGTATTATTGTACTGTCTTGATTACGGAAGACCTTCATATATAAATAGTAAATTAACTGGTTCGGTGCGTAACATGTTTGACCATAAGTCTGAGAGTGCCGGATACAAACCCCGCGGCTGTTGTTTTCCAGAATTCAGGTTTTCTGTAATTTTCCTTACTGCATGGTGAATGCTGAGAACGGAAGACGCACCACTGCCGCAATCAACAATTCATGGCTGGGCGATGCTCTCTGTAATTGGCGAAAGTTGTTAGGTGGTGTAAAGGTAGGATTTATTATTATAAATACGACTATAAAACGGCTTTTAAATACAAGGATTTCAACTAGTTAAATGTATATGGGTATTAATTTTTTTCACATACAAAAAGAAGTGCAAATATATACGAAAGAGGAAGCAAAAGTTCTAAAATAAAAACAACAACAATATTCTTAAATATGAAGTATAAACCAAAAAGCATTCTAAAAAGTATATACATTACCGTTCACGGTCGCATTATCCGAAATAAATTAAACTAGACCAATAATACTTGCGAAAAATGTATTGAAGAAACAAACTTCACTCATTAACACATGGGCTGAAAAGTGCCGGGTCTAACAAAGAAAACACCGTTTTTTTGGTTCAAAATTAGCTTTATTCATCAACGTAATCTCCATCAAGAGCAACGCCATCATTCCAGCGCCGCTCTAACATTTCAATACCACTTTTGTAGAACGATTTATCTTTTGCCTCAAAATAGGCCTCAGTTTCAGCGATAACCTCTTCATTCGTGCGAAATTTCTTACCGGCGAGCATTTTTTTGAGATCTGCGAACAGCCGGTAGTCGCTGGGAGCCAAATCTGGCGAATACGGTGGATGTGGGAGCAATTCGAAGTTCAATTCATGTAGTTTTGTCTTGATGAAACAAAATTTTTTTCTTTGCCATATGCGATCGTTTCTTTGCAATTTCGGCCTTCAAACGCTCCAATAACGCTATATAATATTCACTGTTGATGGTATTTCCTTTCTCGAGATAGTCGATTACACCACGCACATCCCAAAATACCGAGGCCATAACCTTTCCAGACGATTTTTATGCTTTCGGGCGCTTTGGACGAGGTACACCAGTTGCTGTCCACTCACGTTGTAAAATTTATTACTTGAATCATTTAAATTTGCAGATTGTGGCTTTAGATACTCCATATTTCTTTTACCAATTGAGTCACCCACGCGCCTTTTTTAATCTCGTCGTCACTTAATTTTAAAAGTGTTATATAAGAAAATAGTAGTCCGACACCGCAAGGTATAAAGGACATAGAATTAGTAACCGCAACAAAAACTTATAGATATCGAAACAGAAACTTCCTGAAGCCATCGCCTCGAACGAAATACCCGTATCATGACAGAGAATTGCAGGGACATCCCCGTCGCTACATGTTTGACACCTATGGAAAGTGCGATAAATTCTACGCTTTATCTATTAGTATTCAAAGAAAAAATATTGAGAAAAATTCCATGGACGTATCATAAAATTTATTAGTATTCAAGCACGTCCCCAAACAATCTCCTCATTACTTTTTGCAACCTTATTTATTAAATGAGTAAGTATTTACTGCCTAATTTTACGTAAGGTTTTGCTATTGAATTATGCAGCTTTAATTATAGAATACATGTATATTCACATTTCTCTATGTTTACCTTTTACGAAGATACAGTGTTCTATCTGGACACTCAATGTCAAACATCCGTTTATAAATATTTGAGCAACACGTTCATTACGCAACCAAAAAGGGAAATTAATAAGCACCTGTATTATTTATCTTTTGTTGCGTACTATTACTATTTGCGTCACGCACCAAACAATCATTTTTTTTAATATATGTACATATACGTTGAATATCAAAAAAAAAACGATATCATACAGAACGACCCGATCTAAAAGAAAACATATTGTCCTGCGATTTGTAACAAATAAACTGTATCGATTGTTTTTTGTCGATTTATTCGTTTATTTGATTTAAAATTTAAATGAAAATGGCGTTTGGAATAGAAAAAGTTATCTTATACATAGACGTATTTCGAATCGAACTTCGACATCAGCATGCGTAATTAATACAGTCATTTCATTAGCTACGTAAACTTCACGTATGTGATCGTATTCCCATACAAATTGCCATAACATTTACATTTATGTATACACACCACCCCAAAAGCAAATAACACTGGTCATTACGCATTTTGATGCCTCAATTTTAAACGTTATTACATACACCAGACCAACTGGAATTGCGTGTATACATTTAAGTCTAGAAGGGGAAAGAGCCATGCTATCGAAATGTCATTTCCTTAAACGGACTTAGAAGACACCTGTCTATTCTATCCACTTTCCCAATAAGCAACAGCGTTTTCCTCTCATTGCATACACTAGGGTGACAGAATAAAATAGACACCTACTAATTAAAAAAAAGATTCTATTCTCGTTATATGTACAAAATATTTTAAAATTTTTAAATTAGACTAATATTTTGTCGATCCACCTTTACTTGCGTGAAGTGCTGCGAGTCGTCGTGGCATAGAATCTATTAAATGATTAATGGTGTCTTCTGGAATATTTAACCACTCTTCTGTAACAGCTGTCACGAGTTCTTCCTTATTGCTGGGTTTTCGGGGTCGTTTCGCCATATTTGTCTGGATTATGTGTCAAACATTCTCTATCGGATTCATGTCTGGTGATTGGCCTGGCCATGGTAAAATCCGAATCCCCTGCTCCTCTTTCCATGTGGTTATTGTTCTTGCTTTGTGGCAAGGTGCTCCATTCTCCATAAAAGTGGCGTCTTATTTAGATAAAATGGCGTTGTCGAATATCGATAGTAGTCCTTCTGTTAATATTTGGATATATTTTGCCGCATTTATATTTCCGTCGCAGATTACTAACACATGGGCTGAAAAGTCCCGGGCCTAACACATAGATGACGGTAGTTTTATTGCAGTCGGCTTTCTCTCGGTTAGTACTAACCTTCAAAAGACAGCTGTTAAAATTTCATGATATTCTATTCATTAGTTTGTGAGTTATTGTGCTAATAGTCACGCTACTTTTGTTATTTTCAAAACAATGGATCAAAAACAATTTCGTGTTTTAATTTTACACTGCTTCTTGATGGGAAAAAATACCGTTCAAGCGAAGCAATGGCTTGAAAAGTGTTATGGGGACTCCGCTCCATCAGAAACAACAATAAAACGTTGGTTTGCTGACTTCAAACGTGGTCGTAGACACCGATGATGCAGAACGCAGTCGACGTCCAAATGAGGCGGTAACACCAGAAAACATCAAAAAATTACACAAAATCGTTTTGAATGATCGAAAAGTGAAGTTGCGTGAGTTAGCTGACATCGTAAAGATATCAAAAGAACGTATTGGCTTTATATTGCATGAGCATTTGACTATGAGAAAGCTCTGTTCAAAGTGGGTGCCGTGTTTGCTCACTGTTGACCAAAAACAAGAACGTGTGGATGATTCTGAGCAGTGTTTGGCCACGTTTAAACGTAACAAACCGGAATTTTTGCGGCGATATGTGACAATGGATGAAACATGGATCCATCATTTCACTCCGGAATCAAAACGATCGTCATCTGAGTGGACAGCAACTGGCGAACCTCGTCCAAAGCGCCCGAAAGCACAACAATAGGCTGGAAAGGTTATGGCCTCGGTATTTTGGGATGTGCGTGGTGTAATATTCATCGACTATCTTGCGAAAGGAAATACCATCAACAGTGAATATTATATAGCGTTATTGGAGCGTTTGAAGGCCGAAATTGCAAAGAAACGACCGCTTATGGCAAAGAAAAACATTTTGTTTCATCAAGACAACGCACCGTGTCACAAGTCAATCAAAACAATGGCAAAACTACATGAATTGAACTTCGAATTGCTCCCACATCCACCGTATTCGCCAGATTTGGCTCCCAGCGACTACTGGCTCTTCGCAGACCTCAAAAAAATGCTCGCCGGTAAGAAATTTCGCACGAATGAAGAGATTATCGCTGAAACTGAGGCCTATTTTGAGGCAAAAGATAAATCGTTCTACAAAAGTGGTATTGAAATGTTAGAGCGGCGCTGGAATGATTGCGTTGCTGTTGATCCAGATTACGTTGATGAATAAAGCTAATTTTGAACCAAAAAAAAACGTGTTTTCTTTGTTAGGCCCGGGACGTTTCAGCCCATGTGTTAATTGCGATCTTCGACCATACCATATCGCGCCCACACCATGATGTTCACACCGCCGTATTTCTTGAGAGGTTTTTAATGTAAACCATGCCTATAACCCAATCTCAAGTTAGAGTTTGCCCCATATCAATTTAAATTCCTTCTAGAGATTTTATTCAAACACCATAGCCATCACCAGAACGTACCAAGAAATCCTATGCATACGAGGAGCACGAAGGACAAACAAAAACAACAGTATTTTTATAACAACACTATATTCGAACTCTTTTTGATATCACATCGATTATCGACAATAAACACGAAGAGTAGATATTCTGGCAGTTACCTTGCCGTCTACCCATTTCTTCTGCGTAGAGAAGATTCTGATCAAATTCACCGGCGCTTTCGTTGACGTAATTTCCTATTAACCTATTCTGCGTTTGATAGCTGAGAGATGGCCTGGAAAATCGAGGAAAGACGTTTGTCGGATTCATTTAATCTACTAGAAAATGTTTACGTACGTGAAGACGAAATGGGCGATTTTCTCCAGAAGACTGTGATCTTTCTCCACGTGGAAAGGCGTTTGGGCGGTCTCGCAAATCGCCCGCAAAAGACAATCTTCACCGGAAAGGCCAGCGCTGGAAAAATTAAGACCCATAGAAATGTTATTAGTTAATTCCAGCTTTTAACGGAATTTGGGCAGTTGGTTTGATAATGTTTTTGATTGTCAATTTAGATGAATGAATTTGATCATTTAAATTACAACTAATTAGAATAAGAAAATAGTAACTCAGAAGAAATGGGACCAATTTAATTTAATTTAATGTAGTGTGCGTTTGAAGCAAAAATATTACATTTTAAATAATTTCTGTGTTCTATTATGAAGTTAGAATGTAATCTCTAAGCTACATTAACTTTGGTCCCATTTCTATTATATAAAAAATTATCCCAGTACACGCAGTCACGTCATTTCGACCTTTTTCCGTCGCCGACACAAAATTCCCTATACTAGACTTGACGCAGTTGTTAATACACTTACATGTTGTTATTAGTATGACATCATATTAGGCTTGATTTTTCTGTTACCAAGCATTTTTTTGTATTTGGGCATCAGTCGTCAATTTGCTAAAGTGCGCCATCTGTATTAGCTTTCCTTACTTTAACAGCTTATATGATGGAAAGGTCTTGAAATACACTACCCTTAGTAAGTCTGATCGCACCTAATACGAGGGCGACCTAAAATGTTTCCGGAATCGACAAGAGAAACACGGTGTTGGTTTTTTATTTTTATTTTTCGATGTAGTCTTCTCAAAGATCGATATACTTTTTTGCTTCAGTCTCTTCAAGCCGTCGGAAAAGTAGGATATTTCGAGGTCTGCAAAATAGCCATCTGTACCGGCGATGACCTCCTCATTTGAGGCAAATCTCTTTCCCCTTAGTGATTTTTCCTGCTTTGGGAATAGGAAAAGGTCGCTGGGGGGTAGGTCCGGTGAATATGGAGGATGAGACATTAATTCGTAGCGCAACTCATTCAATTCGATGACCCAGTGGAAACGAGGCCGTTTCTTCTTCAATATTGCATCGATGCGTGATCGTCCTTCGCTTCTGTAGATAGTTGATGAGAAATGTTTGGGAATCCCAAATAATGCCATGACCTTTTCGGCATTTTCTTCGAAGCCGATTCGCCCGGAAAAGTCCACTACTTCGGCTGTTCCTTGGTCTCCGGTACGTAGGCGTGAATTCAAGTCTTATCCACGGTTACGAAATACATGAAGAAATCGCTTGGATTGCGTTGGATCCTGGCCAGACACTCCTTCGAAACGGTCACCCGACTTCGTTTTTGCTATGGCGTGAGCAAACGCGGTACCCATCGCGCCGAAAGCTTTTTCATACCCAAAATGTCGTGTAGGATATGGTCAACGCGTTCTTCTGAGATACATGTCGTCTCTGGTATCTTTTTCAGCTTCAATCGGCTAGCATGACATCATGAAGCGACCATTTCATGGTTGGTAACGGTTTTTTCAGCGTTCACTCGCTCACCCAGAAGCTGATGGTCGAAAATGATGGAGTACATCCGCCATGAACCTCTAGCAACATATTTCCAATTTTCATGGACGTTTTCCCAGCGATCCAGAAGTGTTTTATCACTGCACGAAATTCGATTTTATCCATTTTTGCGAAACCGCCTGATTTGTTACACAAAATAGATTATTAAATAAAAACTATTGACAGTAGACGTCTGAAATTTAAATAGTTGCATAAAAAAAGGTTGCCTTTGCCGAATAATAACCTTCGCGTGTCATATCTTGCCGCTTCCGAAAACATTTCACGTCATCCTCGTATAGTGTAATCAAACTTGTGAACGTTAGTGCACATTCTTCGATCTTCTTCCTTGTGATAGAAATATAAATTCTACTTGAGCAATAACCTTTGGCATTGGACGATCAAATTTGATTTGGTGTCGATTCAGTTAACACTAATTACTAACTTAGTTTATGTAACATGTTCCTTTATAAAATCGTGTACCTTTCCAGAAAACTGATGATGTATTTGTAAAAAACATCCCTGGTCATATCGGTGTCGTCAAATCTCGCTTGTAAAGTTGTAATTTTATAATTCGACGTGTTGGTTGGGAAGAAGAAAGTGGTTTGCATGCCTAGACCCCACACCACAATTCGATTGTTGTATGTTATTAAAGTATCGAAGCCGTAGCTTAACTAGAAAATTAAAAATAATTCAAACAAGTTTATAATTTATTAGCAAATATTATTTTGTGTATAAAATTTGGGACGAATTTCAACTCATCATTCAATCATTACTCTACAGTACAGACTGGATTTGCGACATTCTACATTTGATAATTTTTTTCGAGATGAATAATTTAAAGACTTTCAACGTGTGAACGATTGTATATTTGGCGATATTTTGGGCAATATTGAGGATGAAGTTTTGCTTCTTTCAATTCCTTTGAATTGAATAGAAAAACGTTAAACATTACAAACTTCTTACACGGCAGAAAACCGAAGAACACCTGTGAATAGAACTCACCTGTAATATAGAATTTCGAGGATATATCAGAAAACTATAGCTAGGATTTATCAATCTGAAAGCACTTAAAATGAACAGAACGATTAGAACGCCGAAAGCCATTTCTTCTTATCAAATAGTCTCACGTGCTTTTATAGAAACGATATGTGTAATATTTCTTTTACGTCCCCAACTAAAGTTTATACAAAGTCTAATGACCAGACGCCAGTATTCGTGAAACTAGCAACGTTTTTTTACGCAATGTTAACTAACTGTACTTTGTAAGGCATTTGAGCATGTAAACCATAGCGTTCCTAATTCAATTAATATCGATCTCCTTACAGCATCCAACAATACACCACCGAACAGATTACGTTAGTATAATAACTGCAAATGTTTAGTTAACATTGTTTGGCCTAAAACATGATAATTTATCGGAAAAAAAACAGACAATAGATTGGGAAGCAATAAAAGAGTTTTTATTTGTATAACATTGAGAAGCCAGAAATGGAAATTCTTTGTAAGGGAATAAGGAAAGGCAAATATTTAAAGAAGACTTCTTTAATTTAAAAATACGTTTGATGATTATTTTAGACGAAGTTGTATATATATATATATGTAAATTTTTGGCGCGTGACTAAGTGATTATATTTCTTTATCTAAGAAAAATAGCTTTTTTCTGAAGTTGATGAATTTATGCAGTTCATAAAATTATGGTTAATTCTTTCGAGTTAAATCAATCAATGGCTCTTCTCTGTACTGTTATGATGCCGGCTTCTTCGCCGTAAAGCTTTCTGTATGCTTACACTAAGCGAAATGTCTATAGTTCCCCTATAAACATTTAGCAACGATATGAGTTGGAAATTACCTAGAATTACATTTCCGAACGTAAGAAGTAGGAGAGACATTTTTTCAACATCACAACTGTTAGATATGTAGAAGAAGCACCTGCCATATAAACGTATAAATACCAGCAAAATTTCTATAATTCCACAGAGTCGGATAGACATCCTACGAAGTCAGGCATTACCTTTCAGTAAAGAAAGCCTCTACAAATTTATTTATTATAAATATTATAATATAAATATAATATTATAAATATATATATACAAATATAAATATACATATACACCCAGGGACATGAATATCAGCACCCCTTAGATGTTTTAATATAGCGGTATTAGTAGACAAATAGTCTTCACCTGCCGCTTCTTAGAAATACCCGTAGTATAAATAGAAGGGTTGGTGGGAAAAATACCGCTGTTAATCCATTTATTGCTGTATTTGCGAAACTAATTGTATTTTACACTTAGTATAGTTCGGTAAAGTGACCGGTGAACATCAGTACTTTTATTTTAAATTATATGTGCGTTTGTTATCGGCAAATAAAAATATTTATTCGTGATTAGAGTAGGTGTATGTAACTGAAAATGCCGAAATCTAAAGAACTTTCTGAGTTTCAACGTGCGCAAATTATTACGCTACATGGCGAGGGATTATGCCAAGTAATAATTAGTAAAAAAGTAAAATGTTTACGATGTACCGTACAAACAACTCTAAAGCGTTACCAAGAAACAGGAGATACTAAATCAAGACCGGGAAGAGGTCCAAACCGTAAAACGACAGAAAGGGAGGACCGGTGGTTACAACGACACTCTTTACAAAATCTACGTCAAACGGCAACAATTTGGTTGGCGCGTTAAATCGACAACTCAACGTTAATTTATCGTCTAAAACAGTAAGTAGACGTCTTAGAGAAGTCGGTCATCGAAAAAAGCTAGAGAGAAACCGTGGCTGTTGCACATTAATAAAAATAAACGATTAGCATAGGCTCATAAACACAAATCGTGGACAGAGAAGGATTAGGCGAATGTGATTTGGACAGATGAGTATAATAGAGAGGTAAATATAATTAATCGTTTTATATTCAGTATAAGGTAACTATTTTATAGAAATTTAAACCGATTGTGTTAAAAAAAAATCAAGAGTTGAAAGAATTGACTTGATAGGTTTATTATAGATTTTTAGTACACATGGTGCCGTGCTAGTCCGTCGGAGACCGATTGTGTGGTGCCTACCATCATCAAACATGATGACGGTAGTGTCATGATATGGGGGTGTATGACGTCGACAGGGGTTGGAGAGATGTTCGTGTGCACTGGTAGAATAAACTTGAGGACCCACGCCAGCATGTTAGATGAAGTTTCACGGCCCTCAATTGAAAAATTATTCAGAATGAATACTGACGAGGTTTTGTTTCAACAAGATAATGCACCAGCGTGGTTCCGAGAAGCGAACATTGACATCTTGGAATGGCCGCCCCAAAGCCTGTATATTTTAGCAAGTATCGCTAATAAATTGGACAGGGACTGTATATTTACTGCTAAACACATTTTCTACTACTGAAGTGAAATGTTTCCAAAAAAAAATACATATACACTACCGCTCAAAAGTGTTTAGGCACCCCTGTTTTCATGGATTATTCATATAGTATTATGTTTACCAAAAAACATTAAAATAAAATTAAATACATATTTAAAATGTAGTTCAGTAAGATAAAGACCCATTATATCGCATAAGGTTTACTATCATTTACCTGCACTTGGTCGGATTACCATAAACTGTTTATTGCGGTGCAATTACAATAACATTCCCTCTGAATTTACTGGGTAAATTTAGTCATCTGTTAGATTGTAGGTAATGTTTAAATTACCTTCCTAGAAGATTATAGTGAAATCTGTAACCTATGGTCAGTTGCAGTGTGGTATTTACTCTATTCACGTCGTGAGCGAAATATCGTGTGACAATTTTTTAAAATGCCTCCGCGAAGAGAAATTAGTACGGAAACACGTGCGCTGATAATAGCTTATCATAAAGGTGGCATAAGTAATCGACAAATTGCCAAAAAAATGAAAATATGCCACGCTACGGTTGACTATAACGTAAAAAAATATTGGTAAACTGGCAGTTTTCTTAATAAAAGATGAAGTGGAAGGCCAAAAGCGACAACATCTGCAGATGATCGCAGAATAGACGCAAAACAGCCCCGGAAATTACCGCAGAATTAAATGTTGGGCGCCAAAAACTAGTCAGTGTTTCTACAGTCAAACGTCGCCTACAGAAAGCCGGGCTCCATGGACGTATTGCGATGAAAACGCCATTACTACGCAAACAAAACAAGCAAAAGCGACTTAAATGGTCTCTTGAACACCAACACTGGGCCATAGAAGAGTGGAACAACGTCCTCTGGACGGATGAGTCCAAATTTGAGCTGTTCGGAACCCGAAGACGCATATTCGTAAGATCTGCGGGTGAACGTGCCAGAGAAGAGTGTATTGCTGCTACCATGAAGCATGGTGGAGGTTCTATCATCATTTGGGGCTATTTTGCTGGCACTAGTGTAGGGGACATTGTGAAAATTGACGATATATTAAAAATAGAAGGGTATCGCGAAATTTTGGAGAACCACGAAATACCTTCCGGAATTCGACTTTTGAGTCAAAATTTTATCTTCCAGCAAGATAATGACCCAAAGCATTCCTCTAAATTATGTAAAGAGTATTTACGCCATTTAGAAGAGGAAGGAACACACAACATTATGGAATGGCCTCCCCAGAGCCTCGATTTGAATCCAATCGAGTTACTATGGGAAGAACTAGATTGGTAAGTACGGAAATCGGCTCCGACATCAGCTACTGACGTGTGGAACAAATTGCAATCGAGTTGGACCTCAATAACACAAGAAACTCTGGCAAAACTTATTGCGAGAATGCGTCGAATGTGTGCTGCAATTATTAAATCAAGAGAGAGGTCACAGATGAAAGCAAAATTTAAATTAAACGTTTTCACATTTATTTAATATATTTTTATTCATGTACGTGTATCTGTACATAGAAAATAAATATTATTAACATTTTTGCTGAGTTTTTATACATTTTTGCTGTCAGTGAGAGTGCCTAAACACTTTTGAGCGGTAGTGTATACACTAGGATGACAGAATAAAATAAACACCTACTAATTAAAAAAAAGATACTATTCTCGTGATATATACAAAATATTTTAACATTTTTAAATTAGACTAATATTTTGTCGATCCACCTTTACTTGCGTGAAGCGCTGCGAGTCGTCGTGGCATAGAATCTATTAAATGATGAATGGTGCCTTCTGGAATATTTAACCACTCTTCTGTAACAGCTGCCACGAGTTCTTCCTTATTGCTGGGTTTTCGGGGTCGTTTCGCCATGTTTGCCTGGATTTGTCTCTATCGGGTTCATGTCTGGTGATTGGCCTGGCCATGGTAAAATCCGAATCCCCTGTTCCTCTTTCCATGCGGTTGTTGTTCTTGCTTTGCGGTAGGGTGCTCCATCCTCCATAAAAGTGGCGTCTTCTTTAGATAAAATGGCGTTGTCGAATATCGGTAGTAATCCTTCTGTTAATATTCGGATATATTTTGCCGCATTTATATTGCCATCGCAGATTACTAATTGCGATCTTCCACCATACCATATCGCGCCTCACACCATGTTCACACCGCCGTATTTCACCGTCTGATGCGAAAATTTGTCGTCCAGTTGCTGTGACGAACGTCTCCATACCCACGTACGACCACCATCACTGAATTGGCAGTATATGCTTTCGTCTGAAAAAAATGACGGACCGCCAAAACTCTTCGGGCTTCGTTCGCATTTCGATTGCCCAAGCCATTCGGCGCCGTTTTTGAAACGCCGCAAGGAGAGATTTTTTCTTTGCCACCCTTTTATACATCCCCACACTGTGAAGGTATCGCAGAACGGTGACTTTTCTGTGAAGTTGCCGCAAGCTCAGCTGTACTTTTTCGCGGTTCTCTCAACACTTCGCGCACAAGCACCCTTTTACTTCTTTCAGAAGGTGCGGCACGACCTGGTCTCGGTTCCACTGTTGTCTTTTTCATTGCGTTTAAATTGTGTAATCACACGGTTAACTGTGGACAACGGAATATTTAAAAATTTACTTATTTCACGTTGCGAAGCGCCGCGTTCACTCTGGCCAACGATGCGACACCCCGAGGTGAAGTCGCTAATATCACTCGAACCTTGTAAGCGAGGCATAGTTGTAACGATACTAAACTATGACGAATTCCTTCCGATACATCTACCCCTACCCTAATGACAAGAGAAAGTTCTTAATTCGTGCCTAGAATTTAGCTGTTTACATATTTACACCGCTTCACCTGGTGCCTATTTTATTCTGTCACTCTAGTGTATTATGGCCGCCACTGTAGCTATTACCAACTGTGAAAAAAAAAATACGTACCTATAACTTACCTCGTTCCCCCTCCGAATAAATACTTGAAAGGTAGAGATTAACCCTGCAGCATCATAGACTTTTATCCTGAGTGTAGTCGGCTTGTTTTCCTTTTTATGAAAATTTTTTTTTTATTTTTTTAAGTGCCCCCCATATTTTTTTTCTTTTCTTTTCTCTCTTACAGATATATTTTCATCAAATATACAATAATATATAATTTTTTACAGCGCATCATCTTACTAATTAATAACTATATATTTATATCAATATAATAAAATATACAATTTTATAAATTCTGTTGAGATGTTTGTTTTTGTTCTTTTTTTTTTTTTCTTAGTACATCCCATTTGTTTTTCTATTAATCGTTTCGAGATTTTTTTTTTCTGCATTCACTTGATCTCTTTTTTTTTTAATATATTTTTTCCTGTTTTGTTTTTGTGTTATTATCCCGGGGGCACTCTATTTTATATCATTATTTATTTCTCTATGTCATCAGTATTATTAATGTTTCTTTTTTTGTATAATTAATTACACGTCGTAATCAAAAAAAAGTATAGAATAGAAAAACACAAAAGAAAAAATTGAATACAAAAAAATTTTGTCTAAGAAACAACATTCTCAACATTGACTCCCTTTTATTTTTCAAATGTCATTTCTTAGCTCACAAGGATGGGGAGGAAAACACCTTAATCACAATTATCATTAACATTAGATATTCTGTCACTAAGCAAAAACAAATAGTCACACTATAAAAAAAACAGATCGAGTGAAATAGGAAATATTTCCCTTCCTATGTTTTAATCGATAATATTTGAGTTTCCAATGCTGTAATTAATTCCTTATCCTGATCCTACACACCTACAATACACCATCAATTTTCGCAGAAAACAAAATCCGAAAAAAAAAGAAACAAAGCAATCGCTGAAACTGCCCGAAAAACAAAACAAAAAAATCAACAGCAGAAAATTAATTAATAATCAGGCCAAACTAACGGGGGGAAACCGTTAAAAAATAATAGAATTAATATATGTAATCTTAGACGTAATTAAAAAAAAAAAACAACTTAAATTATCCCTCATATCAAACGCAGTGATTGCATTTAGAAAATTTCACAGTCAACGATATAAAAGAACTCCCATTTGTCTCTGTATCCGTAGCGGGGAAATGAAGAACGTCCTCGAACGATCTAGAAACCGAAAGCTATCGCCTCCACGATCGATTTTCGTTCTCTTCGTCTTCTTCTTCGTCGTCTTGTAGGAGGGCCTCTTCCGACATTTCTGGGCCGAGTTGAGTCGATAGCTATACGTTCGTGCAATAAAAAAAAACATGCGTAAATCGACAAATTATTAAGGTAAAAGGGGGGTAAGTGATTATCAAAAAATACCAATGCAATTTTAAAACCTCTAAAATTTTATGTAATAACGTTATCACAATTTTTTAAAATGAAAACTATAGCAGGTTTTAACATGATTAAATAACACATGGGCTGAAAAGTCCCGGGTCTAACACATAGATGACGCTAGTTTTATTTTCTCTCAGTTAGTGCTAACCTTCAAAAGACAGCTGTTAAAATTTCATGATATTCTATTCATTAGTTTGTGTTTTTGTTATTTTCATAACAATGGATCAAAAACAATTTCGTGTTTTAATTTTACGCTGCTTCTTGATGGGAAAAAATACCGTTCAAGCGAAGCAATGGCTTGAAAAGTGTTATGGGGACTCCGCTTCATCAGAAACAACAATAAAACGTTGATTTGCTGACTTCAAACGTGGTCGTAGAGACACCGATGATGCAGAACGCAGTGGACGTCCAATTGAGGCGGTAACACCAGAAAACATCAAAAAAATCCACAAAATCGTTTTGAATGATCGAACAGTGAAGTTGCGTGAGTTAGCTGATATCGCAAAGATATCAAAAGAACGTATTGGCTTTATATTGCATGAGCATTTGACTATGAGAAAGCTCTGTTCAAAGTGGGTGCCGCGTTTGCTCACTGTTGACCAGAAATAAGAACGTGTTGATGATTCTGAGCAGTGTTTGGCCATGTTTAAACGTAACAAATCGGAATTTTTGCGTCGATATGTGACAATGGATGAAACATGGATCCCTCACTTCACTCCGGAATCAAAACGATCGTCATCTGAGTGGACAGCAACTGGTGAACCTCGCCCAAAGCGCCCGAAAGCACAACAATCGGCTGGAAAGTTTATAGCCTCGGTATTTTGGGATGTGCGTGGTGTAAAATTCATCGACTATCTTGAGAAAGGAAATACCATCAACAGTGAATATTATATAGCGTTATTGGAGCGTTTGAAGGCCGAAATTGCAAAGAAACGATCGCATATGGCAAAGAAAAAAAATTGTTTCATCAAGACAACGCATCGTGTCACAAGTCAATCAAAACAATGGCAAAACTACATGAATTGAACTTCGAATTGCTCCCACATCCACCGTATTCGCCAGATTTGGCTCCCAGCGACTACTGGCTGTTCGCAGACCTCAAAAAAATGCTCTCCGGTAAGAAATTTCGCACGAATGAAGAGGTTATCGCTAAAACTGAGGCCTATTTTGAGGCAAAAGATAAATCGTTCTACAAAAGTGGTATTGAAATGTTAGAGCGGCGCTGGAATGATTGCGTTGCTCTTGATGGAGATTACGTTGATGAATAAAGCTAATTTTGAACCAAAAAAAACATGTTTTCTTTGTTAGGCCCGGGACTTTTCAGCCCATGTGTTAGTATGCTCTCTAAATTACTAACAACCGTTCCAACGTTGATTGAAATGAAATTTAAAACAAAGAAAAAGAAACAGTTACGTAATACATTGCACGGAAAATTCAAATTTTAACATTTCATTTTAATGGAGAGCATTAGAATAAATTCCCAAATTAATTTATGTAGTGCACAATGTCCCGACGCCTTTAGTGCCTGTTATGCTCGCATAAAATTGCCTACCGGTTAAAGAAGAACTATAATTCAACAAAATATACGTCAACTTCTATCGGTAAGACCACGAAAACTATCTTGAAACACGTACAAAGTTACCCCGAATAATTGTAATTGAAATATAATCCTGTAAACTAAGAATTCTACTTACATCGTCTCCCTCATCGATAATGCTCTGATCTATAAGGTGATCTTCATCTGATTCGCTTACCAGCACCGTCCTACTGCTCGATCTACCGCTCAGTTGATTGTTGAGTTGGGCGCTGTTGCACCAGGTTATCGATAGCGTCCGATCCTTTAAGTCAAATCGTTTATGAGAAAACAGGTGTATCACAATCGATATATTAGAGGTTGAAAGGATGAGATTTGGGGAAGATGATGGGTTTTTAGCAAGTATTGAGGAGCACGGACTTTCACAGATAATTTCGATTGAAAATGTTCTTTTGCGAAGGATATTGATGCACGTCATCAACAGAACTTTCAGGTAAATATAACATGATAGCTTAAAAGTGTAGAAATAACAGTAAAAAGAAATAGAAATATGACAACGGTGTCGAGCCTGAAAGAGCACGTAATTTTCATAGTTCGCAAGGAACGCCATTAATCGATATATAGGCGTATAGAAAGTTCGTCCTTGCGTTTAAATACTTGCACTGACCCACTCAATTACGAATACAATCAATCACAGAAGAGTAGATTTGCTTTGAAATTTCGCGACATCTAATTCCCAAACTACAGTGGAACTCCGCCAACTCGAACTCCCCTAACTCGAATATTTTTTTATCCCGTGCGTTATCTATTAAATTTATATGCATATGACTGTCCTTAACTCGAATTTATCTTTAACTCGAAAAAAATTTAACGAAATTTAAGACGTAGAATCTCTGTAACTCGAAATTTTCACTAAAGGTATGCGATACGCCATCTGTTAGCGGATATAATGTAATATCTATCGAAGGAATTCGGGGAAGTACCAATGACAACGGGTTTTATCATTCTTATTCATCTGCGTGTTGCGCTATATATTCAGTCGTATTCGTTAGTGTTTGTCATCAACATGCCAGAGCAACGAAAACTTAAAAGTTTAACAGTGCAACAGAAATTAGAAATATTAAAAAAAGTGGACAATGGAATAAAGAAGAAGGTAATAGGTGCGGAATATGACATACCAGCGAGTACATTGTCAACTATAATTAAAAACAAGGAACATATTCGAAGTTTCGCGAGTAAACTTACAAAACCTGCCAATTTCAAGCGAAACCGAGTTTCAAACAAAAATGTAAACAGTGCGGTGTTTAAGTGGTTTGTGTCTACTAGAGAAAAAAACATTCCGGTGTCGGGGCCACTTCTACACGAGAAAGCACTTGAATACAATCAACGTTTAGGAACAACAAATTTTAAGACCAGCACCGGCTGGCTTCATAAATTTAAAAAAAGGTAAAATTTACGTTATTGTATTACACATACGTTTACACATATGAAATTTATATTTTATTTTTTTAAATTTAGACACGACATATCGCATAAGAATATCTGTGGTGAAAGTGCCACAGTGGATGATCGTCAGGTTAGTGATTGGATTCGAAATGTATTGCCGGGAATTTTGGGGCAGTATAGCGAAGATGATACTTTCAATGCTGACGAGACAGGGTTATTTTTCAAATGTCTACCTAAGAAAACTTTAGCCATTACAGACGATAAATGCTATGGTGGAAAACTTAGTAAAGATCGGGTCACATGCCTTCTAGCAACGAATATGAGTGGCACTGAAAAACTAAAACCTCCCATAATTGACAGAAGTGCAAAGCCACGATGTTTTAAAGAGGTAAAATGGCTTCCTGTAGATTACGAGAACAACGTAAAGGCATGGAGGACCTCTGAGATTTTTGAAAAATGGTTGGTTAAATTGGACAAGCAATTTTCACACGAGAATCGAAAAATAGTAATGTTTATAGACAACTGCCCTGCTCATCCTGCAATACAACACAAGCTGAAGGTCATCAAATTGCAATATTTGCCACCAAACGGAACTTCCAAACTGCAACCTTTAGATCAAGGCATCATTAAAAGTTTCGAAGATCATTACAAAGGAAGAATCCTTAAAAAAACTTTATATGCATTAGAGAATAACGGTTCTCCTAGCATATCACTTCTCGACTGTGTGAGAGAAGTTGCCATGACATGGCATGTGGATGTTAAACAAGAAACCATTCAAAACTGTTTTAAAAAGGCTGGTTTTGGTAACGAAGACCAGGACGAAGACGAAATTCCCCTTGCTCAACTAAAAGAACGACTGCAAAAGTCAGAAGATAAAGAATTTCCTGTTGAAGTAAGGGAAGATTTTGAAAACTATGTTGAGTTGCTAAATGTCGAGAATGTATCTCTTGACACTTATCTTGAAATTGATAGTAACCTCTTAACTACTGACTATCCGACAGACGAAGACATTCTAAGGAGTGTATCAAGCATTACAGATGAAGAAACCTCCGAAGAAAGCGATGAATGAATTGTGGAGCAACCATCACACAAACAAGTTTTACAAGCATTCGAGACACTAAAGAATTATTTTATATCTCATGAACAAACATCCGATAAGACATATATGTTCATTAATAAAATTCAAACATCGTATGAACACATCCGAGCGGCCAATGTTCGGCAACAGTTGATAACGGATTTCTTTAAAAAAACAATTTAATTATGCAATTGTTTTATGTTCCCATGTACAAGTACACATTTAATACCTATGTATATGTAACCTTTTTATAACATTACCTCCAATTCCAATAGAAAAAAACTTTAATTTCCCACTTCTTTCTAGTGTTCAACATTTCCCCGAATCACGTGCCCAAATAAAAGATATGCAAATCGAACAATATAAACAAATAAAAGCGACGATACCTGAAAATGTTTCCCTTTAATTATAGCGACCTCAGCTTCCTTCCTAGTCTTGTAATTCAGGACGATACTAGGCGTCGCGGCATCAGTAACGTAGTCCACGATCTCCCCGAATTGCTGCGAAAATTTTAAAGTTATCGCACTTAAAATCCTCAATGAAAACGTTACTTACAGAGAAATGAGATAGAACACTCTCTTGTTCGTCGCTTTCGTATCCGGAAACCAGCAACCTCGTGGGCCTGTGATCGATAGCATGCTTCTGGAACCTGTTCACCTTCATGCTGGTCCTTAAACCTAAACGGATTGATTCGAAAATGCATCGATTTCATCGTATAATCGGATCAATACTTACCGGGATTGACAAGATTATTCTTCGTTAACAGATGACGACCTAACGGGAATCTTCTCCCTCTACCGCGACCTCGCGTCACCTGCGTCCTGGCCTTCAATTCGAGAATCCTCTTCTGCAATTCGGAGGTGTCCGCCCCTTCCTGTTGCTTGGTTATGAGATCGAGTTCGGCGTCAAGCATCTCTTTCTGGGCTTCTTCCTTCGATTTCTTCGCCGATTGAGCCTTCAAAGGCGCGACCGGTTGAGCTACCATGACCTTTCTGATAGCTTCGATCGCTTCCTGCGATTTCTTTATGGTTTGAAGCAGGTAATCTCGTTGCGATCCGGGTGGTGCTAGAATTGATCAAAGGAAATAGAAATTAGTAGGGGAAATTTAGAATCCAAATCGAGTCGAAATTACTTTTCTCCATTTTGTTGATTAATAATTTCTGTTGCGCCAATTGCTTCTCCAACAATTCCTGTTGCCGTTTCCGTAGGTTCTGCGAGACCTTCAACGCTTCCTCCTGGTTCTTCTTGCGTTTCTCCTTGGCAGCTAGGAGTTCTTGGTTTTTCTTGATCGCCGCGGCGACTTGAGCTTTTTTCTCTTCTTTGCCTGGTTCCGCGTTCTTCTGGACCTTGGCGTCATCGCTTTCGTCGGGCGGTTTGGTTTCCGCCTTCGGCTGAACTAGATTGAGGACTTTATTCGAATTAGGTGCAACGATTTGTGGGATCCCTAGACGGTCTTTAACGGAACGCGGTGGGACATTCTCTTGTTTGCCTGTGTATATATACGAAATTGCCGTTTGTTTGTTGCTGGTTTTTGTTTGCGGTTCGCGGTGGGGGTGTCTTCTCATGGAACCACACCGCGATCGTTTAGAAATGTGCAAGGTTGGTAATCAAAATGTCCCTAGATCAGTATTTGGAAGTTTGGAAGGTAATTTAAAATAAATGCATGATAAATATTATTCTACTGGGTGTCCTAAAAGACTGTTTCAATTTTTGTTTACTGCGCGGATGCAATCCTTGCGTGTGGAGTGGGGGGTATGCCCATCGCTAGCACCGTACTTGAGAACTTAGTCGCAATGAAGCGTTTTACGTGCTGTGTGCGCGAGTTTTGAAAAAGCTTCTCAGATAAGGCGCATCTTCACATCAGTGACCATATAAACAGACAGAAATACCGTTATTGGAGTTCAACAAATCCAAAACAGAAGCATGAAGGGCAAACATCTCTTCTTACCAAGTTACTACTTGGGCTGCAATGTAGACGCAACGAATTATTGGTCCGTACTTTTTTAAAGAAGACAAAGGTTGTACAGTAACCGTAAATTCCGAACGATATTTGGATTAATAACCTTTTTACACCAACTGTTCGGTACAACCGAACAAATTTCTATTTTGAATTTGCATTTTCAATGTTGAAATCATTTAATTTTGCTTTGAATTTATTTCTAGTTTGCATTCCGTTGTATAGACAAATCTTAATATGCCATTTGCTACCGATTCTACGAGTTCGATTCTATCTAGAAATTCGCAACTGTGGATTCTAGAAAACGCTGGAAATGTTCCTGACCTTGGGAAAACATGCAGCATTTTTCAGACAATCATTTTTTCGAAAACATTAATTTTTAGATGGATTTCTCTATGAAATTCTATAACAACATACAGGGTTGGTGTTCAATAAAAGAAAATGAAAGACCGTAAAGCGAACTTTCTAGAAACTTTAGAAACTAATGGGTGTGAAAATAAAAATAAAAACATTTGGTATTGCCACACACTCTGTCATTTTACGTTACCTCTCCAGCATGTTTAAAATAAAATGGTATTTATATAATTTGGAAAAGGGGAGGGGAAAGAGGGTGGAGGCTTACTCAAGCTTAATCACCTCACAAGCGTCACGCAGGTAGAAATATTTCGGAAATAATCTATTGGAGACTTTGAGGGTATTCAAATTTACCATGGACAACATAGTGGCCTTCGTAGAGGACACCAGATGACTCAAGTACCTAAATTTATGAAGTCCAAACCTATCTTTCTTTTTCACTATCTTACTTTTTCATAATTCTCATCCCATATACCTCCCCTATCTTTCAATATCTCCTGTCTCAAGAACAGAGAAGCCACTGATATAGTTCCTCGTCTAGAGGAAACTTTCCGCAACAAAATCCTAGTGAAAACTCAAAAAAAGGAACTTAATCTAATGAAATTGGCATTCCTACTGCATTAGAAGGTAAAGTATTTAATGTATTCGGAATTAAAAATAATCCTAATTACCCTAGAAACTTTATAAAGTATTCCAGTGAAAATCAAACACTTCGAGATATGCAGCGAACATTTTCGGCAAAGTTTTCTTCAGTTTTATTGACAAGGAGAAAGATAAAATGCAATCAATTGTAGTAGACACTGAATAAATACACGTAATAAAGTAAACCAAAGTAAACAGTGTTGCCACATCGAATTTAATATTACCAACCTTGAAGACTTCTAAATTATCACTTTGTGAGTATTAATCATGCACATTTACGATGCTTTTTCTTTTCGTTTTGTAGTCCGAGGATTTGATACCAATTTAATTAAGCGAAGGCATCTTTAATATGCATGAATATAGAAAACATAACGTCGAAATTATTTAAATGGACCGTGACCAGTTGGTAGTGTAAAATTTTCCGACATTGCAACACTGTAAAGTAGTTACACCGTTGCCAATCATATTTCATTACGTCACTCGCTTCAACAATAAACGGATCTATCGAAAAGCACTGCTACCAACGTAAATTTTCCACTACCAACTTGCAAAAATCAATTTAAACTCATCGATGTAAAAGAAAGCGAAAGAGAAGCGCCTCACCATCGTTAGCACTGTTGGAATGCCAGAACACCTTGATGAAACGATTATTAAGGACGGCCTCGGTGCTCCGATAGGCGGCGTTGGCCTCGGCGTGACTAGAAAACGTGATGATCGCCGCCTCCGGGTCGCCCTCGTAGCTCACCTGGATGTTGACGATCTTCCCGAACTTCGAGAAATGGTTGTTGAGGTGCGTGATGTTGTTCAATCCGGTGGGAACTTTTTTCAGCTCCAGCGAGCAGTTCGAAGGGTTCTTGGTGCGCGGACCGAGCCGGTTGAAGTCGAAGCCGGGCCGCTTCTTGAAGAGGGCGTCCTGATCGTGTTCGGGCACCGGCTGAACGCCGCCCGGTCCGGGGTTGGGGGCGAACGGCGGGCGAGGGTAGCCGGCGGCGAATTGCTCGGCTTGTTGGTTGTCCATTACCGGTACGGGGATGAGTTCGCGTTGCATGTTCGGTTGGGGCGGAAAAGCGTTCATAGGCGGCACCTGTTGGTGTATATAGAAGAATATTTGTCAGATTTTTTTTTTAGTATCAGCTATATATAAAATGTTTGACATTAAGAGAATAAATACATTGAAAAACCCACGAAACTTTGTAGTTACGTCATAATTGCTGATGAAACATGCAGCTTCTGAAACAAATTCAGGTGCACCAACCATGTTTGCAATGAATTGAACTAAAACAACAATTATTAATTTTTACAACCAGTATCTGAGTAAGCAAAATCAAACAGATATTTTACAAGTTATGTAATGGCGACTGCAGGGTCTAGTTCTCAACCCTATTGAATTACTTTGGTATGAACTTGATAGAAGAGTTCGAAGTGTCGGTTCTACTTCCAAGAAGCAGCTTTGGAATATCCTTTAACAGGAATGAAACAACGGTGGTGTACATCTTAAGTAGCTAGAGTCGTTTTATTATCTCGCGAGACAGGCGCAGAAACCAATATGCAATTTAAAAAGAGAGGTAAATATGGTAATAGAAAGACAAGTATACAATCGGACCGTTCTAAAAATATGTTTGTTAAACACGTGATCTTTTATAGTTCGATATTATCTTGTAGTTGCTTAATTTGTTTGGTTGTGCTTGCGTTTATATTGTTATTTTTCTGTCCTTCTCCTTATTTTATTAACAATTTCTCTTAGAATAGACTTGTTTACAAAATTGTTGTGCATGTTTTTCGAAATCTGTAACTTTTTCAATTAATACAGCTTCAAATACTTATTCGCGTATTCCATGTTATTGCTACAGTCTATTAGTTGATGTTCTTAGTCCAATGCTTGTTAGAAGGTGAATATCATGTAACGTCAACAATTATCTTGTCTTCACTTTATCGATGAACCAATGGTGCAACTACAAACTTTCGCGGTTTCACGTGAGAGATTTTACGCTGTCAAAAGACTAGAAGAGCTGTTTTTACACGCAATAAACAAGCACCAAAATATAAACGAAGTTTGATTGAATTTGTACGCCATACCAAATCTACGCATGCGCAATCAGCGTTGAAATTTACTTACCCTAGGTCCGAGATTCGGACGCGGTCCTCGGAAGCCTCTGTGAAACATCTGCGGTGCCTGCGGATTGTACTCCGGAGGTAACGCCCTGGGCGGTATGTTGTGAATGATCGGATGGCCCGCCCCTCCAATAATGGGAGGAGCGAGCACGTTAGGCGCCACCTCCGGCACGGGTGCCCCGTTCGGAGCGTAAGTCAACACCCTGGACAGCGTAGAATCCTCGAGGACCACCGGATCGACGCCGTGATCGAACGGGCACATCTCGCCGCGCATGCAGTACCCCTTCTCGTCGTAATCCCTGCACCGGCGCTTCTGACCGCCCGCCCGATTATCGTTCGAGTTCTGCTGGACGACCACCGATTGGATGCTCTGCGTCGCGTTCGTCAATCTTAGATCCATATCGCCGTGATTCGAGTCCTGCGTGGGTGTGCCGGCGCCGGAATGGTTATCCTTCGCGTCCTTCGGCTCCTTCCTATCCTTTGATCGCGATCGGCTACGGCTGGTTGAGCGTGGCGGCGATCGGTTCCTGTAGCGACCTCTGTAGTGCTGTCGCGGACTTCTCGATCGTGATCTTATGCGTCCTATCGATGCGGAACGCGATCGCCGCCTTTCGTATCGTCTCGGAGGCGATTTGTTCCGCCACGGTCGTACCCTTTCGCGTTTCTCGCGATCTAGACGGTGCTGGTCGCGGTCGCGCGACTTTTCGCGCGATCGCGATCGTCGTATCCTATCCCAGGATCTGGAACGGGATCGGTTACGTGATAGGGATCGGTGGCGAGATCGTCGGCGAGGTTTCTCCTCTTTTTCCTGGAAAGGAACGGAGATTTTAAACAGAATTTTTCATATTTGTGAATTAGTAATTCAACGACTGTTAAAGTTACTTAGTTTTAAAATCTGGCGCTCCTTGCGCATGTGCATTATGTATCTAAGGGACGATGTAGTAAGGGTAAGAATGGCATTCCTTGTGTGCACGGAACAAGATAGAATGGTGACTGTTGGGGTGGGAGTAAAACTAACTTCAACGCCTCTTACGGTCATCGAGTAGAACCATGGAACAACTATAGAAGTAAGACCGCAAGACCGAATCGCTTTGAAAGACAATGCTCTGTATTTGGTGAGATCCGAGAGGTGTGGTCTATTATGAATTATTGAAACTTGAGTAAACGGTTAATACTAAACGTTACTAACGACCGAATACCAAAAAAGGCAACAAAAAGTCATTTTTCTTCATGACAATGCTCCATCACATACGACAAAACCAGTTTGCAACACGTTAGAAAGACTCAGCTGAGAAATTCTAGCCCATGCAGCTTACACACCAGACTTGGCTTATTCAGATTACCTGATTATCAGATTACTTGTTTGCTTCGATGGGTCGCGAACATGCTGAGCAGCGCTGTGGTTCATACGAAGATATAAAAAAAGGGGTTAGTGAATAGTTCGCAGTAAAAGGTGAAGATTTTCACTGGCATGGTATTCACAAATTGCCCGAAAAATTGGAAAAATGTATAACAAGTGATGGAGCATACTTTCAATAAAGAACTTTTTATCATTCTTCTGAATGAAGTTCTTTTAGAAGAAAAAATACGCATTTTATATTTGTACACCCGGTATTATTATTTTCCAATAAATTATAATCTAAATATAGGACAATGCTCAAATTTAGGTGACAGACAAAACAAAATCATAAACTATAGAATAAATTTTACTGTCATGCGATTATCTAGAACAGGATACGACACTGCACTCCCAAGCATTCATCTAAAGTTTGTTGTAATTACACCACTAACTTATTTTAATAACCTGGTTTTGTACGTAGTAAGTAACTAATCAGTCCACTATATTAATTTCAGTAAATATTTTTTAGGTAATCAGCCAAGTATGTCGTTGATGAACAAATTGAAGAATAAAGGGGCCAAGTTTGATTCTTGCGGAACTCCCGACGTAGCCATATATTTATTTCCCAAATGAAAAGTCACCATAATAAACATACTGCAATATTTGTTGCTACAACCATTGTTAACATTTTAAGCGTTTTTGGTCGTTTTAAAGCATTTAAGTGATCCTTGAAACTAAACTATTTAATCATCAATGCATCACTAATGCTTAAACAGTTAAACTCCGTTGTCATAGAAACGATTTCGAATCTCATCCACCCATAACCTTTATTAGAGCATTAGAGCTCATAAAAAGGGAACTACCCCCCAATATACCACAAGACAAACCCAACCTTATCAGACGTATACCCCACAAATTATACGACTTATTACAGAAAGTAATACAAAGAATTCCCATAAAATTTCAATATTCTAAACCTAAAACGGTTTTCAAAACTATTCTAACTTGATCGTCAAAACATATGATTCAATTCCACGTAGATTTTAAATTTCCAGTATAGAATCACTATAAAGATTTACAAAAATGGAATACTTTACGAAAATTATAAAGAAGAATAACAAAGATGAAAGCAAATTGATTTGAGTATTGTTCTACGATAAAAACATCAAACAAAACAAAAAAAAACATACCGAATCACTTTTCCGAATATCCCTCTTGACTTCTTCACGTTCTTTCCTGATTGCTGATCCATTAACCGTCTCGTTTAAACAAGGCAACTCACTGACAGGTATTATCGGCTTAATTTCCTTTGGATGCGGTTTAATCGGTGAAGTATCAGTTTTAACCAGATTTGGATTCGGTGGATTCGCATTTGGTATAACTGGCTCTAAATAATCCTGCGTCTCCAATGTTTTAAACAGTAAATCAACAAAACTGACGGTCTCTGCAAAAAGATTACATAGTATGCGAATGATACTGTATTAGTAAAATCGCACCAACCTGCTTGCAAAAATACTTCCAATTGGTTTATCATGCTGTCTCGTAGGGCTTCCTGGCTTTTATCCTTCTTCACTAGAGCAATCACATATTTCGCTAAAGCGCTCGGATCGGCCTCGCATCTGCAAAAAAATTTACAGCTGATTTTTGGTGCGAAAAAAGCGTTTTATGGAAGGTTATGTAGGATGCCCGGCGGATAGAGACGAAGTTTAGTGAATTTTCACGTTGCAGTAAGAGATATAACGCGCTGCAGATACCGCCAAACGAGGAACGTACGCGCGAATTAGAAAAATATGTGTGTATTAGCATAAAATATGGAGCACATCGTTACTTACATTGGCTTCAAAACGGACGTTAGCCAAGTTTTAAACGCATCCTGATCCTGGATAATCATTTCTGGTGGTTCTCTCTCGATGCAACGGTACTCCGTTAAGACCTTCTCCGTTGATTGACTCTAATAAGTATCGTAGAAACTGCATAAACTAGCTACACATCTAATTGGAAATTAATCACGCATTACTCTAGAAAGAGCAAACCACGGTTTGAAGCAGTCTGACCAACGCAAAGTTTCGAAATTGTACTATAAATATAAACTGCCAATTGGTGTAGCGTAAAAATAAAATGTTACTATTATTAGAATATTTCGTGGGAATTTCTTCAAGCGCGACCCTCTTAAGAGAGTAAGGTTAAACGTTCTTTCTAGTACGGAGGCCACGTCCTAGGAGCAGTAGTATCGTATTCAACTTCACTATATTTACGTCCCCCTCTTACCCCTCTTTCCGTTATTGCTCGATTTGGGTCAAAATTTACTGTAATACAGAATATATTATGACCTAACACTCATTCATTCCTGCAATTGAAGAAACAATACAAAATATTTTTCTCGTTACAAGTGCAATTTATGGGAATTATCTCTACAAATGAAAATTGAAGAGATCCATTGTATATTAATCTATAATAATTTCAGATGAATTGAAGCAGCGGGACACTACTGTCGATCGCTTCTCCTCAGATACGAATATAAACTTAATTAACAGTAAGTAATTCTTGTAATTAATAAAAGAACAAACAACGGCAGGTATTTCAGGAATTCTAAATCCTCAGTCCCTAGTACAATTATGTCAGCCAGATAATAACTCTAATTACATTTATTCTATAGAAAGCACATAATAGTATACTTTATTTGCTCACACGATCTTCATTTACGTCGAATACAAGAATTATCACATGATCTACTGGATATCTTTGTTATTGACCTTTATTTGACCTTTTGATATATTTACATTTTTCCTTAGTTTTACTATTTTCATTTAGCTATTATTTTTGTTACTTGATTCCTTTATATATTTCAAATTGTAAATTATAGTTTGTAATAAAATTATTTTTCCACATATTTTAGCTTTTTTAATATTGTAAATGCCGCAACTTATCTATTAGAATTGTCATATTTATTTTGTATTATTTGAAGTATGCTTGTAATTAATAGCGTATCGAATTACATTTTATAAATGTCTTGTTTGATACATATCTTTTTGATTACATGCTTATTTCAATGAATAAAAAACTGGATATTTAATTAATATAATATTTATAATTTTCAAATTCCCCTCTATACTGTTTAGTACAAGGGTCACTTACCGATAGCGCTGAAATTTGTCGCCAATCGGTAAGATAGGCGTTTCTATCGTATGGATTTCTTTTTGGAATAAATCTGTGCGCTTCTGTATATTTAACCATTTCGATTACCTCCTGCAGATCTAATTCTATTTTCTTTTAATAAATAAATACAACGACTGCAAGGGCAATTCATCACCGTTTAAATCTTTGATGCAACTATCCTCACTGTTAGGGCCATAATTTTATGTCAATACCATTCTATACAGAAATAATTTATAAATAAAGTAATTACATAATTCTGGGTGTGTTGATTACTATTCTAAACGCTTTGTGTTGATACTACTTAATTTTTCAAATACCAGACTTAATTAAAATTGATCAATAAAAAGTTCCAAAATCAGTTGGCTGTTCTCTCAGAATCGCATCACATGCAAACTTTTGAAGTGTACAACTCGTCCGTGACAGTTAAAACATTATCGATTTCAAATATGAAAATCTAAGTGAAAATTTCCGTATTTTGATGTAGTTTCAGCACTAAGCGTATTCGAACAAAAATGGGCACCGTCCACGCTAAGGTATTCGTATATGTTACGTACAAATACGTTTCAATATACTACTTTATAGGAGACAGAGTCAGGATCTATTGTGGGACTTCCACACGCCACCATAAATTATGAGGACTGCGAAGACACGAGGTCAATACCTCTAGACGTACCTGTATGTATTATGAATTTGATTTTACTACGATATGAACATGATATTCATTAGGTACGTGTAGACAAAATAACCTTCGAAGGATTGGCCCGGACGAAAGACGACGTTGTCAGCGATGTCGCACGGCCGATATTTAAAGCGGAAACTTTTAGGGACGTTCTATTTAATGCACATAAGGTAAATTATCCCCATAAACTTTCGGAGATTAAATAGCCTCTTCTCTTTCAGGTACGTCAGAGGTTAGAGTCTCTCGGTTGTTTTAGAAATGTATCGGTGCATATAGATGTTAGTAGGGGAGTAAAAGCTACACCTGACGGTATTGAGGTATGACATTTTTACTTGCATATAGGTGTGTTGAAATTAAAGCTTATAGGTTCTGTTTTTGGTACATGAATTGAAACGTGTTGTTGGAGGTGTAAATACCGAGGTTGGACATAACGAAGGGTCGGTGGTAGTTGGATTAAGAGCTCCGAATGCCTTTGGGAGGGGAGAACGCTTTTTTGTAGAGTACAGCTACGGTTCTAGACGAACGAATAATTTTTCTGTCGGTATTATAAAGCCTTTTATAGGAAAACACGAACCAAGGTTAGTTTTGAAGTTATATTTGTACATTCATCAAATTAAATTTGATTTCGTTTAGGCTTACAGGTAGTGTTTTCCAAAATATAAGCCAGTTTCCACATTCAGGTTATAGCGAGTTGGAAAGAGGCTTTGGGATTGGCTATGACTTTATCTCGAAATGGGACGTAAGTGTTTTAGTCCACGATTATTCGATTACTTTTCAAAAGTAGGCAATTTTACTATGTTTTAGTTCAGACACAGTCTTCTCTACAGAGGTTGCACGAGAGATCAAGGCGTACTTAGTAAATCCTCCTCGTTTGAAGTCCGAGAGCAATCCGGAGCAACATTAAAATCTGCCCTGCAGCATATCCTGACGATAGATCGTAGAGATGATAAAATATTTCCATCATGCGGTTCCCTTCTAGAATACACGGTTGAAGTGGCTGGCCTTGGTGGCGATATAGGCTTCCTAAGGAACGATGTCTACCTACAGTCGAACATTAGCGTTGTCAAAGATATTGTATTGCAAGGAACATTAAGCGCAGGCTTGTTGAGAGGTCTCAGCAACGATATGAAAATTGGTATGTCCGATATGTTCTTCCTAGGAGGTCCGATGGACGTTCGTGGCTTTCAGATGAGGGGAATCGGACCTAGATCAGATGGAAATGCTTTGGGAGGAGACGTAAGTGTGAAACGATGCTTAAACTTTAATAAAGATTCATTTTCCTAGGCATATTGGACAGGTGGACTCCATCTTTTCACCCCGTTACCTTTCCAACCAGGTAAAGGCGGGTTTGGGGATATTTTCCGAACGCATCTCTTTGTTAACTTCGGAAACATCGCCACGGTCAAATCGGAAGAGAAAATAATCAACCAGTTGACGAAGAATATTCGAATTTCGAGCGGATTGGGTGTGGCGATAAGATTGGGGCAGATGGCACGAGTCGAGATCAACTATTGTTTCCCGCTTCAGCATGATCAAAACGATGTCGTTCAACCAGGCGTCCAATTTGGAATAGGCGTTCAGTTCGCCTAGTAATTACTAATGTTCGTGGAGGGATGTCCTTCGTAATGCTACTTAAGAAAATGAACGCGTCAAAGAACACAGGGTTAATTATATTTTGGTGGATTCGCTTTAGCGTTGAGAGTAAATCACGACAGGACATCTGTACATGAGCATTGTGAAGAAGCATTTACTGTAAAAACAATGTGCGAATATGATCGTAGTATTTTAACATGTTTTCCTCTTCCTTTTGCGAAATAAAGTTGTTATAAAATAATTTCTTGCTTAGTTATTTATTTGCACTCTTTCGTATTTCCCACCAAAAAATAATTAGGACAGTGAAATTTAGGTTATGAGGATATTGACATTTGATAAATTTTACTGGGAGTGAAGTTAGAAATGGAATCTTAATTAGGGAGAAATTAATATTCATTACTTTTGTTTAGAAATAATTACGATAAGCAAAATAAATTACTAATTTATTATGTTACGAAAGGAAAATGTAAATAAAATTAATTTTCTTTCAAATTGTGACATGTATTGGAATTCCTCATATTTAGTTCTAATAAATAATTTTAGAGGCTGGATTTTCTTTAGTTATTCTAACATTTTTGCGGAGTACTAAAATAGAAATAAGTTTAAAATTTACAATAAATATTTAATTCAAACACTTTACACAATACATAATTTTTGTTAAATTACTTAATACACAAACAATAGCTAATTTATTCCACGCAGGTTTCCATCAAAGGTGTAGCTTCTTTATTTCCTATTGTATCCATTCCCAACAACCACCATTTGAATTTCGATCCCAGATATGTTTTGAATTTTGTGATACGTTTATCTAGAAAAGGTACTTCGTTATACCTGGCAGTTCCTAATATTAATGTTCCAAATCCAACAGGCTACAATAAAAATACCAATGTCATTATAATTAATTCGGTATATATATAATTTTCCTTATAAGAAGGAGGAAAAATCTTTTAAAGGTAAAGGTGGTAGTATTAACTTTAGTTATAGAAGAAGTTATTAATAAGTAATAAAATTTTTATTTACATTTAATATTTAAATCTATTTCCAAAAAATTACAGCGCCATCTGATGGATAATCGCATCGTGTCTTACAGTTTCCTTACGAAACATTTTTACGTTCTAAAGTAAATCGTTTTTATCTGTATTTACGAACTTTTCATTTATTTACAAGAAGAAAAATACTTAGAAAAATAGCATTAAGAGTAGAAGATAAATTAAAATGAGGGTCGGTGAATGATTGCCAAATTGTCAAGGTTATTTATCTTTGGACTGCCATCTGTGAAGACACTATTAGACTAATATAATATAATATAATAAAAGTAACTATTGTCCATTCCAAAAAGAGGGAGACTAAATTTTGAACGAACTCCCAGCCCAAATTACAACTTATAAATTTGAGAAATCAATTACTTAAATTTGTAGATCTATCTGAAATATAAAATCTGTATCAAATAAAGTTGTAAATGGATTCTTCAAAGATAATTCTGTAATTAAGACAACAGAATGGTAAGTAACATCATACATGCGTACGCCACTGAAGATGTCAAAGTAGCTGTGAACTATGTGAATTTCATTGTCTATTCCTCAGGTGTACCAACACCATTAGTGCCTTTTGATCAGGGTGTACATATAAAAAAAATCAAACACTAGATTTTGAAATCAAACTTTATTAGCTTCCTAGAATTTGCTAATTTATTTATTTTAATACATAAATATTTCACCGATAACTACCGCTTTCTTTGTTACCTGTAACATTCATAAATTTGAATAAAATGCTCTGTCAGGGATCTCCAAACACTCCATGGGAGAACCGCCAATCAAGCCTGTAGCTATCCACAAGATGGCGCTAGACTAATGTGGGTGGGTACTATACATAATTTTTAAATTCCCAATGAAAATTGGTCGAAATTTCACTGAATTTAGCAAAATTTAAACCTCCTTTTTAGAATGTATTTTTAGCATCGTCCACAATTAATAGCTAATTGCCTGCACTGGGATCAAACTGACGTTCTTGAAGATCAGAGAACTTTTCTACATGATGTGAATGGGTACAAAATAATAAAAGGGAAAAAAAATAAAACCAAAATAAGTTCGAAATCTCAAATCAATATTTATTTCATATAGAAAAATACATATATCACAATATAGATTATAATTATAATTCTTACAGAGTAAATTTACATACATTCAAGACGACAGTCAATTAAAAAAATAAAAACCGACAAAAACAAATCAATTACATAAAAAAATTAATTGCCGTCATTAATAATAAGATGGTCTGTCGTTTGTCTTTCTCTTTCCTTTATACAACTCTTAATAATCGCTACTAGTCTACGTTTAAGGCAAAGCATTCGGAACTTAAGAATTATTTTCAGGAGAATCCGCTTCCATATTCTCTATAATTTCCTCGTTTAGATTTCTATAACGCACTCCTACGATCAACTGCCTTATTTTGAGATACACAGAAGTCAAAGTTAGTCCGTTATACATAAACATTCCCACGATTAGAGAGAAGAAACCCAACAGCTGCGGCAAATAAGCAAAAATACCGTAAAAATGGGGGAAAACAAAAGCAATCGTATATACGAGGGCGACCTGAAATGATTCCGGAATCGCTAAGAGGAGGTCATCGCTGCTACAGATGGCTATTTTGCAGACCTCGAAACATCCTACTTTTCCGACGGCGACACGAAGAGAGCGGAGCACCTTTTGAAAAAGTGCATTGATCTTCGAGAAGACTACATCGAAAAATAAAAAACCACACCCATACCATGTTTTTCTTGTCGATTCCGGAAACATTTCAGGCCGCCCTCGTGCAAAAGAATTTAATTACGTACCTGCAACCAGTGGAAGTGCTGACCGAACAGACCTAAACTAAACATCCAGATGACCAGAGTCCTAACGCTATCCAACACCATCCTAGTTGTGGCCGACATCTCTTTGGTAACACTAATTCCGGCGAAATTGAAGAAGGCTATGGACAATATAGTACCTCCGATAGCGAAAATTAAGCGGAAATTGTTGCCGATCTGCACGAAAGCGTCGACGATATCCTCCAAAACACCCCTGGCGTTATTGCTAAACGGAGGCCCGACATAAATGAAGTAGAACGGTATATGTAGCAATCCGAGGACGAGGAAACCGAAAACACCTGTGGGTAGTAAGAATAGAATCAGTAAAATCAATAAATTGCAATTTTTACGACAAAAATCGTCTTGAAATAGTTCGCGCTCTATTTTTATTAAACGGCACTGTATACGCGAAATTCGAACAAAAATATTTGGACGGATCTATATATTGCATTAATGTAGCTCGATAAATGCATTGCGCTTATCGCCTATGATTCATAATCACGTTTGAGGGCATCATAATACTTAAGGAGATTGAACTTTGGTCATGAGGATCAAAGCGCTTTGTAGTCGAAAAAAAAAAGATATTCGTTTATAATGCATTTTTTTACAAGTAATTCAATGAATTATAAAATGTGCAAAGTTTACATAGGGGATTCCCCATTTAATATCAATTTCATATCATTTTCATCATATCCCTGGGATTCCCAAAAAATTCAAAACCTTACCTTCCCATCCAACAGCTTGTAACGGTGGTATATCTTGAGCATGTACAAATTTCTCTTCGATAACCATCTGGACCGATGTTATAATCTGCGCTAACACAATAAGTAAGTCTCCGGTTATGATGCTGTTCCTTCCGAAGTCCTCCCCTGATGTATCCTTTGTCAATACATCAGCCAAAGCAACGACCACCAATCCGATGATTACTAAAAAGATCCCAGTCCATTGCTGACGCTTAATGACCTTTTCGAGGAAACCCACGCTCAATAAAGCAACGAAAATGATTACCGAACCTAATTTTGTAAAGAACGATTAAATAAAGCATTACAAACCGGAGATATTGATATGATTACCTCTTAACATTTGAAAACTCGCTGCGTAAGTTAAATTCAACCCGATATACATTAAAGAAGTGGCCGTCATGTCACACATTGCTGGGATGAATAATAGGAATCTATTAAAGTTTCTATTGCCTTTGGTAAATTTATTAGCTTCCTCCGAACCGTCCTAATTATAATCAAAAGAACATTTTTAAAAGATGTGAAAAGAAATAAGTTTTACGTTCACTTACAGCTCTTCTACTATAAATTTTATACAGCACATTAAACATTATTAAGCACAAAATCTCTCCGAAGAACATCGATAGGGCTTGCACGAAAGGGTGATCGAACTTCCTAACATCTCCATCTCGACCTACGGATTCTATTCGATCTGCCCATCTGTAAAGAAAAGACGTTTTACATACAAAAAAAAGGGGAACAATTAAAAATAGTTCGTTGTTACTTTGTTGTGAGCGTATTGATGCTTCCAGTTATCACCATTAAAAACGCTAAAAGTAAATGGTAACGTGTCCAGGCCATGATTTCGTCAAGTAGATTCGCTGAGATAGATGTTAGTTTCTCATGGAAATCAACGATTTACTCTAGGGAAGCACCACGAATCACCGTTTAGCAACTGATTGTCCCCGGTCACTTTGACAACTGTAGAGCAATACAACTCTCATGCCACAACAAAAAATAGAGAATAAAGTGTCAGTTACATTCCTGAAATATAGGCAACCAATTATGGTGATGGGTCAACAGAGTCATCTGCTAACGTTAATTAGATGGATTTTTTCTTTTTAATTGGAAATGTTTCAATTAATTTAACTTTCACTTAATGTAAACTTTAGATTTATGCATGAGTTATTGCTATATATGAGAATTGTTTTCACTTTTCATTGTATTGGATGAAAGCCTGCTTGTTTGTTATACATTTCTATTTATTAATAGTTCACCTTCGTGATTTGGTTTTCGTTCCACTGGGGGAATAGGAATATTTCTGAAACCAGATTCGGAATTGCAGTGGTACTTTATAATTCAATCTTGCTCTCCTTAATAAATTTAAATCAAATTCTAAGCACTCTCCAGCAGTTGACTGCCAGCAAACTTGGTATGTTGTGAGGAGCTGGGTATCCAGCTTTAATCAGGGCTTCTATCAGTAAAGAGGATGGCTTCTTGAGGGAGGGGCATCCGAAAGACTTATGGTTTATGTCACCCAAGAGCAGTACGGTAATTTCAAAGCTCCAATACGGAAAAGATGTTCAACCAGGCAATGACCTCTTCGTATTCTGTTAAAGGTGGTACAAAATTCTCTAGAAGTGCCATGCATTTGGAAGTGCGTCGTTAACTTTAGGTTGGATGGCAACTAGCGTTTTTCCTTTCATTTGTACCGATTTCTGCCAGCACGATTGATGTATTGAAGAAATTTCTTGGATCTAGTTGTATTAGAGCTGGTTCCAAGTGACGGCCAAGTCTGCCACAGAAAAGAGATGCGTCTATGTTGGCTGTGTATCTCATGGATCATGGCTTTAATGTCGCACAGCCGATACAAAAGAACTCTTATGTAATCTGGATTGTTTTTGGATTGGTGATACGGCACCGTATAACTTGTATTGATTTCAATTTAAAATTGACATCTAAAAATAATTTTTAATGCATTCTAATACACTTATTTTGATACCCTTAGATCAGGCATAGCCTATAAGTACTTCTATTGTTCTTCTACTGAATTATATTTCAGATTATATATCAATAAACATTGAAAAATTTAAGCTGATGTATTTTCTTGAATTTATTTAAACTAATATTGGTCAGAATAATCTCTTGTAAATATTTAAAATATGTAAGAGTGTCACATTTATTATGTACACTATTGATTAAGTGTAAGAGTGTCACAATTACTATGTATACTATTGTACAAATGTAAGAGTGTCACATTTATTGTGTACACTATTGTACAAGTGTGAAAGTGTCACATTTATTATGTACATTATTGTACTAGTGTAAGAGTGTCACATTTATTATGTACACTATTGTAGAAGTGTAAAAGAGTCACATTCATTATGTATACTATTCCACTAAATGTTTATAATGTAATACCATAAGTTGTCACGAAATCGTGTGCAGTTTGTTTTATTCATTAAATGTGTTGTTATAATTACACCGAGACTTATTAGTTTAATACTCTAATTTCATCAAAATATACAAATTTTGCATTTCTATTAATTTCTTGTTACCTAATTTTGACAAGTAATGTACAAATAAAATAACAAGTTCAATATGGCGTCCACCTTCATGTTTCGTATACCTTTTTATTGAATTAAGATTGTTTTTTAAGATGGATGTTTCGTTTAAACGGTTTATAATATAAATATATATAACGTACTAAGCAACTGTTTCTGTTACTTATTTCAATTATAGTTCTAAATGTCGAAAATCATCTTAAAATCTAGGGAATTCGTTGGAATAGTGTTGACGTTTGTTGGCTGTACTGAAATATCTACATTTTGATTCGCAGTGTTATAGTTTATATTGTGTTGTTACATTTTGTGTTATATATTACAGTTCTTTTATCAATCGTGATTACTTTCATTAATTATCCTAGTTATTGCGTGTAATATAAGTGTGTGAAATGGATTTATTAAGGTTGGTTGACCCTAGTTTGGACAGGATATTAAGGTAGGAATTGTTATAGTATTTACTGCTGTTATTGCAATTAAAGTTAATTAATATTGTTGTTCTTCAAATAGTAGGTAGTATACAATATGGGTTTATTAATCGAATACTCTAAATTTAACTTTCTTGGCGGTTTAATGAGATTCGCTGACAACGGAAAATTTAAGGGTCCTTTATAGGGGAATTGGAAATAGTTGTAGCCTTGTGTATTTTTCAATAAAAACCATATAAAATAAGAAAAATACTTTATTACACCACGTTATCTAAGTTATAAAGTATAAATATTATATGATTACATTCTTAAACTTACTTTAACATATTAAATATTTGTTAAGAAACCGCAAATAATAATAAAAAACCATATAGATTTGAACGAACTTTTGCACACCAAAAAAAAATACCATTGGATTGAAAGAAAACCGCGTTTTACACCCCTAATACCATTGTGTATTCCCCTTATGATTATATGATTTATTCCCAGTTATTATCCCTATACACTGTGTCACCATTCTAGGATTCCGGGAAGGTATTTCTCTATCAAACCCTCGTAGTAGGGCCATAGTTCTTCAATATTGGGTATCACCTCGCTTTTGGTATACAAATCGTACTGACTGAAATAAGAAGACGAAAATAAGTGAGGTGTCCAGCAAAAATATACATTTTTGAGATTTTCCTGTTAGGAATTTTGCTTAGTTCATTTTTTTTTCGAAAATCCAGATATAGAGTTAGTCATCTGTAGGTAACACATGGGCTGAAAAGTCCCGGGCCTAACACATAGATGACGCTAGTTTTATTGCAGTCACCTTTCTCTCAGACAGCTGTTAAAATTTCATGATATTCTATCCATTAGTTTGTGAGTTATTGTGCTAAGAGTCACGCTACTTTTGTTATCTTCAAAACAATGGATCAAAAACAATTTTGTGTTTTAATTTCACACAGCTTCTTGATGGGAAAAAATACCGTTCAAGCGAAGCAATGGCTTGAAAAGTGTTATGGGGACTCCGCTCCATCAGAAACAACAATAAAACGTTGGTTTGCTGACTTCAAACGTGGTCGTAGAGACACCGATGATGCAGAACGCAGTGGACGTCCAAATGAGGCGGTAACACCAGAAAACATCCAAAAAATCCACAAAATCGTTTTGAATGATCGAAAAGTGAAGTTGCGTGAGTTAGCTGACATCGTAAAGATATCAAAAGAACGTATTGGCTTTATATTGCATGAGCATTTGACTATGAGAAAGCTCTGTTCAAAGTGAGTGCCGCGTTTGCTCACTGTTGACCAAAAACAAGAACGTGTTGATGATTCTGAGCAGTGTTTGGCCATGTTTAAACGTAACAAACCGGAATTTTTGCGTCGATATATGACAATGGATGAAACACGGATCCATCACTTCACTCCGGAATCAAAACGATCGTCGTCTGAGTGGACAGCAACTGGTGAACCTCGTCCAAAGCGCCCGAAAGAACAACAATCGGCTGGAAAGGTTATGGCCTCGGTATTTTGGGATGTGCGTGGTGTAATATTCATCGACTATCTTGAGAAAGGAAACACCATCAACAGTGAATATTATATAGCGTTATTGGAGCGTTTGAAGACCGAAATTGCAAAGAAACGACCGCATATGGCAAAGAAGAAAATGTTGTTTCATCAAGACAACGCACCGTGTCACAAGTCAATCAAAACAATGGCAAAACTACATGAATTGAACTTCGAATTGCTCCCACATCCACCGTATTCGCCAAATTTGGCTCCCAGTGACTACTGGTTGTTCGTAGACCTCAAGAAAATGCTCGCCGGTAAGAAATTTCGCACGAATAAAGAGGTTATCGCTGAAACTGAGGCCTATTTTGAGGCAAGAGATAAATCCTTCTACAAAAGTGGTATTGAAATGTTAGAGCAGCGCTGGAATGATTGCGTTGCTCTTGATGGAGATTACGTTGATGAATAAAGCTAATTTTGAACCAAAGAAAACAGTGTTTTCTTTGTTAGGCACGGGACTTTTCAGCCCATGTGTGACAAGTCGGTAAAAACCTACCCAGGAGCTGACATGCAATCATATTATTGGCATATCTTGCCAAACGCTGCATTCTTACAGTAAATGGACTATAGATTTAGCGACATGCATTGATTGATATTTAACCGTAACTTTTCTTACTTGAATAACAGCACCCATTTTTTGATATCCTCATCCCCCTCCTTCATCAAATGTTGATAATCGCCCCCGGCATGCCACGGATAAAAACTGTGGTAGCGGATCATGTGCAATGCCTCCTTGGGCAATTTGGTTTTGTTATGTATTAATACCCTGTATAAATATTCATCGTGGCCCCAGGATAGTAGCAGTTGTTCCAGTCCGCATCCAGGCCGGTACATTCCATATTTTGTGCTGCATACAGAATACAGTGAGTATATATACACGGGGACGAAATTAGATATTGGTGAAACAAGCTCAGGTAGATCAATATTTGCCTTCGAATGGGAAATGAAATGAAAGAAAATATCGTATACATTTACATATATGAGTACGGACTGTCTCGTGCGTTGTAATAAGTTTGAGTAAACAAAGTGGAAAGGAAAATACAGGGAATGCATTAAACATTCAAGTATCGATTTGTTTTTGTTAATGTATCGCGTGTTCTGGATCGAGAATGGTGAAGTCTTCGAAGGGTAGTGAGCTGAAAATGATGTAAAGTCTATTTCGATGGTGGTTTATTTTTAGGTACGAGTCGCCTTCTCCCTAGTGTACATCACACGGCTTTGATAGCATTTCTATATTCTTTGATAGTTCCGAGAAAGGTGATTACCACGTTTAGAATTTCTTAGGAAGATTGGAGGTCTTGCCGTGCCATTGCATTGGATCGTGTTCCTATTCGTATTCCCCCACGTATAGTCAGGAATTACGTCATTAATTTAGAGGATGCTCAAATTTACTCCTACATTATATTTCCTTATTGTCGTCTCTATTGTTCCAAACTTCTTCTTCTTTCCATTCCTCTATGATGTCGTTGGCCTTCCTTTTCTCCTTCTAGTTTATGGTGTATAATTTAGTGCGTTCTTTGGCCATTTATCTTCACTCATTCTTTGTATATGTCCATTCAATATAAGCTGTCTTATTTCGATTCCATCCGCACTAGTAGTAACTCGTATCTCTTCGTTTCTTACATGTTTTAATTTTGATAGTCCGCAGGCTCTTCTCAGGAAGGTGTCTACATTCTTTTTAGTGCTGTTTGTCATCTACCAGTTCTCCGCACCGTATCTTAGAATGGGCTTCACGACGGCTTTATGTATTTTTATCTTCCTTTCCAGTCTTAATTATTTAGGCCACAGCAAGGAATTTAAGGCCTGGGTTGCTTTTTTCCCCTCTTGTATTTTATTTCGTCTATTTTCGATGTACCTTACTCACTAAGTATGTTTTCTAGGTATTTGTGCTGGTTTGTTCATCTTATTTCTCCAATTTGCAAGTTCTGGTGGCCAGCTTCGTCTTTACACCAAACTTTGTCATGTTTATTGTTAGTCCCCAATGTTCGCATTTTCATCTCAGATTTCAAAATACGTAGTTTATATCCTCTTCATCACAAGCTATAATTACTTGATCGTCTGCGAAATAAACACTGCTGACACAGTGATCTTCCATCTTAATTCCCATTTCTTCCGTTTTTTTTTTGTCTAATTATTTAAAGCTTCTTGAATATAAATTTTAAATAATGTAGGGAAAAAGCTGCATCCTTGTTCTAATCCCTTACTTATGGGGAATGGTTTTGATCTGTTTACGACTATTTTGACTATGCTCTGTGCATCTTTATATAAGTTTCATATTGCATTGATGTGCCTGATATTGAGTTCCATTTCGTTTAAAACTTCAAACATTTTTTTAAGGGTAACCTATCAAAATGATTCTATAAATACTAGGTGGGTGGGTAAATTTCTAACTAAGCGTTTTCCAATACTTGTTGAATCACAAATATATTGCCCATGCTACTCTGAAGCCGTTTTGCTCTTCTATTTCTTGTAAGCCACCTTCTATACTATATACGATCGTACAGCCTTCACATTTCCCTGATCATGCTTATTCCTCTATAATTCTGGCATTTACGTTTGACTCCCTCCTTGTATATTATATAAAGCAAATGGATGTTTTACTTTTCGACATATTTAGAAAATATGTTTCCCTTATCAAACTCGTTGTATATTTTTACGTAGTAGAAAGATTTTGCTGAAAGTTTTTTTAATACGTCACCAACCTAACAGTGAAAGTAAATCTACAAAGAAGTATATATTCAAATTAGGTTTCTTTTGTTTTGGGAGAGTTCTGAAACAAGTCAGAACCAATTTGGAAACGGTTTAAACTTTTGTTTAGCTTAAATCCTGTTGGAAATCTCATCTGGTTGTTGGCAAAAAAATGTCCTCCTTTGGGCTGAATCGTTCAGCGGTAGAATAAACTCGATGTTTTCCAAAAGATTTATAAACCCTTGTAGTTTTACGAAATGTTGCGTTAAATATTTGACAAAACTGTTAATATCTCTCTATTTTAAATGACATATATGATTGAATACGAACGTTCATGTTAAATTAAGAAGAAGAAATGGAAACTTACGGATCGTATAGAAACATTAATTATTGCGTCAAAGTACGCAAGTTTAGGACATAGCAATAAGGGTAGTTAAACAGTAGGAGCCCGTTTTAGATATACCCAATATTGGCACTTGTGCTAATACGCGGAAAATAACAGAAATAACAATAGAAATGCCATTGTTCAGTTTTTATGGATGTTATTTGTATATGTTCTACTACTTTTTTTCTAGTTTCGCAACGTCTTGTGTATAATTCTTTAGGTAGGTTCCATATACAGCTGTGGCCATATGTATTCGCCACCCTCGTTTTGAACGTGTTACACGAATTTTATTGTATTTCTAAGAAGCAGGGTCGATGACGGACTTAACTAGGTGCCTGGTAATGAGGGTTTAATGGTTTATTGTAGGCCATTCTGAGGAAATTAGAAAATAGACGTAAAATTGTAATTTCTGAATATTTCTTCAGTCTGTCTTAAAAGTTGTAAGAGTAAGGTTGAGCTAGTTAGAGTGAAGATATTGTGTCTGTGATTTTGTCTGTGTAATACGGTAGTATACAGTAAAAAGTAATGCCGAAAACACGCGAATTGACGGAGGTAGAGCGAGGACAACTTGTGGTGTTAGAAAAGCAAGGGCTGGTGGTGTCTGCTATTGCCCGACAAGTGAAATGTGCGCGATCGACAGTTAGAATGACGATAAAACGATACAAAGAGAGTGGATCTTTGACAAACAAACCGAAAACTGGTCGAAAAAGGAAGACAACTAGCAGAGTCTTAGAGCGGATGTCTTTGCGACACCGAAAAAGAGGATCTAAACAGCTTTCCAGTGAGCTTTTCCGGCTACATAACTTGCACGGTTAGAAGACGCCTTTGTGAATTAAATTTAGATGGATACAAAGCTCGACATAAATCACGGTTGTCCCGCAACAAAGGAAAAAGAGACTGCTCTGGGCTAAAAGTCACCGCGACTGGACCATTAACAATTGGGCCAATGTTATGTGGACGGATGAGTCAAATATTGAGGTAAGTAATACATAATTATTGTACTTGCGGTATTCTGTATTCAATTCCGGGTATCTACAGTGTTTTTATTCTTTTTAATGGGTTCCAAAATGTAACAGTATTCATGTTTTCGTTGGTAGCTTTGTGGTAAACCTGGGCCTCAATACGTGCGACGCAGGCGAGGAGAGGCCTTCCCTCCAGACTGTGTCATCCCGACTGTCAAGTTTGGGGGTGGTAGCATAATGATTTGGGGTTCCATGAGTGCAACATGCGTCGGAGAACTGTTGTTCTGCGAGGGCCGAGTTAATAGTCGGACGTACATCGACATGTTGGAAGAAGTTCTGGAACCGCGTGCGTTAAAATTATTCGATAATGATTAGCCAGAGTATTACTTCCAACAAGATAATGCACCGTGCCATAAATCTCTCGAAGTAATGCGCTGGTTCGAGGAAGATAACGTGCGGGTCCTGGAATGGCCGGCACAATCCCCGGACTTATCGCCAATTGAGCATTTATGGTACATTTTAAAGGGAAATGTAGCTAAATACTCATCTACCACAAAGCAATGCTTAAAAACAAAAACATTCGAAGAGTGGAATAAAATCACCCCCGAACAGTGCTACAACTTAGTGAGCAGTATGCCCCGACGAATTCGTGCGGTGATAAAAGCCCAGGGAGGAGCTACCAAATATTAAGCAATATCTGTATATATCTGTATACACTCACAATGAAACATTTTCATCGATCAATTTTCTTTTATTTCTTATATATTCGTCGGAATAAAAAACAAAAAAGGGTGGCGAATACATATGGCCACAGCTGTAGATAATGTTCTAAATCTTTAGTGTATTTTCCCAATAACTTTCTTTTATTTTTTCGAATAGCTTGATTCTTGACGTTTCATATCAGTTTGTATTCATGATATTTTTCTCTTGTTGGATTCCTTCGATATTGTAGTGTTCCTATTCTTTCGTCAAACGAAGCAGTTTTGTTAAAAACATCTAAAAGAATGCCTAGAAAACAACGCCAAGATGAGGAAACGCTGTAAATACAGCTTTCTCATGGTATACCATGAGAAAACTGTATTTACAGCGTTACACTACACTATGTTCTTAAGGGGTTTCGTTATTTCTAATGGCAAAAATCATAAAACACAATGTTATCGTGACACATTTAAATATTTTAGATTCAAATAAAAAAAAATGTTGTTTCGTTTGCTTGTATCTATTACATTTAAAATAGAGTTTGTAATAACCCGAAATCATTCTGGTTATTTGTTCATCGTAGACACGGTGACGCAGCAGAATACCTTTATTGGTGGCACTGGATTTTAGAGAACATTCTGCATTTACTGATATACTTCAATAGTGCTTACAGTACAATGCACCAGGTTTTATTGTAAGGGATTGCGCTTATGTTTTTGTAAAATCGTTATGTCGGATTTTCAACCTTGTATTGAAGTCTCCTACATTTCCCTGAATTTGGAAATTATCCCGTATTAAAGAGATGCGATTAATCTGATAATCGTTGGCTTGCAATTCTAAGATAGCAAACCTTGCCTGCACATACTGCCCGTGTTCGAAGATTTGGATGCTAAAGATTAAGTGGGTAAAACGTGTTTGGATTTTCAAAAGGATTTTGATCAGATTTATTATTATATTCTTCTTTAAAAGTTGCAATTGTTTGGACTTTTTCAATCTCTGCGTATTCTGCTTGAATCTTACTTCACGAATAGACAATTTAAGTGCGTTACAGAAATTTTACATCTTCCAAACATGAAGTTGCATACATCGAGTATGCGATTTCGTGCTCCTAACATTTCTTGTATTCATTATTGACATTGTTAAGAGAGTTGGGGGTGAAATCCTTATGTGTAAAAATATTGCAGGACAGTCTTGTACATAAGCTACTTTGTTCGGTGTCACAATAAACAGGTTATATACTATTAATTCATAGATTTCACGGAAATATACTAACTTATATTTAGAATCCTTTCCATCAGGGTTATCTACAAACGAAGTATCTCTATATACAACATTTGGGCCCCATTCACAACCTACTACGAACGTATCTCCAACCACAGCCCACTGAGGTTCTTCATAGAATGCTAACACCTATAACAAAGTGTTTGTTCATTAAAATTATAAGTAACATTTAATCGTTAACAAAACGCTCTATTTGATTTTAAATCGAAGAAATTCGAAACGAAATACCTTTCCCAAATCGTGTATTAATCCTGTCAGGTGGAACCAATCATCGTTAGGATAATCCTGTCTAATTTTTTCGGCGGTTTGGAAAGCATGGACTATATTCGGGATATCCACATCGGGATCACTTTCGTCTACCAGTTCGTTTAATTTTTCTAGTGCTTCTCTTACCGTTGCCTTGAAGTGATTGAACTTTAACCATTTCGTCATCTTACCTAAATTACAAAAACGATTAAATTTGAATTGCAGTATAAATATAGGCGTAATTTATTTATAAAATTTAATTTGATCGTGGAAAAAAAATTGGGCTCAACCGGGATTTGAACCCGGGACCTCTCGCACCCAAAGCGAGAATCATACCCCTAGACCATTGAGCCACATGTTAGGTTTATTTTATAAATCAAATATATTAATTCACAATTAAATAAATTAATAGCGCTACTACCTATAGTATATTTCAATAGAGAATGTGAAATAAATCATTTCAAAACTTCTTTCTTTTAAAATAATATTTTATAATTTAATTTCTTACCTCTAACAAAATCTACCGTTTGATTCGTATGCATGAGTTTGTAGGTCTTCCTAACTCTTTCCTTAATTGGATCGTTCTCGTCGATATCATAGTTCCTGAATTGGCTGACCGGTTTTTCGGCGAAACTCGGCTCTGGCCTTAATAACTCTGAGGGATCTAGAAGTTTGATGGGGTTGTCGACCTGTAAATGATGTATGTAATATTGTAAAAGTGCAGAAATTAAACAGATGAGGGCTAGGCTAAAATATTGGTCGTATAGAAATTTATTCTTAATTAAAGATGGCTGCGAAATTTAACAGTATGTACACTTCGTCTATTTTATGTACAGCTGTATTCGCCACTCTCGTTTTGAACGTGTTACACGAATATTATTGTATTTCTAAGAAGCAGGGTCGATGACGGACTTAACTTGGTACCTGGTAATGAGGGGTTAATGGTTTATTGTAGGCCATTCTGAGTAAATTAGAAAATAGACGTAAAATTGTAATTTCTGAATATTTCTTCAGTCTTTCTTAAAAGTTGTAAGAGTAAGGTTGAGCTAGTTAGAGTGAAGATATTGTGTCTGTGATTTTGTCTGTGTAATACGATAGTATACAGTAAAAAGTAATGCCGAAAACACGCGAATTGACGGAGGTAGAGCGAGGACAAATTGTGGTGTTAGAAAAGCAAGGGTTGTCGGTGTCTGCTATTGCCCGACAAGTGAAATGTGCGCGATCGACAGTTAGAATGACGATAAAACGATACAAAGAGAGTGGATCTTTGACAAACAAACCGAAAACTGGTCGAAAAAGGAAGACAACTAGCAGAGATGAGCGAGTCTTAGAGCGGATGTCTTTGCGAGACCGGAAAAAAAGGGTCTAAACAGCCTTCCAGTGAGCTTTTCCGGCTACATAATGTTGCTATTTCTCCTCGCACGGTTAGAAGACGCCTTTGTGAATTAAATTTAGGTGGATACAAAGCTCGACATAAACCACGGTTGTCTCCGCAACAAAAGAAAAAGAGACTGCTGTGGGCTAAAAGTCACCGCGACTGGACCATTGACAATTGAGCCAATGTTATGTGGACGGATGAGTCAAATATTGAGGTAAGTAATACATAATTATTGGATTTGCGGTATTCTGTATTCAATTCCCGGTATCTACAGTGTTTTTATTCTTTTTAATGGGTTCCAAAATGTAACAGTATTCAACAGTTTTTGTTGGTAGCTTTGTGGTAAACCTGGGCCTCAATACGTGCGACGCAGTCGAGGAGAGGCCTTCCATCCAGACTGTATCATCACGACTGTCAAATTTGGGGGGTGGTAGCATAATGGTTTGGGGTTCCATGAGTGCAACAGGCATCGGAGAACTGTTCGTCTGCAAGGGCCGAATGAACAGTCGGACGTACATCGACATGTTGGAAGAAGTTTTGGAACCGTGTGCGTTAAAATTATTCGATAATGACGAGCCAGAGTATTACTTCCAACAAGATAATGCACCGTGCCATAAATCTCGCGAAGTAATGCGCTGGTTCGAGGAAAATAACGTGCGGGTCCTGGAATGGCCGGTACAATCCCCGGACTTATCGCCTAATTGAGCATTTATGGTACATTTTAAAGCGAAATGTAGCTAAATACTCATCTACTACAAAGCAATGCTTAAAAACAAAGACTTTCGAATAGGGGAATAAAATCACCCCCGAACAGTGCTACAACTTAGTGAGCAGTACGCCCCGACAAATTCGTGCGGTGATAAAAGCCCAGGGAGGAGCTACCAAATATTAAGCAATATCTGTATATATCTGTATACACTCACAATGAAACATTTTCATCGATCAATTATCTTTTATTTCTTATATATTCGTCGGAATAAAAAACAAAAAGGGATGGCGAATACATATGGCCACAGCTGTATTTTACCTTTCGTCATTGTTTTGTCGTATAAGTTCGCACAATCTATTCATTCACAAAACCCTGCTTCCTTTTTTAGCAACAGTACTAGAGAAGGATCGTCAAATAAATAGATTGTCTTAACTTATACGACAAAACAATGACGTAGGTAAAAACATAAAATAGACGAAGTGTAAGATGTTTAAGGTGTTCAGTGTATGTTTCGATAAAATCAAATTTATTATGTGATATTTTCCAAGCACAAACACGCGTGTGTGTTAATTTTAGTGAATTTTTACTAATGAATGCTCTTCATAGTATATTTAAGTAGTTGAGAAATTTGATTTTAGACAACAATAATTTCGGAATTTCACATTTCGAGTCTAGGGGTTTAAAATTAAAACTCGAGTCTCTAGAGATAAATAAACATAAATATTCGAATGAATTATTAAATGATCAAATAGACCTTAATTTATCACTGTTGAATTTGTTTGTGAAATCTCGGGTTTGAGTATAAATAACGTGTTGTGTCATATTAAGCTCTGTTAAATATATTGGAAATATTTGTTTAATTACGTTTTACTTCTTCGCCCATGTCCATCACCTTTTATAGGAATGCTAGGAGAGAAATATCTCCACATTTTCGAAAACAAAACAAACTCGGAATTTCGCGTTAACAATAGGGGTATAATGATTTTCCGATAGAATGATATGAAAGACTTATAGGCTACTTCATTAATCTTTCTTTCCTTTTTAAACGGTTTCCTTCACGCGAATAATTGGGGTGAAGCTAATACAAGAGAAAGATAAGCTGCTGTGCTATGTTCTACCTTTTTATGTAATTTTAAAATTACCCATTCTCCATTCGAAAGTTTGACCAGTTGCAATCCCCTTTTCTACATGTAATTCCTACCTTCGCAAAGGTAATATTAAAAACTCATCAAGCTAATGTATGTACATAAATAAATTACTATGTTAGTTCCCTGGTGAATTCCAAATATTATCGCGATTGATACCAATGCCTATATCTCCTTTTGATTTTGGATAAAATAAACATTACGAGGAGGGAAAGGAAAGAGGGGAAGGGGTAATTCACTAGTTTCATCCTCCCGTTAAATTCAATGTCGTACACGGTAAGAATCACAAATAGCAATTATTGATTTGTCATTAGACTTCCAAGCAGCCAGCACTAACGCGCTTCCACGTCCCGTAGGGGATAATTCTCTCATTGCCTTCGTCGCAGTGGAAGTGGAAAAGTTCGTCCACGCATACGCCACGCGATATCTAGGAAAAACATCAAGGAAACTACCCGAGTAAAACGTAGACATATATATGCCTACTTACATCCATTAAAGCTGGAAATATACTCTATTCATGCATGAAGCGAGAACGAAATATAATCGGTTTTTATAAAACAAAACGTGTTCATTATAGATAGGATATGGATACAATTCCACTGACAAAAATTGATATAAACTACTATCAAATCAAGACTGAAGCCGTAGAACGGTGTTTATAAAAATGTGTCTTTAAATTCACTTTTTTCTTGAAATGAAAGATGGTGTTAGTTGAATGGCATGAATTGTAATAATAATATTTATTATCTAACAGTACAAGTATGAAATTCAGGACAATATTTCAGCATCATTTAAAATATGTACAAAAATACACACTACAATAGCACTATAAATATCCTGGACACTAACTTCAGACAGACATCTGTGTATTAACTAAAGCTATTGATGTTACCATCCAAAAATCGTCTCAGAGAAGTATTGGATATGTCGTAATTTGAGGCGGATGCGATTATCGTGGTCACATCCGCACCACAGGTGATTTATGACATATAGAATGTTGGAATACGAGGACGGCGTGAAATGTTTCCGGAATCGGCAAGAGATGGCGCACTAAGGTTGAAATGGATTGGTTACTCGGCAAGGGTAAACTGTCAAAATTTCACACGTCTACTGTCAATAGTTGTTGTTTAATGATGTGTTTTGTGTAGCAAGTCAGGTGGTTTCGCAAGAATGGATAAAATCGAATTCCGTGCAGTGATAACACACTGCTGGATGGCTGGGAAAACGGCCACTCCATCATTTTCGACTATCAGCTTCCGGGTGAGCGAGTTCAAACGTGGCCGCACAAGCACAAGTGACGAATCAAGGTCAATCAAAGCCTTTAACGTGTTACTGTGTAGAAAAATCAAAATCTAATCAAATTAGATTCAGTACAAAAATTCTTCAAACGTATTTTTTCGACTTTTAAATATTACAAAGAATAAAGGAACTAACACAGTATCCTGGGGTACTCCTTAGCCAACAACCTATTTATAATCAATTTCCTACATTATTCACTCACTCATCGATCTTCACCGGCCCTCTTACTCTTCTATATTACCGGAAATGTCTGTGCAGTCTCCCAGTTTTCCCCTGACCTCCCCCTTTCTCCATGATCCCCTCCGACGGTCCCTCCGGCATAGCGACGGTACAAAAAGCAAGCCATTAGACGGCAGCGCTTCGGTACGTCATTTAAATAATTGTCCCTCGCCCCGTCGACTCTCTGCTTATTGGTACATTAGTCATCATTAATATGTAATTTGAAGACTCGGGGCGTTGCATTCGGACGCCCGGCGTTGGAGGAAGTTTAGCGCGACTCGGTATTGCCTTTCGGACGCCGTCGAAGGTAATGTCGTAGATAAATGCGCGGGAAGGACGATGAAATATGCTCTCGTAAGGGTGCGCTGGGAACTTCCGATGGTTTCAGGGTCCGATATTGGTAGTTGTCGGTATTTCCGTATGGGCAGTTACTATCGCGCGATCGAGTAATTATCTTGCAAATTTAAGGCTGGCATTATGTCTTTTGTTGAGAAGAATTTTAGAGGTCATTTGATGTAGATTAGTTGCGTAGCGAAGATTGGGCATGGGGGTGATTCATGCGAAAGAAGATGGTGCTTTATCTTCTGGTTTTTGTAGGGATATTTGCATGTACAGAAAGATGATTGTCGAGACTAGAAACATGAAGAGAAAGAAATAGAAAGAAAAAGAGATAAAAAAAAGATTAATCCAAAAATGGGGGGAGAGGGGTGCGGAAAGGGATGGGTACGTGATACTATAGGATGGGCTGGGAGAAAGGAAATGTAAGAGGCAACTTACTGTGCCAATTCACCGAAGAACAAGAACTCATAATAACAAATTTCACACAACTTTCAGCTAGAAGACTATATAACACATGGGCTGAAAAGTCCCGGGCCTAACACATAGATGACGCTAGTTTTATTGCAGTCACCTTTCTCTCAGTTAGTACTAACCTTCAAAAGACAGCTGTTAAAATTTCATGATATTCTATTCATTAGTTTGTGAGTTATTGTGCTAAGAGTCACGCTACTTTTGTTATTTTCAAAACAATGGATCAAAAACAATTTCGTGTTTTAATTTTACACTGCTTCTTGATGGGAAAAAAATACCGTTCAAGCGAAGCAATGGTTTGAAAAGTGTTATAGGGACTCCGCTCCATCAGAAACAACAATAAAACGTTGGTTTGCTGACTTCAAACGTGGCCGTAGAGACACCGATGATGCAGAACGCAGTGGACGTCCAAATGAGGCGGTAACACCAGAAAACATAAAAAAATCCACAAAATCGTTTTGAATGATCGAAAAGTGAAGTTGCGTGGGTTAGCTGACATCGTAAAGATATCAAAAGAACGTATTGGCTTAGGTCATTTTTGTCTTCCGGGATTATTCTCAGTCCAGATATCACAATGTTCTTCTTTATATTTCTCTTTTCTATCTTATTTATTTTCGATTCCATCTTTTTCACTTGTCTCTTAATTCCTTCGTTCTCTTTTTTTAATATCTCATTTTCTTTTTTTAATTGACTGAGCTCTTTTTGGTACCGCTCCTGGTTATATTTTATTTCCTTTACATCTCTCATCAGTTCTTTTAGCATTTCGATCATTTTCCCTTCCTCTATTGCTTCCTTATTTGGTGATTTAATCAGTTTTTTGCTTTTTCTAAAAGCTATCTCTTGCTTTTCCCTCTCTCTTCTCCTTTTATTTCGTGCCTCTTCAGATGTATATCCTTCCTCACTGTCCATCCTTTTTCGTTGCTCAGTTCTCTCGAGAAGAAACTTTTCTGTCAGTCCCTGTATACACACACGCCTACTTGTTCTTATTCCGCAAGCCCCTCGGCCGGTCGACCCGTCGGATCTTGAAGCTTGCAATCGCACCAATCCTCTACTCACGTAGATAATAGTCCGCTATTTGGTCTTTATTTATCTAGATTTTCTTTATTTCTTAATTTTTTTCTTCTTTTTCGCTCGCTATACTATTCTAAACATTTGCAGCATCACAATATTTTTGTTATAGTCCTTTGCTTTTTTCGCACGTACTTTTAAACACGATGAGCCCCGTATACAATACTCTTATCTGTGTTAGCACGTCCGCTATGTTAGTAGTCCGACTCCGCAAGGTACAAAGGACATAGGATTAAAAATATATATATCTTGGAACATACAGCTTGTTCAAGACGTGTTTAAAGAATAGAATCACCTTATACGTACAAAGGTTAACCAATCTCAAAAATACCATTCCAAAGATAACCCCTATTCCCAAAAAAAAAAAATAGTATATCTGGAGATTATTAGATACAGGTTTCATAAATTATTCTAAAACACGGCGAATCTTTCTATGACAAAGTTCAAAATCTGCCGATGCAAACACAAGTTGCTTGTGAGTGAATTAAATAAGGCAGCACGTTGTTGAAAATGTTAGGGTTTGCCAATGTCATGTTTTACATAAATTATTGATTTTTACTAGAGATCTCTTAAGAGAAGATAATACTTTGAATTATGCGATAATTTGCCAATAACCTAGATCATTACGAGTTGGAAAATACATATATTCATTTGAGAAACGCTTATCGCAAAAGAAATTAACATAAGATCAAGTTCTTATCGTTTTATGTCTAAAGTTAATTGTTAAGTAATTACAGGGATGTGCTGATATATCGAAATATGTCTATTTGTTTATATTGTACATATTTGCTTAGGAGTTTGAGACCAAATTTGCACCTACACTACCGCTCAAAAGTGTTTAGGCACTCAACAAAAACGATTTTTTGGTTAGCTATGTTATTTAGACTGGGTCTTGCAAAATCCTTGTAATGAAGAATAAGACGTTTTTATCATTCACTTTCTGTTTGGACGTTGCATAGATCAAAGGAATATTTCGATGTTCAAAAGGGTTTTATTGGTTCTATATTTCGAAACACCTATACGCCAAAACCCAAAGAATTTACCAATAAGAGCGTCAGAATTTTGAAAGGCAACGTTGGCAGTATTGTTTGGAACGTCATCACACCATAGCCGTTTTTAGTTGTGTCTAGCAAGTCACTAGAGTGAGATACTTAATGATAATTTAACCATGATTAGATGTTATTAAAATTTACCATTAAAAATGTATGTTCTGTTCGACAGATCTTTCATTCATTGCTAGAAATTTACGGCCAACATAGTCGACCACCTAAACCCTGAGTTTATCGTCTCCTTAAAAGATTTAAACGAAGAGGTGACAGGCGAGTTTATGCAACTTGAAATTTGAAACTTGAATAGGGAAACACCGTTGCTATTAACGGCTAGTGCTGCATAGGCTTGGTAATTGTGCCAGAATAACTGTGCCTGCGACTGTTAAATATTGATTTAAACGATGGTTTTTTTTTTCTAACGGTGCAACCCCTCATACATCTCACCAGAGCACTAAATTCTTGCGAGGAAAGGCTTCTGGACGGGCATTTCGAGTTTTTGGGCGTATCCTCAGGACTGCGAGATTACAAAATGAATGATAAAATAGAAACGTGATACGCTCGAGAAAATAGTCAGCAATTGAGATATGTACAAGAATCCATTCAGTTCACATTTCGTCCATGTGTTCATCTGCTTCCAAAACTCTCGGTTTTGTCATGCGTTCTTGCAGGCATTTCTCAGACTTAGGTGTAATGAAACGTTTATGCCTACGTTCGTTCTAAGCTTGAATACGCCTCCATTGTTTGGTATCCCCGTTATTTACACCAAGAGCTTATGATCGAACGCGTTCAAAAGAAATTTCTAAAGTATCTCTCCTTTCGAATGGACAACGTGTATCCTGCAAGAGGTATCGAGTATTATAGCTTACTTGTTGAGCATGGTTTTCTATCTCTTGCTGACCGCCGCGAGCGTAACAGTGTGGAGTTTCTTTGCAGGATCCTGAAAAATACTATCGACTCGCCAGCCCTTCTAGCGCAAATAAACTTTACCGTACCTACTCATCATACTCGCTACTATAATATATTTCAAATACCTAGAGCTAATACCAACATTTTGCTTAAGGCACCTCTCAGTCACATGGTGAGGAACGCAAATAAACGGGATCTTGAGCCATTTTTGTGAGTCCCTTTTTTGTTTCATTATTATACACATTTTCAGCATATTATTATTGTAGGCAACACGATTTGAATTATTTTATTTTAAATAAGAATTGTATTGTAATTTGTCCTGTAATTGGCCCTTGGGCTGTTGGGCAATAAAGGATTATTATTATTATTATTAGTACAGCAAAGGAGGTCGCTTTATTGACCACATCATTGTCAAAACATCTGGTTGATTGTTTTCACAATAAAACAAAAATTCCTTGAACATGTTTTTTGCTGTAAGTTTTTACGACATCTCGAATATGTTTATTAATTGCACTGACTCTAATACAATCTATTTACAATTTCTGATGAGCCACCACGCCTCCTCTGTGTAATAACTTTACGCGGGCTATCGCTGGCGATGCTGCTCGAATTGTATAGTGGAAAGGTCATTGTGGACGCACATTTTTATTTTGATTGGTGAAAAATTAAACAGTTACCACATCTTCGTAAATCCATATCTTTCGTGTAACTTTCCGGTTCACACGAACATGTTTATATTCCCAGGTATATTAAATAATATTTACTTTACGAAGGAGATATTGCTTGTGCAAACGTATAAAAAGTTGTAGTAAAGTACGTAGACTGTTATTTTTCAAGTATTATCAGATGTTTTGTTTATCTTATTATGTTGCGTAGCTTTTTCTAAGTAGAAAATGTTTTGAAATCGTATATTCACGTATTTTATTTTTGTTTTGTTTTTTCTTGACAAAGAAAAACATGGAGAGTCCGTTTATTTTTGTCCCTGTTAAATACAGCTTTTCTCATGGTATTGGTGAAATTATGCGCGGTTTATCGCTCAACACATTGTAATTCTATCTCTGCTACTATCACCATATCTCACGTTACAGTTCAAGTGATTATTCTTGACGCTAACTAGTGCCAAAAGAATGACAAACTTGTCTGCAAAGTCAGACACACCCGCTTCTTGATGAAAAACAACAATTATAGAGAGCTTTTCCAATCTTGTCAGTTTTCCTCTCGACATTTTAATAACTTTAACCAGGTTCACGCAAAAAGATACGCTCTTAACACTAACGCACGCACCAACAGGTTTATTTAGAAACTAAAGCATTTATCAATACACAATAACACATGGGCTGAAAAGTCCCGGGCCTAACAAAGAAAACACGTTTTTTTTTGGTTCAAAATTAGCTTTATTCATCAACGTAATCTCCATCAAGAGCAACGCAATCATTCCATTTCAATACCACTTTTGTAGAACGATTTATCTTTTGCCTCAAAATAGGCCTCAGTTTCAGCGATAACCTCTTCATTCGTGCGAAATTTCTTACCGGCGAGCATTTTTTTGAGGTCTGCGAACAACCAGGAGTCGCTGAGAGCCAAATCTGGCGAATACGGTGGATGTGGGAGCAATTCGAAGTTCAATTCATGTAGTTTTGCCACTGGTTTGATTGACTTGCCACACGGTGCGTTGTCTTGATGAAACATCGTTGTCTTTGCCATATGCGGTCGTTTCTTTGCAATTTCGGCCTTAAAAAGCTCCAATAACGCTATATAAGATTCACTGTTGATTGTATTTCCTTTCTCAAGATAGTAGATGAATATTACACCAGGCACATCCCAAAATACCGAGGTCATAACCTTTCCAGCCGATTGTTGTGCTTTCGGGCGCTTTGGACGAGGTTTACCAGTTGCTGTCTACTCAGATGACGATCGTTTTGATTCCGGAGTGAAGTGATGGATCCATGTTTCATCCATTGTCATATATCGACGCAAAAATTCCGGTTTGTTACGTTTAAACATGGCCAAACACCGCTCAAAAGTGTTTAGGCACTCTCACTGATAGCAAAGATGTATGTACACAGCAAAAATATTAATAATATTTATTTTTTATGTACAGATACACGTACATGAATAAAAATATATTAAATAAATATAATTGCAGCACACAATCGAGGCATTCTCGCAATAAGTTTTGCCAGAGTTTCTTGTGTTATTGAGGTCCAACTCGATTGCAATTTGTTGCACACGTCAGTAGCTGATGTCGGAGCCGATTTCCGTACTTCCCGATCTAGTTCTTCCCATAGTAACTCGATTGGATTCAAGTCGGGGCTCTGGGGAGACCATTCCATAATTTTGAGAGCTCCTTCCTCTTCTAAATGGCGTAAATAGTCTTTACATAATTTAGAGGAATGTTTTGTTTCATTATCTTGCTGGAAGATAAAATTTTGAGCCAAGAGTTGAATTCCGGAAGGTATTGCGTGGATCTCCAAAATTTCGCGGTAGCCTTTTTTTAATATACCGTCGATTTTCCCAATGTCCCCTACACTAGTGCCAGCAAAACAGCCCCAAATGATAATAGAACCTCCACCATGCTTCACGGTAGCAGCAATACACTTTTCTCTGGCACGTTCACCCACAGATCTTCTTACGAATATGCGTCTTCGGGTTCCGAACAGCTCAAATTTGGACTCTTCTATGGTCCAGTATTGGTGTTCACGACCCCATTTAAGTCGCGTTTGCTTGTTTTGTTTGCGTAGTAATGGATTTTTCATCGTAATACGTCCATGGAACCCGGCTTTCTGTAGGCGACGTTTGACTATAGAAACACTGACTAGTTTTTGGCGACCAACATTTAATTCTGCGGTGATTTCCGTGGCTGTTTTGCGTCTATTTAACTTGCTGGTAACCACTATTCTGCGATCATCTGCACATGTTGTCGCTTTTGGCCTTCCACTCCATCTTTTATTAAGAAAATTGCCAGTTTCCCGATATTCTTTTACGTTATAGTCAACCGTAGCGTGGTGTATTTTAATTTTTTTTTTTGGCAATTTGTCGATTGCTTATGCCACTTTTATGGTAAGCTATTATAAGCGCACGTGTTTCCATACTAATTCCAGAGGTATTTTAAAAAATTGTCACACGATATTTCGCTCACGACGTGAATAGAGTAACCAGTGGCACACTGCAACTGACCATAGGTTACATATTTCAGTATAATCTTCTAGGAAGGTACTTTAAACATTATTACCTACAATCTAACAGATGACTAAATTTACCCAGTAAATTCATAGGGATTGTTATTGTAATTGCACCGCAATAAACAGTTTATGGTAATCCGGCCAAGCGCAGGTAAATTATATCGCATAAGGTTTAATATGCGATATAATGCGTGTTTATCTTAGTGAACTACATTTTATTATAATGTTTTTTTGGTAAACATAATGCTACATGAATAATCCATGAAAACAGGGGTGCCTAAACACTTTTGAGCGGTAGCGTAAATCAATAGCATTATTTATTTATATGCTCGAAGTTAAGCATTATTTCATCTAATTAATAATTATAATTGTTAATTGCCACTGCTACTAATAAATTCATTAAAATTTATTGCCACACAAAGAAGAAACTAAAAAGAAGGAAAAGAAATTTAATTATACTAAACCTCAAAATTACCTGTATTCAGGTAATTTTACATGTCGCACACCACACGTATTCATGATTTCCCTTTTTTGCAGTTACATGTCGTTGTCAATTTTAATAAAACTTATTTTTTGTAGCATCACAAAAACTTAATTCAAATGGCTATCAATTAGTACTTGAAGGAGACAGCACTGATCCAAAATTTATTAGTCTCAGATGAATCATAGAAACCAGCAGATTTGCAAGCCATATCGCAATATAAATAGTTCGAATTTCTTTTTCAGTACTATTTCTGTACCTGAAGAAAATAGACTTGGGAATTCCCTGTAGCCTTTATTATTCTCAGGGATTTATTATATTTGTCAGTACATATTTAAGTAGTAAAATTACATGCTTATTTAATGTTCCTTCTGAAAATTACATGTGCATTATTTTTTACCAACGAAAATTACATAAACATTCAATATTATAGTAAACTTGTTAAACACCATTAATTTTATACGACGATTTTACATGTAATTTTGCTAGATCTTGAAAAATAGATAAATTGTAAATATATATGAAAGTGTGTGTCATTCGAATCTTATGTTCTTAAGGTTTGTTTACGATCGGCATTTTTTTGTAATTTGGCCGTAGTTTACAAATCATGTCAAAAAAATTGCGTTAAAAATCGCATTAAAATTCCGCGTTTCATGTTAATAACTTACATTTCATAAAAGACTGGAATCTCCACCTTCAAATTTTGTCATTGAGTTAAAAAAGAAAGACTGGAGCCGTTGGGAAACGTAATTATTTTTTAAACATTTGGAGGCTTTAAAAGGCCATCTAATAATTCAGTTTCCGCTTAGACGTAAATATCGGCGTAAACAAGTATGAGAAAATAGAGAGAGTAAAATATTTTTTTTTTATTTGGTGGAAACTTCATGGCAGTCAAAGTTTAATTGTTGATACCTAAATAATAAATATACCGTTAAAAAATGATAACACCTACAGTAAATTGGAGCAAAAACAATACAAACTACTTACCAGTATTTTCATGTTGCTGTATCTGCCTTGAGTATCAAAACAATATACGAATACGTAACGCTAGTTTCAAAGCTAACTGTAAATATCAACGAGACCAACTACTAGACAGCCGGCGGCCAATAAATATGACGAATTTTGATCGCTCGGCCGTCTATTTAAAGATCTCAGTTATCAAACTAATCTGGTGCACTCCGGGATCTTCTGGGATTCATTAACGCTATAATGTAAACAATAAAAATTGCTTCACACACGCCGTCATACGTAATTTACGTTCTACAAATCGTACGTATGTAGACGAAATTCAATTTATCTTTATCGATTTGAAAGGCAATTTGATTAACCTCTTTGGCGACGCCAAGATACGTTACGTATTATATACATACGTTCATACATCTGGTAGTTTACGCTTTATGATTAATGCGAAATTATTTATGACGAGTTTACATTATGATTGGTAGATTGTACGAGTACACTTGTCTCTAGTTAAAAGTTCATAATTTATAGCTGTTAAATGCGTTCCAAGTTGCTTGTGGATTTGGTTAAGTTAAAGCTCAGTTAATGGCGACAAGGCTGAAGTTATGAATAAGTTTTTTTCTTTTATACTGCATCTCGTCAGCGAAAGCCTAATACGTTTCTAATTAGGAAAAGGGGTTACCATTGGTCGTAATTAGAAGGTGTGCAATGTAGATAAGTTCTATGCTTTATTAGGTATAAGTTGCATGCAATTGATGCTGGGTGGTTGTAAATTGGGCACTGATATACCTGAAATTTTAATCTTGTTGGTAATTTGGGCTCTAGCTAAAATGTGCCCGCATAGGGTATATGCAAGCTCTTAAATTCAGATCTTAATGGAACTTGGGAGGTAAGTAGAGTGTATATTGAGACCTGAGAATATTTAATTATTAATAAATTTGTGTTGAAATTCATCGCACCCCTACGAAGATTCATTGATTTTCAGTTTTACTGATTTAATTCTTTAATGGAAATAGATAGAACAAAAATTTAAATGCAAATGTTGTACCTTATCGAAAGATCTTTTAGGACACATGAATGTTGTATATACAGGGTATTGCATTTAAGCGCCACCCTTTTATGCTAGAGTTGATCATAGTAATATGGAAAAGAAATTAAGGCAAGTTGCTCATCTTTAACAGCCTTTATTGATTATAAAGCATTTTCAATTATACAGGGTGTACCAAAGGCGATATTAACATAAGAACTTATATCACCTTTAGCATAAGAGGGTGGAGCTTAAATACAACATCCTGTATATACTACATTAACGTGTCCTGAAAGACCTTTCGATAAGGTACAATATTTGAACTTAAAATGTTGTCCTATCTATTTCCGTTTAAGAATTAAACCAAGAAAACTGAAAACCTGTGAATTTTCGAAGGGATGTGTCCACCCCCTCAGAGCGAATTTCAGCAGAACTAAAAGAATTTTATTTTCAAGTCCCAACATACTCTACTTACCTCCCAAGTTTCATTTAGATCTGAATTTAACAGCCGGGAACCTATCCACTAACAAGTGACGGTTTGTTTCATTCTGAATTGCGGGATTCAACAATTTTGCTGCATCTTGCAAAACGAAGTTGTATTATTGTTGAAATAGAACTAGTTAGAGTTGTATGCATATTTTTCGTTGTCCTTAAGTGTATTTTTATTACCTTTTCTTCTTGAAATTTAAACCAATTTGATCCCCTGGTCTGTTAACTTAGAAGTTACTCGCAGTGTACGTCCAAGTATTTATGTTCGTAATTCAAATTGTTAGAAGCATATCAAAGTCATTGTTGTTTTAACAGATTTATTGCAAAAAAAAACTATAGTTAATATACGATAATCTAAATTAGTTTGTACGTGTTATTGTATATAAAATCTCGTATAAAAAAACAGTGTATAACAATAAATATAAAATGTATAGTGTTACTTTTATAACATATATAAAGCAAATTCGATAGGTACTTGATTAAAAAGTTTTTGATTAATACAAGAATAACTTTAACCATAACAAAGATAATTGAAATTTTCAATCAAAGTTGTATTATTTCTTGTTAATAATCTCTTTAATTGATTTTTATCAATTCTAGGTTTAATTAGTTTTCTTGTTATCACCGAAGTGTTGCTTCTTCTCTCCGTAATAGTATTTTTTCTTGCTTTCGTCTGAAACCAAAACAAAAATATAATTAATATTAATAGAAATTCGTACATTCAAAGTATCTAAACCTAATTAAGATTAGAATAGAAACTAACAATATACAAAAAGAGTGTAATACCTTACCCGTTATTAGTTTGGAGCTGTCATAATGGCTGAGCTTAGGATACTTGATGCCGTGAGACACGTTTAATCCATAACCCACCTGATAGTTGGGCAAGGGGATGACTGTAGAAGATACAGGAATGAGATCTGTAACAATAAGAACAATTTTATTTTTTTATTCTCGAATATATTAGAATCTAAACTTGTTGAAGTTCGACAACTGTACCAAACAAATGTTGTGGTTTCGAGGAAATGAGATTTTAAATTTTAGACCGTTTGAAATGGGGAAAAAAATATATACGTAGTTCATGAGATTTTCCTTTTTCAATTCTTTGGCGCTCTGGAACCTTAACATCCACGTTCATAAGAATTTATCATGCCTATTACGAGGGTTGTCTTTTAAGTTTTACATATAGAGCTGGAATACAACAGTAGATAACTTTTGAAGAGTTTTGCATGCTCGAAGCAATTCTGTGCCAGTTTTGAACAGACAGAGTTTTGCCAGCCTTTTGACCACGCAGTCCATTCTTGATTTACAGAAAGGTAAAGATATCGTTGTGGCTTAGGTTCGGACTGTACGGAGGATGGTCTGACAATTCGACGTTTTATGGCGTTAAAAATTCAATTCTCCTGTGTGTTGTGTGCGAACTTGCATTGTTTTGGTGGAGGATGATTCGCCGTTCGGAGTTAGTTTTTTGAACCTCAGCGATGATTTATGGAAAACAAATGGTTGCATACGAATCGGCAGTAACTGTTCTTTGATCTTGTAGAGGAATGACCTGCTTTCGAGACAAATGTTATCGCCATCTTTTTGGAGACACCCACTTCGAATAAACGATGTTGTACAGGTTTTTAGGGTTTTTGGGATTAGACTTTTTAACACCAATTCAACCCAGCTGTTCTTCGGTCAACAGATGCGGTATCCACCGGGAACCAAAATCTTTTGAATTGAGGTGTTTGAAATCCCCTCAATCTCGCGTTGATGATTTTGCGCACAGTACTGTCGTCTTCCTGACTAACTGTTGTTTTTGGTGTATCTGATCTTGGCTCGTCGCTAAGGCTAATCCATTCAGAATTCTCCATACCAGTGAGAAATTGTCGACTAATGTGGCGCTTCATTGCAAAAACCAATTCGGCGAGGCATTCTTGTTAAGATGACTCTTCGAAAATTATTGCGCGAAAATGTTCTCCATTTAGTTCCATGTTTTAACTAACTTGTCGGCTTTGCCAGCTCATTACAGCGACAATATTAAACGTATCACACTGAAACTTTGGATTTAGATTAACTAAAGATGGAAGTTAATTTTAAATACTGACATTTGTTCAGTGGCGCCATCTATGTTCCAGTAATGCAAAATTGAAAAGGCATCTCTCGAATTTGTGTCCGTATTGGCGGAAGATTAAGAAAGTCGAACTGTCAAGCTACAACTGTCTTAGCTCCATTGTCAATCTTCTTTTTCAGGTAGCTGTATAACCCTGGTTGGGGTTTGGGTGAACTGAATAGTTAGTTTTCATTATTCTCGTTCACACATAATTGTTGGTCTCAGTTGTACCCCAATGTCTCGAGGTGCGACTTTGTGTTATTTCTCCATCTCTGGCGCGGGCGACCTGGAGGTCTTCAGCCTCTTGGACGTGTCTCCCATATTACTCTGGCCATTCTAGGGTTCGGTTGTCTTTGCACAATTATCCTGCTTTTGTTTCTTATACTATGTTCGCATCCTTATACAGTTTTTTCAATTCTTTGTTAGTTCCTCTGAATTCATTTATTGCTGGATCTTGTACTGGACCATATTCTTTTCTCAAAACTTTCCTTTCAATACGCTTCAGTTTGGCTTCAATATCTACTGACTTTTTGGGGACGGGCTTTAGTTTTTTTCCGTGATATCATTGTCTTCAGTTATTATTGCACCTAAATACTTAAAGCTTTGTACTCTTGCCTATCGTATTAATACGAACATGTATTTAGTCCCATTTTCTGTGATTCCTTTTTTCAGCCTTGTAAGGGCGAACTTCATTTTGGGTCTCGTTTGGGTAAATACTTCCCATGTTAACCTAGCTGTTCTTAATGGTTTCTCTAATACTACGCCCTCTTTTAGGCTGTTTTTGTATTGTAACTATCGGTATAGAATTACCAATTTTTATTCTACTCTTCCAGCCTTATACACACATTTTTGCTAGCCATATAAGTTTTTGCTGTATTGACATTTCAACCATCACGTTCTATAGTTCTTCCTTGTTGATACTGTCATACGCCTGCTGGAAATCGATAAATAATTTGTGTAGTACCTTGTCGAACTTCCAGCATGATTGTCAATTCGTCTCTCATATACGAGGGCGACCTGAAATTTTTCCGGAATCTGCAAGAGACGAGGCACGAAGATTTGCCTCAAATGAGAAGGTCATCGCTATTTTGCAGACCTCGAAACATCCTACTTTTCCGACTGCTTGAAAAGATTGGAGCACCAAAAAGTGTATTGATCTTCGAGGAGACCGAAAGATAAAAATAAAACAACCACCCCAACATAGTATTTTTCTTGTCGATTCCGGATACATTTCAGGCTGCTCTCGTATGATAAGCCAGTATCTTCTACAATGTCCCTGATGCGTTTTTGATGTTTTTGTCCGTTGTTACCGTTATAGGAGAACCAGCGGCATGTTGGTTTTCACAGGATGTTCTTCCGCATTTAAAATCTCGACACCAGCGTTTGACTATATCATAAGAAACTGCAGACGCACCAATAGTTGCCATAATGTCTTTATGAATTTGAGTTGGCGTCATGCCCTTTTTCTGGAGGTATTTTATTACGACTCTTTCTTTTATAGGATCTATTTTTATGAACAATCACGTCACACAATTCAGGAGTTAGCCAAAACACAACAACAACCTTTGAGATACAAACTTGATATTATGTGATATGATCTAGAAATGTCATTAATCAAACAACCAGTTGGAAGTAGGTGAGGCGAGCGGTATGAAGATCCGCCCTCGTAAGTGGCAAATTATCCTCATCTTTTTAATTACTGAAATCTGGGATTTTTTCCCAAGATCTAGCATTCATTGCTGGATCTAATTGGTTCCATGCATATATCAAACTTGTAACAGTATCTTTCATACTAAAAGAAGTGTTGCGGCATTAAGCTGTATTGCGTAAATAACGCGAATCATATAACCCGGGGAAGTACAGTAGTAGTAGTAGCAGTATTTCCCTACGCGTAAACTACATGTGTTGAGGTTAGCAAATGCGAGTCTGCTCATTTTATACGGCGTTCAATGTTATAAAAATGGGAATTTCCATTACCCGGTGTTCACGTTATCGAGCGTCTATTGAATCATTGCTAATCTATTAGATCTAAAAAGATATGGTATTATTACCAAAATTAGTTTCCCAAAACATAAAGTATATAATTTTTTTGGCATTCTTATGTATATTTGTTGCTCGAAAGACCTTAATGCATGATAATAACTTTGAGAATAGATTAACCATGTAAAGAACTCGTGAGAATCTTCACTTATATCTGCTGCACAATAACAGTTTGACATACAAACTCGATATTAGGTAGATATGATCTACCAATGTCAATTAACTAAATGCCAAAAACATTAATCAAACAACCTACTAGAAGCAGGTGAGGGGTGGGGCATAAGAATTCGCCTTCGTATTATTATTACTATTAAATTTGAAGCTTTTGGCCGTTTAAAGACAGTGAAAGAACGAGCTCGCGAAACGACACAGTTTACATCTTATTCGACCTCTCAGCCGTGTGTATGTTCTTTTCGCTTCTCTTCTGCCATATTACCTCCGTAATCGGCTTCTAATTTCCTGAAAGTCGGAAAATAAAGGCAAACATCAAAGGCACGACAAATTGCCGTTTTTAAATATCGTTCTCGTCGGTACCCCGTCCATTTCAATTTCGTTTCATCTTGAGAAAAAGAGCTACCTACTACCAATATACATGCGGCAAATGTTTTCCGACCTTCCACGCGTATTCCGAGCGTGTCATTCGCCGGGCAACGGGAGCGACCGCCTTCGAAAGCGTTCGCAAAACGCACCCCGAGGCACGCTAATATTTCAGAGTTCGACCCGGTTAACCTCGTAATATCGAATCGGGGAAGGAAAAAAAATGGCGAAAGATACACGGTTGCGGAAAGTAAATATCATCCAGATTGACTTTTCGACATTTCACTTATTAGGAAGAAAGGAGATATAAGAGATCGGCCCTTTTCTCTTGTCGAATGCCCACGGGCGTCTCTATCGCTGGTAAGCGGAAGCTCGGGTAAAGAAAAAAAGTACGCGGCTCATCAATGAGAGGATGGGAGAGGGGGAGTCTCAGGTAGCGAAGAAAGAGCAAATATTTCTCTTCGGATGTAAAGGAACGGTATGGAAAAATATGACATTTTCCGCGGATGGGGCGGTTGGTAAAAGTACAAAACAGTTTCGCAATTTTACATATCCCGAGGCCGCCTTGTAAAGCGACGTTTTCAATCTCTTCTGTGTTTTTCTAACAGTGACCTCTGGCGGTCGGATGTGCCCTTTACTTTCTCTTTTTGCAGGGGTTTTTCGGTTAACGGGGTCAATTTGAACTCTATATTTTCGCGACCGCATTAAGTCCTTCGTAAAGAATTAATGTAACGGGTATGCTAGCGCGATTTAGTAGATATTTTCCTTGTCCACGATTTTGATTGAGTATATAAGAATAATCAGTGACTAATTGTACAATAATAAATATAATATTCCGAAACGCTATCAAATACTTTATTGACACGAGAATACAGGTAATTGGAGAATTCAAAAGACGTTGAAACTTTGCGGGTGTGTAGACTGACAAGGGATAAACCCAAACCAGAAAATTCAAAAGAATTAAAAAATAGTATATCAACCAACAAACATGTGATAACATTAGTTGTACCGAAGAAAACTACATCAATGATACGCTTTACCCTTGAAGTACACTACTGTGCAAAAGAAAGAGGCATTTTGATAAATAGAAAAGAAATTTAAGAGAAAATGTGTTAGCGTAAGTAACTACATTGTCCGATAAATGTTTACAACCAATACAATATTTATATCAGTAATATACTGAATATCTTCAGAACTTTTAGTTTTTTAATATTTTGTATGGCTACCCTAATTTTTGATAGTGTTTCTTATACGAGTCTGTAGACTGTCATGCAGTGTTCTGATGTAAGCGTTCGATAATATTTGACTCTGACCTTTGTGGGGGTCAGACCATAGTGCAAACTACTCCGTTCTCCTGTAGCTAACTTAACACATGGGCTGAAAAGTCGCGGGCCTAACACATAGATGACGCTAGTTTTATTGCAGTCACCTTTCTCTCAGTTAGTACTAACCTTCAAAAGACAGCTGTTAAAATTTCATGATATTCTATTCATTAGTTTGTGAGTTATTGTACTAAGAGTCACGCTACTTTTGTTATTTTCAAAACAATGGATCAAAAACAATTTCGTGTTTTAATTTTACACTGTTTATTGATGGGAAAAAATATCGTTTAAGCGAAGCAATGGCTTGAAAAGTGTTATGTGGACTCCGCTCCATCAGAAACAACAATAAAACGTTGGTTTGCTGACTTCAAACGTGGTCGTAGAGACACCGATGATGCAGAACGCAGTGAACGTCCAAATGAGGCGGTAACACCAGAAAACATCAAAAAAATCAACAAAATCGTTTTGAATGATCGAAAAGTGAAGTTGCGTGAGTCAGCTGACATCGTAAAGATATCAAAAGAACGTATTGGCTTTATATTGCATGAGCATTTGACTATGAGAAAGCGCTGTTCAAAGTGGGTGCCGCGTTTGCTCACTGTTGACCAAAAACAAGAACGTGTTGATGATTCTGAGCAGTGTTTGGCCATGTTTAAACGTAACAAACCGGAATTTTTGCGTCGTGACAATGACATCACTTCACTCCGGAATCAAAACGATCGTCATCTGATTGGACAGCAACTGGTAAACCTCGTCCAAAGCGCCCGAAAGCACAACAATCGACTGGAAAGGTTATGGCCTCGGTATTTTGGGATGTGCGTGGTGTAATATTCATCGACTATCTTGAGAAAGGAAATACCATCAACAGTGAATATTATATAGCGTTGATGGTCCTTAGCATATTTGAGCCTTCTTTACTTTGTTTTACTGAGCTACACATCCACCTAATCCAGATTTCTTTAAAGACCGCCTTACAGTCGAAAGCATGTGCTGACATGCACGTAGCTTCTTCTAACTCTTGTGCTAGTTTAGTGATTACTTTTTTTCAGTTTCTTAGAGCTGTTACTTTCAACAAATGTACATACATCCGCTTTAGTAAGTCTTTTTGGTAGTCCAGGCTTCACTTTATCCACTAAGTTGTCTGTTTCGTTATATTTGTAAGGAAATTTTTTGATCTTGTACTACTGGCCTTCAATCGACTCCCGACCATGTCACTTATAAATCATTGATTTACTAGGGCACTGTTCCCCATAAACGGTTTCCATTTCATTCAATATGGTTTGAGCGTTCTTTCCTTGCTTTGTAAGGAACTTTATCACAGCACAGTGTTCAATTTCCTCCATAGTTTCAGTTTTCTTCCGGATTGACTTGTTTAGCAGGCAACTATTCGTAAACGACTGACGCTATAGGGCTGCAACTTAACTTATATACTAATGATGAGTCGCCAATCAGAATGACACCTAGCGAGCGCCCCTATCCCCACTCCATCCCCTCCATTCCACGAACTTTTGGACCTCCCCTCGTATATTTTAATTTGCAGAAAAAAATATAACTAGCAAATTCATTAGATAAACTATGAAGTCGCAGTGCTACTTGATATTAAGTGGAGTGCTAACAATAGAGACTAACCTAAACACATTATACGACATGTTTCTTCAAATTTTAAGTGTTCTGGAGAAACAAAACATATTCTATTAGAAAATCACATTAATTCTTCTATTTTCTTTTATATGCTAAATTTTTGTGTACCATTTTCGACCATATACACCCACCGAAATTTCTATAGTTCCATATGAACTTTTGAACGGAATATTTGGTTTTCTTGATATTTTTGGCAAATAGTGCATCGAAGTGAGAAGAGAAAAGGACATTAAAGAAATTTCTTCCATTTTATACAGAGAATGTTTACAATAATGGTAACTCTAAAACAGCGAAATTTCTGTGCATTAAAACAAAATTTATAATTCTTTCTGAACTTAGCAAATGTTAGATCTTGTATTAAAATTAACTTCCAACAAACGGGTCTTCATACTGTCTATCAATTTGGTCAAGATTGAAATAGGAATATCATTCTAACACTTCGTTATCGCAGATTTTACTATTTTAGTGCTATTGTCTTCTTTATTATTGGTATCCACCTCTGTTGCCAATATATTCCAAAAATTTTCGATGGGGTTCAGATTAGGCGAGCGAGCAGGCCAAATTTATTTCCATTTAATGAAGTCACTGGAATTATCGATAGCTACAATATAATAATAATAATATAATATAACAATAAATGAAGATATTTAGAGGCTTTTTTTATACTGAAAGGTAATACTTGATTTCGTAGGATGTCTGTCTAACTCTGTGAAGCTGTAGAAATTCCGTTGAGTACCGTAAACGAAATTTTGCCGTAGATATTAACGAATAAAGATATATTAAAATGTGTCTCGCATCATCGATATTTGAAAACGTAGAATAAATAATATGAAACACGTTGGAATAAAATAAAATTATATAATTGCGGCAAGTAAATACACGATATTGTTATTGGTGAAATGGTACATTTAAATTTCTTAAACATCTGCACGAAGGACTGTTCTGATAAAGTAAAACTTAAAAATCACTAAATATAATGTACAATAAACAGGTAACTGTTGTAAAAGTTGAATTACTCCCACTTCTACCAAAAGCAAGAAATAGAAACTGACAAAAACGTTCGTCTAAGTTTGGATAAACAAGTGTGGGAGTTCGGCATGGGTTCGCTGATCTTCTTTTTGCCTGTAGGATGACGAAAGACCTAACGAAATTGAAATGACATCATCAATTCCACAAAACCCAAAAACATTTAAATTTATATAAATTTCATTTTGATTGGAATATAAAAAGATAACAAAGATAATATAGGTAATATGTTATCAACCACACAGCATTTGATTTAAAAATAGCATAAGTACTAGAGGTCTTAGTTACCTTGATATTTACTTCTAAAGAATCTAAAGAGAATGGTACTTTTTTTTTCTTCAATAACAGCGTTCATGACTCCGCATGGCAATTTGTTAGGAGGAAGTTGAATTGATTCTTATGCAAAGGACTTACCCGGTTCTAGGACTCTATTGTTCTTCATCCTGTACACGGTTGGATGACAGTAGATGGAATTTAATACACAGAAGACGCAGAACAGAATCACCTTAATCGATAACGGCATTTTCCGGATATTTTTTCAAACTAGAAACTATTTAAAGGAGTAACAACAAATAACGAAAGCTAGTCGTTCAATTTCGCACTACCAAGATCGTTTCGAATGTAATTCAGTTCTAATATCTAGGATATTTACCGCTTAGACTTCGTGTTATTACGGAGGAAATTCGAAAAACCACCAACGCAAATTGCCAACCGCGAAACACCGAATTACTCGGATTTCTAATAATGAGTTCCACTCGGCGACTTCAAGAGAAAGTATCAAGGCAATATCAACCTACATATGAAGATTTCATCTTGCAAGGTGTTGTGTACGCTCGGCGATGTTAGTTTCCTTGTCGTTCGGTATGAATGCAGTGAAGGAGGAAAGAGGATAACTAGCAAACTATGATTCATTCGATTTAAGATCTTGCAAGGTGATCGCAAGCATGTTTATTAATAATACTAGTGTCACAGGTGAACTTGGTCGCTTAAGAATGGGTATATGCGGATTGTTATCATCGAGCTTAGCCATTATGAATATTTTTCTGTTTTATGAACGGTAGGTATTAATAAATGAAACATTGTCACTGCTTCAGATACTATTCAGAGTATTTCAAGTACACTAAACCAATTTTCCACATTCTCATATAAATTCCTAAATATAATAGCTATTTTTGAAAAGAATTCTCACCTGCTTATACGATAAAGTTAATAGTAAACGGCGAACAAGGTCAAATGAAGGAGAAAGTAACATTGAAAACATTTGTTGGACTTTTTGGAAAATATTTACCGTAATATATAAATTTAAGATAATGAGATCTCTATAGAGTCATTAATAGTCTCGGCAAAGTGGAGCAAGTTACAGTGCAGTGCGGAGAACAACGTGGAGGGGCCGAACTACCCGTATCAAGGCGAATGTTCAGCAATCACCATTTATGATCGTGACCTTCATGAGCATAGCCGATGCGGACGCAGGAAATTTTACGCATAAAATAATGATAAACAATTTATTATGCAACTGGTTGAAACACTCACAGTTTTCAGAAGTTTCCACGAAATCATTAAATATAATAATCAGGATTACAATATGTACAAAATGGCAAGAAAAGAAGCTAAAGAGAGTATCAAGAAGGCCAAAGAAAATTCTTGGAGAGAGTTCGGAATAAAACTGAGAGATAACTATAGGGAAAACCAAAAATTATTCTACGGAACAATAAAACAATTGAGACAGAAGAAGGCTCCGATATTGAAAAATATAAAGGATGACAAAGGAAATATACCGAGGAAAAAGAGATAATGGAAAGATGGAAACAGTATTTTGAAGAACTCACAAAAATAAAACAGGACGGTGAACGTGCCAGAGAAGAGTGTATTACTGCTACCGTGAAGCATGGTGGAGGTTCTATCATTATTTGGGACTGTTTTGCTGGGGCACTAGTGTAGGGAACATTGTGAAAATTGACGGTATATTAAAAAAGAAGGCTACCGCGAAATTTTGGAGAACCACGCAATACTTTCCGGAATTTGACTTTTGGGTCAAAATTTTATCTTCCAGCAAGGTAATGACCCAAAACATTCCTCTAAATTACGTAAAGACTATTTACGCCATTTAGAAGAGGAAGGAACTCTCAAAATTATGGAATAGCCTCCCCAGAGCCCCGACTTGAATCCAATCGAGTTACTATGGGAAGAACTAGATCGGGAAGTACGGAAATCGACCCCGACATCAGCTACTGACGTGTGGAACAAATTGCAATCGAGTTGGACCTCAATAAGATAAGAAACTCTGGCAAAATTTATTGCGAGAGTGCCTCGATTGTATGCTGCAATTATTAAATCAAGAGGAGGTCACATAGATGAAAGCGAAATTTAAATTAAACGTTTTAATTTTCACATTTATTTAATATATTTTTATTCATGTACGTGTATCTGTACATAAAAATAAATATTATTAATATTTTTGCTGAGTTTTTATACAATTTTACTGTCAGTGAGAGTGTCTAAACACTTTTGAGCGGTAGTGTATATGCATGTTACATATGTAGATTCTGGATAAATTATCTGTAATGGTTAGGTTTAATGTTAACATTCTGTATGAATCCAAATCTCTTTAACAATGGATGATACCTCTTTCTTTAACTTATTGTTTTATATTAATTGCCTTTGTATGCATTCATTCATAGATATTATTGCCTTTGTACGCATACATTTGTTAGAGAAACAATAACAGAATAGATATTTGTGCTATTGTTAAGTTTTGTTTGCTTCAAATATGTGGGAGTACTTTAACGAAATTTTTCAAAACAAATGAAGATCCTCTAAGACCCTATGAATGTATCAAGAGGATACCACAGGATAATAACAAGTTACCAAAATAGTAAAATATAATTTAAAAAAAAATATATCTTACTAACTTACCAGGTAAATTTTCTTTCAGAGTGTCCTTCGTAGGTAACTGAACTATCGAATTCAATACGCAAAATATACACAATAACGTTGAACAAAGTAACATCGTCCTTTTTCCAACTTTAAACACAGCACATTTTAATGGCAAGGCGGCTAAACTATCAGAGTAACTCACGAATTAATTCAGTTTCAAATAACTTCTCGAAAACCTAAACCTGTGTATCTGTTTTCAAATACCTCCACCAAACGTCCATGAAATATTTAAGAAATACACGTTGAATAAATACCCAGATTAAGTTGAAGCAATAAAGGATGTGCCGCAATTGATGAAGGTTGCTCGGTATAGTTCGTTTTATATGAATGGTATTCACACACTACCATGAAAAAAAAAAAGAAAACTGGGCAAATATTGTATACGCCTTGGGTAACGTGAAACATTTAAAATGTGCTTGTCTAATGTTGCTGTTGCTTAATATCTATCGTGAATATGTGAAACTGGTTAGGTATGGATGATGTTCTGATTTTCGTAACGTGGTTGTTATGTAATAGGTCTCTTTTACATCATGCATAATGCAATTTTTGGAGTAGATATATACATAGTAAAGATATCGATAGATTGAGTTAAACATATTTTAAATAATTTTTAACAGTATTCAAGACTAGAATTACACTGTTTTATTATATTTTATTTTATTATATATATATATATATATCTACTCCAAAAATTGCAATATGCATGATGTAAAAGAGACCTATTACACAACAACCACGTTAACTATATATATAGTTAAAATATCGATAGATTGAGTTAAACATATTTGAAATAATTTTTAACAGTATTCAAGACTAGAATTACACTGTTTTATTCAGGAAGATCCACACTAGCAATTTTAAAAACGAAACACTATGTACCTTACTGTTACACTTTTGTTTGCATAATAGTTGAGGTGATATTGCTAACAAATGAAAAAGGAGGGCGTGGATGAATTGGCCCTGGTATTTTCGATTTCCATAGATTTGAAAGTGCCCACGTTTTGTATCTGTTTTCTATTGATTTCTGCCGTAAGAGATATTTTGTTGTAATTCTATTCATGAGATATTCGAGCTTAAAAAGGGTGTGAAAAGTCAACATTTTTATAAATTTTAAAATCATCGAAAATTAAAAAAAATACAACAGATTGAAGATTTAAAAAACGAAACATGATCGAAGTCGAAGTTTTGAAATTTTTGAATACTTTTATATTTAAAATTTTGTAGTTTTCCAAAATTTTTGAAATTATTGTATGTATCTTGGTCGTGTTAGTCTTTATGTTTTTAAAGTTTCGTTGTAATTTTTGTCATTTGATTCTCTAATTTGTTTTGGAGTCTTGAACACTATCAAAAATTTTGAAATTAATATAAAGTGATATATATTTTTTTTAATCCTATGTCCTTTATACCTTGCGGTGTCGGACAATTTATTTCTTATTTTTATCTTCCACAGGTTCGTGTTTTGAGCCAGTTGTTTGGCTTCAATCCATCCCATACTTTACTTTTTTACAATGTTCTATACACCTGCTCCTTCCAGGTGTTTCGGGGTCTACCTATTCTGTTTTTGCCCCCTGCTTTGGCTTCAAATATCCTCTTTGTGATTCGATCTTCTTCCATTCTGTGTAGATGTCCAAGCCATCCTAGTTGTCTCTCTTCTATGACCACTTCTACTGGTTTTATACCCAGACTATTAGTGAGTGTCGTGTTTCTGATTCTGTCTCTTCTAGTTACTCCTTCTATTCTTCTTAGGAATCTGATTTCCATGGCCGTAACTCTGCTTTTGATTCTATTCGTGGTTATCCACGACTCACTACCGTATGTTAATGTTGGTCTGACCACTTTTTTATACACCTCTGTCTTTATTTTTTTTGGGATTTCTTTTTTTATCCAGAAACGAATTCCATAATATGTTATATATTTTTGCGGATTTCCCTATCCTCTCATTTACCTCTTTCTCTATTCTCCCATTATCTTCAATGATTGTTCTTAAGTAGTTGTAACTTTTAACTTGTTCCAATGCGTTTTCCCCGATTTTGATGCTATGTTTTCTTTCTTCTGCTGCTATTATCATTGTGTTTGTTTTCCTCGTGTTTATCTCCATGTTAATCTTTGTTAGTTCTTCTTGGTATATCTTCAAGTTTTGCTGTAATGTCTCTTCCGAGTGTGCTATCAGTACCATATCATCTGCAAACATTGGTTCCTGTACGTTAATTGCATTCATTTTCCAGTTTCCTACTTTCATATTTTTTCCTTTTTGTTTAGCTTTTTTAACAGCGTCGTCTATTAATATACAGAATAACAATGGGCTCAGTACGCATCCCTGTTTTAAGAGGAGTCCGCTGCTTCACAGGTAAAACAACAGATATTTGTCTCTCGTTGATATTTTTAAAAACTTGAAAAATTACAATGGCAGTAATTCCAAATTTCTCAGAAATTTAGAAAATGTCTGTGATAAACGACCAAAATAACAAAAATGCTAATATTTTTTAAATTTGTAGTCGAAATTTCCAAGAGAGTCGAAAACTTTTGAAACTCAGATTTTAAAAAATTCCAAATTTCAATATTTTTAAAAATTTGATATGTTCTAAAATTCATATTCGGAAAATTTTGAAAAGTGAAGAATTTTAATGGCGAGGATATCAAGTGGCAAGGCAAACATGACCAAAATTACACAATCTAATATTTCAAAAATATCAAGATTTTCAAATGTCAATAATTTCATATTTCTAGCTTTCGAATATTTTGAAACATATGTAAGCTCTTCAAATTTGTTGAAAACGTGATAATCTGTAATTGTGAAGTTTATGAAAGGTATTTTCGATAGTTTTGAAAATCAAAAAATTTTAAATTTTCAAATATTTTAAAATTGTAATAATAAGCTGATCAAAATTATAAAACTTTCAAGTTTTCGAAAATTTTAGTATTCGCAAACGTCGATATTTATAAGAATGCTGAAACTTACAAAAATTTCAAAATTGAAAATTTCATTGGTAAAAATATCAAAATTTAAAAATTGGCATGGTCAACACGACCAAAATTATAAATATAATATAAATAATAATATAAATGATGTATTCTGAAATTTTCGAAAATTTTAATATTCTTGAATATTTTGACATGTTTGGTGGTTCTTGTCATTTTTTAATGAATTTTTTTTGGGTAATAATATTTATAAATGTAGGTAGATGCATTAAATAAAATTAGATGTTGCGCACATAAATAGCAAAGTTTTAAATCTCAGCAAGACAAAAATATCTTGGAGCATATTAGCACCTTATATGCAGTTCTATATATCTAATATTCTGTAATTCTCTGGGTCTAATATTTTTCTGCATTATTCAATATCTATAAATGGAAACAACACCTCTAGCATGTGTTGATTTTCTTTTCATATTAAATTCTAAAATAGATAAAAAAAGTGAGATTACCAATAGGTTTGTCGTGACAAAAACGCAAAAAACATTTTTTTTTAAGATCCGCTGATACGATGTAAAGCAAGCCGCTTCTTTGGGACATTCCACATTCAGTGCTTCTTCTGGTTGGCTCAATAGATTTAGAATCCGCCACAATATAAGTTTTAAAGCGATTTCGGGAGAAGGAGCTTCGGTTAATGCTGAAGATGTTTCATCGTTTTTAAAACATTGTCCTTCTTTCATTAAGGGATATTTACCGAGAGACATCTATAATGCCGATGAGACAGGCCTGTATTTTAAGGCTCTACCCGACAAAATGCTCACATTAAAGAAGGAAAAATGTGTTGGGGGTAAGTATCCCAAAGAGAGGTTTACAATTTTGCATTGTGCAAATATGGTGAAAAAGAAAAACTCCTAATCATTGGTAGGGCAGCTAAACCCAGAGCTTTTAAAATCATTAATATAAATAACCTGCCTATAACTTGGAAATACAATAAGAAAGCTTGGATGACAGGACAAATTATGACAGAGTGGTTGCAAGACCTAGATTGGAAAATGGCTAAAGAAAAGAGAAATGTTTTGTTATTTTTAGACAATATCCCGCATTGTCTCATCTGAAAGACGTTCGCTTAAATAATATAACAATATTATTTTTACCCCCTAATTGTACATCAGCTTGTCAACCACTTGACCAGGGGATTATAAAGAATTTTAAAACTTATTACCGAAGTCTAATACTCAAACATCTACTAGTAAACATTGAAACTGCTGGTACAGCTTTTGAGTTAATAAAGAAAATTACACCACTGGATGCAGTTTATTTGGCAAAAACCGCTTGGGTCCAAGTAACCAAAGAGACAGTTCAAAATTGCTTTCGCAAAGCAGGAATTAATCATATAAATATGCAAAGTGATGACCTAGAAGATGATTTCCCTCCTAGTGTACTTTCAGATATCCTCAAAAATAAGAATTTATTGAAATTGACGGATAATGAAGATCTTAATGATTTTTTGAACGTAGATGAAGATTTGTATGTTGAAGATCCAGATTCAGAACAAGAAATTGAAAATCCAGAAATACAAGAACTTTCGGAAGATTCTGATGTCGATGAGGTTCCAGTGCCAACAGAAGCTATCCCAAATTATGATAAAGCTATTACCCTTACCAAGCAGCTCAAAAGGTTTGTCGTAAATCACTGAGATACAGAGTCTTTGGTGCTTCTTTCTAAATTAGAGACGCAATTTTAAAGAAAAAGAGAAGACAAACAACAATATATGAATTTTTGCGTCCTTAAAGTGACTATTCATTTCATTGTTTTGTATTACATACTAGATCTATGTATCTATGTACATATATTAATACTTTGTATGCATGTAACAAAAGGAAATAAACTTTTTTTTCTTAAGTTTAAAGCTTCTTATTTATTTTAAAAGCATTTATATACATATACGATTTAAATGTCCCAGTTTCTTTAATATATTCATTTTTCGCTAAAACACGATTTTTGTTGTATCTACTACATATTTCTTTTATGCGGACACCCATCTCGAACGGACATCTTCAGTTGGTCCCGTTGGTGTCCGTTCAAGAGAGATTTCACTGTAGTTGTATTCATTCGTGATACCTATTCTTTTTTTTTGAATTTATTAAGCTTATAGGACTTCAAGGAAATTATTTTTTTTGAAATTTCTTATTTCGTTATTTTTTAGTAAATTTATTGGAAGTTCGCATGCATAGATAGAAATAAATTTTAAATTTTTGCGAGTGTTTGGTTTTTGGTTATTAGTTCCACATGTTTTCGGCGTTTGGTAGAAATATAATTATTAAATTAATATTGTTTTTGTTACGTGAATTAAGCCATTTCAAAACTACAGTAACGTCAATTCAACCAATGTATTCCCAATGATCTGTTACAAAGTAATAATTTGGATTAACACAACCATTTGCATCTATTTGCATGATGTTACACTTTTCTTTCCCAAAGAAGTGCTTTTTGTGTAATTCTTAAGTATGAGGAACAAATTCCGAGGTTACTTACTTTCGGAAATGGCCAGTATCTCGAAAATCATTATTATCACCAGATATTCAATTTCATAGAATTAGAAACATCAAGCCGATCAAATATTCGATACCAGAACATTGCAGGACCGTTACGAAATTGAAAACGGGGGTGACAAACGTCACGGCAACAACGCATTTAGAAATATGGACAGGAATTGTCAATTTACGTTGGCCGTTTTAATTAGACCTAGTCCAATATCACCACCTGTAATAGGTCCCTTGGGTCGGTTACCCAATACACCGCTGAACAATGCAGTAAATGTTTGGACTTCGGGATGGGAATAGGTGGCGTGTGGGTTGAAAGGCATGCAATTGGGGTAAGGTAGTCGAAATCGTGCCGGTCGAGGATGTACTACCCCTTATAAAGGGGATGAAGGTAGGGTATGACACGTGCGCAAGACAATGATATTATATTCACTCGTAATTCTTGAGGTTTTAATAAAGCACTTTTATGTTAGTAGCGATGTATGTAAGTTCGAACAGTGTTATACTTTATTCTAGTTTAGCAGAAAATTGCGGCAATCAATGCAATCAATTCTTACAAATTTATACAGACGGTGTTAAAAATATTAGCTCAGTAGGTGTCGCCTTTTACATTCCAAGAAACAGATATTTCGAATCTTCCAAACTGATTCTTATGGGCTCTATTTTTACCGGTAGGATTTACGCTATAATGAAAGCTTTGTGATTTTGTTTAAAAAATTGTGAGTGGTGTTGTTATAATATCTGATTCTCAATCTCCCCTAAAGTTAATACAAAACTATTGGAATTCTAATGAAAACCATATCATTGTCACTAAAATTTTTGACTTGCTATATGGGTTATAAGAAATGAAGGTGCAAGTTAAGTTTGTATGGTATAAAACCCAAATACGTACACAAAAAGAAGCAGATGGTGGACAGCAGAAATACAACTCAAAGTGAAAGATAAGAAAAATAAATGGATCGGACATATGCATACCAGGAAAGAGGAGGATTACAATATGTACAAAATGGCAGGAAAAGATGCTAAAGAGAGTATCAAGAAGGCCAAAGAAAATTCTTGGAGAGAGTTCGGAATAAAACTGAGAGATAACTATAGAGAAAACCAAAAATTATTCTACGGAACAATAAAACAATTGAAACAGAAGAAGGCGCCGATATTGAAAAATATAAAGGATGACAAAGGAAATATACTAACTGAGGAAAAAGAGATAATGGAAAGATGGAAACAGTACTTTGAAGAACTCACAAATATAAAACAAGACGGATATATAAGAGAAAAAGAGCATAAAACAAAAAACAACGATGAACGTATCACACCAATAAGCGACGAAGAAGTCAGAGAAGCAGTTAGCAAACTAAAACCAGGAAAGGCGGCCGGGGAGGATGGAATCACAGCTGAAATGATAAAATATATGGGAGACAAAGGTAACGAAGAACTACTTGACCTCTTAAACAACATTGTAATAAAAAAAGAAATACCTAAGGAATGCAATATGGGAATAATTATGCCCATATACAAAAAGGGAGACTCGAAGGAATGCTCAAACTATAGAGGAATAACATTAACTAGCATCCAAGACTCCGAGAGAAACTGGAAACAACACTAGAAGATACTCAACATGGATTTAGAAAAGGAAGAAGCACCCAGGACTTAAAATTTGTAATCAGACAATTAGGAGAAAAACTAATAGGGAAATGAAAGGAAATACATATATGTTTTATAGATCTTAAAAAAGCTTTTGATAGGGTAAGAAGTGAAGATGTATGGCAGAGCCTGGAAAGGAGAGGTTTAGAGAAAGGAATGATAGAGATGATTAAGGCGTTGTATAAAAGCAATAAGAATAAGGTGAGAACTTCCAATGCAGAATCAGCTGAATTCGAATCGCAAATTGGATTAAAACAGGGATGCGTATTGAGCCCATTGTTATTCTCTATATTAATAGACGACGCTGTTAAAAAAGCTAAACAAAAACGAAAAAACATGAAAGTAGGAAACTGGAAAATGAATGCAATTAACGTACAGGAACTAATGTTTGCAGATGAAATGGTACTGATAGCACACTCGGGAGACACATTACAGCAAAACTTGAAGATATACCAAGAAGAACTAACAAAGATAAACATGGAGATAAACACGAGGAAAACAAACACAATGATAATAGCAGCAGAAGAAAGAAAGCATAGCATCAAAATCGGGGAAAAAGCATTGGAACAAGTTAAAAGTTACAACTACTTAGGAACAATCATTGAAGACAATGGGAGAATAGAGAAAGAGGTAAATGAGAGGATAGGGAAATCCGCACAAATATATAACGTATTGAGAAATTCGTTTCTGGATAAGAAAGAAATACCAAAAAAATAAAGACAGAGGTGTATAAAAGAGTGGTCAGACCAACATTAACATATGGTAGTGAGTCATGGATAACCACGAATAGAATCAAAAGCAGAGTTACGGCCATGGAAATGAGATTCCTAAGAAGAATAGAAGGAGTAACTAGAAGAGACAGAATCAGGAACACGACAATCACTAATAGTCTAGGTATCAACCCAGTAGAAGTGGTCATAGAAGAGAGACAACTGGGATGGCTTGGACATCTACACAGAATGGAAGAAGATCGAATCACAAAGAGGATATTTGAAGCCAAAACAGAGGGCAAAAACAGAATAGGTAGACCCCGAAACACCTGGAAGGAGCAGGTGTATAGAACATTGGAAAAGATAAGTATGGGATGGATTGAAGCCAAAAAACTGGCTCAGAACAGGAACCTGTGGAAGATAAAAATAAGAAATAAATAGTTCGACACCGCAAGGTATAAAGGAGATACGATTAAAAAAAATTGACAACGACATAGTTGCTATGCTTTCGTTACGATTATACGTTCTTCACATGTTTCGCGTGGAATATTCTAGTCATTTTGGAACGGTTTCGGTAAAATTCAAGACATTTTTCGCGCCAATTTGTGACTTGCCATAAAACGTGGATCCACCACTACACACAGGAAAGGAAACAGTAATCAGAACAGTGGACTAAATGGGGTGAACCGGTTCCAAGGAAGGCGAAAGTCATTCTATCGGCAGGGAAGGTGATGGTTTGCGTTTTCTGGTATGCAATCCTGGACGATACTATTCTAAAGTTTTGGAGCAGTAGAAGGCAGCTATCATCGTAAAAAGCACATAGCAGCGAAATAAAGATAGATTGCCTCAAGGAACTCGATCTACTTTCGGGAATGTCTGCAACTCACACGCTGAAGATTTGGCCAACTCTAGTGGTGACCTAAATATTCAGTATAGATATAAAATCGTGGTAATTACCATTCAATTTATGGTGACCATGAAAATCTTCAATCAACAATCGAATTGGTGCCATATTAGGTATCAGTGCCATTCGGAAATATTCCTGTTGTTCCTGAACTAAATTTTTAGCATAAATTTGCTCATACTTGCTGTCATATTTAAATTGCTAAGTTATAAAGTGGATACCAAAATGGAAGAAGCACTAAAACAAGAACCTATAATCTTATATTGCCCTCTATTTTTTCTAAACTGAAGGTGTCCATTCAAACGTGTGATTTAAATTAGTGTCCAAAAATCACTCAAAGATTAATTCAAATCCCCCAATAATAGTAGTCCGTACTCACAGTACTCCCATCAAGCAACTGTATCAAATTTTCAACACTACGTCTTTTAGAACACACCAATGTGTGCCTATTTGTCATACACCTCATGCAATTGCTTCTCTTCCAGTCGATTTTTAACAATTCTTCACGATCGATGTCCTCTTCATTTACGTTTCTATAAAAGAGATAATCGAGAAACATCGAAAACGTTAATTTTTAATAACTTCATCGCATGCTGTCGTCCAATAAACCTCCCCTTTCCTCATCGGTGGCAATTCCAGCTGTCGATACATCGGAAAACATTAAGGAAATAAAATTAACTCGATTAAGGAAGTATATCGACGGTTATATCGGTCTTACCTCTTAACGGTAACCTTGGGAATGCTTACAGTGCGGCCGTATGTCCCATAGAGCAGTTCGACGACGTTCAAAAACTAGCCGAATTCATCACTAATTCAAGTGAGAATATAAACTGGCTACCGAGTCTATCGACGGCAGTAAATATGGCCGATATAGGGGGAGAAGGGTAGAATTTGTTATTAGTTCAGAAGGAACGCTATGCCTCCTATCCGTATGTTTTCCTAGAGTAAGAAGGAAGGTGAAGAAAGGTCGTTAAAGTGCGGTAGATACGTGCAAGTGGCATTCATCATATGTTTTATCAAAAATATATTGAAGATGAGGAATTTATACGTTTTTCTTTTTTGTATTAGAAGGAGTTATAAGAGAAATACGAAGATACAGATAGTGTTAATTCCTGTGTTTTATAGCTAATAAATTGTGCTGTAATCCCTTTTTCGATTCTTTAAAGTTAATGACGAAACTAGATCCACGCAATGTTACCACTACAGAATTTATATTATTGAAAATGATCTGCAAAATATTCAGTCACTACAATCTCAGCGTGCAAAGGACAGTTTCTGCGGAAACTTCGTCGGACGACAAGAGCACTCGTTTGTTAAAGTTAGTGACAGTCGAAAAGATCCGGTTGTTTTCAGTTGGCCATTTTATCATTCCCACTATCAATGCGTACATCACGTAGAATCTGGTTGATATCATTTTCGGTTCTTTAGGAGGTGACATGAACCACACTTTCGGTTATGGCTTCTAGTTTTAACTCATCGTTGAATACGATCTTTAATGAAAAGACATTGTTCATAGAAAAATATGTTGTTTGATTTACATTGATTTACATGATTTACTTATAAACCTATGCTATTTTAGCAAGTGACCTTAATAAATTGGATACGGACTTATATATTATATACAACTTTGGTTACCCCATTCCTTTTTCCATTATCATTTAATTGTTTCGTTATTGTTGTTATTATTTTGAAATTCCAAGTAAATAGGGTATACTATTTATCTATTTTTATTACTGCCTTTAATATAATAGAGTAGATTCAAAAGAAGTTGATAACTTTTTATTAATTTATTGATATTTAAGTAATATAATACATGTAGTTAAAAGGAATACGTTTTGCAAAATCAGTGGCTTCAAACTAACGCCAAATTGATTCTAAATGAACAAATCTCAACCAGAACATAGTATTAATTTGCTAGACAAAGATGCGCCTGTACTTGTTTTCACCTGCTGATCTGGACGGTTCCGACTTATATGAGGGGAGGTCCAGAAGTTCGTGGAATGAAAGGGTTTTAAATAAAATAAAACAATAAATCTATTTTTCCTTTTTTAAATTGGGGAAAAAATAAAAATCACTCGGTGCCAGGTCTGGACTGTAGGGTGGATGGACTATTGATTGAAAGCCATGCTTGTGCAGAGCAGCCATTGCAACTTTGCTCTTGTGAACCGGCGCATTGTCTTGCAAGAGCAACACACCCTTGGTCAATTTTCCTCGACGTTTTTCCTTGATGGCCTCCTTTAATTTTTCTAATATCGCTGCGTAATATTCTACGGTTATGCTCCTACCTTTTTCTTTGTAATCAATCAATAATATCCCCTCACAATCCCAAGAAACAGTAGCCATCAACTTTCCAGCCGATTCTGACACTTTGAATTTCTTTGGCGGTGGTGTCCCCTTTTTATGCCATTGCATGGACTCCTGTTTGGACTCAGGCTCAAAGTGATGAACCCATGTTTCATCTTCGGTAACAATCCGCTCCAAAATCTGTGCAGGTTTGTCTCCACACAGCTCCAAAAATTGTTTGGACGCACGGACGCGCTGCTGTTTCTGCAGCGGCGTAAGCATTCTCGGTACCCATCTTGCACTGACTTTTGTCATACCCAGGTGGTCATGTAGGATACGCAAAATGGTGGTACGTGATACTCCAACTAATGCAGATAATAGTTTTTTCTTCAAACGGGCATCTTGCAGAAGAAATTTTTGCACTTTTTCGACGATGTCTGATGTGGTGGCCTCAACTGGCCGTCCTGAGCGGGGGTCGTCTTCAATCGACTCTCGACCATGTTTAAAAAGACCATGCCACTTATAAACCATTGATTTACTAGGGCACCGTTTCTCATAAACGGTTTCCATTTCATTCAATAAGGTGTGAGCGTTCTTTCCTTGCTTTATAAGGAATTTTATCACAGCACGGTGTTCAATTTCCTCCATAGTTTCAGTTTTCTTCCGAATTGACTTGTTTAGCAGGCAACTATTCGCAAACTACTGACGCTATAGGGCTGCATCTTAACTTATATACTAATCATGAGTCGCCAATCAGAGTGACACCTCGCGATCACCCCTATCCCCACTCCACCCCCTCCCTTCCACGAACTTCTGAACCTTCCCTCGTATCTCGGTAGCTCGTCTTGCTTTAATTCGAAGAACTAGTACACTATCGGGTGCACACTATTAGGAGAATTAAATTGATACACATAAAACCAATTCTATTTACTCGCACAATGCTTGATTTTCAATTCAAAAGGCAGAAACGAATGCAAAGTACAAATAAATGAATTGTAATATTAGGAAGATATTTAGATATGTAAAAATACAAAGTAGAAAGTCGTTCGGTTGTATCCGAACAATATCTAAATAAGAAACCCTAATTTTAAGCCAAACTTTAAGTATTTGGATTAATAACCAGTATATTACTTTTCTCATATTTAGTTTTGTGTGAATCTTGCATCGTCTGTATTACTTTGATACCGATGCTCAACGGGACTTGAGTCTTACGATATGTGGCATGTCAATCATCGTATGCATGGCTCGAATATTAGTGCCAGCAACAAACGTCACAAAGAGATGCTAAAGATGACCTATTGATGCTAGGATTTGGGATGGTGCTTACTTCTTAAAAGCTAAATAAAGACGATCTATAAAGTAAATTTGAAATCACGGTTCGAAATTTGGATTTTTACATAAAATTGCTTGCTTTTATTAAATGGTTTGCGAACAAAATCTGTTCCTTAAGTACGTGTTGTCAATCGAATATGATGATGTGAAAACCACGCGGATAACACATATACATTTTTGAGGATCGGCAATTGTCGTTGTAATTTATTCACGTGTTATCGGCGAGAAGAAAACGAAGTAACAAGCTAGCTGCTTATGACAACGCACGATATCGCTTGGCAAACCGTTTATTTTACGTTTCACAGGTGTCTCCGGCCAATTTGCCGGTGCGTTCAACAAGTTGCGAAGACAATGGGGAACGGCGACGGGGCAGGACGCCCCGATACATCGACGAGATAAGAGCGACGACTGCAGGGAAGTGTTTTTCAGATATCGCTGGAGGTCTTTGCGGCAGGCGATTTAGCGAGAGTAACCTTGGAAAAGAAAGCACAGGCGAGGTGACCAAATTTAGTCAATATGTCTGTTTCGAAGCGTTACTTTCTTCAAACGGATTACGATGATGTTTATTCGTTAGTGTCATTTTTTGTTTGTACAGAATAATTTTCGCTTTACAAGTTAGGACTGGTCTTTTGTAATATTATTATAAACCTCGTTTAACTGTTAGTACTATGTAACGCATGGGCTGAAAAGTCCCGGGCCTAACACATAGATGACGCTAGTTTTGTTGCACTCACCTTTCTCTCAGTTAGTACTAACCTTCAAAAGACAGCTGTTAAAATTTCATGATATTCTATTCATTAGTTTGTGAGTTATTGTGCTAAGAGTCACGCTACTTTTGTTATTTTCAAAACAATGGATCAAAAACAATTTCGTGTTTTAATTTTACACTGCTTCTTGATGGGAAAAAATACCATTCCAGCGAAGCAATGGTTTGAAAAGTGTTTTGGGGACTCCGCTCCATCAGAAACAACAATAAAACGTTGGTTTGCTGACTTCAAACGTGGTCGTAGAGACACCGATGATGCAGAACGCAGTGGACGTCCAAATGAGGCGGTAACACCAGAAAACATCGAAAAAATCCACAAAATCGTTTTGAATGATCGAAAAGTGAAGTTGCGTGAGTTAGCTGACATCGTAAAGATATCAAAAGAACGTATTGGCTTTATATTGCATGCGCATTTGACTATGAGAAAGCTCTGTTCAAAGTGGGTGCCGCGTTTGCTCACTGTTGACCAAAAACAAGAACGTGTTGATGATTCTGAGCAGTGTTTCGCCATGTTTAAACGTAACAAACCGGAATTTTTGCGTCGATATGTGACAATGGATGAAACATGGATCCATCACTTCACTCCGGAATCAAGACGATCGTCATCTGAGTGGACAGCAACTGGTGAATCTCGTCCAAAGCGCCCGAAAGCACAACAATCGACTGGAAAGGTTATGGCCTCGGTACTTTGGGATGTGCGTGGTGTAATATTCATCGACTATCTTGAGAAAGGAATTACCATCAACAGTGAATATTATATAGCGTTATTGGAGCGTTTGAAGGCCGAAATTGCAAAGAAACGACCGCATATGGCAAAGAAAAAGTTTGTTTCATCAAGACAACGCACCGTGTCACAAGTCAATCAAAACAATGGCAAAACTACATGAATTGAACTTCGAATTGCTCCCACATCCACCGTATTCGCCAGATTTGGCTCCCAGCGACTACTGGCTGTTCGCAGATCTCAAAAAAATGCTCGCCGGTAAGAAATTTCGGACGAATGAAGAGGTTATCGCTGAAACTGAGGCCTATTTTGAGGCAAAAGATAAATCGTTCTACAAAAGCGGTATTGAAATGTTAGAGCGGCGCTGGAATGTTTGCGTTGCTCTTGATGGAGATCACGTTGATGAATAAAGCTAATTTTGAACCAAAAAGACCGTGTTTTCTTTGTTATGCTCGGGACTTTTCAGCCTATGTGTTATGTGTCACTTTCTTATTCTACCAGATCTTGTGCAAATCCTCACTCTCCTCAAAAAAAATCATCTCTTGTGTCTGTGTCCTGCTTTCTTGTTTTTTTTTACCATTTCACCACGCTCCCTGCGTATGAAAATACTAAGTTATTGTCGGAGCAATTTTCGAACAGATCTAGCGATTTTAAAAACATGGAAGTCAGTTTCGATTTATTTGCTACTCCAACAAAAAGTAATGTACAAAATGCTCCAATACACTTGCAAATGGGGTCAATCATAACATCGTACACGGCTGACTGATAATAATTTGGAAAATTCCTTACGTCTTTGCATCAGTGGAACTAAACCACACATCGATGTTAATAAATTGGTGACAAGTTTTACTCCATATTTTGAACGAATTATAATGTTACAGATTGAATGGGGTGGAGAAAACTGTAGCAGTATTCAAGTATATGCACCGACAGCAGACAAACACGATGAGGTAATTGAGGTATTTTATCAGCAACTCAGAATATATTTTGAAATCTACTAAAAAGAAAGAGGTCACTATAATAATGAGTGATTTTAACGCAAAGGTTGGCAATGTTAGGAGTGAGAGATGCACTGAAGAGTAAAGGCTAATCCTTTCTAATGAAGGAGGGGAATGGTTAATAGAGTTTTGTCAGAACGAAGAGTTAGTAATAATGAATACATTGTTCCAACAGTCTTTACCCAAGACTTCAGATACCGCTATTTTACTGCTTGTCTTATATCTTGCCATTCTTCGTTTATATCTTCTTTTGTTTCTATACGTTCTAATCTATCGTTCAAGCTATCTTGGTAGAGGCCCCTTACACTTTCCTCTTCAAGTAGATATATTTTAAAGACTTCTTTATTTGAATTCGTTATATCATTATATGTCTCTATCGTTGCTACTACTAAGAAATGATCTGATCCCATATTTGGTCCTGTCTATACCCTTATGTGTTACTTGTCCAGCTAATTTATTATTTCTAATCATGTATGTATCTGTGTATATCTTTCTTTCTGATAAAACTGCTTGTTATAGTTAATTTATTAAAGGCAGCAAAGTCTCCTTGAAAGAGTTTGCATTACCATTCTACAAACAGTACAAGTACGAATAATCGTGAAGCTCTAAAAATGATGTCACCAAAACTAATCCAGTAAAAGGCCAATGTATACTATTGTATGGAAATATCAAACATATATTAAGTAGAAGAATGTCTTAATGCCAAAACATTTCGCTCTAACCCTTGAACGTTAAAACTCATGATCAACTTAAGCATTTTTTTCCTCCACACAAGAATTTTTATAGGAAAAAACAACCCCTGGAGCACTTCAGACATCCGCCTTTACCCTTTTGCACGCCACACAATGCGATATATATTTTATTAACGCCAGCTTTCCTCGAGGTCACTACCAATCTAATAGACGCGATACCGTCTTGTCCCCTCGTAACTTAAATATTTATTGCCTTCCTCGAGCGGCCGAAACTGAAGTTCCGGACGAGTTTAGAAAACGAGAAGGACGTCCGACTTTAAATTAAATCTAACCAGCGCAACGACGCCGACCTTGTCCGCCGGAAGAACAGAAAGTACGGAAAAAGTTGCGTCCCTTTCGGGAACCGTTCCGAATTTAATTTGAAAAATTTTGTCGACCCACACCTAGCACCTCACAGGACAAGGATGAAGCGACGGTAAAACTATAAGACGACGTCCTCCGTCGGATTTTTATTACGGATACGTCCGGTCTGTTAAAGCGAAAGAAACGGAAGCTGAAGTCCGCGTGTGTATAAAACGGGAATATTAGCTTGACGTGTCGCCGAAGAGATGGCGAAAGGTATTTCTTTTATTAGAATCAACTCTGTAACAGGCGGAAGATATCGTGGATAAAGAAGAGGTGGAGTTTGCGCTGGGTGATCAATTTAAACGTCAGGGAGTGATAAAATAATGCTAGAAGGTAGTCGTTCAAGAAGGAACGGTTAATTTATCTTTGGATTAATGTTATTATATCGTTAAATAATGTTTTCTTAGTCGTGGTCTATTAATTTAATGGGTATTTCTTGTACAACGTTATTTATGTAACAATAATATAGTTTTAATAAAAGTTGATGGAAATCTAGAGCATGCTAACACCCAGTGAAATTTGTACGTGGATTGTCTCCACCAGTCGTTTATTGGTAATGTAGAAATTTCGTTTTTGAACGCATCCATTGCTTCTTTTGACGACTGGTACCTTTCAACACGCATTCTGTTCTTGATTTTCGGAAAGGTGATGAAATCCTTGGGACCTAGGTCCGGATTGTACGAAGGATGGTTCCACAATTCAACGTTGCGTTGCATTAAAAATTCAACTGTCTTGCGTATTGTGCGCGAACTTGTTTTGCTGGAGGATTCATCGACGACTTGCTACAAAGTGTTGTACACTAATGCACAGTAACAGTTCTTTGATCTAGTAAGGGAATTGTTACTAACACATGGGCTGACAAGTCCCGGGCCTAACAAAGGAAACACGGTTTTTTTGTTCAAAATTAGCTTTATTCATCAACGTAATCTCCATCAAGAGCAACGCAATCATTCTAGCGCCGCTCTAACATTTCAATACCACTTTTGTAGAACGATTTATTTTTTGCCTCAAAATAGGCCTCAGTTTCAGCGATAACCTCTTCATTCGTGCGAAATTTCTTACCGGGTAGATATGTCTTAAGGTGAAATATTTAGTAATTCTACATTTTCAATTATGTTAACTCAATCTCTAAACAGTGCTAATTCACGAGTGGGATTTGGAAATTTATGAAATGAAATATTTCCTTTCTGTTTGCGTCCAAATACAGCACAATTTCGCCTTAACCAGCACATACACTACCGCTCAAAATTGTTTAGGCACCCCTGTTTTCATGGATTATTCATATAGTATTATGTTTACCAAAAAGACATTATAATAAAATGAAATACGTATTTAATATGTAGTTCAGTAAGATAAACACCCATTATATCGTATAGGGTTTACTATCATTTACCTGCACTTGGTCGGATTACCATAAACTGTTTATTGCGGTGCAATTACAATAACAATCCCTCTGAATTTACTGGATAAATTTAGTCATCTGTTAGATTGTAGGTAATAATGTTTAAATCACCTTCCTAGAAGATTATAGTGAAATCTGTAACCTATGGTCAGTTGCAGTGTGGTATTTACTCTATTCACGTCGTGAGCGAAATATCGTGTAACAATTTTTTAAAATGCCTCCGCGAAGAGAAATTAGTACGGAAATACGTGCGTATATAATAGCTTACCATAAAAGTGGCATAAGTAATCGACAAATTGCCAAAAAAAAAAATGAAATTACACCACGCTACGATTGACTATAACGTAAAAGAATATCGGGAAACTGGCAGTTTTCTTAATGAAAGACGGAGTGGAAGGCCTAAAGCGACAACATCTGCAGATGATCGCAGAATAGTGGTTACCAGCAAGTTAAATAGACGCAAAACAGCCCCGGAAATCACCGCAGAATTAAATGCTGGTCGCCAAAAACTAGTCAGTGCTTCTACAGTCAAACGTCGCCTACACTTTATTTAATAATAACTTAACTAATTGACAATAAGTGTCCTAGCTCCGGTGCTCCGCCAGAGGCACTACACCGGATGTCCTCAACTTAACTGTTCAATATGAACGCAAACCTAGCTAACTTAACCTACGCTAACTTAACCTAGTGGAATAAAATAATGCGGGCCTAGCCCGCGTCCTACTTAACTTAAATATTTACATATTATTTCCTGGCCCTGAAGAAGCAGATCGATAAGCGATTAGTTACTTACATTATTATAAGTTATTTAAATACATTATCACAGAACACAGAAATACGCTTCTTTCCTTAAGACTGCTACTTCTTCAAGGCTGGTTCGTCTCGCTGGTTGTCCCTTTGGTTTAAGAAGGTCCTAGGGTCCATGAGTGGTCGTCCAGGTGATCCTCTCTCTCCTCCGGGATCCTGCATAACGGTCGTCCCGCCGACAGTTGCCATCTCGAGCTTCCTGAAATAATGGGAGACCGCTAGTCATAACGCTCAGCATAATTATGCCTACTGAATCTGATTCATTCTCTCTCATTCATTAGACATGTGTGCGGATGCATATCCTTGTCATCATTCATACTCTCTCCTACTAAATATTAATACTCAGCCAGATGATCCTGTCGGAGCTTGTCCTATTCTTTTTCCTCCGCTGTCGAAGGAGTACGCTGAAAAGAAAGAGAGAAAATTACGCGCCCTGACTGCTAATTATCGTGCCGCAAACTATGGAGTTTTTCGACCGCGCTGCAAAAGAAAACGTCGCCTACAGAAAGCCGGGCTCTATGGACGTATTGCGATGAAAAAGCCATTACTACTCAAACAAAACAAGCAAAAGCGACTTAAATCTGCTCGCGAACACCAACACTGGACCATAGAAGAGTGGATCAACGTCCTATCGACGGATGAGTCCAAATTTGAGCTGTTCGGAACCCGAAGACGCGTATTTGTAAGAAGATCCGTGGGTGAACGTGCCAGAGAAGAGTGTATTACTGCTACCGTGAAGCATGGTGGAGGTTCTATCATCATTTGGGGCTGTTTTTCTGGGGTACTAGTCTAGGGGATATTGTGAAAATTGACGGTATATTAAAAAAAGAAGGCTACCGCGAAATTTTGGAGAACCACTTAATACCTTCCGGAATTCGACTTTTGGGTCAAAACTTTATCTTCCGGCAAGATAATGACCCAAAACATTCCTCTAAATTATGTAAAGACTATTTACGCCATTTAGAAGAGGAAGGAACTCTCAAAATTATGGAATGGCCTCCCCAGAGCCCCGACTTGAATCTAATCGAGTTACTATGGGTAGAACTAGATCGAGAAGTATGGAAATCGGCTCCGACATCAGCTGCTGACGTGTGGAACAAATTGCAATCGAGTTGGACCTCAATAACACAAGAAACTCTGGCAAAACTTATTGCGAGAATGCCTCGATTGTGTGCTGCAATTATTAAATCAAGAGGAGGTCACATAGACGAAAGCAAAATTTAAATTAAACGTTTCAATTTTCACATTTATTTAATATATTTTTATTCATGTACGTGTATCTGTACATAAAAAATAAATATTATTAACATTTTTGCTGAGTTTTTATACATTTTTGCTGTCATTGAGAGTGCCTAAACACTTTTGAGCGGTAGTGTACGTATAAATATTATTCGACTCATAAAATAATACACATAAAACTATTGTGTCGCTTATCTTTAATATCTTCTCTTATATGTTATCTTTTCTTTAGACCAATGTGTATACAGCACGAACTTTATAGTTTTTAGTAACTTGAAATTAGTGTCAATGTACCTTGCGGATATTACAATTTTCGATAGAAAATAATTGCAGTTTCGATATGTAACACAAAGTTTTACATATAGATAAACATAATAACGTTACTTCGCAACAAAGTAGACAATTGATACAGCTACAGTAACATTCAATACATTAGGTGTACGAGGGCGTCCTGAAATGTTTCCATTTGATCGTACATTTTTGCGAAACCGTCTGACTTGCTACACAAAACACATTATTGACAGTATTCACTTCAATCTTCGTGCATCATCTCTTGCTAATTCCGAAAACATTTCAGGTCGCCCGCGTATATACATTTCTCCATAAGATGTTACGAAGATATTGACCTTGTAAGTTATAATGTTATAAATGATTCACTTGAGAAGATTGCAATATTTGTATGAATCTTGACTTGAAATAATATGATTATTATTAAAAGTTATTGTTATTAGTCTGATCAAATAAAATAAATTTGTACCTACTTAATAAAAAACAAAAGAAAAAAAAAGAAAACTCTGTCTGGTGTTATCGCAAATAAAACTTCCGAATTGCCAAAACATAAACTCCCCATTAAACATCTCCGTCCTATCATCCTCCTCGTGGTACGCCATCCCTACGTCTTCCAGAAGCGACATCCCGAACGAAAACAATTGCTTTACGTGCTCTTCGGTAATTTCACTTCGCGCAAAACGAAAGCGCACAACCACCAGCTGTACTAGGATCCTATTAACATTATTGTATTGTTCGAGTTGGAATGGCCGTCGGACATGCGACAGTAAATATTGTATTACGTTGCCATCAAATGCTCATTTTCATTTATCGTGAATAAAATATCACCGTGTGATGGCGGCGGGGTGAAACGGGGGTGTGAGGTTCGGATGGGATGGTTGGGATGGTGGGGGAGACGAATATAGAAAAAAAAGGCGACGGCAGAGCTAGGGTGTATACGGGGAAGGACGTTTTCGTAATCCACCTAATTATTAAGAGAGGACAATGTGTATTTTTTTTTTTTTAGTTTTTACAATTGTAATAGGAGTTTAGATTTTTGGAAGTTACCGTTAATTATTCGCTTAAAGTCTGGTTGATTCACATCCCGATAAAGTTGCTGGTGAGCGCAATCTAACGGATGAAAGTGTGAGTTGCCATGACTTTCTTCTTGTAGAAAATTGTGAATTTCTTCACGTAGCTCGAGTGCATGGGACAAGAGGTTGCTATGTGACATTCATCGTTAATTGCCGTAGTATTACAGAGTCTCCTGTTTAGATGAAAAATCTGTTTCTATGTAGTTTACAATAGCACTTACTTTGATGTAATTGATTCATAAAGTATGTGGTGCTTTGCTGCGAATAAGCATCTGTAATCCTCTGTAATGACTTTTACTAATCCGAATTATTTCCGGTTATAAACTTGAAAAGCATCTCAAACAAGTTTTGAGTCTTTACGCGTCCAATGATGGTCTTCAACGATAATATTATCACTTTGGAAGAGTACATAACAAATAACCTCATCAAGTTGTAGAATAAATTCCGTGCCTTGCAACAAAGTAATTGCCAATTTTCTTGTACGAATGTAACGTGATCTTTGCTATAGGGTAAATGAGGCGGGTAACTTCAAAGTCATCTTAAAGATATTAAAAACCAAGAAAGATTTAAATAGAACGAGTAACACATAGATGATGTTATATTGTATCACAAAAAGAGAACCAAACGTAGAAAGAATAGCCTAAGATGGAAATAAATTTTAGATATTTAAAATACCAGTATCATAAGTAATATTCTCGTTCCGCCCCGCATGTGGGGTTGGAATGAACTTTTTATTGATAAAACGTTGTAAATAATATAAACAGTAAGAAAAACATATTTGTCATATATTTCCTAAGTATGTGACAGATAATTTACAAAGAAACTGAGTTAATAGTGGTAAATATAAACAGTAATGAAAAATATTTATTGATCCCTTGCTAAGTGTCAATATGTCAATTGTCGATATAACATATGGGCTGAAAAGTACCGGGCCTAACACATTGATGATGCTAGTTTTATTACAGTCACCTTTCTCTCAGTTAGTACTAACCTTCAAAAGACAGCTGTTAAAATTTCATGATATTCTATTCATTAGTTTGTGAGTTATTGTGCTAAGAGTCACGCTACTTTTGTTATTTTCAAAACAATGAATCAAAAACAATTTCGTGTTTTAATTTTACACTGCTTCTTGATGGGAAAAAATACCGTTTAAGCGAAGCAATGGCTTGAAAAGTGTTATGGGGACTTCGCTCCATCAGAAACAACAATAAAACGTTGGTTTGCTGGCTTCAAACGTGGTCGTAGAGACACCGATGATGCAGAACGCAGTGGACGTCCAAATGACGCGGTAACACCAGAAAACATCAAAAAAATCCACAAAATCGTTTTGAATGATCGAAAAGTGAAGTTGCGTGAGTTAGCTGACATCGTAAAGATATCGAAAGAACGTATTGGCTTTATATTGCATGAGTATTTGACTATGAGAAAGCTCTGTTCAAAGTGGGTGCCGCGTTTGCTCACTGTTGACCAAAAACAAGAACGTGTTGATGATTCTGAGCAGTGTTTGACCCTGTTTAAACGTAATTTTTGCGTCGATATGTGACAATGGATGAAACATGGATCCATCACTTCACCCCGGAATCAAAACGATCGTCATCTGAGTGGACAGCAACTGGTGAACCTCGTCCAAAGCGCCCGAAAGCACAACAATCGGCTGGAAAGGTTATGGCCTCGGTATTTTGGGATGTGCGTGGTGTAATATTCATCGACTATCTTGAGAAAGGAAACACCATCAACAGTGAATATTGTATAGCGTTATTGGAGCGTTTGAAGGCCAAAATTGCAAAGAAACGACCGCATATGACAAGAAAAAAAATTTTGTTTCATCAATACAACGCACCGTGTCGCAAGTCAATCAAAACAATGGCAAAACTACATGAATTGAACTTCGAATTGCTCCCACATCCGCCGTATTCGCCAGATTTGGCTCCCAGCGACTACTGGCTATTCGCGGACCTCAAAAAAATGCTCGCCGGTAAGAAATTTCGCACGAATGAAGAGGTTATCGCTGAAACTGAGGCCTGGGCCTATTTTGAGGCAAAAGATAAATCGTTCTAGAAAAGTGGCATTGAAATGTTAGAGCGGCGCTGGAATGATTGCGTTGCTCTTGATGGAGATTACGTTGATGAACAAAGCTATTTTTGAACCAAAAAAAACGTGTTTTCTTTGTTAGGCCCGGCACTTTCCAGCCCACGTGTTAAGTCCAGACAATATAAGCATTCTGCATCCTGTTCATTATCTGTATCCGAAGAACCAGATTCTCTTCTAGATCTGCACATTTTCTTTTCTGGAAATCCTTTCCCTTTTAATATATTTTTTTGATTTCCGTTTCATCACATTCTTCTCTTCCCCCACCGATAATTTTCTTTTTGCCCCCTCTACTTTGTTAGCCTCCATAATATCGCGTTTTTCCTTAGCTTCCTTCGATCCTGGCACTTAGTGCGATGAACTGATAATTGTCGTGTTTCCGTTTTTTCTAGACGTTTTCTGCTTGTTTCGTTGAACTTTTAGGATGGCCGCAACGTTTTTGGGAGATGCCGTTGGAAATGATGTGCTTTCTATAGCTACATCTGTCCTCCAAGGTCATTGTAGTAGATTGGAGGTACTTTTGTCATTTAATGCGGAAGTTTCATTATCTGTTACTTCTAAATGCCCTATTTCAGTATTTTGGTAATTGATTTCCTCAATAGTAACTTGATTGTTGTTAGTACGAACATAGACTAACTGATACAACAATAATCATAATTAAACACAGTTTTATCTGCAGATCAAATCCCTGTTTTCTTGAACCTATTGAGAGCCCTTTCCACATCCATATTCACATCCACATCCACATCCACATCTACATCCACATTCAAACTTCTTCCTCATAATAATCGCTAATAGGTCTTATTAATGCAAGGTCTAAATATTGCATGAGGTAGGAACATTGGAAAGGAAAACATTGTAAAATCACTCTGTTATCTCGAGCTAGATCAGTGAGTTCGATGATACTTTTTGTGTGTGCTCCATGACCGTTAAAGAGCAATAAACTTGGAGATTCCTTCGTAGATTTGGAAAATGCTATGAACTCTTTAAAACAGACTAAAAAAGTTTCGGATGTTATTCAGCCAGATTCAATCACTTCTGGCCATCCTCCAGGTGGTAAACTCAGCTGAAAGTCCTGCTGTTTTTTTATATGGGAAGATAAACATGCGGGACATATAAGCCCTGCTAGCTGAAACATATACCTTTACTGTCACCGCTTGATCTCTCTCACTGGATGTGATTACTCCAACTTACCGTTTTCCTTTTGTTGCCGTGTATTTTAGAGTGGCCTTTAGGATTTACTGTGATTCCGGTGTGATTCTTCAGTTGCAAATCTTATTGGTCGTTAATTTACATTTGCCTATGCATTCAGTTAGCGACGTATGAAGGTGAGTAAAAGCCACGCGGTTAAAACCCATGATTCGAGCTCCGGAGGTGGCTTCAGGATGTCTTCTTAAAAAAACAGCCATCTAATCCTTCCCGGCCATTTCGCAGTCTTTATTGAACTTGGGAATGTTATTACGAATCGCGAAATAGTACACCAATCTAGATAATACTATGAGATGTGATTATATCGCAGGATACTAAAAATACCGTGGACCGAACACATAACAAACATCAAAGTTATGATTCACAGGTATAGCAGTAAACTCCACTCACACAAATTAATTAATTATGCGGAACGCAGCGTTTCGAGAGCACGTGGGCTCCCATTGTCAACTGTGTTACCGACTGAAAGTAAAAACTGCATCACACATGCAAATTATTTTCTACGCAGGCTCTAAAATTTCTAACCGTATGACTATTTACAATCTACTAGGTGGCCTCATGCCTTTTACGGGGAAGGATGGACCGAAAGCGAACCGTATCATTTAACAGGGTCTATGGTAATAAATCCATCAAACTCGAGTGTGCAATTGCGGGTGGTTCTCTGTTCAATAAGTTTCCGTTCTTTTTCATATATACCGTTTCGTACGCGTCTAATTGTCTATACGAGTTCACGTTTTTAAGTAGTGTCAGATTTTTTAAATCAATCTTATGTCCGGATTTTACCATATGCTCTGCTACGCTTGATAGTTCAGGCTTGTCGAAACGATAGTGTCTAATATGTTCTTTGAACCTCGTTTCGATACTCCTTTTTGTTTGTCCAATATAAACTTTCTCACAATCATTGCATGCGATTTGGTATATTCCAGACCTTTTTATCATCTCCGGTTTATCTTTGGGATTCCCTAAGAGATTCTTTAAGTTGTTTTTTGACACAAAAGACACGTTCATGTTTAGTTGTCGGAAAATTTTACTTAACCCTCTTACTATTGGGTGAAAAGGAAGAGTTATAAATTTCTTGTTACCGGTGTTTGTTGATGTCAAAGTCGTGGAATTTCTGATGTGTTGTTTGTATTGGACCTTCCTTAAAATACGGCCGACATCCATAGAAGAGAAACCATTGTACCTCGCTACATCTTTGATATACTTTAATTCTTTGTCATACCTGCTCTTGTTTAGCGGAAATCTGACGAGTCTATTGACCAGAAAACTAATCGCGGACATTTTTTGTTGTTCGCAATTGTGCGAATCAAACGTGATGATTCTGTTGGAATTAGTTTCTTTTCTGTAGATGTCTATTTCTAATTTATTATTATTGCGTATGACTAGAGTATCTAGAAACGGAAGGCGACTGTTCACTTCTTCTTCAATAGTAAACTTGATCGTGGTAAATTTTGAGTTCAGTTCTGCTAGAAAATCTTGTATGTTTCCCTTGTTGGTATCAAACACAGCGAAAATATCATCTACGTACCTATGCCAAATTCTCGGGAAATATTTGGTTTCTTTTTTCAGGTTTGTTTCAAATTTGCTCATGAAAAGGTTCTCGTGCTCTCGAAACGCTGCGTTCCGCATAATTAATTAATTTGTGTGAGTGGAGTTTACTGCTATACCTGTGAATTGTACATCCACACAGTCCTTGCAATCGTCATCAAAGTTATGGCAATGATCGGGAAAGAAAAGGAAGTGGTTAATGCTTAAGACACATAATGAGAAATGAGAACAGATTTCATCTATTGCAGAATATTCTACAGGGAAAAGTAATGGGAAAGTGCGGTAGGAGACGAATTTCTGGGTTGAAAAATCTCAGAATTTGGTTCGATTTGAATATAATTAAAATAGCATGCATGGTAGCCAACATCCGAAACGGATAGAGACTATTACAAGAAGTGTATTCAAAAAAAAACCCAAAAGTTATTCATTAAAAAGTTTCTTTAAAAACTTGTCCTTAAGCTTGTTTATATTGAGTAATCCTCGTGTATAAAAGAAATACATGTACATATATTACGTAATACTCAACGTAATGACTGGGTATGCAGGTGCTGCCCTCTATTAGTAGCTGACGACCGCCTGCCATTGTGCATTACGAAAGCGTATATTCGCCCCGACAGATTCGAGTAGATACTTTGACGGATACAATAAATGGATCAGAAATGCTATTTTTTCCATTCGTTAGGGGGATAATAAAGTATTTAATGCTCCGGTAAGCGCATTAGGGTTTCAATATTGTAGCGCCGATAATGTTCCGTAATCGATTTATAGTAAACAGTAATACTGAACAGTAGTAACAGATAATAACGTAGTATTTCGAAGCGTAAAAATAGTCCGACGATGCATTGGAAAATTCATAAACGGTAACTGACTCTTTCCAGGCTTCATATTTTTAGAAAAAAAAGATGTATGTACATATTTAACCATACATTAGTCCGATTAACGTATTATGTTTCAACGTACACTGATAGAGCATTCGGTTCCATGCGAAATGGAGGTATTAGATACATCAGAACTGTATTAAGTTTAACTACATTCTTCTTTCTTTTGCTCGTTGCTTTTTGTATGCTTCCTCCTTTTTTTCTTTTTCCTTTCCTTATTTTTCTATTTTTCATTCTTTTATCCCTTTGTCGCTTTTGTGTCGTCCTTCTTCTCTTCTGTTGTCCCTTTTTTCTGGTGTCCTGCTTCTGTTGGTCTTTTCCTTTTGTTATCCTTTTGCTATTGTATTTCTTTTGTTGTTCTTTCTCTTCTTCTTCGATGGTCTTTTTTCTTCCTCCTAGATTCCGATTGTGTCGGTTGATACCCGGTGTGCATTAAGGTACTGCACTATCATAGCTAATAATTAGACGCAAACTTAAAGGCTATTACGAAGCGAGTAGATTACATTATACAAACTTTAGTGTTATTGCTCCACAAACTTTTGGCAAAACAGATACATACATGTCTTTGTGTTTAATGCTTATTCTAAAATAACACATGGGCTGAAAAGTCTCGGGCCTAACACATAGATGTCGCTAGTTTTATTGCAGTTACCTTTCTCTCAGTTAGTACTAACCTTCAAAAGACAGCTGTTAAAATTTCATGATATTCTATTCATTAGTTTGTGAGTTATTGTGCTAAGAGTCACGCTACTTTTGTTATTTTCAAAACAATGGATCAAAAACAATTTCGTGTTTTAATTTTACACTGCTTCTTGATGGGAAAAAAACCGCTCAAGCGAAGCAATGGCTTGAAAAGTGTTATGGGGATTCCGCTCCATCAAAAACAACAATAAAACGTTGGTTTGCTGACTTCAAACGTGGTCGTAGAGACACCGATGATGCAGGACGCAGTGGACGTCCAATCGAGGCGGTAACACCAGAAAACATCAAAAAAAATCCACAAAATCGTTTTGAATGATCGAAAATTGAAGTTGCGTGAGTTAGCTGACATCGTAAAGATATCAAAAGAACGTATTGGCTTTATATTGCATGAGCATTTGACTAAGAGAAAGCTCTGTTCAAAGTGGGTGCCGAGTTTGCTCACTGTTGACCAAAAACCAGAACGTGATGATGATTCTGAGCAGTGTTTGGCCATGTTTAAACGTAACAAACCGGAATATTTGCGTCGATACGTGATAATGGATGAAACATGGATCCATCACTTCACTCCGGAATCAAAACGATCGTCATCTGAGTGGACAGCAACTGGTGAACCTCGTCCAAAGCGCCCGAAAGCACAACAATAGGCTCGAAAGGTTATGGCCCCGATATTTTGGGATGTGCGTGGTGTAATATTCATCGACTATCTTGAGAAAGGAAATACCATCAACAGTGAATATTATATAGCGTTTGAAGGCCGAAATTGCAAAGAAACTACCGCATCTGGCAAAGAAAAAGATGTTGTTTCATCAAGACAACGCACCGTGTCACAACTCAATCAAAACAATGGCAAAACTACATGAATTGAACTTCGAATTGCTCCCACATCCACCGTATTCGCCAGATTTGACTCCCAGCGACCACTGGCTGTTCGCAGACCTCAAAAAAATGCTCGCCGGTAAGAAATTTCGCACGAATGAAGAGGTTATCGCTGAAACTGAGGCCTATTTTGAGGCGAAAGATAAATCGTTCTACAAAAGTGGTATTGAAATGTTAGAGCGGCGCTGGAATGATTGCGTTGCTCTTGATGGAGATTACGTTGATGAATAAAGCTAATTTTGAACCAAAAAAAACGTGTTTTCTTTGTTAGGCCCGGAACTTTTCAGCCCATGTGTTATTACATCTTAATACAACGTCGTTGCAATTAAATTGAACAGAAGAAAGTAAATGTTTAAGTTATAAATAATGGTCAAAACTATCACCTTCCTTTTCAATACGTTAGGTCTTGAGACTGTCCTTTGTTTTACCATGTTTCGTGCATCTGGTTTTTTTAAATGTCCCCGAAGAAAAAATGTAAGGGTGGAAGGTCAGGAGAGCGTGCTGGTAATCGAATTGGTGTTTATTATGGCGCGAATTATTTTGTTCAGGTAGTTATGTACCGTGCGGCAATTGTGTGCACGTGCATGATGGGAAAGTATAAATTTTGGCACATCAGATAATTGACGTTATCAAGAAAATTCTCTAGAACATTCCAAATAAATTCCAGATTTCTGTCTATTGTCAATGTACTATTGTAGAACACTGAACCAACGATTTTCGAATCAATTAATCCGTACCAAACATTAAAAGTAAATCGAACAGGTGCAGCATGCGAACGCACTATTAATAATTTTTGTTTGCGACCAGTAGTGATGTGAAGTTTGTTTCATCACTCCATAAAATAGACTGTACTTCATTCAAATTTTCATCATAAAATTTAACGAACCATTGTTCGTGCAAAATTGACAGAAAACCAACGTTCTGTCTGAACCTCCTGGTTGCGATGTTTGTGAGGTTCGGTCCTTAAATGGAATATACTTATGCTTTTTTAAAATTTCCTGAACATCCAGTTCTTTAGTAGCATTTCTAATGGAAAATTTCCGATGGGCAAAAAACACTTTAATTTCTACTTCTTCGTCGATATTTTTCTTTGTTGTTTTCTTTTTAAATAAGCAATCATGTTGTCGAAACTGTTTGTGAAGTCTTCGAAAGTAACGTCAATCTAGCTGCTGAGGTAAAGGATAGTGTTCAGCATAATATTCGCTAGTCCTTCTTGAATTTTACCGGATACAATGTATGCTTCCAACATATCTCATTTCTCCTAATGAAGAGAGACATTATTTAACACTGTACAATGAAAGATGACGAAAAATGTTCAACAAAGTTATAATGATAATAATAGAGAACCAAAGAACAACATGAAATCAAATTTAGTAATTAAACGTGTAGAAGATTTAAATTTTGCGTGTCTTTGACAATCTCAAAGGGCATACTATTTATTTTGGTTTAAAGTGAAAGAAGTCTACTGATATTTTATAGGATGAAATTATATCTTTACCATCCACTTAAATCCATCATAACTTCTCTATTTGTTGTAGAACAATAGCGTATTAAAATTTCACATCATAACTTAATATGTCTTTCCATTTTTTTAATATACAGGGGGTTCCATTAAAAAAATTACGAATCTAAAAATTTCTTTCGTATACTGCATATTAATCAGCGTTAAAAACACTGCTGCTTTGACAATTTAACATATATTCTAGAAACAACAATAACAGAGTTAGTAATGGTGTACACTTGATTTGAATCAGCCTGTATATAGATTTTATTCAAAAAATTACTGAAACGCATAGTCGAGAGTTATTTGATGTAATAGAATATAAACGCTTTATAAATAAAATAAAAGAACGTCCATATATTGTTGTAGGTCCTTGCCAAACAAAACGTTTATTTTATTTTTTGAACACACTAAATACGTTATCTTCAGTGCACCATAGACGGAGATAAACTAATTTATGGTAGATTTATGAAGGGGAGCATTTAAGCACCTGTCATGCAGGAAATGCAGAAAATTGTGTAATTAATAATAAATAATTAAAGGTTGCAAAGTAAGCGGTTCACCATCGGCGTACTCTCGGTATTAGACAAATAATTAAATAAATTATAATCTATTTTATTGTTACTTTTCTATTGACCGCAATAATTCTTCAATTAAATATTTCTTTCTTCTTTTTGGTATCTGTTTTTAGTTAAATGAGCTGGATTGCCGCTGGTGGAGTCAGTGTAAGTTCATCAACAATGTTAGCTTACTGCTTTGTCTTACAAGTAACCTAAAAAAATATGCGTGTTGTATAAAAGTTCAAGAGTGTTATAAACACAGATTCCGTTTTTACTAGATTAAGACAAATGTGTGATGGTACATATATCATTTATTCAATACGGGGTATGTTGCTCTATAAGTAAAATATGGAAACTTACATCATGCTGACGACTTTTGCCAGTCTTACTCACTTTGCTTTATGCACGAACAGCCGTGAATAAGGTAAATGTATTATTTATAAAATATAACACATATACACTAGGATGACAGAATAAAATAAACACCTACTAATTAAAAAAAGATACTATTCTCGTGATATATACAAAATATTTTAAAATTTTTAAATTAGGCTAATATTTTGTCGATCCACCTTTACTTGCGTGAAGCGCTGCGAGTCGTCGTGGCATAGAATCTATTAAATGATTAGTGGTGTCTTCTGGAATATTTAACCACTCTTCTGTACCAGCTGTCACGAGCTCTTCCTTATTGCTGGGTTTTCGGGGTCGTTTCGCCATATTTGTCTGGACTATGTGCCAAACATTCTCTATCGGATTCATGTCTGGTGATTGGCCTCACCATGGTAAAATTCGAATTCCCTGTTCCTCTTTCCATGTGGTTGTTGTTCTTGCTTTGTGGCAGGGTGCTCCATCCTCCATAAAAGTGTCGTCTTCTTTAGATAAAATGGCGTTGTCGAATATCGCTAGTAGTCCTTTTGTTAATATTGGGATATATTTTGCCGCATTTATATTTCCGTCGCAGATTACTAATTGCGATCTTCCACCATACCATTTCGCGCCCCACACCATGATGTTCACACCGTCGTATTTCACCGTCTGATGCAAAAATTTGTCGTCCAGTTGCTGTGACGAACGTCTCCATACCTACGTACGACCACTATCACTGAATTGGCAGTATCTGATTTCGTCTGAAAAAATGACAGACCGCCAAAACTCTTCGGGCTTCGTTCGCATTTCGATTGCCCAAGCTATTCGGCGCCGTTTTTGAAACGCCGTAAGGAGAGCTTTTTTCTTTGCCACCCTTTTATACATCCCCACGCTGCGGAGGTATCGCAGAACGGTGCGCTGACTTTTCTGTGAAGTTGCCGCAAGCTCAGCTGTACTTTTTCGCGGTTCTCTTAACCCTTCGCGCACAAGCACCCTTTCACTTCTTTCAGAAGGTCCGGCACGACCTGGTCTCGGCCCCACTGTTGTTTTTTCCTTGCGTTTATATTGTGTAATCACACGGTTAACTGTGGACAACGGAATATTTAAAAATTTACTTATTTCACGTTGCGAAGCGCCGCGTTTACTCTAGCCAACGATGCGACACCCCGGGTGGAATCGCTAATATCACTCGAACCTTGTAAGCGAGGCATAGTTGTAACGATACTAAACTATGACGAATTCCTTCCGGCACATCTATCCCTACCGTAATGACAAGAGAAAGTTCTTAGTTCGTTCTTAGAATTTAGCTGTTTACATATTTATACCGCTTTACCTGGTTTCTATTTCATTCTGTCGCCCTAGTGTATATGTGATATAATAAAGCGTGTATCGCTAGTCGTCCCTTTATTGCATTTGCTTTGTTACGATCCTGGAATGCGGAAAAAATATCCCAACTCTAGATATTCATTTCGAATAATTGTTTTTAGATCAGGTTCTTTTAAATGTTACTTCAAATGGTCTTAATTGGCTCTATATTACGATTTTTCGTAACCTTTTTCCAAAAAAAAAAAAATAAAAATAAAAATAGCATCTACGCACTAAACTGATATTATTACTTCGATTCCGGATCATGTTACCAACGTAACAGTATCCGCCCAACTATGCGGTAAACGTTGCGCGAATTACATACCCCGATCCGTACTTCAGTCCGCCAATTAACCGGACGATGCGGCCGGCCTACAGCGAATATCGCATTACGACGTGTTTGCCACGGTCATTACGTCAAAAAGTGCGTTCTATCGTTTCAATTACGGCGCTCTAGATTCGAACCGACACCGACGATCCGAACCGTAGATAATTATCGCGCTAGCACCTAATAAAACTCGAGCGCGTGGGTGGTTCGCTGTATTTTCGAACCTAATGGTGTTGTTCGTGATTGTTGTTTGACGTTAATGGAATGTTTGCGATATCAGCTGACGTATTGGCTACGGACGAAAGCACGTCACAAGAAACTCAGACGCTGAGACACGTGGTAAGCGAGTAGTATGAGTAAACGAAATAATAGTCGAAGATGTATGCTGAAGATGTTGCTGACGCTCTATCTTTAGTGTATGTTAAGACATTAAAAAGGGAAGTACGCGTTTGCATTAAGTGGAAAGGGGATGGTCTAAAAAATGTAACTGTGTTATACGAAGTATGTCTCTGAATTAATGAGGATGGATTGTTTACACTTGATGTGACAACGCTGCGGCAGACTGGAGTCGACTAATTGCGAGTGGAGGGGGAAAGTACGCAACGAGAACTGGCGCAGGCCACTCAGTCCGGTTTACCGTTAAATACCGATACCAACACACACAAATATCGAGCAGGGATATGCAATTAAATTTCGAGTTAAACTGGGAAGAACTCCTTCGGAGACACTGCAAATGATGGGAACAGCATATAAGTATACTGCGTTGTCGTTAGCACGAGTTTTCAGATGGTACAGGGCTTTCAAAGATGGCCGCGAAATCGCTGAAGATGACCATCACCCCTGAAGGTCGTCTACGTCGAAAACCGATGTGGTAGCACTAGACAGACGGTTGGCACTCATCTCAACATCAACAAGGATACTGTTCATTGAATTATGAGAAAGCAAATAGGCATGCGAAACATTTGTGTAAAGCTAGTCCCCAAAAACTTGTCTAATGAACAAAAGGAAAATAGATTCTCCATTAATCGAGAGCTACTGGATCGCTTAACAACCTAATCCAACTGCATGCACAGAGTGATACGAAGGTAAGCTGAAAAATTCTGTCTATAATCTCTCTCAAGATCAATACATTTATTTAGTCAATGCTCGAGTTTCTTTATGCCTTCACCGTACACATTTTCCTCAAGCTCCTAAAACTAGTGGTCCACGGCAACTCATCCGAAGCAAATCTCATATCGCCGAGGTGTGTCTGAAGCTTGGGGAAGAGATCATAGTCCGGCGGAGCTAAATCCGGTGAATAAGGAGGATGCTCAATCTCTTCGAACTTTAATTTGGACAATTTTGCTTCGATAATTCACCAATTCAAACAACCAATTAGAAGTGGGTGAAGGGTGGGGCATGAGAATCCGCCCTCGTACATGTTTGTTTCTCACTGAAGATGATGAATTGATTCTTAATACGCTTATAGTACGTCATCGGCAATCTTAACAGCACGATGGAATTCATATAATTTTCCTAATGGACACGGTCAACGTTATCACCGGATGTGAGTGTAAACAGTAGCCCAATAACATTCGAAATTAACATTTGCAAATCCACATACAACATTCCCTTCTCGAAAGCCAACACAAAGATTACACAGTCACTGAATGCATATCCACGAGCTTCAGCTCTTCGGTATTAAAACATCTGCTTGTGATTTCAATTTAATTAAGTTTTGGGCGGATTGTTTCCCGACCACAAAGCAACGAAAAGAATATCGCCGCCGAGCCAGAAGAGAAGGCAGCCGCCACTTGTGGCAGAACGCTAAAGTTGCAAACGACGCGGCGGTAGCATTTCAGGTGAAAAGTGCTGCGAGGCGAGAGCTCTGACCAACTAATAATGGCTGCCCGAATACGAATAACAAGAATAAGAACAAAAGAACGAAAGGTTTGAATGTACAATTTCGAAACGAAGGTCGTAAGAGGAGATACGAAGAAAGGGGAAGCGTTTATGTTGCGTTTGGGGAATGGGGAACGGTTTAATTTCGAGGGCCGATCGAAAATGAAACAGGGCAAATGTTCAAGCGTAATAATTTTTTTAAAACGAAGAACGTAGGGTAGCGCGAAATGAAATTCATTGGCGATATTTGTACCAATTGCTGATATTTTAATTTTTTTGAGTAAAATAGTATGAGGGAAAGTCATTAAATGAGTGACAAACTGTTGTGGGTAAGCTCAAAATAGCAATGAGCTATTTTCCTTGTGTCTAGGTGTCAGCACAATCCAGCTTTATGATACTCAAGTGGCAGATGGCGTGCCCGTACGCAGGCGGTGCTAAAATGGCGACCGTGTTCGCAGAGTGTACTGAACGTGTACCAAGACCAGCGTGTTTTTCTGGCCAAAAAAACTTCCTTCCTGCAAAAGAAGGAAATATCTCCTGCTTTCTGTGGAAAGTGTTTGTCGCGTAAAGTCGTATGTAACTGGGTCGAGGAGTTCTCTCTAGGGTTCTAGAAACTTGTTGACGATCAGTGAAATGGCTGCCCCGTTCAGATTGCGATAAATGCAACACTTGGACAGGTGGTAGGGATGATTCGAACTAACAAGTGGCTAACAACAGACAGCGTAGCAACTGTATTAGGGAGTTCTCATGGTTTAGTCTACGAATTGATGCACGACGAATTTACGAAAAGTTTACTCACTGTGGGTACCTAGACAACTGATCGAGAACCACAGAGGGTTTCGAATGGGCTTGTCCTTGTAACACCTCGCTCGGTACGCAGAGAAAGGGCAGAGCATGTTTAGCAGGATTGTTACTGGTGTTGAGGCATGGGTACACCACTACCTACCCGAAACAAAGCGTGCTTCAATGCAGTGGAAATTCAAGGTTGTGCCCTCAGCTGGTAATGTTATACTTACCGTGTTCTGAGATTCTCCTCTCAGCCTATTCTAAAAATAGAAATGAGAATGTGACTGCTGAGTCATACTGTGGAGTTTTGTTGTTGTTTCGAGGTGCAATTCGACGGAAACGTCCAGGCCTGCTGACAAGAGGAATATTGCTGTATCACGATAACACCAGGCTGCATTTGGTCCACTTGACCCAGGCGACAATTGCAGAATTAGGGTGGAAACTTTTTCAACATCCGACTTAATGTACCGATCTAGCCCCAAATGATTATCATCTGTTTGGTCCGCTCAAAAAGCATCTTGGTGGCAAAGTCGAATACTTTTATGCGGCAGATTTTGGGGATAAGAGTGTATTACTGTGCGATGGAGACTTTGTTGGAAGATAAAACTCGTGTTTGGCTAGTTATTTCTCTAATTATTTTTATAATAGCGCTTTGTGATTTATTTACTGACTGTCCCTCTTAGTTTGCAAAATCTTTTAACTACAGGATGGTTAAGTATAGTATTTTCTCCTCAGTTTGCTGTTTAATCATCATTTCACAAAGGAAAATATGTTTTTCGAACAAAGAAATGGATAAAATGTCTACATGTAGTAATATTAATTAACGAATACTGCTATTAATTTAATATTTAGCATTTGTTCAATTTGGGTATTGAATGAAATAAATTCGCGTTTCAAAGCGTCTACGAATTCTTGTTTACGTAGAATTTAAGTCGGGACTGTTTCCTGGTTATCTTAATCGTTAGATGATATCTTCTTTCACAGTTTTCTTTTACCTGCTATACTTAGAGTTATTTCAAATGCAAAACACGAGAAGCATAAACATCTTTTCAAATTGCTCCAAAATATCAAGAATAATAACAATTGTGTTACCTCTTTCGCGTGATGGCACGACGCCGAGTCGTTCTGAAAAACGCAGTAGTCGGTTGATCTAATTTCTTTCGTAATGTGCCATAGTAAGGCTTAGCTTAAAATTTTCACCATGTTCGCAAATCAATACCAATTTTTTTCGATATCTGCATGGTTCAACTGCGCTGCATACACAAAGATTTTGTCGCTGCCTTTACTCATTCAACCGACTTACAACGGGTTGTCTAAGCGCGTGACAACCCGTCGCTTTTACAGTTTTTACGTATTCTGATATCCTATAGATTCTATAGTACACATACTAAAGTTCCAGGGACGTCTTTTAATTATTGTACAGTGAGACATAGAAGGCGCCACTAGTACCACCGTAGTGCGATATGAACTGTCAGAGTTGAAGAGCTAGTTGAAAAATGGAATTAAATCGAGAACGTTTTCGCGTCATAATTTTTGCGTGAGCGGTTATCATTGTCTGAACGGAGTGGATAGAGAATTCAACACATACAAAATTCCTGCCTCGAATTCTTTTGTGGGTTACGTAAATATGATTGAATTGCTCACACTCTCATGTAGGCTGGTTGGTTTAATACATATGTGGGTACTAATCGGACGCATCCGGCCCGCTGTAAGATTTGATGCGGTCCGCAATATATTTTGAAAAACGCAGTTAAAAAGAAAAATTACACTACTCACTCCAAATGACGAAGATCGACTAATATGGGGTTTGTCGCTTGCTCAAGGAGTGTCTGTTAGAAGTTTGGAGTGTTTTGTGTCATGAAAAGAAAATTTGAAAAAAATAGTTTATCAAGATGAACTGTTGCCCGACGCATAGAAATGATACAAAAACAACTTTGACTGACCGTATGACAGGTTTTAGATCATTTTCCATAGCATTAGACGAGAGCACCGATTTGTCTGATACAGCTCAACTGGCTATATTTATTCGAGGTGTTGATAAAGACTTCATTGTTACTGATGAATTGGTTGCTGAACGAAACCACTACAGGAGAGGACATGTTTAATAAAATTCAAAATGTGTTCACAAGTTTTGGCTCGTCATGGTCAAAATTAGTTGGTGTTTGCACAGATGGTGGACCTTCTATGGTCGGCTTACGTAAAGGTTTCATCGGAATTTTGTATGAAAAAGCAACTGAATTAAATGTGGAAAGAGATGATTCGATTGTCCTTCATTGCATTAACCATCAACAGAACTTGTGTTCTACGTCCATTCGACTCGAGAATGTTATGAATATGGTAGTAAAAACCATAAATTTTATTCGATCTCGAGGGCTTAACCATCGTCAGTTCGAGGCGTTTTTGGATGAAATATTAGCCGAATATGAGGACGTAAGATATTATTGTGAAGTCAGTGGCCCTTTGATTTCGTTGTCGGTATTTAACTTTCGTAGTTTGTAATAATTCCAAAATTCACGATTTAATTATAATGTTGTACCTATTTTTTTCATTTAATTTTCTTATTTTAATAAATTGCATTATAATAAGATTGTCGTATTATTTCGTCTGATATCTATCGCTAAACATTATGAGCACTACTTTAAAATGCAGTACTTTTAAACGCGCCCCGCGAATCCGCACTAAAGTTTGGCTCACAACATGTCAAAGGTAGCCCATACTTGGTTTAATATGTGGCGCAGGGCTGAGTTTTATTTGACTACCGTTTACCATAAAAGTATTTTTTTATAATAAAATGATTGCATAATAGAAAATAACGTGTAATATAATTGCTGTACAGAAAGCCTGGAAGAAATTTATTTTCTAATAATTCGAAAATCGTTGTACGTTCACAGAGCAATTGAAAATACTGTTCATCAACATAGTATGCGTCTAAGAAATAAATTAATTATTAAAAATAACCCAAATTTGCCCTAGAAAGTTAAATAATGGAGTTACCGATTCAAATATAAAATAAACACAATGAAATTCCGCGCAAATTTCCACGTTTGAGCGTTTGTCTTGTTATACTGACAGCATATTTTACATTTTAATGTTTAACATCGTCTCCAGTAAGGATAATTCAATGGAACACAATCATACATGGAATTGTTTCGTACGTTTGTGCATATGTTACTTTTGTAGCTACCGACGTAGATACTTCGTATCTTTGCACAGGCGTTTCCACGCGGCAGAACAAAGAGCAGAGAACGTACACACAGAGAAAGCGTATAGCGCCGCGCCGCCGGGCAAATTTTCAATCTGCGTGATTGAATTAAACTAAACATGTTGTAATTTACCTTCGTTCCACCTTCGCCCCGCTTCGAAAGCGCTACCGGCTACCTTTTCCAACTATATGCACGCGTATTATGGTAGCGCGTTAACGCTACCTTTAATTAAAAGGTGGGGCGAATGCGAAAAAGCATGTTCGCCGTTGTTTTATTTTTCGTTACGGTTCCGTTTGCTCCTCCGACAATCGGCGATGCGTTCTGCGCTTTCTCATCGCTGGAAATGAAAGGCTAGAGACGATAGAAGTAAACGGAATGTCTCTATCGCGTTATTCGTATCTATTTCGATGGTCTTATTGCGCTGCATCTTTGTTAAATGCACCGGGCGTCTAGTTTTAAGTGTTGGTAATTAGTAGGATGTATTTGAAGATGTCGGAGTTGAATTAGTGTACTTATTGTAATGGGGATGTCTATTTTAAGGAGATACTATTGGACTTTTGTACGCTCTCGACAGCGAATTCGAGAATTCCGCGCAAGAAGCGCGAGCATAATCAATTTTTCGACAATCCTTCATCCATTGTAAAGGCATTTCGCAACACTTTTGTGAGCTTCTTCAGTTTTCTACCTCTTTCTCCACTGATTCCCCAAATTGTAGCCATGCTGCGGTACACGTCAACACACTGTCTGAGTCTGATATTCTCTCAGCTATCATGTCACGGAAAAATAAGCTTACATCAGGACCTGATCAAGTGCCAAGGTTTATATTAAAGGATTGCTCATCGATATCTCTAAGACCACTGTTAAGAATTTTTAACCTGATTCTGAGAACCTGTACTTTCCCTGAAAGGTGGCAGCTTGCTAGAGTCTCTCCGGTATTGAAGAACGATGATATATGGGACGTATCCAATTATAGGCCAATCTCGATATTGTCAAACATCGCTAAGGTTTTTGAATCTGCTCTAGTCCCTTCATAGTTGAGGAGCAGCAAGGGTTTGTTTATGGAAAATCGACCGTGACGAACTTGTTCACCTTTCTTCACGGCCAAGTCGACATCTTATACACAGATATATCCAAAGCTTTTGATCGCATAGATCGTGGCATTCTCTCGAGAAACTCCAAGACATTGACTTTAGCGACTCCCTTGTTAGGTTGCTTCAATCGTACCTTTGTCAGCGAAAATTTTTTGTATCGTACAACGGCTACAATCCCAAAGTATGCCGCTGATTCTGGTGTTCCACAGGGCTCTAATCGCGGCCCGCTATTATTCTTAATATTTGTTAATGACCAGTTGAAACACATTGGTTGCAAAGCTCTGGAATTTGCCGATGATGTTGAAATTGTATCGGTAAAGATTGCATTACGCTACAGGCGAATTTGATATCTATTTCTAATTAGCCCTCCTCGAATAGATTGAATTTACATACATCTAAGTGTAGAGTCGTATCGGTCACAACGAGAAAACAACCAATTATTTTCAACTACGCGTTGAACTTGGACGCAATCGCACGAGTTGATGGCATGCATGATTAGGGGGTGTACTTCGACTGTGGTTTATGTTTTAACAACCACATTCGAAATGCTAGGGTTTGTTCAGCGCAACACTAAGTCCTTTCAAGATATATCCCCCATACAATCACTTTTTTGCTTTGGTGCGCTGAAAACTCGAGTATGCATCCCTTGTGTGGAATCCGTACTAAATTACGTATAAAAATATGATAGAAAAAAATTGTGTATAGGCATGTATATATGTTTTTGTATCCATCTATTTCTTAACCGTGGCCTGTAATATGTCTAGCGAGATAAATTTTTTGTTGCATTTTGTTGTTTGCCTGTAATTTTTTGTTACTGTAGGCAATAAAGGCTATTATTATTTAAATCTGCACACATTATCTATATATTTAGTATACCTAATGCCAAACTTCCTAAGCTATTTCCGTTTCCTTCCAACAATAACCTTGGGTATAATTTTTTTAAAGCAAATTATTACAACCTCTACTGTGATTTATCCACAACCAACTGGTTATTTCTTACGAGTCACCAAAATGTCAATTTGGCTGTACAGAATTTTTAGATCAAATTGTATACTATCTTGGATCCATGTGTTCCTGTGCTTGGTTCAAGTTGCATAGACTCGCTGCGCCCCTTGCTCTTTCTATGCAATAAAAAAAGCCTGAGACTGAAGACCTATTATCACCAAGAATGGAAAAGGACACGAAACAATTTGTTACGTTCTCGAGGTTTGAAGAAGTAATGTTTTCCTTTGTAACACTTTTTAATGAAACTCGTAAATACTATATACATATACACTATATTTATAAGAATACTCCGAGTACAATGACGAGTTAACTCGCTCGATGACGAATTCAAACTCACTAGTCAGTGTTACAAGTTAATTTGTTCTGCACAAGTTGAAACTCTGTAATGCTTATATTGTTGTCTACTGAAACTAATTCCAACAGATTCATCACGTTTGATTCGCACCATTGCGAACAACAAAAAATGTCCGCGATTAGTTTTCTGGTCAATAGACTCGTCAGATTTCAGCTAAACAAGAGCAGGTATGACAAAGAATTAAAGTATATCAAAGATGTAGCGAGGTACAATGGTTTCTCTTCTATGGGTGTCGACCGTATTTTAAGGAAGGTCCAATACAAACAACACATCAGAAATTCCACGACTATAACTTATAACTCTTCCTTTTCACCCAATAGTAAAAGGATTAAGTAAAATTTTCCGACAACTAAACATGAACGTGTCTTTTGTGTCAAAAAATAATTTAAAGAATCTCTTAGGGAATCCCAAAGATAAACCGGAGATGATAAAAAGGTCTGGAATATACCAAATCGCATCCAATGCTTGTGAAAAAGTTTATATTGGACAAACAAAAAGGAGTATCGAAACGAGGTTCAAAGAACATATTAGACACTATCGTTTCGACAAACCTGAACTATCAAGCGTAGCAGAGCATATGGTAAAATCCGGACATAAGATTGATTTAAAAAATCTGACACTACTTAAAAACGTGAACTCGTATAGAGAATTAGACGCGTACGAAACGATATGTATGAAAAAGAAGGGAAACTTATTGAACAGAGAACCACCCCCAATTGCACACTCGAGTTTGATGGATTTATTACCATAGACCCTGTTAAATTTACGGTTCGCTTTCGGTCCATCCTTCCCCGTAAAAGGCATGAGGCCACCTAGTAGATTGTAAATAGTCATATGGTTTAGAAATTTTAGAGGCTGCGTGGAAAATAATTTGCATGTGTGATATAGTTTCTACTTTCAGTCGGTAACACGGTTGACAATGGGAGCCCACGTGCTCTCGAAACGCTGCGTTCCGCATAATTAATTAATTTGTGTGAGTGAAGTTTATTGCTATACCTGTGAATTGTTGTCTACTGATTTACATGCTGTACTGACTTACAATACACGGAGTTACATTGCTAACTTCACGGAGATACATTGCTAACTTCACGGAGTTATATTTCCAACTAATGTTACATTCTTCAGGTGATTATTTTATAGCGTTTTAGGTCTTGGATTAATGCGCAACCCTAAACCTACCTAATTGTTCTCTCTAGGCATTTGGTAATGATATCTTAGTAATAATAGAACGCCCAGCAATATTCCCCGAAACACGAGATAAGAGCCCAGTGGATAACGACTAGAACCTAAATTTAGCAGATTGGGGTAATTCCCGGGGTCTCCATTACGTCAAGGTTTTCACCTGAATTTAACTATTAGTAAGAACATAGATATTGTATAGTGATTTGATTACAATAGTACATAACATTAATATTTAGCGAAATACGAAGTAGAAATGAATGATATCAACGCATACGCATTCAATATAGAAATTTCGTCGGTTGTACCTAGCACAATTATTATAGAATGGAAACTTAGAGATTACGTAAGTGGAATAAGAAGGATATGAGTTTAGCCTCTAATTCATACGTTCGTAATAGCGAATTCAGCTGTTTTTAGCAATTTGTTCGTTCTAGCCAGGGCGCTGCCAGAATTCTTCTAGGCTTCATTCGATCGTATCTCCTTGATAGAATTAATTATGTTTATCTCAATGGTTTTAAATCTCGAGCTTTTTACTCCACCTCCGGAGTACTCCAGGGGTCGAACATAGGTCCATTGATCTTTAATATATACATAGATGATTTGCTGAAATCCATTAATTATATACACTAGGGTGACAGAATAAAATAGACACCAGGTAAAGCGGTATAAATATGTAAACAGCTAAATTCTAAGAACGAATTAAGAACTTTCTCTTGTCATTAGGGTAGGGGTAGATGTATCGGAAGGAATTCGTCATAGTTTAGTCTCGTTACAACTATGCCTTACAAGGTTCGAGTGATATTAGCGACTTCACCCGGAATCGCATCGTTGGCTAGAGTGAACGCGGCGCTTCGCATCGTGAAATAAGTACATTTTTAAATATGCCGTTGTCCCCACAGTTAACCCTGTGATTACACAATTTAAACGCAAGGAGAAAACAACAGTGGAGCCGAGACCAGGTCGTGCCGGACCTTCTGAAAGAAGTAAAAGGGTGCTTGTGCGCGAAGTGTTAAGAGAACCTCGAAAAAGTACAGCTGATCTTGCGGCAACTTCACAGAAAAGTCAGCGCACCGTTTTGCGATACCTCCACAGTGTGGGGATGTATAAAAGGGTGGCAAAGAAAAAACCTCTCCTTACGGCGTTTCAAAAACGGCGCCGAATGGCTTGGGCAATCGAAATGCGAACGAAGCCCGACGAAGAGTTTTGGCGGTCTGTCATTTTTTCAGACGAAAGCAGATACTGCCAAGTCAGTGATAGTAGTCGTACGTGGGTATGGAGACGTTCGTCACAGCAACTGGACGACAAATTTTTGCATCAGACGGTGAAACACGACGGTGTGAACATCATGGTGTGGGGCGCGATATGGTATGGTGGAAGATCGCAAGTAGTAATCTGCGACGGAAATATAAATGCGGCAAAATATATCCAAAGATTAACAGAAGGACTACTACCGATATTCGACAACGCCATTTTATCTAAAGAAGACGCCACTTTTATGGAGGATGGAGCACCCTGCCACAAAGCAAGAACAACAACCACATGGAAAGAAGAACAGGGGATTCGGATTTTACCATGGCCAGGCCAATCACCAGACATGAATCCGATAGAGAATGTTTGACACATAATCCAGACAAATATGGCGAAACGACCCCGAAAACCCAGCAATAAGGAAGAACTCGCGGCAGTTGTTACAGAAGAGTGGTTAAATATTCCAGAAGACACCATTAATCATTTAATAGATTCTATGCCACGACGACTCGCAACACTCCACGCAAGTAAAGGTGGGTCGACAAAATATTAGTCTAATTTAAAAATTTTAAAATATTTTGTATGTATAACGAGAATAGAATCTTTTTTTTAATTAGTAGGTGTCTATTTTATTCTGCCACTCTAGTGTATTATATATTGCATTAGCTTAGATATATATATACATATTGATATCTGATGAAGTTGCAGTGATAGCGAAATATGTAATAATAACATTGTGCATATTGGAAATATCTGTGAAATATTTCGACCATTGTTCAATATGAATTTCCAACAAGTATCGGCCGACTAAATCGATATTATCACTTAATTTTAAAACAAATAAATCTAAATCAAGGAACCCACTTAAAAAAAAATTAACGAGCCTGAGATTTTTCCCCGCAATATATATGCCGATGAATATAAAGATCTATCACGCTATTAACACATTCACTGATGTTGACTTTTTACAACGTAATATGGACAAGGTTCCATACCTGGTGCTTACATAATAATCTAAACTTGAACACAGACAAATGGTTCTTCATATCTTTTACAAGAAGTGTACATAGAATCGATTACATTAACAATATTAATATTGCCCGTCAGTCTTCTATTAAAGATTTAGGTGTGATATATGATGAAAGGTTTATCTTCTCTGGGCATGTCTCAGATGTTATGACTTGCGCCTCTAAAATTATTAGGATTTACTTTTCGTACCTGCAAGGATTTTATTAGGTTTGAAGCAATAAAAACCCTTTTGCTTGAATACGCTTTTGTTACTTGGTGTGCTTTCTATAACGTGTATATTAATCCTCTAGAACAGATTCAGCCCAAATTTCTAAAATATCTCTCATATAAGATCGATTGACATTATCTCTTATGAGGAATACGGCACATATTATCCAACTTTATTGCATAGATTAAGGGACAGTAGCTGTTATAGAACACATTGACGGAAAAACTTGAGATTATTTTTACAACGGTGTCGAATTATCAATTAATAGTTGTAATACATTTATAGAAGTTCCGATGAAATGTTTTGATTTTGCATCGTCTACGAGATCTAGCGTTTATACGACAGCCGTCAGAGATCCTTGCTTCGCTGTAGCGAACAACTTCAAATAAGTACGAGAGCTGGTGGCGTATGGTACGTCTATACAAAGTATATAACGCGGTAAATGCAAATATGACCTAACGTATGTCTGAGGCGACGGTGTATATCAATTATTAAAGAACTTCCAAGTTATTCCAACGTGTATTAATCAATACCGCACGACTGTATTAAGTGCCGGATACATATGATACGTGGGATACGGTGCAGGGCCGTCTTTGTGTATCAATATGTACCTAACCCGCTAACTCGTGTAGCAGATGAATATTCTATAGGTACATGTATATATCTATATTTACGTATGTATGTATGCAGTTTGGAAGCTAGCAAGTTTAGCGATTTGTATAATGAATTGCAACGTCTATGAACTTATTTCCTTGATCAGTAAGTAGTTTTCTTTTTTTATTTCTATACGTACTGTAGTGGAAAATCTCAAACGATATCGTCTTATGTAAAGATTTTTTTATTTACATACTTTTAAGCTGCGAATATGGTAGATTTTCTAAGTGTATTTGCACGTCATTGCAACATTTCCTTACTGTAGCAAAGTAGGAAATATCCCATCCTATCCAGAAGATTTGTACTAATCAAAAAAAGTTATTGCCCCAATAATGCAGTCACGTATTATTATCCATTTAGCCAACTACCAGTCGTACCCCTGCATGACCAGTGGGTGGGATGATTCGGGGTATTGGTGGCATACAGCTTTAGATTATTTCTTTCGTACCTGGAGAATGCACATCCAATACTACTCTTACTATTTCCTTTCCCGTATTAGTAAATTATCCAGAGGATCTTCTAATGGTTCCGAGAATGTTTGTTAGATCCCTAGTCACTAGTCTCTATAGTCTAATTCCTTACGATGAGGATTCTACATTCTCCCATTATTTAATTGCTTAAAACTCTTGTGTTAGTTGTGTCGTATCGTCATTTCCTATTTCTTATTAGTTTCAGCTTTAGTTCAATATTTTACAAAAGAAAAATGTCGTCTCCATTGATATTTTACGTAAGTTTTAAAAAATATATTTGTTAATATGTTTACATTAAATGAATCTGGTGTTTTAACAATAACATTCTACATAAAGCAACTAGAACACCTAGAAACAGTATTTAGACATTCTGTAAATGTAATTTTATTTCCCTTGTTTTAGAAATTCCTTTAATTAAATACTACTTAATATATTGGGTAATTGCATTTGACGTCATAAAATAGGACTAGCCAAATGTTTCGGCCCGATAAAATCTAATTAAGTTGGAGAATGCGAGAACCTTTCTTTTATATGTAAAGATTTGCTATTGTTTCTCTTTTAAATGTCATAACACATGGGCTGAAAAGTCCCGGGCCTAACACATAGATGACGCTAGTTTTATTGCAGTCACCTTTCTCTCAGTTAGTACTAACCTTCAAGAGACACCTGTTAAAATTTCATGATATTCTATTCATTAGTTTGTGAGTTATTCTGCTAAGAGTCACGCTACTTTTGTTATTTTCAAAACAATGGATCAAAAACAATTTCGTGTTTTAATTTTACACTGCTTCTTGATGGAAAAAAATACCGTTCAAGCGAAGCAATGGCTTGAAAAGTGTTATGGGGACTCCGTTCCATCAGAAACAACAATAAAACGTTGGTTTGCTGACTTCAAACGTGCTCATAGAGACACCGATGATGCAGAATGCAGTGGACGTCCAAATGAGACGGTAACACCAGAAAACATCAAAAATCCACAAAATCGTTTTGAATGATGGAAAAGTGAAGTTGCGTGAGTTAGCTGACATCGTAAAGATATCAAAAGAACGTATTGGCTTTATATTGCATGAGCATTTGACTATGAGAAAGCTCTGTTCGAAGTGGGTGCCGCGTTTGCTCACTGTTGATCAAAAACAAGAACGTGTTGATGATTCTGAGCAGTTTGGCCATGTTTAAACGTAACAAACCGGAATTTTTGCGTCGATATGTGACAATGGATCCATCACTTCACTCCGGAATCAAAACGATCGTCATCTGAGTGGACAGCAACTGGTGAACCTCGTCCAAAAGCACCTCGGTATTTTGGGATGTCCGTGATGTAATACTCATCGACTATCTTGAGAAAGGAAATACCATCAACAGTGAATATTATATAGCGTTATTGGAGCGTTTGAAGACCGAAATTGCAAAGAAACGACCGCATATGGCAAAGAAAAAAAATGTTGTTTTATCAAGACAACGCACCGTGTAACAAGTGAATCAAAACAATGGCAAAACTACATGAATTGAACTTCGAATTACTCCCACATCCACCGTATTCACCAGATTTGGTTCCCAGCGACTACTGGTAGTTCGCAGACGTCAAAAAAATGCTCGCCGGTGGGAAATTTCGCACGAATGAAGAGGTTATCGCTGAAACTGAGGCCTATTTTGAGTCAAAAGATAAATCGTTCTACAAAAGTGGTATTGCTCTTGATGGAGATTACGTTGATGAATAAAGCTAATTTTGTACCAAAAAAAAAAAAAACGCCTTTGCTTTGTTGGGCCCGGGACTTTTCAGCCTATGTGTTATATCATAATATTTCACGGACACTATATTATTAATACGACAAGTGCTTAGCAGGCTGTTACGCACTCAATGGTCTTGCGGTGCAAGGGTTAGCACAGTACGCCGGAGATATAAAGATGTTGGGTTCGAGTCCCTCCGTGACTGATATTTTTTCAGTAACTTAATTACGTTGAGTAACTGCAAGGAAATTGTAATGTTACCATTACTAATGCCACTTAGAATGGACAGATGTATAGAAGATTAGAAAAAAGAAGTGTGGAATGGATTGAAGCCAAACAACTGGCTCAGAACATGAAAGTATATGAAGGTTGGTACGATCTTTTCCATATCTACATTTGGAAAATGTGATCTTAAAGATTTCTTATAATTACTGCTCAATTCGATTGCACGTGGAAGTTGTAATTCACCTACATCTTCTTTATTGCTTCGTATTTAGAATAGGGCTGTTACACTGAAAATCACGAAACTCTGTAGTTACGTCATACTTGATTATGACGTATACAGCTCCCGAAACAAATTCAGGTGCACCAAAAATGTTTGCAATGAATTTTACGAAGACAAGAGATGGAACAACGATTCGTCTTTCGTTCTTTCTTAAATTTGTTCACAAGTCGCAAGCTACTAATCTAGCCATGGTTGGAGACAAAAATGGTTTTGTTGCATTGTCTCGAGTTAATGACGATTCTCTTTCGTCTTTTTCTCATTTCATTGTATTTTCCACTAAAGAATAATAAAGGAGATTTTCGAAGCCAAAGCAGAGGGCTAGAAATAGAATACGTAGACCAAGAAACAACTGGAAATGACCAATGTATAGAACATTAGAAATAAGAAGTATGGAATGGATTGAAACCTAACAACTGGATTAGAGCAGAAAACTGTAGAAGACAAAAATAAGAGAATGGTTGTTCAACGCCGCAAGGTATAAAGAACGCAGGATTACAAAATAGAAAGAAATTAGTGCAGATTTCCCCATCCAAAGTCTCCTTTTCAAGCGGCTTTCCCGCCAACGATAAACCGTTTCCCGATTACCCCAACGCCAACGCCATCTACGGTCCACAAACGTCAGCCGTAATCGGCTCCGGCGTACTTCCTGTTGCTGCGACGAACCGCGCAGGCCCTCGACAGCCCGTTCGCGCTCTATTATGCACGGTACATAAGTACTATTTGCATACTGCAAGATCCGATTGCCGTACGCTCAGATAAATCCGCTAATGATTTAATTGATAAACGGGAAACGCGTCCCGCACAGCCGTCCCGGCGAGCCCGTCGAGGCGGTCGGAACGGGCGACCGCTTACAGTCGACTAGTCAATCCTGATCGACGGATGTAAACAAGGTTTATGGTTGATCGACCTGCGAACGGCCCGATGCCGCCGCCGCCGCCGCCGGTGGAAACGACGGTAGGAAGAGAGACGAACGGTAAATCCGTCTGGCTGACTGACTCTGGGTAGCTGTACCGACGGTGCTTTTAACGTTAAATCGGAGATATTCAAGCGGTAATATTGGATACACAGGATGGACCGGAAACGGTTGCATATCGAAGTTATTTCTGGATTTTCTTTAACGTTTTTGTTTCGTTTGGGTGTATTTGATCCGATAAAAATTGAAATTGTGTTTTTGCTTTATTGGACACCGGCAATTTAATGTATCTATATTGATAATATTAATGTTTTATTATCCAACAGATAAAATAAATACCCAGTTACAAGCCGAATACGAGGGATTAAGACACAAATTGCTACGGGAAAGCTGAAGATAGTGAGTTGTTTCCTTGTCTGTCACTAGATGTCAGCATAATCCAGCTTTATGATACTCAAGTGACAGTTTTTATTATGGCTGTTTGTAAACAGCTAATTTTACCATCTACCGCATCGAAATCTCCAAGAGGCTCTATCTCTGCAACTTAGCTTTTTTCCTTTTCCCAACTCCTTGGTCTCCTTTTTTTCCTTTTAATAGCAGGTTTCCATTTCAAAATCATTTGTGGTAGTTTGTTCTGGTCCATGCTCTTCATGTGGTTATACAACAATAGTTCTATTTCGTGATGTGTCAATTTGCATTATTTGTCTTATTCCTTCATTTCTTTCGTGATCTGATAATGGTTTCTTACAGCAGCGTCTTCTACATCGCCTTCGTTGACATTATTTCGTTTTCCATCTTCTTATTTAGAACCCACACTTCACTTTAATAGGTAACACTGTTTTCAATAAAAGAGTGAAACATCCGGGTTTTTGTTTCCTTCGAGGTATTGTCATTCCACACCACAGGGTGTAGTTGTCTAATTATGGTGTTTCCCTTTATTATCTTATTCTGTGTGTCTATTCCATCTCTACCATCGGAACTCCTAAATATTTAGACGCATTCCTCGTTTTTATCCCTCCATCTTCCATCAGAAACTGTTTTCCTTGTGAACCGTCGAAGACATTACGTCACGAGACAAAATTCACTGGCGGAAGATAAGTTACCAATAGTATGCTTGCTTTTAAAACTGGTAAACTGTTTTGATTAGAACGTCAGAACTTCATAGGGGTTGTTCGTTTTGTACTGTGGTTACAAACAGTGTATACTATTGTTATAGAATAGTTTAAGTGTTTTTACTTGAATTTCATTTCGTGTGTATAACAAGTAGTAGGTTAGAATACACAATATAGGTTAGGATAGGTGTTTATAGTTTTAAATTTAATTTTAAAATTAGTTTTCGCGAGAAACAAGCGTAGCAAGTTTAGTAGTACTTAAAGACGACAGTTAATAAAAAATAAAAAATGTTCAAATCACCGATGATTATATTGCATGAGCAATTGACTATGAGAAAGCTCTGTTCAAAGCGGGTGCCGCGTTTGCTCACTGTTGACCAGAAACAAGAACGTGTTGATGATTCTGAGCAGTGTTTGGCCATGTTTAAACGTAACAAACCGGAATTTTTGCGTCGATATGTGACAATGGATGAAACATGGATCCATCACTTCACTCCGGAATCAAAACGATCGTCATCTGAGTGGACAGCAACTGGTGAACCTCGTCCAAAGCGCCCGAAAGCACAACAATCGGCTGGAAAGGTTATGGCCTCTGTATTTTGGGATGTGCGTGGTGTAATATTCATCGACTATCTTGAGAAAGGAAATACCATCAACAGTGAATATTATATAGCGTTATTAGAGCGTTTGAAGGCCGAAATTGCAAGGAAACGACCGCATATAGCAAGGAAAAAAATGTTGTTTCATCAAGACAACGCACCGTGTCCTAAGTCAATCAAAACAATGGCAAAACTACATGAATTGATCTTCGAATTGCTCCCACATCCACCGTATTCGCCAGATTTGGCTCCCAGTGACTACTGGCTGTTCGCAGACCTCAAAAAAATGCTCGCCGGTAAGAAATTTCGCACGAATGAAGAGGTTATCGCTGAAAGTGAGGCCTATTTTGAGGCAAAAGATAAATCGTTCTACAAAAGTGGTATTGAAATGTTAGAGCGGCGCTGGAATGATTGCGTTGCTCTTGATGGAGATTACGTTGATGAATGAAGCTAATTTTGTACCAAAAAATACGTGTTTTCTTTGTTAGGCCCGTGACTTTTCAGCCCATGTGTTATTTAAATATTACATAACCTTATAAACTCATGTAATTCAAATGTGCAATCACTGCTCTGATCAGGATACAACGTATTTTTCCAGTAATGAAAGTTATAAGTTTAGATACAAAAAATGGTCATTATCATCCTGATATAAATTCAAACAATTTTATAAAGCGGGCTAAAACACACTTGCTTCCAAACTTGCCCCCAAAATTAATGCTGGTTCTAGATAATGAAACATAACTTCCTCATTGAAGAAGAATGATATGTGATATGGGTTGCAAAGAAATAATATATCGCATGCCAAAAATTTAACTAAAGCCTAGCTTAATGAAATGATTAAATTAAATAAAGAAAAGTTCGAAACGTATGTCTTTAATGAGCTACTGAAAGAGAAAAATCATGAAATTTGTCGGTTACCACCTTGCCACCCTGAACTGAATCCAATTGAAAAAATTTGAACTCTACTATTTAAGTTAGGTAGATTAAGATCAATTACTTTAAAAGGAAAATTTATTAAATGTAGCTGTTGACGATATGGAATGCACAGTTAGTACTGGGTCCTCAGACGAAGATGAAGATGAAGAATTTAATGCACTTGATAGACGATGTTCAACAAGAGGTCGCACGTGGTCCACACGGCAACCCAAACACCTTATGCAGATTAGATAAGTACATTAATACAGATGCAGGCTTTGTTGAAAATAAAACTTGTTTTTGGCTAACTATTTCTCTAATTATTTTTATAATAGGTTTCCTCGTACCAGAAATGTACACACGTAAAACTACTTACCTAGAAGTAAACATAAAACTAACAAAAACGAGAAGAAAGTTGATCAAATTATAATATACTGTAACTATCTATCCAATGATGTACTAAACCTAATAAAAAATTTAATCAGTCAAGTTATATGTGGTGTAGTTAAATATTTATCTTCAATAAGGAAATACTCTACCTGATGCTTTGCCAACAGTCAAACTTTCTTCTGCTTGCCATTATTTTATTAATGAATAATTATAGATGAACGTAAATGGTCTTATAATTACGCTAAAGTCTTTAATACCACAAAGACGCATTTCCCACACTGTTTGCCACGTCACCACGTTCATTTTCTCGCCGTAATTAACTATTCAGGTACGTGTGTTAAGAAGATACGTCAGGAACGGAAACAATTTTACATTTAATAGAATAAATATTCTACCTTACAACAGAAAGTTGAACGTTTTTAACGGTAAACACTGTATAAATGCAAATAACGGCGACACTAGGAAATGTTACGGTGATAAATTAATTCACCCCTTCCAACGAACTTAAAAGGTCTAAACAAAGAAGTCGCCTTTTGCACGTATGGAGCTTAAAGTAAAGGCTATAGCAAAATAAACATTTATCTTACGTCTTGTTTAGGTAAAATTTTATCACTCTTCTGGGGCGTTGAAGAGAAGATGGGAATTATGAAAATGCATTTGCATTTCTTAACGGAACTGCTTTGAACGTTCGGAATTTAGAGTATAGACGGTTTCGTAAAAGTACTTTTTTAATAACTCTTAAGAGATACACGAATTATCAATGATAAATAAATTTTCTTCAATTCCGCACATTAACCGCCTTCATTTCTACATGTCATCCGTCAAATAAAACTTAAAACTTCATTTTGTAGTGACTGCAAAACCAAATTGCACCGAGAGAATATACAAGGCGACGTCCTTACGGTGATTAAGAATTAATACGCCAATTCGAAACAAATTTCGTCCGAAACTTACGATTCCAACGTCTAGCCAATACTTGTTTCGCTTCACGCGCCCCGACTAAATAAACAAAGAGGTGTTATTTCCGCTTGCCAATTCCCATTCGGTGCAAATTTTCTGCATCAGTGACGTTCAGCCGCTGATCTTAGCTTCGTATTGCAATCGCTAGCTAACGAAAGTCCAGACGTCAGGGTAGTTTTAGAAAGTTTCCCTTCGGGCGTTAGAAGTTCCAGTTCTTCGGGTTTTGTTCGATGTATAAGAAGGCGCAGAGGTGGGCGATTTTCGTACCTGTTTGGTCCTTTTGCTAGGTGAGAAATTCTACAGTTCGTTTTTGTTTTCTTTTTTTTCTTTTCGTTAAAGGAAGTTGACAGCTAACAGGGTAGAGAAGGGTTCGCATTCTATAGTGTTGTAATAAATATTAAAGGCGTTTAATGTTGTAGAAGTAACACAAATGTTCGAGTTGATTTATAATTTATTTATGTAAAAGTTTCGTTCTTGAATATTCAAGAGTAGTCGTTTACGAGAGTAATTTTTGTAAAAGCTGCAACGTACTAACTTTAAAGCGGGAATCCCGAATTTTTGATAGTTTTAAAAACTTTCGTCCCTTTTTAAAGACTATAAAAAATTTAAGTTGATAATCAAACTCATTTGATTTGGTTCTGGTTACTTTTTTTGTTTTTATTATTATGCTAACTATGTTGCCAACGTAACTATGACGCCAGTAAATTACCTAAACTATAGTTCATTTTAAAAGGGAGAGAGAAATTTCTGAACACACCCTCAGCCCAAATTGCAACCGATAAATTTGTGGAATTAATTTTACGCGGTAAACTTAAATTTGAGGATCTGTCTGAAATATTAAGTCTGTACCAAATAAATATGTGTGTATATGAATTCTCGGGAGATAATCCTACAATTAAAGCAATAGAATGATAAATGTAGTAGTTGCAATACACGAAAGTAAATAAATTTGTCTAGAAAACATATATTTCATTAATTTCTTGAAAAAAGTGCAAATAGTACACGTCGTTATATAGACAACAATGTAATTACAGTAATACATAATAAGTAATGAAGTTAAAAATACGAGGGGAAGTCCAGAAGTTCGCGGAAAGAAAGGGTTTTAAATAAAATAAAACAATAAATCTATTTTTCCTTTTCAATATAATCACCCTTAAGCACAATAGATTCGTAGATCTACGAAGTAATTTTTCTAAACCATCATAAAAATATTTTTTAACTTTCGCCTCAAAATGGGTCAAAATTGCCTCCTTTACTCATTGTCGTCGGAAAACTTTCTTCCACGTAAGTCTTTTTTTAAATTGGGGAACAAATAAAAATCACTAGGTGCCAAGTCTGGACTGTAGGGTGGATAGACTATTGATTGAAAGCCATGCTTGTGCAGAGCAGCCATTGCAACTTTGCTCTTGTGAACCGACGCATTGTCTTGCAAGAGAAACACACCCTTGGTCAATTTTCCTCGACGTTTTTCCTTGATGGCCTCCTTTAATTTTTCTAATATCGCTGCGTAATATTCTTCGGTTATGCTCCTACCTTTTTCTTTGTAATCAATCAATAATATCCCCTCACAATCCCAAAAAACGGTAGCCATCAACTTTTCAGCCGATTCTGACACTTTGAATTTCTTTGGCGGTGGTGTCCCCTTTTTATGCCATTGCATGGATTCCTGTTTGGACTCAGGTTCAAAGTGATAAACCCATGTTTCATCTCCGGTAACAATCCGCTCCAAAATCTGTGCAGGTTTGTCTCCACACGGCTCCAAAAAATGCTTGGACTCACAGACGCGATGCTGTTTCTGCAGCGGCGTGTGCATTCTCGGTATCCATCTTGCACTGACTTTTGTCATACCCAGGTGGTCATATAGGATACGCAAAATGGTGGTATCTGATTGTTTTTCTTCAAACGGGCATCTTGCAGTAGAAATTTTTGTACTTTTTCGACGATGTCTGATGTGGTGGCCTCAACTGGCCGTCCTGGGCGGGCGTCGTCTTCAATCGACTCCGGACCATGTTTAAAAAGACCGTGCCACTTATAAATAATTGATTTACTAAGGCACTGTTCCCCATAAACGGTTTCCATTTCATTCAATATGGTTTCAGCGTTTCTTCCTTGCTTTGTGAGGAACTTTATCACAGCATGGTGTTCAATTTCCTCTACAGTTTCAGTTTTCTTCCGGATTGACTTGTTTAGCAGGCAACTATTCGTAAACGACTGACACTATAGGGCTGCAACTTAACTTATATACTAATGATGAGTCGCCAATTCTTTATTTTGCAACCAATTTTTTATGTTTGCCTTTTTCCACATTGTTGTTGTTAAACTACTCCTGGAGAACGATGAAATTCATTTCCGCGTGGTAATCAGCTATTTGCTTCCCTTCGGACAGCAACAAACCATTTACGACGAAACCATCTATACCGCCAATATGTAAGCCATTATAAGCCATCGTCTCTTACCGGATGGATTTTTTAATTCTGTGGTAAGTCCTCCCAAAGGCCTGTTTATGATTTAACATTTGTGTCTATCCAGACCTTCTGCATTGTATGGTCTTCATTCAACCAGGTTTTATCTAAATAGAAAATTGGTCTTCTGGGATCTATATCTTTTAAATATTGTGGCTTCCATCTTATGATATCATATCTCTCCGTTAGATCACCGTTCCTGTCACGTTTAATGTATCTGTAACATATAGCAGCATTGTATTTAATTAAATAGATATAATAAAAATATTCTTATTTAAATTTCAGCTGCTTCATTAAGCGATATAATGTTGAACAACTCATATTTGGCAGTTCGCTCCTACTGTTTACTAGAGGCAAGACGTTATCTAATGTTGGCAGTATTGACGGCCTCAACGAAAGATTTTAGTAAAGACGCAGACGTGATATAAACAAAAGTAAGGATGTCAAAATCTTTGACAATTTAAGGCAAAAAGGGAATGTTGTACGGTGTGATATCGCCTCGTTTTCAACCAATAAGACATAACCGTCATTTCGGTCTGTTCAGTAATTTGTCTCACTCTTTTTTAAATATTCTATAGGTCTAACTAAAATTGACTTTATCTAGTTTTTTCGAAAATAATTTCGGAGATATGCATAAGAATTAAAAAAATCGCGTAATCCTTGGAGGGAGCTTTCTTTACTGAACTATTATCATGGAATTACTAAGGTACTACATTATTTAACTACCAACTTCATAATTTCATACACGCATGACCCTATATTTAATAAAATTGGTCGATATGCGTTATCTTGGTTTTCATGAATCTTCTATACATATCAGTTGAACAATAATACATTAGTTACGTATGCATTCAGCGGTTATTTAGTTTAGCAATTTAGTTCCGTTTATGAAACTAACTCATGTGCGGTTAATCTCGCATATTCATTGGCGGGGAGATACACGTAGCAGCGGCTCTTTCCCACTACCTTTCGATTATGGTCCGTTTGTACGTTACAAATACATCTACACATTCTATATATCTGCGTTCGATTTTATAGGAGCACTAGAAAGGCCCGAAACAAGGCGGAACGCTCCCAATGCATTTGCCTATAGCTTCCGCTTCGGATTTTCACAAACAGCGGATTGAATAAAATATGATTCGGCGTTGCGAGAGCCTAAACTAGCTTATTAAATACTGAGGGTCAGTAATGGGTTCGCGAACAATGGGAAAGCGTTTTTCTGAGTTGGTAATGAACGGGGAAACGGGTAAAAAGTGGTTGGTGATTTCCGGATCGAACACCGGTGAAGCCATCATCATTTCAATCCAGGAAATTGACTTGGGATTAGACAGTTATACACTCAGTGAAATTTGTAGAGTTCCAACTGAACTTGTTACGTTCTCCTGGTTTGAAGAACAGCGCCGCTGTAGCCTGCTCGTAAATTCCTGAATTACTTGACCAATACTTACTTGTAGAGTATGTTCGTTTATTTACTAAAGGAAAGGTTGTACAGTGGAACTCAATGCGCATGCGCAAAAAAATATATTTAAAAATAAAATGTGTACACGGTTTCTACTCTTGCCTATGTACATTTACGATGTACGTAAGATATATATATATATATATATGCAATATTTGCAGCTATTCGAGCTCTCTTATACATGTAATGTACATTAGCATGTGTATATGTATGTTTCTTATATGCTTCCGCAGAAGCTTTGTTAGAGGCATGTAATAATGCCTCTATCTATTTGCATGCACCACTACCTTTTTATAGCGGAGCCAACCCTATTTATTTCGTAAATTTATAAGCGCACCTCGGTGCTATGCTTATTTATATGTCCCTTTCCGGGAGCCTAATATATTTTCCTTGTTTTAAATTTGCCTAAGGGACTTGGCCCTGTATTATTGGCATGTATTTGTACTTGAACCAAATACGTTCGTTATTTTCACATTTATAGGGGAACCCACCCTATCTCTTAGTGCTTGAACGCCTGGTCGAGTAGCGATAATAGCCGATCTCAAAACTAAAGTAATGTGACAGCTACCCAGGCGTTCTCGTTTGTAATAATAATGTGCCATCTTTAGCTCTCTGCTACTGCGCCCCAAAGAAGGGAAAGAGCCAGTAGCCAGCAAATGTGCGAACTGCGCACCGAGAAGGAAAACGGAGCAATGATGCCGACATTACATAAGAAAACTGGTCCGTGAAACTCGTCCGCTACGACGAGCAACTAAATGAAAAAATGTCCAAGTCCCGAAACGACAAAGGACCGAACAAACGTACAAAAGACAACGGGCGCTGCGGCCGCAACGACCGTCAGCAAGAAGCGGAGTGATCGTACTTGTAGAAGATGTCTATACATGCGCGCCGACAATCTCACCAAAATAATTTCCGACACAAACTTAACCGAAGACTAAAAATATGTATAGACGACAACGGACACAGTAGCCTCGACGGACGATGATAGAAAATCGAGAATTTGTAATTGTTAAAGAAATCTATACATGCGATTCGACAACCTTACCAGAATGACTCCCGCCAGAAATAAATGTATAGACGACAACGTCCTCGACGATTCCCGCCAAAACTAGAAAATATTAGAAACCTCCACTAATCATACGACGACGTAACTGTACACGTTACGACGAGGTACGAATGGTGACCGAGAGTGCACGATCGCTAATACCTCGACCGTCGCGCGGGAGACGACTGCCTGTGCTTGTGTACATTAAATTTTAAGAAAACTCCCATTACTTATTCGACGACGTTGCACTGAATGATTTTTAAATTATTCAGTTTTAGCTAGCGTAATGTGAATGGCCGGCTTGCATACATATACAATGCTTAATGTACATACATATTAAAATAAAATTGGATATAAGAGAGCAAAATAAATAAATGATAAAAATGAAAATAAAGTAATATTCTAAATGAAAATAAGGTAATAATGCTAACCCATACGGTTGCAAAGAAAACAAAATCATATAAAATACATTTCTTTAGAAACTTAAAATTCACTGATAAAAACACAAAACTATGTTAAGTCCTTAACAGAACATTTAACGGAATATTTGGTATTGTTAAATATCTTCGGCAAATTACGCATCGAAGTTAATACAAATGCAAAAGGAAATTACATTAAAAAGAATTTATTACATTTATACAGAAAATATGCTCAATAATGGTAACTCAGAACAGTAAATTGTCATCATTTTCATTTTCATACAAAATTAATTTCCTTTCATTAAAAAATTTCTGTTATAAGATTTTCATGCGTGAGATTTACCCGAATAGTGTCGCTGAAGATGCCAACAATAATCCGCCATCATATGGGTATCGCATCTTCCTTGGTACCTTTTCCTCATAATGTTGGTGTCTTTGTGAAATCTCTCCCCTTGTTCCTCAGTAAAATCACCTACATTTTCTGGCTGTGAAGGTAATGAATCTTGATGTTCATGTTACAACCGAACGAGTTCTACTAATTCGACGTAATTTGCTGCTTTATGATTTCAAGAAATTTTTTAACCACTTTAACAAAAGAGCATCATTCATTAGATTCACGATCGTTCATTGATTCTATGAAATGCGGCTTATTTAAAAGTTATCTTATCTGAGGCCATTAAAAATTCCAGCATTCACTTTTTCTGTACTAAGCCTCGAAAAATTTTGTTTCAAATACTCAAATTCCGGTTCATTTTGGGGCAAAACCTTAACAAATCGCTTCGTAAGTCCCAGTTTGATTTGCAGTGGTGGAAAGATGATTTTGATTCTGTCAACCAACGGTTCGTTATGAACGTTGTTTTCTCCTTGAACTAAAATATTAAACACTAAAGATATTTCTGACTGCTACAGACAAACTCTCGTTTATACAACAATAAAAATTTCAAACACATCCATTTTCTTCGAATCTAAACTATATGAACTATCGCTTGAAACTCTTGCTTTAACCATTTCTAAGTGATGGTTAGCAATTAAGAATATCCGTATCGAATTTTGACCACACGATTTCTCTCCCGTGAAACGTCACAACGTAAGGGTTGGAAAATTCTAGCTCGGTCTCAATATCGGATACCGTCAACTACCCACCCTTTCCCCTCGTCCATTTCCCTAATTCTTTCTCGCTCTTTCATCTTCCCTCGAACAAATCGGTGGCTGCCGCTTTCATTACAGTATGTGCATGGATTGTAATGGCCCGAGGCCTAGGGTCAGCGATGTAATAATGAAGGTCCGACGGTGGCTCCCTCTGCGTGAGAAATCGGGAGCGGCGGGGATGGATTCCTGGCATGCGGAAAGTGGTAATGAATGAATTTGAAACGAATTGTGGGCTGTGTGGAATTGTGAAGAAATGTGTGTGAATTTTTTCTTTTAATTCAATGGTTAGGTCAATGAGTTTTTTCATTCGATGATTTCGCGAGGAGAAAAAAATATTTTTTTCGTACAGTTTTGAACTTGTAAAGAAAGTCCAGCCGGTAAAGAAAGCATGATGTTTACTAACCCTGACATAGAGTATCTAAAAGTGTATGGGTAGAGTTTGGATCAAGCAGAATGGAATTCATATTGCATTTAACCTTTTAAAGCACTAATTACAAATTGGAATTTTTTTTTTTTGTACGAAGATTTTTTTATTATTTTATTTAAAATAAAAAGAAACAGGGAGTTGTTTTATGCGAAGAACTTTGTAATTTCGAAAAATAGTGTCCTATTTTTGTTGGACGGTAGGAACATAAAAATTGAGCTATCGTTGCTTCTGAATTGTACTTGTAGAGGTTACCATCTTTTAGTTTTTTGTCATTTATAATTTTACAACTGAATTTCCATCGTTTAGACTTAGAATAACTTTCAGTAGATTCGGTGTAGTTTTGAGTGTCTTAATCGAGTCCACAGCAACACTAAAATAGACAAATTTTATCACATTACTCGCAGAATCTTTATCGCTCCCTGTTCTGTCTGCACTAGTCGAGGCTGTTGATTCCGGTACCCCATACATTAATAAATTTTGCCGCCTAATCTGTCGGTACTCAAGTTTTTGCACAACATCCTCAAAGTCAATAGTACAAGTTGAAGGTGGATTTTGTATCACATGAACTTTCAGATCAGTAATATCCCTTTTCAGCCCCTCAATTAGGGTCTTGAGCTCAGATAAAGAATTTCAGGAAGCTCTGCAAGACCGCACATGCCCACGAAAGATCGGTGATACTTTTTGTGGTAATAGTTTGGACATCCGTTACCGTGAGACGTACACACGAATGATTGTATGTGCGTTTACGTACGGAACACATTGCAGCTTTATGTTTTTCAACTTTCGAATTACAGCAGGAAGAGAGCAATATTTTTTTGGTTATTTCTTGTTATGAAAAATACACCAAAAAACTATTCGACATAAAACAGCGAGCAAAAAGGTATTAGCGTAGAGAAATATGTACGGCGGTATGGAAAGTGACCGTAGTAACGCAGCAATACAAACTACTTTTAATCTTTACCGAAGACACAGAATCTATAATTTTTTAAAAGGGAAGTATTCGTAAGTAAACTGCATTGATTTGAAATTGCAAGATGGACACACGTCCGTACACATCTAGACACCATATAATATAACATATGGACTGAAAAGTCCCGGGCCTAACACATAGATGACGCTACTTTTGTTATTTTCAAAACAATGGATCAAAAACAATTTCGTGTTTTAATTTTACACGTCATTGCAACATTTCCTTACTGTAGCAAAGTAGGAAATATCCCATCCTATCCAGAAGATTTGTACTAATCAAAAAAAGTTATTGCCCCAATAATGCAGTCACGTAATATTATCCATTTAGCCAACTACCAGTCGTACCCCTGCATGACCAGTGGGTGGGATGATTATCCAGAGGATCTTCTAATGGTTCCGAGAATGTTTGTTAGATCCCTAGTCACTAGTCTCTATAGTCTAATTCCTTACGATGAGGATTCTACATTCTCCCATTATTTAATTGCTTAAATCGCTTGTGTTAGTTGTGTCGTATCGTCATTTCCTATTTCTTATTAGTTTCAGCTTTAGTTCAATATTTTACAAAAGAAAAACATCCTTTTCATTGATATTTTACGTAAGTTTTAAAAAATATATTTGTTAATACGTTTACATTAAATGAAACTGGTGTTTTAACAGTAACATTCTATATAAAGGAATTAGAACACCTAGAAACAGTATTTAGATATTCTGTAAATGTAATTTTATTTCCCTGGTTTTAGAAATTCCTTTAATTAAATACTACTTAATATATTGGGTAATTGCATTTGACGTCATAAAATAGAACTAGCCAAATGTTTCGGCTCGATAAAATCTAATTAAGTTAGAGACTGCGAGAACCTTTCTTTTATATGTAAAGATTTGCTATTGTTTCTCTTTTAAATGTCATAACACATGGGCTGAAAGGTCCCGGGCCTAACACATATATGACGCTAGTTTTATTGACCTTTCTCTCAGTTAGTACTAACCTTCAAAAGACAGCTGTTAAAATTTCATGATATTCTATTCGTTAGTTTGCGAGTTATTCTGCTAAGAGTCACGCTACTTTTGTTATTTTCAAAACAATGGATCAAAAACAATTTCGTGTTTTAATTTTACACTGCTTTTTGATGGGAAAGAATACCGTTCAAGCGAAGCAATGGCTTGAAAAGTGTTATGGGGACTCCGCTCCATCAGAAACAACAATAAAACGTTGGTTTCCTGACTTCAAACGTGGTCGTAGAGACACCGATGATGCAGAACGCAGTGGACGTCCAAATGAGGCGGTAACTCAATAAAACATCAAATAAATCCACAAAATCGTTTTGAATGATCGAAAAGTGAAGTTGCGTGAGTTAATATTATACAGCGTTATTGGAGCGTTTGAAGGCCGAAATTGCAAAGAAACGACCGCATATGACCGCAAAGAAAAAATTATGTTTCATCAAGACAACGCACCGTGTCGCAAGTCAATCAGAACAATGGCAAAACTACATGAATTGAACTTCAAATTGCTCCCACATCCATCGTATTCGCCAGATTTGGCTCTGAGCGACTACTTGCAGTTCGCAGACCTCAAAAAAATGCTCGCCGGTAAGAAATTTCGCACGAATGAGGAAGCTATCGCTGAAACAGAGGCCTATTTTGAGGCAACAGATAAATCGTTCTACAAAAGCGGTGTTGAAATGTTAGAGCGGCGCTGGAATGATTACGTTGCTCTTGATGGAGATTACGTTGATGAATAAAGCTAATTTTGAACCAAAAATACCGTGTTTTCTTTGTTAGGCCCGGGACTTTTCAGCCCATGTGTTATATATGCTTCGTCTATTTTATGTTTTTACCTACGTCATTGTTTTGTCGTATAAGTTAAATAAAAAATAGAGGAGGAGTATATATATATATATATATATATATATATATATATCAAAAAAAAAACAACCTTGACCTGATCTCTCCGAATATCCAATAACTTTCCACATCCACGTAGGCAACCGATGCAAAGTACCTGCGCTTATTTCACCGTACAGATACGGTATAGTTCTTATCGTCACAACCGTCTAGACCAGCCACCGCTTGTTCTCAATAGGATCTCGGTTGGCGGACGTCGTTTGAAAGGCTGGGAGGCCTGTCATCTTCCGATATCGAACTTCTGCGATCGCGCTGGTGCTGTAGCTTCTCGGCGTTACTTTATTGCCAAAAGCTAGGCTCGTCGTTTGCGTTGCACGCCGAGTTTCGCCTGGTAGAGCATAAATTCGGTCGGAATTAGATTATATTATGCGATACGGAAGGATATCGCCGCGAAGAAGGAAAAGAAATACTGTAGCCGAAGTATCTCTCGGCGTTCTAGTCGTTTTCTTTAATATCTAATGTAGGTCGGTAGATAGGTGGAATCGAAATGGGGCAAAACGAAATGGGTTATTTGGATTACGTCATGCTAGAGGTTTATGTAGATCTTGTAACTCTAATAGAGTCAACCCAAAATAAGAAGGGCTTTTATTGGGTGTCTACTTGATTTCTGGAAACGTGTAACCTTCCTATATAACAAACAATGACTTATCAATAAATGAATACGTAGGCTTTCACGACCAGAGTTAATAATAAAGGAGCTACTTCCGGAATTGGACCGTGTCATGATGAGATATATATATATATATATATAGAAATAAAAGTAAGAGGAGAAAGAAATAAAAGGAAAAAGAGATAGAAAGAAGAAGAATGAAAAAAAGGTAAATGAAAAAAGTGAAAGGTGAAAAGAGTAAGGGAAGGAAAGAGAGACAGGAAAGGGGAGGGGAAGAAAGAAAGAAAACTAAAATTCAATCAAAATCAATAATTTTGGGAGATCTACTAAATTTACTTTATAAATTTACCTGAGAAACAAAAGAATTATGGAAACAACTCTTAAAAACTAACTCGGTCAACCAAACTGATTTGGAGTATGCATAGTCTGCAGGAGCAGAAAAATGAGAGAGATTTTTAAAGCTCTAGAATTTTTGACTTTACCAATGACCAACGGCTTGACTTTCTGAAATCCACTGGCATTAATACATGCTAAAAATGTTAGTCATTGTTTCTCTTGTTTTCTACCTGAAGCAGTCTTCTCTTGAGATGAAACAAAGATTTCCTGTTTTTTCTTTTTCGGGATTGTAGAGGTATACCGCTCATAGATTCTCTCTACGAACAACTTAAGTTAATACTGCGTACTACAGTCAACTGCTTGATGAAGTGAAGCTGGCCTATCGTCGAAAAAGGCGGGACATGCCTATTCCAAGTGCGACCCTACTTCATGGCTAGTCCCCGCAAATTGGGGCAAGTTACACTGCAGTGGGGAGGACAACATTTATGATTGTGACCTTCACGAGTGACCATAGACGATATGGACGCAGGAATATTTACACATAAAATGAAGATAAAAAAATATGTTATATAACGTGCTGAAACACTTGCTGTTAAATATTGGAATAATTAAATATGTTTCCACACTTGTTTCGGTCAAATGAGTACGGCCTGCGGAATAAATATTTATTAATGATGAAGACGACCGTTCCACATGAAGTTTCACATCGAGTGATGTTATATTTACAACTTGAAAGTAATCCTTGTTACAACTTAATGGATCTTTCGACGCACCTTCACAAATTTTACTTACTATGAGAAAATTTGATTCCTTGTCAATCACACTTTCAAATTTATGTATTGCACTTTCATTTTTTTCCGCCATTTCCTAAACGTACCTAAATGCGACATTTTCTAAGTATGTGTGTACTGACAAGTACGTACAACGACTAGTCGAATAATACTGAACAAGCGTACTTTGATACGGGTACTCGATTCTCCATGCTGCACGCTTTGCCCCCCCACGTTATTCTGGGCACGGCGCTGAAACTTTAGACGACTAATAATAATAAAATCTGACAGGTTAATTATCATACTGGCATTAATATTCGTACATAACTGTGAAAAGTGTGTTTTATGCAGTGAGGAGATTCACCCCTTAAATTCCTAGAAGAGAAAATTATTCGCATTTAACTTCTTCAAATGTCGCGGAGATCTTATGCAAATAACCTCCGCTTTATCAAGTAACAGTAGCATTCTCTTGTAAAGTATGCGGGACTAATATCTGGTGAAATAACGTTTATATAAACAAATTTAGATCTGAAGAGTTGGAAAAGAAAGAAAATATTATAACCTGTTAAATAATACAGACAATCAAACTTTCTACCTTCATATGTCCTTGGAATAAGGAAGACTCCTCAACCGTCGGATTTGGAACACCTGTGCATTTTAATATTACCACATGTAACACATCGGCTGAAAAGTCTCGGGCCTAACACATAGATGACGCTAGTTTTATTGCAGTCACCTTTCTCTCAGTTAGTACTAACCTTCAAAAGACAGCTGTTAAAATTTCATTATATTCTATTCATTAGTTTGTGAGTTATTGCGCTAAGAGTCACGCTACTTTTGTTATTTTCAAAACAATGAATCAAAAACAATTTCGTGTTTTAATTTTACACTGCTTCTTGATGGGAAAAAATACCGTTCAAGCGAAGCAATGGCTTGAAAAGTGTTATGGGGACTCCGCTCCATCAGAAACAACAATAAAACGTTGGTTTGCTGACTTCAAACGTGGTCGTAGAGACACCGATGATGCAGAACGCAGATGACGTCCAAATGACGCGGTAACACCAGAAAACATCAAAAAAATCTACAAAATCGTTTTGAATGATTGAAAAGTGAAGTTGCATGAGTTAGCTGACATCGTAAAGATATCAAAAGAACGTATTGGCTTTATATTGCATGAGCATTTGACTATGAGAAAGCTCTGTTCAAAGTGGGTGCTGCGTTTGCTCACTGTTGACCAAAAACAAGAACGTGTTGATGATTCTGAACAGTGTTTGGCCAGGTTTAAACGTAACAAACCGGAATTTTTACGTCGATATGTGACAATGGATGGAACATAGATCCATCACTTCACTCCGGAATCAAAACGATCGTCATCTGAGTGGGCAGCAACTGGTGAACCTCGTCCAAAGCGCCCGAAAGCACAACAATCGGCTGGAAAGGTTATAGCCTCGGTATTTTGGGATGTGCGTGGTGTAATATTCATCGACTATCTTGAGAAGGGAAATACCATGAACAGTGAATATTATATAGCGTTATTGGAGCGTTTGAAGGCCGAAATTGCAAAGAAACGACCGCATATGGCAAAGAAAAAATGTTGTTTCATCAAGACAACGCACCGTGTCACAAGTCAATCAAAACAATGGCAAAACTACATGAATTGAACTTCGAATTGCTCTCACATCCACCATATTCGCCAGATTTGGCTCCCAGCGACTACTGGCTGTTCGCAGACCTCAAAAAAATGCTCGCCGGTAAGAAATTTCGCACGAATGAAGAGGTTATCGCTGAAACTGAGGCCTATTTTGAGGCAAAAGATAAATCGTTCTACAAAAGTGGTATTGAAATGTTAGAGCGGCGCTGGAATGATTGCGTTGCTCTTGATGGAGATTACGTTGATGAATAAAGCTAATTTTGAACCAAAAAAACCGTGTTTTCTTTGTTAGGCCCGGGGCTTTTCAACCCACGTGTTATACAACATTTTATAGACATTTACAATAAAGTGCATGACTTTGTTTTAAAACTACTCTCAAATTCAGAATACAATCCTAAATGATTTAAAAATTGCGTACAAATTCACAAAAATTCAAATTAAAAATATCGAATTTGACAGTGACATCAGTGTTATATAAATATTAGTGTATGCCACGTGAGTACACGGCTATATTATTGGTACTGTTATAAATAAATAAGATGTTAGTCAATCAATTTTGCCCAGTGCTAATATCTAATAGAAGAAATTATAGATTGACCGAAACAGACTCTTATTTACTGCAAGCTTCTCTTAGTTTGTATCATTTTTTTATATAACACTGACGTCATATTTAATTGTGATATCTATAAGAAGGCGCTTGTAATATAATTTTCTTTTGAAGAAATGTGTTTAATGATTTTGCTCAATGATATAGAAGGGGTTGTATTGTTTCGATTTCGATTTAGAAAATATGGCGTGTATAGTTTGTTTCAAGATGTAGTGTATAATTTAAACTTATGTAGTTGCATAAACACAGTAGGTTGTATGATTAATTTACTAATTAAAGAAGGATCAAAACGTTGAAAATTACATACAAAAAGACGTCCATTCTATCCTCTCAATTGCGAAAACATCCTATACAAAATATAATTCGATTCGATTTTCATTACGTAGCCAATTGTTACATCTCATGCTGTTGCAACATGTTTCCCAGTTTTTCCTTCATTGTTGCGAAAATATAATTAAAGAAGAAATTCGCTTGCACTGCTAACTTATCCAAGCTGTACGCAAAGGATATCTAACGTAGGAGAGACGATAAAAAGAGGGTAGAGGAAGAAAAGAACACGTTTCTCGACTGACGTCGTTAAAGGTAGTAATAGTTTTTCGAATCGAATGAATAGGAACATGTTTCAGAAGCAAATAACCGTCTCAGTTCGATTGAAATGGTCGATTTTACGATCGGAGGGGACCTACCGAACTCGTCTCAATGTTTGATAACGTCTTTCTATGTTTTATGTGAGGATAATTTAATTGGGTGTTATATATTGACCCGGTATAGTTCCAACGGAATTAGAAATATACAGTAGACGCTCGATTATGTGAACGATATCAGCCAACTATTATTGTAGCTTTACATTATCGAGCTTTATTTTGTCTATAAAGAAATTGAGTAAAAGAAAATATGTATGTTTATTAAAGAATAAATTATGAACAATGAATGACATAATACAAAAAATATTAAAAAATAAATTTTACATTATTTTGAAAAAAAAAATGTCCTATTTTTGTTTGCGTAAATTTACGCGTGGTATTTTCTAATGCCATTACCCGTAGTTTACGGAGCACTGTCAATAACTTCAGCATCAGATAGTAACTTGTCTTCATCGTCAGAATCATCACTGGAGTCAAGTGAATTTTTCCAACATTCTGATTGTTTGTTGCGGTTGGATAAGTGGAATTACGTTGGGCGGCATGAACATAACCTACGTTGTTTAAATACAAAGAATCAACCAAATACTCTATAGTTTCAGGGATTGGTACAATGGTAAGAAAACAAATGTCGAACGATATTAGGATTTCCCCTTATGTTAGTTCCATGTTTTCAGTCCTTGCAATCGCTATGAAACAATTCAGTTCCATTCAGATCTATCATCTATCATTTCCGCTTCTGTATCTCTGATCAGTTAGTTAAAACTCAAACTTAAAATTTCCTCGGTTACAACTCAGCTTTATAGCGGCATAATCCCGAATCACAAAGTTACCACATCCGCATCAACGTTAAAATCGAACCTTAATCGACCCGAAATCGCCTCTAATCGTCGAAGAGGTCAATTGATTCGGATCTAGATTAAGCGGCCAGCGCAACGCATAACCCCGATAATTACTCGCAAGTTAGAATTTAGAAATAGTTTTACGGGCGGCGGTCAACGTAACGCGGTTGCTTAATTGACCGCCGAACGGGAACTTCCCTGAAGGTTACCGGCGTTAGCAGCGTTCTTGGGTAATAAAACCGACGATGTATGCATAAGGGGTGGCGCGGTGGAGGTGAACTAGATTGGTAGATAACGGGTGGGTGATGTGAACCTTCCGCTTGTAAAATTAATGTTCATTGATCGGGGTGCCTTCTGATGGAGGTGGCTGTAAAAGTTTATCGTTGTCGGTCCCCCGGAGTTATAGTCAAATACACATAGCCATTAAGAATAGTGTATGTGCGTTCAAAAGGGAAATTGAAATAGAATATACTACATCGGATATAAACTTAGTTGTTTCCAGGAAGCATCATCTTTCTTCGACGAAATGTGGGAAATGGAATCAACGAGGGAATAATTAATAACTTAAAAGGTATTATTACAATCGCCATAAGAAAACTGCGGGGGAGAATCTCTATGCTGCATCCCTGACCCTCTTAGAGTGAAACGTGGGATCAAGGAAGCTATGACTGACAGAGCAATAAAAGAAGAAGTTTGGAATAATAGAGACCGAAAGAGATCGAAATGGACATCATCTGCTAGATGTTCAGTACGATTTTTGCTATTCAAAACTGTTCAAGTAAACCTGCTCATTTCGTCTATAAATAATAAGACTGGACATGAGCAATGTTCACCAATAATCGTTAACACACGATCTATACGCGAACCATAACGAAAAGTGTAGTTATTCTCATTAAATGCCATATGTTTCCGCTAGATAGCGCCACATACGTCTCAAATTCGAGCAAGGCGACGTCGCTCTGGCGACAGTCAATAGATAACTCCACCTAGGTGGGAATGTTCCATACTAAATGTTGCGATCCTAAAAAAATGCCATCTGTTGGTTGGGGAGTTAAGCTTTTGTCGAGTGTGCTGTCAAAACCGGGGGCTGCATATGGCGGGAGATTTAAAATATGTACAGTGAAATCTCCCTTGAACGGACAGCAACGGAACCAACTGAAGATGTCCGTTCAGGAGGGGTGTCCGCATTAAAGAAATATGTAGTAGATACAACAAAAATCGTGGTTTTAACGAAAAATGAATATATTAAAGAAAATGGGATATTTAAATCGTATATGCATATAAATGTTTTTAAAATAAATAAGAAACTTTAAACTTAAGAGAAAAAAGTTTATTTCCTTTAGATATATACAAAGCATGTATAATATATGTACATTGATATATAGATGTAGTATGTAATACAAAACAATGAAATGAATAGTCACTTTAAGGACGCAAAAATTCATATATTGTTGTTTGTCTTCTCTTTTTCTTTAAAATGGCGTCTGGAAGTCGTATTTCTAATTTAGAAAGAAGCTCCAAAGACTCTGTATCTCCGTGATTTTCGACAAAACTTTTGAGCTGCTTGGTCAGGGAAATAGCTTTACCATAATTTGGGATAGCCTTTGTTGGCACTGGAACCTCATCGGCATCAGAATCTTCCGAAAGCTCTTGTATTTCAACTGGATTTGCAATTTCTTATTCTGAATCTGGATCTTCAAAATACAAATCTTCATCTACGTTCAAAAAATCATTAAGGTTTTCATTATCCGTCAATTTTAATAAATTCTTATTTTTGAGGATATCTGAAAGTACACTAAGAGGCAAATCATCTTCTAGGTCAGATGTATCAGCCTCAGTTAACTGGTCTTCACTTTGCATATTTACATGATTAAATCCTGCTTTGCGGAAGCAATTTTGAACTGTCTCTTTGGTTACTTGGTCCCAAGCGGTTTTTTGCCAAATAAACTGCATCCGGTGGTGTAATTTTCTTTATTAACTCAAAAGGTGTACCAGCAGTTTCAATGTTTACTAGCAGATGTTTGAGTATTAGACTTCGGTAATAAGTTTTAAAATTCTTTATAATCCCCTGGTCAAGTGGTTGACAAGCTGATGTACAATTAGGGGGTAAAAATAATATTTTTATATTATTTAAGCGAACGTCTTTCGGATGAGATCCCGCATTGTCTAAAAATAACAAATTGTTTCTTTTTTCTTTAGGTCTTGCAACCACTCTGTCATAATTTCTTTGGGATACTTACCCCCAACACATTTTTCCTTCTTTAATGTGAGCGTTTTGTCGGGTATAGCCCTAAAATACAGGCCTGTCTCATCGGCATTATAGATGTCTCTCGGTGAATATCCCTTAATCAAAGAACGACATTTTTTTTAAAAACGATGAAACATCTTCAGCATTAACCGAAGCTCCTTCTTCCGAAATCGCTTTAAAACTTATATTGTGGCGGAAATTTATTGAGCCAACCAGAAGAAGCACTGAATGTAGAATGTCCCAAAGAAGCGGCTATTTCTCTTGCTTTACATCGTATTAGCGGACCTAAAAGTTTTTTGCGTTTTTGTCACGACAAACCTGTTGGTAATCTCACTTTTTTTATCTATTTCAAAATTTAATATGAAAAGAAAATCAACGCATTAATACAAGAAAACCTTATCTAAAATATGTATCATATACATACCTGTTAAAGGAATTTCTTTATGCCGAGCTACTGTAAACCAGTCATAACACAATTTGTCAATTTTAGTACCATCACCTGTCAAGAAGCTTCTTTTTTCATTCAAGTTGCTGTTGGACATCCATTTGTTTAGAAGGATTTCTTTACAGGACAAATTACAATACAATTCTTATTTAAAATAAAATAATTCAAATCGTGTTGCCTACAATAATAATATGCTGAAAATGTATATAATATAATGTATATAATAATGAAACAAAAAAAAAGAGAGACCCACAAAAATGGTTACAGATCCCGTTTATTTGCGTTCCTCACCATGTGACTGAGAGGTGCCTTAATCAAAGTGTTGGTATTAGCTGTAGGTATTTGAAATATATTATAGTAGCGAGTTTGATGAGTAGGTACGGTAAAGTTTATTTGCGCTAGAAGGGCTGGCGAGTCGATAGTATTTTTCAGGATCCTGCAAAGAAACTCGACACTGTTACGCTCGCGGCGGCCAGCAAGAGATAGAAAACCATGCTCAACAAGTAAACTATAATACTCGATACCTCTTGCAGGATACACGTTGTCCAATCGAAAGGAGAGATACTTTAGAAATTTCTTCTGAACGCGTTCGATCATAAGCTCTTGGTATAAATAACGGGGATACCAAACAATGGAGGCGTATTCAAGCTTAGAACGAACGTAGGCATAATATAAACGTTTCATTACACCTAAGTCTGAGAAATGCCTCCAAGAACGCATGACAAAACCGAGAGTTTTGGAAGCAGATGAACACATGGACTAAATATGTTCCGTAAATGACAGTCTATTATCAAACAAAACACCAAGATCCAAAGTTTTGATATTGCGTGGTATGGCTGCATCATTAATCTGGTAGTTATAGTGTAAAGTAGTATGAGTGTTATTGCAGGAAACCATAGTACACTTGTTGATGTTCGGAGGGAGATAATTGACCTTGCTCCAAGTATTAATACGAAGAAGATTGTCTTGTAAATGTTTACAATCGAAAACGCTACCAACAGTATTAAATATCTTTACGTCATCTGCGTATGCTAAGACATGACACGTAAACAGAGATAGTAAATCATTTATATAAAAATTGAAGAGAAGTGGTCCAAGATTTGAACCTTGAGGAACACCTGATGTTGGAGAAAACGGCGTAGAGGAATAAACGTTGTAGCAGACATAACATTCCCTTCCAGTAAGGTAAGACCCAATCAACGTCAGGAAACCCACACCAAAACCAAATTCATCCATTTTTTGTAGTAGCATCTCGTGGTTAATGCAGTCGAACGCTTTAGAAAAATCTACGTAAATAAGATCCACCTGCTTTAAGCGCTTCACCAGATATTGGCCAATGCATGCTAAATTAGTGATCGTCGACCTACCTGCAACAAAACCATGCTGATGCTCAGATATGAAAGGAGTTATGCAGGTGGATATTTCTTTGTAAAGCAAATGTTCAAATACCTTAGCGAAATTGGGCAGTATACTTAAAGGCCTATAATCAGCAATGTTAGATCGGTTTCCTTTCTTAAACACGGATGTAATTGTGCTAATTTTCCAAACCCTTGGAAGTTGACGTGCTTAGCGCTAGGTGAAATATTGTTGACAGTGGATAGGACAGAACAGGAGCACAATCACGTGCAAAGAAGCTCGGTATTCCATCATCTCCAGTTGTCATATTAGATTTAAGTCTCTTGATACTGTTCTCCACATCTAATTCAGAGAAGGCATGAACACAAAAATTATTATAATTGCAATAATGAGTAGAGCCTGGAATTCAGAGGGTCGAAATCTGCAATAATCAACAGAAGTTGGACTTTGTGAATTCCATGCCTTCATTACAATTTCAATGAATAGTTGGAAAGATTTGCAATAAGTTCTATATTATCAACAAAATAATTACTTTCAAGCATATATAGGGCGACATTAATTTTGTGCAACTTTCTAAATCAAAGATGAATGAAATGCTATTTGTCGATAATTGTAAAAGATCATTTTGTCTGCCTAATATATACTCGATCACAGTATTGACGTTATTGTACAGTAGTTTTCACAAGAGCGTGTACGGAGTAACGGTATTAAAAAAACACTTCAAAAAGAAACTTTTTTATTAAAAAACTACATTAATATATATATACTACAACGCTCACAACTAATAAAGAGTCCAGTCTCCATTATTTTCTAAAATAGCTTCACATCGTCTAGGCATGCTCTCCGCCAGTTTTCTCGCATATTCTGCTGGTAGTGACCTCCATATCTGCCTGAGTTTTCGACGGAGCGACTTATAATTAAATATGGGTGTTCCTCGAAGTTGGTTTTTCATTAGGGCCCAAACATTTTCGATGAGGTTCGCATCGGGCGATTGTGAAGACCAGTCTAACACTTGTACCCCATTTTCTGTTTTCCATGACACACATCGGTGGCTGCGATGTTTTGGGTCGTCATCCTCTTGCAATATCCAAACCGACGGATCATCACCAAACCACTTTGTCGCTGATGGTAATAAACATTTTTTATAAATTTGCGTCATTCTTTGAGCGTTTAAATTAGCCGTAAAGATGTGCAATTTGCCAAACCCAAACGCACTAAAGCAACCCCAAACATGCACCTTTAATGGGTGCTTAACACTTCGCTGTAGCATTGGTTGTCCACGGACGGACCACACTTTTCGTTGAGGACTAAAAGCCCAAAACGACGATTCATCTGAGAATATCACGTTCTGCCAATCGCGAGTCATATTCTCGCGCGCCCACTCTACACGTTTTCCAACATGTTGTTCTTTCAGAAGTGGTTTCGTTCGTACATATCGCCACTGAATGTTATTTTCATGTAATCGACGACGTATTGTTGCTACACTAACACTAATATTACGTTTAGATAATCGCTGTTGGCCTTGTTTTAATGTTAAAGTCAGATTTTTTCGGAAAATGTTTATTATTGCTCGATCCATGCGATTAACAGTCGCGCGCTTTGTCCCACGTTCTGGCAAATCGTCCACATTTTTATTTATTTTATAACGAGTAATCCACTTATCTACAAATACTTTGCCGCTGCTTGCAACGACATTTTGGGTCCCTTAGGGTGCGAACACAGAAATACTGCTTCTAATCTTTTAATATAAGGTGAACTCATTTTACTCTGTGACCTGTTCTTACGAATACACAAATAAAACTGACCTGAAACTCTCTAGCGTAATAAAGTAAACATAATTGTTTACGAAATATACCTCCTTTTCTAAGAAGGATCATGTAATTAGGTATTTACGCCGTTTACGCTCTTGTGAAGACAACTGTATGTAATTTTTAATCAAGCGTTAGATTGGACTGAAGAAAAAGACATATTATATTCCGATATTTTAGTTCTCCGTAAACTACGGGCGATGGCATAAAAAAATAAATAGGACATTATTTTCAAAATAATGTAAAATTTATTTTTTAACATAATATGTATTATGTGATTCATTGTTCATAATTTATTTTTTAATAAACATACATATTTTGTTTTATGTAATTTCTTTATAAATAAAATACGGTTGGCTCATGTAAACTTTCGGTAATACGTACAGTGCTTGCTTGATATCGTTCGCATAATCGAGCATCTACCGTAATACAGTTTCTTTGCGTATGTTTTTTTTTCACTCATAATAGAATTTCATGTTAGATGTTCACAGAAGATTTTACTCTTTATACATTCGGAAAGCTCATCTTCTTCCGCAAGAGAAACGTCAAATTAGCTCTCAAAATGGAAAGCTGTTTCAATTTACTTTGCAAAATTCCATTTATATACATAGGTATCTACGTCTACTTTGCTTGCGTATCATCAACCCTAATGGCGCACCAATAAGAGTTCTCATTCTGTGCAATAAATTATTTCCTTTTAAGTCGACGAAATTCCGAAATAAAAACGAAATTACCATGAAGCACAGCTTTCGACTCTGCGAGACACAGCTAATCTAATTTCCAAATACCGTTTAATACATCATTTTATATTCCTTTTTTTTCTTGTGTGTAAACGAGCAGTAGCAAGAAGTTAAAGTGAAATGTACGTAGGACGGGGGAGCCTTCGTGCTCTCGCATAATAAATAAGAAAATACGTATATCTCGTCATTTAAATAAATTTATGTCTCCATTAAAATAAAAGCCATCCCTCGACAAGAAGAAGAAAAAAAACGTTAACTTCGTTGAGCCGTTCGGGATAATGGAGAATATGCTGGAGTTATGTTCAAGTATTAAGTTCTTAGATGGAGGCAGAAAGATCTTATTTAACACATGGGCTGAAAAGTTCCGGGCCTAACAAAGAAAACACGTTTTTTTGGTTCAAAATTAGCTTTATTCATCAACGTAATCTCCATCAAGAGCAAAGTAATCATTCCAGCGCCGCTCTAACATTTCAATACCACTTTTGTAGAACGATTTATCTTTTGCCTCAAAATAGGCCTCAGTTTCAGCGATAACCTCTTCATTCGCGCGAAATTTCTTACCGGCGAGCATTTTTTTGAGTTCTGCGAACAGCCAGTAGTCGCTGGGAGCCAAATCTGGCGAATACGGTGGATGTGGGAGCAATTCGAAGTTCAATTCATGTAGTTTTGCCATTGTTTTGATTGACTTGTGACACGGTGCGTTGTCTTGATGAAACAATTTCGTCTGCATTATCAAAAAATTCTAAAACCATTTCTGAATCCTTAAAGAAAGTAAATTTACGTGAAGCGATTTTAAATTTAGATATGGTGTGGAATGCCCTTACCCAGCAAATAATCAGAAAGTGTTGGTAAAATTTGTTTTACTCCAGTGATGATTATGACGATGAAGTCAATGTACCGCTAACAATCATTAGAAAATAGTTATTATCTGATGCTGAAGTTATTGACAGTGCATCATGGGATGTTCTCAAATTATTAAATGCAATAAATCCCGATATTGTTTGCACAATTACCGTTGCTAGTTTATGGAATGTTGATACAGCGATGGATGATGCACATGAAGAGGAAGATTGAGTGAGTGAAGATGGCGATCCTCCGATTGAAATAAAATATACAGTGAGTGACGCGCAAGCTGTAGGAATGTTTAATCAAGCGTTAGATTGGACTGAAGAAAAAGACATATTATATTCCGATATTTTAGTGCTCCGTAAACTACGGGCAATGGTATTAGAAAATACCTAGTGTTTCAGTATGTATAAACATTCCTGCGTCCGCATCGCCTATGCACACTCATTAAGGTCATGATCATAAAAGATGGGGATACGTAAACGTTACTGAACACTCGCATTGATACGACCGAGGCATAATTATTATTATGCTGAAAGAAAAAAAATCCCGTCAGTACGATTTCATTGAGCGACAGTGTATGACACCTTTATAATTTTCACCTATCAAATAAGCTTCTTCACCCACCTACTACATGCTCTTTCCTATTTAATAATAAACCACGCCTAGATTTTTCGAATCCAATTTCGCGACATTTGAAAACCTCCTACGTAGAATATATCGTACATCTAAACGTATACAATGTTCCCCGAAAAAAGACGAACACCACGCGTCCTCGATCGCTATTATCAAGCGAACGTAATAGCTTTATACGCCTACTACGACGTCTTGCGCAGTATATTCGCGACGACGATCCTTGAAGCGTACCGGCGCCGTAGTTCGGAGCTTTGCCGGCGGGGTGGGCTCGGCGCTGCGGTCGCGGCGTCTAGTGGCACGGCCATTTCTACCGGCCGAATTCAGTACCGTTCTAGGCGCGTAAGGGGTTGGCAGTACTGCGCGATCCGCGATCTCGTCTCTTGTTACAAGAACCGGTGTTACTTGAATACATACCCTCGCCTACTTTGACTCGCATGAGTACTGAGGTACTGATTAAGATGAAGTCGAAGTGAGATAAAGCCGGGTCCGTTAATGTAATATCGTTTGCGAATCGGGTAACGGAAGACGTAAAGAGAGCGGTGATAAAACGGTATTGTGCGATTTGTTCCTGCGGAAAAAGGAGGGTATTATTCTGTAGTGGTTAATACAAATGTTTGTGTAAGAAAAGGACCTTTAATTCAAATTTTTTTTTCACGAAATATAATATTCTATAATCTCTTTCTTTTTTATTATAATTTTTTTTAGATACACAAAACAAAAATTGCAAAAATATGTGAGATGAACACTATGATCTCTGTACAACACCCTAAAAGCAGTGCGGATCCTTTGATAATCTCTAGTCGGTCTCTTTGTTAATTCTTGTGCTTGTCTTTATCGGTATTGTGTAGAATAATTATCGTATTTTACTCTATAGACCTTTGCAGTATTAAAGTTGAAATCGAAGCTTACGGGAGTGTTTTTACAGTCACGTCTTTTCCATAGTTTATGCGGAGTTTGGCGAATAAAAAGTAATGCATGTTTCCATAGTAAAATTTTCGTTTTAATTTCCCCCTTTGTTTCAATTTTACTATGCTTTGATTGAAATTAAATAAATAACGTCAAAATAACGTATATATAATAAAAGAAGCGATAAATTAAAGGTAAACGAAATATAAATTAAAAACAGTTGTTTAAATGTTTTAAAAGGACTAATTTTTTTCATCGCCTCTAAAAGTGGATTAAAGCATAATTGATCGAGCTGCAGAATCTTCTTTTCGCGGAGAAAAAGGTAAGTTTCAATTATATTCATTGGTTTTCCTAGAATACGTTACCTCTTAATTGAGTTATACAACTAGATCAATAGGTTTTATCCACTCTATAATAATTTGTTTGAAATCCTTCCAAGTTAGTGAGGTGGAAGAAATTGAATGTGAGATACTTTTAAAACTTTTCAGGCAGTATAAATCACAAGATCTTATTGAGTAAGCTGCGACACATCACTGTCTTATTATCATACTTGAATAATACAATAATAGTATTAACGAAATGTCTAGCAAAAGTATAAAGGGACTTTGTTTAATTATCTAGAATGATTGTAAAAGGGATTCCGAACGAGAATCTGTATTACAAATACATAGGTCTAGTGTTTTAATTAAACGTCTTCTCTATCGTTACGCTAACGACACTTTATACTTGTTAATTAATAGAAACACGTCACGTAACAAGAATATCAATAATTTCTCACACATGGCTGGAATGGTGAAAAGAAGTTAGATGATTAGTGTTCATACCTCAAATCAAAATCTACCTAGAATAGAGACAATTTATAGTTTCCGTTGTGAGATATTCCACTATTTATACCAAAAAGTTATGATCTAACGTGTTTAAAAGATTTCTAAAGTATCCTCGTTGAAGCAGTGCATATTTTAGCCTCAATTTTGTACCCCTTGTTGGTTGGTGTGGCTATTACAATGTGGAGTTACTTTGTAGGACTTTGAAACGTTATGTCGATTCACTAGCTCTTTTAGCGCAAATAAACTTTACGGTACCTCCTCGTTACACTTGATTCTTTAATATTTTTCAAGTTCCTTGAACGTGAGGAACGTGAATGTGCATGCTCTTAATCCATTTCTTTGAGTTTCCCTTTTTTTCCTTTTCCCCATAATATAGTAACATGTAATTGTTATGTTATATACTCTAAAAACAAATTTTGTTATTTGAATTGGGCGGATTCTTTTTAAAAAGTATTTATTTTAAAATGTACAAACAAGGACGTCATCCATTTGTGGTTACAGAACAGCAAACTATTCTAATTGCATTTAATAATTCTTCGCTCTTATCACGATACTATAAATGTGATGAGTAGAGACCGTATCATGTGCACAGTGCATATATTTTATTTTATTTAATATATTTTAGGTCTATATGTAGATGTATGTATTATACTGACTAAAGTTATTAGCGTTAATTAACCTTAATCAGTGTAAGACATCTACAGTTGTGGCCATATGTATTCGCCACCCTCTTTTGTTTTTTATTCCGACGAATATATATGAAATAAAAGAAAATTGATCGATGAAAATGTTTCATTGTGAGTGTATACAGATATATACAGATATTGCTTAATATTTGGTAGCTCCTCCCTGGGCTTTTATCAGCGCAGGAATTCGTCGCGGCATACTGCTCGCTAAGTTGTAGCACTGTTCGGGGGTGATTTTATTCCACTCTTCGAATGTTTTTCTTTTTAAGCATTGCTTTGTGGTAGATGAGTATTTAGCTACATTTCGCTTTAAAATGTACCATAAATGCTCAATTGGCGATAAGTCCGGGAATTGTGCCGGCCATTCCAGGACCCGCACGTTATTTTCCTCGAACCAGCGCATTACTTCGCGAGATTTATGGCACGGTGCATTATCTTGTTGGAAGTAATACTCTGGCTGATCATTATCGAATAATTTTAACGCACACGGTTCCAGAACTTCTTCCAACATGTCGACGTACGTCCGACTGTTCTTTCGGCCGTCGCAGACGAACAGTTCTCCGACGCCTGTTGCACTCATGGAACCCCAAACCATTATGCTACCACCCCCAAACTTGACAGTCGGGATGATACAGTCTGGATGGAATGCCTCTCCTCGCCTGCGTCGCACGTATTGGGGCCCAGATTTACCACAAAGCTACCAACAAAAACATGAATACTGTTACATTTTAGAACCCATTAAAAAGAATAAAAACACTGTAGATACCAGGAATTGAGTACAGAATACCGCAAATACAATAATTATGTATTACTTACCTCAATATTTGACTCATACGTCTACATAACATTGGCCCAATTGTCAATGGTCCAGTCGCGGTGACTTTTAGCGCACAGCAGTCTCTTTTTCTTTTGTTGCGGAGACAACCGTGGTTTATGTCGAACTTTGTATCCACCTAAATTTAATTCACAAAGGCGTCTTTTAACCGTGCGTGGAGAAATAGCAACATTATGTAGCCGGAAAAGCTCACTGGAAAGCGGTTTAGACCCTTTTTTCCGGTCTCGCAAAGACATCCGCTCTAAGATTCGCTCATATCTGCTAGTTGTCTTCCTTTTTCGACCAGTTTTCGGTTTGTTTGTCAAAGATCCGCTCTCTTTGTATCGTTTTATCGTCATTCTAACTGTCGATCGCGTACATTTCACTTGTTGGGCAATAGCAGACACCGACAACCCTTGCTTTTCTAACACCACAATTTGTCCTCGCTCTACCTCCGTCAACTCGCGTGTTTTCGGAATTACTTTTTACTATATACTATCGTATTACACAGACAAAATCACAGACACAATATCTTCACTCTAACTAGCTCAACCTTACTCTTACAACTTTTAAGAAAGACTGAAGAAATATTGAGAAATTACAATTTTACGTCTATTTTCTAATTTACTCAGAATGACCTACAATAAACCATTAAACCCTCATTACCAGGTACCTAATTAAGTCCGTCATCGACCCTGCTTCTTAGAAATAATAATAATAATAATAATAATAATAATAATAATAAATAGTAAATAAATGAAATAAAATATATGCACTTTGCATATAATTCGATCTCTTGTAATGAGTAAGAAATTCTTTTATTTAGTGCACTCGAAGCCTTCTCATGTTACCCACACTATCTATTTGTTCTTGTTTTTATTGTATGGATTATTGTAGGCAACTTATGTTGTATTTTTAAATTTCAAACTATAATTTTTGTAGCTTTGTCCTGTGATTGGCGTTGAGGCTGCTGGATAACAAATGATTATTGTTATTGTTAATAGAAATTATGAAAAAAGCACGGGGGAATAAACTAGTAACAGGAAAAACAATGTATAGAATTTGGCAGGTGATAGGGGCTTCTAATTTAAAAAAAAAGTGCAGTTACTGGGGGATGCATAGTAGGTAATGGAAGTTGTGTTGTGACATTCTATAGTGATGAGTCCAAATATGAACTGTTTGGTCAAAATCGCAGAACATTTATCAGGCGCTCAAAAGAAGTGATTCCTGACTGCCGACGGTAGTGGTTCCATTCGTATAGGGGATTGGTTTTCATTAAGTGGATTGGGGGACCTTGTGAAAATTGATGGAATAATGTGGAAGGAGAATTGTCGCGAGATGTTAGAAGAAAATGCACTATCATTCGGATTGGGTTTAATAGGCAATAATTTTGAGTTGATGCATTATAACAAAAGTACCTCGGTGATGTCGGGAATGAAGGAATATTAAAGATAATGATTCGGCCTTTGTGAGACCAGCCGGACAGATAAATTAGAAGAGAATGTCCAACGTCCAAACCCCATCTGTGGACGGTATTGAATAGGGAATGGAACAATATTCCACAAAATACACTGAAGATATTGGTACAAAGAATGCCACGAATTGTGCGAGCAGCTGTTAAATCAAGAGGAAGACCTATCCATGAGACTTACGTTTCCTTTTGTGTATAGCACCCATACGAATATCTGGGAACATTATCCCGATGCAACAGCACACCGTGCCTTAACTTAATGATTTAGATCCGAATGAAGACCGTTACACATTCATGCGCGATAAGGCACCATGCCACATGACCAAATCCATTCAAAGTTTTCTCGAAACGCACGCTCTGTCGGTGTTACCTTGTGCGGGAAATGCTCTCGACCTCAATGCCATCGAGAACGTGCGGAGTATTCTAAAATCACGCGTGTATTGTAGAAGAAACACTACAATAGTGTAATTAGCAAGGAATATTGAGGATGTGTGGCAGAGTGGCGCTACAATTAGACATACCATTAACGCTTGCATCGACAGTATGCCAGAAAGAATAAGAGCAATTCTAAATGCCAAACGAGGCGTTAGTTGTGACGAGGTCTGTAAGCAATTCTGAATAAACTCATGCTTGTACAATACGTTTTTCATTATAAATTTTAGAAAAATCTCAACGCCAGCGTTTGACTATATCATAAGGAACTGCAGAGTCACCAATAGTTGCCATAATGTCATTATGAATTTGAGTTGGCATCATGGCCTTTTTCTGGGGAGGTATTTTATTACGTCTCTTTGTTCTACAGGATCAATCTTTATGAATAATCATGACACACAATTCGAGAATTACCCACAGCACACACAACACTTTGAGATACAAACTTGATATTACGTACATATAATTATATTGTAGCCATGTTATTCTTAAGACCCTTTACACTGTTAAAATAAGTAATATCAACGAAGATGGATGTAGAAACCACATTGTGACTATGTGACTCATAAGACGCTTTGAACTGTTTAGAAGAGATGATATAAACAAGGATATAGTATGTTATATACACTAGGGTGACAGAATAAAATAGACACCTACTAATTAAAAAAAAGATTCTATTCTCGTTATATATACAAAATATTTTTAAATTAGACTAATATTTTGTCGATCCACCTTTACTTGCGTGAAGTGCTGCGAGTCGTCGTGGCATAGAATCTATTAAATGATTAATGGTGTCTTCTGGAATATTTAACCACTCTTCTGTAACAGCTGCCACGAGTTCTTCCTTATTGCTGGGTTTTCGGGGTCGTTTCGCCATATTTGTCTGGATTATGTGCCAAACATTCTCTATCGGATTCATGTCCGGTGATTGGCCTGGCCATGGTAAAATCCGAATCCCCTGTTCCTCTTTCCATGTGGTTGTTGTTCTTACTTTGTGGCAGGGTGCTCCATCCTCCATAAAAGTGGCGTCTTCTTTAGATAAAATGGCGTTGTCGAATATCGGTAGTAGTCCTTCTGTTAATATTTGGATATATTTTGCCGCATTTATATTTCCGTCGCAGATTACTAATTGCGATCTTCCACCATACCATATCGCGCCCCACACCATGATGTTCACGCCGCCGTATTTCACCGTCTGATCCAAAAATTTGTCGTCCAGTTGCTGTGACGAACGTCTTCATACCTACGTGCCACCACTATCACTGAATTGGCAGTACCTGCTTTCGTCTGAAAAAATGACAGACCGCCAAAACTCTTCGGGCTTCCTTCGCATTTCGATTGCCCAAGCCATTCGGCGCCGTTTTTGGGACGCCGTAAGGAGAGGTTTTTTCTTTGCCACCCTTTATACATCCCCACGCTGTGGAGGTATCGCAGAACGGTGCGCTGACTTTTCTGTGAAGTTGGCGCAAGCTCAGCTGTACTTCTTCGCGGTTCTCTTAACACTTCGCGCACAAGCACCCTTTTACTTCTTTCAGAAGGTCCGGCACGACCTGGTCTCGGCTCCACTGTTGTTTTTTCCTTGCGTTTAAATTGTGTAATCACACGGTTAACTGTGGACAACGGGATATTTAAAAATTTACTTATTTGACGTTGCGAAGCGCCGCGTTCACTCTGGCCAACGATGCGACCCCGGGTGAAGTCGCTAATACCACTCGAACCTTGTAAGCGAGGCATAGTTGTAACGATACTAAACTATGACGAATTCCTTCCGATACATCTACCCCTACCCTGATGACAAGAGAAAGTTCTTAATTCGTTCTTAGAATTTAGCTGTTTACATATTTATACCGCTTTACCTGGTGGGTATTTTATTCTGTCACTCTAGTGTATTTTGAAATGTAAACATTGTTCGTCTAAGATCGAATTCTTATCATATTACAATAGACAAATCAATAAAGGTTATTCATATAGTTGTTTTTTTAAAAACTGAAACTCGTGTTCGAATAACTTAATTATATGATCTACAGATGTCAGTTAACTAACTGTCAAAAACATGAATGAGGATCCGCCCTCGTACTTCAACTTATATGAGTTAAATGAATTAATACAATGCTGGTAATTTTCTACATTTAGCAATCGTTCCAACGTTAATATTCATACTGTATACTATACACACTTTCAACATTGGCTCCTACCTAAATATCGAAATTCATACATTTTGGATACTGAAAACGTCCGGACACGCACCAACAGTAAACAAACGCCAATTACACAAGCGATACTAAATAATAGTTTACGGTTCTCGGATCTAGGCCGGCCGTAATTATTATATATTACCGTTCTATTTAGATTGTAAATCGTCCGCTGTTGACTTTTGTTTGTTTCGCGCAAACAGCAACGGCTGTGTTGATTCGAAGCGTAGTACTACGGACATATCCCTACACAGCGTTTATTATTATTATTATTGTTGTTATTGAATATTTATGATCGCCCGGAGATACTCCGGACGGGGTATACCCCAAGCACCGATATGATAAATGGGAGTGAGGTGCTACGTATGTAGGATCATCGCGTAGGAAAATGATGGTGGCACAACGAAAACAACCATTAAATTTGTGCGTTAAAATATGTGGAATCGTGTTATGCGAGTGCAATGCGCAAAGTAGGGCGAAGCTTTCGTACGTAACGTAGATCATTTGTCAAAATGAACCAGTTAATAATATTGATGGATCGAATTTTAGAACCGTATATGGCGGTTTATTTTGTATAGTTCGTTTCGATAGATATAAGGATGTGACGTCGAAGTTTCCCAACGCATCCTGACCTATGGAGTTCCTCTTATTCATTCTTGTTTTTAATTACGATGGGAAGTTTTTGAACATCCATCGCATAGCCCCGACTTAGAGCCAAGCGACTTCCACCTCTTTCGTGAACTGAAAAAGTGGCAGAGCTTCGAGAGCACCGAGGTACTTCAAAACTACGTCACGGATCATTTCAACACATTGGTAGCGACATTTTATGCAGGGGGGGTTGGAAGGCTCGTCCAGAGATATGACAAATGCGTCAACCTTCGCTGTGATTATTAGTCTTGGCAAAGTGGGGCATGTTACAGTGCAGTACGGAGAACAATGTGGAGAGGCCGGCGTTTACACATAAAATAATTATAAAAAATATCTTATATAACGTGCTAGAACACTTACTGTTTTAAGAAGTTTCCACGAAATCACAAACTAAGTCTATTAAATATTAGAATCTTTAAATGTTTGCACGCTGGTTTCAATTAAATGAATAAATATAATTATATTGTAGGCATGTTATTGTTAAGTCCCTTTTAAACTGTCTAAATAAGCAACATAAACGTAGATATAGAAACCACATTGACCATGTAATCATAAAACCCTTAAAATTGTTTAATTAGCCCTTTGAACCTTTAGACTAGATAATGTAAATAACGATCCAGTAGGATATACATATATATTTTGTAACGTAAACACTATCATGCATTGTTCGCCTAAGATTGTAGTGGCTGAGATCGAGTTCGAGTTCTTGTCATATTGCAATCGAGGAAACAACAAAAGTTATTTCATACTGATTTGTAGTTGTTTTTTTAAAGACTGAAACGCGTGTTGTAATAACTTAATTATATTTTTTTAATGACGAAAACGACCGTTCCACATCGAGTGATGTTATATTTGCAAATGTAAAGTAATCCTTGTGACAAATTAATATATATACAGCTGTGGCCATATGTATTCGCCACCCTTTTTTGTTTTTTATTCCGACGAATATATAAGAAATAAAAGAAAATTGATCCATGAAAATGTTTCATTGTGAGTGTATACAGATACTGCTTAATATTTGGTAGCTTCTCCCTGGGCTTTTATCACCGCACGAATTCGTCGGAGCATACTGCTCACTAAGTTGTAGCATTGTTCGGGGGTGATTTTATACCACTCTTCGAATGTTTTTGTTTTTAAACATTGCTTTGTGGTACATGATGTTTAGCTACATTTCGCTTTAAAATGTAGCATAAATGCTCAATTAGGCGATAAGTCCGGGGATTGTGCCGGCCATTCCTGGACCCGCACGTTATTTTCCTCGAACCAGCGCATTACTTCGCGAGATTTATGGCACGGTGCATTATCTTGTTCGAAGTAATACTCTGGCTCATCATTATCGAATAATTTTAACGCACACGGTTCCAGAACTTCTTCCAACATGTCGATGTACGTTCGACTGTTCATTCGGCCCTTGCAGACGAACAGTTCTCCTACGCCTGTTGCACTCATGGAACCCCGTACCATTATGCTACCACCCCCAAACTAGACAGTCGGGATGATACAGTCTGGATGGAAGGCCTCTCCTCGCCTGCGTCGCACGTATTGGGGCCCAGGTTTACCACAAAGCTACCAACAAAAACATGAATACTGTTACATTTTGGAACCCATTAAAAAGAATAAAAACACTGTAGATACCGGGAATTGAATACAGAATACCGCAAATACAATAATTATGTATTACTTACCTCAATATTTGACTCATCCGTCCACATAACATTGGCCCAATTGTCAATGGTCCAGTCGCGGTGACTTTTAGCCCACAGCAGTCTCTTTTTCTTTTGTAGCGGAGACAACTGTGGTTTATGTCGAGCTTTGTATCCACCTAAATTTAATTCACAAAGGCGTCTTCTAACCGTGCGAGGAGAAATAGCAACATTATGTAGTCGGAAGGCTCACTGGAAAGCTGTTTAGACCCTTTTTTCCGGTCTCGCAAAGACATCCGCTCTAAGACACGCTCATCTCTGCTAGTTGTATTCCTTTTTCGATCAGTTTTCGGTTTGTTTGTCAAAGATCCACTCTCTTTGTATCGTTTTATCGTCATTCTAACTGTCGATCGCGTACATTTCACTTGTCGGGCAATAGCAGACACCGACAACCCTTGCTTTTCTAACACCACAATTTGTCCTCGCTCTACCTCCGTCAATTCGCGTGTTTTCGACATTACTTTTTACAGTATACTATCGTATTACACAGACAAAATCACAGACACAATATCTTCACTCTAACTAGCTCAACCTTACTCTTACAACTTTTAAGAAAGACTGAAGAAATATTCAGAAATTACAATTTTACGTCCATTTTCTAATTTACTCAGAATGGCCTACAATAAACCATTAAACCCTCATTACCAGGTACCTAGTTAAGTCCGTCATCGACCCTGCTTCTTAGATATACAATAATATTCGTGTAACACGTTCAAAACGAGAGTGGCGAATACATATGGCCACAGCTGTATATATAGAAATGAAATAACAGTAAGAGGAGAAAGAAATAAAAAGAGATAAAAAGAAGAAGAATTAGGGGAGGGGGGATGCGTGAAATAGAAAGAAAGGTGAAAAGAGTAAGAGAGAGAAAGAGGGACAGAAAAGAAGGGGGGGGGGGAGGGAGAACGAGAGAAAAAAGTAAGAGAACAAAAAAGAAAGGTGGGATCTCGACGTCTCGCCTCCGTCATAGGAGGCTTTTTTAGGAGAAATAGGGGGAAACCAAAGTGGCATGGTAACACGACGCGTAAACCACGCTAGAGGCGAAACCACTTTGACAGAAGGTTACGGTGACTCGGCGTGTTAACCGCGTACTCCACCTCCTGTAAATCATTCAATATCAGCGCCATCTCCCCAAGGCCGTCCGAAACAAGGACTACATCGTCCGCCAGTAACATTCAATAATTCTAATTAATTTTTCTGTTTGCCCAAACTAAGTAATCCAAGTCTCTACAAACATTTTTATAAGTATAGCGTCTTTCGCGATTAGACGTCCAGGATTCACGATCGTAATTTCTCCCAACGGATTCTAGTGAATTGCCTTTATTTATAGTATTGAATCAACTATTTTTAACCTGCCATTCCGCGACATCGAATGCGGCTTTCGACTGGCTGCAACCCGGTACTAAATATAAGAAAATTTATTAGCATTACGGGAGGTTACGCTGGACGGCGCAATTAATCACTGGTATACGTCGAATACGGCTGTTCCTAATTAATTATTGCATTGTTATCGGCACGACGGCGTCGTCCTGATCATCATCGTCATCATCATCGTCGTCGTCGTCATTATAATGAAGCGATCATATAGAACAACACGGCCAGTAGTAGAAAACGCATCCGATCTAGTCTGCGGTTCATGAGGTAGATGTCCGTTGCGATCACCTCGCTTTTGATGCTGTATTAGTAGCGTGACGTAGTTGCTAGGACAATTAGAAAGCGTGACGTCCTATAGGGATAATGGAGCAATTCATATGGATGTTGATGTGGGCTATTTCAAGCGACTGATGTGAATTATCTTTTAAAATGTCCCACCAATTGCATAATCTATTTGTAAATGCGTCGGTTGACTAACATATTTGTTGTTATCAGTACTTTAAGTACATAATCGAATTGGAAGTAAATTTCATTTTAAATAGCAAAATTATCATCGGAACTGGCTCGTGTTTGTACACTATAGCCCATATTAGTTCGGACACTCAGTAAAATGTTGTAAACTCAAGTAAAATGTAATGTAATTACTTTTATATATAAATAACATTTATATTATACCTCATTCACGTTAAGAATGCAGTAGATGGCGCTAGGATTGGCGACTGTATTACAGTGATGAAATTTAAGCCATTAGCCTCTGCTTACTGCCAGTATACTTCTGCTGAAAATTTTTCGATGGTCCTGCAACTGGATGTGCTATCGCTTTCTCAGCCATACCGAAGCAGTAGTCTCGTAATACTAGAGTAAAGATTATTTTGTTTGTATAATTGATTGTGACAGAATAAAATAGACACCAGGTAAAACGGTATAAATATGTAAATAGCTAAATTCTAAGAACGAATTAAGAACTTTCTCTTGTCATTAGGGTAGGGGTAGATGTATCGGAAGGAATTCGTCATAGTTTAGTATCGTTACAACTATGCCTCGCTTACAAGGTTCGAATGATATTAGCGACTTCACCCGGGGTCGCATCGTGGGCCAAAGTGAACGCGGCGCTTCGCAACGTGAAATAAGTAAATTTTTAAATATTCCGTTGTCCAGAGTTAACCATGTGATTACACAATTTAAACGCAAGGAAAAAACAACAGTGGAGCCGAGACCAGGTCGTGCCGGACCTTCTGAAAGAAGTAAAAGGGTGCTTCTGCGGGAAGTGTTAAGAGAATCGCGAAGGAGTACAGCTGAGCTTGCGGCAACTTCACAGAAAAGTCAGCTCACCGTTCCGCGATACCTCCACAGTGTGGGGACGTATAAAAGGATGGCAAAGAAAAAACCTCTCCTTACGGCGTTTCAAAAACGGCGCCGAATGGCTTGGGCAACCGAAATGCGAACGCAACCCGAAGAGTTTTGGCGGTCTGTCATTTTTTCGGACGAAAGCAGATACTGCCAATTCAGTGATAGTGGTCGTACGTGGGTATGGAGACGTTCGTTACAGCAACTGGACGACAAATTTTTGCATCAGACGGTGAAATACGGCGGTGTGAACATTATGGTGTGGAGCGCGATATGGTATGGTGGAAGATCGCAATCAGTAATCTGCGACGGCAATATAAATCCAAATATTAACAGATTGTCCTGTAAATGGAATTATTTTCTGTTGGTCAATAAAGATATTATTATTATTATTATAGTAAACTAGGTCGTAATGAATTTTGAGTAAAGTTCTGCTAGAAAATCTAGTAAGTTCCCTTTATTGGTATCAAACACTGCGAAAATATCATCTACGTACCTAAGCGCTCGATACGCTGCGTTTCGCATAATTAATAAATTTGTGAGTCGAGTTTAATAGGGTTTACAACATTTTACTGGGTGTCCGAACTAATATGGACGGTAGTGTACATCTTTGATTTATGCATATTTCATTACGGCTACCTCTTTCTAATGCGCAAATCGGTATCTACCCAACTTCGTTGCTGATTTTAATAGTACTGTATATTCATACCCGTCGCTGTAAACCCAATGCTATAAAATTATAGGAAGGGGATCGTGAAATATTAATTTTATTTCTATTTACTATTTAGCGGGGGTCGCGCGGCTCAGGAGGTTGAGAATTGCTCCTTCATCGTATTTGGTCCTCGTCTGGAAGTTTCTTTGACGGTCCGTTTTAGCTCGGATGAAAATAATAAAACAGCACAAAAATATTAACCGGCAGTCGGGAGAAAGAAGGATAGGAAACGCGGCGAACAATAGAAGATCGAAGGAAGTAAAGTTCATCAAACAGTCGCCGTCTATATGTATATATGGGACGGGACGACGAGTCGGTGAAAAGGCTATTCGTTCTCTTGTACTACTCCCTCGTATTCGGTCGGTTTTTATGCTTGTGTCGGCGGCGTATCTTCGTCATTCAACGTCGTACTTTGATTATAAAATTATTCGAGCGTACAAATGGGGGCATATCCGTGAAGGAGAGGAACGACGAGCTTCGAAAACACCCGCCGACGACGGGGTGAAGAGGATATAACGATTACTGCGGGTTCATAGTATTCCTTTCCATCCTTCGCAGTTATCTCTGCGATGCCAAAGCTTCGCCGTAGCGACGTCCTGATGTCGTGGCTGGCTACGATTTGCGGTTAGCGATGTGTGGTATTGTTACTTTTTAGCTTCACGTTTGTTGTTTATTCTTGTTTTTTTATTCGCTTTTTTGGAATTTCGAGAACAATGAGGTTCTAAAGGAAGCACAACTAGTCTTATTTTCCTTTTTGTGGAACGAAAGGGAACCTTAAAGATCGATCTTAAGTAAAAGATCAATACTTTTAATAATGTATTGATATTCACCTTTTCCTTGCATCCTCAAGAGCTTTATAGGGAATCTATAATTAACAGACATCGAACAATGAAGGAATTGTACTTTTTTCTGATCAAAGTATTTATACACTACCGCTCAAAAGTGTTTAGGCACTCTCACTGACAGCAAAAATGTATAAAAACTCAGCAAATATGTTAATAATATTTATTTTTTTATGTACAGATACACGTACATGAATAAAAATATATTAAATAAATGTGAAAATTAAAACGTTTAATTTTAATTTTGCTTTCATCTATGTGACTTCCTCTTGATTTAATAATTGCACCACACAATCGAGGCATTCTCCCAATAAATTTTGCTAGAGTCTCTTGTGTCATTGAGGTCCAACTCGATTGCAATTTGTTCCACACGTCAGTAGCTGATGTCGGAGCCGATTTCCGTACTTCCCGATCTAGTTCTTCCCATAGTAACTCGATTGCATAATTTTGAGAGTTCCCTTCCTCTTCTAAATGGCGTAAATAGTCTTTACATAATTTAGAGGAATGTTTTGGGTCATTATCTTGCTGGAAGATAAAATTTTGACCCAAAAGTCGAATTCCGGAAGGTATTGCGTGGTTCTCCAAAATTTCGCGGTAGCCTTCTTTTTTTAATATACCGTCAATTTTCACAATGTCCCTTACACTAGTGCCAGCAAAACAGCCCCAAATGATGATAGAACCTCCACCATGCTTCACGGTAGCAGCAATACACTCTTCTCTGGCACGTTCACCCACAGATCTTCTTACGAATATGCGTCTTCGGGTTCCGAACAGCTCAAATTTGGACTCATCCGTCCATAGGACGTTGTTCCACTCTTCTACGGTCCAGTGTTGGTGTTCACGAGCCCATTTAAGTCGCTTTTGCTTGTTTTGTTTGCGTAGTAATGGCTTTTTCATCGCAATACGTCCATGGAGCCCGGCTTTGGGTAGGCAACGTTTGACTGTAGAAACACTGACTAGTTTTTGGCGACCAACATTTAATTCTGCGGTAATTTCCGGGGCTGTTTTTCGTCTATTTAACTTGCTGGTTACCACTTTTCTGCGATCATCTGCAGATGTTGTCGCTTTTGGCCTTCCACTCCGTCTTTTATTAAGAAAACTGCCAGTTTCCCGATATTCTTTTACGTTATAGTCAACCGTAGCGTGCTGTATTTTAATTTTTTTGGCAATTTGTCGATTACTTATGCCACTTTTATGATAAGTTATTATAAGCGCACGTGTTTCCGTACTAATTTCTCTTCGCGGAGGCAAAAATTGTCACACGATATTTCGCTCACGACGTGAATAGAGTAAATACCACAGTGCAACTGACCATAGGTTACAGATTTCACTATAATCTTCTAGGAAGGTAATTTAAACAGTTACATACAATTACCTACAATCTAACAGATGACTAAATTTACCCAGTAAATTCAGAGGGATTGTTATTGTAATTGCACCGCAATAAACAGTTTATGGTAATCGGACCAAGTGCAGGTAAATGATAGTAAACCTTATGCGATATAATGGGTGTTTATCTTACTGAACTACATTTTAAATACGTATTTCATTTTATTATAAAGTTTTTTTGGTAAACATAATACTATATGAATAATCCATTGTTTCTTTTTGGGGGAACTTCTGCAGAAAATCTTGATTGCGAGGCGTTAATGCAGTACTTAGAAACTGTGAATGTCTGATTATTCATCTGACCATGTACTTTGTAATGACAAGCATGTTAGATATTTGAAAGAATGCAAACTTTAGGGAAATCATTATCTGTCATTATTGCAGTTAATTGTTGTGTTAGCACTTGGATTATACAAGTTACTTGAGAAAATGGATACGTATATTTCAAAAGGATAAATAAACTGAATTACGTAGACTGACACACATGACAATGGATTCTACAACTACTATATATTACATGTGTTATTGCCAACTACCACATTTGATATTTTACTACTGAACTGTAATATGCTAATACATTTGAATTTACTTATAAACTTAATTATCAGTCATGCATTTTGCGAAAGCACCTTCAAAGTTGGAGACAAATTAAAGAGGTTGTACATGTATTCCCTTAAATTAATAAGTGCAAGCTTTACTCTTTAAAATTACTTTACCTTTATTAGAGCATCTGGACGTATTTGATCTCATAGTTCTTTAATATTTGATAACTCAAGCGTTTCACCTGAAATTTTCCTCCTATACCAGTTTACGGCATAATATTTAACTTCTCATCCTTCAAAAGAAAAATCAAGAAGTACATGCTTTTTCTCGCGATTATATCCTTCCTAAAAACGGTTTCACTCACCCCGCTGCGTTCACCCCCATTTCTAACCTAATTTACTCCATCCGGATAATAAATTCACCCCAGGCGAAGAACGAGAACGCGCAAAAACATTAGAAAATAGCTTCGACGCCCTCTAGCGAGCGCAAATCTTCTAACTACCGGCTATAATTTATTAACGCATCCTGATTTTTTCATCCTGCATCGTCATCATCCCCTCTTTTCTGTCCTACCTACTGTACCTACACCCCTCCAGGACTTGCGAGGTTGCGAGGGTTTTATTTTCTTTTTTTTCTTAGTCGTTTCTTTTCTTTGGCTTCGTTTCTTTCTGCGTTAAAGCGCTGGAGCGAATTGTTTAATGGTGGAGGGGGGCACGGAAAAAAAGGATGGTGTTGCTGTGCGTTTCCTTTTTGGTAGAGGAAGAAGTCGAAATTAAGAAGCATAAAGTTCGATCGGGGTTAGTTGTGAAGATTTGGGATTTCGATGGAGCGCGTAGAGTATGATGCTATACATAATTAGAGCTGCTCGATTTTATCGGTAGGACAGCGGCGGGGAGTATGTGGGATTAAAAGAAGCATGTAGTGCCGCCATTTCACTTGTGAATGAGGAGTGTTGCTGTATACCAACCAAGTCGTAAGAGAAATAAGAGTGAAGGAAGTTATAGAGGCAATGGGAACTATAAAGAATAACAAAATGCCTGGCAATCGTAATATTAGAGGCGATTGCCAGGTTATTTGCATCTTCTTTATACGGCAGTGAAGTCCTGGAAGATTGGAAAATCGCATATGTAAGTTCTACATTCAAGAAAGGTAGCAACATGAAATGCGAAAACTATAGGGGTATTTCTTCTATGTACAAACTGTATGGACGAATAGTAAAGTAGAGAATAGAGGAATATGTAAAAGACTCAAATGACTGGAGTGGTTTCAGACCTGGAACATCTTGTATTGATAATATTTTCCACATTTTACTTTTATAGATTTAAAACAGTTTATGACAGTATTAGCATAAATCAGTTATGTCAGGCAGTGAAGGAAAAGGGAGTTCAAACTAGCCATCTAGACGCAACTAAACAACTAGATAAAAATAACAAAAGCAGAGTGAAAATCGGAAACAACTCCTGGGATGAATTCATTGTAAATAAGGGTTTGCGACATCAATTCAGCGATGGAATTGAATACAATACATCGAATTTAATTATAAAGGTTATGAATACAAACTATGCTAACATAACCCTTAACCCATAATAAGAATTAAGTTACCAAGTCAAGGCAGGCAATCTTACAGTCTTACCAAATTAAATCTGGCGTTGCCAACCTGGTGCACTTGACATCGGACACCCAGTAATACATATACAGGATTGCCTCAGAACTAAGACTCATTGGAGATATAGCCAGGTACATACGTTTCAAACCTGGTCAGGGCGATGTCGCTCTCGTTAGAGACAATCGGCTTCGAACCGAGCCATCCAGGCACGCGATGCGCATACGTATTTTATTCAATACAACTTGTTGTACATATTTCCTGCCACACAACGACGTTGATGCGTTTAAGACGCGACCGTGCAGCTTCGTAATTTATAAAAAAATACTTCGGACGGGTACTTCAAACAAGCATGGAAGAGGAGTGCATTAATCCATTGCAATAAAGTAAGAAAACACTAACACAATGTTTCGTGTGTACGTATGCGAGCATCCCACGTGTAGTTCGGTTGGTTACGAACGATTTCCTCGATACCAAAAACGAATTGTCAACGGAATTTGTCGGTAACGCGGTTTATTGTGCTCATACACTCGCTAAGGGATCGTGTGGAATTCCTACACAGCCTGTAGTTTGTCGATTAAAGTGGGAATGTTTGAAAAGAGAAACTCGGGCTCGGAAAGTCGAAAGATATAATATAGTTTTTTCCATATGTCTCTTTTCCGTGAATTCTTCACTCTTAATACCGGCTGGACTTTTCTGCTGGATTATAGCGTTTTATGTCGTAGTATATTCCATACTGGATCGATATGTTCCTTATAAAATCAAGCACTATTATTACCAGAAATGGAATAAAACAAAAAATTTAACATTTATTGCTGAATTTGAAAGATTAAGATGCCTCATCAAAAGACAAATACATCACAACGACATTTGATATATGGGTTAGTTGGAGAGATTTTACAGAGTAAAATAATAAAGGGAAAAACTAGAATGAGACAACTACACCCTGTGGTGTGGAATATCGATATATCGAAGAAAACAAAAACCCGGATGATTCACTCTTTTGTTGAAAACTGCGTTACCTATGGAAGTGAAGTGTGGGCGCTGAATAAGAAGAAGGAAAACGAAATAATGTCAACGGAGATGATGTACTGGAGATGCTGTTGTAAGAAGACATTGTGATATGGCCACATGAGGAGAATGGACCGGGAACAGAAGGAAAAAAGAAAAGCCAAGGAGTTGGGAAAAAGGAAACAGGCTATGCAAAAGAGAGGACTGAACGATGGTTTTAAAGGTAGAGCTTCTCGGAGATTGGGATGCGATAGATGGTAAAATTATCTATTCATAAACCACCATAATAAAACAAAAAAATTATCTAAAATCGAACCCAAACACAACTTTCTAATTTACACCAAATTAAATTAGAAATTGTCCTTTCTTTTGCAACAATTCCACCTTTAATTCCCACCCAAGTTCCAACGTCTTAGCACAAATAATTTAAACTCTACAAGTGCTATAAATATGCCTCCTTACATCCATTTACATGTTCCCATTGACCGATTTACCACAAAGAATCCGGTCCTCAAGTTGTAGATTTATGGTCCTACAAGACGCGAGTTTCTTTATCGTCGCGTTCATTCGGGATGCGGTTGGTAGCAAAATTACCTGTTTCCAAATCAACATAATATATTAATATGAAAAAGGTATTTGTTATGACAAAAAAAGAATCCGGTATATAAAAGAAGTTATCGATAATGCACACAATGTATTAGTTTCCATCAGAGCTGTACAGTTTCCAAATTTTACATCTCAACCCTTATATCTCCAACATTGCTGTTGTTTCGTTGATTGCACAACGCAAGCGCCATCTACATACGCGGTATCGTCGCTACGACTGGCAGTCACCCATCATACTCGACCATTATTTTTTTTTTCACGTATCTACTTTCAAACAGGATATCTGTACGTTTACCGATAAGGACTATCCGTGTATTTCGAACTATTTGCAAAAAAAAGAGTTCCGCTCGTCTGTGGACGAAACAGCTGCTCCATGAGCTAGCGGTATTTTAGCTTTACATAAGCAACGTACATATGTGCATACATAAAGCTTACAGACAGGAATACATCGATGTTTGTACGTAGCTGGTGCACCAACCGTCCTAGACTATCGATGTATGCTCGATTGGATCCGTGCATTGCGATGTAACGTTGGAAACGATGATATTGAAACTTGCTTCGCATAGCCCGCAAAAAAAAACGGAAAAAAATCGTCGGAAAAAGATAGAGTAGGGATTACGGACCCGGGTGTGCGAGATGAAACACGAGACTAAACGATAGAAGTTTAGAAAGGAGTCCGTGGGAAGGGAAGGTGGGGGATCAAAAGTGTTTTAATTAAATTTTAAAGTTTCAGCAATCGACGATGATATTGTTTTATTGGATTTTCCGGCTACGGATAGTGTCTATTCTTCCAGCACGAGCTCGCTTGAATCGGTTTAGATATGTTGGAATTTTCCCCGGTGTTGTCCGCTGTGCCATGGTTACTTTAACGAAATTAATTGCGATAGTTTTTGTATTTCAAAATTTGGTATTTAAACTTGATATCCTAACTGAGAGAAAAGATATAATGGAAAGGTGAAAACAGTACTTTGAAGTAAGGTAGATATATAAGAGAAACAGAGCAAAGAACAAAAACACGACGAACAATGTATCACAGCAATAGACGATGAAGCAAGACAAAGGTAACAAAGAGTTACTTGATCTCTTAAACAATACCATAATAGAAAAAGAAACTCCTAAGGAATGGACTTAATATTTGTAATCAGGCAATTAGGAGAAAAACTCAAACGGTGCTCCAGTTTCTTCAAACCGTCGTAAGCATCTGTAGCAGCGATGACCTCCTCATTTGAGGCAAATCTCTTTCCTTCCAATGATTCTTTCGGGTTTGGAAATAGGAATATGGAGGATGAGAGACTAATTCGTAGCGAAACTCATTCAATTTCGACACGACGATGCGGGATGAATGGGCAGGTCTTGTTTCGGCTGCAAACGTGGCCGTCTCTCCTTCAATACAGCATCGAACTGGGCCAATAAATCGCTGTTGTATTGCCCCGTGATCGTCCTTCCCTTCTGCAGATAGTCGATGAGGATTTTACCTCGGGAGCCCCAAAAAATGGTCGCCATAACCTTTCCGGCCGATGGAACGGTCTTTGCTCTCTTCGGAGCCGATTCGCCCGGAAAAGTCTTCGACTGTTCCTTGGTCTCCGGTATGTAGTGGTGGAAATCCAGCCAGACGCTCCTCCCAAACGGTCACCCGATTTCGTTTGTGCTCCGGTGTGCATGGCACCGAAAGCTTTTTCATATTCAAAATTTCGTGTAGGATTGTGGTCAACGCGTTCTTGAGATGCCTATTGTCTCTGCAATCTCTTTCAGCTTCGATCGACGATCGACTAATACGACGCCGCGAATCTTGTCGACCATTTCATCGTTGATAGCGGTTTTTGGGCGTCCACTGCGTGGTTCGACACTTGTGCGGCTACGTTTGAACTCGCTCACTCAGAAGCTGATGGTCGAAAATGGTCTAGTACATGCGCCATTAACCTGTAGTAAAATATTTCGAATTTTCGTGGACGCCTAGCCATCGAGAAGTATTTTGTCACTGCACCAAATTCGATGTTATTAATTCTTGCTACTCAAAACACACAGTTAAACAACTATTGACACTAGACGTTTGTTATTGTTATGTGGTATTATTTTTATTGTTATTATGAAGTATTATTATACTATGGTTGACCTAGGTTCTGTAACTGATATGGATGTGGTGTGTGCTATGAAATCCTTAAAGAATAATTGCACGGCGGGTAGTGATGACATTCCGGCCTTTTTTGTTAGGGATTGTGCAAATATATTTGCTTCTCCTCTTTGCTACTTGTTCAGTCTTGCTCTCAAAACATCCACCTTCCCGTCTGTGTGGAAGATTGCCAAATTGGTGCCTGTTTTTAAAAATGGTGAGAAGTGTGTTATTTCCAACTATCGTCCCATATCGTTATTAAATAATTTTGCTAAAGTTTTTGAGAAATGTTTGTACAAGTATATTTATGCTCAAGTTAGACCCTGGATTTCAAATGACCAACACGGTTTCGTTGCTCAACGATCTACGGTAACTAATCTTGTTACAATTACGCAATACCTATCTGATAGTATTGATGCCGGTGGACGGGTAGATGTTGTGTATACTGACCTAACAAAAGCTTTTGATCGAATCGACCACACCGTGCTTATTAATAAATTGGACAATATTGGATTTTCGTCTTCTCTTTTGTCTTTATTCCAATCGTATCTTCTTGATAGAAAGCAATTTGTGACATACATATATACATATGGGATTTGAGTCTGATTGCTTCTCGCCGAGCTCTGGAGTTCCTCAGGGGAGTAACTTGGGTCCACATCTGTTCCTCATATATATAAATGATTTGTGCTATCAACTGAACTGTCCAAAGTTGTTATACGCAGATGACTTGAAGTTGTACTCAACAATTGATAATTCTCAGGATTGCAATCATTTGCAAACCCAACTCGATATATTCCACACGTGGTGTGTCAACAACAAACTAACAGTTAATGTAAACAAATGCAAAATTGTCACCTACACTCGTAAGACGACTCCAATTATATATACCTATCACTTGGCTGGATCTTCTTTACCTAGAGAGACTTGGGCGTCGTCTTTGACTCAAGACTGACCTTTATGGAGCATATATCCAGTATTTGTACATCAGCGTTGAGTATGTTAGGATTCATTATACGTGTTACACGACCATTTGCTTCTATAACAGCCATTCTTCCTCTTTATTTCGCTTTTGTTCGGTCTCGACTGGAGTATGCGTCCTTGGTCTGGTCACCTATGTACATCTATCAGATACATCTTCTAGAGCAGATTCAGAGAAGGTGTTTGAAGTTCTTGTACTTTAAAAAATTTAATACTTACCCGATACAAGGATTTAGCCACAGTGCTCTGCTAGACGCATTTAATATTGATTCGTTAGAACTACGTCGAAAACAGGCTGAGTGTAAATTCCTATTTACTTTACTTCATAATGGTCTTGATGTCCCTGAGTTGTTGAGTAAAATCAAGTTCATTGTACCACGTTCAGGATCTAGGCAAACAAATACATTTTACTGTTTCGCACCTAGAACAAACATCGCCATCAGGTCCCCAATACACAGATTGTGTAGCAATTTCAACTCTATGGAGTTTGCCGAGTTCGATATACATACCTGCACTCCCTTTTGACGGTATGTAGACCGCGGGTGCGTTACACTTAGTTGAATACTTTTTCCGTTCTCTCTTTTTTCCTAACCACTGGTAAACTACCTTTTTTTTTTTAATTTAAATTATAGCAACTAGTAACTAAGTTTTCTAATTTGACATACTTTAATTTTATGTTATTTATATTTGCATGTGTACATTATTTAACATTGCCTTGTAATCGGATATTTGTATCTGTTGGGCATTAAATATTATTATTATTATTATTTTTTTGTTGTTGCTTGTAAGAACTGTAACAGTATCTAAACCTATCTATATTATGGCAATTATTGCATATGTAAAAATCTAATACACATAATCAGAATACAATGCATATTCCACAGGAGAGCTACCGTATAATTTATTTTGTTTGATAATTCTACTTTCTATCTTCTTATTATTTGATCAAATAGTGTAATACAATGGATATGTGCATTGCAGAACAGGAACAAAACTACATATGTATGTTCTTTATTTAGATTGATTCATATATTAATAGATTACTTGCAATCTAATGTATGTTTTATTGATTTTAATACTTTAATTACTTAAAAATATTGGTTTACTAGATACAATTTGTAAATAGTTTTAACTTATGAGTCTAGTATATAATTCCTACCTTGCAATTAATATTTCTGAAAATTTATTTTCTATAAACTTCTTATTCTTTCTTTTAATGGATATGTAAATATATATAATATCCAAAATAGCTTCCATATCATCATATCTACCAATCTCACTATACAAAGTAACATTAATCTTTGAAATCGTACACAGGTTTATAATAAATATATAATAAGATGTATTCCAAAGACAACCGCATTCTTAAGTGTATATATATGTATGTTTTGTCCTGTTATTAGACTCTGTAATCTGTTGGACAATAAAGGAATTATTACTATTGCTATATGCATGTTCATCGGCTTCATTTTTGATCTTTTCACGGATTTTCTTATATATTAATTATTTGGTCGTAAATATGCCGAAAATGAATTATTTCTTTAATTGCCTACTTCAATATACCCTCCTACAATACTCACAGTAGATTTTGTTTCGTGCTATTTTCACCAGAGCCCTTCTCCTAACCTTAACCTGAGGCAATTCGAAATAAGACAGCGCCACCACCGGAAAATGGAACAAATTAAGTTCCCAATTCGGCGCGATCAAAGCAGTAGTGGAAAAACCCCGAGATCTTACCTAAAGTGTATACAGTGGGATAGTGAAGCCCCGAAAGTCTCCTTCGTTCCCTTAATTTTCACACCGAAAGACGCTTCTTCCTTCCCGTCTCCCCTCCGCACCGCCAACCCGTGGTATCTGCGGGCACGACGCCCGGCAGTGCCTTTAATTGAGATTGGCCGTCGTTCCGGGGACCCGGAGCAATTCCGGGCGCGGGAGGACTTTCTCCGGAACGAAGTCCGCCATGTCGAACCGTTGTATTGCCGTCATTAATTTCGGCAAACATCTCGGTCCCTAATTGTGCGGCTTTTCCGCGTTAATCGGGACTCGTTTTATGGCTTTTAAATCTTAATAAAGCTTAGAGATAGAGAAATTCTAAGAATGGAGGGCGAGAGGATGGAATTGGGGGTTGGTGGAAGGGAATGGGTGGTTTTTGGGAGGTCTTTTTTTCATGGTGAGGGTCGTTGAAGGTTGGTAAAAAATAGATATGAAACGCATTAACCTCAGGTGTATCGGCTGGGACCAATAGATCCGAAACTACTTTCAAGAAATTGACAATTCTTGAAGGAATACCACTTCCCATGCCTTTTTACCTTCAAGAACCTAGTGAAGCACTGGCTATTAAAAAAATATAACAATTGTTACGTTCTCCTGGTTTGAAGAACAGCGCCGCTGTAGCCTGCTCGTAAATTCCTGAATTACTTGACCAATACTTATTTGTAGAGTATGTTCGCTTATTTTTTTTTTATCGTATGTCCTTTATACCTTGCGGTGTTGGACTATTTATTTCTTATTTTTATCTTCCACAGGTTCCTGTTCTGAGCCAGTTGTTTAGCTTCAATTCATCCCATACTTCTCTTTTCCAATGTTCTATACACCTCCTCCTTCCAGGTGTTTCGAGGTCTACCTATTCTGTTTTTGCCCTCTGTTTTGGCTTCAAATATCCTCTTTGTGATTCGATCTTCTTCCATTCTGTGTAGATGTCCAAGCCATCCCAGTTGTGTCTCTTCCATGATCACATCTACTAGCTTGATACCCAGACTATTAGTGATTGTCGTGTTTCTGATTCTGTCTCTTCTAGTTACTCCTTCTATTCTTCTTAGGAATCTCATTTCCATGGCCGCAACTCTGCTTTGGATTCTATTCGTGGTTATCCATGACCCACTACCATATGTTAATGTTGGTCTGACCACTCTTTTATACACCTCTGTCTTTATTTTTTTTGGTATTTCTTTTTGATCCAGAAACGAATTTCTCAATATGTTGTATACTTTTGCGGATTTCCCTATCCTCTCATTTACCTCTTTCTCTATTCTCCCATTGTCTTCAATGATTGTTCCTAAGTAGTTGTAACTTTTAACTTGTTCCAATGCTTTTTCCCCGATTTTGATGCTATGTTTTCTTTCTTCTGCTGCTATTATTATTGTGTTTGTTTTTCTCGTGTTTATCTCCATGTTTATCTTTGTTAGTTTTTCTTGGTATATCTTCAAGTCTTGCTGTAATGTCTCTTCCGAGAGTGCTATCAGTACCATATCATCTGCAAACATTAGTTCCTGTACGTTAATTGCATTCATTTTCTAGTTTCCTACTTTCATATTTTTTCCTTTTTGTTTAGCTTTTTTAACAGCGTCGCCTATTAATATAGAGAATAACAATGGGCTCAATACGCGTCCCTGTTTTAATCCAATTTGCGATTCGAATTCAACTGATTTTGCATTGGAAATTCTCACCTTATTTTTATTGCTTTTATATAATGCCTTAATCATCTCTATCATTCCTTTCTCTAAACCTCTCCTTTCCAGGCTCTGCCATACATCTTTTCTTCTTACTCTATCAAAAGCTTTTTTAAGATCTATAAAACGTATATGTATTTCCTATCCTTTCCCTATTAGTTTTTCTCCTAATTGTCTGATTACAAATATTAAGTCCTGGGTGCTTCTTCCTTTTCTAAATCCATGTTGAGTATCTTCTAGTGTTGTTTCCAGTCTTTTTTCCAGTATTCTTGTCAATACTTTTCCTGGGATGCTAGTTACTGTTATTCCTCTATAGTTTGAGCATTCCATAGAGTCTCCCTTTTTGTATATGGGCATAATTACTCCCATATTCCATTCCTTACGTATTTCTTTTTTTATTATAATGTTGTTTAAGAGGTCAAGTAGTTATATATTTTATTATTTCAGCTGTGATTCCATCCTCCCCGGCCGCCTTTCCTAGTTTTAGTTTGCTCACTGTGCAATAAATGTGAAATAAAATAGAGTTGAATCCATTCTTAGTTGAAAATGATCACCTAGTTTGAGTATAATTACATGAAGAAACTATATTGGCCGATTGCCTGGTAGACTGAGGTTTAATGTGCCACAAAACAAATCAAGATCGGTATGGAATGTAATTAAAATGGAAAGAGGAAACTCATTTATTGAGGTTGAAATTGAACTGAAATTTGCAGTGGACCAATTAAATTTTGTTACAGTGGACACAGGCCCAAATTCTAACCTTTAAATGGTCTAGTTTTAATTTAGTTTTGATTTATCTTTGTCAAACATTAAACACATTTTAATCCAATAAAAAGATAGGTAGAACCTTTAAATTTGCGTAATAGGATATTCGCAAGATTCCTGATGAAACGTGCTTGCCTTCATTTTTTTTTATAAAACAAACAACTAAAAACAAAAAAGAAAAGGCACAGCCTTTCAACAATCGTACAAAATACACGCGAAGAATTATAACGAGGTTATATTGTGTACATGTACTATAATTACTTAGCGGTACCCAGAAAAAAATAGACGCTAGGCGTCCAACACTTCGAAACGACGTCGTCCGGTCAGTACGTGGAAAGAACGTTGTGCAAAAACTGATTAAAACACGAACCGAGTGGGTAGCCGAACGTCGGCCGGAGGGGACGCCCTTTATAAGGCTAATTTAACGCTAATAAGCGCTTTCTTTCTATAGTAGTTGGATGCATGCGGCTGTGTTGTGTGTAGGCGTGCACATTTTACAGTCTACGCGATCTAGCATGCTATGTGACAATTTGTCCCACGTTTAATGGTGGGTTTTGCTTTGTTATGTTGCCAGCTTGTTTTTTTTTTCTTTATGTTGTTATTATGTGTATGAATGTGTTTAATATGTATATACGTATGTACGTTTGTTTTACATTTGTGTATTTGCGGTTTCTATAAAAATTATTTGGTAAATTTGAAAAGAAAAGCTTGATGAGGAAATTGTACTAATGTTGACCGTTTTCTAATTTAATACAACGTCTATCAATTGTGTAAGAAAACGTTAAATTCATACAAGATAAGAAAATTAATGTGTTCATCAGTAAAAACACTTATCAAAAGATGCAATTACAGTTTATATTACTTAAAGTAGTTCATTTCAGTTCAGTGCACTTCTGCAATTCTATCATTTCCACACCTAGTAATTCTAAATAAATATTAATGTATAAATAGGTGTTTAATACACTATAAGGTTTTTGTAGTAGGCTTGGACATCACATTTCACAGAAACAAAGCACCAACTTGACAAAACTTCTTTATCCTTATGGGGCAAAAAATTCGGAGTGAATACCTTTTTTATTTTCTTTCTTAAAAGTCGTCACTTCTAGAATTTTCAATGGGAGAAAGAAATTGATTCATCGAATGCCCCTTCTGGCTATTTTTATTATTGGGGAGCTTGATTTGAAAACGGAAATAAACACTAGAGTGACCGAATAAAATAGACATCAGGTAAAGCGGTATAAATATGTAAACAGCTAAATTCTAAGAACGAATTAAGAACTTTCTCTTATCATTAGGGTAGGGGTAGATGTATCGGAAGGAATCCGTCATAGTTTAGTATCGTTACAACTATGCCTCGCTTACAAGGTTAGAGTGATATTAGCGACTTCACCCGGGGTCGCATCGTTGGCCAGAGTGAACGCGGCGCTTCGCAACGTGAAATAAGTAAATTTTTAAATATTCCGTTGTCCACAGTTAACCGTGTGATTACACAAATTAAACGCAAGGAATAAACAACAGCGGAGCCGCGACCAGGTTGTGCCGGACCTTCTGAAAGAAGTAAAAGGGTGGTTGTGAGCGAAGTGTTAAGAGAACCGCGAAAAGGTGCAGCTGTGCTTGCGGCAACTTCACAGAAAAGTCAGCGCATTGTTCTGCGATACCTCCACAGTGTGGGGATGTATAAAAGGGTGGCAAAGAAAAACACCTCTCCTTACGGCGTTTCAAAAACGGCGCCGAATGGCTTGGGCAATCGAAATGCGAACGAAGCCCGAAGTGTTTTGGCGGTCTGTCATTTTTTCAGACGAAAGCAGATACTACCAATTCAGTGATAGTGGTCGTGCGTGGGTATGGAGACGTTCGTCACAGCAACTGGACGACAAATTTTTGCATCGGACGGTGAAATACGGCGGTGTGGGGCGCGATATGGTTTAGTGGAAGATCGCAATTAGTAATCTGCGACGGAAATATAAATGCGGCAAAATATATCCAAATATTAACAGAAAGACTACTAACGATATTCGACAACGCCATTTTATCTAAAGAAGACGCCACTTTTATGGAGGATGGAGCACCCTGCCACAAAGCAAGAACAACAACCACATGGAAAGAGGAATAGGGGATTCTAATTTTACCATGGCCAGGCCAATCAGCCAAATCACCAAACATGAATCCGATAGAGAATGTTTGGCACATAATCCAGACAAATATGGCGAAACGACCCCGAAAACCCAGCAATAAGGAAGAACTCGTGACAGCTGCTACAGAAGAGTGGTAAAATATTCCAGAAGACACCATTAATCATTTAATAGATTCTATGCTACGACGACTCGCAGCACTTCGCGCAAGTAAAGGTGGATCGACAAAATATTAGTCTAATTTAAAAATTTTAAAATATTTTGTATATATAACGAGAATAGAATCTTTTTTTTAATTAGTAGGTGTCTATTTTATTCTGTTACCCTGGTGTAAATATCAACGTCCAAAACAATATTCAAGTACTTCTTACATCGTTTAAAGTCTGCACTATCGTTTGTATAATTTCTTATGATCTAACTGAAGACAAAGAAATGCTCTGTAATTTATTTATTGCATCCATTACTGGTATGTACTTCTAACCAGTTTGCGAATCTGCTGGAATTTGAAGCGTTTGAAATTTGACTTAAATGCTTAAATGCTAAATTGCAGTTTTTGTAAACAGTATATTACATGCACCAAACATGAAAATTAAATAAGATAGAAAACTGATGGACAGTTATTGCTACATGCTTGCTTGCTTAGACTCCGGGGTGTAATGATACACCCACGTCTCACCACAGGTAACAATGTGTCTCGACAAATCATCCTACTCTCTTCGATGTCGTGCCTTCACACGCGGCAAGACGGTTTGCTTTCTGATCTTGCGTCAATAGTCAAGGACCCTACATTGCCGACAGTTTGTGGTAACCCAAATCATCTGAAATGATTGATTGGGTACTGCCATATGATTTGAACCTTTTATCACGAAGCCCTTGAACATTTACGGAGGAGAATTTTGTGTGAGTGACCTGACATTGCCAGCTCGAGGGTAATGATCCAAATTACAGCTCATTGTCGGTTAGAAAATTCTTGACAAAAAAAAAATTCCACTACTCCCACATCCGCCATCTCTAGCCAAGATATTGTTCCAAGTGATGATTTTCTTTTTCCAAAACTTAAATAGAAATTCAAAGGTTTCCATTACTTAAGAATAAGCAACATCCAAAGAGTCACGTCGCATGTTCTAAACAGCCTAACGGAACAAGACTGTTACCAGTTTTGTTGTTTTGTTACCATTAATGGAATACTCGCTGGAGACGTTGTCTACATCACAAACGAGCATACTCTGTAGGGGAGAATATTAAATTGTAGATACATTCAATTAAATGCTTTAAAACTAATCTTCCTTCTTAAATCACAGATAAACGGTGTATGTAATTTTCCACCGTTAGCGAATAACCATGGAAATTAAAGTTGAAAGATTCCAGTGTTTGTGACAACAGAACTCTTGTTATTAATATCTGTAATCTCGCTCACACGTAATGAAAGGTCTTTATTATCTAAAGGTTGAGATTGATAATTTTTAGTTTTGTCTAATGAAATCATGGTGTTTGCGAAATAATTACTGCGAGTACTGTTTGGTGAAATAAATTGTGGGACGACACTGCTTTACCGACAATATTTGGCAGGTCTACCTATTATTGACCATTTGACATATGCTCATTTAATGAAATGAAATCAGTATGAGTATTCGCAACTAAAATATGAAATTCTACTTTATCCCCCATTATTATGACGCATGCATTGTTATCGCGTCGAAGCAGCATTGTAAAAATAAATAATCCCCAATTCGAAATACACCCACGTATGAATCGAGAACCATACAGTCTAGCTCTCGAAATAAAAATATTTCGGTACTACGGTAATTTCAATAAATCGCCTCACTATTGTAAATATTAACGTACATATATACACATACATACGTCACGAGTATTTTGAGAGATAACGGGGAGGATGGAAAAGAACATTTTTTCTCTATTTTCAACGATGAACTAGCGCACAATTCCAGAACAAAAGCAATTTAATCGGATAACTCGTTACGAATAATTAAAAATTATTAATTGTTCGATTTTATCTCGATAGAGGGCGCTAATGTTTTATGTACGCGAATATGTATGTGTGCGTGTGTATTTTTTTTCTGTTCGATGTTGCCTCTCTGCGAATCCAATAAACGTAATAAATTGGTAAATTTCGATGTAAAGTTCGAAATTAATAAACATTAAACGAATTGATATAGCCAATATGTACACTACCGCTCAAAAGTGTTTAGGCACTCTCATTGACAGCAAAAATATATAAAAACTCAGCAAAAATGTTAATAATATTTATTTGTTATGTACAGATACACGTACATGAATAAAAATGTATTAAATGTGAAAATTAAAACGTTTAATTTAAATTTCGCTTTCATCTATGTGACCTCCTCTTGATTTAATAATTGCAGCACACAATCGAGGCATTCTCGCAATAAGTTTTTTCAGAGTTTCTTGTGTTATTCAGGTCCAATTCGATTGCGATTTGTTCCATACGTCAGTAACTGATGTCGGAGCCGATTTCCGTACTTCCTGATCTAGTTCTTCCCACAGTAACTCGATTGGATTCAAGTCGGGGCTCTGGGGAGGCCATTCCATAATTTTGAGAGTTCATTCCTCTTCTAGATGGCGTAAATAGTCTTTACATAATTTAGAGGAATGTTTTGGGTCATTATCTTGCTGGAAGATAAAATTTTGACCCAAAAGTCGAATTCCGGAAGGTATTGCGTAGTTCTCCAAAATTTCGCGGTAGCCTTCTTTCTTTAATATACCGTCAATTTTCACATTGTCCCCTACACTAGTGCCAGCAAAACAACCCCAAATGATGATAGAACCTCCACCATGCTTCACGGTAGCAGCAATACACTCTTCTCTGCCACGTTCAACCACAGATCTTCGTACGAATATGCGTCTTCGGGTTCCGAACAGCTCAAATTTGGACTCATCCGTCCATAGGACGTTGTTCCACTCTTCTATGGTCCAGTGTTGGTGTTCACGAACCCATTTAAGTCGCTTTCGATTGTTTTGTTTGCGTAGTAATGGCTTTTTCATCGCAATACGTCCATGGAGCCCGGCTTTCTATAGGCGACGTTTGACTGTAGAAACACTGACTAGTTTTTGGCGACCAACATTTAATTCTGCGGTGATTTCCGGGGCTGTTTTGCGTCTATTTAACTGACTGGTAACCACTAATCTGCGATTATCTGCGGATGTTGTCGCTTTTGGCCTTCCACTTCTTATTAGGAAAACTGCCAGTTTCCCAAATTTTTCAAGAAGTTCCATATTCATTCAGAATATGTTTGTATGAAAACAACCGCACGAAGTAGAGTGAGGTTATAATATCCGGTAGATATACATTTATCGGGAGGATTTAATAACAGGTAAATTTATCCCACTGATAAGGAATTTACCGATTGCTTGTTATCTTTCAGAGGGTGAATAAACACATGTTTGTGTTTATCCGTTAGATTGCGCTACCTCCAACTTTATGAGAATGTGAATAAACCAGCCGTAAGAAATATATTTATACAACGTATTTAGATAGGTATTATAAACCCTACTCATGAATTTTATACTTGTATTTGTGAATTACCGCATTGGAAACATACAGTAGCTTTTTTTTATATTTATAAGGTGGCTCCAACAAAATGGAGAGGGACTGTACGTTCAGGTCAAAGCAAAAGTTCGGTGGAATTTAACGAATGAACTAAAAAGCTGTACCTTAAACCTGACATGTGCTAACAAGTTGCTTTATGTATACATATCTTTGCCAAGATAATAGATAAGTATATAACTAAAGAAATCTTAATTACCGTTATTTTTTGAGCAATGAAGATTTAATAGTTTTTGGAATTACTTTATGGTGTAGTTTGAATTATAATTGAGGAAAATCTTAGGTATTCCTTAGATATTCGGGACGTCTTTTTCCCAGGTATAATTTAGACCTCTCATACCCAACATTCCAAGTGAATGTGAATAATATCCATCATGATTTGGGGGTTTAACAAGTTATTAAACCTTCAAACCGAGACAAGGGCAATCTACGTTGACATTAGACTTTTAAAAAGCTGCCTGCAGCACAAAGTGTTTCCCAAGTTTGACGAACTCAAACTGCTCCAGGGGTCCAGAGATTTATCCAAACTTACATCGTATTTTTAAAATTTTCTGAGAAGCAGAGGGTTCATTATTTTTCCTGCACCCTAACTATTCTTACAAGTACTCAACATCCCAAATGAATGTGAATAATGTCCACCACGACTAGGGAGTGTAACAAGTTATTAAACCTTAAAACCGATATAAGAACCATCTACCTTGAGACTATATTTTTGAAAAGCTGCCTACTTCAACTCAAAGTCTTTCCCAAGCCGATCACTTTTTATTAAGCACACTGACGAAATTAACCAAAAAAAAAAAAAAAAACAAAGAGAAACTTAATTGAAGTGCTTCTAAAGCTTTCCTCTCCTTCTAGCGTCAAGGGAAAGAACCCACGTTTTTTTCCTAGACTAAGAATCGTTTCCGGTACGAGAAACTGTTACATTAACCGATCCAGAATCCGGCATACCACGACGCGGACTCCCTACTCGAGTATTTTAGTATGCAACTCGTGAATCGGACATCTTAATTCGGAATTCTCAGCTTTCCGGGGCGCTACGATGGCTCTAGGCGAAGGACGGGAACGGTTGGGAAGAGTGTAAGCGCGACCTCTCCTCGCCACCCCTCGCTTGATTCTCCTAACGGGACCGCCTTGCGTTCATCCGATCGGGCACCGCCGTTACGCTATCCAATTTCTGTGCTAATTTTATATCGGGGCAATGAATGGGACGAGAATTGCACGACTTGCCTCTATCCGATCGGAATAGAGATGCGTGCGGATGCAGTACGACGGTTTAGAGTACTAGAGTCGAGATGCGATGGAATCGGTGAATTTTCTTTGTTTCCTTTTTACTTTATTTGTTTCCCTACTTCTTCTAAATTCACCGAGCTGAACGCGATTTCTTATTTGTACTTCTCCGGATCTCGTTTGTAGAACAAAGGTGTTTATCGTCCAATAATTTGCAACTAATAACTAGAGCCCACAAACTCTGATATATTGTCACAGATTTAAGATTCTTTTTATTAATTATTTCCTTTTCAATACGGTGCTTAACACATACGAGGTAGGCACCATAAATTCTTGGCTTGACAGGCTTATACAGGTTTAAGCGTGTTAAAACTACGTCACGGCATGCATCCACATACGCGTGGTCTATGCTATAAATATGACGATTCGAAGAGTAGTAGTTTTTAGTAGCCAGCCAAGCAAGCTGATTGGCGTATGGAAATGTATGAAGCAATTTTTAACGGCGTTTACAATGACTTATCTCCTTCGTATTTCATTGTAAAAGAAGTGGGCAAAATGACGGAGTTTGAACATACTTGAACCTGTACAAGCCTGTCAGGCCAAGAGCTTATGGCGCCTACGTCGTATGTACCACGTGCGCTCTACAGCAGCGGCGACTCAACTGTCAGTCAGAGCTTCCTGCTTAAGAATGATGGTATTTAAAAACGCAGTGTTGCCAGTTCTAACTTCTCTAATTTCGTGGCATCTAAAAATATGTACCGTAACCCCACACATAGAGGACTTAAAATCAAATAACATCTTTCTAGAAGCAATTAGGTTCGAAACCGTTCTTCGCCTCCTTAACCAAATCAACGCATCCAGATCTAAAGCATCTCCCGTCCTATTTTTCGGATATTCATTCATATACTTGAAAATTTGCTCGTAATTTCGGAAAGAAAAACGGGGAAGGCCTGCCTAAAGCCATAACGTAAGATTAGGCGAATACGACCGTAACCATTACCAGCCTACATTATCATTACGTTAATCCCTCTTCCTAGCATCATGTAACGAATTTATGACGACACCCTTCCTGTGGCTTTAGCTCATCTTTGCACGCGGAAAGTAGCGAGGAACTCGAGGGTGGCGAAGTAAAAAGTGGAGAACGTTAATATTCGCAGAATTCTGGCGAATTTTACAGGTTTCTTGATGTCAAACACGTTTTACGCGTTCTATTATTCCTTCATTAACTGATTAGTTTCCCCTTGTCCACGTAGTTGGTGAATTGTTACTAATCTTGTTCTTAGAATCTAAAATTTATTTGCAAATATACACTACCGCTCAAAAGTGTTTAGGCATTCTCACTGACAGCAAAAATGTATAAAAACTCAGCAAAAATGTTAATAATATTTATTTTTTTGTAAAGATACACGTACATGAATAAAAATATATTAAATAAATGTGATAATTAACACGTTTAATTTCAATTTTGCTTTCATCAATGTGATTTCCTCTTGATTTAATAATTGCAGCACACAATCGAGGCATTCTCGCAATAAGTTTTGCCAGAGTTTCTTGTGTTATTGAGGTCCAACTCGATTGCAATTTGTTTCACACGTCAGTAGCTGATGTCGGAACCGATTTTCGTACTTCCCGATCTAGTTCTTCCCATAGTAACTCGATTGGATTCAAGTCGGGGCTCTGGGGAGGTCACTCCATAATTTTGAGAGTTCCTTCCTCTTCTAAATGGCGTAAACAGTTTTTACATAATTTAGAGGAATATTTTGGGTCATTATCAAAAGTCGAATTCCGGAAGGTATTGCGTGGTTCTCCAAAATTTCGCGGTAGCCTTCTTTTTTTAATATACCGTCAATTTTCACAATGTCCCCTACACTAGTACTAGCAAAACAGCCCCAAATGATGATAAAACCTCCACCATGCTTCACGGTAGCAGCAATACACTCTTCTCGGGCACGTTCACCCACAGATCTTCTTACGAATATGCGTCTTCGGGTTCCGAACAGCTCAAATTTGGACTCATCCGTCCGTAGGACGTTGTTCCACTCTTCTATGGTCCAGTATTGTTCACGAGTCCATTTAAGTCGCTTTTGCGTGTTTTGTTTGCGTAGTAATGGCATTTTCATCGCAATACGTCCATGGAGTCCGGCTTTCTGTAGGCGACGTTTAACTGTAGAAACACTGACTAGTTTTTGGCGACCAACATTTAATTCTGCGGTGATTTCCGACGCTGTTTTGCGTCTATTTAACTTGCTGGTAACCAATATTCTGCGATTATCTGCAGATGTTGTCGCTTTTGGCCTTCCACTCCGTCTTTTATTAAGAAAACTGCCAGTTTCCCGATATTTTTTACGTTATAGTTAACAGTAGCGTAGTGTATTTTCATTTTTTTGGCCATTTGTCGATTATTTATGCAACTTTTATGGTAAGCTATTATAAGCGCACGTGTTTCCGTACTAATTTCTCTTCGCGAAGGCATTTTAAAAAATTGTCACACGATATTTCGCTCAGGACGTGAATAGAGTAAATACCACACTGCAAGTGACCATAGGTTACAGATTTCACTATAATCATCTAGGAAGGTAATTTAAACATTATTACCTATAATCTAACAGATGACTAAATTTACCCAGTAAATTCAGAGGGATTGTTATTGTAATTGCACCGCAATAAACAGTTTATGGTAATCCGACCAAGTGCAGGTAAATGATAGTAAACCTTATGCGATATAATGGGTATTTATCTTACTGAAGTACATTTTAAATACGTATTTCATTTTATTATAATGTTTTTTTGGTAAACATAATACTATATGAATAATCCATGAAAACAGGGATGCCTAAACACTTTTGAGCGGTAGTGTATATCTACATAAATGGGTTATAGTATTCGCTTAGAATAAACGATTGTCTCTTACGCTTGTAGTACGTGCTTTGTGTTTAAAGATATATTGTTGTTTCTACTAAAATTACAATCTACGATTTATACAGGTCGTCTTTTAACTTTGTTATGTTATTCCAATATCAACTCGTAATGCCATCTAAGAAAATATATGACATGCCTAATGTTAAGCATCCTTATATTGTTATTTATATATATGGTGCCTACCTGGCAATTTTTTAGTTCGGTTTTATATGTAAGTTTTAAATTTTGTTTACTGTACGTGCTGCGCGGAGTTATTTATAATACTTCTTCAAATCAGTCAGTAGCGTTGGTTTAAACACAGAGATTGGTAAATAAATAATACTGTTTCTAACGTTCCTAATTCACAAAGCCCATCGTCGGAATTACCAGAGCTCTAGTTTTGGAGAACGAATATCTGAAGGCCATAGGCAATAGCATTATTGATATGATAGTACTACATTTTTAACCATTACCAATCATAGAAGATAAAGGCTTCACAAGCTTTCGTAACAAGGTACAACCAAAAAATACTTTACCGAAAAGAAGAATTTGTTTTAAAGCAGGTCGAATTGCTAACAGACGAAGATATTGCTTATTGGCCAAGAATGTAGATATACTATTTTTTTTCTCTCTCATATTTCTCTGAGAAATAACGGACCTTAAAAACACTTAAGAAAAAAGGTATGAAAATAAATAAAAGAAAACTGGTAAAGAACGACTAAATATAGAGACTGAAGGAATACGCATACATGTTCCATTATCCAGGCGTACCGATAGAAACCTCTTGAAAGAATGAGTCAGAAATTAATGAAAGAATTGAAAAAGCAACCAAACTATAACTTCATTACGAAAACAGAAATATCACGAAGCACCAAGTTAAAAGTGTACAAGGCAATTTACAGATCTCTTCTGATATACGGATGCGAATCATGGCTAATGAACAAAGCTAAACTCTCGTAAGTCGCTACGTATGCGTACTATGACATATAAAAATCCTAACCGTCTCAAACAAACCTCTCCGAGGGAGTGGATCTGGGAACGACGTTTATAAACGATTCGCCCGGCTATGTACAACGTCTCAATCGTCGAGATGCGAAGTAAAACCCGTTCCAAGAAGTCCGGGAGAGTTTCGGGACCCGATTCGGGATAACCATTCCGGTCTACCTGAAACCGATTCCATGGACCGCTTTAGATGCTAATTTAGAATCGAGCGGGCGGTCTGTGTTCTCTGTCTTACTTTCTCCGCTATGTTTAACTCTCCTTACCAAAGCATCCGATTGCATTCTAGTCTGTGAGAGTAGCTGATCGAAGTATAGGATGGGGGTTTGTCCTTTTTTTCTTTCTGGAAAGAAGAGGTGGGGGTGCGATTCGGTTAGTGTGTCAGGAGAAATTCGTTTAAGGAACAGACACCTTCAGTTAACAGACATATTTTGTCATAAATTGCAAAAATATGAAATATATCTAAACGTAATTTAAATTTTCCGTTAGATTATTACCTGGAACATTTGGGATTGGAGCATTTCTGATGTCTAGTCTTGGCAAAGAGGGCCAAGTTGCACTGACAAGTTTCTTCAGTATTATTCGACTGGTCGTTGTCAGTACACACATAGGAGATGTCGCATTTAGGTAGGTTTCAGAAACTAAATGCAGCCATTCGGCCCCTTCTCTCTGCACTGCACTGTAACTTACCCCACTTTACCGAGAATAATCGTTAAACTATATGTGAATCCCTCGCGGTGTATAACTGCTTGCCTTCCATGCCTCTAATGCGTTGACAATTATCTTTTTAAGGTTACAAGTAGGGAAAATGTATATGTAATAATAGAAAGAGTACCCATATGAACTACTTTCTCCACTAATACTTTTTAGAACCCCGAAAATACTAAATATTCAAATTAAAAATGTATACCGCTTCACAAGTTTTATTTGATCCATTAATTGCAAATTTAAAGGTTGTCATATCACCGAACGCAATTATAAACATATAAACATTCAGAAAGATATCGTCCTGCCTAATGCATGCTAATTACATCTTGATTTGTATTCGATTCACGTCTTCAAATCTTGTAAAAGACCTCTACAATTATTCTGCAATTTCTAGTATTGTTCTCCGATGATCCAACTCCAGAAAACATTAGACATTTTCCCAAAATTATCCCCCTTCGTGGACTTACACGTAATCGTTTACGTGGCGCTTTTAGTCGGATAAAAACCTCTCCCCCCCATAGCTAAAAGCGGATCAAAATTAGGGGGTATAAGCAAATCCTCTTACCCCATTTTATGTCCCTATCATAGAGCTTTCGATGTGGAATCGTATCTCTTTACTTTAGTGGGGTGTTTGTTTTTATATCCTCTTGCGTTATGTATTCTTTGTATGTGGAATTACGACAAAATAAATATCTGTATTTGAAATTTAAAGAAAGGGGATGATAATGAATAAACTAATTGGTCGTTTGATTAATGTTTTTGATAGTTATTTAACTGACATTTGTAGATCATATCTACGTAATATCACGTTTGTTGTGCTGTGGCTAGTACTTGAATTGTGTGTCGTAATTGTTCATAGAAATGGATCCTGTAGAACAAGGAGCTGTATTAAAGTATCTCCAGAGAATGGCCATGACGCCAACTCAAATTCATAAAGACATTATGGTAACTATTGGTGAGTCTGCAGTTTTTTTATGATATAGTCAAACGATGGTGTTGAGATTTTAAATGCGGAAGAACATCCTGTGAAAACCAACATGTCGTTGGTCCTCCCTTAACAGTAACAATACACGTACACTAGTACGCATCAGGGCATTGTGGAAGATACTGGTTTAACACATGGGCTGAGAAGTCCCTGGCCTAACAAAGAAAACACGGTTTTTTTGGTTCAAAATTAGCTCGTCGTCTATACCTTTATTTAGTCTTCTGTTACGATTCTGTATAGATTCATGTACAGATTTCTTTAATAAGTACAAATTCTCGATTTTCTATCATCGTTCGTCGAGGCTACTGTGTCCGTTGTCGTCTACACATAATACAAGGGCTGAAAAGTCCCGGGCCCAACAAAGAAAACACGTTTTTTTTTGTTCAACGTTAGATTTATTCATCAACGTAATCTCCATCAAGAGCAACGCAATCATTCCAGCGCCGCTCTAACATTTCAATACCACTTTTGTAGAACGATTTATCTTTTGCCTCAAAATAGACCTCAGCTTCAGCGATAACCTCTTCATTCGTGCGAAATTTCTTACCGGCGAGCATTTTCTTGAGGTCTGCGAACAGCCAGTAGTCGCTGGGAGCCAAATCTGGCGAATACAGCGGATGTGGGGGCAATTCGAAGTTCAATTCATGTAGTTTTGCCATTGTTTTGATTGACTTGTGACACGGTGTGTTGTCTTGATGAAACAAAATTTTTTTCTTTGCCATGTGCGGTCGTTTCTTTGCAATTTCTGCCTTCAAAAGCTCCAATAACGCTATATAATATTCACTGTTGATGGTATTTCCTTTCTCAAGATAGTCGATGAATATTACACCACGCACATCCCAAAATACCGAGGCCATAACCTTTCCAGCCGATTGTTGTGCTTTCGGGCGCTTTGGAGGAGGTTCACCAGTTGCTGTCCACTCAGATGACGATCGTTTTAATTCCGGAGTGAAATGATGGATCCATGTTTCATCCATTATCACATATCGACGCAAAAATTCCGGTTTGTTACGTTTAAACATGGCCAAACACTGCTCAGAATCATCCACACGTTCTTGTTTTTGGTCAACAGTGAGCAAACGCGGCACCCACTTTGAACAGAGCTTTCTCATAGTCAAATGCTCATGCAATATAAAGCCAATACGTTCTTTTGATATCTTTACGATGCCAGCTAACTCACGCAACTTCACTTTTCGATCATTCAAAACGATTTTGTGGATGTTTTTGATGTTTTCTGGTGTTACCGCCTCATTTGGACGTCCACTGCGTTCTGCATCATCGGTGTCTCTACGATCACGTTTGAAGTAAGCAAATCAACGTTTTATTGTTGTTTCTGATGGAGCGGAGTCCCCGTAACACTTTTCAAGCCATTGCTTCGCTTGAACGGTATTTTCTCCCATCAAGAAGCAGTGTAAAATTACAACACGAAATTGTTTTTGATCCATTGTTTTGAAAATAACAAATGTAGCGTGACTCTTAGCACAATAACTCACAAACTAATGAATAGAATATCATGAAATTTTAACAGCTGTCTTTTGAAGGTTAACACTAACTGAGAGAAAGGTGACTGCAATAAAACTAGCGTCACCTATGTGTTAGGCCCGGGACTTTTCAGCCCATGTGTTATAATACCACGTGGTGCAAACATTGACTAAATAATTAGATATGAAAAGATGAGTGCAAGATGGGTGCCTCGAATGTCAACCATTGATCAAAAAAGAAATCGGATGTTGATTTGTAAGCGTCTTTTGGAAAGATATCAAGCAAACAAGGAGAACTTTCTTAGTCGATATGTGAGCGTGCAAAGTAGAGAGTGGAAGCATCACAGTTCTCCTTCTCCACGCATATTTAAGGTCGTGTCGTCTGCTGGAAAGGTTTTGCCATCTGCGTTCTGGGATGCTCAAGGAATCATCCTGACTATTTGCAAAAGGGACAGAGCATTATGAGGAAAGTTAACTGCAAGAGCGTCAGGGGTACAGCATGGGCATCTACGCTCGTATATTGTTTTGATTTAGTTTTATCTTCATTGTTTCAATATTGATATTCACCGTCTCGACTAGCCAGCTTTGCAGTCCAGACTTAAATCCCATAGAGCATCTATGGGATGGTATACACGAACAGAAGACGTAGCATAACTGCTCTTAGGCAGCTTCAGGAAGATTTATAAGAAGATCGGAATAATATCGACTCAAACTTTGTACTAAATTTGATTCAGACCGTGCCTCAGCAAGTCCAAGGAGGCCATACCAGATATTACCCATACATAAATTTCGATTTGTAACAATGTTCTGATGCGTACTAGTCGATCTTACACTACGATATCGTGTACCCTTTAAAGGTTTTTGTTTGTTGTTACTGTTATTGGAGGACCATTGATATGTTGGTTTTCACAGGATGTTCTTCCGCATTTAAACTCTCGACACCAGAGTTTGAGTATATCATAAGAAACTGCAGACTTACCAATAGTTACCATGATGTCTTTATGAATTTAAGTTGGAGTTGTGCCCTTTTTCTGGGGAGGTATTTTATTACGACTCTTTGTTGTACAGGATCTATTTTTATGAATAATCACGCCACAGAATTCACGAATTAGCCACAACACAATAACACCTTGAGATACAAACCTGATATTGTGCAGATATGATCTGCGAATGTCATTTAACTAAATGTCAAAAACATCAATCAAATAACCAATTAGAAGCGGACGAGGGGTGGAGCATGAGAATCGGATCTTGTACATGTAGTAATTTGTCCGACATGATTAGTTTCTAAAAAGATATTGTTATCAGAAATAGATGCTATACCCTAGCGTAAACACATCAATATACCGATCGCTTTACTGTCGTTAAATCCACTGCAATACTACCAACCTGCAATACAACGATTTAAACTACCTACACGGTTAAAAATCGTTCTCGGAGACGCCAGAAATAAATAGCAGACATGCGACAGTGGTTTTTTTCAGCGGAACCATCGATCGCGGCCGTCACGAAACGGAAAACGCGGAGATGCATCGGCGGGAGAAGGACGGCGATACGAAGCGATCGGCAACCGAAATAAACGACTTATTTGCCGTGTAAGTCGTCGCTAATTAATATATTGTGCTTTTAGTCGGTCGGGTAAAGGATGGCGGGGGTGATTTATGGCTTAAACGAAAGGTTCTAACGATTGTAACGTTGCTCACATTTCCATACGCGATTCTACGTCTTTTATTGCCGTTAATTTTATGTAATTTTCGTAAAATGGACGGATATAAGTGTATTATCTGCCTATTATAAATAGTTCGTGCGTGTAATAGTCATAATTTCGCCAAGTCATATGCCTATAAGGACAATGTAAGTACCATAGATGACGTTGGGCTTTGTTATTATTAGATGGGATTATTTTTCTTTCGAACAATTTGTTTCCGATGAAGTAATTCAAAGTCTGAAGGTTATACTCCAGCGTATTTTATCCTAATTTGTTCTAGAATCTACCTCGTTTAGGTAGATAGTAAAAGGAAGACGGGTATGCTCAAAAGGTGACTGCTCATCTCTCCCACTGTCATATCTGCCACTTACAACGTGGAGCATCGTGGAGAGGTGAAGCGCTCGACACCTAGAATCGAGTACACGTATCAAAGCACGCTTGTTCAGTATTATTCGACTGGTCGTTGTGAGTACACACATACTTAGAAAATGTCGCATTTAGATACGTTTCGGAAACGGCGTATTTTCGAATAAACTAGAAAACGTAGTAGCGAGTAGACAACTATGTGACGTGTAGCAGCAGGTGGAAGTGTGAATGCCACCTAGAAAGTATGAAAGACTGTTCTGTAATTCTGGGCAAACAATACTGCGAACAGTTAATATTTGATAAAGGTGTTTGTTTTATTCTGTATAATGTACCCTTCATTTTGCTAGACCAACAAGAATTTGTCTCCTTCTGGAGCAAGTATTCGGATTATACATTACCAAATCGGACATCATTAAGAGAATTTATGCAATCTGTTCGTGGCTATGTTAAAAGAAGGATTAAAACTGAATTGAAAGATAAATACAACCGATCGGCAAAAAGATTTTGTGGTGAATGTGATGGTACGTACAATGGAAGAGTTTGAACCGTCATCTCCTATTTTACTTGCTTCCAAAAGAGTTGCAAATTGTAGTAGCGACGAAAAGTGGCGTTGAGGGCATTGAACAAATTTCAAATTTTAACAATCCTACTTTTAATGTTTGTGAGTGACGGCGCCGCTAATATGCTTTTATAAGCGCACCTCGGTGCTATGCTTATTTATATGTCCCTTTCGGGGAGCCTAATACATTTTCCTTGTTTTAAATTTGCCTAAGGGACTTGGCCCTGTATCATTGGCTTGTATTTGTACTTGAACCAAATACGTTCGTTATTTGCACATTTATAGGGGAACCCACTCTACCTCTTAGAGCTTGAACGCCTGGTCGGGTGCGACAGTAGCGATAGTAGCCGATCTCAAAACAAAAATAATGTGACAGCTACCCAGGCGTTCTCGTTTGAAATAATACCCTATGTGCAATCTTTAGCTCTCTGCTACTGCGCCCCAAAGAAGAGAAAAAGCCTGTAGCCAGCAAATGTGCGAAATGCGCACCGACAAGGAAAACGGAGCGATGAAGCCGACATTACATATAGAAAAATGGTCCGTGAATCTCGTCCGCTACGACGAACAACTAAATGAAAAAAGTCCCGATACAACAAAGGACCGAACAAACGTACAGAAGACAACGGGCGCTGCGGCCACAACGACCGTCAACAAGAAGCGGAGTGATCGTACTTGTAGAACATGTCTATACATGCGCGCCGATGACCTTACCAAAATGAATCCCGACACAAGATTAACAGAAGACTAAACATAACACATGGGCTGAAAAGTCCCGGGCCTAACACATAGATGACGCTAGTTTTATTGCGGTCACCTTTCTCTCAGTTAGTACTAATCTTCAAAAGACAGCTGTTAAAATTTCATGATATTCTATTCATTAGTTTGTGAGTTATTGTGCTAAGAGTCACGCTACTTTTGTTATTTTCAAAACAATGGATCAAAAACAATTTCGTGTTTTAATTTTACACTGCTTCTTGATGGGAAAAAATACCGTTCAAGTGAAGCAATGGCTTGAAAAGTGTTATGGAGACTCCGCTCCATCAGAAACAGAAATAAAACGTTGGTTTGCTGACTTCAAACGTGATCGTAGAGACACCGATGATGCAGAATGCAGTGGACGTCCAAATACGGCGGTAACACCAGAAAACATCAAAAAAATCCTCAAAATCGTTTTGAATGATCGAAAAGTGAAGTTGCGTGAGTTAGCTGACATCGTAAAGATATCAAAAGAACGTATTGGCTTTATATTGCATGAGCAATTGACTGTGAGAAAGCTCTGTTCAAAGTGGGTGCCGCGTTTGCCTACTGTTGACCAAAAACAAGAACGTGTTGATGATTCCGAGCAGCGTTTGGCCATGTTTAAACGTAACAAACCGGAATTTTTGCGTCGATATGTGACAATGGATGAAACATGGATCCATCACTTCACTCCGGAATCAAAACGATCGTCATCTGAGTGAACAGCAACTGGTGAACCTCGTCCAAAGCGCCCGAAAGCACAACAGTCGGCTGGAAAGGTTATGGCCTCGGTATTTTGGGATGTGCGTGGTGTAATATTCATCGACTATCTTGAGAAAGGAAATACCATCAACAGTGAATATTATATAGCGTTATTGGAGCGTTTGAAGGCCGAAATTGCAAAGAAACGACCGCATATGGCAAAGAAAAAAATTTTGTTTCATCAAGACAACGCACCGTGTCACAAGTCAATCAAAACAATGGCAAAACTACATGAATTGAACTTCGAATTGCTCCCACATGCACCATATTCGCCAGATTTGGCTCCCAGCGACTACTGGCTGTTCGCAGACCTCAAAAAAATGCTCGCCGGTAAGAAATTTCGCATGAATGAAGAGGTTATCGCTGATACTGAGGCCTAAGCCTATTTTGAGGCAAAAGATAAATCGTTCTACAAAAGTGGTATTGAAATGTTAGAGCGGCCCTGGAATGATTGAGTTGCTCTTGATGGAGATTACATTGATGAATAAAGCTAATTTTGAACAAAAAAACGTGTTTTCTTTGTTGGGCCCGGGACTTTTCAGCCCATGTGTTATGTATAGACGACAACGGACGCAGTAGCCTCGACGAACGATGATAGGAAATCGAGAATTTGTACTTATTAAAGAAATCTATACATGAATCTATACAGAATCGTAACAGAAGACTAAATAAATGTATAGACGACAACGGCCTCTACGATTCCCGCCAAAACTTGAAACTATTAGAAACTTCCAAGATTCGTCCGTCGACGTTACTGTACATGTTACGACGAGGTACGAAAGGAGACCGAGAGTAACCGATCTGTAATACCTCGACCGTCGCGCAATTTTCTAAGCGAGCTGCTGTAAATACAATAGTCATTCGATAACTAAAATAACGCCATAAACTGCGATGTGTAACATTGACTTGATTTTATTCACATCCAGATATGTATATCGAAGCATCAGATAATGCAAAATTCATCATAACCTCATGAAAAATAAAATCATATTAAACTTTATAAACTAGTCAATATAACAGCTTAAACGTAAAACCAATAATTGCAAATAAGTGTCCAACTATAAATAAAACAACAAATTGTAAATAAAAATTGACTATTTATTAAATGTTCGAATAACTGTCCTCGTTGGTATCAGCAATAACCCAGCCAGTAATAAAAATTTTGTTATTTATACTTGTCTAGCTTTTACGAGCTATCGGAGGTTGAAAGAAAACAGTGTTCGTAGTTTACCACGTCCACGACATTTTTTAACACGAAGTCCAATTGAGAGCTCATCGCCTTTGATGCAAATGCTTCCCTATGGATGATATAATGGATCCATATGGCATGCGGTGCTTTGCTATGAATAAGTGCATGCAATCTTCCGTAACGACTAGCCCTAATATTTTGAAAATAGTTAAAAGAGGTGTTCAGAGAAACAATCTTCAATGGAAAAACTTGATAATGCTAAAATCGTAAGAAAATGATGATGATTCAAAACCATAACGTGCACATTGTATCATACATTAACAGGCGTTGTACGAAAATGCTTGGATATATCACAAGTTGTAAAACCAGCCTAAACATTTATTTTCCAAAAAGAAAAAAATCACCATCAAACCACTTAAAACAGATCCCTAAAGACATTAACATCTCGCTAACACGTTAACAAGGGAATACTGCAACTTAAACAATTATAATTACAAACTTACGAACTTATCCTCGGTTGCCTGACATCGTCACAAGATGCCGCCGCCGCCCCCTCGCAATCTAAACGCAACTTTTCCCCTACCTATTTAAAAACGAATAGTTTGAAACATCATCATTACAAAATTAGGCATTTTACCGTCTCTCAGGAACCTATTTCGGCGACGTCAAGGTGAAAAGGGATCCCGACACCGCACCACCTCCTTAGGGGAGGTGTCATTGACGTTGCATACGGTCTCTTTGTATACGTAACCCATCTTCGGAGCAAAGTTTAACTTAGTTTCCACGGGCTGCGGCGGCGGAGGGGGGAGGGTGGCAAGGGATCATGGTAGAAACAAGTCGCATATTACGCGAGTTTGCAACCAAGTTAGCAAGGGACTTAAGAGAATTAGAAGAAGGAACGCATTTCGTAGGGAGAATATGTTAAACTCGGTGAGAAAGTTAGAGGCAGCAAGTCCGGGACCTGTGCTGTGCAAGTTTTCGCCTAATATCTACACCTAGAATATACGTATATATGTATGAGGGTGAAAATCGTCTCTGATCTATTTTCAACTTGGGAGTGCATGAGAATTCGCGATTTGTCTAAATTCGAAATAATCTTATTTCTTCTTCATTTTCTCTAGCTTTCTGATTTGCGAAATGGGTTTTCTTCTTGAAGAAGGGATATACCAGGTGTATGCAAGCCTTTTCGTTTTTTTTCTTTTGCTAAAAACAAACAAATGACGATTGCAAGGACTGTGTGGATGTACAATTCACAGGTATAGCAGTAACTTCCACTCACACAAATTTATTAATTATGCGGAACGCAGCGTTTCGAGAGCACGTGGGCTCTCGTTGTTAACCGTGTTACCGACTGAAAGTAAAAACTGTATCACACATGCAAATTATTTTCTACGCAGGCTCTAACATTTCTTAAAACATATGCCTATGTACAATGTACTCGGTGGTCTAATGTCTTTTTCGGGAAAGGATGGACCGAAAGCGAACCGTATCTTTAACAGGGCCTATGGTAACAAATCCATCAAACTCGAGTGTGCAATTGGTGGTTCTCTGTTCAATAAGTTTCCGTTCTTTTTCATACATATCGTTTCGTACGCGTCTAATTCTCTATACCAGTTTACGTTTTTAAGTAGTGTCAGATTTTTAAATCAATCTTATGTCCGGATTTTACCATATGCTCTGCTACGCTTGATAGATCTGGTTTGTCGAAACGATAGTGTCTAATATGTTCTTTGAACCTCGTCTCGATACTCCTTTTTGTTTGTCCAATATAAACTTTCTCACAATCATTGCATGCGATTTGGTATATTCCAGACCTTTTTATCATCTCCGATTTATCTTTGGGATTCTCTAAGAGATTCTTTAAGTTGTTTTTTGACACAAAAAACACGTTCATATTTAGTTGTCGGAAAATTTTACTTAACCCTTTTACTGTTGGGTGAAAAGGAAGAGTTATAAATTTCTTATTACCGGTCTTTGTTGATGTCAAGGTCGTGGAATTTCTGATGTGTTGTTTGTATTGGACCTTCCTTAAAATACGGTCGACATCCAAAGAATAGAAACCATTGTACCTCGCTACATCTTTGGTATATTTCAATTGTTTTTCGTACCTGCTTTTGTTTAGCGGAAATCTGACGAGTCTATTGACCAGAAAATTAGTCGTGGACATTTTTTGTTGTTCGCAATGGTGCGAATCAACAGTGATGAATCTGTTGCAACTAGTTTAGCATAATTTAGTTAACCTTTTAGATTCCGCGGTTTTCACGTCATCTTCGTTAATTAATTTCAAAAATTCAACCAAATACTCGAGAGTTTCTGGAATTGGTACGCTTGGGAAAAGTGAACACTTTAAATAATTTGCATGTGTGATACAGTTTTTACTTTCAGTCGGTAACACGGTTGACAATGAGAGCCCACGTGCTCTCGCAACGCTGCGTTCCGCATAATTAATAAATTTGTGTGAGTGGAGTTTGCTGCTATACGTGTAAAAAGAAACAAGTAATTTTCAAGCGAAATGAATTTTTTTTTATTAAAGATATTGACTATCGGCTTCTACACATTTCACCCATCGATTTTGTTGTGAAGCATGGTATGTAAAAAGCTTATGTCAGTCTGATTGCGCCGCCGCTGCAAGAGTCGCAGAGCAAACCCACCCAATATAATATTATGGTCAAATCCTTGACCTGGGAATACGCCATTTCGTTTGCAATAGATGTTCTTCAGGAATTTTCTTTGTACATTTTCGAGTGAAGATATGAGTTGCGTAAGTTGATGACCAAACTTTGGATGCATATTCAAGTTTGCTTCGTACATATGCGAAATAAAGGGAAAGAATTGAATCCAGCGAAGGAGTTTGCCTTATTATTCTAATCACGAATCCCAGTGTTTTTAAACCTGCTCGTTGAAAGATAATTTTGAGTCGAATGAAATACCGAAATTTTTTACAGATGAACATCGTTGTATATTGGCATTATTGTACAAGTAATTGTATATAATTCGGGATTTTTTGCGTGAGTAGGTAATAACATTACATTTAGCTACATTCATAGATAGATTATCATCAAGACGCCAAGAATGCAATTTATCAATATTAGCTTGCAGTGAACAGCAGTCGGTTGCACTTTCAATTTTAGAAAAGAGTTTTCGATCGTCTGGTTGCAGTTTAAATTACGACGGGAGGTCCAGAAGTTCGTGGAATGGAGGGGATGGAGTGGGAATAGGAGCGCTTGCTAGGTGTCATTCGGATTGGCGACTCGTTATTATATAAGTTAAGTTGCAGCCCTATAGCGTCAGTCGTTTACGAATAGTTGCCTGCTAAACAAGTTAATCCGGAAAAAAACTGATACTATGGAGGAAATTGAACACCGTGCTGTGATATAGTTCCTTACAAAGCAAGGAAAGAACGCTCAAACCATATTGAATAAAATGGAAACCGTTTATGGGGAACAGTGCCCTAGTAAATCAATGATTTATAAGTGGCATGGTCTTTTTAAACATGGTCGGGAGTCGATTGAAGATGACCCCCGCTCAGGACGGCCAGTTGAAGCCACCACATCAGACATCGTCGAGAAAGTGCAAAAATTTGTACTGCAAGATATCCGTTTGAAGAAAAACAATTATCTGCATTAGTTGGAGTATCAGATACCACCATTTTGCGACATGACCACCTGGGTATGAGAAAAGTTAGTGCAAGATGGGTACCGAGAATGCTGACGCCGCTGCAGAAACAGCAGCGCGTCTGTGCGTCCAAACAATTTTTGGAGCTGTGTGGAGACAAACCTGCACAGATTTTGTAGTGGATTGTTACCGGAGATGAAACATGGGTTCATCACTTTGAGCCTGAGTCCAAACAGGACTCCATGCAATGGCATAAAAAGGGGACACCACCGCCAAAGAAATTCAAAGTGTCAGAATCGGCTGGAAAGTTAATAGCTACCGTTTTTTGGGATTGTGAGGGGATACTATTGATTGATTACAAAGAAAAAGGTAGGAGCATAACCGGAGAATATTACGCAGCGATATTAGAAAAATTAAAGGAGGCCATTAAGGAAGAACGTCGAGGAAAATTGACTAAGGGTGTGTTGCACTTGCAAGACAATGCGCCGGTTCACAAGAGCAAAGTTGCAATGGTTGCCCTGCACAAACATGGCTTTCAATCAATAGTCCATTCACCCTACAGTCCAGACCTGGCGCCTAGTGATTTTTATTTTTTCCCCAATTTAAAAAAAGATTTACGTGGAAGAAAGTTTTCCGACGACAATGAGGTAAAGGAGGCAATTTTGGCCCATTTTGAGGCGAAAGATAAAAAACATTTTGATGATGGTTTAGAAAAACTAATTCATAGATCTAATAAATGTATTGTGCTTAAGTGTGATTATATTCAAAAGGAAAAATAGATTTATTGTTTCATTTTATTTAAAACCCTTTCATTCCACGAGCTTCTGGACCTCCCCTCGTAGTACATATATCATTAACAAAGATTAGGAACACAAGGGGAACCAAACTGCTGTCTTATACAATACCGGATGAGGGAGAAAAACTGAGTTATGTCCAAGACAAGTCACGATTATAACGGAATGCTAGATCTAGTAACAAAATAACTGACTATGTTTCATCTGTCCAGTGCGTATTTTCGCATTACTTGCATTAACATAAGACTTTTCTGTTAGAAACGTTTTCCGTAAAAAAAAGTCGAAATTAGCTCGTATTGGCTTACCTTGCGTACTTTCGCGAAAAATAAACTCCTCCGGCGACAAATCAGCTAATAAACCGCTCACAGTCGAATTTATCTGCTTCTCTCGCTAACTTATCCCCCGTTTTCGACTTCTATACGAAGAGCCAAACAAAAGAAGATCGCTAATTTAAATTGAGAGAGAGGAATCGCAACGGTTTTTCCCGTTTCGCCAGTGCGAATTGCCTCCCCCGAAATCTTAACTCTCCGCTTGCTGGGTTCGGTTTAGAACGGGGATGACGGCACCTCTAAATTCCACCAAGTAATTCGACTAAGTGGCCGCCGCTACATTAGAATAACCGCTCGCTAATGCCTTTAACGCTCTTCGACCCATCGTACTTATCAGCGCTTCATTAAATCACTCGGTCCGTGGACGATGGATGGAGGGGGGGGAAAGGATGCGGGACTGAAGCGGTAGGATTTTGGGGTATCTTTGACCTTTGTTCTACGGATGGGAGACGTCGATCGTCGTCGCGGTTCTTCCGCATGGTTGGTGTATCAACCGGCAGCAATGAAGGGAATCAATTTATGTTTGGGAAACGGTACAAGGATTCTGATTCTTCCTGGAGCATATCAAACAATAACGTGTCAGGTTAGAAATCACACTCAATAACGAAAGTGTTGACTAAAAGAAATATGCCTATTGGAATATGGATTCATATTGCATTAGTAAGACGTGTTATAAGAAGAATTTTGATGACTGGCATCGTCCTTTGATGTAAGCTGGAAGGATAGGGATTTTGAATCTGTGGCTCGTTCTATTGGAGGCGGTGTTTAGGTTGCATTTTGTACGAATTTCAATGTTAAGATTAAATTAATTAAGGGCGATATTGCACTGCGACCTATTGATCTATTGCGCCTCCTTATATGAGTTGCAGGCTGCTAGGGTTTGCCTGCACTTATAGCTCGCCATCCAGTCTAAGAGCTTTAATAAATTGCAATAGCTGTGATTGTTTCAGAGAAGGTATTTCGACCTCGTCTATGATGTCTTTGCCAAGATGGTTGGCACGGGTCTTTAAAATGTCAGTGCAGTTACATGTTAGGTGTTCCGGAATTTCAGCCTCTGCCCCACAAAACCTGCAGTCTCTATTCTGCTTCAGACCTACCCTTGTCATGTGTTCCTTAAGGTGACAATGTCCTGCAAGAAAACCTGTGAGGACACGTAGTCTGTTTTAATTTCAATGTTTTTCTCTTTACTAATTTACACACATCAAATTTAGTTTCATTAATTGATACCGTTATATATAAGGTTAGTATGAACCAAGTTGTGGGGTACCTTGTAAATGTTTATGTACTTCCCGATGTGTCATGCAATGATTTTGAGTTGTTTTTATGTGCTCTAGATCTCAATTTAATTTTTAAACACTTAGTTATAACTAGTAACTTCAGCTGCGCTGATTTTGTCATAAAGAATAGCTGTGATCGCAAATATGTAGCTTTGTTGTCTTTTATGAATTTATTGAACTTAGAACGGTATAATAACATTGTAAATCATAATGGGAAACTATTGGACTTTCAGTCACTAACCTAAGCTGTGATGCCCATGTAGTACAAGATTTAGACCCATTGGTTGCTGAAGATGTTCATCATTTCGTCCTTAATATTACACTTAAGCTATCTTGTAAACCTGTCACTAAACAGTTTCAAACAGACACAAACTTGAAATCTAATTTTCGCAATGCAAACTTTCCTACCTTGTACAGTGATATAGTTGCTATCGACAGGACTTTTTTGGAGAATCTCAATTGCGTTAACGAAGCATTGATAGGTATAGCAGTAAACTCCACTCCACACACATTAATTAATTATTCGGAACGCAGTGTTTCGAGAGCACATGGACTCTCATTGTCAATCGTGTTACCGACTGGAGTTTACTGCCATACCTGTGAATTATACAACCACACAGTCGTTATTAACGGAGCATGCTTATAATTGCTTAGACATTGTCATACGTCGATCTGTATCTTTGTCCAAACACCCTTCTCGAAGAAGATATAATCAGGATCCCAACAACATTGTTTAAACTGTCGTAGATGAATTCTCCATAGTGTTTGTGCTTGGTTCACAAGCATTACTGAAGCCTCAGTCTCTTGATACAGGTCTCATCAATGGTTGTTCTTTAATTGTATCCTTTGATGTCTTAAAAGCTTCTTAGACGTTGAAATATAATTTTACTGCAGGTCACGACGGCTTCCACTCCTTGTTGTGCAGTACTATGTGAACCTCTAGCTATAATATTTAATCTAAATAAGTTTCTCTACCTTTTCTGGCACTTGAAAGTTTAGTAGAATTACGCCCGTGTATAAGAAAGGTAATCGTTCAGACTTTCAACAACTATAGACCAATAAATATCTTATCCAACAAACAGCGCATAAATTTGACACATACGCCATTTTGTTCGCCTGACATTTAAACTACAAACACATACAAGTTGAGTCCGCCAAAAACTAGCGTCTTTGCTTTATCGTTTCATCGATTATAACATGCGAGACAAGGTTTCGATAATTTAAAAGTGGTGATTTCAATGTGAAAGATAGTGAGCGCTTTAGTGGACCATAAAAATACGAAGACGTGCAATTTCAGGAGTTATTGGACTATGACACAACTCAAATTCAACGGCAATTAGCAGAAGCATTACATGTGTCACAAGAAACAATCGTAATCAATTCTCTGTACTTTCAGCTGTCGATTGGTTAAGTAGAAATTTACCAAATGTAGACTGATTCACAGGTATAGCAGTAAACTCCACTCACACAAATAAATTAATTATGCGGAACGCAGCGTTTCGGGAGCACGTGGGCTCCCATTGTCAACCGTGTTACCGACTGGAGTTTACTGCCATATCTGTGAATTATACAACCACACAGTCGTTGCAATCGTTATTAACGAAGCATGCTTATAATTGCTTAGACATTGTGATACGTCGATCTGTATCTTTGTCCAAACACCCTTCTCGAAGAAGATATAATCAGGATCCCAACAACATTGTTTAAACTGTCGTAGATGAATTCTCCATAGTGTTTGTGCTTGGTTCACAAGCATTACTGAAGCTTCAGTCTCTTGATACAGATCTCATCAATGGTTGTTCTTTGATTGTATCCTTTGATGTCTTAAAAGCTTCTTAGACGTTGAAATATAATTTTACTGCTGGTCACGACGGCTTCCCCGCCTTGTTGTGCAGTACTATGTGAACCTCTAGCTATAATATTTAATCTAAGTAAGTTTCTCTACCTTTTCTGACACTTGGAAGTTTAGTAGAATTACGCCCGTGTTTAAGAAAGGTAATCGTTCAGACTTTCAAAAACTATAGACCAATAAATATTTTATCCAACAAACAGCGCATAAATTTGACACATACGCCATTTTGTTCGCCTGACATTTAAACTACAAACACATACAAGTTGAGTCCGCCAAAAACTAGCGTCTTTGCTTTATCGTTTCATCGATTATAACATGCGAGACAAGGTTTCGATAATTTAAAAGTGGTGATTTCAATGTGAAAGATAGTGAGCGCTTTAGTGGACCATAAAAATACGAAGACGTGCAATTGCAGGAGTTATTGGACTATGACTCAACTCAAAGTCAACGGCAATTAGCAGAAGCATTACATGTGTCACAAGAAACAATCGTAATCAATTCTCTGTACTTTCAGCTGTCGATTGGTTAAGTAGAAATTTACCAAACGTAGACTGATTCGTCTTATTCCCAATAGTTCCAATTTTTGAAGTAATTTCTTCCACAGCTTTAATCAAATCCATGAAAATATATTTTTTTGGTATATGACTCTGCTTGTACCTCCTCTTTATAACACATGGGCTGAAGTTGCGGGCCTAACACATAGATGACGCTAGTTTTATTGCAGTCAGTTAGTACTAACCTTCAAAAGACAGCTGTTAAAATTTCATGATATTCTATTCATTAGTTTGTGAGTTATTGTGCTGAGTCACTCTACTTTTGTTATTTTCAAAACAATGAATCAAAAACAATTTCGTGTTTTAATTTTACACTGCTTCTTGATGGGATAAAATACCGTTTAAGCGAACCAATGGCTTGAAAACTTTTATGGGGACTCCGCTCCATCAGAAACAACAATAAAACGTTGGTTCGCTGACTTCAAACGTGGTCGTAGAGACACCGATGATGCAGAACGCAGTGGACGTCCAAATGAGGCGGTAACACCAGAAAACATCAAAAAAATCCACAAAATCGTTTTGAATGATCGAAAAGTGAAGTTGCGTGAGTTAGCTAACATCGTAAAGATATCAAAAGAACGTATTGGCTTTATATCGCATGAGCATTTGACTATGAGAAAGCTCTGTTCAAAGTGGGTGCCGCGTTTGCCCACTGTTGACCAAAAACAAGAACGTATTGATGATTCTGAGCAGTGTTTGGCCATGTTTAAACGTAACAAACCGGAATTTTTGCGTCGATATGTGACGATGGATGAAACATGGATCCATCACTTCACACCGGAATCAAAACGATCGTCATCTGAGTGGACAGCATCTGGTGAACGTCGCCTAAAGCGCCCGAAAACACAACAATCGGCTGGAAAGGTTATGGCCTCGGTATTTTGGGATGTACGTGGTGTAACATTCATCGACTGTCTTGAGAAATGAAATACCATCAACAGTGAATATTATATAGCGTTATTGGAGCGTTTGAAGTCCGAAATTGCAAAGAAACGACCGCATATGGCAAAGAAAAAAAATTTGTTTCATCAAGACAACGCACCGTGTCGCAAGTCAATCAAAACAATGGCAAAACTACATGAATTGAACTTCGAATTGCTCTCACATCCACCGTATTCGCCAGATTTGGCTCCCAGCGACTACTGGCTGTTCGCAGACCTCAAAAAATTGCTCGCCGGTAAGAAATTTTGCACGAATGAAGAGGTTATCGCTGAAACTGAGGCCTATTTTGAGGCAAAAGATAAATCGTTCTACAAAAGTGGTATTGAAATGTTGGAGCGACGCTGGAATGATAGCGTTGCTCTTGATGGAGATTACGTTGATGAATAAAGCTAATTTTGAACCAAAAAAAAACCGTGTTTTCTTTGTTAGGCCCGGGACTTTTCAGCCCACGTGTTATATAAGCTTGATGGTGGATTTCGTAAGTTCATACGGGAAAATTCCCTTCTCAAACCAAAGATTTATTAAGTATCAAGTAATTTACATAAAACTGAGTTTAAACTTTTGGACAGGTAACAGATTAACTGTTAATTCTTCTTGATTCATCCTCCCTAAAGCGGTTTAACGAACAAACAAAAAAACAAAAGAAAGAGAAACAGGACGATCGATTTTAATATGTACGCAATATAATCCGAAAATATTACACGCCCAAAGAGCAAAAGGAAAAAAAAAGAGCAGTGTTCTTCAACTACGTGTGTTCCCTCTTTCATCATCTCGCAGCACGCTCATGAAAAATGCATAATGACATCTTTATTTAATAACCGACGAAGTTCTCCGCTTTTTCCACCCCTCCATCCATGTCCCTTCCCCTCTCCCTGGTGCCGCCGTCACGTCCTCGACGCCGTCAACTTTCCAGCTATCGCCTCTCCTGTCGAACATACTTCGCTACTCCCATAAAGCTACTTATTATTCCCAATTTGTCGTATACTTTTCATATTACTTAATATAACTTCTCGGATAAAGAGGAAACGAATGAGATAGAGCGAGATGAAGGCGGACGGTGGGGTATGGAATTGCACGGAAATGCACTTAGTGCGTATATACATGAAAGCGGCGGCCAAGCAGTGAAAGCGTGTTGAAAATTCACTTTAAATTTTTTTCCTTCTTCTTTATCCCGTACTCTACAGCTGTTGGACGTCTTTTTTCCTTCGGCATCGCACGTCTAGTTTCTGCGTAATGCTTCCACCACTACATTCAGCGTTTCTACGTAATAGACACACGTATATACGACTAGATGCATGAAAATGAATGAGGAATGTCTAGGGAAGAAATTAATGAATTTTTGCGATTTTCCCTCTAAAAATTATGCATTTTTCAGCGAGATATTAACATACGAGGGCGACCTGAAACGTTCCCGGAATCGACAAGAGAAACACGGTATTGGTGCGGTTTTTTATTTTTACTTTTCATCGTTGTAGTGTTGCCTCGTGATCGTCCTTCACTTCTGCATGTAGTCGATGAGGATCACACAATGGGAATGTCAAAAAATGGTCGCCAATGGAACGGTCTTTGCTTTCTTCGGAGACGATTCGCCCGGAAAAGTCGACTGCTCCGACTGTTATTTGATCTCCGGTAGCGTTGGTAGCGGTTTTACAATAAAACTACAGTTGCATTATATATTTTTTATTGGTGGTGAAAATGGTGCCTTCTATTACAGAAAAGTATGCCTTTACCGTCACAAAGATCTTGTGAATCTGTTGGAACAAATAAGATGCCATCTTATATGATTTGCATTCAATAAATATAACCGTCACTGCTGACACTTACTGTCAGTAACTTGGCCGTTTTAAAGTTGCAGCTCAAGAAAAAATACATGGGAAAAATTGTCAAATAATTGCTCGACACCTTAATAAGTGGAAGTTGCTCAGAGCTAGACTTGGCGAATACGGTGAATGGGACACAACTCGAAACGTCAATTGATGCTATTGTTCGCAAATAATTTGACTGGTGTAAGATGACGCATTGTCTTGATGGGAAAGAGATTTCAGGTCGTTCTTCAGAAATTTTTTATTTAGTCGGTGTAATAATAATGGCTTCTCTCTCAGCGGGATAATTTGTGAAAAATATTCCTTTTGTAGATGGTTTTGTTTTCTCTTCATTTTCTTTTCGCTCTATTTCCAACAGCCGTTGAGGAATATCCTTTAATAGAGACGCCATGCTTTAAAATCAACTTGACAACTTCAGTTTCAAACTCATAGTTGATAGTTCAGGTAACCTGAGCTATCAAGCGTAGCAGAGCATATCGTAAAATCCGGACGTAAGATTGATTTAAAAAATCTGACACTACTTAAAAACGTGAACTCGTATAGAGAATTGGACGCGTACGAGACGGTATATATGAAAAAGAACGGAAACTTATTGAACAGAGAACCACCCCCAATTGCACACTCGAGTTTGATGGATTTATTACCGTAGGCCCTGTTAAAGATACGGTTCGCTTTCGGTCCATCCTTCCCCGTAAAAGACATGAGGCCACCTAGTAGATTGTGAATAGTCATATGGTTTAAAAATTTTAGAGCCTGCGTAGAAAATAATTTGCATGTGTGATACAGTTTTTACTTTCAGTCGGTAACACGATTGACAATGGGAGGCCACGTGCTCTCGAAACGCTGCGTTCCGCATAATTAATTAATTTGTGTGAGTGGAGTTTACTGCTATACCTGTGAATTGTACATCCACACAGTCCTTGCAATCGTCATCGGTTTCAAACCATTGAATTTCTTCTGGTGTGGAATCGAAAAACTGCCAGAATGTTGAAAGTTAATCAAGTATGTTGTTTGATAAAAAGTTATAAATCTTGAATTTAATAAAAAATCAAATAAGTTACCATCATTTATATATAAATATTTTAGATTTAAGTCTAATAAAATTAGATTTTTTTAATCTTGTTTCATGGACATTCTGCATAAAAAAATTATTTAAAAAAATAAGGTGAATGACATATATTGCACTCGGGTACGCTCTTGTTTATTCATCAATCCTATTGTTTACATATTTAGAATCCCTCGTGGCTTTTTTATTTTGTAACTATAAACAAACAGAAATATTTGATTATAATTTATTCAAATATTGGAATTTATTTTTAGCGCATATTTAGCTTTTATTGTTTTCTCTTACTATTAATTTCACTTAACTTAATAACTGCGATTTTTCTCCGCATGTTCAAAATATAAAAAGAACGGAATGGTATGTCACGGTTGCATTAAAAACCGTTAATTATTGTTTTCATGAAGTTGTATAAGTCGGTTTTCTTTTCGATTTTTAAACGTTCAAAGCTTATTTTAAAAAAATTAAATTCGGAGAGAACGTCAAGGTCAAATTTTACTCCTTAAATATGCAACTTTAATTTTGATATACCTCTCGATTCACTGAACTCACAATGTTTTTGAGCTGAGACAATGTCAGCCCCATACGGTTAAAGGTGGGTTACAACATATCTAAAAGAATGCCTAGAAAATAACACCAAGATAAGAAAACGCTGTAAATACACCTTTCTCATGGTATTAGTGAAATCAATTCACGAGAAAGACATGCGAGACATAAAACGCTAACACGCGGACATGTTTCTGCCTTCTCGGCGTCATTAGCGCGGTTTCGAGCAGCACCTATCTTTTCGCTGGCTGACTTTGCGGACAAATGTTGCTTTCTTTTGGCACTAGTTGGCGCCAGGAATATTCATTTATATCGTAGAGTTGAGTATGGTGATAGAGGCAGCGAGGGAATTACATGTGTTGGCATAAAACTGCTCGAAACCACGCTGATGACGGCGGGATGGCGGAAATATGTTCGTGTGTTAGTGTTTTATGTCCCACATGTCTCTCTCGTGAATTGATTTCACTAATACCACGAGAAAGCTGTATTTACAGAGTTTTCTTATCTAAGATATATTCTACTATATTTTATGATACATCTGCTGGTCATTGTCGTAACGGGTTCCGCCAAGAGTGGCTTTGAGCATGCGTACTGTAGTGCCACGGTGAAACTTAATAACCTTGTTACGATAATGACAAACGCCGTGAAAGCCTGATACATCATTCATGTTTGTACTGTTAATAATTGCTTTTTTTCTTTTCGTGTAAGGATCTAATGTAAATCAATTTGCACTTCAAATTTTTTTAAGATATTTCTTGTTACCATTCTCTGTAAGAAATTAAACTGCTGCAAACGAGCATTCTCCATTACGATAACCGTTTCTTATGCTAAATGTCTACTGCAAAATCGGTCTCTATAATTGTAATATATGGAAATAAAATACTTTTTTTTGTATTGTGCCATATGTGTATGTGTGATGCTTCCTACTATAGGCACTTGGAGTGGCAGCATTGTTACTAACCACGTGCTAGCAATACAGTGTCCATTTAACACTTGTAGTATAGTGTCGAAATAATAGAATATAAAATAATTGAGTGTTTAAATATAATTAACAAATATCACGATGATAATCTAATAATTTAAATGTTCGAAAATTAATTCTGTGGTATTAAATTATTTCACTGAAGTTTCATAGAGCATGCGCACCTTTCCCTGTATGCCAATAGGGAATTCTATGTTTCAAAACGTAACTACTCATAGGATTAACGTATCGCACTGGATCTCGCGGTAAACGTCACCCATATTCGTCCCATTTATTCCCCATCAGCATAAAAAAAGATGGGGAAGAGAGACTCCTGTTTAAAAAATAAAAACCTTGCACAACCGCCTATTCAATTCCGACCGACCGCTTTTCCATCCGAAAACTGTTAAGCTCCATTAAATAATTATCCTCTCTTCGCACGTCGTTTGTTCCGTCGTGCGGCCTACGCGAAAGCCTCCGTTGAAAAATTTCGCGTCGCCCTCGTACCCCGAAAGATGCTCGGATTAGCTATTGTAAGCGAAAAAATACGAAATTGCACGCGAAAACGTTTAAATCGGGCATTTATAGCGTTATCTTCGCTGGGGCGGCCTAAAAACCACCATTTCCAGGTGACAAATTCTGATGAAAATGCTCCCCTTCCCTCCTCTTGTCCTTTACATCTTCCATTTCCGACGTACCGTCGCGTAAATGGTATGTTTTGTTTCTCTTTTTAATTAAAACGAGAAATATTGTTTGAATTTCATTCCATATGAAGCGATAGCATTTGTTTTGATTTTGATCTAATGTCGGTTCCAAACAGAAAAAATTGTGGATTCGGCTCTTGTGAAGGGAGATATGAAGTCCAGTGAAGAGTAACGCTTCTCATACAGTTTGATTTCGTCGCTCACGTGAGTTGAATGTGATGACTTCAATGACGTAAATAATTCAGTTTTCACTATAGTAATAAGTTGTAAGATATGATGGTGTGAGTTAGCATTAAAGTATCTGTTAGTGTGAATTACTTTTCCGTCAATGTATATCCTAGAGTACCATTCTTATTTATAAACTAGAAACACACATTAAACATAGAGAAAGAAAACTGGTTGCACATGTGTTAGGGCAGCCGTAATGGGCGGACTGTATAATGGGGTACAAGCACTTATAATATAAAAATATATACACTAGGGTGACAGAATAAAATAGACACCTACTAATTAAAAAAAAGATCCTATTCTCGTTACATATACAAAATATTTTAAAATTTTTAAATTAGACTAATATTTTGTCAATCTACCTTTACTTGCGTGAAGTGCTGCGAGTCGTCGTGGTATAGAATCTATTAAATGATTAATGGTGTCTTCTGGAATATTTAACCACTCTTCTGTAACAGCTGCCACGAGTTCTTCCTTATTGCTGGGTTTTCGGGGTCGTTTCGCCATATTTGTCTGGATTATGTGCCAAACATTCTCTATCGGATTCATGTCTGGTGATTGGCCTGGTCATGGTAAAATCCGAATCCCCTGTTCCTCTTTCCATGTGGTTGTTGTTCTTGCTTTGTGGCGGGGTGCTCCATCCTCCATAAAAGTGGCGTCTTGTTTAGATAAAATGGCGTTGTCGAATATCGGTAGTAGTCCTTCTGTTAATATTTGGATATATTTTGCTGCATTTATATTTCCGTCGCAGATTACTAATTGCGATCTTCCACCATACCATATCGCGCCCCACACCATGATGTTCACACCGCCGTATTTCACCGTGTGATGCAAAAATTTGTCGTCCAGTTGCTGTGACGATCGTCTCCATACCCACGTACGACCACTATCACTGAATTGGCAGTATCTGTTTTCGTCTGAAAAAATGACAGACCACCAGAACTCTTCGGGCTTCGTTCGCATTTCGTTTGCCCAAGCTATTCGGCGCCGTTTTTGAAACGCCGTAAAGAGAGGTTTTTTCTTTGCCACCCTTTTATACATCCCCACACTGGAGGTATCGCAGAACGGTGCGCCGACTTTCCTGTGAAGTTGCCGCAAGCTCAGCTGTACTTTTTCGCGGTTCTCTTAACACTTCGCGCACAAGCACCCTTTTACTTCTTTCAGAGGCTCCGGCACGACCTGGTCTCGGCTCCACTGTTGTTTTTCCCTTGCATTTAAATTGTGTAATCACACGGTTAACTGTGGACAACGGAATATTTAAAAATTTACTTATTTCACGTTGCGAAGCGCCGCGTTCACTCTGGCCAACGATGCGACCCCCGGGTGAAGTCGCTAATATCACTCGAATCTTGTAAGCGAGGCAAAGTTGTAACGATACTAAACTTTGACGAATTCCTTCCGATACATCTATCCCTACCGTAATGACAAGAGAAAGTTCTTAATTCGTTCTTAGAATTTAGCTGTTTACGTATTTATACCGCTTTACCTGGTGTCTATTTTATTCTGTCACCCTAGTGTATTAAATGCTGCCTCTGTCAATTTTAGTACCGTATATTCTTTCCAAATTTAAGAATTTGTACCTTTTTTTCAAAGAATTCTTAAAGAATTGCAATATTCGCTGAAATAGTTAAAAATCGGTTGCCCCTTTCGGGGCCAATAAAATGGAATTTTAAATCTAGAATTGTCGGCAATGTGTTTAAAAGAGGGAAGAAATTATAGAAATAATGCGAAGAATTTCGAATGAAAGTAAAACTGTGTGCATCGAGCTTCAGATTGTATTACGCTTTTTATTAATAGGAGTTTTATTTTCTAGCTAAATCTATTTTACGGGATAATGCTTTAAGAAGATATATTACATGCAAACCCTTAAACTAGGGAAATTGATCCCCTTATTACCAATAAATCTATATTATCATTTGAAACTTAATTAGCTGAAATCAGCAATAATATCATGAATACTCAGGATACCAGCGATAGTGGGCTATCAACTATAAAATGACGCACAGTGGAGTCAAATGCTCGAAAAGCCGAAAAAATATAATATCTAGAGAATGGATAGTCCTATCAAACTGCGGTTGGTCTCATTTGATTCAGGATAAAGAAATACAGTAAAGTGATTCTAAATTAAAAAGATAAGTTAGTTTAGTATAGGATTTATTAAAAATAATGTAGATAAAATATGAGTACATTCTACACATTTCAGTTTACAACAAAACAGTATTATTTTAAAGACTAATATTATAAAGTAGGAGTTATTCTTATATTAATAATATGTAATTGAATCAAGTGTCACTTTTAATTAAAGTTTAAAACTTTTAAAAATTCTAACAATACCCATGATATCACCTAACGGTGCTTTTCTGCTTTGAAAAGAATAAGAACCCTAGCAAAAATATTTTTTAATAAAGTACACCTAGTCACCTATTGTAAAAGGCATCAGTATTCATAAAATTTGCAACCGCCACATTTTTAAAGCACGAGCCGCCACTGGAAGAAGGTTGTACAATTTGGCGTGTAAACATAACGTAAATTATTAATGTAATATGCAATTAATAAAATATTAATTATAATTATATTCTCCCTGTGTAAACTTGAAAAAGTTGGTAACCAACCAATAGAAATTGTAAAATTTTATTGGTGTACCCTTTTTTGTTTTGTTTTTTTTTTCAACGTTTTATGATTGTTCCCCAGATATGTGTGAATTTATTCAGTGTTTCTTCTATATCTTCGTTTCGATCATAAGATACAGCCTAAATACTTAAAGTATTTTATCTGGTCCAGTACAGTATCGATTATGACTATTTTTATCCTAATTGGATATTTATCCAGGAGAGCTTTAGTTTTGGTTTTATTTGCTGATACTTTTATTTCACATTTTTGGCCAATTTTTTGTAATGTATGTACATATTCTTTTCAGTAGATTATCCTCTGTTTCTGTTAGGAGTACTAAGTCGTCAACATATAAGATAGAGTTTGTGTTATGTGTGTAGGTGGTATTTTGGTCTAAAGGTATTCCTTTTATAATGTTGGCAACACACAGTAGCCTTGTCTAACTCCTTTGTTGGTATTTACCTATTTAATCTTCCGCCTATATCTACCATAATTCTGGTGTCAGTGTATAAACCTTGTATAGCTCTTATTAAATGATGTGGATATCCCTATCCTTTCATAAAATTCAAAATAAGTTAATAAAAATACTTCTTTTAACAAGTAATTGACTACCAAAATATATAAAAAAAGATTAATATTAAACGAATATTTATTATTATTTTTATTTGTGTATATGTAGCGGATATATGTAAGCGCGCAGAAACGTAAGCGTTTTGTTTTCGTACATTTTCAACGCCAGCCAAGACGTAGACAAACGCGTTCTTAAGTCGACGTTTTTCCACGCTCAACACGGCCGCCTGCGATAAATAACCATTACCGCTATTACATACGCATACATCGTGTCAGTCGCGAGCGTCTCGGAATTGAAATATAAACAGATGTTTGATGACCTAGTCGGCTGTGCGTCCGCAAAAACCCAGCCAACGCCTCCTACGCGATATTCTCCGCTACCGTCTCGGGTCTCGGCTGGTCGTTTGTTTTCAGACTCGGACTGCCGACAGCGCGATCTCGATTACATGAGCGCGACCGGTGTTCTTTTAGCTTCCGCGTTGGATAATAATAAACGCTCGGTCTGCTTGGATCGGTTTCAAAACAATCAGTTGTATGTACGCTACCGCTCAGACGTGTTTAGGCACTCTCACTGACAGTAAACATGTTAATAATATTTATTTTTTATGTACAGATACACGTACATGAATAAAAATATATTAAATAAATGTGAAAATTAAAACGTTTCATTTAAATTTTGCTTTCATCTATGTGACGTCCTCTTGATTTAATAATTGCAGCACACAATCGAGGCATTCTCGCAATAAGTTTTGCCAGAGTTTCTTGTGTTATTGAGGTCCAACTCGATTGCAATTTGTTCCACACGTCAGTAGCTGATGTCGGAGCCGATTTCCGTACTTCCCGATCTAGTTCTTCCCAAAGTAACTCAATTGTATTCAAGTCGGGGCTCTGGGGAGGCCATTCCATAATTTTGAGAGTTCCTCCCTCTTCTAAATGGCGTAAATAGTCTTTACATAATTTAGAGGAATGTTTTGGGTCATTATCTTGCTGGTAGATAAAATTTTGACCCTAAAGTCGAATTCCGAAAGGTATTGCGTGGTTCTCCAAAATTTCGCGGTAGCCTTCTTTTTTTAATATACCGTCAATTTTCACAATGTCCCCTACACTAGTGCCAGCAAAACAGCCCCAAATGATGATAGAACCTTCACCATGCTTTTCTGGCACGTTCACCCTCAGATCTTCTTACGAATATGTGTCTTCGGGTTCCGAACAGCTCAAATTTGGACTCATCCACTCTTCTATGGTCCAGTGTTGGTGTTCACGAGCCCATTTAAGTCGCTTTTGCTTGTTTTGTTTGCGTACTAATGGCTTTTTCATCTCAATACGTCCATGGAACCCGGCTTTCTGTAGGCGACGTTTGACTGTAGAAACACTGACTAGTTTTTGGCGACCAAGATTTAATTCTGCGGTGATTTCCGGGGCTGTTTTGCGTCTATTTAAATTGCTGATAACGACTATTCTGCGATCATCTGCAGATGTTGTCGCTCTTGGCCTTCCGCTCCGTCTTTTATTAAGAAAACTGCCAGTTTCCCGATATTTTTTTACGTTATAGTCAACCGTAGCGTGGTGTATTTTAATTTTTTTGGCAATTTGTCGATTACTTATGCCACTTTTATGGTAAGCTATTATAAGCGCACGTGTTTCTGTACTAATTTCTCTTCGCGGAGGGATTTTAAAAAATTGTCGCACGATATTTCGCTCACGACGTGAATAGATTAAATACCACACTGCAACTGACCATAGGTTACAGATTTCACTATAATCTTCTAGGAAGGTAATTTAAACATTATTACCTACAATCTAACAGATGACTAAATTTACCCAGTAAATTCAGAGGGATTGTTATTGTAATTGCACCGCAATAAACAGTTTATGGTAATCCGACCAAGTGCAGGTAAATGATAGTAAACCTTATTCGATATAATGGGTGTTTATCTTACTGAACTACATTTTAAATACGTATTTCATTTTATTATAATGTTTTTTTGGTAAACATAATACTATATGAATAATCCATGAAAACAGGGGTGCCTAAACACTTTTGGGCGGTAGTGTATGTTTCTATTATAATCACTGTTGATGTTTCAAGTCGTTCCCTCTATAACCACGGTGTTTTTATTTTCATTGTCGAAGTATCGATGAACTCCGACTTTTTTGAAGATGGTAACGTTAGAAATTTCAACTTCACTAATTTGTCTTAGTATGAGAAGATCTGAATCCTTCTTAATAACACCTTCAAATTTTCGTATTACACTTTTTTTCGCCTTCCACCGTACATAGGTGTAAGTCAACATCATCCACAATTTGAACTGAATCCACAAACGGCATCGAATGATTTTGTAATTTTTCAATTCTCTTCGCTAGTCCATAGTAGGTCATACGAATACTTTCTACCTGACTATTTTGAAACATTTTCTGCCATTTTTTGATAGCTTTGGCGTGGAATTGTAAAACTACCTTCTTTACACCATCAAAATGTTTGCGGTAGTAAAACGCAACCTTTAACCACGTTCCCCAACGCGTAGTAAAGTTAAAATGGCACGGATGGTAATCAACATTCAACACCTATAGGAATTATTAGAAGAAGAAGATATAAGCAGCACTATTGTAATTCAATAGAGCAATGAAACAATCGAAAAAAAAATACGGGAATTATTGATAAGAAATAGTCGATAATATCTCATACTATTGCACATGTTTACCTATAGTACCGTTGCGCCTTTGTTATTTTGACATTGGAGTATCGATATTGTAACCTTCCGCTATTCTAAGAGGAGAGTCCATTGAACTCTCAGATATTGCAAGAAATGCACCAACACCGCCATCTACTCCAGTTCGCAGCGATCCTTCTATCGCAAGTCGTGCGGGGGAATGCTAACGTGTAGTGCTTCCGGATCTCTATAACTTGCCGTTCAAGTTTCGATGTGTAACAGCGGGCGATTGGCAATTTAATACGTATGTCGAACGTGTTATCGACCCAGATAGTCACGGTATTAGATATATTGAGACCGTATAACGACCGATTCAAACGATTATGTATACGTAGACTGTAAAAGAAAATCTTGAATTTCTTCAGCATTTTCTATGTACCTTCCATGTTAATAAGTTACACCGCGCAACAAAATAATTTTTTGTCGTGGTGCATGTAAATACGATCTGATTTAGGGTATTTCTAATGTGCTGGTTCCAAAAATAACTGACATTTCTTCCTAGCAGCTCTAAGTTTTGAGGTACACCAATTCTTAGTAGAACAGATACTTTCTAACTTTCACATGCTCGGATATAGCATGAGCCTCAAGATTCATTACCTTCACAGCAAATTAGATCGTTTTACAGAAAACTTAGGTGATGTTAGTGAGAAACAGGGGAAAAGATTTCACAAAGACTTCAGCATTGTGGAGGAAGGGTACCGAGAAAGATAGGATACCCATTTGATGGCCGATTACTGCTGGAATCTTCAGCGAGACTGCTCCAGTAAACCTCACGCTAGGAAATCCTGAAAAATAAACGGTATCCTACTAGGCACTTCTCTTGTGCACTTGTGGGTGTCTTTATGCCTAAATTTTGTGTTTATTATAATCACTTACTGACGTGCTCAAAGTGTGTCTCGGAATTAATAGGAATGACGGGTTTTAAAGTATTTAATTGAATGTATCTACGAGGGGAGGCCCAGAAGTTCGTGGAATAGGGGGGGTGTCATTCAGATTGGCGCCTCATCGTTAGTATATAAGTTAAGTTGCAGCCCTATAGCGTCAGTCGTTTATGAATACTTGCCTGCTAAACAAGTCAATCCGGAAGAAAACTGAAACTATAGAGGAAATTGAACACCGCGCTGTGATAAAGTTCCTTACAAAGCAAGGAAAGAACGCTCAAACCATATTGAATGTAATGGAAACCGTTTATGGGGAACAGTGCCCTAGTAAATCAATGATTTATAAGTGGTATGGTCTTTTTAAACATGGTCGGGAGTCGATTGAAGACGACCCCCGCTCAGGACGGCCAGTTGAGGCCACCACATCAGTTACATCGTCGAGAAAGTGCAAAAATTTGTACTGCAAGATGCCCGTTTGAAGAAAAAACAATTATCTGCATTAGTTGGAGTATCAGATACCGCCATTTTGCGTATCCTACATGACCACCTGGGTACGACAGAAGTCAGTGCAAGATGGGTACCGAGAATGCTCCCGCCGTCTGGGCGTCCAAACACTTTTTGCAGCTGCGGGGAGACAAACCTGCACAGATTTTGGAGCGGATTGTTTCCGGAGATGAAACATGGGTTCATCACATTGAGCCTGAGTCCAAACAGGAGTCCATGCAATGGTATAAAAAGGGGACACCACCGCCAAAGAAATTCAAAGTGCCAGAATCGGCTGGAAAGTTGATGGCTATTTTTTCTTGGGATTGTGAGGGGATATTATTGATTGATTACAAAGAAAAAGGTAGGAGCATAACCGGAGAATATTACGCAGCGATATTAGAAAAAGTAAAGGAGGCCATCAAGGAAGAACGTCGAGGAAAATGGACCAAGGGTGTGTTGCTCTTGCAAGACAATGCGCCGGTTCACAAGAGCAAAGTTGTAATGGCTGCTCTGCACAAGCATGGCCTTCAATTAATAGTCCATCCACCCTACAGTTCAGACCTTGCACCTAGTGATTTTTATTTGTTCCCCAATTTAAGAAAAGACTTACGTGGAAGAAAGTTTTCCGACGACAACGAGGTAAAGGAGGCAATTTTGGCCCATTTTGAGGCGAAAGACAAAAAATATTTTTATGATGGTTTAGAAAAATTAATTCATAGATCTAATAAATGAAAAGGAAAAATAGATTTATTGTTTTATTTTATTTAAAACGCTTTCATTCCACGAACTTCTGGACCTCCCCTCGTATGTTTATAAAAAAATAAATTCTGACGGCAGTCGAATTCCATACCTTCTTTTAAATCTTCCAGTCATCATTGGTTACAAAATTTTCGATATTGCTTAGATTTTCTGCGATTTCTCGGGCTTCCGTGTGAATCTGACAGACGTTACGACATCTAATTTTGGCGAATTTTTCCTAAACAGGGTAGAAAGGGTAAATTTCGAAAACTAGGTGTGACAGAACAAATCTGACTGCATTTTTTCATTAGGCACCCCAAAATTGCAGATTTACACTTAAAAAATCCGTGGCATTAACATATGTGTTGGCCAGTGTTATCTGCCTGGTTTATTTTATTCTATATGGTGCGATTGATTTTCCTTTGACCTGGACGGTTTCGGTTTGAAATATTGATGGTACGACTGGCCGGATTCTGACCACTCGTTCAGACACCAAGAACATAGCGAAGGCAGATTTGCAGATGAAGATACGCGTTCAAAGATGAGATCTTCGATTTTATTCCTTCAGTTCAAAACGTAGAAATATGTTCCCTATATTTTTTCCGCTAATAGAATGATGTTGGTCTTAGAATGCGGCAAATTTTATGACACATCTACATGAAGTTTACCGAGAAAAAGAGAGGAAGTATTGCGGAGGAGTGTCGGCGAAAATTGGGTGGGATTGTCAAACAAAAATATCTGCACATACGAAGGATGTGTGGGATGTAAATCGTAAAAGATATACACACACATAAGAATGTATGCATAAGACATTCTTTCCTCTTTTATTTGTGAAATAAAGGAGGGAGAAATGAAGTTCTTGAGTGCGTAATATTTTATTTTACATTGTACCTTTCTAAGGCTCCCCGAAATGTAGGAAATAAGATTTAGTAAGACGTCGTTTTTTGACGATTCCCTTCCGAGCTTTTCATTTCCTCCTGTTCGCCGCCATACCTTTCCCGGCGATATGCGAGAAAGACGTTGCAATACTCGTCTCGTTCATTATTCAACGGACATTTCCATGGTTGAAGATTAAAGGGGCTTCTTCGGGAAGGATTTGCTATATACCAAAATTCGGTAGCGTGTAGTTTTTACGGATGCAAACTCATGTATGTATATCGTCAATTTATGGCGCGCGTAGCAAGCAAATGCGAAGCAAAGGATGGAAAATGAAAACGCATTTCTGGGTTATAATTTGCTTAAATAAAATATGTAGAATTTTTTTATAGTAATAAATAATAAATTACTTCATTGCGCATAATCTTGGTATTTACAAAAATAAAATAAAAATACACAATCTCAGGACGATATCCTGTAACACAGGAGCTATGTTGCTACTCTACCTAATCCGGTATTATCAATCTGACAAGTCTATTTTGTACAAAAATGGTTAAGGATAATTTATTCTGTGGATGCCTAGTGTCCATAAAAAATAGAAAGAGCGATATATGCATGTCGTATACCTATCTGGTTTACACAATTATCAAATACGAGTAATAGACATAAACTCTACAGCTGCACAGTATTTCTATATGTGGAGAAGCTTAGGAAAAGATATTAAATTTATTACCTAGGGAGAAGCATAGACCGTAATTTGAATTTGAATTGTTTAATAGTAGCTCACTGTTTTAACTGGGGCGACAGATAATTGCAATTGATATATTTATAAAAGTAAAATGAACTCTTAAAGAGAGTTGTTCTGTGGGTGGGCGGAGATACATATACAACCCCGGAACCTTGTTGTAATGTTATAGATGTCCGTTTTGAATGTTATTTTGTTATATACGAGGAGAGGTCCAGAAGTTGGTAGAATGGAGGGGATGGAGTGGGGATAGGGGCGCTGGCTAGGTATCCCTCTGATTGGCGACTCATCATTAGTATATAAGTTAAGATGCAGTCCTATAGCGTCAGTCGTTTACGAATAGTTGCCTGCTGAACAAGTCAATCCAGAAGAAAACTGAAACTATGGAGGAAATTGAACACCGTGCTGTGATAAAGTTCCTTACAAAGCAAGGAAAGAACGCTCAAACCATATTGAATGAGATGGAAACCGTTTATGGGGAACAGTGCCCTAGTGAATCAATGATTTATAAGTAGCATGGTCTTTTTAAACATTGTCGGGATTGAAGACGACCCCCGCTCAGCACGGCCAGTTGAGGCCACCACATCAGACATCGTCGAGAAATTGCAAAAATTTCTACTGCAAGATGCCCGTTTGAAGAAAAAACAATAATCTGCATTAGTTGTAGTATCAGATACCACCATTTTGCGTATCCTACATGACCACCTGAGTATGACAGAAGTCAGTGCAAGATGGGTAACGAGAATGCTCACGCCGCTGCAGAAACAGCAGCGCGTCTGTGCGTCCAAACAATTTTTGAAGCTGTGTGGAGAGAAACCTGCACAGATTTTGGAGCGGATTATTACCGTAGATGAAAGATGGGTTCATCACTTTGAGTCTGAGTCCAAACAGGAGTCCATGCAATGGCATAAAAAGGGGCACCACCGCCAAAGAAATTCAAAGTGTCAGAATCGGCTGGAAAGTTGATGGCTACCGTTTTTTGGGATTGTGAGGGGATATTATTGATTGATTACAAAGAAAAAGGTAGAAGCATAACCGGAGAATATTACGCAGCGGCATTAGAAAAATTAAAGGAGGCCATTAAGGAAAAACGTCGAGGAAAATGCACCAAGGGCGTGTTGCTCTTGCAAGACAACGCGCCGGTTCATAAGAGCAAAGTTGCAATGGCTGCTCTGCACAAGCATGGCTTTCAATCAATAGTCCATCCACCCTACGGTCCAGACCTGGCACCTAGTGATTTTTATTTGTTCTCCAATTTAAAAAAAGACTTACGTGGAAGAAAGTTTTCCGACGACAATGAGGTAAAGGAGGCAATTTTGGCCCATTTTGAGGCGAAAGATAAAAAATATGTTTATGATGGTTTAGAAAAATGAATTCATAGATCTGATAAATGTATTGTGCTTAAGGGTGATTATATTGAAAAGGAAAAATAGATTTATTGTTGTATTTTATTTAAAACCCTTTCATTCCACGAACTTCTGGACCTCCCCTCGTAAATAGGGAGGATTTTTTGTTAGTATTTGATGGTGCAGAGTAAGCATTTGTAATTCCCTGCGACTATCCATATTCCACCAACCAGTTTCTACTAACTTGTGTGATATATGCTGGTATTTCCTTATGCCATGAATGTATCTCAAGCAAGAAATTTGGGTTTTCTGTATTTTATTTTTTGTTAAGTAACGTAAATATAGATAAAATATTTCGGAGCAAAGAATAAATGTAGAGAGAACATATGTATCACGCAGTAGCTTTTCAGTATGCTTGTTTAAAACTGCGTGGAAGATCTATAATTTCTTCAGGTTTAGGCATGCCATTCGAGTTAGTTTTACTTTGTTTACTACGGTAATTTGTACGTTCCCTTTCATTTAGAAAATATCGTACAGAATATGGTAAATAAATCTGTCGTAACGTATCCTTCCTTACTTTGTTTTTCAATGTTGAAGCTGTGGTACCATTTATTCGGTTAAATTTTGTTATTTTTATGTGCATGTCCGTATTTTTCCAAAATTTTAGATGTCATCATCAGCATAAGTACAAGGTAGCCTTTTAATGTGTTTGAAACACCTTGGGTTTTCCAATTATAGAAAGTCCACGTTTCTCGTTTCCTGCCATAGTAATGCACACCAACACAATTAATCTCTGTTTCGATTGTTGCCTCCCAACGCATTTTTTGCCCTTAAATTTGATTATGTGTAAGTTTGAAGAACAATCTATCGAAACAAATGTTTCTAACTTTAATCAGCGATAACTGCAACATGTGCGGAGAAAAATAAGAAAATTCCTTTAGTGGATTATATTATAGGCCTCACTGTTCCGTCGAGAAAGGTAATTCCCCAGTATTTAATACGTAGTACATGCTGCTTCATACCAGATTTATATAATAAGTACGTTACCAAGAAATCAAGTACTTTATAAATAAAAGATAATCGTTTTTTGAACAAGATCTTTGTACATAATAACAAAAGTACGTAATAAAGATGTATGTAATGTCAGAACAAAAATACATTATTTCAAATAAGGCTTTGCCCCGGGACCAAGTGTACGTTGTATCAGAAAGTATATATATACACATTTCTTAAATGAAATGTTTTACTTCTAATCGGACTGTATTTTATTGTATGATGTTTAACAACTACTATTTAGTCACTAATATTGTAAACTAATTACTACATGTTCGTGTGACTGTATGTCTTATGCTACTCTCTATTGCCACTATTGTTATTGGCTGCGTTACCGGGCAGTTATCGAGCCCAGCGCCATCTACGAGGCGCGCAATTTAAATATACACTACCGCTCAAAAGTGTTTAGGCACTCTCACTAACAGCAAAAATGTATAAAAACTCAGCAAAAATGTTAATAATATTTATTTTTTATGTACAGATACACGTACATGAATAAAAATATATTAAATGAATGTGAAAATTAAAACGTTTAATTTAAATTTTGCTTTCATCTATGCGACCTCCTATTGATTTAATAATTGCAGCACACAATCGAGGCATTCTCGCAATAAGTTTTGCCAGAGTTTCTTGTGTTATTGAGGTCCAACTCGATTGCAATTTGTTCCAGACGTCAGTAGCTGATGTCGAAGCCGATTTCCGTACTTCCCGATCTAGTTCTTTCCATAGTAACTCGATTGGATTCAAGTCGGGCTCTGGGGAGGCCACTCCATAATTTTGAGAGTTCCTTCCTCTTCTAAATGGCGTAAATAGTCTTTACATAATTTAGAGGAATGTTTTGGGTCATTATCAAAAGTCGAATTCCGGAAGGTATTGCGTGGTTCTCCAAAATTTCGCGATAGCCTTCTTTTTTTAATATACCGTCAATTTTCCCAAATGATGATAGAATCTCCACCATGCTACACGGTAGCAGCAATACACTCTTCTATTGCACGTTCACCCACAGATCTTCTTACGAATATGCGTCTTCGGGTTCCGAACAGCTCAAATTTGGACTCATCCGTCCATGGGACGTTGTTCCACTCTTCTATGGTCCAGTGTTGGTGTTCGCGAGCCCATTTAGGTCGCTTTTGCTTGTTTTGTTTGCGTAGTAATGGCTTTTTCAACGCAATACGTCCATGGAGCCCGACTTTCTGTAGGCGATGTTTGACTGTAGAAACACTGACTAGTTTTTGGCGACCAAGATTTAATTCTGTAGTGATTTCCGAGGCTGTTTTGCGTCTTTTTTTTAACTTGCTGGTAACCACTATTCTGCGATCATCTGCAGATGTTGTCGCTTTTGGCCTTCCACTCCGTCTTTTATTAAGAAAACTGCCAGTTTTCCGATATTTGTTTACGTTATAGTCAACCGTAGCGTGGTGTATTTTCATTTTTTTGGCAATTTGTCGATTACTTATGTCACTTTTATGGTAAGCTATTATAAGCGCACGTGTTTCCGTACTAATTTATCTTCACGGAGGCATTTTAAAAAATTGTCACACGATATTTCGCTCACGACGTGAATAGATTGAATACCACACTGCAACTGCCCACAGGTTACAGATTTCACTATAATCTTTTAGGAAGGTAATTTAAACATTATTACCTACAATCTAACAGATGACTAAATTTATCCCAGTAAATTCAGAGGGATTGTTATTGTAATGTCACCGCAATAAACAGTTTATTGTAATCCGACCACGTGCAGGTAAATGATAGTAAACCCTATGCGATATAATAGGTGTTTATCTTACTGAACTACATTTTAAATACGTATTTCGCTTTATTATAAGGTTTTTTTGGTAAACATAATACTATATGAATAATCCATGAAAACAGGGGTGCCTAAACACTTTTGAGCGGTAGTGTATGTAAGTTCTCGGATATTTGATGGCGTATGGGTTCTGTTCTGATAAGGAGCGCAAGGCTATCAAAGATGCCAATTTAATTTGGATCAAGATGGGACTAAGATATTTTAATCGAAGACACAATCTCTTCATTCCTTCCTCCATCGATTGACTCAACTTAACTAAGGTCCCCGCCACATAGGCACGTCAGTAGACAGCAGACACGCTATCGAGGAATTCACGTGTGTCCGCTTGTCTACTCCTAACCGGTTCCCGGTTGAGGTAGCCGCGTCGCCACGTAAATACCAGATGCAGGGACTGTAGGCGCGTGCCAATTGTACGACGATGGCAAGCTAAAGTCCGCCGGACCGAGATCTCTCATTAATTGGCGGAATTACCGAAGTCGCTCGTATCGTATGCACGGTCACGGTTCGTGGCTTTAAAATTCCTCGGCCGTACTTCCTAACTCTGCGCGCCTCTCTGTCCACTTGACGGCTCTAGCTTTAGCCGATTTATTATGTACGCATGTTGGCGTCATGCATGTGTGATCTTCGCTCGTTGAAGAAAGAAATCAACTTTTTATGCTGTCTAGCGCGTGTCCTCGATGTAGTCGCCGGTTAATTGCTCGTTTGGTTGGATAAAATTTATGTTGCAGAGAGCGACTGTATGATGGTTAATGTACACCGCATAATATAAAAACCTGAATGAATGTCAATATCTCCTGAGAGTAAATTAACAACTTCGTTCGGAGTTCAGGAAAAAGAAGGAAATAAAAAGAATGCTCAAATTACAGAGGAAAACCGTTAACAAACATCCCAGGAAATGTATCGATAACAATACTAGAAAAAAGACTCCGAGAGAAACTGGAAATAACATTGGAAGATACCAAACCATGGATTTAGAAAAAGAAGTACCCAACACTTAATATTTCTAATCAGACAATTAGAAGAAAAATTAGCAGGAACGGGAAAAGAAATAGATACAACACATGGGCCTAACAAAGAAAACACGGTTTTTTGGTTCAAAATTAGCATTATTCATCAACGTAATCTCCATAAAGAGCAACGCAATCATTCCAGCGCCGCTCTAACATTTCAATACCACTTTTGTAGAACGATTTATCTTTTGCCTCAAACTAGGCCTCAGTTTCAGCGATAACCTCTTCATTCGCGCGAAATTTCTTACCGGCGAGCATTTTTTTGAGGTCTGCGAACAGCCTTTGAAGACTTTGGTTTGCCGCAATGGGCGTTAATGTTTATTCCTGTACCTACGCTTTGGTAGGATATTTGCTCCTTTGCCACAGTCCCCTTATTATAGGGAGAAAACCTTAAACCACCAATCGTGCTAAGGGATGATTATATGTCCGTCTACTACCTGCGACGGATAGCTAACCCGAGCATGCGCCGAGTCTGACGTGGTCGGCGAATGAGCTGCGACAGATTGGCAGTAGTACTGTTGTGATTCTCGCGGTGCGAACGTTGCTATGACAACTGTATACGTACAAGGCGTGCTGTCATAAGGCGCAGAGATAAATTCTGCAGCAACAGCGCGCTAATATAATGTATATTATAGAGGTATTTGAGGTGATTGCTTTTACGCTAAGGTGTTTTGATAAGCATATACATATACAGATTGAGGTAAATTTATAAAATAATATATACAATATAAGAACATAGAAAGCGTTACAAAATATTGATTTAAAAGTTACATAAATGTAAACATATGGATATAAAAAAGAATAAAACATTTACGATAAATTAGAGTTCGTAACAAATAGAATATCATGAAATTTTAACAGCTGTCTTTTGAAGGTTAGTACTAACTGAGAGAAAGGTGACTGCAATAAAATTAGCGTCATCTATGTGTTAGGCCCGGGACTTTTCAGCCCATGTGTTAAAAAAATAAACAAATTTAAACTAAGCCTTGGTTTAAAACGGGGAAAAGACGAATTTTATTTAACAACAGCAGATGAAATGAAAGTGTTGTGATCATGTGAAATGAAGTGGACACACTAGGACACAGGATTAGATTCAACCTCAAACGATACTAACCCGGAAAATTTCAATCTACATACATACATATATCCGATGCGCTCGGCCATTACCGTTTGAATAATAAAAAAAAAAAACGTACTCTCGTTCTCCAACATCATAGCCTTCAAATCAGAATCAATATTAATGTCCTATCCTACATTTTTATTCGCCTCCGCTTCGCGTCCTTGTTTTCCTTCTTTTCCTCATGCGTTCCTGCTGTTTCCAGGACGCCCCCCGAGCCTCCCTCAGTCCCTCCTAACCGTTACGGACTACGGCCGGCCGAAATCTCGGCTACTTTTTCCGTATCGAACGCGACGTTTTCGTTGCACGACGCTGCCGTCGAAGCGGAAGGTCGAAAGGTTGGAACCGCGCTGAAAAATTTTCATGTATGAATAATTAAATCGGGGTCGGAACCCATTTGTTAATGACTTCTTGAATAATTAATGAAAGAACATAGTGGGTATCGATCGTAGACGGCGGCGTCGCGGAAAACAATGAAGTTGGAACGGTTGTTCCGGTCGTCTATTAGATTGTTTGCAATTCGTTGGAGTTCGGAACAAGTTAACGATAATTTTCCATGCACTTGTTGAGAGGGTTTACGGGGTGTAAACGAAGTAAGGAATCGGGGTGTAAGGAGATGATTGAATTATTTGGATTTAGGAAGAATTACACCGCCCAACAAATTTCGTCGTCGTACCGGTAAAATATGAACTGATTTGGGGATGTGCTGGTTCCAAAAATAATTGGCATTTCTTCCTAGCAGCTCTAGTTGTTGAGATACACCATGGTGAGATTTATTACTCATACGGGTAAATAGACCTAACACATGGGCTGAAAAGTCCCGAGCCTAACAAAGAAAACACGTTTTTTTGGTTCAAAATTAGCTTTATTCATCAACGTAGTCTCCATCAAGAGCAACGCAATCATTCCAGCGCCGCTCTAACATTTCAATACCACTTTTGTAGAACGATTTATCTTTTGCCTCAAAATAGGCCTCAGTTTCAACGATAACCTCTTCATTCGTGCGAAATTGCTTACCGGCGAGTATTCTTTGAGGTCTGCGAACAGCCAGTAGTCGCTGGGAGCCAAATCCGGCGAATACGGTGGATGTGGGAGCAATTCGAAGTTCAATTCATGTAGTTTTGCCATTGTTTTGATTGACTTGTGACACGGTGAGTTGTCTTGATGAAACAAATTTTTTTTCTTTTCAAAAGTGTTTAGGCACCCCTGTTTTCATGGATTATTCATATAGTATTATGTTTACCAAAAAAACATTATAATAAAATGAAATACGTATTTAAAATGTAGTTCAGTAAGATAAACACCCATAAGGTTTACTATCATTTACCTGCACTTGGTCGGATTACCATAAACTGTTACAATAACAATCCCTCTGAATTTACTGGGTAAATTTAGTCATCTGTTAGATTGTAGGTAATAATGTTTAAATTACCATCCTAGAAGATTATACTGAAATCTGTAACCTATGGTCAGTTGCAGTTCACGTCGTGAGCGAAATATCGTGTGGCAATTTTTTAAAACGCCTCCGCGAAGAGAAATTAGTACGGAAACAGGTGCGAATATAATAGCTTACCATAAAAGTGGCATAAGTAATCGACAAATTGCCAAAAATATGAAAATGCACCACGCTACGGTTGACTATAACGTAAAGAAATATCGGGAAACTGGCAGTTTTCTTAATAAAAGACAGAGTGGAAGGCCAAAAGCGACAACATCTGCAGATGATCGCAGAATAGTGGTTACCAGCAAGTTAAATAGACGCAAAACAGCCCCGGAAATCACCGCAGAATTAAATGTTGGTCGCCAAAAACTAGTCAGTGTTTCTACAGTCAAACGTCGCCTACAGAAAGCCGGGCGCTATGGACGCATTGCGATTAAAAAGCCATTACTACGCAAACAAAACAAGTAAAAGCGACTTAAATGGGCTCATGAACACCAACACTGGACCATAGAAGAGTGGAACAACGTCCTATGGACGGATGAGTCCAAATTTGAGCTGTTCGGAACCCGAAGACGCATATTCGTAAGAAGATCTGTGGGTGAACGTGCCAGAGAAGAGTGTATTGCTGCTACCGTGAAGCATGCTGTAGGTTCTATCATAATTTGGGGCTATTTTGCTGGCACTAGTGTAGGGGACATTGTAAAAATTGAGGGTATATTAAAAAAGGAAGGCTACCGCGAAATTTTGGAGAACCACGCAATACCATCCGGAATTCGACTTTTGGGTCAAAATTTTATCTTCCAGCAAGATAATGACCCGAAACATTCCTTTCCATTATGTAAAGACTACTTACGCCATTTAGAAGAGGAAGGAACTCTCAAAATTATGGAATAGCCTCCCCAGAGCCCCGACTTGGATCCAATCGAGTTACTATGGGAAGAACTAGATCGGGAAGTACGGAAATCGGCTCCGACATCAGCTACTGACGTGTGGAACAAATTGCAATCGAGTTGGACCTGAATAACACAAGGAACTCTGACAAAATTTATTGCGAGAATGCCTCGATTGTGTGCTGCAATTATTAAATCAATAGGAGGTCACATAGATGAAAGCAAAATTTAAATTAAACGTTTTAATTTTCACATTTATTTAATATATTTTTATTCATGTACGTGTATCTGTACATAAAAAATAAATATTATTAACATGTTTGCTGTCAGTAAGAGTGCCTAAACACTTTTGAGCGGGAGTGTACATGCTATGCTGATGCCCCTAAATTAACATTCTGTATAGAATATTAAATATGTCAATAAAAGATTATATATCTAAGGCTGTTTGTTATTGTACACGATTGTTTTGTTTATATATTGACTACCTGTTATAAATCAGGACTGCACGGAAAGTTTTAGATAGTTTTGCTTAGGACTCCTAAGTAAATAATCACCGATGTTTAGTATCAACAGATATGTACATGTCCTTATCTACGATATTGGTATTTGAGCATAGTTTCAACGGTTTATATCTTTCATATCCTGTAAGTATAACAAACGAAATCTTATTAATCAATTAGTATCAAAATGTAACATAACGACCTTTTTACTTTGCAGTATTTTGTCAGCAACTGCTACAAAAAACTGTAAAGTAAAGAGTTTCATTTGAAATATGTTATAATGTCAAGCATTCTAAAGTAGCCGTTTAAATTTCCCTCGTCTTTCTTTTAGTTAGGGTGAAAAGTAGATAGTGGTGCTGATGCAAACTTGTTCTAACAATTTATCATGGGACTTATCCATCTCTAGAGTTATCTATGGTTTAGTGTTGTGCGTTCATGTGATAACTGTGTCAGTGTGTACTAAATATTTGGATTAAATTATTGCGCGAATATTAAAAATTCGAATGACTGAAGTTTGAATGGCTCCTACAAGCAGATGGAATTGTGTCAATGACCCAGATGTTTTTTGTTACATTTGTGGTGAATACATTTTTAAGCGAAGTAGAAAACCTATATCTCCCTTTATAAAAAGGGCATATTTGGCGTATTCTGAAGTCCACTTAGGAGACCACTGCGTATCAAGCTGCGACCTATGAAGCAATTTGTTAGGGCTTTATTTCGAAATGGACCGTGTTTTGATTATTTTAAACAAACCTTTCCCAGGCTTAGCATAGAAAAACTGAAGGCTGGAATTTTTGATGGTCTTCAGATAAGGCAATTTTTAAATAACTACACAGAAACAATGAACGAGCGTGTGTCTAATGCCTGGTGCTCTTTTGTTAAGGTGGTTAAAAGATTTCTTGGAAATCACCATACACTTTGGCACAGTTCGTACGTCTCAACAATTTTTTTTTTCATATTTTAAAACGGTAGTTAATATTTGCTCTTTGTTCCATTGTAGTTTTACAACATGCGTGTAACTTTATAAGCTGCCATCCGATTTGCTCGAACTTCAGTGCGATTAAAAGAGAAATCCTGTATGGTTCTAATGCTGCTACCGTTTAATACATGTAACTGAGTGTTCTATGATTTAAATTAAAGTTCCATTATGTAATTGTCAGACTCTGTAGCCATACTTACAGATGTAATACGAACATTGAATCCATTACACGCATAAAGAATTGTGCTCACTTTCTGTTTATATTAACACCATCCAAAAACAATATCTATAGGACGTAAAACAACTGACATGTTTCCGTATTTGCCTAACGTTACATCATACCATTTTACCGCATTATAGCTTACGATAAAGTGAAACACCCTGACGTTCGCCGATGCAAAATGGCAGGCTGGCTAATCGGTCGTTTTCATGCTCGGGAAATTTTTCGCATTTTTGACGTGTAACGCGGGGAAATACGCCATCCCACCAAAAAGGGATACGGTTGGGGTTGGGTAAAAAGGCGAAAGTTAAAGCTTGGGATGGTGCGAACCCCTGCAGAGGACTACGGTTTGGAAAAGTGAAAAAAGGAAGATAACAGATGGAGGTTTCGTTAGGATAATGCTGAGGATGGTGGTGGTGGTGGGCGGGTTAGATTTTTCTGAATAAATTGCGATATTTTTTGTTCACGACGTTCTTATAAAGGAGATTTATCTTTCGCTTAATGATTTCTAAATAGAAGATAAAGTGTAATCCTGCTTTTATGTGAAGATATTCTGGCAAAATTGGAAGAATATGAATGGTTCCTTGAACGCTTGTACGAGGGCGATTTGAAATGTTTCCGGAATCGGCAAGAGATGGCGTACCAAGGTTGAAGTACATTCATTGGCCGGAGAGGGTAACCTTTTTTATGGCAACTGTCAAGATTTCAGACATCTACTGTCAATAGTTGTTATTTAAATTGGGCGGTTTACAAAAATATATATATAAAATTTCGTGCAGTGATAAAACATTTCTGGATGGCTGGGAAATTCTAAATATTTTGCTAGAGCGCGAGTGTCTGGCCAGAATCCAACGCAATCCAAGAGATTTCTTCATGCGTTTCGTATCCGTGCATGAGACTTGGATCCACCACTACATACTGGAGACCAAGGAACAGTCGAAGCAGTGGACTTTTCTATGGCGACAATTTTTTGAGGTTCCCAAGGTGCGATCCTCATCGACTATCTACAGAAGGGTAGGACGATCATACTAGGACAATACTACAGCGATTTATTGACCCGATTCGATGCAGTATTGAAGGAGAAACGGCCTCGTTTGCAGCGGAAGGAAGTGCTTTTCCACTACGACAATGGACCGGATTAGTCTCTCATACTCCATATTCACTGGACCTAGCCCCCAGCTACTTTTTCCCATTCCCAAACCTGAAAAAATCACTGGGAGGAAAGAGATCCGTCTCAAATGAGGAGATCATCGCCGCTACAGATGGCTATTTTGCAGACCTCGAAACATCCTACCTTTTCGACGGATGGAAAGAGACTGAAGGCACCGTTTGAAAAAGTATATTGATCTTCAAGAAGACTACATCGAAAAATAGAAATAAGAAACCACACCAATACCGTGTTTTTCATGTCGATTCCGGAAACATTTCAGGTCGCCCACGTACAACAAATTTGTGTACTTGAAATTCGCTGAAAATAATTTTTCTATACATTAACCCGTACACGTTCTTACTTCACAGACCGTATCTTTACCTAATCGAATACGTAGAACCTTATAGCGAATACAAGATGTACCCGCTTCTTATCATTTCATTTAATATCTCAGAAAACGTAATAAGACGTCTCTTTCCATAATTTCATTAATTAACAGAGGGTGAAAGATGAAGATTCTCATTCTTCCACTAGAAACTTTACATCGCGCAACTTTATGGCACGTCAATCAAGTTTCATTCCTCTCGGGCGTGTTCGCCGTACCGGGCTCGAACCCTCCGCCGTCGTTTCATCCTCGAAGATCATCGGGATCGGCGTTTTGCGACTAGCTGGGGATTAGAACGCGGTAAGGTTGCAGACCTCATAATCCGTTGCAACTGCAGAAAGTCTGGTATTCTCCGCGGGGAGGAGGGTAGCGTCGTCGGAACGTCAGAGTTTCGCGTTGAGATTACCGCTAAGTGTCTGTAATTAAATTTAACAATTCCGAGAGATGCAGGCGCCCTCTGGATGGCTGGCGACGAGACGTAAATGAGGACGGGAAGACGGTACGATGTTGAGATGATGAAGAGTGGTGTTAAGTCGATTGTATAATAGAAATTAATATATACATACAGGGTGATTCGAATTAAGTGCGCACCATTGCTATCTCTGTTATTATTGTTTATAGAAAATAGGTTAAATTAGTGAAGTAATAGTGTCTTTAGCGCCGATTAATATGTAGTATACGAAAAAACAATTGCATGACGCATGTCCGAGAAATTTTGAGATTTATACTTTTTTTAAACGGATAACTCTCTATATTTAAAAAAAATTGAAAGATATTTCAAGTTATGATGTAACAGATTTAATACGCCATTGTCTTAAAATAAATATAGCGGATTCTCATGCCCCACCCCTCACCTACTTCTAATCGGTTGTTTGATTAATGTTTGAGACATTTAAACAAACTACTTCCGGAATTGGACCGTGTCATGATGAGATATATATATATATATATGTATATATATATATGTATATATATATGTATATATATGTATATATATATATAGTAATAAAATAAGAGTAAGGGGAGAAAGAAATAAAAAGAGAAAAGAGATAAAAGGAAGAAGAATGAAAAAAAGAGGGGGTGCGTGAAATAGAAAAAAAAGAAAGGTGAAAAGAGTAAGAGAAGGAAAAGGATACATGGAGGGGAAGGGGGAGAACGAGAGAAAAAAGAAAGAGAACAAAAGAGAAAGGATCTCGACGTTTCGCCTCCGTCGTAGGAGGCTTCTTCAGGAGAAATAGGGGAAACCAAAGTGGCACGGTAACTCCACGTGTAAACCGCGCTAGAGGCGAAGACCGTCTTTCTCTAGCCAAATTGAGTATACTCTGGGTAATTCTTAAGACTGTCCTTCCATTCAATGCGCATAATTTTATGTTGCATTTCACTCACGGTGTTGTACCGTGTTTTGTACACTTGATTTTGTAAATGTCCCCAAAGAAAAAGGGTCTAAAGGTGAAAGGTCATGGGATTGTGCAGGATTTTCTTTTTTACCACACAGGGATACATGCCCATGTTAAAAGGTAGACCAAAACTGCGGTAGTGGATGAAGTTTATATTGAAAAGTGACAAATTAATCATCAACCTATGTAATTTGCATTTTAATTTCTTGACAATTAGAAGGAGAAAAGAAATAGGAACCAATAGTTTTTGACTCACCCTCGTATATTTCGATTATGTCTTCCTCTCATATCTCATATCTATTTTTTTCATATGAAGAAAACGATTTGAATTTGAACAAATCTTGGTCCTACATATAGTTTTTAAAAAGTCAGTGACAATAGTAGGTTGTCTTTCCATTGCATAATACGGATATTTCCAGTTGATTGTTTCCACTACGTACTTAGATTAAAAGCAATAACCATTGAGTGAGTATGTTCCGCAATAACAGATAAGAATAGTAAACAGTAGTAGACAATAGTAATTAAATTTTTTACCAAAGTGTTAGCATTGCCTACTGTTTTAAACGTGTCATTGAAAAGCTTTGCATTTTGGTTAAATATATTTTACTATGTAGCGTGTAACAGAGATAAAGGGAAGCTGTTCAGTCATACAACACTAAAATTTCCACCGTTTTTACCCAGTTTTTCCTTTTAAATGATAGTAAACGATATAGATGAGGAAAACAAAGGAATTAGACAAGGCTGCTGTGTGTCGCCACCTTCATTTAACATATATAACACATGGGCGGAAAAGATAGTCGATGAATATTACACCACGCACATCCCAAAATACCGATGCCCTAACCTTTCCAGCCGATTGTTGCGCTTTCGGGCGCTTTGGACGAGGTTCACCAGTTGCTGTCCACTCAGATGACGATCGTTTTGATTCCGGAGTGAAGTGATGGATCCATGTTCCATCCATTATCACATATCGACGCAAAAATTCCGGTTTGTTACGTTTAAACATGGCCAAACACTGCTCAGAATCATCAACACGTTCTTGTTTTTGGTCAACAGTGAGCAAACGCGACACCCACTTTGAACAGAGCTTTCTCACAGTTAAATGCTCATGCAATGTAAAGCCAATACGTTCTTTTGATATCTTTACGATATCAGCTAACTCACGCAACTTCACTTTTCGATCATTCAAAACGATTTTGTGGATTTTTTTGATGTTTTCTGGTGTTACCGCCTCATTTGGATGTCCACTGCGTTCTGCATCATCGGTGTCTCTACGACCAAGTTTGAAGTCAGCAAACCAACGTTTTATTGTTGTTTCTGATGGAGCGGAGTCCCCATAACACTTTTCAAGCCATTGCTTCACTTAAACGGTATTTTTTCCCATCAAGAAGCAGTGTAAAATTAAAACACGAAATTGTTTTTGATCCATTGTTTTTAAAATAACAAAAGTAGTGTGACTCCTAGCACAATAACTCACAAACTAATGAATAGAATATCATGAAATTTTAACAGCTGTCTTTTGAAGGTTAGTACTGAGAGAAAGGTGACTGCAATTAAACTAGCGTCATCTATGTGTTAGGCCCGGGACTTTTCAGCCCATGTGTTATTGATGTTATTATAAAGGAATGCCTTGTCAGAACACATCCTAAATTCTATCTTATATGCTAAAGACTTAGTACTCTACTAACAAAAACAGATGCTGATCTACAGAAAGGGGTGTACACCGTATAATAAAACTGCCAACACTATGTAATGAAAGCATCGCCAAATAGAACCAAAGTCATGGCTTTTCTGGGTAAATATCCAATTAGCACCAAAGTAGTAATGAACGATATGGAACAGGTGAAACACTTCAAGTATTTAAGCTGTGAAGTGTCTTATGATCGAAACAAAGACATAGAAGAAAAAACTGAACAGGTTCACGCATATCTGTGGAAGAATCAGCAGAACGTTAAAAAACAAAACAAGAAAGCTGGTACAAATGAAATTTCACTAGACGATAGCAGTGCCAACCCTCTTATACCGTAGCGAAACATGGATAACAACGAAAAGACATGCAGGATACAGACACAAGAGATGTAAGAACAGAATTAAACATCTTCGATATAAATGAGAGAATAAAGGAAAATAAAAATACAACAAACAAATTGATGTTCCTGAAATAGACTGCGGAGTTGACCTTCAGCTTTGTTAACTTTGTGTAAATGGTATATCAGTGCTATATCTCCAACTATTATCCATGCTAGTCGTCTGAGGTATCCTATGCTGAACGATAACAATGTCTTCGCTGTACTTGGTGAAGGTAAATGAAGGTTATGATTTCGTACAGGAATGTTTACAAATGCAAGGAATAACATGGTACCTTTTGTTATCACTTCTACTTCTCGATTTTGTATACTATGTGTTTTTTTTACACCACAGTAGAGCTCTAGTCCCAATTAATGGGATTACTGCTGCTTTTTTGGCCAATTTAAGATTTCCCTTGGCTTAGGATCCACCACACTGTAACGTGTAACTATTCGATCGAAGAAACTTATTATGTTGCAAATATTAGAAAACCTTTATTAAAAATAAACTTAACAGATGACCAGATAAAACTTTTTGAGGTACTTACAGCTGCGAGCAAATATTATAGGCACTCTAATCAAACATGTGTTTCGCGCAGCAGGTAGCGCTTTTTAGAACAAGTGTACTGCGAACCTATACCTGGTCGTTATCTAAAGTAGCAAAAGGAACAGTTACTAAGGAATACCAACGAAATTTACTAACTTTCAGAAAATATATTATTTTGACAAGAAATTTACCTTTAGCATATTAACTTTTCTAGCCCTCGGTTAATGTAGAAAACGAATTCTTTTGTAAAACCTTAATGAAAATCAAGTAATAAATCACAGAATCTGCAATAACATTGTTACATACGGAGAAGTATTTATGCAATAATAGTATATATGTAAATATATATAGTTTGTATCAGTTTTCTATAAAAAAAATGTTGAAGTTTCTTTATTTCTGTCGCTATTTTTTATATCTACGTAACAAGTGACGAGGTTGCCAGCCAGAGCGAGATTTTATAGTTGTTTAAGAAGAAGAAGTGTACACAGACCAAATAAAAGATGGGTATCGTAACACGTAAAGTACCTAAAACCTGAAGTGAAGAAGAAGATGATGAAGATATTCAAAATTTAATACGAAATTCCCTCGCAAATCAGTAGTGTTTAAGATTTTCCCTTTACACCTACATCTACCCGACCCCACCATAAACTAAACAATTTTCCATATTACCCAGCCTACTTCGCTTCATTTTATAGGCGTATCGCTCCACGCTTTCAACATCGGCGGGCGCACCAACTTTGTACATCGCATTATATTGTATTATACATACAGCTTGTTATACTCTACTACTACGTGATCGTTCCGAGTGAAGATAGAGAACGAAATGGATGTAATTCATCATGCGGGCTAGAATGGGGGAGCGAGGGGGCGCCACCGAAGTATAACAGACGAACCGTTCGCACCCAACGCTCCGCACCGCCGCCGCCCCATCGCCCATTACCTCTCCCCCATCATCTCCACGCCGGGGCACTTGATAATTTACCAAATTAATTACTACATGTGTTAGTAGGTGATGCTGTAGCGCGCTTCAAGGGGGTACATGCATGCGAACGGAGGAGGCGGAAGCCGTGGAATGAGACGACAGGCAAAAGTGGTTGATAACGCATTCGTAGCGATCCGGAGCGCCGCCTAGCGGGATGTAATTGAATTAAAAAGTGTAGCAAACGTTGTTAACGTAACGCAACGGTTTTCGTTTTCCCAAACGGCGTGCTGATGTTGATGTGGATGGAAGATGTGGGATCGAATTGTTTGTGAGCGTATTTTTGGATTTTAGCTGCGATATGGACGAACTAAAGTTGCAAAAATATTTCGAAAATATCTTGTAACCTCTAATGGAGTTCGATCAATATCTAGTCGTTATGAAGGATTGTAGGAGTTTATTCGTAGCAAAGCACGGCATGCTCCCTTATATGAGCCATAGGGAAGCATTTGCGTCAAAGGCGATGAGTCCTGAATCGAATTCGGTATTAAAACGTGAATTAAGAATTTTGATACGTAACTAGAAGAAAACGAAATATGGAACATAATTGTGGCATATGCCCCAAATGACAACGTAAAAAAGAGAAGACAAAGACGAATTCTTCGAAATACTACAAATTGAAATAGACGCTGTCGCAAGAAACATTATAGTAATGGGAGATATGACCAGACGAGTGGGAAGAGGCACTGATGGAGTTGAGAGACATATGGGAAGGGAAGGTGAAGAGAGCATAAGTGATAGCGGGATAAGAATAGTAGATACGAGAGGAGGTCCAGAAGTTCGTGGAATGAAATGGTTTTAAATAAAATAAAACAATAAATCTATTTTTCGTTTTCAATATAATCACCCTTAAGCACAATACATTTATTAGATCTATGAATTCATTTTTCTAAACCAAATATCTTTTATCTTAGAAAAATATTAAAGATTCTCCTCAGTTACAATATCAAATCATCAATGTTTTTATCTATTTTTTTCTTATATTTCTGTTTAGGATATTTTCTCGTCAGTGTATGGTTCACGCCCTTATTTTGTTGTTGTTGGAAGCAAAGCACCGTTAGGACTACCTCTTCTTTAATTTATTTATAATGTTTATTCCGTACAGTTTTCTTTCTGTGTATTAAATTTTACAGATATCTACTTTAGTTGTTCTTGGCTGACATACAATTTACAACTTTAACGTTTAAGAAAAACAAAGTCCCTTCAACAACATGTGAAGTGGAGATGTAAACTCCACTATCTTTTACTTGTTTCTCTTGTATATCATATTTCGTAAACATATTTTTGTATTTAATAATAATTTCTTCCAAATTTATTTCTAAAAGATGCACTGTACTCACACATTTTATATTACTAAAACATATATCGTCCCGAAATTATAACACACTATATTCAAAATTTCTCGTACGTCGGATGGATGGCACGCCTGGCAGCTTTATTTGTAAATAATTTCATTCCATCAAGAGTGTGTTTACTGTATGGCCTAACATATAGGCAAATAAGTTATATATAATGTATTTATCCCCGGTAACGAGCTGAATATAAGTAAGAATTGTGTCAGTCACACACGTCAAAGTCGTCTCTTCAGAGAAAAATTTATTATTTTTCGAATTAAACGTAATCATATCAGCTGATATTGTCGTTACAATTTGGTGTTCCGGACACATTGGTGGAAGCCGAAAACGAGGATACTTAAAATACGAGGGGAGGTCCAGAAGTTCGTGGAACGAAAGGGTTTTAAATAAAATAAAACAATAAATCTATTGTTCCTTTTCAATATAATCACCCTTAAGCACAATACACTTATTAGATCTATGAAATAATTTTTCTAAACCATCATAAAAGTATTTCTCGCCTCAAAATGGGCCAAAATTGACTCCTTTACCTCATTGTCGTCGGAAAACTTTCTTCCACGTAAGTCTTTTTTTAAATTGGGGTACAAATAAAAATCACTAGGTGCCAGGTCTGGACTGTAGGGTGGATGGACTATTGATTGAAAGCCATGCTTGTGCAGAGCAGCCATTGTAACTTTGATCTTGTGAACCGGCGCATTGTCTTGCAAGAGCAGCACACCCTTAGTCAATTTTCCTCGACGTTTTTCCTTGATGGCCTCCTTTAATTTTTCTAATATCGCTGCGTAATATTCTCCGGTTACGCTCCTATCTTTTTCCATGTAATCAATCAATAATATCCCCTCACAATCCCAAAAAACAGTAGCTATCAACTTTCCAGCCGATTCTGACACTTTGAATTTCTTTGGCGGTGATGTCCCCTTTTTATGCCATTGCATGAACTCAGGCTCAAAGTGATAAACCCATGTTTCATCTCCGGTAACAATCCACTACAAAATCTGTGCAGGTTTGTCTCCACACAGCTCCAAAAATTGTTTGGACGCAGAGGTGCGCTGCTGTTTCTGCAGCGGCGTAAGCATTCTCGGTATCCATCTTGCACTGACTTTTGTCATACCCAGGTGGTAATGACCATACGCAAAATGGTGGCATCTGATACTCCAACTAATGCAGATAATTGTTCTTTCTTCAAACGAGCATCTTGCAGCAGAAATTTTTGCACTTTTTCGACGATGTCTGATGTGGTAGCCCCAACTGGCCGTCCCGGGCGGGGGTCGTCTTCAATCGACTCCAGACCATGTTTAAAAAGACCATGCCACTTATAAATCATTGATTTATTAGGGCACTGTTCCTCATAAACGGTTTCCATTTCATTCAATATGGTTTGAGCGTTCTTTCCTTGCTTTGTAAGGAACTTTATCACAGCGCGGTGTTCAATTCCCTCCATAGTTTCAGTTTTCTTTCGGATTGACAACTATTCATAAACGACTGACGCTATAGTGTTGCAACTTAACTTATATACTAATGATGAGTCGCCAATCAGAATGACACCTAGCGAGCACCCCTATCAATAATCCCCTCCATTCCGCGAACTTCTGCACCTCCCCTCGTACGAGACATTACGTGTGAGTATGAGTACAATTACAAAATTAAAGTTCCTTTGCTCGCATTTCATTTAGAATTTGTAAAATTAGCTAGACAGCGATTGATTTAGGTTTTTTTTTTCTTCTAAAAAGCGATATATATATATATATATATATATACATTTTTGGTTGGTGAATATATTTATTTTTACAATCTTAAATTTGGTTATTTCAATTATTAAACACTGTTGAAGGGGCTGTTTCTTTTTTTTAACATTAAAATTGTAAATTATATGCCAATAATGAACAACGAAAGTGGTTATCCGTAAAATTTAATACACAGAAAGAAAATTTTACCGAACAAATAAATTAAATGAAGAGGTAGTTCTAACAGCACTTTGCCTCCAACAACATTAACATTAACAATGTAAGGGCGTCAACCATACACTGACGAGAAAATGTTCAAAATAGTGATACAAGAAAAAACATTGATCTTTTAACAGATTTAAAAGATGATAACACATGTCGTTGCAATATATTCAGAAGATAATGTTTTGAATTATATTTTCTAAACCATTTAAAACGATCCTAATTTTATATTTTGCAAACAAAATCACAATTTAAAATTGTTTTCCATTACGATTCTAGACCACTGCACTTCGCTATCTCGCTTCTCACGCAATCTCCCTGCCGCAACTTACCATAAACAAAATTATTTCCAATTTTAAAGAAGCCTTCGAAAAGATATTAAAAACGTTCAAATTCATGGCTGAGCAGTTCATACCCGCTTCGATTTCACTAATTGGCTCCTATCAAAGCAAATGTTTCGCAACTTATATACACACATATATATATATAAAAAAAAAACGAATATCACCTACGTAATGTTTAGTCTCTATTCGCTTTTATTTTCTTCATTTTTTTTCTGCTCTTTTTCGCCCATCTAAGGATCAAAAATACGCCACCCCTTCCATCGCCAAACGGCGTTTCTCTTTCTACGAGCTAACGAGCTGCTATCGCGATCGCTCGAGCGGTGAAAAAAAACGCAACAAGAAATTGATATCGCCAGTAAACACCGTCGTAACGAGAATATCAATTTGTTTCTCGATTTCTAACGGGTTTTTTTGCATGTTTGCGCCGATTATTTACGGACGAAAGGATACATAAAGTACGTAAAAGGGAACGTCGGGAGAGATTTTTAAGAGTGCCGCGGAAAATTGGAGATTTAAATGCGAATCTCTCGGCGCACGTATAGAGCTTTGAAAGGTGCTTGCGCCCTTAAGTGCGCACGCTTGATTGGTGCTCGCGAATTTAAAGCTTTCCGTTTTGAAAAGAAGTTCCGCTGTGAATTGTTGGTGTTGTACATACGGAATGAATTTAAAATTGTTCTTTGGACGTATTTAAAGTTGGTTAATTGTTAGAATACATTTCGTGACGTGGTATCGTTGACGACGGATTCGCATAATAACTAGAGTTGTTGCTTGGGCTATTTCCATCGTTGGTTAAACTTGTATAGTCCGACGTTTCGGCAGTGCGTCTACTGCCGTCTTCAGGAGCGCCCTGAGAAAGGCTGTTGCTTGCCAGAGCAATCATGTATGTCTACAAAACTCCGTAGATTTTGTAAATAAAATTGAAAAGACTGAATTAAAAGATGGGGAAATCCTTGTATCATTCGACGTTTGTTCACTTTTCCCAAGCGTACCAATTCCAGAAACGCTGGAGTATTTGGTTGAATTTTTGAAATTAAATAACGTAGATGACGTGAAAACCGCGGAATATAAAAGGTTAACTAAATTATGCATGTCACAAAATTGTTTTCAAATAGGCGGAAAATGGCTCGAACAGGTGGAAGGCACGGCGATGGGTAATCCTTTATCTCCTTTTATTGAGAACCTTTTCATGAGCAAATTTGAAACGAACCTGAAAAAGAAACCAAATATTTCCCGAGAATTTGGCTTAGGTACATAGATGATATTTTCGCGGTGTTTGATACCAACAAAGGAAACATACAAGATTTTCTAGCAGAACTGAACTCAAAATTTACCACGATCAAGTTTACTATTGAAGAAGAAGTGAACAATCGCCTTCCGTTTCTAGATACTCTAGTCATACGCAACAACAATAAATTAGAAATAGACATCTACAGAAAAGAAACGCACCATTGCGAACAACAAAAAATGTCCGCGATTAGTTTTCTGATCAATAGACTCGTCAGATTTCCGCTAAACAAGAGCAGGTACGACAAAGAATTAAGGTATATCAAAGATGTAGCGAGGTACAATGGTTTCTCTTCTATGGATGTCGACCGTATTTTAAGGAAGGTCCAATACAAACAACACATCAGAAATTCCACGACGTTGACATCAACAAACACGGGTAATAAGAAATTTATAAGTCTTATTTTCATCCAACAGTAAAAGGGTTAAGTAAAATTTTCCGACAACTAAATATGAACGTGTCTTTTGTGTCAAAAAACAACTTAAAGAATCTCTTAGGAAATCCCAAAGATAAACCGGAGATGATAAAAAGATCTGGAATATACCAAATCGCATGCAATGATTGTGAGAAAGTTTATATTGGACAAACAAAAAGGAGTATCGAAACGAGGTTCAAAGAAGATATTAGACACTATCGTTTCGACAAACCAGAACTATCAAGTGTAGCAGAACATATGGTAAAATCCGGATATAAGATTGATTTAAAAAATCTGACACTACTTAAAAATGTGAACTCGTATAGAGAATTAGACGCGTACGAAACGATATGTATGAAAAAGAACGGAAACTTATTGAAGAGAGAACCACCAATTGCACACTCGAGTTTGATGGATTTATTACCATAGGCCCTGTTAAAGTTACGGTTCGCTTTCGGTCCATCCTTTCCCGAAAAAGGCATTAGACCACCGAGTAGATTGTAAATAGTCATATGTTTTAGAAATTTTAGAGCCTGCGTAGAAAATAATTTGCATGTGTGATACAGTTTTTACTTTCAGTCGGTAACACGGTTGACAATGAGAGCCGACGTGCTCACGAAACGCTGCGTTCCGCATAATTAATAAATTTGTGTGAGTGGAGTTTACTGCTATACCTGTGAATCATGTTTGTTATTTTTTTAGAGGTAGAGGACTTTAAATTGAAATAAAACAGAAAGTTGTTTGAATATCCATGAAATTGGCGTTATTTAAAAGATAACTTTACGACATTAATGCTTGAATATGACTTGGAGAATTTAAACGCCTACAGCCAAAAAGTAATATTCAATTGCAGACGCCAGCATAATGCATTTTTGCTGGTTTAAATGTAATACCACCTGCACATTGCCACACATCCCGATGTCTATGTTTATCCTTTGACATTCCACGATAGCTTTTAAAATAATTGACTTTGTACGATTAAGCGTTTAATGAAGGTTTTCCTAAACACATCAAAGCTTCTTTCATATCAATTAATTTCTAGGAGATGGTCATCTGGTTCGTTGTAAAAATTACCTCATGGCACTTTAAGATCTCTTTCATAGATTAATAATCTAGATTGTTTTCCCTAGAAAATCAGATTCTGAAACGACACCTTTCGAAAGTTCCTTGTTTAATTTTGGAAATTAATAAACTGCAATATCAATAAAGTTATAGGCTTTATGACCTTGCTACACAGTACTACCGATGATTGAATTAAGCACCTATTTCCCCCTCCCTTCGCCCCTCTCCAGCTGATAATCCAAAAACTTACTTCATTAATCAGCATGTAACCAGCACTAACCTGAAGATATTACACCAGCTAGTTCCACGACAATTTTATCGTCGTACAAAAAGGGGATAGTAATTTAACACACTCGTCCTCGCGACATCCATTCTTACCTTACTGCAACATCGAGATCGCGCTCGAGAACATATTTTCCCCCGTATTTATTTGCTCCCGGACCGAATACAAACTGCTTACACTCCCAGTCGAGTCCAACTTTATCAGAAAATGAGGTCACAAATGCGCCAATTTATAAACGAGCTAAAAACTTGGAAAATCTTGAACCGGGTCTCGCTGTGAGAAATTTACAATTGGGGACTATATTTTAACATTGCATGCAATTCTTTTCCACAAAAGCGTACATGTAAACACGTACAAGTATTTGTCTATTACAATCCTCTCTAAAAATTCAGTTCAGACAATATTTTTCACTCTACATCGATTTTTTGAATAATATTTTGTTTATATCACAGTTGCAGCTGGAAATTCGGGTTCATATACATAAATAGGTTGCCCGAAGCGAATTAGAATCCTTACACCTTTTGGAGCAGATTTTACCCCGCCGGTTCACAAGAACAAAGTTGCAATGGCTACTCTGCACAAGCATGGCTTTCAATCAATAGTCCATCCACCCTACAGTCCAGACCTGGCACCTAGTGATTTTTATTTGTTCCCCAATTTAAAAAAAGACTTACGTGGAAGAAAGTTTTCCGACGACAATGAGGTAAAGGAGTCAATTTTGGCCCATTTTGAGGCGAGAAATACTTTTATGATGGTTTAGAAAAATTATTTCATAGATCTAATAAGTGTATTGTGCTTAAGGGTGATTATATTGAAAAGGAAGAACAGATTTATTGTTTTATTTTATTTAAAACCCTTTCGTTCCACGAACTTCTGAACCTCCCCTCGTATTTTAAGTATCCTCGTTTTCGGCTTCCACCAATGTGTCCGGAACTCCAAATTGTAACGACAATATCAGCTGATATGATTACGTTTAATTCGAAAAATAATAAATTTTTCTCTGAAGAGACGACTTTGACGTGTGTGACTGACACAATTCTTACTTATATTCAGCTCGTTACCGGGGATAAATACATTGTATATAACTTATTTGCCTATATGTTAGGCCTTACAGTAAACACACTCTTGATGGAATGAAATTATTTACAAATAAAGCTGCCAGGCGTGCCATCCATCCGACAAACGAGAAATTTTGAATATAGTGTGTTATAATTTCGGGACGATATATGTTTTAGTAATATAAAATGTGCATCCTTTAGAAATAAATTTGGAAGAAATTATTATTAAATACAAAAATATGTTTACGAAAAATGATATACAAGAGAAACAAGTAAAAGATAGTGGAGTTTACATCTCCACTTCACATGTTGTTGAAGGGACTTTGTTTTTCTTAAACGTTAAAGTTGTAAATTGTATGTCAGCCAAGAACAACTAAAGTAGATATCTGTAAAATTTAATACACAGAAAGAAAACTGTACGGAATAAACATTATAAATAAATTAAAGAAGAGGTAGTCCTAACGGTACTTTGCTTCCAACAACAACAAAATAAGGGCGTGAATCATAACACATGGGCTGAAAAGTCCCGGGCCTAACAAAGAAAACACGGTTTTTTTGGTTTAAAATTAGCTTTATTCATCAACGTAATCTCCATCAAGAGCAACGCAATAATTCCAGCGCCGCTCTAACATTTCAATACCACTTTTGTAGAACGACTTATCTTTTGCCTCAAAATAGGTCTCAGTTTCAGCGATAACCTCTTCATTCGTGCAAAATTTCTTACCGGCGAGCATTTTTTTGAGGTGTAGGAACAGCCAGTAGTCGCTGGGAGCCAAATCTGGCGAATACGGTGGATGTGGGAGCAATTCGAAGTTCAATTCATGTAGTTTTACCATTGTTTTGATTGACTTGTGACACGGTGCGTTGTCCTGATGAAACAACATTTTTTTCTTTGCCATAGGCGGTCGCTTCTTTGCAATTTCGGCCTTCAAACGCTCCAATAACGCTATATAATATTCACTGTTAAGGGTATTTCCTTTCTCAAGATAGTCGATGAATATTACATCACGCACATCCCAAAATACCGAGGCCATAACCTTTCCAGCCGATTGTTGTGCTTTCGGACGGTTTGGACGAGGTTCACCAGTTGCTGTCCACTCAGATGACGATCGTTTTGATTCCGGAGTGAAGTGATGGATCCATGTTTCATCCAGTGTCACATATCGACGCAAAAATTCCGGTTTGTTACGTTTAAACATCGCCAAACACTGCTCAGAATCATCAACACGTTCTTGTTTTTGGTCAAGTGAGCAAACGCGGCACCCATTTTGAACAGAGCTCTCTCATAGTCAAATGCTCATGCAATATAAAGCCAATACGTTCTTTTGATATCTTTGCGATGTCAGCTAACTCACACAATTTCACTTTTCGATCATTCAAAACGATTTTGTGGAATTTTTTGATGTTTTCTGGTGTTACCGCCTCATTTGGACGTCCACTGCGTTCTGCATCATCGGTGTCTCTACGACCGCGTTTGAAGTCAGCAAATCAACGTTTTATTGTTGTTTCTGATGGAGCGGAGTCCCCATAACACATTTCAAGCCATTGCTTCGCTTGAACGGTATTTTTTTCCCATCAAGATGCAGTGTAAAGTCAAAACACGAAATTATTTTTGATCCATTGTTTTGAAAATAACAAAAGTAGCGTGACTCTTAGCACAATAACTGACAAACTAATGAATAGAATATCATGAAATTTTAACAGCTGTCTTTTGAAGGTTAGTACTAACTGAGAGAAACGTCAGTGCAATAAAACTAGCGTCATCTATGTGTTAGGCCCGGGACTTTTCAGCCCATGTGTTACACTGACGAGAAAATATCCTAAATAGAAATATAAGAAAAAATTAGATAAAAACATTGATGATTTGATATTGTAACTGAGGAGAATCTATAATATATTTCCTAATCGTTGAAATATACAATATCATTCCGTAAGTTTGATCGCACTATATAACGGAATAAACTAAACCGATAGTGTATACGAAAAATTTGTTAAAGAAACAAACTTTACTTGTCTTATCGCCAAAATAGTTCATTCCAGAATGTTGAATGAATTTACAAGTGATCCTACAAGAGCTCAATAAGGTTGCAATCGATGTTCTGTAGTGGACACTCCATTAAAGTAGCACTTCTTCAGAAGATTTGTCCTGAAAATATACTTTAACCACCCTTGCGCTGTTTTTGGTGTCGCTGTCTTGATGGTAAATGAACCCCTCTCCAATTAATTCACATCCAGTCGGTACCTCATCGTTTTTTAGGATAGGAATACACATCTTTTGTCATTCCTCCATCTATTTTAACTAATTTTCCAGTCCTTCTAATAAATTAGAATTTCGATTCGCCCGTCCATATCACATTTTTCCAATGAATTACGCTCCAGTTTGCGTGAGCTTTTGCCTAATTTAGTCTTTTCCATTTGTGTATTGAATATTTAATTCTAGGAATTTAAAAAAAAATATTTTGTTTTCTATTCCGATGTCTTCGTGTCGAGATCGGACACGTTTCAGATATCCGAATAAATGACGCATAGTTTTGCCTCATCATCACGACACGCGTTCAAGATAACTCCCCCTGTACGTAAGCGAATGCCTTTACACGCGTTGTAAAGGGTGACTAACTCTCTCGGCCATGGTAGAGGGCGCTAGGGTAAATAAACTACCATATCCGTTAGTAATATATTCCCGCGTCTCGTGCCGGTTGCCGCGAAAAGCGTGCCTTAATGTCCGTGTTAATAATCTAAGCGCGCCGAACGACTATTTTTTCCATTATATGAGCTTCTTTTTTCGGTTCAAGGACGGTGGGATGATGATTCAGTCTTGGGCCGCCTCATTAAGCCCATTGACTGTCGACAATGGGAATTATGCAAATGGGGTGTGGGGGTGCTTCTCTTTTTGGGGGGTAGGAATTAAGCACCGTCGCGGAGAGGATTAATGTTGGTGAATCCGCTAAAGAATCGGTGTCTTTTCTTTCGCTTCTTTTAATATAGCTGGCGTTTGAGATAATGTATTTTATATTGTAGTCGTCGAAATGTTTACAACTCCACTGACCTAGGATTATAGATTCTATAGAAGCACACGGTTGGGTGAAAATTTAAGTTATTATTGAGGCGATAAGAGGTATCCTTCAAAGTTAATCAGAATAATTGTAATTGAAAGACTCCCATGGAATAATAAACAACATCTAAAAAGTGACGACACTGGTTCTAAACAGGCTAATGGTACAATTCTTTCGAGAATTGTTTCCAGGAATGGAAAATACGCTGGAGACGCTGTGTACATTCCAAATGAGCATACCTTTTAGGAGGCAATATTAAATTGTACGAGGGGAGGTTCAGAAGTTCGTGGAATGAAAGGTTTTTAAATAAAATAAAACAATAAATCTATTTTTCCTTTTCAATATAATCACCCTTAAGCACAATAACACATGGGCTGAAAAGTCCCGGGCCTAACACATAGATGACGCTAGTTTTATTGCAGTCACCTTTCTCTCCGTTAGTACTAACCTTCAAAAGACAGCTGTTAAAATTTCATGATACTATATTCATTAGTTTGTGAGTTATTGTGCTAAGACTCACGCTACTTTTGTTATTTTCAAAACAATGGATCAAAAACAATTTCGTGTTTTAATTTTACACTGCTTCTTGATGGGGAAAAAAAATACCGTTCAAGCGAAGCAATGGCTTGAAAAGTGTTATGGGCACTCCGCTCCATCAGAAACAACAATAAAACGTTGGTTTGCTGACTTCAAACGTGGTCGTAGAGACACCGACGATGCAGAACGCAGTGGACGTCCAAATGAGGCGGTAACACCAGAAAACATCAAAAAAATCAACAAAATCGTTTTGAATGATCGAAAAGTGAAGTTGCGTGAGTTAGCTAACATCGTAAAGATATCAAAAGAACGTATTGGCTTTATATTGCATGAGCATTTGACTATGAGAAAGCTCTGTTCAAAGTGGGTGCCGCGTTTTCTCACTGTTGCCCAAAAACAAGAACGTATTGATGATTCTGAGCAGTGTTTGGCCATGTTTAAACGTAACAAACCGGAATTTTTGCGTCGATATGTGACAATGGATGAAACATGGATCCATCACTTCACTCCGGAATCAAAACGATCGTCATCTGAGTGGACAGCAACTGGTGAACCTCGTCCAAAGCGCCCGAAAGCGCAACAATCGGCTGGAAGGGTTATGGCCTCGGTATTTTGGGATGTGCGTGGTGTAATATTCATCGACTATTTTGAGAAAGGAAATACCATCAACAGTGAATATTATATAGCGTTATTGGAGCGTTTGAAGCCCGAAATTGCAAAGAAACGGCCGCATATGACAAATAAAAAAATGTTGTTTCATCAAGACAACGCACCGTGTCACAAGTCAATCAAAACAATGGCAAATCTACATGAATTGAACTTCGAATTGCTCCCACATCCACCGTATTCGCCAGATTTGGCTCCCAGCGACTACTGGCTGTTCGCAGACCTCAAGAAAATCCTCGCCGGTAAGAAATTTCGCACGAATGAAGAGGTTGTCGCTGAAACTGAGGCCTATTTTGAGGCAAAAGATAAATCGTTCTACAAAAGTGGTATTGAAATGTTAGAGCGGCGCTGGAATGATTGCGGTGCTCTTGATGGAGATTACGTTGATGAATAAAGCTAATTTTGAACCAAAAAAACCGTGTTTTATTTGTTAGGCCAGGGACTTTTCAGCCCATGTGTTACATTTATTAGATCTATGAATTAATTTTTCTAAACTATAATAAAAATATATTTTATCTTTCGCCTCAAAATGGGCCAAAATTTCCTCCTTTACCTCATTGTCGTCGGAAAACTTTCTTCCACGTAAGTCTTTTCTTAAACTGGGAAACAAATAAAAATCACTAGGTGCCCGGTCTGGACTGTAGGGTGGATGGACTATTGATTGAAAGCGATGCTTGTGCAGAGCAGCCATTGCAACTTTACTCTTGTGAACCGGCGCATTGTCTTGCAAGAGTAACACACCCTTGGTCAATTTTCCTCGACGTTTTTCCTTGATGGCCTCCTTTAATTTTTTAATATCGCTGCGTAATATTCTCCGGTTATGCTGCTACCGTTTTCTTTGTAATCAATCAATAATATCCCCTCACAATCCAAAAAAACAGTAACCATCGACTTTCCAGCCGATTCTGACACTTTGAATTTCTTTGGGGTTGGTGTCCCCTTTTTATGCCATTGCATGGACTCCTGTTTGGACTCAGGCTAAAAGTGGTACTAACTCCGGCAACAATCCGCTCCAAAATCTGTACAGGTTTGTCTCCACACAGCTCCAATAATTGTTTAGACGCAGAGACGCGCTGCTGTTTCTGCGGCGGCGTGAGCATTCTCCGTACCCATCTTACACTGACTTGTGTCATACCCAGGTGGTCATGTAGGATACGCAAAATGGTGGTATCTGATACTCAAACTAATGTAGATAATTGTTTTTTCTTCAAACGGGCATCTTGCAGTAGAAATTTTTGCACTTTCTCGACGATGTCTGATGTGATGGTCTCAACTGGGCATCCTGAACGAGGGTCGTCTTCAATCGACTTCCGACCATGTTTAAAAAGAGCAAGCCACTTATAAATCATTGATTTACTAGGGCACTGTTCCTCATAAACGGTTTCCATTTCATTCAATATGGTCTGAGCGTTCTTTCCTTGCTTTGGAAGGAACTTTATCACAGCGCGGTGTTCAATTTCCTCCATAGTTTCAGTTTTCTTCCGGATTGACTTGTTTAGCAGGCAACTATTCGCAAACGACTGACGCTATAGGGCTGCAACTTAACTTATATACTAATGATGAGTAGGCAATCACAATGACACCTAGCGAGCGCCCCTATCCCCACTCCATCCCCTCCATTCCACGAACTTCTGGACCTCCCCTCGTAGATACATTCAATTAAATACTTTAAAACCAGTCATTCTTATTAATTTCGAGACACGCTTTGGGGCACGTCGGTACATAAATTCATCAACAAAGAAGGTTAGTCAAACAGATTTTATATAAAGACTATACCAATTCCAGACATCGTAAATGAACCAATTATACAAAAACTCTTTTTTATTGAAGATGTGATAATAATAGTCCCAATTGTTCTACTTTTATTCACCGATTTCAGTAATTTATTCTAAAATGGACTGCTTTCTCGTACTATTACATGAGGCACCTTTCTATTGAGTGTACTTTATCGGGATTAGGGTGCCGTAATTGTAATATATACAAAGGGTTCTTTAATAATAGCACAAGATTGTAAGGTCCAATAAAACATAGTTTTCTGTGGAAAAGTATTGAAATATTTAATTGACTTATAATGTATACATTTGGGCATTATGTATGAAACGAAATATCTTATAAATGACCGCCATCGCTTTGTTGGCACATGCGTACTCTTCTGATATGCGCCAGTAGTTCATTGATACAGCGTCTAATTTCGGTATTTGATGCCTCGATGGGCGCGAGCTTATAGGCATAAAGCTGTGACTTGAGATAACCCCACATCCAAAAGTCCAAAGATAATAAATCGCAAGAACGTGACGGCCAATTCTGGTCACCAAACGGGAAAACGACATGACTGACTAGGAGCAAACTCGGCAGTCAATGGTTCCTCATCTTCAAAGAAATACGGTCAAATTATTCCTGCAGACCACAATGCACACTAAACAACGACACGTTTTGGGTGCATTTCTTTCTGATGAAATAGTTTTGCCGATTAACGAAGCCATCGGGGTTAAAACGGTTCTCATCCCAGAAAAGGCATTCACTTCTGTTGACACACAACCGTCACAATACAATTAATTGTATAACACACTGTCCATTTATTAATCTTCCAGATTTAAAATAGCGCGTTCTTTTTCTGATTTGATAATATATAATCTAATTGATAAGACGAGTTTTCAATAAATCAACTTCAGTATGACGGTTGTCAAAGCTTCACTTTATAAAACCACTACTGCTCTGCAGTATTCCCAAATTTAAATGGGAATTGTAGGTTACTCTAAATAAAAATTTACTTTAAGGCATGGTATATACATTCATACATATCCCTTTTTAATAAAATTATTATAAGATCTACCTATATCAATTCCTGTCGAATCAAATTTTCCTTTTTTAATACTAAATACAAATAACAATTGAGAAATTTTGATGAATTTTTGATTTAGTCCTTTACATTTGAATGATACTCCCACGTACGCACTAGATTTTAGCTATTCCGGTCTAGAACTCCATAAGGATAACGGCAACATCAATTAAATTGGTCTAGAGCAGTTGAAACATTATTATTTGGTATTTACTTCGGAACTTTCTATTCTTGTCTTAGCTAACTTTTGAATTATTGAGGTTATTGTTATCGCCTGTCTCTGTGTAACCTTGGGCTAACTAACTATAAAGCCGCATATTACCATGGATCCTAGAACGAGCATTTCCAACCATTGCTGTGGTGGTTTTGGTAATCATTAGTAGCCCTCCATATTTGGCTATCACATTCGCTTGCATATGTGTAGTAATTTTATAGTTCCCATCTAAACATTTGTCAACAGGATCGCATTTCCACACGTAATGAAATAGAAGTATCATTTTATATCGTTACTGGTAAATAGAAGTACCATTAATGTAAACGTACGTATAAATACGTGTCGATAGCTCTACTTTAAGTTAGGCAGATGTTGCATGAAGTCAGGCATTGCCTTTCTGCATAAGAAATCTTCTAAACGTTCAAGGATGCAATTGGTGAACTATCTTCGTTGTGTATGGTCTGTTGGCAGAAGTTGTTGAATCAATTGGACTTTGTATGCGTGGAGATGCAAATCTTTAGTTAGAATACGCTGAAGAGTGGCTGTTGTAAGGTTCAATTCTTGTGCATGATGATCAATCGACGTCTCTAGACTTTCCGCCATACTTTCGCAAAATGTCGTGATGTTTTGTTCTGTCGCATGTTTCACATCACTAGCCGATCCAGTACCGAAATTTTCGATTATTAGTAGTTGTGTTAGGAATATTCTGTCGAGCGAATATTGGATGAACTTTATGAATGGTTGATAATAATGTTTAACAATCAGGACATGCTCTATCGTGTAATGCTTCATGTTTGGTAACTCCCATCTGTTAACTTTTGATTTGTCACGGTATAATCATGTGTCACTGCGTCTGTCAAATATGGAGGGCAATTCAAATCTTGCGCTCTTATCGAAATCCCCTGTATACGTTCTTATAATGGACCAAAATGTCGGCCAATTCAGATAGTTTCAAACCACGTTGCAACATTTTTGTCGATTTAAATTTAGCAATTCAAAAGCGATGGTTGCCAGTATTGATAATCCCATGACAATATATCTACGTACATACATCTATGATTCATCTCGCAAAATCAATTAATTTCAACAATGGAAGGAACGAAAAAAATATTCGCACAAAAGAACTCACAAATTTCCATACGTATGCGCTTATACGCTCCTATTTTATACGCGAATATATGTGTCCACATGAAAGGAAAGTAGGCCACGGTACTCCTCATAGCCGTAACTTTTGTCGACGATTTGGCAAACGAGAAAAATAGCGTCAAATTTCCGCATAACATCGAGCAAATATCATTACCAAGGATAATCGAGTCGGCCGAGGCGTGGTAGTGGCCCGCTCGATGTTCCGCCGAGGTCCCAATGCACTGATGACATCTCTCGGCCCGATGGGGAGTTAATAACCAATCAAACTGCATTAATATCGTCGCGTCGTCCTCGACGACGTCGACGGCGCAGTTCTGCCAACTTTACGCCAGGTTATTACCGTTCCGGTTGCGAAATTATGGAGTTGTGCATGGATATAGAGGAACGGATCGGTTTTGGCTTGTCGTTTCCGAGGTTTTACTGGAGTTTCGTTAGGTCTTTCCTTTTGTATCAACTGATGACACTACGTAGAAGTGTTGTAGTGATAAGAACTATAACGTAAATCTGTCTTGACATGTTCCAAATTACTTATCATCTGAAACCTTTAAAAAATATGTTTTTACTAATGCTTCTTAGTGCAGTTGTACTGATGGAAAAGCTTGAAAAATGACTTGAGGATGGCGATTTTCACTTAGAATGTTTGCATATCCTATAATTTATATTATTCTATAATAATTTATAGAAAAGGGGTTTATAGAAAAGTAATTGCAAGCAAAAGTGAAAACGAAAGACGTGAGAAAGGCTAATGAATGGTGTCACTCAGTGGGGCTGAGTATTAACTGATAAAAAACCACGATTGTACCTTTCACTAGGAAGAGAAAAATTTCGAACATGAAAGACGTCTAGATGGAACATTGATCGAATGTAAATCATAAGTCAAGTACCTAGGAATAATCTAAATAACCGAAATCGAGCAGGTAAAACATGGGGCTATAACCCAAGTATACTGCGATGGCTATGCATCAGTATAGTAAGACCTACAGTAACATACGAGGCGATAATCTGGTTTTAGAAGGACATGCAAGTTACGACCAGGAATATCCTTGATAAGTTGCAACGGTTAGCATGTGTATACATCACCGGAGCTATGAGAACATGCTCAACCGAGGCCCTGGAGGTCATCTTAGAGGAAGTCTAGGTACTTTTTGCTTATCTATAATACACATCAAAAATTATTAATTTCCTTCATAGCTATGATAACAGTTTTCTTTCGATTTAAAAAGAAAATTATCTTATGATTACTTTGATCGACCGATGTGAAGTTTTATGCGAATAAATTATTCAATAAGTTTCCCCAGGAGTACTAGCACATCGACCTTTTGTCCTACTATCTAAATCCTCGATCCACACCCATCAGCTTCTTTGTACACCCATTTCAAACGCATCCTACGCTCGCTTTTAGTCCTCATCAATAATTTTCTCTCTGCTCAATAAGCCTAACGCGTACTTTCCCCTCCTTCGTTCCATTCCATCCCGAACTCCCTCTGTTCTTTTCTATAATCCCCAGCATAAGAAGTTTCAACGGTAATTACGAGTATTCTCCGCGAAACCGTTGAAGAGGGTTGAAGCGATGGCAAGACACATCTTTTCGGGAGCCTTATTTGTAGTACGCGACATTATCACATTATTTGGGTTAATTTTCTATTCTATATCTTCCCGTCTTGATAAGGACAATGTTACACTAAAGTTAGTGATAAACCGAGATGGGTAACTTGTTGGGAAAATTCAGCTTCTATTGAGGCTTCTAGTAAGGCGACGTCCGTAGAACAAAGGTGAAGATTTGCTGTGGTTGTCGAATAATAAGAACGAGAATTTTTGATTTATCGTAACTTGCCATGTGCTACTCATTCAGCAACCCTTTCGGAGGCATTGTCCGTGGCAGGACCTATGTATTTAACCGAAGAGCTCACTGTTGCAAAAGAAGAATCATCAGTTTCAGAGTTATTGCAGGGTGAAAGTGAATACTTGCCTTTAGAAGGGGATAATATCTAATAATAACATCGCCAACAGCATACATTTTTTGTTGTGGTGCCTGTAAAATACGATACTGATTCAGGGTATTTCTGGTGTGGTGATTAACTAAATATTTCAGAGACTTAAATTGTCTGTTTTTACGTGAAATTATTATTATAATATAATTATAATTCTCAGTATTCGCCAATACTGAAAAAATCTATCTATCTAACCCTGCCCAACCCTAATCCCCACTACTTTGTTTGACTTTAACATAGCGTTCCCGTATATCTGTCTGCATCTCAGAGTTGAATTTAGTATTGTGCTTTCGTGCAATAACTGTATCGGCGTGTACTAAATATTTGCTTTAAATTGTTGCATGAATATTAAAAATTCGAATGACAACATTGGCTTCTATAAGCAGATGGAATTGTGTCAATCACCCAGATGTTTTCTGTTACATTTATGGTGAATAATTTTTAATGAAAGCAGAAAACCCATATTTCCATTTATGAAAAGGGCATATTTGGCGTATTTTGGCGTCCAGTTAGGAGACTAGAATAAATCTTGTTAAAATTGTTCGATTACACTTAAAAAATACGAGGCGCCAAAATGTGTGTTCGCCAGTGTAATGTACCGTTGGTTTCAAGTGGCGTGTCACATTCTGAGTGAATCAGAAGTGATATTCGGCTTGGTTGCTGATTAAGAATTTTGACACAGATAAATCCGCTATATTATATAGTATATTACACAAATAGTCAGCGACATCATGAACATTGTTAAAACGTTGTAGAAACGACTAATTAGTATGTTAGAAGTCTCTATGTAATTTGTTGTAATTAGAGATCGGATTATATGCAAAGAAAAACTGGAATATATGCATCAGTTTTTGAGTAAATATGCATTAACCTGGGGCATATATGCAAAAAAATTGCGACAAATTTGTACTCAAAATAAATACGAGCAGAAATTTAAACATTATCTTTATTGCACAAAATTTTTTTACAACATATTTCTAAACCAATTTATAATTAGATGTTTTTCAAAATTGTGTAAAAGAAAGTTTTGCCTTCTATCAGAATACATATGTTTCGAAATAGAAAAGCTTATTTCAACATCCACAGATGTAATTGGTGCGTTTTTTAACTTTGGAATACATTCTAAACAAATTAAAATCGAAATCCTTTACTATTTCACCTTCTAAAATTTTCTTAACTTAACTTTCTTCAATTTCAAATACCCCGCATTTTTATTTATCACTTTTTTAAATCTGTCGTATATAGAATTACCTATTATACCCTTAACCTTCTTACATAGCATATCAAATTCGTCTACTATTTCGACTGATTCCGAGAGTGACATCCCTTGCGTTTCTAGTTTACGAATGGAAATTGAAACAAAGCTATAATTTGACTTAAAAAGTTTTGTAGCAATTCTGTTGATGTTACTATCTTTTTACAGTTTTCTAAAGTAATGTAGTCAGCAGTGATTTCAAGAATTACATTGTTTATTCCTTCAAAATTATGGGCATAACTAATTGCAGCGTCTAACCATGTACCCCATCTTGAAATAATCGGTTCAGGAGGAAACTTAACACCGGGAAGTCGCTCCTTATAAAACTGGATTCGTAAAGGTGCTTATAAAAATACTTTTTTGACATTGCTAATTAAATTATTAATCAAAGGAAATTGATTCCTAATGTCTTCGGTTACACGACCGAACCCATGAGCTAGACAAGTGGTATGAATAATGTTACTATAAAAAAATGTTTAAATTTTGCGCGGCTTTTATCATGTATGGTGCTGCGTCGGACGACATTAGTAAAATTTTTTCACATGGTATAGTTCCAGGTAGAAAGAAATTTGATAAACCTTCTTGAACGAATTGGGCAATTGTCACATTATTTGTTTTTTGAAGTTCTCTACAATAAATAGAATATGATTTACCTACAATATTTTCATGAAGAGTTCCTGTTAACAAATGGGTAATATAACGGCCACACTTATCCATACTTTCATCTACCATGATAACACATGGGCTGAAAAGTCCCGAGCCTAACAAAGAAAACACGGTCTTTTTGGTTCAAAATTAGCTTTATTCATCAACGTAATCTCCATCAAGAGCAACGCAATCATTCCAGCGCCGCTCTAACATTTCAATACCACTTTTGTAGAACGATTTATCTTTTGCCTCAAAATAGACCTCAGTTTCAGCAATAACCTCTTCATTCGTGCGAAATTTCTTACCTGCGAGCATTTTTTTTGAGGTCTGCGAACAGCCAGTAGTCGCTGGGAGCCAAATCTGGCGAATACAGTGGATGTGGGAGCAATTCGAAGTTCAATTCATGTAGTTTTGCCATTGTTTTGATTGACTTGTGATACGGTGCGTTGTCTTGATGAAACAAAATTTTTTTCTTTGCCATATGAGGTGGTTTCTTTGCAATTTCGGCCTACAAACGCTCCAATAACGCTATATAATATTCACTGTTGATGGTATTTCCTTTCCAAAGATAGTCGATGAATATTACACCACGCATATCCCAAAATACCGAGGCCATAACCTTTCCAGCCGATTGTTGTACTTTCGGGCGCTTTGGACGACGTTCACCAGTTACTGTCCACTCAGATGACGATCGTTTTGATTCCGGAGTGAAGTGATGGATCCATGTTTCATCCATTGTCACATATCGACGCAAAAATTCCGGTTTGTTACGTTTAAACATGGCCAAACACAGCTCAAAATCATCAACACGTTCTTGCTTTTGGTCAACAGTGATCATAGTCAAATGCTCATGCAATATAAAGCCAATACGTTCTTTTGATATCTTTACGATGTCAGCTAACTCACGCAACTTCACTTTTCGATCATTCAAAACGATTTTGTGGATTTTTTTGATGTTTTCTGGCGTTACCGGCTCATTTGGACGTCCACTCCGTTCTGCATCATCGGTGTCTCTACGACCACGTTTGAAGTCAGCAACACCAACGTTTTATTGTTGTATCTGATGGAGCGGAGTCCCCATAACACTTTTCAAGCCATTGCTTCGCTTGAACGGTATTTTTTTCCCATCAAGAAGCAGTGTAAAATTAAAACACGAAACTGTTTTTGATCCATTGTTTTGAAAATAACAAAAGTAGTGTGACTCTTAGCACCAATAATTCACAAACTAATGAATAGAATATCATGAAATTTTAACAGCTGTCTTTTGAAGGTTAGTACTAACTGAGAGAAAGGTGACTGCAATAAAGCTAGCGTCATCTATGTGTTAGGCCCGGGACTTTTCAGCCCATGTGTTATAAATAAAATTATTCCTTACCAATTGTTGAAGTTCTGCCATTGTTTGCTAGTAACTAGATGTGACATAATTTTTTCGTAAGGTACTTTCGTCAGGTATATTATGTTTGCAATATTTTTACAGAAATGATTTAACATTGTTTAATCTCGCTAATGGTATGTTAGACGAAATGAATGCGTTACACAGATCCATATTATATTCTTCTTGTTCTGAGTTTCGTGAAGTTGATGCTACACATTGATATATAGATTGCTGCAGACATGCGGGTCGCGTTAGTTTTTCACATTTTGCAGCATGTGATGGAGCTGTAGCGTGGCTTGATCCATAAAATAATTTTGTTCGGTATACTCATTGTACGCACAGTAGAATTGTCCGTTGTCGATCTACATTAGGAATTACTAGGAAGTTTTACTAATAGAAAGGGTAAGAAAAAGCCTAAATTTGCAATATATGCAACTTTTGTAAAAATATGCATAGAAATGCCTTTGCATATAATCCGGTCTCTAGTTGTAATTAACTTTACGAAAGCTACATCTTTTACTATCATTGGGTGGAAATTTCGTAGGCTACAAAAGGATCAATAGGTTCAAAGGGAAAGTCATCAAGTTTGAAATGAACATCGCAGGCCGCGTTAGAGTGAATCAGTTACTCATGTAATAACTCAATTGAAATTGAAGAACAGAATTTGTTACCACAATTTATCGAAAAGTACTTCAACAATACTACAATCCAGGCTACAACATCAGCTGTTAGCTTTGGAAACGGACACATAAGCTCAAAAAATTCTCGTAAGTCACGCTTCTGAACTCTCCAATTTACCTAAAAAAACCAAAAACAAAGCTCAAAATATTCCACAATCACATTGCTCAATTAATTTGAACATCTAATTGCATGTCTTGCTTTTTCTTCACCGATGACAACGCCGTAACCAGCTACACGAGGAGATGAAAGTGCGCCAACAGGCTGAAGCAGTACTGCGAGATTTAGGATGAGTGGCGGGGGGGCGAATCGGTGGTGCTGGTTCGCAATTTTCTCACTCGCGACGAGGGGAAATCACACGTTTGCATGTCAAACTACCTAATTTGCATACCTGTGCGCGCCGTTTCTCCACGCCCGCCTGCATCTCGCCCAAAAAACCGTCTTTGATTTAGAGATTCCGTGCCTTCAGTGACGGTTACGGCGCTCTAGACTGGCTCGTACGCGTTTCTTGCTACATCTCGCGCCGCGTACGTCGTCTGCATAACATAAGGATGTACGTAGGTACATAGATGTGCTCTTTGGAGAGACCGAGGAAGATTCGCGGTTGCTCGTAGAGTTGCTGATGGTCCTTTTTGGCGGTTCAAAGACGCCAGTTCCTTTGATACCGGTGCTTTAACGTGATTATACTTCGGGATCCGTCTGGAAATGGATCTCACGTTGGGAATATGGTATTAAAATGATTGTGTAATGAATCTGCAATGTGTGTACAGGGTGAATTAGTTAATTTAAGATGCTTGCGATCAGTTAAACTTAACAACTTGACTTTGCTAGCTTGCATAAGGATCTGCAGGTTTAGAAAATGAAGGCAGATACTTTTAAAGACAAATTTTATGGTTTAAAGAACGTCAACTAACATTTTCTTTATTCAAAAGGAAGTACAAAGAATAAAGTAGATCGTAATATGACATAAGTCAAGTACCTTATTTAATTTTCACTCGATGAACTGTATGAATTTTACTTGTTCATATAAGAATTTCATTTTTCGTCAACTAGAACATCGTATCAAATATTCTTTATGCATCTCCCCGTTACTTGGCTTTCTTTAAGTTTGTAGAAGAGAAGATTCTTTCTACATTAGCTGAGGTTCGAAGTAAACTAACTTGAAGCTTAAACAATAAATTATTTAATTCCTGGCATTATTTGGAAACGACTGAATTTCTTTTAGTAACCATCACTCAATAGCCAACTGTTTGTAATTCAGTCTCATTTATGGAATTAAGAGGTAAAAGAGACGTCTCAGAAATGGACCAAATTAAAGCAACAAGATCAAATAATTTACTCATAACTTCCTTTTCCCTTGGAGAACTGAAAGATTTGAGCACAACTGTATGAGGGTTGCTATTTATCTATCCGGAATTGGCAACAATGGTTTTGCTAGACGCCATTTAATATATACATTGTAAACATTGACATTATTTGGGGGTATACGCACTCCGAAAAGAAAATTCCATCATGTTTTATTTGAGTTTTTTGGGCTGTACCTAGGAACGTTTGCCGCGGAAATAATTTTGACGTATGAAGAATTCACAATTATATTAGTTCTGCTGTTAAACGTTCTGTTTAAATAGAAAGTGACAAAGCCATGGTTTGAGCAAAAATGTATAAAAACTCAGCAAAAATGTTAATAATATTTATTTTTTATGTACAGATACACGTGCATGAATAAAAATATATTAAATAAATGTGAAAATTAAAACGTTTAATTTAAATTTTGCTTTCATCTATGTGACCTCCTCTTGATTTAATAATTGCAGCACACAATCGAGGCATTCTCGCAATAAGTTTTGCCGGAGTTGCTTATGTTATTGAGGTCCAATTCGATTGCAATTTGTTCCACACGTCAGTAGCTGATGTCGGAGCCGATTTCCGTACTTCCCGATCTTGTTCTTCGCATAGTAACTCGATTGGATTTAAGTCGGGGCTCTGGGGAGGCCATTCCATAATTTTGAGAGTTCCTTCCTCTTCTAAATGGCGTAAATAGTCTTTAGATAATTTAGAGGAATGTTTCGGGTCATTATCTTGCTGGAAGATAAAATTTTGACCCAAAAGTCGAATTTGGGAAGGTATTGCGTGGTTCTCCAAAATTTGGCGGTAGTCTTCTTTTTTTAATATACCGTTAATTTCCACAATGTTCCCTACACTAGTGCCAACAAAACAGCCCCAAATAATGATACAACCTCCACCATGCTTCACGGTAGCAGCAATACACTCTTCTCTGGCACGTTCACCCACAGATCTTCTTACGAATATGCGCCTTCGGGTTCCGAACAGCTCAAATTTGGACTCATCCGTCCATAGGACGTTGTTCCACTCTTCTATGGTCCAGTGTTGGTGTTCACGAGCCCATTTAAGTCGCTTTTGCTTGTTTTGTTTGCGTAGTAATGGCTTTTTCATCGCAATACGTCCATGGAGCCCGGCTTTCTGTAGGCGACGTTTGACTGTAGAAACACTGACTAGTTTTTGGCGACCAACATTTAATTCTGCGGTGATTTCCGGGACTGTTTTGCGTCTATTTAACTTGCTGGTGACCATTATTCTGCGATCATCTGCAGATGTTGTCGCTTTTTGGCCTTCTACTCCGTCTTTTATTAAGAAAATCGCCAGTTTCCCAATATTTTTTTACGTTATAGTCAACCGTAGCGTGGTGTATTTTCGTTGTTTTGGCAATTTGTCGATTACTTATGCCACTTTTATGGTGAGCTATCATAAGCGCACGTGTTTTCGTACTAATTTCTCTTCGCGGAGGCACTTTAAAAAATTGTTACACGATATTTCGCTGACGACGTGAATAGAGTAGCCAGTACCACATTGCAACTGACCATAGGTTACAGATTTCACTATAATCTTCTAGGAAGGTAATTTAAACATTATTACCTACAATCTAACAGATGACTAAATTTACCCAGTAAATTCAGAGGGAATGTTATGTAATTGCACCGCAATAAACAGTTTATGGTAATCCGGCCAAGTGCAGGTAAATGATAGTAAACCTTATGCGATATAATGGGTGTTTATCTTACTGAACTATATTTTAAATACGTATTTTATTTTATTATAATTTTTTTTTTGGTAAACATAATACTATATGAATAATCCATGAAAACAGGGGTGCCTAAACACTTTTGAGCGGTAGTCTACGTGCATATACCTTGCTTCCCCGCTATGTATAATTATTAATCTGTCTATTGCGATCAATATATTCCTTAGTAGATGGAAAAGAGTAAGAGTTGTGTAGCAGTTCATAAGCGGTGTGGCAGTACATCTCTATCCAATTACAAGCCGATATCCACTTATTTCCACCAATCAGCATGGCTTTATATCTAGTCAGTCAACAGTTACTAATTTGAGTGTGACATCTCAATAAATCAGTGTAGTGCTGGATATAATCTATGCAGACCTTTCTAAGTTGTTCTGATCCATAAATTGGGTCGGTCTGCTTTAAAATCTAATGTTATTATCAGCCGCAGCAGAAATGTTATGTCGCCTATAATGGGCATCTTAAACTTGGGTCCACTCCTATTTGTATTGCATATTAATGATTCACGTCATCAAATTGACTGTCCTACTATTGGCTACTCTGATGACTGATAGAAATTCCAGCTCTCAACTGTTGCAAATTATTTCTCATCGAACACTGAAGTCGAAATTTTCCAACACTTTGATTATCATCTATCCTCAGCATCTACGACTTCTAGAAATATTTCGAAAAATATTTTTTAATTACGTTGACTTAAACGAAATAGCAAGAACGTTGAAGATAGAAAAGTGACCCGGACCGAACCAATTGATTTATAGTCTTAAAATATGCGAACTTATAGCAGTGGACTGTTATGATAACCATCAAGGTCGAGTTTTGGTGTGTATCCAGCTTGGCTCAAAATGACACGTGTACCACGACAGAAAAAATGCAAACATTACTCACCTAGAAGATGTTTGCGAGTAATATCAACAAAAATTTTCGGATGGTTCATTACTGAAAGACTGAAGATCTATCTGGAAAAGGTTGAGCTAAGTTTCAGACAAAACATAAATGATGAACTAGACAAAAGTAAGAAGGTTCTGGAATAACTTTTCAATCTGTCACGTGATTTCGATTTAGATAAAGAATTCCTTCGACAGAACCTCTTAGTAGTGTGGGTAACCCTATGAAAACCTTTCTCGTACAAGAATCACTGTACTATGAGTGCACTTTCGACGTATCGACGGCAGTAATTGTGAGTAAGAAGAGGATGAAATAAGATTTCTATCAGTTAACAAAAGTCGAGAAATACGCATGCTATTCCACAAGGCGATTGTGTGTTAGTATGCTAGCTCCGTCTAACGGTATTCACTATCCTTGTTTAACTACAACTAGAAAATCCTATTCTCACATCGATCTTTACCATTGGAATCGATTCAGTGAAGTCTTCATTCCATATTATAGCGCGGTGAAACCGGTGTTCGCCATTTTCCAGTCGCCCAGAACGCAGTCAACACAACTCACAGCTTTTCACCCGGTATATTCCCATGAATGGAGCAATTTGTAATCGGGTTAACCCAAGGAGCGCCACTCTTAGTCCATTATGTTATTTGGTATTCACCACAGCGATCTTGCGAGCTATGTGAAAATAGGTCACATTACACAATCCACTGCTCTATCGACGAATGCTACATATCAGTTCAAATCAAAAATCGAAATAAATTATTAATTTGTACGGTGTAGAGTTTACTACGATACCTGTAAAAAAGCTGTGTACTTTTGGAAACAGAAATCTGAAAGGAATTGTAAAAATTTGACATATCAAGAGAAAAAGAAGTTCTACTTTTTTGTGGGAAGCTGTGTTGCTTATGGAAGTGAGGTGTGGGCGCTGAATAAGAAGACGGAAAACAAAATAATGTCACTGGAGATGCTGCTGCAAGAAGACACTATTAAATCATGAAATAAATGAAAGAATTAGAGAAATAATACAAGTCGCTATATCATTAATACAAGAAATAAAACGGAAACTACTATTGTGGCATGGCCACATGAGGACCAGGATAGACTACCACGAAAAGTTTAGAAATGGAAACCTGCTAATAGAAAGAAAAAATGAAGATCAAGGAGGAGTTGGGAAAAAGGGAATTAAAAAAGCTATGCAGAAGAAAGGACTGGAGGAAGATCTTTTTAGGAATTGAGCCTATTGGGAATTGGGAGATAAAAGAGAACAGCGCAATAGTCAAAGTGTTAAAATTTCCAGCGATGCAGCTTCCTTGCTCATTCCACCTTTTGATAATAGCACGGCCAACAAAGTACGACCAATCGTTAAATGATTCTATTCTTCGTCCTATACCCTCTCCCCTCCCCATATTTTCCACGGCCGCCTCTTTCTTTCCTTTTATTAATTTCGTAAACTCGGTGATGCGCTGTCAAAACATCTGCAAAGAGCAAATTTCCATGCAAAATCCGTACCGAATGGAATTTCAACATGAAGAGACGTCAGCCGGTTTGAGGGCGGGATGGGGTTGGCGGCGGGGAAGTTACCGCTTCGCGTTCCGTTAGAAACGGAGCGAAGAAACGAAAAGGGTGGAGGAAATGGTAGGAGAGACGAGCGAAACGGTATATAAGAAGAAGACGAAGAAACAGCGAGACGGTCGGACTGGAAGCGTCTCTTTGCGTAGGCGAAGGAGTCAGGCGGGGACAGGTACAATGGGTAAGGAGTACGAGACCGAACGGTGCATTATCCGTCGCTTGTCACTCAGTTTTTATTTATTTCTACGTTTTTCGCAACGATCTCGCTCCGTACAGGGTAGGGGATGAACGAGCCGAGCTTATGTTGGCGGCCGAAAGTTTTGTGCCGCGTTGGAATATAGCCTAAAGGGGTCTGATTTGATACTAACTATAAAGGAAGGATCCACAATGACGGGTTATCATTTAGAAACGTTGAATATTTAATACTTGCACTTGAATTTTATATACAAATTATAATATTGCCATCAAGTGACATAAAATTATTTAAGCTTTTAAAAGGCGGATCAGCTAGTGCTTACTGAAATACAAAAAGGGATCAACAGAAGTTATCATGTGCCTCGGAGGTATATTGCGACGTAGCACATGGGCTGAAAAGTCCCGGGCCTAACAAAGAAAACACGGTTTTTTTGGTTCAAAATTATTCATCAACGTAATCTCCATCAAGAGCAACGCAATCATTCCAGCGCCGCTCTAATATTTCAATACCACTTTTGTCGAACGATTTATCTTTTGCCTCAAAATAGGCCTCAGTTTCAGCGATAACCTCTTCATTCGTGCGAAATTTCTTACCGCATTTTTTTGAGGTCTGCAAACAGCCAGTAGTCGCTGGGAGCCAAATCTGGCGAATACGGTGGATGTGGGAGCAATTCGAAGTTCAATTCATGTAGTTTTGCCATTGTTTTGATTGACTTGTGACACGGTGCGTTGTCTTGATGAAACAAATTTTTTTTCTTTGGCATATGCAATTTCGGCCTTCAAACGCTCCAATAACGCTATATAATATTCACTGTTGATGGAATTTCCTTTCTCAAGATAGTCGATGAATATTACACCACGCACATCCCAAAATACCGAGGCCATAACCTTTCCAGCCAATTGTTGTGCTTTCGGGCGCTTTGAACGAGGTTCACCAGCTGAACGATCGTTTTGATTGCGGAGTGAAGTGATGGATCCATGTTTCATCCATTGTCACATCTCGACGCAAAAATTTCGGTTTGTTACTTTTAAACATGGCCAAACACTGCTCAGAATCATCAACACTTTCTTGTTTTTAGTCAACAGTGAGCAAACGCGGCACCCACTTTGAACACAGCTTTCTCATAGTCAAATGCTCATGCAATATAAAGCCAATACGTTCTTTTGATATCTTTACGACGTCAGCTAACTCACGCAACTTCACTTTTCGATCATTCAAAACGATTTTGTGGATTTTTTTGATGTTTTCTGGTGTTACTGCCTCTTTTGGGCGTCCACTGCGTTCTGCATCATCGGTGTCTCTACGACCACGTTTGAACATAATACTATATGAATAATCCACGAAAACAGGGGTGCCTAAACACTTTTGAGCGGTAGTGTACATTGTTATCTATATAACGATGTGTACTATTTTTTCAACAAATAAATGAAATACGTGTCTTCTATACAAATTTACTTATTATTAAAAGATATTTGTCTCTCTCTTTTTAAAATGAACTATAGATGTTACAATTCCTCAAAAACAGCTTGCCACACGTTCTGTTGTATTATCCAAATCCGTGTATTTTGTTGATAAATTTTGCATCATATTGCGCTGTTCCTAAGCCGTTATTTGATACCATTACAATATATCCTCGTACCTTATTACCATCTATGTTGTTAGCAGCGTTATTTACACTTGCTATGACATTGACATCCTTTGGAATGAAGACATCATCTGCTAACTTGACAATTTCGCCTAGGCGCGTATTCTTATACAGCGTGATTGGACACGTTCTCAGTCTACTTACATTTGAAATGTACACGTACGAAAATTTTCCAAAAGACTGTCTTACATACAGATATTCTTTTTGTATAAAATATTTATGGGTTCAAAATAATAGGATGTTCGAGAATAATTGACATTAATTCTCGCTGTTGTTTTAGGACACATGTGGGACAGCGAGTTTACCAGTTGCCTACATATCTGTATTGATATTTTTTTGCAATTGGCATATTCTCCATAGATCGTCAGTAAACGCCATTTAAACGTTGTTTTATGAGGTTAGGCGTATGCCCTTCTTTTGACGACCGCGTGGTACTCAATTTTCACTACTTCAGATACGCTGGTCGGGTTAGTTGGCTGGCTACTAAAAACTACTCCTTCGAACCGTCATATTTATAGCGTAGACCTCGCGCATGTGTATGCATGCCGTCATGGAGTTTGAACACGCTTAAACAAGGCCGAGAATTTATGGCGCCTACCTCGTACAACCATCTTAGTGGTATTTTTTTCTCTGAATATGGCAGAAGCACAGTTTGTAATATGTTTATCTTATGTAAAGGGTTTATCCATGAAAAACATTCCCACAACATAACGATTGAGCCTTCGAATTTTACCATGTTTTTAGTGTACGGGAGTTGAAATTCTGTCACCAGAATTCGATAAAACTATTTTAGTTTCATTATCGCCACAGTACATTACGCCACTCTTTTTCGTGCGAGTTCATGAGCTAACGACAATCTCGTCATCCTTAAAATTTCTAAGGATTTATGTGTATGTTTACGTTAAAACATAAATGGATTTTCATAAATCTGTATTTGCTGATAAAGCATGATTAGATACCATATTTCCAAAAGGTATGGTATTAAAATATAAAAATCCAGAAAGTTATAATTAAGGTCCGTTATTTGTAGTGATATGTGCAACGGTGTTTAGTTATATAATAAATGCAGATGTTATAATTAGAAGCATGCTTGCTAAAGTAACTAATAAATAGCAAGCAAATATTATGCGTAATCTAGTTGCATGCATATCTCTATTGCTGCGGTTAGATTACAATATACATGGATACATAAATAACCGCATATAATACACTTTCGACAAGAAAAACAATGTATTGGTGTAAATAGTCGTCTGTAGCGGCGATGACCTCCTCATTTGAGGCAAATCTCTTTCTTCCCAGTGTTTTTTTCAGCTTTGGGGAATAGGAAAAGCCGCTGCGGTCTAGGTTTGGAGAATACGGAGGATGAGAGAGTAATTCGTAGCGCAACTGATTCAATTTGGACACGACGATGCGGGATGAATGAGCCGGTGCATTGTCGTGGTGGAAAGGCACCTTTTCCGCTGAGAATGAAACCGTTTCTTCTTCAATACTACATGGAATCGGTGTAGTGTGCCTGTTTTCCCAGCCATCCAGAAGTGTTTTATCACTACATGAAATTCGATTTCGTCCATTTTTGTGAAACTGCCTAACTTGCTACACAAAACATATTCTTAAACAACTATTGACAGTAAATGTCCGTTGTTGAAAAATGTGGAATTCTTGCAACATTACTTGCCTCAGAATCTATGATTTGCGTAGTGAAATTGATTAAAACCGTTGCCTAAAATACATTCTCTCGTTAGAAACAAATATCTTTGTTTCATTTTATAAAGAGAAGCCACTAAAATGTTAAATTTCAACGTAGTCCACGTCTCTCAAATTACATAATGCGAAAAATTGATACATCCACATTAAAATGCTTTTAAAAGCGTATTTTAGGTGCTGATATCTTTATTCTCTCATATTACGTTTCTGGAGTTGTTTTTCACTGCGCCAAATCACGCAGCTCTTGCAGTTTTTTGTCGCCTCTTCTTGTGGGTTTGAATAAAACCATTTACGTTGTTGATTTTTCAATTTTTTTCACAGTAACTCATTTTTATACTTCAGCACAATGTTATTCGACTTTATTTCACTGTATTCACTTGGAATTTATACCAGTGGCGACTCGTGTTCAATAACAGTCGATCTCGGCAAAATCCATATTCTCCCTTTCTTCTTACAAAAATTAATGTAGATGTTAAGATTAAAAAGGAATAATAATAGTGATTGCTCTCTACTGATGGATTATGGCGGAAAGTACCCTCGAAGTAGTTAACAAACTCCTCGGCTTTGTGTGTTATTGTGTCTGGTGTAGTCGTACTGAAATCGAAACACAGCGTTACGTCTTAAGGTGGTTCTTACCTTAATGTCAACGTATTCACTTTCTATTTTAATAATATTTCCAACGGCACAATAATGCTAGTAAATACAGCTAGTCATTGTATTGCTTTATTATGTCAGGTGTTGTTGTCTCAACAGTTTTACGATATGCGTTCTAAAACATTTTTAATGTTCGTCATGGTACACTAGGGTGACAGAATGAAATAGATATCAGCTAAAGCGGTATAAATATGTAAACAACTAAATTCTAAGAACGAATTAAGAATTTTCTCTTGTCATTAGGGTAGGGGTAGAAGGAATTCGTCATAGTTTAGTATCGTTACAACTATGCCTCGCTTGCAAGGTTCGTGATATCAGCGACTTCACCCGGGGTCGCATTGTTGGCCGGAGTGAACGTGAAATAAGTAAATTTTTAAATATTCCGTTGTCCACAATTAACCGTATGATTACACAATTTAAACGCAAGGAAAAAACAACAGTGGAGCCGAGACCAGGTCGTGCCAGACCTTCTGAAAGAAGTAAAAGGGTGCTTGTGCGGGAAGTGTTAAGAGAATCGCGAAGGAGTACAGCTGAGCTTGCGGCAACTTCACAGAAAAGTCAGCGCACCGTTCTACGATACCTCCACAGTGTGGGGATGTATAAAAGGGTGGCAAAGAAAAAACCTCTCCTTACGGCGTTTCAAAAACGGCGCCGAATGGCTTAGGTAAGCCCGAAGAGTTTTGGCGGTCTGTTATTTTTTCAGACGAAAGCAAACACTGCTAATTCAGTGATAGTGGTCGTACGTGAGTATGGAGACGTTCGTCACAGCAACTGGATGACAAACTTTGCATCAGACTGTGAAATACGGCGGTGTGAACATCATGGTGTGGGGCGCGATATGGTATGGTGGAAGATCGCAATTAGTAATCTGCGACGGAAATATAAATGCCGCAAAATATATCCACATATTAACAGAAGGACTACCACCGATATTCGAAAGAAGACGCCACTTTTATGGAGGATGGAGCACCCTGCCACAAAGCAAGAACAACTACCACATGGAAAAAGGAACAGGGGATTCGGATTTTACCATGGCCAGGCCAATCAGCCAATCACCAAACATGAATCCGTTAGAGAATATTTGGCACAAAATCCAGACAAATATGGCGAAACGACCCCGAAAACCCAGCAATAAGGAAGATCTCGTGGCAGCTGTTACAGAAGAGTGGTTAAATATTCCAGAAGACACCATTAATCATTTAATAGATTCTATGCCACGACGACTCGCAGCACTTCACGCAAGTAAAGGTGGATAGACAAAATATTAGTCTAATTTAAAAATTTTAAAATATTTTGTATATATAACGAGAATAGAATCTTTTTTTTAATTAGTAGATGTCTATTTTATTCTGTCACCTTAGTGTACTTTCATTAAATTTAAGAGCTTAATTTGGCCACCTTATATTTCTAGAGAAGTTAACGTAATAATACATGGCATATATGATCCGCACTTCTAGATTCTGTGTTATCTTAACTCTTCGTCCTAAATAATCCTTGAACATTTAGCATGTTTACAATCTCCAATATACGATCCAAAATGTTTAAGCAACGGTATATACACATACAGAGCAGATGTATACAGAGCGGAGCCACAATTTCATATTCTACAGGCAAATATCATGTCGGGTTATTGACACTAACATAAAAAACGGCACCCGTGTTGAAATTTCATTAAATATTTCTCTCGAAGCAACGCTACGTCGTTATACACTTCTTTTTGCGTCCTTTCCCCATCCTCACGGGAGGCGCTGGGTCTCGTACAGACGCAGACGTCACCGCCTCGGAAGAAAAATCGCCGATACAAGCGGAATAACTATAGACAACTGCAATACATCATGTCCAACGGTGAAATGGGAAAAGGATCTCCAGCGTGAGATAAACTATTAAACACGTAGCGTTTCGAGTATAATTTTGTAAAGGAGGAAGGGGTACATATGGGTACGTTACTAAATCTAAATTAATGGCGTTAAACTTTAGAAATAAGCATGGACCAACATTAAGTCGCTAAAATCTATATTAATGCATTGATAAGTATAATACTTTCCATATTTCCAATAGTTTCTCAGTATCTACTAGGGCTAAATAGCTTTTAGTCAGTGGCGACTCGTGCTTAAAAAATGTGGGGGCTGTAAATTTTGTGAATTCTAATATCTTTTCCAGTAGTTATAAATTAATGATATTTTATTGAAATAAAAAATCAATGCGAAGATCTTTGGTAGTAGCAAATTTATATATGATTCTTTGATTAAAATCTGGAATACTTTCAATAATAGTTTATATATAGTGGAGACATTCAAAGTTCCAATGCAAGTCATTAATAAATCGTGATGTCAGGTTTTACGCCGTTGCCGGATGCATGTACATAAACTCGCTATCAAACCTAACCTGACATACCAATGTAACCTAACTTCTAATACTATATTTATTATGGTATATCAAACAGATAATTTTAATAATCGGTACTACAGAATTTAGTAACAAGCATCTGACAATACGTAAAAGTGTTCAAACTACGACGAGTAAATATATCTCGCCTGTAGGAAAAAATGAAGATGTTACAGTATTTGCTTACATTTATACTCCTAACCTATGAACACATGTCAACTTCTATTGAGTAATGCCGAAGAAAAAAAACGTGTTTTCTTTGTTAGGCCCGGAACTTTTCAGCCCATGTGTTAATAGGTACTACAACTCTCGTGTACAGTCAGTGAACCATTGCTGGTATTAGACGTTCCATCAAACATTCCTCTGCAGGCCAAAAGTGCCCTTGTCGCTCTGTTTGTAGCACGTTCCAGGTGTGTTTTGAGTCCAAAATCGCACCTAGATATTTAGCCCCTATTGATACTTCGGAACCGAAAATGGACGGACACCGGCGTTTGGGAAGTTTCCTCCTGCAGGTGAACGTTACCATAGTCGCTTTACTAGAGTTAACATTTAACCCTCTTTTTCGACACCATGCTTGTACGAGCTGAGTGCGACTTGCATCCTTTCGGATACCACGCCCTCAAACCTCCCGCTTACATACAAATACGTTTGCAGTAAACGCTACAACCATTAACTTTTCAAATAATTTAACTACCACTCCTATCCGATTTAAATTATTTCAAAAATCTGCGCAACGATTTAATCCGAATATAAACACAGTTCGTACTCTAATACGCAACGAATTGGAATACTCGGCGTTCGGGTCTCGGAAATGCTCATATGCTGGCTCGTTTATTTAGCTTATATGCGTTCATCGTACAATGCGAAAAACGTACACTGTCGCCCATGAAAATTATATCGTATTGTAAGTGTGTGAATGTTGTTTTAGTAGCCTTGTTAATCTGTCAAAATGTTATCTATCTATATGTTTAAGCCTTATATTTATTTATTTTTATAGTTGCAATATAAATAGAATTGATATTTAATTTATCGCTGAGCTATTTGTTCAATATTTGTCATGGCAGTAATGTTTCGATTAACATTGTTCTTTAATTGAGTTATTACAATATGTCGGACGAATATACTATTATCATTAGGGCACAGTATAATAGAGGCAGTGATTTCACGTGCAGGATTTTTTGTCTTCACTTTCACGTGCGCATGTGCTGCGCTTGTTGGAGTAAATTAAAGAATTTTGAAGCACCATGGTTCCCAGTCGTTTCCAGTTGTAAGAAAAACGAGGGGATGTGTTTAGGAGGTGCAACTGGAAATAGGAAAGTCATTCAAACAATTTTGCTGTGTGACTATTGATGCATCCATGTCCCAATCTCCCACGATATTATTTAATCACTTTTTTTGTTAGAGTTCGGATTTTAAAATTTTATAATAAATAATGAAGATCATTGGGATAAAATGCAGAGAAGCGGAGCTTATGTGCTTAGCTGAGGGGGTTGTCCTGCGAAATAAGCAGGTAAAATGTTTTGATCTTTTGAGGTTAGGAATACATACGTTGTCTCCAACTTTCTACTACCAGCCCCTCTCATTTGGCATCAGATTTATTACAAAGAAACCACCCTTTCGATAAAACATCTAACCTTAAAACTCTCCATTTCGCTAACAAGGGTTTACGTTTGAATAACTTAAAGAGCATGGAGATACGGTATGCGGTTGAGCATGTGTCAAATGTATATGTGTCATGTAATGAAACGTACCGAGTGGTTTGCGAACGTGGTTACAACGTAACACATGGGCTGAAAAGTCCCGGCCCTGACAGAGAAAACACGGTTTTTTGGTTCAGAATTAGCTTTATTCATCAACATAATCTCCATCAAGAGCAACGCAATTATTCCAGCACCGCTCTAACATTTCAATACCACTTTTGTAGAACAACTTATCTTTTGCCTCAAAATAGGCCTCAGTTTCAGCGATAACCTCTTCATTCGTGCGAAATTTCTTACCGGCGAGCATTTTTTTGAGGTCTGCGAACAGCCAGTAGTCGCTGGGAGCCAAATCTGGCGAATACGGTGGATGTGGGAGCAATTCGAAGTTCAATTCATGTAGTTTTGCCATTGTTTTGATTGACTTGATGAAACAAATTTTTTTCTTTGCCATATGCGGTCGTTTCTTTGCAATTTCGGCCTTCAAACGCTCCAATAACGCCATATAATATTCACTGTTGATGGTATTTCCTTTCTCAAGATAGTCGATGAATATTACACCACGCACATCCCAAAATACCGAGGCCATAACATTTCCAGCCGATTGTTGTGCATTCGGGCGCTTTGGACGAAGTTCACCAGTTGCTGTCCACTCAGATGATGATCGTTTTGATTCCGGAGTGAAGTGATGGATCCATGTTTCATCCATTGTCACATATCGACGCAAAAATTCCGGTTCGTTACGTTTAAACATGGCCAAACACTGCTCAGAATCATCAATACGTTCTTGTTTTTGGGCAACAGTGAGCAAACGCGGCACCCACTTTGAACAGAGCTTTCTCATAGTCAAATGCTCATGCAATATAAAGCCAATACGTTCTTTTGATATCTTTACGATGTCAGCTAACTCACGCAACTTCACTTTTCGATCATTCAAAACGATTTTGTGGATTTTTTTGATGTTTTCTGGTGTTACCGCCTCATTTGGACGTCCACTGCGTTCTGCATCATCGGTGTCTCTACGACCACGTTTGAAGTCAGCAAACCAACGTTTCATCGTTGTTTCTGATGGAGCGGGGTCCCCATAACACTTTTCAAGCCATTGCTTCGCTTGAACGGTATTTTTTTCCCATCAAGAAGCAGTCTAAAATTAAAACACGAAATTGTTTTTGATCCATTGTTTTGAAAATAACAAAAGTAGTGTGACTCTTAGCACAATAACTCACAAACTAATGAATAGAATATCATGAAATTTTAACAGCTATCTTTTGAAGGTTAGTACTAACTGAGAGAAAGGTGACTGCAATAAAACTAGCGTCATCTATGTGTTAGGCCCGGGACTTTTTAGCCCATGTGTTACTTACACATTTCAATCATGTTGTATAAATATGAATTATTACGAAATTATACTTATAATCTTCAAAATTCCTGGTACGATGGAAGGATGTCAGGACTGGCAGCATTTACCTATATAATTTCACTTATATCAAGTATGTGTCTACTGTGCGGCCAACCATATAGGTAAACAAATCTGTTACCATGGATATAGAAAAAACATCGTGTCACACATGTTGTTATCGTCTCTCCTGAGAATAATTAGTTATTTTCTCATATAACTCTTTAATTTACGGAGATCGGCGATTATATCCAGTCATAAAGTGTATCAGCTGATAGTACTAATAAAATTTGGAAGTTCCGGACACATGTATTGGAAGCCGAAGACCAGTCCATCTGAAAGCCGAGAAATCACGTGCGACTGAGTACGATTTCAAAGATTAAAGACGTCGAATCTTCTTAAGTTCCTCAAAATTATTTGTTTCTTGCTCCCATTTTGTTTCGCATATTAATTAGAATATTTAAACGTTAGCTAGACATGGCTTGCCTGAGGTTTTCTATAAAAAAAAACATATCTTTGGTAAAGAAGCCGTATATATTTATTAATTTGTCAATATATTTAACCCTACATTTGGTTATTTTAATTAGAAAACATTATCATTTAATTTATAAACAAATAGAACAAAATTAAATCAAGGAACCCATTTAAAAAAATTAAAGGGCCTGAGATTATCTACCACAATACGTTTCATAATTTCAGTACTGTTTATTTTGTCACATCCTGTATATTTAAGGACTTTTGTATCAAATATTTTTGAGTTTTAAAGCGAATACTTTTATAATAACACTACAGAGACCATGTCTAAAAGATATATTTATATGTCCTTCTAGAAATATACGCCGTATATTGCTTGGAAATTTGAATTAAGCTAACGCAATTTTCGCGACCGTTAGTGTATACGAACACACGCTTTCCATGTCCCGCGCGCAGCTCGTTTTACATTCAAAACCGGTACGCTACTGCGAGCGTAGCCCGGTACCGAATTCACAAAATAATATTTCGAATAATTAGCTTATGAAACAAGCAATTCAGTTGTAATTACGGCCCCGGCAGCGTACGGATATCATCCCCCTCGGTAATCCACCCGGATGAAGCATTTTAAGCACGTAGCCTACGTTGGTATATATGTATATACGCGCTTAGTTAGTTCTGTTTGTTGTTGTCGCTATGTTGTTGTTTTCGCCTGGTACCGGTGGTGGCGGTGGTGTAGGTGTTGGTTTCTGTTTTTCGCGTTGGATAAATCAAACAATTAAAAAATTATTAGCGTAAATTCATCGCTGGAATATTCATTCATGTAGTGTATATATTTAATTTCCGGGGTTAGTATTCGCGCGAGACTTGTGTCTAGATTAACGTTTCCATGAGGGAAAGAATCTTTTATCTTTTAAAGCGAACGTGACGAGCGTATTTATGAAGATGGACAATTGGGAGCGTCCCACAGTGGTTTAGAAGCGACGAGAAATCACTTTGGGGAAGTAAATTTACGGTAAATAATCACGTTTATTTAAAATCTAACTAAAAGTCAATACAAACGAAGAAGGATATTGTTAAAGGAGATTAAACATGTAATCTAAAGTTCTTGTTGTCCAGACGAAATACGAATGAATGATTTTTCCAAATCCATATGTTGATTTAGATAGAAGACTCTTGAAGATAACACTGACCGCAACTTTCGACAATCAGTTAAAAATTTCCTCTTATAAGATTTCCTTGTGTGAGCTTTACCGGAACTGTTTCGTTTGAAGACTCCAATAGTAATCGGCCGTCATATGGGTATACCATTTTCCTTGGTGCTTTTCCTCTGTAATGCCGATGTCGTTGTGGAATCTTTCCCTCACCTAAGTTTTCTGGAAAAGGATCTAAATGGATATGAAGGTAATGAATCTTGATGCTTGTGTTAAAGAGCATCTGTTCTACTAATTCGACGTAATTTGCTGCGTTATGGTTTCCAAGAAAATTTTTAACCACCAATAAAAGAGCACTACTCACGCTCATTTATTGACTCCGTGAACTGCGGGTTATTTAAAAGTTGCCTTATCTGAGGACCGTAAAAAATTCCAGCCTTGAGTTTTTCTGTGCTAAGCTTTGGAAGGTTTTGTTTCAAATTGCTTGATAAGTCCCGGTTTGATATGCAGTGGCGGAAAGATGATTTTGTTTCTGTCAACCAACGTTTCGTTAAGAACGTTGTATTTTCCTTAATTAATTAAAACATTTCTTAAAGGCTAGCTTCTGGTAATCCAGTGCCGGGCGTTAGCTCTGTTGTCTCAGAGGCATAAAAGCAAGGATATTTTGTGTAAGCACTTTGTTATCGGAGGAGAATGTGTACTACTTTTAGATCGACACATATCATCCGCTGATGCTCTTCATACTTGATATTTTCCAGGACCAATGATATTGTCTCGTATTCCTCTTTCATAGCGGTGGAATGTCCAATAGGTATAGAACCATGTTTATTACTATTGTATAAAAGTACACATTTTAAGCTTCGAGATGAACTGTCTATAAAAAGACGCCATTCAGTTGGCGTGTATTCATTTAACCCCATTTACTTCAAGAGACCTCTTGTAATATAAAGTTGTTTTCTTTAGAGAAATACAGTGACAGATCTTTGTCTCTAGTACGAGGTGGATACAGCTTTTTCTTTAATCTGGAAGCAAGCAATTCGGACTACTCTTTTGAGAGGTTCTGATCCCTACAAGCTCATTAAGCTCTTCTTGGCTGAAGCGTTGGGAACTCCCAGATGGTCCTTCAAAATCACTATTACCTCCACTTTTCTGGAACTGCATCTCGTCAGACGATGTAACTGAGTCATCCTCTGGAAGTATAGGTAAGTTACTGAACATTGGAATAGCTATTTCGTCTGAATGAGGAAGAGGTCTCTTTGCTGATCCATTTATGCCGGTTATTACGGTTAAAGCTTTTGATGTTGACAGAACAAAAATAGCAGTCATCATTATGGTATTTAGGCTGCCACCATTTCATAGGTACTCCAAATTTTAAGCTCTTTCTCTTTCCGTTTGTCTACTGTCGCAGATGTTCTACGCATGTTTTGGATATAGAATGTGGCGTCCAAGATGTATTCTGGTCTTCTAATTGGAAGCCAAAATACAGCAAATGTAATAACTGTGTATTACACGAACGCACAATACTAAACTGAACTGTGGGATGCAGACGGAGATGTTAGAAGTACATGAAGTAGTGAGGGTCTGGGTTGGTTTGGGTTAGACATGTAGATTTTTCCAGTAATGAGGAATACTGAGAATTATAATTGTATTATAATTCCAGTTTCGGGTTTTCTAGATATTTAGTTAATTATTTTGATTTTGCTAATTATCCGTAAGAGTAATAAATTCCACCGTGGTGTATCTCAAAAACTAGAGCTGCTAGGAAGAAATGCCTATTATTTTTGGAACAGGCACATGAGAAATGCCCTAAATCAGTTCGTATCTTATATGCACCACGACAAAGAATTTATTTTGTTGGGCATTGTAAAATATGTGGTCATCATAAGCAAACCGTTGATGAAATGGTAAATAGTTTTGTGTCTTACTACGTAGCTATGGGTAATCGCAATACGCAAACTTGTGGAAGCGCTGGGTGTGTTTTTAAGAATAATAGATCTATGGCACTATATATCGTTAACTTTCTTGAAGTCTTTAGTATAATAACGCCGCTGAAGGATACTTTATCAGATGTTCCAGATAGATAACCAACGAAATTAGTTTCCCAGATATATTCTGCACTTCAATCGTATGTTTGATTAATGTTACCTTCGAAGCGGGTATACAGGCTGAGGCATTCAGATCTCCCACATTTTGTTGAGTCACTAAGAGAGTTCTAGCGAGTGTTGAGAAGGAAAGTGGGTCTTATTCTGTTGGTTAGTCTCTAACGTTTTCAGTACCTATTATGCCTTGCATTGGTGAGGATTGAAAAGAACGATAATCCATCAACATGTTTTAACGATCAACGAATAACATGAATTAATAACATAAAGTGTTTGAGTTTATTAATTAATATCGCACTATCCTTGAAAGAGCTTACTAAGAAGCTATCCACAATGATACGTGTACTGTGAACGATATTTATAACGTCGATGAAACTGCTTTGTTCTTTAAATGTCTGCTTGACAAAACATTCATTTTCAAGGACGAAAAATGCCACGGAGGTAAACAAAGCAAGAAACGCCTTACTATTCATCAATGTGTTAACATGACCGATACACATAAACTCCCTCTTCTAATCATTGGGAAATCTAAGCGACCTAGATGCTTTAAAGGTGTCAAGACTCTACCCGTTGATTATGCGAGTAATGCAAAAGCTTGGATGACTAAGGAATTGTTCAAAGATTGGTTAAAAAAAGTGAAATGAAAAACAAGCGAAAAAATATTTTGCTTATTATTGACAACTGTACTGCTCATACGGATTTACCAACACTTGCAAATGTCAAAGTTATATCTTTCCCTGCCAATACCACCAGTAAACTTCAACCTTTAGATCAAGGTATCATTCATACATTCAAACGGGTTTATCGCAGAGAAGTTATAAAGCATACGCTTACCTGCTTGGAAGAGAACATTAGCCCTGAGATAAATATACTCCTGGCCATGAAATTGGCAAGAAGAGCATGGTATGCAGTGAGTGACGTAACTGTCAAAAACTGCTTCAAGAAAGCTGGGTTCAGTATCTGTCCAGCTAACCAAGACTTTCTGATCGAGCAAAATGAGGTTGAACTTGACAATGAGCTTGAAGTTGCACCTAGCAGTGAAGAATGGGCCAAGCTCGTGTCACACAATACCACTGGTAATATGTCGACGCCAACCTTTGAAGATTTCGTTCAGATTGACGACGACGTGGCTACCGCCGGAGAATACACCGAAGACCATATCGTTCAAAACTGTGTGAGCTCGTATACTAACGAAAATGACAGTGAAAATGAGGCCAACCAATCACACATTTTGGTTAGAGATATAGAGCAAATTCCAACAAAACGAGAGGCTTTAAAGGCATTGGAGACGCTTCACAAATTTTATGAATATGCGGCGGTTGATCAAACCATATTTGATAAAATTTATGAACTTGAAAAACATACACAAAATCTAAAAACAGAATCGCAAAAGAAATTAACAGATTTTTTCAAATAAACGTTGTTATAATATTATTTAGATTAAACATTTATGTTCAGCTATTATTTCAATAAATATGTAATACCCATACATACACGTATTTTGTTACTAATTACGTCATATTTTCCGTATTTTTATAGACCTCTATAAGTGAGACAGACCCCATTCTATAACTCTGTAAGCTAGAAACTCGGGTTAGTGAGAAACCTCTATAAGATCTATGTAACTATATATCGTTAACATTCTTGAAGTCTTTAGTATAATAACGCCGCTGAAGGATACTTTATCAGATGTTCCAGATAGATGACCAACAAAATTAGTCAAAAGTTTCCCAGCTATATTCTGCACTGCAATCGCATGCTTGATTAATGTTACCTTCGAAACGGGTATACAGGCTGAGGCATTCAGATCTCCCACATTTTGTTGAGCCACTATGCGAGTTCTAGCGAGTGTAGAGAAGGAAAGTGGGTCTTATTCTGTTGGTTAGTCTCTAACGTTTTCAGTACCTATTATGCCTTGCATTGGTGAGGATTGAAAAGAACGATAATCCATCAACATGTTTTAACGATCAACGAATAACATGAATTAATAACATAAAGTGTTTGAGTTTATTAATTAATATCGCACTATCCTTGAAAGAGCTTACTAAGAAGCTATCCACAATGATACGTGTACTGTGAACGATATTTATAACGTCGATGAAACTGCTTTGTTCTTTAAATGTCTGCTTGACAAAACATTCATTTTCAAGGACGAAAAATGCCACGGAGGTAAACAAAGCAAGAAACGCCTTACTATTCATCAATGTGTTAACATGACCGATACACATAAACTCCCTCTTCTAATCATTGGGAAATCTAAGCGACCTAGATGCTTTAAAGGTGTCAAGACTCTACCCGTTGATTATGCGAGTAATGCAAAAGCTTGGATGACTAAGGAATTGTTCAAAGATTGGTTAAAAAAAGTGAAATGAAAAACAAGCGAAAAAATATTTTGCTTATTATTGACAACTGTACTGCTCATACGGATTTACCAACACTTGCAAATGTCAAAGTTATATCTTTCCCTGCCAATACCACCAGTAAACTTCAACCTTTAGATCAAGGTATCATTCATACATTCAAACGGGTTTATCGCAGAGAAGTTATAAAGCATACGCTTACCTGCTTGGAAGAGAACATTAGCCCTGAGATAAATATACTCCTGGCCATGAAATTGGCAAGAAGAGCATGGTATGCAGTGAGTGACGTAACTGTCAAAAACTGCTTCAAGAAAGCTGGGTTCAGTATCTGTCCAGCTAACCAAGACTTTCTGATCGAGCAAAATGAGGTTGAATTTGACAATGAGCTTGAAGTTGCACCTAGCAGTGAAGAATGGGCCAAGCTCGTGTCCCACAATACCACTGGTAATATGTCGACGCCAACCTTTGAAGATTTCGTACAGATTGACGACGACGTGGCTACCGCCGGAGAATACACCGAAGACGATATCGTTCAAAACTGTGTGAGCTCGTGTACTAACGAAGATGACAGTGAAAATGAGGCCAACCAATCACACATTTTGGTTAGAGATATAGAGCAAATTCCAACAAAACGAGAGGCTTTAAAGGCATTGGAGACGCTTCACAAATTTTATGAATATGCGGCGGTTGATCAAACCATATTTGATAAAATTTATGAACTTGAAAAACATACACAAAATCTAAAAACAGAATCGCAAAAGAAATTAACAGATTTTTTCAAATAAACGTTGTTATAATATTATTTAGATTAAACATTTATGTTCAGCTATTATTTCAATAAATATGTAATACCCATACATACACGTATTTTGTTACTAATTACGTCATATTTTCCGTATTTTTATAGACCTCTATAAGTGAGACAGACCCCATTCTATAACTCTGTAAGCTAGAAACTCGGGTTAGTGAGAAACCTCTATAAGATCTATGTAACTATATATCGTTAACATTCTTGAAGTCTTTAGTATAATAACGCCGCTGAAGGATACTTTATCAGATGTTCCAGATAGATGACCAACAAAATTAGTCAAAAGTTTCCTAGCTATATTCTGCACTGCAATCGCATGCTTGATTAATGTTACCTTCGAAACGGGTATACAGGCTGAGGCATTCAGATCTCCCACATTTTGTTGAGTCACTAAGCGAGTTCTAGCGAGTGCAGAGACGGAAAGTGGGTCTTATTCTGTTGGTTAGTCTCTAACGTTTTCAGTACCTATTATGCCTTGCATTGGTGAGGATTGAAAAGAACGATAATCCATCAATATGTTTTAACGATCAACGAATAACATGAATTAATAACATAAAGTGTTTCAGTTTATTACTTAATATCGCACTATCCTTGAAAGAGCTTACTAAGAAGCTATCCACAATGATACGTGTACTGTGAACGATATTTATAACGCCGATGAAACTGCTTTGTTCTTTAAATGTCTGCCTGACAAAACATTAATTTTCAAGGACGAAAAATGCCACGGAGGTAAACAAAGCAAGAAACGCCTTACTATTCATCAATGTGTTAACATGACCGATACAGATAAACTCCCTCTTCTAATCATTGGGAAATCTAAGCGACCTAGATGCTTTAAAGGTGTCAATACTCTACCCGTTGATTATGCGAGTAATGCAAAAGCTTGGATGACTAAGCAATTGTTCGAAGATTGGTTAAAAAAAGTTGACAAGCAAATGAAAAACAAGCGAAAAAATATTTTGCTTATTATTGACAACTGTACTGCTCATACGGACTTACCAACACTTGCAAATGTCAAAGTTATATTTTTCCCTGCCAATACCACCAGTAAACTTCAACCTTTAGATCAAGGTATCATTCATACATTCAAACGGGTTTATCGCAGAGAAGTTATAAAGCATACGCTTACCTGCTTGGAAGAGAACATTAGCCCTGAGATAAATATACTCCTGGCCATGAAATTGGCAAGAAGAGCATGGTATGCAGTGAGTGACGTAACTGTCAAAAACTGCTTCAAGAAAGCTGGGTTCAGTATCTGTCCAGCTAACCAAGACTTTCTGATCGAGCAAAATGAGGTTGAACTTGACAATGAGCTTGAAGTTGCACCTAGCAGTGAAGAATGGGCCAAGCTCGTGTCACACAATACCACTGGTAATATGTCGACGCCAACCTTTGAAGATTTCGTTCAGATTGACGACGACGTGGCTACCGCCGGAGAATACACCGAAGACCATATCGTTCAAAACTGTGTGAGCTCGTGTACTAACGAAGATGACAGTGAAAATGAGGCCAACCAATCACACATTTTGGTTAGAGATATAGAGGAAATTCCAACAAAACGAGAAGCTTTAAAGGCATTGGAGACGCTTCACAAATTTTATGAATATGCGGCGGTTGATCAAACCATATTTGATAAAAAAACAGAATCGCAAAAGAAATTAACAGATTTTTTCAAATAAATGTTGTTATAATATTATTTAGATTAAACATTTATGTTCAGCTATTATTTCAATAAATATGTAATACCCATACATACACGTATTTTGTTACTAATTACGTTATATTTGCCGTATTTTTATAGACCTCTATAAGTGAGACAGACCCCATTCTATAACTCTGTAAGCTAGAAACTCGGGTTAGTGAGAAACCTCTATAAGATCTATGTAACTATATATCGTTAACATTCTTGAAGTCTTTAGTATAATAACGCCGCTCAAGGATACTTTATCAGATGTTCCAGATAGATGACCAACGAAATTAGTTAAGAGTTTCCCAGATATATTCTGCACTTCAATCGCATGTTTGATTAATGTTACCTTCGAAACGGGTATACAGGCTGAGGCATTCAGATCTCCCACATTTTGTTGAGCCACTATGCGAGTTCTAGCGAGTGTAGAGAAGGAAAGTGGGTCTTATTCTGTTGGTTAGTCTCTAACGTTTTCAGTACCTATTATGCCTAGCATTGGTGAGGATTGAAAAGAACGATAATCCATCAATATGTTTTAACGATCAACGAATAACATGAATTAATAACATAAAGTGTTTGAGTTTATTACTTAATATCGCACTATCCTTGAAAGAGCTTACTAAGAAGCTATCCACAATGATACGTGTACTGTGAACGATATCAATCCAAGTTCACGTTGAAGCAGTGTTGTCAGCTTACTATGTATATGTAGGATCACTGCTACCATATAGTATAATCTTCTGGAAAAACTCCTCGGATGTTGATAAGATGTTCATCCTCCAGAAATTCTTTCTTAGAAGCATTTTATATATGAAGGAAAGGGACTGATGTAGGAGTGTGTATACTTACCTTTTTTAACTAGCATATATATCTTTAACTAACAAATAAGTAAAGTTTAACTACTAAAACCTATAGGAATGTCAATATTTACCATACAATGACACAAAAATATATATAAAGCTCCAGCGTGTTTAAGATGCAATCCAATAGAACCATAGTTAGAATCGCTTCGGAGAACGCTAGCGTCCTCTGCGGAACATCCGGCGAAACAAGTTTAACGCATAACATCCCCTCACCCATCCCGTAACCTTCACCGGCGCCTTCCGCGTCCACACCTGTCAGCTGGTTTCCAGTTCCGAGCTTCGGGCGGTACATTTTACCGCGGATACGATTTCGGCCCGCCGGCTAAAAGCTCGCCGTTGTTGAAGATGAAAACGTGCATCGTACGTGTAGGAAATACAATAAAAAAAAGTAACAAAAAAAAACCGAAATAGGAAGAGAGGGAAATAGGAGAAAATACGGGGGAAAAACCCTGATAAAAGTCGACGTAGAAAAATAGACGGCCGCCAAACAACTGCGCGGAACAAAACACGATCACGACGCACCATGGTACACGGTATTTCAATTATCGTATGTCGGCATATTGGATTATATCGGCCGGCGGTGTTTTGGGTAATGTTGATGCATGGCATCGCGTTTCGGTAGGCATTGTTCGGTTTATATCGATTTATGCGACGGACAAATTGGACCTGGGATGGGGGAAATCGCTAGGAGGGGGAGGAGAAGGCGATGTATTGGACAAGCCTTTTTTTGTATATTTTGTTTTATTAACACTTTTTTAAAGTCATTTTAAGCCTTAACATCGTGCCGACTTGAATCAAGACAATACATACAGGGCCGTGGAAAGAGAGGAAATCTACAAAAGAAATGGCCAACAAAGGAAACGAAGTTGAATTATAGAACTAAAAGCGAAAGAAAACCAAAAACCAGTCTCATAAGTGTCTATATAGTTTTGTGCCAGAATGAAAGAGGTATCAACAGGAAGCTAAAAATATCTTGAAAGAATTCATCTCGCTATCTAGCAAAATTAGGACATTCAAATAAAATATGAATAATATCACCTAATGGTCTCATTATCACATGAGCAGCAAGAATCTACAGGAACACCAATCATATTAAGATGTACAGGGGAGCATACGTGATTGAATTTTAAGCGGGATATCGTAGAACTAAAGTATCTGGTAACACTGGGTAAAATCGTGCCGGTCAGTAGCCCGACGTACAAGTCATTTATTTCAGTATTGAATTATTACATGATCGTCACTGGTATTGAAGACATTCTGGTGCCTCATTGTTATCAGCTGGAGTTGTTGGGTGCCACGTTGGGCGTCAAATTGCTATCAATGAGGTTTAGGTGAAATGATAATTTAATACAGACTTGGATTAGAAAGAACACGATGGTGCCGCAAAAAAGTTCCTTGAGGAATTGCTTGATCTTAATCGATGCCATATACTTGAGGAATTGTCTGCAGCTTTGGATGTTGATCGATCCACCGTTGGAAATGGTTCAGAAGCCTGGAAATTGGGTACCACACGAGTTGAAGCAAAACGAAATTGAAGAGCGTTGGTCACGTGCGAGATGTTGCTTCAACTATAACAAAGAAAGAGCTGGCGATGAGAAATTGATTCACTACGACAATCCTAAATGCAGCATCTGCGAAGCCAAGTGAACTATGTCTATCAACGCCAAAGCACTATATTCACGAGTTAAAGGTCATGCTTTCTATCTAGTGTAATCTACTATGAGCTACTGCAACTGTCCGAGACTATCACTTCCCAACGCTACTGACTTCAACTAATGCGCTTGGAACAAGCTATTCAAGAAAAACAACTGGAATGGCGCGAGAGACACGAGAATCTGATTTTGCAGTACGATAACGCTAGGCCACATGGTGATCAACCCATCCGGACGTACCTAGAAGGAGACAGCACACAAAAATGAGTCAATGACTAGATCTCCTCGAAAGAAATAGAAGTCTTCACTCGAGGAATCCGTCTATTCCCATACCCTATATCAGAGTAAATTCTTTAATAGAAGAAGAACAAAATGATAACGTAAAAGTGCAAATAAACGGCGTGGTTTATCTCTAGGAATGCGGAATGATTAGACAATGGTAAATGCATAGCACAAGGAAATTGATTAAAATAAACGATGCGATTTGGTAAATTCCAGACTTTTTCATAATTTCCACTTCACCTTTGGGATTGCCTAAAAGGTAAGGTTTCTCAAGCGGTAAATATTATTCAACGCATTTACTATTGAGTGGAAAAATAATGTTATGAATTCCTTATCATCGGTGCCTGTTGATATCAAGATCGTGAGATTCTTGATGTGTTGTTTATATTGGACTTTTAGTAAAATGCAGTCTACAATCACAGAGTAACTATTGCACCTGGCTGCATGTTTGATGTACATATTTTAGGTCTACTCAATGTTTTTTTTCATGTATGATACACGAGAAGGAATACTATAATATATTATGTAAATGATGCATGTTTTTCGACGCATTTAATGTTTTATTTACATATATGAACTAAACAGGACTATATATTCATTTTAATGACATCTACGGAATTATATAGATTGCGTGAATAACATACCACATAGTTTCAAATATACATATCTTATAAACAACATTTATGAACCGGTGAAATTCGAAATTACCTCACCTACTACCTAATAGTCCTATCCACTGGTCTCTGTGCACGTTACTACCTTCCATTAGTACCCTATACCCTATCCCGCGATTACCAGAGGCGTCTAATGGAACTGGGACAACTATCACACGTCCGTGCAGGAACAAAGCTGCGTGCTGTAGTTACCGGGAGGGTTGGTACGGTCGAAATCTCGATTGTCGAGTCCGGTAATAAATTAAGCGCGACCAGATATAATTTGGATGTACGGATGACCGTAGATAGGATTCAGATTAACCCTAGATACGGGCAACGGAATGCGATAGGTTCTCAGCGATGAGAAAATTGGTATTTGTATGTGTACGTATGCAGTAGTTCCTTAGATTGCCGTAAGGCGTCGCGATGTCAGTTGGAGTTAGATTGTAGGTGGAATATTGTACCGTAAATATAATATTGCATCGCAAAATAACTAGCAAGGGACAATCGTGAAGCCGCATATTTAAAAAATTATGAAACCTTGGGGAATATGTGACAGATTTTAGAAAATTAGGGTTATGTATTTCTACGAGGTATTTTAATTTGACTGCAAAATGCCGATTTGATTCGGATATAAAAACAAACGGCAGCCACGGGTGAAAGTCTATTGGAGCGATAGTATGCTGAAAACCCCGAAACTTTCTAGTTACGTCATAGTTGGCTATGGCGTGACCAACCACCTTCTACGAAAACTGAATTCGTTTGGATTTTTAAGACCATTGCGCTCACTCTTACCATCGTACTTAATCAATAGAGAATTTCAAGTATGCTATAGGAACTACGCATCATCCAAGCACATGTCCTTATAAGGTCTCTAGTGTATCTGATGTGTACTAACTTCAACAGCATCTCTGATCTTTGCGACATCAACGCCGACCCATTTAAATCTATCATTGATGCGGTCGTTCTTCGTCTGGTCTCTTCCCAATAACATTGATCAATTTCCATCACCCATTTTAGTTTTAGTATTAGTCGAATAATTCTTATTTTTTATATCCTCCTATACCACAGGGTAATAGTAATACAGTCAAACCTGAGAAAGAGAGAACTGGGTAAGCGAGAAAACTCTATTAATGAGGGTATTTACCAGGTCCCGTTATTTTGCCCTCCTAAAACCTCTATAAGTGAGAAACATAAAACCTGTATAAGTGACAATCATTTTTCACGCCTGAACCTCTTCAAGTGAGATTGATACCTGCCTATACCTCTATAAGCGACAGTTAAACGTGTTTATGACTACTATGCTATGTATGACTCATTCTTAAATTTCCAGGGACTTTTATTTAATTCAAACCAAATGTGCGTCTGTTTATTGTTTTGTTATCATAGTTCGAGGAACTCATTCTATACAAAAAGCCAAATGTGCTTGTTACAGTCACTACATAAACAGCAGCTGCGAGGAAAGTTACTCATAATGTCTAAACGAAAACTCAATATGTTGTCTTTACGTGATAAACTACAAACTATGAATGCTTTTGAATCTGGGAAATTACGAAAACAAAAAAAAAATCAGAGTGACTTTGGCTTAGCAGAATCCACCTATTATAAAATTATAAAATCAAAAGAATTAATTAAGTCTCAGTGCTCTGAGGGACACGGAAATATCAAGAGAAGCCGGCTTTCTGAGCTTCCCGACGTTGAAAAGTGCCTGTTACAATGGATTAAACAAACCCTCGATAAGAACATTCCCATAGATGGACCACTGCTGAAACAAAAATCTAAAGACGTCGTCACAAAATTAGGAATCCAGAACTTTTCAGCTAGTAACGACCGGTTAGAGGGTTTTAAAAAACGCCATGATATAACTTTCAAAAAAGCAACCGGAGAAAGTAAATCTGTGGATCAGGGAGTATGTGACCAATGGACTGAAGATTTGCAGAATCTTTTAAGAGCATATGATCCAAACAATATTTATAACGCCGATGAAACTGCTTTGTTCTTTAAATGTCTACCTGACTAAACATTCATTTTCAAGGGCGAAAAATGCCACGGAGGTAAACAAAGCAAGGAACGTCTTACTATTCATCAATGTGTTAACATGACCGGTACACATAAACTCCCTCTTCTAATCGTTGGAAAATCTAAGCGACCTAGATGCTTTAAAGGTGTCAAGACTCTACCCGTTGATTATGCGAGTAATGCAAAAGCTTGGATGACTAAGGAATTGTTCAAAGATTGGTTAAAAAAAGTTGATAAGCAAATGAAAAACAAGCGAAAAAATATTTTGCTTTTTATTGACAACTGTACTGCTCATACGGACTTACCAACACTTGCAAATGTCAAAGTTATATTTTTCCCTGCCAATACCACCAGTAAACTTCAACCTTTAGATCAAGGCATCATTCATACATTCAAACGGGTTTATCGCAGAGAAGTTATAAAGCATACGCTTACCTGCTTGGAAGAGAACATTAGTACTGAGATAAATATACTCCTGGCTACGAAATTTGCAAGAAGAGCATGGTATGCAGTGAGTGACGTAACTGTCAAAAACTGTTTCAAGGAAGCTGGGTTCAGTATTTGTCCAGCTAACCAAGACTTTCTGATCGAGCAAAATGAGGTTGAAGTTGACAATGAGCTTGAAGTTGCACCTAGCAGTGAAGAATGGGCCAAGCTCGTGTCCCACAATACCACTGGTAATGTGTCGACGCCAACCTTTGAAGACTTCGTACAGATTGACGACGACGCGGCTACCGCCGGAGAATACACCGAAGGCGATATCGTTCAAAACTTTGTGAGCTCGTGTACTAACGAAAATGACAGTGAAAATGAAGCCGGCCAATCACACATTTTGGATAGAGAGATGGAGGAAATTCCAACAAAACGAGAAGCTTTAAAGGCATTGGAGACGCTTCACAAATTTTATGAATATGCGGCGGTTGATCAAACCATATTTGATAAAATTTATGAACTTGAAAAACATACACAAAATCTAAAAACAGAATCGCAAAAGAAATTAACAGATTTTTCAAGTAAATGTTGTTATAATATTATTTAGATTAAACATTTATGTTCAGCTATTATTTCAATAAATATGTAATACCCATACATACACGTATTTTGTTTCTAATTACGTTATATTTGCCGTATTTTTATGAACCTCTATAAGTGAGACAGACCCCATTCTGTAACTCTGTAAGCTAGAAACTCGGGTTAGTGAGAAACCTCTATAAGAGAAAAAGAGATCGCGGTCCCTTGAGCTCTCAGTTATCCAGGTTTGACTGTATTTAGTATTTTTGTATTTTGCTGTCAATAAATTATTATTATTATTATTTTAGATATAGCGCCTGTCCTCACTTTATCGATGAAACAGTGATGCAATTATAAATTTTCGTGGTTTCACTTGCATATAATTTTGTCAATGGTTTCATGGAAAATTTGAATTTTGTTTCTAGATGAAAATTCTGATACGTTACCTTAAAAAAAAGCAAGTTCAAAATTTCCTGAAAATGCTAAACAAAATTAGAGGTTTCATCCATCCCAAGTTTAATTAGTTGAAAATATATTCCCATTTGTACGTATGCAGCTATACCAATCTGTCAAAAAAAAAAATCCTGCGCAAAACCGCAAAGACCTAATTTAGAATACAACGTATCTTTCACGTAATTTATCTACGTTAAAAACACCGCACTTATGCAACACATGCACACACACCCGCACAGAAAAAGAGGGATTAGAGAGAGATAATAAAGACCGTCCGAAACTAAATTAGTCACTTCACCATCTCGACCGCCAGCCAACGCTCCAGCCGCACGAAACAAAAACATAACGAAAATCTGCAGCGCCGACATAAATATTAATTTTGAATAAGGGACGGAAGGTGGCCCACGCGAATACATAAACCCGACGTTGGCCATGGCCAACGCTCTATATACGTAGAAAGATATAAAAACAATAGCCGAGCGCATGCAACGTCACGCCACGCTTCAACTACGCTGCTGATACTCCACTCCGTTCTAGGAAAATGGTCGAACCGCCCCCTTCGCTGTGGTGTTGGAGAAAAATCGCGTAAAAAGTCCATCTCGTATTAAAATTTATGCGTTCCGTTAGTTCGTAAATATTATATATTTATGCTGGTGGTGGTAGCAGCTTCGTTATTTGTGGTGTCCTTAAATTAACGTTGTGCGGATATTTCGGATTTTGGAAGGTCTTTTTTTTTTCAAGTACGGCTTTTAACGAATTTTTTAGATGGGGTGATTATTTAAGATTGAATTTGGGCGTTCCCTTTTAGAATTGTATTTCTACAAATCACCACTATAATATACACGTACTCTATGAGGAGTGTCTTTAAAGTTTTGTCTACTGGGACATGGAGGGTGTCACTTATCAGATGTCAGTACTAAATTGTAACCTATATCATTAGCTAACCTAAATCCAAAGTTTCAGTGCGATATGTATAGTGTTATAATGTACATTCACTTTAAGAATGCAGTGTTTGGCAATGTATGCTAATATATTCCGCGTCTGCTATTGGCATGGATACCTAAGTCAAAATTACATACGATAAAAAGTTGGTCGAAGAAGTAAAACTCAATATTTACAATATTTTCAATATATTTCACATAGTATTAATATGACATGTTTGGGTATCACTGTAGCTTCATCAAATATTCTACGCCTATTGAACAATACCTTATTTATACTTAAGCTTAAGATACCCTTATCTTAGGCAAATTAAGGATAATGTGTACAAATGTGTTTACATAATGGGCTCATTGTGTCTCTAAGTTCTTAATACTAGACTTCACAAACAAATTCAACAAAGGTGAATTATTCAAGTTTATTCTAATTCTATTCAAGTCTATATCACGTCCCAAAATTATATTCTTTAGTGAAGATACATAAAAATATAATCCTGTTAGACCGGTCGTATCGTTTACGTCAACTCCCACCTATAAACTATCTAAAGAATTCTAGAGATTATTAAAGAGAATACATAATTTTCAGCCAAATTCACAATAAAAAGTTCACTGGACTTAGTTAAAAAAATAGAAAAGATCTCTCAGATGAAAGAGACTTGCCTCACCGCTACACACAGCTATTTTACAGACCCCGAAACAACCTACCTTTCCGACGGCTTGAAGAGACTCGAGCACTATTTGAAAAATAAAAAACCACACCAATACCGTGTTTTTCTTGTCGATGCCGGAAACATTTCAGGTCGCCCTCGTATATTCAAAATTTAAAAGACAACCCTCGTAGTATCCTCTGTATTTCCACCAAGTTTCATTAGAATCTGAATTCGACACCTCGTAACGTTTCCTTTTTAGCATCACCCAAACGTTTTATGGTTGCAACTAATGATGAATGACCTTAATTATAACACAATTATGCTAATTACTGATACAAATTATTCTTTTCGTTCCACGAGGAACTACTAGTCTACCAAATTCCAAGTAATTCCAACAAAAATCTTGCGTCCGCTTCCGCGTAAGTTAATTGAAAGTTGAATGAGTTAGCGTTTTTCAGTACACTAAAGGGAATTACGTGGGTCCATTTTCTAGATTAAAATTAATTAAATTTAATGCATTCGCTATCTTTGTCGAGATCGGGGTAACAAAATACGGCCATCTATTGTAATTAGATGAGCGAATTATATGTGTGGAAAAACACGTCCTGACTAAAATAAGATGACCTCTTTGTAAAATTAACGAATAAATCCTAGACACAAAGTTAGGTGGAGGTGCCGGGGAATATCAACTTTACGAACATCGTGATAGCCTATGCAATTCTAGTTTAAATCTGGCTGTTTTAAAAATTTAATTAAATGAATTATATATACATTTTCTGTCCTTGTACGAGGGTGGGAAATAGTCAAACTATCTGTTACGTTCAGTTATTTTCAAAGTGCTTTTAAGAGCTTACTTCTATTTCCAGATGACTGTAACACATGGGCTGAAAAGTCCCGGGCCTAACACATAGATGACGCTAGTTTTATTGTAGTCACCTTTCTCTCAGTTAGTACTAACTTTCAAAAGACAGCTGTTAAAATTTCATGATATTCTATTCATTAGTTTGTGAGTTATTGTGCTAAGAGTCACGCTACTTTTGTTATTTTCAAAACAATGGATCAAAAACAATTTCGTGTTTTAATTTTACACTGCTTCTTGATGGGAAAAAATACCGTTCAAGCGAAGCAATGGCTTGAAAAGTGTTATGGGGACTCCGCTCCATCAGAAACAACAATAAAACGTTGGTTTGCTGACTTCAAACGTGGTCGTAGAGACACCAATGATGCAAAACGCAGTGGACGTCCAAATGAGGCGGTAACACCAGAGAACATCAAAAAATTCCACAAAATCATTTTGAATGATCGAAAAGTGAAGTTGCGTGAGTTAGCTGACATCGTAAAGATATCAAAAGAACGTATTGGCTTTATATCGCATGAGCATTTGACTATGAGAAAGCTCTGTTCAAAGTGGGTGCCGCGTTTGCTCACTGTTGACCAAAAACAAGAACGTGTTGATGATTCTGAGCTGTGTTTGGCTATGTTTAAACGCAACAAACCGGAGTTTTTGCGTCGATATGTGACAATGGATGAAACATGGATCCATCACTTCACTCCGAAATCAAAACGATCGTCATCTGAGTGGACAGCAACTGGTGAACCTCGTCCAAAGCGTCCGAAAGCACAACAATCGGCTGGAAAGGTTATGGCCTCGGTATTTTGGGATGTGCGTGGTGTAATATTCATCGACTATCTTGAGAAAGGAAATACGATTAACAGTGAATACTATATAGCGTTATTGGAGCGTTTGAAAAAAATTGTTTCATCAAGACAACGCACCGTGTCACAAGTCAATCAAAACAATGGAAAAACTACATGAATTGAACTTCGAATTGCTCCCACATCCACCGTATTCGCCAGATTTGACTCCCAGCGACTACTGGCTGTTCGCAGACCTCAAAAAAATGCTCGCCGGTAAGAAATTTCGCACGAATGAAGAGGTTATCGCTGAAACTGAGGCCTATTTTGAGGCAAAAGATAAATCGTTCGCCAAAAGTGGTATTGAAATGTTAGAGCGGCGCTGGAATGATTGCGTTGCTCTTGATGGAGATTACGTTGATGAATAAAGCTAATTTTGAACCAAAAAAACCGCGTTTTCTTTGTTAGGCCCGGGACTTTTCAGCCCATGTGTTGATATCGCTAGAAATATCATTGAAATATCTTGCTATTAATAGAAATTAGTTGAGTAATGACTTTTGAAAGTATGAATGATTAATTTGTAATTTTTAAAATAACAAACTAACTATAATATTTCTCTCTGAAATATTATGTAATCCCATCTATTTGCCGAACATTATTCGGTGAAGCATAAAATAAAAAATGCCGAATTAATAGAAATTGTTTAACAAATTGTAATAGTCTATAGTTATCATATTAATTTGATAGTAACATTAAATTAATTATTATAAAAAATGTTTTAAAATAATTTTATATTTTTGCTTAAAATTAATATGGATAATTAAATATAATAATGACCATAATAATCTGGATATCCTTATCAATCGCGAGAGTCTATTGGACCTATAGAATTTGTTCATATAGTACTTGTACTAAAATTAGGTGATAATTTTCAAAATAAAGAATATTTTCAACATTATTTTATTTCACATTCATTGCACTTAAGGTTAGTAAAAATATTTAGAATAAAGTGAACTGCTGATATTAAATGATAGTAATAATAAACAATGCATACCTTAAGACGTAATAATACAGAGTGTTAACCACACACACAATTTTTGCAACATGCACACATTGTTCTTGTTTTTTTTATCTTTTGAAAATGGACAAGGACGACAACAAACTAAACCTCTTCTGATTTCTTGGAGGGTCTGTACTAGCAGATGATTCAGCTTCTTGTATTCTGCTAGCTCCTTTCCTATGGCTAATAACTAGAGTTGTTGAACAACAACTCTAGTGTGTGTGGAGCTTGTGCTTGTACTTGTGGAAACACGTTAGAACTCGCCCACCCAGAAGCTGATGGTCTAAAGTGATGGAGTACATCCGCCATGAACCTTTAACAAAATATTTCGATTTTCCGTGGCTGTTTTCCCAGCCATCCGGAAGTGTTTTGTCACTACTCGAAATTCGATTTTATCCATTTTTGCGAAACACACCCTTAGACAACAATTATTAACAGTATGAAATTTTGACAGACATTTCCACCTTCGTGCGCCGATTCCGGAGACATCGTAGGTCATCCTCGTAGGAAAATCGAAGATACTATAATTTAAAATGGGCGGTAACGTAGGGTTAAAATTGATTTTTTAACCTCTGATAGCGGAAATATCCAACAGATATTTGATTACATGAGCCAGAGTAGTTAAATTATGGCCGGCCATTTTGATTTTTTCAAAACACCCCGTAGATATTCAATAATTTTTATCTGATAGTACTATGTCAGTTAGGAAAACCTCACGAAATATTTTCCAATTTGTATTCCACGTACTACGTAGTCGCATACATCTCCAACCAATATAGAAACGAAACCAGGGCAAGCAGTCTCTAAAGCGTCCCCATCCTCTCCCATTCTCCTTCTGCCTCCGGAGGAAGGAGACGGTTTGCGAAGATACGGTGCCCACAGACTGTATCTTGTTAGCAGCGCAAAGTTACGCTTTTCGGGCTAAAAACGAAGTCAGCACCAGAACAAATTAGATTTAGGTCCATTACTTTGACTTGAAAACATTACTTTTAGTCACCGTTACACACGTTACGATCGCTAGTAGTGGTAGCGGCGATAGTGAAGGAAAATCGGCTACTGTAACAGAGGGAAGAAACGAGGTTCCCGTTGTAATAGTACAACGTCAATCTATAGCGTTTCCTCCCCCCTGTCCGCCACTTGTACGGTTGTTTGGCGGTGAAATAGGGTCCCTATAGTCGGTTAGGACGGGCATTTTTATGTGTGGTTGAATCGATTCCCTGCACTTAACGTATTTCTTTTAACTGTTCTATTTTGTTCCGGCTTCATTCGGAAATATTTGCCTCCTCTTTTTTTTTTCTTCTTCTTCAACTTTAGCAACTGTAACAGGGATTAAGTGGAATGAGAACAATCTTTGGGTTGATAATTTCTTTATGTATTGTTCCATAAAAGGTTCTTATCATTTATATAGAATATAAAGGACAATAGTATAGTACAAGGGTTCCCAAACTTTATCAGCTCTAAGCTCTCAAGACTTAATATATTTAAAATACTCGCTTCACAGACTACTACAGGAAATTTTAGATTTTGAATTGCGAGCTACATAAAATACTTCAATTCACAGGTATAGCAGTAAACTCCACTCACACAAATTAATTAATTATGCGGAACGCAGCGTTTCGAGAGCACGTGGGCTCCCATTGTCAACTGTGTTACCGACTGAAAGTAAAAACTGTATCACACATGCAAATTATTTTCTACGCAGGCTCTAAAATTTCTAAAACATATGACTATTTACAATCTACTAGGTGGTCTAATGCCTTTTACGGGAAAGGATGGACCGAAAGCGAACCGTGTCTTTAACAGGGCCTATGGTAATAAATCCATCAAACTCGAGTGTGCAATTGGGGGTGGTTCTCTGTTCAATAAGTTTCCGTTCTTTTTCATATATACCGCTTTGTACGCGTCTAATTCTCTATACGAGTTCAGGTTTTTAAGTAGTGTCAGATTTTTTAAATCAATTTTATGTCCGGATTTTACCATATGCTCTGCTACGCTTGATAGTTCTGGTTTGTCGAAACGATAGTGTCTAATATGTTCTTTGAACCTCGTTTCGATACTCCTTTTTGTTTGTCCAATCTTTCTCACTTTCTCACAATCATTGCATGCGATTTGGTATATTTCAGACCCTTTTATCATCTCCGGTTTATCTTTGGGATTCCCTAAGAGATTCTTTAAGTTGTTTTTTGACACAAAAGACACGTTCATATTTAGTTGTCGGAAAATTTTACTTAACCCTTTTACTGTTGGGTGAAAAGGAAGAGTTATAAATTTCTTATTACCGGTGTTTGTTGAGTCGTGGAATTTCTGATGTGTTGTTTGTATTGGACCTTCCTTAAAATACGGTCGACATCCATAGAAGAGAAACCATTGTACCTCGCTACATCTTTGATATACTTTAATTCTTTGTCATACCTGCTCTTGTTTAGCGGAAATCTGACGAGTCTATTGACCAGAAAACTAATCGCGGACATAATTTGTTGTTCGCAATGGTGCGAATCAAACGTGATGAATCTGTTGGAATTAGTTTCTTTTCTGTAGATGTCTATTCCTAATTTGTTGTTATTGCGTATGACTAGAGTATCTAGAAACGGAAGGCGATTGTTCACTTCTTCTTCAATAGTAAACTTGATCGTGGTAAATTTTGAGTTCAGTTCTGCTAGAAAATCTTGTATGTTTCCTTTGTTGGTATCAAACACAGCGAAAATATCATCTACGTACCTAAGCCAAATTCTCGGGAAATATTTGGTTTCTCTTTTCAGGTTCGTTTCAAATTTGCTCATGAAAGGGTTCGCAATAAAAGGAGATAAAGGATTACCCATCGCCGTGCCTTCCACATGTTCGAACCATTTTCCGCCTATTTGAAAACAATTTTGTGACATGCATAATTTAGTTAACCTTTTATATTCCGCGGTTTTCACGTCATCTACGTTATTTAATTTCTAAAATTCAACCAAATACTCCATCGTTTCTGGAATTGGTACGCTTGGGAAAAGTGAACAAACGTCAAATGATACAAGGACTTCCCCATCTTTTAATTCAGTCTTTTCAATTTTATTTACAAAATCTACGGAGTTTTCTACACATAGGTTATCTACTTTATGGGGCAAGTTCTTATATTCATTCACTGGCCATTTGGACAATTTGTATGTTGGAGAATCAATGCCGGATACTATAGGTCTCATGGAATTACCTGGTTTGTGAATTTTTGGAAGACAATACATTTTTGGAATGGTAGGGTTTGAACTTGTACGAAACAGTATAGATGAAAAAGAACGGAAACTTATTGATCAGAGAGCCACCCCCAATTGCACACTCGAGTTTGTTTGATTTATTACCATAGGCCCTGTTAAAGACGCGGTTCGCTTTCGGTCCATCCTTTCCCGTAAAAGGCATTAGACCACCTAGTAGATTGTAAATAGTCATATGTTTTAGAAATTTTAGAGCCTGCGTAGACAATAATTTGCATGTGTGATACAGTTTTTACTTTCAGTCGGTAACACGGTTGACAATGAGAGTCCACGTGCTCTCGAAACGCTGCGTTCCGCATAATTAATAAATTTGTGTGAGTGGAGTTTATTGCTATACCTGTGAATTGTACATCCACACAGTCCTTGCAATCGTCATTTAATATTTTTGTTGTAAAGCAATAAACATATTTTAAAGCACTATTCGCTTTCTAAAACTAGTAGCCTAGACTATCCTAAACAAATCATACAGCAGTTTTAGTGTTAGGTAGTGTTAAATGGTTTCATTATATGGTGCATATTGACTTGCAACTTCCGTAATGACTTTAGATACTTTATTTACCCCTAAATAATACGAGCTATACCTAAATCTGAATTCCCCAATGCAAATCGAAAGCAAACAATGAACAAATCCACCAAAACACTTCCTCCTTCCTCTCAAAATTCCTTTCTTTCGCACTGCGAGAAATCCCACTTTTTTTTTGCGCCGTTCGCACGATAAACTCTCACCGTCGCCCGTGCCAACTCTCCGCTTCATTCCACTGTTTACACATCGACAATGAATGAGGCTCGAAATGAGGGAGAAGCGAGAGAAAAACGTCCAACGCGATGGCGCGATAGCCGAGACCCCGACGCGCCACTGCAAAGTAACCAAAGCCCTATGTCGAGAACGACCCGTTCGAAGTGGTTTTTAATTAAGAGCAGCACGGAATCGGTTTGTCAATAATATAATAGACGGACGTGACTTCTGTCGCGGCGTTTTTACCCGGGATTAGGGCCCGTTTTTACCGTTGAAATTAAGTAGAGGGCGTCGAGAGCCGTAATGAAAAGATCCAATATTGGATACTTTCGATTAGTGTACTCTATTGGATCGTTAAACGAGTTCTGTGCGGCCAATTAAATTTCGCCGTGGAAGGTTTGATGTTTCGCGAAGTGGATGTTTTGTTGTTTTATTTGGAAGTTCTGTTTTTTGATTGGATTGAATTTCAATGAAAATCATCTGTAGATAATTTCCGAAAATTAGGCAGGTATCAAATGTCTTCTACATTATTGACTAACACATGGGCTGAAAAGTTTCGGGCCTAACGAAGAAAACACGTTTTTTTGGTTCAAAATTAGCTTTATTCATCAACGTAATCTCCATCAAGAGCAACGCAATTATTCCAGCGCCGCTCTAATATTTCAATACCACTTTTGTAGAACGATTTATCTTTTGCCTCAAAATAGGCCTCAGTTTCAGCGATAACCTCTTCATTTGTGCGAAATTTCTTACCGGCGAGCATTTTTTTGAGGTCTGCGAACAGCCAGTAGTCGCTGGGAGCCAAATCTGGCGAATACGGTGGATGTGGGAGCAATTCGAAGTTGAATTCATGTAGTTTTGCCATTGTTTTGATTGACTTGTGACACGGTGCGTTGTCTTGATGAAACAATTTTTTTCAAACGCTCCAATAACGCTATATAGTATTCACTGTTGATGGTATTTCCTTTCTCAAGATAGTCGATGAATATTACACCACGCACATCCCAAAATACAGAGGCCATAACCTTTCCAGTCGATTGTTGTGCTTTCGGGCGCTTTGACGAGGTTCACCAGTTGCTGTCCACTCAGATGACCATTGTTTTGATTCCGGAGTGAGGTGATGGATCCATGTTTCATCCATTCTCACATATCGACGCAAAAATTCCGGTTTGTTGCGTTTAAACATGGCCAAACACTGCTCAGAATCATCAACACGTTCTTGTTTTTGGTCAACAGTGAGCAAACGCGGCACCCACTTTGAACAGAGCTTTCTCATAGTCAAATGCTCATGCAATATAAAGCCAATACGTTCTTTTGATATCTTTACGATGTCAGTTAACTCACGCAACTTCACTTTTCGATCATTCAAAACGATTTTGTGGGTTTTTTTGATATTTTCTGGTGTTACCGCCTCATTTAGACGTCCACTGCGTTCTGCATCATCGGTGTCTCTACGACCACGTTTGATGTCAGCAAACCAACGTTTTATTGTTGTTTCTGATGGAGCAGAGTCCTCGTAACATTTTTCGAGCCATTGCTTCGCTTGCACGTTATTTTTTCCCATCAAGAAGCAGTGTAAAATTAAAACACGAAATTGTTTTTGATCCACTGTTTTGAAAATAACAAAAGTAGCGTGACTCTTAGCACAATAACTCACAAACTAATGAATAGAATATCATGAAATTTTAACAGCTGTCTTGAAGGTTAGTACTAACTGAGAGAAAGGTGACTGCAATAAAACTAGCGTCATCTATGTGTTAGGCCTGGGACTTTTCAGCCCATGTGTTAGAAGGTAACAGTTTTAAGTTAAGTTCTTTCAATTTGAAATAATTCCAGAACACTTCTTAGCAAGTGATATCAGTCTTACATAAAAATGTTGGTCTTCCTTGGTCCCATGCCTAAGGAGAACCTAACTTGTCAGCTGGGGCCAACGAAGGTGATGTTGTGTAGTTGTTCGAGGACACTCTTCATGGACACCATTGTAAATAGTGAAACCGCATCAAAACTGACTAATAGCTCTGTCTGTTTGAGCGTATGTGTTTTAATTTTGTCGATGAAGTGGCCAAAATCTTTGTGAAGTGGTGTTTCCAACATAGGGTTGAAGGCGGTTTGTGAGATATTTGGCAATTGGATAGGTGGCGGACCCTATAGCGCTCACTATTGGGCGTGGGGGGACATCTGGTTTGTGTATTTTAGAGAAGCCGTATAACCTCGGTGGAAGAGTTTCGGATTTGGTGAAGCCCGGGATCTGTGAGTTGCTGATTAGTTGATTGGTTTTCCGGAGTATTTGTCCAGTGGGATCGCGAGGGAGCTTCTTGTAGTTTTTGGGATCAAGCAGGTTCCGGATTTTCTGGGTGTAATCCCCGTACTTTAACACAGTGGTTACAAAGAGAGGCAATAGAAATTTACAAACACCCCGGTAACTTCAACAGAAAGGAAGTCAGTATATTGTCCACCACATGATATCATAAGCCAGCATCTACCAGGATGTCCCTATCTGATTTAAATCTCGAACTTTTTGCTCCACCTCTGGAGTACCTCAAGGCAGGAACTTTGGTCCATTCGTTTTTAAGATATATATGTATATATTGGCATGTTTCTAATGCATTACATGTATTATCTTGTATTAACATATCTTGTCCATATTTGGGTATTTATCTGTTGGACATCTAATGAATTATCATTATCATTATTATTTTTGTTATATTCAATAATTTAAGAATATTGATTAAATTTTGCCACGTCAAACATTAAGAGATAGATAATTAAACTTATTAGTATTAAATTTTGCTATATAAAAATATTCTTTCCATCTTTACAGGCGAAGGAGCATCTATATCCATGTACACCATGGCTACACTCTTATCACTAATTTTACCGATGCCTTCTACAATTTCACCGCCGTCGGTTCTATCGTCACCAACGCGGAGTAGAACACATCGACCAACATCGCAATTTCACCTTCCGACGCTGATAACGCTTCTGGAGATACTTCTGCTAACACCTTACATCCCTCTATCGCAAGGTAAGTGAGCTGTTTCTTACGTTTACTTTCAAGAACTTGGCCTGACTTACATGGAAAATAGCCGAAGTGTTAATCGCCGATTTTAATGAAACTTTGTAGATGGTATCATGTGTTGCTTGCCGTTACTTTCCATAGATGTGGAACTGTATAGCTAAGGGGTGAGATTTGACATTGAAATAACCCGTAAATTACGTTTTTCGAATATCAGTTTCGATCCATTTCACCCGTGGTGGGGGTATATATACATACATGTATAGATAGAGGGTGTTACTTGTTCGAACTTCAGAAAACGTTTATACCGGTTATATTTGCTATTATAGTGTATATAAGGGTGATAGTAATAATTATACAGGTGTCCACAAAATAATGACTTTTCCAATACGTATTTATTTTAACGGGATATCCTATATTTTATCGCCCGGTTGTATTGCATGCTAAAAATCGCTCTAAATTCATGTCTGGCACCAAGTACCTTCTTGTAGTAGATTTCAAGAAATAAATCAAATTGAACGCACAAGGACTTGTATTTCTCCAGATGTAACTTGATTATTACTAGTGCAGGCAACTTTTCATGCAACTGTGACATACACTTCGTTTTTTCTTTTAAAATTTTGGACATGTGGGGAAAATCGCACTTAAAAAGTTGAGATTAATAATAACACGACAAGTAATAGCTAAACATATACTAAAATATATGTATATTGTAAATAAATTCGGATATTTAAATAAAGCAAAAACAAATATTTCTATTCTATTGTTTCTACTTATTGGATGCAAATGCAAAAGTATGTAGAATTCGGTAACTAATGCATAGCAAATACCAATATTTCAATGAAATAGCTTTTATTTTTCAATATAATCTCCCTCAAGATCAATACATTTATTTAGTCGATGTTCAAGTTTCTTTTATGCCTTCACGATATTCATTTACCAAATTTTTCAGCTTACCCTCGTATGAATCTTTATACACAAGATTCATATCAGCGTGTAATCATATTTCCTTATATTAATTTAGAACATACGGCCTTGTTATTTATGGCGGCTATTATTATTATAACATATAGAAAAGGTGTTGTATAATCACTGTTTGCAGTAACAAAATATGTGGTTATTACACTAACCCTGACTGAGTTCTGTATAACTTTCAGAAAAGTAAAACTTATCCAGCAATACATAAATAGCCAAAGTATATAGAAAAGGATGGAATCAATAGGGAATTTGTAGTTGGAAATTGTTGAGCACATATTTTGCAATTTTTGCTACGAATTAAACTAACACATTGGCTGAAAAGTCCCGGGCCTAACACATAGATGACGCTAATTTTATTGCAGTCATCTTTCTCTCAGTTAGTACTAACCTTCAAAAGACAGCTGTTAAAATTTCATGATATTCTATTCATTAGTTTGCGAGTTATTGTGCTAAGAGTCACGCTACTTTTCTTATTTTCAAAACAATGCATCAAAAAAAATTTCGTGTTTTAATTTTACACTGCTTCTTGATGCGAAAAAACACCGTTCAAACGAAGCAAAGGCTTGAAAAGTGTTATGGGGACCCCGCTCCATTAGAAACAACAATAAAACGTTGGTTTCCTGACTTCGAACGTGGTCATAGAGACAGCGATGATGCAGAACGCAGTGGACGTCCAAATGAGGCGGTAACACCAGAAAACATCAAAAAAATCCATAAAATCGTTTTGAATGATCGAAAAGTGAAGTTGCGTGAGTTAGCTGACATCGTAAAGATATCAAAAGAACGTATTGGCTTTATATTGTATGAGCATTTGACTATGAGAAAGCTCTGTTCAAAGTGGGTGCCACGTTTCCTCACTGTTGACCAAAAACGAGAACGTGTTGATGATTCTGAGCAGTGTTTGGCCATGTTTAAACGTAATAAACCGGAATTTTTGCGTCGATATGTGACAATGGATGAAACATGGATCCATCACTTCACTCCGGAATCAAAACGATCGTCATCTGAGTGGACAGCAACTGGTGAACCTCGTCCAAAGCGCCCGAAAGCACAACAATCGGCTGAAAAGGTTATGGCCTCGGTATTTTGGGATGTGCGCGGTGTAATATTCATCGACTATCTTGAGAAAGGAAATACCATAAACAGTGAATATTATTTAGCGTTATTGGAGCGTTTGAAGGCCGAAATTGCAAAGAAACGACCGTATATGGCAAAGAAAAAAAATTGTTTCATCGAGACAACGCACCGTGTCACAAGTCAATCAAAACCGTGGCAAAACTACATGAATTGAGCTTCGAATTGCTCCCACATCCACCGTATTCGCCAGATTTGGCTCCCAGCGACTACTGGCTGTTCGCAGACCTCAAAAAAATGCTCGCCGGTAAGAAATTTCGCACGAATGAAGAGGTTATCGCTGAAACTGAGGCCTATTTTGAGGCAAAAGATAAATCGTTCTACAAAAGTGGTATTGAAATGTTAGAGCGGCGCTGGAATAATAGCGTTGCTCTTGTTGGAGATTACGTTGATGAATAAAGCTAATTTTGAACCAAAGAAACCGTGTTTTCTTTGTTAGGCCCGGTACTTTTCAGCCCATGTGTTATCTTTAACCGTTCAAAGCTAGAAAAATGAGCTTTCTGACGAATTTCAAGCTCAAATATCGCCCTTAAATATGCAGCTACGCATTAGGGTCTACAAACTGACAAAGTTTCATCATAATCGACGACTAACATTTCGGGTACTTCCCTTGCTTATTAAACTGGCAACAGCGTTAACTTTTTTACTATATGAAACGGGAATAGTATACAAGCACAACTCCGCGTAACTAACGACACCGACGCTATACGATCGTATGCTCGAAGCTATCCGTTGAATCGGGGTAATTTGTTTAGCGTTCGCCGATCTTGTTAGCGGATAATATCGATGACTGGCGCTAGGTGGCGACAATGTTGTTAGCGAGGTGCTCCGTGGACCGTAGCCACCCCGCCCATTGATTGAATTTTGCCGGGTGTTGACTGGGGTTGATTGAGGAAGTGCAGGGCCGCGCTGGAGGATTAAGGACTTTCAGTCACCTTCTGTAGGTTTTCCGGTATGCTTTGCTCGAGTTTCTCTTGGAGAAGAGCCGTGAAAATGTGTTGCGTCTTCGAATCAAAGCGTTTGTAATCGTAATAGTGACAATAACAGTAAGGTTTCGTATCATAAATTGATATAGAGGACATGTTGATGGAAATAATTTTAAGTGCATTACTTTTAAATTGTTTTGGGAGGTTTTTACGGGAGGTTATTTTTGCGATATAGGAAATAGGTGTCGAGCAGACCAGGTACACTATCGATCACAAAACTTGAGGTCATCTATCTAAAAGTGGCAAAATCTTGACAATTTACGAGGGCGACCAGAAATGTTTCCGGAATCGGTAACAGATGTCGCGCGAATGTTGTGGATTCATAGGTCGACAATTTCTAAACCAATTTATAATAACTTTCTTCAATTTCAAATACCTCGCATTTCTATTTATCACTTTTTATTTAATTTATCGTATATAGAATTACCTATTGTACCCTTAACTTTCTTGCATAGCATATCAAATTCGTCTACTATTTCGACTGATTCCGAGAGCGACATCCCTTGCGTTTCTAGTTTACGAATGAAACTTGAAACAAAGCTATAATTTCACTTAATATACGGAAGGTTTTGTAGCAATTCTGTTGATGTTACTATCGTTTTGCAGTTTTCTAGAGCAATGCAGTCAGCAGTGATTTCAAGAATTACATTTTTTATTCCTTCAAAATTATCGGCGTAAAAAATTGCAGCGTCTAACCATGTACCCCATCTCGTAATGATCGGTTCAGGAGGCAACTTAACACCGGGAAGTCGCTCCTTATAAAATTGAATTCGTAATTGCGCTTTTAAAAATACTTTTTTGGCATTGCTAATTAAATCATTAATCAAAGGAAATTGATTCCTAATGTCTTCGGCTACACGATAGAATCCATGAGCTAGACAAGTGGTATGAATAATGTTACTATAAAAAAAATTTAAATATTGCGCGGCTTTTATCATGTATGGTGCAGCGTCGGACAACATTAGTAAAGTTTTTTCACAAGGTATACCTTCTTGAATGAATTGCGCAATTGTCACATTGTTTGTTTTTTTGAAGTTCTTTACAATAAATTAAATATGATTTATTTACAATATCTTCATGAAGAATTCCTATTAACAAATGGGCAATATAACGGCCACACTTATCCGTACTCCCATCTACCATGATAACACATGGGCTGAAAAGTCTCGGGCCTAACAAAGAAAACACGGTCTTTTTGGTTCCAAATTAGCTTTATTCATCAACGTAATCTCCATCAAGAGCAACGCAATCATTCCACCGCCGCTCTAACATTTCAATACCACTTTTGTAGAACGATTTATCTTTTGCCTCAAAATAGGCCTCAGTTTCAGCGATAACCTCTTCATTCGTGCGAAATTTCTTACCGGCGAGCATTTTTTTGAGGTCTGCGAACAGCCAGTAGTCGCTGGGAGCCAAATCTGGCGAATACGGTGGATGTGGGAGCAATTCGAAGTTCAATTCATGTAGTTTTGCCATTGTTTTGATTGACTTGTGACACGGTGCGTTGTCTTGATGAAACAACATTTTTTTTCTTTGCCATATGCGGTCGTTTCATTGCAATTTAGGCCTAAAAAAGCTCCAATAACGCTATATAATATTCACAGTTGATGGTATTTCCTTTCTCAAGATAGTCAATGAATATAACACCACGCACAACCCAAAATACCGAGGCCATAACCTTTCCAGCCGATTGTTGTGTTTTCGGGCGCTTTGGACGAGGTTCACCAGTTGCTGTCCACTCAGATGACGATCGTTTTGATTCCGGAGTGAAGTGATGGATCCATGTTTCATCCATTGTCACATATCGACGCAAAAATTCCGGTTTGTTACGTTTAAACATGGCCAAACACAGCTCAGAATCATCAACACGTTCTTGTTTTTGATCAACAGTGAGCAAACGCGGCACCCACTTTGAACAGAGCTTTCTCATAGTCAAATGCTCATGCAATATAAAGCTAATACGTTCTTTTGATATCTTTTTGATGTCAGCTAACTCACTCAACTTCACTTTTCGATCACTCAAAACGATTTTGTGGATTTTTTGATGTTTTCTGGTGTTACCGCCTTATTTAGACGTCCACTGCGTTCTGCATCTTCGGTGTCTCTCCGATCACGTTCGAAGTCAGTAAACCAACGTTTTATTATTGTTTCTAATGGAGCGGGGTCCCCATCACACTTTTCAAGCCATTGCTTCGCTTGAACGGTATTTCTTCCCATCAAGAAGCAGTGTAAAATCAAAACACGAAATTGTTTTCGATCCATTGTTTTGAAAATAACAAAAGTAGCGCGACTCTTAGCACAATAACTCACAAACTAATGAATAGAATATCATGAAATTTTAACAGCTGTCTTTTGAAGGTTAGTACTAACTGAGAGAAAGGTGACAGCAATAAAACTAGCGTCATCTGTGTGTTAGGCCCGGGAGTTTTCAGCCCATGTATTATAAATAAAATTATTCCCTACCAATTGTTGAAGTTCTGCCATTGTTTGCTGACAACAAGATGTGACATAATTTTTTCGTAAGGTACTGTCGTCAGCTATATTATGTTTGCATGAAAAGTTAGAGAATTTAAAAACAATAGTAAAGATTTTAGTAAAATTAAACTTACCAGTTTACTGCAAGCTCGAAAAAATATTTTGTCGCTATCATTTACCAGTTCAGGATACGGCTTAATCCATAAAGACATTTTGTTCGCCATACTCATTGTATGTACGCACAGTATTTAAAAACGTAACGCAATTACATGCTGTTTCTCTCAAAGATATTCAATGAATGAATAGTTTATTTGGGAATTAATAATAATAAAACGTATGTACCACATCCCTTCTGCTAGGCGAAATTAAACACGTGCAGTTCTTGGAAAGAAGTATAAGAGAAACCAATGTAAAATATTTATCGTTCTGAGAATTGTTCGTTGTCGATCTACATTAGGAATTACTAGGAATTTTTACTAATAGAAAGGTTGAGAAAAAGCCTAAATATGCAATATATGCAACTTCTGTAAAAATATGCCTATAAATGCCTAAATATGCAATATATGCAATCACTAATTAGCGCTAATTAACTTCAATTAGTGTAATACGTCTGTATATATAGACTATAACTAAAGATATGCAAAAAATAAAATATATGCACTTTGCATATAATCCGGTCTCTGGTAATGAATGCTTCCGAAGTCAATGTTTGCAAATTTTAAAAAAATCAATGAAAAAATACCCTCATTAGTTAATTCAAATGGAAAGGAAAAAGAAATCGAATTCCTCAATTTCAATTAACACCTCCGTTGAACAACGCGCCCCACCACCACATCGCTATTAGCGAACAAAACGGCATTTAGATTAGCCGTAAAACTTTCCTTCCCGGAGCCCGGGAACTTTCTTTCCCCAGATTCAGTAAATTACGATCGACCTAACTACTTAGTAAGTACAAACGGTGGCGGCGAAACGAAGATAATAGACACGACATAACCCGCCGTGCGCGATAGAACGAGGTCTTCAGATGTTTTAAATAGTTAGCTAACAAAAGCTATCGCTTCCGTAGTTTCTTCTACCTTACCGAGCGACGTCGTCACAGCCGTGCCCTTTTGTTTTCGTCATTTTTCTTTGTCGGCGGTTTTAGTTTGTTCTTTTAAAGACTGGGAGGGGTAAGGAAGGAGAATTTTCAACGTGTATTACGATGTCCGACAAGTATTTAAGCTCGTTTATCTTCGGGAATTGGCGAAAATTTTATGAAAAGTTAGTTGGGTGTTATTATTACAAATGCTGCTGCACCTAACTGAAGAAGTTTTAGAAAATTGGTTGAAAATTAGTTAGAATCGGATGCAAGTGGAGTATGCATAGGTGATTAACAGAAATGTGGTTGTTCTTTTACATTCGTGAAGGTAAAACAGGAAAAAAATACGGAAATAACACGAGATTCAATGTAAGTCTGGTTTTTTAGTACATTAAGATCCACATAATTTTTGAAATCATGAAGCGATGTTTCATTTAAAAATATTAATAGAAAAAGAAAAGGTAACAACAATTGGAATTAAGAGAAGATTTGACATAAAACGCTAACACACGGACATGTTTCTGCCTACCCGGCGTCATCAGCGTGATTTCGAGCGGTTTTATGCTCAACCCATGTAATTTCCTCGCTGCTTCTATCGCCATATCTAACCCTGCGATACAAGTGATTATTTCTGGCGCTAACTAGTGTCAAAAGAATGAAACACCAGATAAGTGTTTCATTTCTAGGTTTCGGAATGGGAAAATGTCAAATTCTAAACCTAATCCCCAGCGACTTTTTCCTACTCCAAAACCTCAAAAGCTCATTGGAAGGGAAAAGACTTGCCTCAAATGAGGAGGTCATCGCCGTTACAAATGGCTATTTTGCAGACATCGAAACATCCCACTTTTCCGACGGCTTGAAGAGACTCGAGCACCGTTGAAAAAAGTGTATCGAAAATAAAAAACCACACCAACACCACGTTTTTCTTGTCGATTCCGGAAACATTTCAGGTCCCCAGTGCAAGACCCAATTTGATATGCGCAGATGGAAAAATTATTTTCTCTCTGTCGGCTAAAGGTTCACTTACGATGTCCCTGGAATTATTCAAGCAATTAAGAATTTGCTGTATTTTGTTAACAATTTTCAAAAATTTTGAAATCGGCAAACGGGAAATGCCCGCAGAAAAAAAGAACATTACGTGGTAGGAAGGATTTCATATTTACCACTAACACATGGGCTGAAAAGTCCCGGGCCTAACAGATAGATGACGCTAGTTTTATTGCAGTCACTTTTCTCTCAGTTAATACTAACCTTCAAAAGACAGCTGCTAAGATTTCATGATATTCTATTCATTAGTTTGTGAGTTATTGTGCTAAGAGTCACGCTACTTTTGTTATTTTCAAAACAATGGATCAAAAACAACTTCGTGTTTTAATTTTACACTGCTTCTTGATGGGAAAAAATACCGTTCAAGCGAAGCAATGGCTTGAAAAGTGTTATGGGGACTACGCTCCATCAGAAACAACAATAAAACGTTGGTTTGCTGACTTCGAACGTGGTGGTAGAGACACCGATGATGCAGAACGCAGTGGACGTCCAAATGAGGCGGTAACAGCAGAAAACATCAAAGAAACCCACAAAATCGTTTTGAATGATCGAAAAGTGAAGTTGTGTGAGTTAGCTGACATCGTAAAGATATCAAAAGAACGTATTGGCTTTATATTGCATGAGCATTTGACTATGAGAAAGCTCTGTTCAAAGTGGGTGCCGCGTTTGCTCACTGTTGACCAAAAACAGGAACGTGTTGATGATTCTGAGCAGTGTTTGGCCATGTCTAAACGTAACAAACCGGAATTTTTGCGTCGATATGTGACCATGGATGAAACATGGATCCATCACTTCACTCCGGAATCAAAACGATCGTCACCTGAGTGGACAGCAACTGGTGAACCTCGTCCAAAACGCCCGAAAGCACAACAATCGGCTGGAAAGGTTATTGCCTCGGTATTTTGGGATGTGCGTGGTGTAATATTCATCGAATATCTTGAGAAAGGAAATACCATCAACAGTGAATATTATATAGCGTTATTGGAGCGTTTGAAGGCCGAAATTGCAAAGAAACGACTGCATATGGCAAAGAAAAAAATTTTGTTTCATCAAAACAACGCGCCGTCTCACAAGTCAATCAAAACAATGGCAAAACTACATGAATTGAACTTTGAATTGCTCCCACATCCACCGTATTCGCCAGATTTGGGTCCCAGCGAGTACTGGCTGTTCGCAGACCTCAAAAAAATGCTCTCCGATAAGAAATTTCGCACGAATGAAGAGGTTATCGCTGAAACTGAGGCCTATTCTGAGGCAAAAGATAAATCGTTCTACAAAAGTGATATTGAAATGTTAGATCGGCGCTGGAATGATTGCGTTGCTCTTGATGGAGATTACGTTGATGAATAAAGCTAATTTTGAACCAAAAGAACCGTGTTTTCTTTGTTAGGCCTGGGACTTTTCAGCCCATGCGTTAGTGTACCTACATTAGTTAAAAGTATGTGTCAAGTTTTAGTCGGCAGATGAAAAATTTCTATTTGTTGGCTACTGTATCGAAGTACTGTGCGTATCGGCAGGTAACATAAAGTGCATACGTATTGCAATAATTTTTCAATACAACTTTGCCTACCATTCTTTGAATATGTTGTACAACTTTGAGAAAGTGAATTTTCCTAGATTTTATTCTGCACTTGCTACAATTGTAGTAGTTGGTAATTCCTGTTATATGTTTATGATGTTAGTATTGCTTAATTATGTGTCAAAACTTATAGATAGGCGTAAACAGTATCCATCTTAATTTGATTGAAGGACATTTTTCGAAACATTCAACTCAAGAACAAATATCAATTAGCTGGAGATCCCATTTATACCTTAAGATACAACCAGTCCAGATCGTTTTTAAAAACACAAATACGAAAAACCTATAGCCGCTTTCCTTACACACGACAAACTGGATTTAATAACCTTCTATTCACCTAAAAAACTCTTCCATGTACAACACGATCAAAGTACCGTAGAAAAGAGAGCCGGAAAGGATATTAACTTGCGTCAACGACAAGTACCCACTAGACTTATTACGCGGGAAAAGGTTCAGCGAGGAGTTCGTTAAACTCTAATTCATAATGGCCCTTTAAAGTTCACCCGTCCCACTAAAAAAACCTTTCTGCTTCTTACGTAGCTCCGTATTTTTCACCCTGCGCATAACCGCGATTTCCCTTCGAGCCGTTCCTCGCCGTATTGTGCGACATAATAACCTCGAAAGGGGGCTGGAGATGATGCCGGTACTAACCTAGTTCGAGAATGAAGGAGGCCGGTTAGTGAAAGCGCTTCTAGTACCATCTAGAGTTCCGCAAACGAACTACAAAGAAAGGAAGGTGGCTAGAAAAAGGGTGACCGGGTTTTTTGACTTTGGTTGCGAAGTTGTTCTCAATTTTTCACGACAAATATTCGTATTGCGTGGTACTGTTGGTTCGCTATACAAAAATTAATGTTTTTTTTATATATTCTCTCTGCTATGCGACTAATAACGATATTACAAGATCTCAGGACGAGATTTAAACACATGTGTTAACCTTATTCTGTTTTTCGAACTAGTTTTACAAAAACCAATTAATATGTGGTTGAAATAAAAAGGGAACTATATCCCACATTTTATTTATACATAGATATCAGTAACTTACTGACTTGTAGTGTTGAGTGATACCGTAATTTTTAAATCAGGTTGTGAATAGTGATCGTGATTTATAAATAACAGTGATTGTAAACTGTGAACGTGATCACAGCCTACATATATCCGGTATATCGTATCTTTTGTAACGAGATACAGTCGAGTACATAGAAATTTTCGGCTATTTGAATAAGATTGAAATTGAAATGTCAGCTAAGCATTAGTGTCATGAATTCTAATGAAAGTCATATTTATACAACGATATTTTTTTAGAAAAAAACAATTACATTTACATATTTTTCTCCACTTTCTTTCTGCACCGTTTGTTGAATTTGTATAGTCCGACGTTTCGACAGTCAGTCTACTGCCGTTTTCAGGGGCGCTCTGAGAGGGGCAATATCACATCAAGAGATTCCAGAATAGGTATAAGTTATAATATTACTCCGAGTATTTCATATAACACATGGGCTGAAAAGTCCCGGGCGTCATCTATGTGTTAGATGACGCTATTTTTATTGCAGTCACCTTTCTCTCAGTTAGTACTAACCTTCAAAAGACAGCTGTTAAAATTTCATGATATTCTATTGATTAGTTTGTGAGTTATTGTGCTAAGAGTCACGCTACTTTTGTTATTTTCAAAACAATGGATCAAAAACAATTTCGTGTTTTAATTTTACACTGCTTCTTGATGGGAAAAAATACCGCTTAAGCGAAGCAATGGCTTGAAAAGTGTTATGGGGACTCCGCTCCATCAGAAACAACAATAAAACGTTGGTTTGCTGACTTCAAACGTGTTCGTCGAGACACCGATGATGTAGAACGCAGTGGACGTCCAAATGAGGCGGTAACACCAGAAAACATCAAAAAAATCCACAAAATCGTTTTGAATGATCGAAAAGTGAAGTTGCGTGAGTTAGCTGACATCGTAAAGATATCAAAAGAACGTATTGGCTTTATATTGGATGGGCATTTGACTATGAGAAAGCTCTGTTCAAAGTGGGTGCCGCGTTTGCTCACTGCTAACCAAAAACAAGAGCGTGTTGATGATTCTGAGCGGTGTTTGGCCATGTTTAAACGTAACAAACAATGGATGAAACATGGATCCGTCACTTCACTCCGGAATCAAAACGATCGTCATCTGAGTGGACAGCAACTGGTGAACCTCGTCCAAAGCGCCCGAAAGCTCAACAATCGGCTGGAAAGCTTATGGCTTCGGTATTTTTGGGATGTGCGCGGTGTAATATTCATCGACTATCTTGAGAAATGAAATACCATCAACAGTGAATATTATATAGCGTTATTGGAGCGTTTGAGGGCCGAAATTGCCAAGAAACGACCGCAAAAATGTTGTTTCATCAATACAACGCACCGTGTCACAAGTCAATCAAAACAATGGCAAAACTACATGAATTGAACTTCGAATTGCTCCCACACCCACCGTATTCGCCAGATTTGGCTCCCAGCGACTACTGGCTGTTCGCAGACCTCAAAAAAATGCTCGCCGGTAAGAAATTTCGCACGAATGAAGAGGTTATCGCTGAAACTGAGGCCTATTTTGAGGCAAAAGATAAATCGTTCTACAAAAGTGGTATTGAAATGTTAGAGCGGCGCTGGAATGATTGCGTTGCTCTTGATGGAGATTACGTTGATGAATAAAGCTAATTTTGAACCTAAAAAACCGTGTTTTCTTTGTTAGGCCCGGGACTTTTCAGCCCATGTGTTATTACATCGCAAGAGGCCATGTCTGTTTTTCTGGATGTGAAGACTACACATTTTAATTATCATTCGATGTCGGTCGATATATTTTTTATGTATTCAAACACAAAAATCTTTCAAGTTTTAATGCTGAAGAATTTACAAACGATAATAACGACACTAGTACTTGCACTGTATACGCTAAATATTAAATTATTATCAGGAATTTCATGTTTGCATTTGTTTAGTCTAGACTTTGTGTAGGAAACGCATAGAAAAAGAATACGGAGAGAAAAAGATACGTATTATACACATTATGTTATATTTCTTCTCGTATTTTATGAAAAGTTTATTTATAGCTTAAAATAGACATATACATTTACATAGGTACACTTGAACGAAAGTCTGAAGTCGAACTTATTTTAACGACTTTAATAAACAGATACAATCATACATATTTTTAATAAACATTATATTGCTGCAAAAAACTAAATTTGGATTATTTATGATAAATTTTGTTAAATATAAATTGTCAATTATGTATAAATATATTTTAAAATCAAGTTTTTAAATTACGATGTGTTAAGAGTTATTCTACTGTATTGTTTATTGTGTCAAATTTGAAAAAGTGCTTCACATTTCTATTTTTAAATATTAATTCTATTTATATCTTTACCTATAGCGCAATATAGAGAAAGACAAAGATCGAGTTCATGTATTTATACATTAAAACTTTTAAATTTAATATAAGCAGAAAGTATCGCAAATCCGCCTTATCTTTGTAGAAATATAGGATATTTTGTTAAATATTCACTCAGAAACATGCATGTCTATGTTTTTCAATACCAAATAAAATCTTTTTTCGACAGACTATACTCTAATAACAGCATTTCTCGTATCGGTGAAGATAATGATCTATTAAAATTTTAGAAACGTTTGAATACACTTTGGGAATCAATTAAGATAGAACAATTCGTAGTATAGTTGCCATAGCGTTTGTAATAGTTGGTGCCTCCGCAGTAAATACACTGTCACCTTTCGGTAACGAATATATCTCGCTATAATGCATTTCCGGAATAATAAACGCACAACCAACTTACCTTACTTTTTGCTTCGTCTATATACGAGGGGAGGTCCAGAAGTTTGTGGAATGGAGGGGATGGAGTGGGGATAGGAGCGCTTGCTAGGTGTCATTCTGATTGGCGACTCATCATTAGTATATAAGTTAAGTTGTACCACTATAGCGTCAGTCGTTTACGAATAGTTGCCTCCTAAACAAGTCAAACCGGAAGAAAACTGAAACTATGGAGGAAATTGAACACCGTGCTGTGATAAAGTTCCTTATAAAGCAAGGAAAGAACGCTCAAACCATATTGAATGAAATGAAAACGGTTTATGGGCAACAGTGCCCTGGTAAATCAATGATTTATAAGTGGCGTGGTCCTTTTAAACATGGTCGGGCGTCGATTGAAGACGGCCCCCGCTCAGGACCGCCAGTTGACGCCACCACATCAGACATCGTCGAAAAAGTGTAAAAATTTGTACTGCAAGATGCCCGTTTGAAGAAAAACAATTATCTGCATTAGTTAGAGTATTAGATACTACCATTTTACGTATCCTACATGACCACCTGGCTATGACAAAAGTCAGTGCAAGATGGGTACCCAGAATGCTCACGCCGCTGCAGAAACAGCAGCGCGTCTGTGCGACCAAACAATGTTTGGAGCTGACAAACCTGCACAGATTTTGGAGCGGATTATTACCGGAGATGAAACATGGGTTCATCACTTTGAGCCTGAGTCCAAACAGGAGTCCATGCAATGGCATAAAAAGGGGACACCACCGCCAAAGAAATTCAAAGTGTCAGAATCGGCTGGAAAGTTGATGGTTGCTGTTTTTTGGGATTGTGAGGGAATATTATTGATTGATTACAAAGAGGAAGGTAGGAGCATAACCGGAGAATATTACGCAGAGATATAAGAAAAATTAAAGGAGGCCATGAAGGAAAAACGTCGAGGAAAATTGACCAAGGGTGTGTTGCTCTTGCAAGACAATGCGCCGGTTCACAAGAGCAAAGTTGCAATGGCTGCTCTGCACAAGCATGGCTTTCAATCAATAGTCCATCCACCCTACACTCCAGACCTGGCGCCGAGTGATTTTTATTTGTTCCCCAATTTAAAAAAAAGACTTACGTGGAAGAAAGTTTTCCGACGACAATGAGGTAAAGGAGGCAATTTTGGCCCATTTTGACTCGAAAGATAAAAAATATTTTTATGACGGTTTAGAAAGATGAATTCATAGATCTAATAAATGTATTGTGCTTAAGGGTGATTATATTGAAAAGGAAAAATAGATTTATTGTTTTATTTTATTTAAAACTCTTTCATTCCACGAACTTCTGGACCTCCACTCGTATATTTTCTAAAGCCCATTTGTTCCTCTTATATTGGTTCATCTCCTACGATTTTCAATATGTAATTCAGATATTATGAGAAACAATCTCTTTTTTATTTCAAATGCTACTTCAAAAGTTTTTATAGTGAAATACATAAGACTCATACTCATTGTAAATTTTCGACAGACTATTACAATTACGATAAATATTGAAGTGGAAAAGAACGTTGGAATAAAACAATCTTATAAATTGCGACCTCTAAAGTGCATGTGGGATATTGCGAATTATTAGAATTTGTTCCCATTGTATTTATAATGACCCTGCATTTAAATTCAAACCCAACAACAACACTCGTACGTACAAAGTATGAATCTGCAATCAACTCAAAGTTACACATATGCATACTGTATAGTATAGTATAGTTCCAGCTAAAATACAACATATTCATTACCACCGTATTGTTTGCGATCAAACAAACTCGAAAACATCTCCTAAATAGCACCTAATTAACCAGCGGAGAGTATGCTATTCAATTGGCCGTCGAATTTGAGTTGAAAGAGGTAATCAAGGGAAAACCAGCGGGACAGCCCTCGCGTAACGTTATTAATAAGTCGATTTTTTTCAGCGATAGAGACGTGGGTGAAATTAGGAAATTTTCCAGAATGAAAGAAAGGGTGGATATGTTGAATGTTGTATAGAATGAAAATGAGGGCTTGGTTGGTGGTCGTGATGGAATAGGTTTAAATGGTGAATGTTTACTTCAAAATGTACTTACATCTATAAGGAGACTTTTAGAAGAATCTTTATAAGTATGCCTTTAATCATATTTTCTTTTTTCTTAGCCGGGAACCTCACTAGATTTGTACGGGAAACTCTTGAAATAAAAAAGAAAGAAACATGTAATTTTATTAGTCCTAAATCCGAAATACTAGGTCCGTTTCTCTTTTAACTATTGTCAAATGATTAATTTACTAGATTTTACTACAATTTAAAACAAACATGTCCTACGCAAGTAACAAAATTTTCATTAACATTAGTGGATTATGTGCTGATTAGTAATGATAATATTGTCACTGATTACGGTGTAGTAAACGTACATGGCGTGCCTGATCACAGTTTTGTGTTTTGTGTTCTTGATCTTCACGCTCAGAAACCTCCACCTTACCTCTTTGCATGACTTCTTTAGACGACAAGTTGATAGATTGCTATACAAAAAATCGTAAGGTACTTGTTCAAGAACCTTTTCATTTTTGCTCGGTTTCTGAGAGTGATGTTCTTGCTGCTATTGATTCTATTAAAACGCGTGGTGCGGGTTATGATCAAATATGATAAAACTAGCTTGCCGCTTTTTTGACCCATATAGTAAATACATGTATAAATGATGGTGTCTTTCCCAGTAGCTGGAAGCAATCCCAGGTTTACAATTTAGTGAGTTCGAATAATAAGTTTAAACTTTTTGAAAAACTTGAGCCGTCACAATTGCAGGAATTTCTGGATTATCAGGTAGTATACTTTCTATTTGCCAGTCTGGTTTCAGGTCGAAGTACAGTTGTGGAACAACTTTGTTGAAGTTAATCCATGAAATCGTTAAATCCAGAGATAAAAATGAAATAACTTTGGTTATGTTTTTGGATTACAGTAAGGCTTCTGACAAACTGAACCATAGGATTTTGCTAGCAACCCTGCATGCTATATGATTGGATCATACAGCTGTAAAACTTCTTGGTAATTATCTTTGCTATCGTCGGCAATGTATCAAAATCTAGTGGAGTTCCTCGAGGATCTATTCTAGGTCCAATTCTTTTTACTATATATACATCAAGTCTTAATGTGTTTTTAAATACGTCATGGTTAGCCTGAGAAATCATTCACGTGTGCAGTTCCCCTTGCACTGCCCTGGTGCTGCGCCCTCTCGGGAGGGCAATCCACGAATTGCACGAGAGAAGGGTGGGAAAGTGTACCCGCTTCTTTGCGCTGTGTCTGACTTTGCGGACAAGTGTTTCTTTCTTTTGGCACTAGTTGGCGCCAGGAATACTCATTTGTATCGTAGAGTTAAGCATGGCGACAGAAGCAGCGAGAGAATTACATGGATTGATCATAAAACCGCTCGAAACCACACCGATGACGCCAAATAGGCAGAAACATGTCCGTGTCTTAGCGTTTTATATCTCTTCACATGTCTTTCTCGTGAATTGATTTCACTAATATCATGAAAAAGCTGTATTTACCGCATTTTCTTATCTTGGTGTCAATATCTCCTAATGTTTACTACCCTACTACTGAGATAATGCTTACCTTGTACTAAGGTTTTACGCCGAACTGAGCCTTTAGCCCTACTTGTAGAAGCTACTTCGAAAAATTTCAAATGTTTAACAACATTCGCAACAACCACCACTCAAAAATAAACGATCAAAAAAAGTGACAGCCTGCAAACAATGGGGAAGAAATACTATCTATTACTACCAATTTTAGTGACCTACAATACGACAGCATCAAGAAATCTAAATAACTATTTCATCGTTGGGGAGAGGCCACCTATTGGCTTGGTATCAAACTAAAAACAGTGTATCAGATGTTCCTATTTAAGATACCAAGCCGCGCTATCACTGACAACTTGTGGTGAATCGATGTAAATACCCTACGTCAGTGCACTCTCCCGTATTATCTCTACTACTGGCACCGGGGAAATCCCCTAGCCTGAATACGCGAGTCATTTGTTCGCGCATACAGCGAATTCGCGATTGATGAAGTCGCAAATATCTTTATTGTTATTAATATTATTATTATTTTATGAGTATTACGATAAATGCTTCTAAAACAAAGCACTTCTCAAAAGTAATAGCATATAAATTAAAATTCGTCAGAGAGTGAGTTATCCTAATATTACTTTTGTAAAACGTTCTACTTTCCATTACCTAAGATAAGACAAGAAAAAAAACACAAGATATAGTAATAATAAAGGAACGCAAGTAGATACGATAACATCTAGCGAGGCGAAGGGGATATGATGAGCGAAAAGACGCGAAGCCCGCGGACTAAATTTTAATTAAAAACTTTTTTATTGCATCGACGAACTCTACTCCACGAAAATGTGCCGCCGCCGCTGCTGCAAACGCCGAAAGGGCATTTGAATAAATGATGACATGGTGTCGAGACAGCGGGACCTCGACGTCTTCGTGAATTTGTTCTTTTTTCGTTTTTCCCTTTGGCTTCCTTTTTTTCCTCCCTTTTTTAATAAAAAGTTGTTAAAAGAAAAACTTCGCAAAAGATCCGAGCTTTTATGTTCGACTCCGTGTATGGTATAGGTTATATTTTTATGTCTGCGGAATCGAGGTTTTATAACGTATTACAATAGGAGTGTAAAAAAAAAGAGAGAAACGGGTACTGACGGTATATAATACAGACTTTATAGAGTGTATTATTTTGTTTTAAAGAAATTAAAGATAAATTGGTTTCCTCGACGATGTTAGATGGTGATTGAAGTTGAATGAGAAACTTTTAAAATAAAAAATACCTTTAAAATACTGCGTATGTATATTTAAGTAAAGCCTAAATTGGTACATGAGACTTTAGCGAAACGTATCACAGGTACTTTTCAGTACAGAAACACCAGCATGCGAAGAGAAACCTGAAATAACGCCATATATTTTACAATTACTTTAGCGTGTTACCTTCAATCCAATTCTACTGCTGGGCTGCCGTGATGCTTTTTACAAGTATTGTAGACATTTCTTTTATTCTATAACATCACTCAATAAAATATTTTTTTTGTAGTAGTGCCCTTAAAATACGAACTGATTTAGTGTATTTCTAATGTGCCTGTTCCAAAAATAATAGGCATTTCTTCCTAGCAGTTTTAGTTTTTGAGATACACCATCGTAAAATTTACTACTCATATGGGTAAATAACAAAATCAAAATACACTAGGGTGACAGAATAAAATAGACACTAGGTAAAGCGGTATAAATACGTAAACAGCTAAACTCTAAGAACGAATTAAGAACTTTCTCTTGTCATTAGGGCAGGGGTAGATGTATCGGAAGGAATTCGTCATAGTTTAGTATCGTCACAACTATGTCTCGCTTACAAGGTTCGAGTAATATTAGCGACTCCACCCGGTTTCGCCAGTGGTTGGCCAGAGTGAACGCGGCGCTTCGCAACGTGAAATAAGTAAATTTTTAAGTATCCCGTTGTCCACTGTTAACCGTGTGATTACACAATTTAAACGCAAGGAAAAAACAACAGTGGAGCCGAGACCAGGTCGTGCCGGACCTTCTGAAAGAAGTAAAAGGGTGCTTGTGCGCGAAGTGTCAAGAGAACCGCGAAAAAGTACAGCTGAGCTTGCGGCAACTTCACAGAAAAGTCAGCGCACCGTTCTGCGATATATCCGCAGCGTGGGGATGTATAAAAGGGTGGCAAAGAAAAAACTTCTCCTTACGACGTTTCAAAAACGGCGCCGTATGGCTTGGGCAATCGAAACGCGAACGAAGCCCAAAGAGTTTTGGCGGTCTGTCATTTTTTCAGACGAAAGCAGATACTGCCAATTCAGTGATAGTGGTCGTACGTAGGTATGGAGACGTTCGTCACAGCAACTGGAAGATAAATTTTTGCAGCAGACGGTGAAATACGGCGGTGTGAACATCATGGTGTGGGGCGCGATATGGTATGGTGGAAGATCGCAATTGGTAATCTGCAACGGAAATATAAATGCGGCAAAATATATCCAAATATTAACAGAAGGACCACTACCGATATTCAACAATGCCATTTTATCTTTAGAAGACGCCACTTTTATGGAGGATGGAGCACCCTGCCGCAAAGCAAGAACAACAACCACGTGGAAAGAGGAACAGGGGATTCGGATTTTACCATGGCCAGGCCAATCACCAGACGTGAATCCGATAGAGAATGTTTGGCACATAATGCAGACAAATATGGCGAAACGATCCCGAAAACTCAGCAATAAGGAAGAACTCGTGGCAGCTGTTACAGAAGAATGGTTAAATATTCCAGAAGACACCATTAATCATTTAATAGATTCTATGCCACGACGACTCGCAGCACTTCACGCAAGTAAAAGTGGATCGACAAAATATTAGTCTAATTTAAAAATTTTAAAATATTTTGTATATATAACGAGAATAGTATCTTTTTTTTATTAGTAGGTGTCTATTTTATTTTGTCACCCTAGTGTAATTAACTAAATATTCAGGAGACCTAAATTGTCAGTTTTTACCTGAAATTCAGTATTCCCCATTACTGGTAAAATTTACCTGTCTAACCCAATCCAATCCTATTTCCCACTACTTCATTTACCGCTAACATAGGATTCCCCGTATCTCTATCTGCATCCCACAGTTCAGCAGAGACAACCCGAGACGTGCTTTCACTTTACACGACTTTTAAATAGTTAAAAACTTCATATTGGCTTATGAAATTAATTTTTAACTACTTGAAAATCGTGCAAAAATTGAAAGATTCATTCAAAAAAGAATCAATATGTGAAGGAAATTATATCAATAAAGAGTATATAACAAGCACAACAGTTAATACAGTGGTTAAATAACTTTTTCACTTTTTCCCAAGCCCCTTACATAAAACAAATTTTATACAAAAAGAAGTTATTTTGGTTATGCTATACCTACGTGGACCTTCAAATTAGGGATATCAATTATAAACCAAAGTAATATATAACACGAAAAGTTCCCAACACAATAATAATGAATAAAAGTACCAAAACCAAATAACACGAACAAATAATAACAAAAACAACAATGGCGACTGTTTGCCTTCTAGCTGCGGATCTGTCAATCGAAATAGCCCGAAAGCAATCGGGTATTGTCGCCGATTTGTAACTGTAACGCCACTTGGCCACATATTCCCAACAAAATGAGTGAAACAACACATGAGCTGAAAAGTCCCGGCCCTAACACATAGATGACGCTAGTTTTATTGCAGTCACCTTTCTCTCGGTTAGTGCTAACCTTCAAAAGACAGCTGTTAAAATTTCATGATATTCTATTCATTAGTTTGTGAGTTATTGCGCTAAGAGTCACGCTACTTTTGTTATTTTCAAAACAATGGATCAAAAACGATTTAGTGTTTTAATTTTACACTGCTTCTTGATGGGAAAAAATACCGTTCAAGCGAAGCAATGGCTTGCAAAGTGTTATGGGGACTCCGCTCCATCAGAAACAACAATAAAACGTTGGTTTGCTGACTTCAAACGTGGTCGTAGAGACACCGATGATGCAGAACGCAGTGGACGTCCAAATGAGGCGGTAACACCAAAAAACATCAAAAAACTCCACAAAATCGTTTTGAATGATCGAAAAGTGAGTTAGCTGACATCGCAAAGATATCAAAAGAACGTATTGGCTTTATATTGCATGAGCATTTGACTATGAGAAAGCTCTGTTCAAAGTGGGTGCCGCGTTTGCTCACTGTTGACCAAAAACAAGAACGTGTTGATGATTCTGAGCAGTGTTTAGGCCATGTTTAAACGTAACAAACCGGAATTTTTGCGTCGATATGTGACAATGGATGAAACATGGATCCATCACTTCACTCCAGAATCAAAACGATCGTCATCGTGGACAGCAACTGGTGAACCTCGTCCGAAGCGCCCGAAAGCGCAACAATCGGCTGGAAAGGTTATGGCATCGGTATTTTGGGATGTGCGTGGTGTAATATTCATCGACTATCTTGAGAAAGAAAATACCATCAACAGTGAATATTATATAGCGTTATTGGAGCGTTTGAAGGTCGAAATTGCAAAGAAACGATCGCATATGGCAAAGAGAAAAATTTTCTTTCATCAAGACAACGCATCGTGTCACAAGTCAATCAAAACGATGGCAAAACTACATAAATTAAACTTCGAATTGCTCCCACATCCACCGTATTCGCCAGATTTGGCTACCAGCGACTACTGGCTGTTCGCAGACCTCAAAAAAGTGCTCGCCGGTAAGAAATTTCGCGCGAATGAAGAGGTTATCGCTGAAACTGAGGCCTATTTTGAGGCAAAATATAAATCGTTCTACAAAAGTGGTATTGAAATGTTAGAGCGGCGTTGGAATGATTGCGTTGCTCTTGATGGAGATTACGTTGACGAATAAAGCTAATTTTGAACCAAAAAAAAAGTGTTTTCTTTGTTAGGCCCGGGACTTTTCAGCCCATGTGTTAAATTTATAAGCTATCTGTAACTACACAATAAAGATAACCAATAACTGATTAAGAGGCCAATGTTTCCTATTAAGTTGCACGTCTCGAGTTATCTCTGCAGTTCAGCTTAATATTGCGCTTTCGTGCGAAAACTGTGTCAGTGTGTACTAAATTTTTGCTTTAAATTATTGTGTGAATATTAAAAATTCGGACAACATTGGCTTTTACAAGCAGGCGGAATTGTGTCAATCACCCAGATGTTTTTGTTACATTTATGGTGAATACGTTTTAAGGAAAGTAGAAAAGCCATTTCAGCGTATTTTGGCGTCCAGTTATGAGACCAGGTTGAATGTAATGTTTTTAGGTGCACTGAAATCTGACATTATTCTTTCATATGCAAGGAAAGTACTACAATGTATGTATGTATCATCCCCTTCGAATATAGATAACTTTTTTTGAACTTCTGAAGATATTTTGGAATACCAGTAACGCTGCGGAAACAACATCACATCATAATTTTCTTGTTCAGTTACAATATAATATATCAGGTAAAACCGAAAGATAAACTTATATATATATTAACTTGTTATATATAATTATATAACAAAGAATAATCTATCATGAAAAAGTTTTATGGCATAATTAAATCCTATACTGTAAAACCTATTAACACCTTTACTAGTGTAAGACTAAATTTATCTACAACCCTACATAACATACTCTAACAAACTCTAGGAACTTTGCATGTTTTACCGTCTTGTCCACTCATTCAGATCACATCGCCTAAATGCTTTTGGGTGATTTATAGAGTAGATTGTTTCAGCAACGCTCTAGAGATGTTCTGAGGAAATATCCAACATAATAAAATGTTACTTTTTAGGGAGTAAGAACCGACAGTGGTGGTTCAAAGATATCAGAACAATCACGAATACGTTTAGGACTCCATACGAAATTTCGATATGGGACGTCACTGTCATGCCGACAAAATTAAGCAGCTCTAGTGAAAAATGGAATTTCGTGCCATACATCTTTTATTTGGTTTATTTTACATTTCACTTAACATCTACTCCGAGGCCCGCTCCTTTTCCTTTCCATTTAATTCAACACGATGCCTTTCCTTCGAAAACTTATTCTCCCTACAGAAATTAGATCTGCCCGCCGGTCATATTCATAAATTACCATAATTAATAACGGTATAACTTACACATGTAACCCGATCTAAACCGCATAAATTCAGTGGCGCCCTCTACACCGTCCCTACCCACCCCCTCCGCCATTGTTCGACGTTTCTCGTTGCGTCCGGACGCGGGTGGACTTTCCCCGGTTTTCATTGATACTTGAACGGGTTCCGGTCGCCCCCCTCACCTCGCCGGGCGCGCGACCTACACGCGGGACGATGAAGCGGTGGCGGTCGAGGGTATGCGCCTGGGCGGAGTGTGAAATTGAAGTTCTGTTTCCCCTTCTTCTTTCTGCGGGTCGCTCCCTCCCTCCCCTTGCCGCCGAAACGGACGCTATAACACCGCGTAAAATAGGGCGTTACAAGTGCAATATGATTTCGATTGCATCGCATATTTCAAGCTTTATGAAGTGGATGTGGTGCGATGGTACAGGACCGGACTTTGCGTATTTTTCATGTTGAAATATTGCTGGGTAAACTACATGCAGATATGGGATGTATTTGCAACGGTTATTAAGCAATGTGGAGGTGGGTTTGACCTTAAATTTTTTCATTAATGTCTACAGTCTTGGTAAAAAAAAAATTGAGCATTTAAATTCTTTGAAATTTCAAATTTTATTGAAATACGAGAATGATTTGACGTGAAATGAAACAAATTTTTCAGCGCATTACTTCAAAATATTGCTCTGCTCCAGTAATCAAGGGTGACCGCTTATTTTTCCATGGGGAAGGCATCCACGACTTCTTTTGTCTGATTAAACTCTTTGTCGTTACCCTACATGTTTCCTAGAAAACCAGAAGAAGTTTTCTTGCTGATAATGATGCGTCAAAGCTACTTAGAATATCCCTTGATAATAATTTCAGCATCTGCCAGAAAAGCGTTGTATGCATGTCTGATTTCATGCTTTGTGGACGGTAGTTGAATATATCGGAAGGACCACCAGCTTTGAATATAGGCATGGTGCGAGCAATCTGTTATTTGTCCAGGAACAACAAGTTTTTTTAAGGCCAAAGAAAAGATTCTAGACAAAGGATTCACCAGCACATATTTGCAATCTCCAACGAATAATGACGGAATTTAATCATGAACAGAAATGCAAGTATTTCTTAGTTTACTTATGTAATGCAGGATAAAATTGTCAGAAAACTCAGTAATACTAATACAGAACTTAATGTAACATGCGCCCTGCAGATGATGGATCGGTGAGAACACTGGTAAAGTATTCAGCAAGTCCATCAACAATTTGTTGAGGGCAGCTGTAGCTGACGTTAAACACCATATTTCCCGGAATGTGACTTGTTCGTTTCTTTTCCCGGACGAAAGACCAAATTGATTAGGTTGTCAATGATGTTATGCTGCATATTGTCGAGATACTTCGAAAAAGCCCTAGTTAATTGATTATTAATAAGACGGCGAAGTTCTCTAAATTGCTGTGGAGAATCGTTGACAGTTATTCTCGACAACCAAAGAAGTAAAGTGCCTTATTACTTCGCTGAGCACATTACCATAACAAGGTCAAGTAACCCATATCTATTGTCAAGGATAGAACTGTGTTGCATTAAATGATGAAAGTCAAGACAATTATTAATTTAATTAATGTTCAATTCCTGTTTTTTTTTTATATCAAGTCTGTGTTGGTGTTTGTATGTCTAGCGGGTATAGCATTTTAAGAATTTTGTTTTGTTGCATTTGTATTTTATTTAGGTAATTCAAGTAATTATTGTCAGATGTGAATATGCCTAATTTTTGCTACAGCAGCTATTGTTCTCATGTTCCTTTTCACGAGCGTGTTGATGTGTGCGTTCCACCTTAGATTGTTTTGTATTCGTAGCCTCAAATAGGTACTTCGTTTGTTTCATTTATTGTTTGCGGTTTTACTTTTATCTTCACTTTCGTTGTTTTTTTCCTTCTTGTAAAGATCATGTATGCAGTTTTGCTTTCATTTATTGTTGTTATAATACCATTCTTCAATTTTTTTCATATCCTGGTCTATGTGTGAATTTCTATTTCATCTTTACCGTGATATACTGTACTTGTATCGTCAACGTATGCATATAGTTTTCCTTTGAATTTTAATTCTACGATATCGTTCGTGTATATTAACACATGGGCTGAAAAGTCCCGGTCCTAACAAAGAAAATACGGTTTTTTTGGTTCAAAATTAGCTTTATTCATCAACGTAATCTCCATCAAGAACAACGCAATCATTCCAGCGCCGCTCTAACATTTCAATACCACTTTTGTAGAACGATTTATCTTTTGCCTCAAAATAGGCCTCAGTTTCAGCGATAACCTCTTCATTCGTGCGAAATTTCTTACCGGCGAGCATTTTTTTAAGGTTTGCGAATAGCCAGTAGTCGCTGGGAGCCAAATCTGGCGAATACGGTGGATGTGGGAGCAATTCGAAGTTGAATTCATGTAGTTTTGCCATTGTTTTGATTGACTTGTGACACGGTGCGTTGTCTTGATGAATCAAAATAACGCTCACTGTTGATGGTATTTCCTTTCTCAAGATTGTCGATGAATATTACACCACGCACATCCCAAAATACCGAGGCCATAACCTTTCCAGCCGATTGTTGTGCTTTCTGGCGCTTTGGACGAGGTTCACCAGTTGCTGTCCACTCAGATGGTGATCGTTTTGATTCAGGAGTGAAGTGATGGATCCATGTTTCATCCATTGTCACACATCGACGCAAAAATTCCGGTATGTTACGTTTAAACATGGCCAAACACTGCTCAGAATCATCAACACGTTCTTGTTTCTGGTCAACAGTGAGCAAACGCGGCACCCACTTTGAACAGAGCTTTCTCATAGTCAAATGCTCATACAATATAAAGCCAATACGTTCTTTTGATATCTTTACGATGTCAGCTAACTCACGCAACTTCACTTTTCGATCATTCAAAACGATTTTGTGGATTTTTTTTCATGTTTTCTGGTGTTACCGCCTCATTTGGACGTCCACTGCGTTCTGCACCATCGGTGTCACTACGACCACGTTTGAAGTCAGCAAACCAACGTTTTATTGTTGTTTCTGATGGAGCGTAGTCCCCATAACACTTTTCAAGCCATCGCTTCGCCTGAACGGTATTTTTTTCCCATCAAGAAGCAGTGTAAAATTGAAACACGAAATTGTTTTTGATCCATTGTTTTGAAAATAACAAAAGTAGCGTGACACTTAGCACAGTAACTCACAAACTAATGAATAGAATATCATGAAATTTTAACAGCTGTCTTTTGAAAGTCTAAATGAGAGAAAGGTGACTGCAATAAAACTAGCGTCATCTATGTGTTAGGCGCGGGACTTTTGAGGCCATGTGTTATGTACAAAATTGGGGTTAGATCTCCCCCTTGCGGTATGCTGTATTCTGCGTACAGTCGATCGCTTTCTTCTTTATTCATCTTTGTGATTCAATATCTGTCGTTTAAATAGGTATCTTTGGTCTTGTTTGTTTTTTCTTCGAGAGAATATACCATGTGATCGTTTAAATTTATCCTTCAACAAGCCATGAAGTTTCCTTCCTTAAACTGAAGTTGGTAAAATAATTTTAAAAACGTGTAAATTGACTTATTCTGTGGCGTTAGTGACAGTATTTAATTAACCTTGGAAGCATTCGAACGTGAAGCCATCGAGCAGGATGAAACCTAAATGTTGGTACAGATATGTAGATGACGCCTTTGTCATATGGCCGCACGGACCAAGGACTCTAGAGGAATTCCTGCAGCACATCAATAAATAACACGCTAACATTAACTTCACGATGGAGTTCGACGAGGACGGCAACTTACCATTCCCAGATGTTCTAGTGGAGCGCACTGACAGCAGCAAACTTGGCCACAGTGGTACCGGAAGAAGATTCACAAAGATCGATACCTGCATGCAACATTCCACCACCATCCTCAACAGAAGAGATTCTTCATCAACACATTGTTAAGAAGAGCGGATAAAATCAGTGACTGACATCAGAGGAAGTCATCATACAACGAACGACGCGATTCAACAGAACGGAACGATTACGGATCAGCAAAGCGGAACAGAGAGAAGCAAGAGACAACACCAGTCTTTAGAAACCTTCTGAAGAATCTGACAGCAGGATCAGTGAACACACTACAAAACCCGAAAGACATTTCTACTATGGACTACGGTCGTGAAAGCCTACACTCAACTAGCGTCTAACTAAGTTCAAAAACGAACCTTATATCGATAGCGCCTAATGTAATCTTTGGTCGCCCATTAAACTTAAGCCAAACGTTAGCAAAAATTATTACCGTTTTTTGTAGTTCCATCAAATCTCTTTCTCTAACAAATACACCACACCCCACTCCTCCCCCATCAAAGGAAAAAAACGGATCGCAAAATTTCGAAGCGAGAAAGTGTCACGTCGTATTAGGTGAAGTCGGTTTTTCTTTATCGGCTGCCGGCACCTCGTAAAACCGGTAATTTAGGTAATGGTGTCTCCGCCGGCTTGTAGCTTCGACGATGTAGTCGATTTTTAAGGCGGCTGCTTCCTACTCCGCGCCGATTCCCTTCGTGCTGTTTTTATTCGCGACGTGCAGCGGCGAGATCTTCCAGATCTGCTTAAAGGTGGATTCTTTTTTCCTCGGAGTCGACTTCGATGTAAGCCTTAAATTGAGACCTTTCTCCCTTTTAAGCGAGATCCTTTCCGAAGCGACGGAGATAGGCGCTGAAGCTGGAGGAACGACGGTGTATTCGAGGTGTTTACTTCGTCGATTTTCGAATGGAAAAGTGAAGAGCAAAGCCGATGAAACGGTTTTAAATCCGTCGTAACAGATCTACTCAATTGTTGTTACGAAACGCGTTAAGTCTTGCTATTTCAGGTAGTAATTTTTTTTTGCATATAATCTGCAGTACGCTTTTCAAGGGTTATAGATATTTTATAGGAGTAGTACCTAACAGTAGTGGCTTATTGTGGTAATTTCCTTTAAGATGGAGTTATAGATTAAGGTAGTCAAAATTAAATTCCTGTTTATATTCAAACCGTTCAAACACAAAAGATATCTCCGCAGTAGAAGTTTTGCATGATTTTCTTCCTCTCCTGGTCGAGGATAGTCACCATGCCTTGTATTAATCCTTCCAAATTACTTCGGTATCCTTACAATAATATTTTCGATATATGAACCTCGACAATTTGTCTGATCATCACGATGCATCAAAATCTGAAATTTTGAACTGTATGAACTCATTCTATGTAGAAATAGGCAAAGGTAGCGTCGGAACTTTTGATAATGCCTACAAAAAGGTTAGGACAAACAGTGCATCGATGTTTCACTTTGATACTGAACCAGTTGAAGTTTCTAATGTAATATGCTCGTTCAGAAACACTATGGTAGTACGAGGGCGAAATGTTTCCGGAATCGGCAAGAGATGGCGCATTTAATTCTTTTCAAACGTCTACTGTTAATAGTTGTTGTTTAACGGTGTGTTTTGAGTAGCAAGTCGGGCGGTTTTGCAAAAATAGATAAAATCGAATTTCGTGCAGTGATAAAACACTTCTGGATGGCTGCGAAAACGGTCACGGAAATTTGAAATATTTTGCTAGAAGTTCTTGGCGGTGGTACTTCGTCATTTTCGACCATCAGCTTCTCGGTGAGCGAGTTCAAACGTGGCCGCACAAGCACAAGTCACGAAGCACGCAGTGGACACCCAAAAACCGCTACCAACGATGAAATGGTCGACAATATTCATGATGTCGTGTTAGGCGATCGCCGATTGAAGCTGAAGGAGATGGCAGAGACAACAAGCATCTCAGAGGAACGCGTTGGCTATATCCTGTACGAAATTTTAGGTATGAAAGAGCTTTCGGCACGATGGGTACCGCATTTGCTCACATCGCAGCAAAAACGAAATCAAGTGATTTGCAGAACTCGAAACATCTTTTCCGACGGCTAGAAGAGACTGGAGCTCTGTTTGAAAAGGTGTATTGACCTTCGAGGATGCTAGATCGAAAAATAAAAATAGAAACCACACCAATACCGTGTTCTTCTTGTCGATTCCGGAAACATTTCAGGTCGCCCTCGTACAAATACGTTAGAATTAATTGTCCCTGCCTTCTCAATAATCAAAGTAGCAGACAGTTAACATGATTGCAGCAGCACTCACCACGCATTTTAAACAGTGTAACAGGACATGTCTTCCATAATTGTTGCCAGGTATGGAAGACTCGCTGGAGTACTATTGCATATCGGTCGAAGGCGGTTTGATTATGGAAATCGGTATGCAATCTTTGATAAGATTGCAAATTAAAGTATAACACGTCTTCGAGCAGTTTTTTTTTTTTGTAAATTGTCCATTATCAATGTGTTGCAAAGTTGATGTTTTGAGATTTGATGATGCGAGATCTTCTTACACAAATCTGCCTCTAAATAAGTTCCACATATTTGCTATTTATTTACTCAATTCTATCCCTGTTTCCAAGTTTCCGTCAGATGAAACGTTTTCGGCTCGGTTTTAGTGATGTTTAGAATGATCGATGATGATGATGTTTTTTACACGCTTTATATTGTTCTCCAGGACTAATCGTAACAATTGCTATCCTCCGCAATAAAATAAATTAGTTTATATATATTTTATATCCCGTTAATGGCGTTATTCTTCCCTTTAGCAGAATTTTTATTACCACCGCGACACAAACCATCACCGGCCATTACAAAACGAAACAAAACAAACATCTAACCCCCTTCCCACTTCCCCCGCTGCTCCGACTCGTCCTCGTTGGAGAACCAGGGCTACCGCACGCTTACATCCCCCCACAGCTCCGGTCTCTTACCTACCCTTTCTCCACCTCCACTTTGTTCTTCGACGACGAACTCCTATACAATTTACTTTAGTAATTACCGCCATTATTACCGTCATAACTTCCGCTAGAGGGCGCTAATAAATAAAGACCATAAGCGACGCGACGGTTTGACATTAATTCTTATCCATTTCGACACGACCACCTCGCTGCTTCCCCCGCGCCGTATTTCCCAGCGTTTGGATGTCCTTTCGTTTCTTTCCCACGTTCAGCCGGACGGTTATCGATTTCCGCCGGAACTAGGACATAAAATAAACATTCAAGAGGTTGGTCGCTACCGTTTTCAGGGTGGTGCGAGGCTTTCGTCAAGTCGACTTGGTTACCTAGTCTTTTGGGACCGTCCTGGTTTGTTTTGATTTCGGATTTTTAGCGATCTAGCGGTGTAGAGGAGTCAGGTTGAATTAGTTGTTGTATTATCCCCGGTGTGACGTAAATTTTCCACGCGAATTTGTTACACGATGTTGCTCAAATGGGTAGAAGAGAAGATTGTGTATTTACAGCATTACGAGGGAATATTTATTACAGTGGCGCCACCTTTAAACCTATGTTTACCGGCGAGCTCCAGTGGGCCCAAAATGGTGTTTAAGAGTCCTCTTTTTGACATTACGGCAAAGCAACTTGTTCACACCAATTATGTTTTCTCTTTTTACACTAAGTTCAGTGACAAGGTCTAGTGGTCCTAAAACGATCTTCTAGATTCTTTTTAAATTACGATAGAGCTAATGTACTCACACACAGCCAAAAGCCCGAGAAACCATATTTTCATCATGCGTCCCCGAGAACATCAAGAGTAATATATATACTAATATATATATACACTACCGCTCAAAAGTGTTTAGGCACTCTCACTGACAGCAAAAATGTATAAAAAACTCAGCAAAAATGTTAATAATATTTATTTTTTATGTACAGATACACGTACATGAATAAAAATATATTAAATAAATGTGAAAATTAAAACGTTTAATTTAAATTTTGCTTTCATCTATGTGACCTCCTCTTGATTTAATAATTGCAGCACACAATCGAGGCATTCTCGCAATAAGTTTTGCCAGAGTTTCTTCTGTTATTGAGGTCCAACTCGATTGCAATTTGTTCCGCACGTCAGTAGCTGATGTCGGAGCCGATTCCCGTACTTCCCGATCTAGTTCTTCCCATAGTAACTCGATTGGATTCAAGTCGGGGCTCTGGTGAGACCATTCCATAATTTTGAGAGTTCCTTCCTCTTCTAAATGGCGTAAATAGTCTTTACATAATTTAGAGGAATGTTTTGGGTCATTTCTTGCTGGAAGATAAAATTTCGACCCAAAAGTCAAATTCCGGAAGGTATTGCGTGGTTCTCCAAAATTTCGCGTTAGCCTTCTTTTTTTAATATACCTTCAATTTTCACAATGTCCCCTACACTAGTGCCAGCAAAACAGCCCCAAATGATGATAGAACCTCCACTATGCTTCACGGTAGCAGCAATACACTCTTCTCTGGCACGTTCACCCCCCCTTCTTACGAATATGCGTCTTCGGGTTCCGAACAGCTCAAATTTGGACTCATCCGTCCATAGGACGTTGTTACACTCTTCTATGGTCCAGTGTTGGTGTTCACGAGCACATTTAAGTCGCTTCTGCTTGTTTTGTTTGCGTAGTAATGGCTTTTTCATCGCAATACGTCCATGGAGCCCGACTTTCTGTAGGCGACGTTTGACTGTAGAAACACTGACTAGTTTTTGGCGACCAACATTTAATTCTGCGGTGATTTCCGTGGCTGTTTTGCATCTATTTAACTTGCTGGTAACCACTATTCTGCAGATGTTGTCGCTTTTGGCCTTCCACTCCGTCTTTTATTAAGAAATCTGCCAGTTTCCCGATATTTTTTTACGTTATAGTCAACCGTAGCGTGGTGTATTTTCATTTTTTTTGGCAATTTGTCGATTACTTAGGCCACTTTTATGGTAAGCTATTATAAGCGCACGTGTTTCCGTACTAATTTCTCTTCGCGGAGGCATTTTAAAAAATTATCACACGATATTTCGCTCACGACGTGAATAGAGTAAATACCACACTGCAACTGACCATTGGTTACAGATTTCACAATAATCTTCTAGGAAGGTAATTTAAACATTATTACCTACAATCTAACAGATGACTAAATTTACCCAGTAAATTCAGTGGGATTGTTATTGTAATTGCACCGTAATAAACAGTTTATGGTAATCCGACCAAGTGCAGGTAAATTATAGTAAACCTTATGCGATATAATGGGTGTTTATCTTACTGAACTACATTTTAAATACGTATCTCATTTTATTATAATGTTTTTTTGGTAAACATAATACTATATGAATAATCCATGAAAACAGGGATGCCTAAAAACGTTTGAGCGGGTGTGTATATATATATATATACATAGCATGATGCAATAACATTAACTTTAAACAACAAACAAGTGAGTCAATTCTTCCAGCGATAATATTAAGCACAAATGTAGCACTGATACGATTCCGTCTTTCAACAAGCGTAACAAAGCCATGTCTCTCAATACGAAAGATATTTTAAAAATTTATGCTGAAGCCGCTCAAGAACATTAATTTGTATGTCGTAAAAAGGATACCAAGCTACGAACGCGTATTTAAAACCGCGTAAGTAAATAAGGGGATCTTCATTGCATAAAAGCTAGTAAAATCGTTGCAAGTGTGAAAAATAAATCCTAATAATTCAGAAGCGCCTGTCACATCTGAGACATGACTAAGGAAAGTAAACTTTTCATCGTATATCACACCCAAATTTTTAATAGAAGATTGACGAGCTATACTATATTTGCTAATGCAGTACAGGGAACCGATTCGACGGATCCTTTTTTAAATTATCATATAGACCCCAGGTATGAATCTTATCCAGAGTACACGTCATTGAAGGAGTTAACCGTGTCCGAATAAACCATCGAGGAACCGTACCAGCACCTTTTGGATTAATTACGAAGCAAGAACAGTTATGTGTTGTTAGCTGTTAAAACAAATTATTTTTTTGGAGTAATGTTTTTGTTTTTATATCTAGAAAATTGCTACTTTTGGGAGTACAATGTAGAGGATATATCGAATATTTGAAAGTAATGGAATAAGTTTAATTGCTTGATTAACGTCTTAGTAGTCCAATGATAAAAAGTCCTACACCTAATAATGGAAACTCAGGCATCTGAAATATGCCAAAATGCGTATTCAACTGAAGATGTTGATGACTAGATTGCAGGAAATTTATTCATCATGGTGAAATATACTTCTAAAATTAGAGAAGGATTTTGCAAGTTATTACACTTTCCACATGTTTTAATGTTTAGAAACGCGTAGATTAGTTCTCTTGTGTCGTTAAAGGAGTTAACCGCGTTGTATATCGTCATAGACTAATAAAGAGCAGTTAATGGACTTTAAAGGATCATAACCAACCTGAAATATTTCCTGATTCAACAAGAAAAACACGGTATTGGTGTGGTTTTTATTTTTATTTTTCGATGTAGTCTCCCCGGAGATCAACACACTTTTTCAAACGGTGCTCCAATCTCTTCAAGTTAGACTTGCTACACAAAACACACTATTAAAGAACAATTAGTGATAGTAGACGTCTGAAATTTTGACAGTTGCCGTAAACAGACTACCCTTGCCGATAAATGAGTCCACTGCAACTTCCGTGCGCCATCTCTTGCCGATTCCGGAAACATTTCAGGTCATCCTCGTATAATACCATATGTTCGGCGTGTGTCTGGAGTTCTTGTACCAGGTATCGTGCAAAGAGTTGTGTAGATAATACATTAAGTAAATAGCAGATAGAAAACTGAAATAGCAATAATATGAAACGAATCAAAAGTATGAAAAAATGAGAAATCAAGGCAAATTTAAGTTTAAATTATTACAGTTTCTTGATTCCAGACGTGATACAATAATATTAACTTTAGACAACAAACCCAGAAAACCGCGTGTGCATAAAAAGCTCACAGTTCTGAGAAAATCTCGAACTTCTTCTTTTTAAAATTAACTGCCATTTCTACTTTTACCAATCTAACCATTTCGTTTCCTGCTTACGCTCTTTAATGTGAAACAGTCAAAAGAAATGGTTGATTGCACAGAGGTTATAGGTAATTTTCACTTACAGATTTAAATGTCCCTAATTAATCAGGAATATCAACCAAATCTTAAGCTGTGAAATTCGGACACATCAAGCAGCTGACTTTCGTTATTTTGTAATCAATTTGAGTTATGATATTCAGCTCGCACGATACATTATTTCATACGCGAAGGCATTCCCAATTTTAATCAAGGGGAAAAATACTTTCGTGATTTAATAAAGCCGGAAAATTTGGTAAATCCCCTAACATGCGGCTTTCACTTCCGTTCCATCCAGCCCCGTAACTCCTTTTCACTAAACGGTAACAACAACGCCGCCCTCGCGTACCCTTCGTAATTTAATTTTTCTTCTTGCCAAAAGCTACTACCACCGACAATAACAACAACAACAACAATCGCCACCTTCTGATCCTCTCAGATCCGCAATTACAACTCTTTAATCTGACTGCGAGGCTCGCCGTAGGGCACCGCCAAAGCGGCCGGCAAAGGACGGGCGGAGAGAGGAATGCGGTAGCGGATATTTGCAGGCGACACGACAGGGGTTTCCCTAAATAAATACGAACGGGCGGCTTTCGGATGGAAGATCGGTTGAGCGAGAGGGTAGCTGAGGTATTCCTGCATCGGATCCGAGGCGGTTAATCTTATTTGGTATTGAAATTGGCGGGCGTGCATTGGCCTAACGCGGCGACTTATTGCTTCTATCGTCGTATCGCGTAGGGTCCCCTCCTCTCACTCACGTCGGCGGTCTTTAATTTCGCTCTTTGCCGGCGTAGAATGTAATTTTTTTTCTGACGGTTTAACGAGGGATCCTTACGGCGAGTTATCCGTCTTTATTTTTCTTTTGGCTTGGGGGGCGATGGTGGATGTCTTGATTAAGTTTTAGATTAACTTGTTTTGGTGCTGGTCAATCGTGAAAAATAGACCGTGAAAGCTATTAAATTATGTTTTTTTTTGCTCCTAATCTTATAACCATCTAATTTATCATTTATTGAAAACATTTCGTTTTGATCACCAGGTATAAATCATGTCCACATTACGTTGCAGAAGTTCAACATCATTAAAGGAGTTAACGGCGTGGTAGATTTAGTATCATCAGCATAGGGTAATTAAGGGCAGTTAATATACTTTAAAAGATCGTCAATATATATTAAAGAGGACCGGGCCAAAGTTCGATCCTTGAGGTACTCCAGAGGTGGAGTAAAAAGTTCGAGATTTAAATCCATTAAAATAAACGTAATTAAGTCTGTTTAAAAGATATGATCGAATTAAGCTTAAGAAATTCCTGCTGACACCGCAAAGACTCACCGGTTTCAGCTATTGTTTGAGTAATCTGTGCCGAGTTAATTACGGTACATCTATTTACCAAGAAACCATGTTGAGATTCAGAGAGATATGATTTAATATTATAAGAAAGACGTTTATAAATTAAGACTTCAAAAACTTTCGTAAAAGAAGGAATTATAGCCACAAGTCTATAATTGCCAATATTGGAGCTATTACCCTTTTTCAAGATTGAGTACTTCCCATATATGGCTACTTTCCATATACAGTTAAACCTGAGTAAGTGAGAACTGGGTAAGCGAGAAAACTCTATTAATGAGAGTATTTACCAGGTCCCGCATCTTGCCCTCCTAAAACCTCTATAAGTGAGAAACATAAAACCTGTATAAGTGACAGTCATTTTTCACGCCTGAACCTCTTCAAGTGAGATTGATACCTGCCTATACCTCTATAAGCGACAGTTAAACGCGTTTTTGACTGCTATGCTATTTATGACTCATTCTTAAATTTCCAGGGACTTTTATTTAATTCAAACCAAATGTGCGTCTGTTTATTGTTTTGTTATCATAGTTCGAGGAACTCATTCTATACAAAAAGCCAAATGTGCTTGTTACAGTCACTTCATAAACAGCAGCTGCGAGGAAAGTTACTCATAATGTCTAAACGAAAACTCAATATGTTGTCTTTACATGATAAACTACAAACCATGAATGCTTTTGAATCTGGGAAATTACGAAAACAAAAAAAAAATCAGAGTGACTTTGGCTTAGCAGAATCCACCTATTATAAAATTATAAAATCAAAAGAATTAATTAAGTCTCAGTGCTCTGAGGGACACGGAAATATCAAGAGAAGCCGGCTTTCTGAGCTTCCCGACGTTGAAAAGTGCCTGTTACAATGGATTAAACAAACCCTCGATAAGAACATTCCCATAGATGGACCACTGCTTATACAAAAATCTAAAGATTTCGCCACAAAATTAGGAATCCAGAACTTTTCAGCTAGTAACGGCTGGTTAGAGGGTTTTAAAAAACGCCATGATATAACTTTCAAAAAAGCAGCCGGAGAAAGTAAATCTGTGCATCAGGGAGTATGTGACCAATGGACTGAAGATTTGCCGAATCTTTTAAGAGGATATGATCCAAACAATATTTATAACGCCGATGAAACTGCTTTGTTCTTTAAATGTCTGCCAGACAAACCATTCATATTCAAGGGCGAAAAATGCCACGGAGGTAAACAAAGCAAGGAACGCCTTACTATTCATCAATGTGTTAACGTGACCGGTACAGATACACTCCCTCTTGTAATCATTGGGAAATCTAAGCGACCTAGATGCTGTAAAGGTGTCAATACTCTACCCGTTGATTATGCGAGTAATACAATAGCTTGGATGACTAAGCAATTATTCAAAGATTGGTTAAAAAAAGTTGACAAGCAAATGAAAAACAAGCGAAAAAATATTTTGCTTTTGATTGACAACTGTACTGCTCATACGGACTTACCAACACTTGCAAATGTCAAAGTTATATTTTTCCCTGCCAATACCACCAGTAAACTTCAACCTTTAGATCAAGGTATCATTCATACATTCAAACGGATTTATCGCAGAGAAGTTGTAAAGCATACGCTTACCTGCTTGGAAGAGAACATTAGCCCTTAGATAAATATACTCCTGGCTATGAAATTTGCAAGAGGAGCATGGTATGCAGTGAGTGACGTAATTGTCGAAAACTGCTTCAAGAAAGCTGGGTTCAGTATCTGTCCAGCTAACCAAGACTTTCTGATCGAGCAAAATGAGGTTGAACTTGACAATGAGCTTGAAGTTGCACCTAGTAGTGAAGAATGGGCCAAGCTCGTGTCCCACAATACCATTGGTAATGTGTCGACGCCAACCTTTGAATACTTGGTACAGATTGACGACGACGTGGCTACCGCCGGAGAATACACCGAAGACGATACCGTTCAAAACTGTGTGAGCTCGTGTACTAACGAAAATGACAGTGAAAATGAAGCCGGCCAATCACACATTTTGGATAGAGAGATGGAGGAAATTCCAACAAAACGAGAAGCTTTAAAGGCATTGGAGACGCTTCACAAATTTTATGAATATGCGGCGGTTGATCAAACCATATTTGATAAAATTTATGAACTTGAAAAACGTACACAAAATCTAAAAACAGAATCGCAAAAGAAATTAACAGATTTTTCAAGTAAATATTGTTATAATATTATTTCGATTAAACATTTATGTTCAGCTATTATTTCAATAAATATGTAATACCCATACATACACGTATTTTGTTTCTAATTACGTCATATTTCTATAACTGAGACAGACCCCATTCTGTAACTCTGTAAGCTAGAAACTCGGGTTAGTGAGAAACCTCTATAAGAGAAAAAGAGATCGCGGTCCCTTGAGCTCTCAGTTATCCAGGTTTGACTGTATTAGGAAACATACGCGTGCGTAGAGCTAGATTAAAGATTATACATAGAGGAGTGGCAAAGATATTAGCACAACCCTTCACAAAAAAGCAAGGAATGTTATCATCACCATAAAAAATGTAAGCTGATCTGCCATAATAAAGACAAAATAATGAATGGTCAGAATTCTCTACCAGCTGGCTATTAGATCTACTATTGTTTAGAGTACACTATAGCCTGTAAATCGATACATGTATGGACTAACTATGAGATCTAGAAAGAAAACACATGCCCACTTTTTAGAGGTTTACCTTTCTCTTCCAAACTTAAATTTTTCTTACTGAAAAATTTTGCAAGTAAACCCATATAAATTTACCATCATCCAAACAAATCATTTATAAAAAAAGAGATTAAGATAGTATCCGGACTTAGGAAGTTTTCATTTTCACTCATCTGCTTCAATCTAGTCAAAATATTTTCTAATTTTTCTATATACACTTTTATTTAACTCTCACATTCCAATCTGCTCCATACAGCAATAGAACATGAATACCATGATTCAAACTCAATTTATAAAGTTACATTCTCAGACAACACCGTCTCACTCTGTCTGAGGAGCAAAATAAAATGCGCAATACATGCCTGCGTGTACAAATCGACATGTGAACTTCTAATGTTTCTCCTCGTAATTCTAGACTGCAAAATGTAATAGTAATGGTTGCCGATCGAAAACAATCTCTATGTATCGAACTTTTGCAAAATTAATCCTTCTGAAAATTGAAGGGGAAAAATATCATTAGTCAAACTGTCGACAACCGCGTACAACTACGTTAGAACTAATTGTCCCTGCCTTGCTTTTGTTGATAAATGTTAGCGCTGGCTGCAGTGGCCGCGTAATACGATATCGCATGTTGGGAGTTGGGAAATGTATCGCAATCAATTAGGAAATCCACGTTGGAATGAAACTAAAAAGTGTATCGTGTAGAGGAAGTTTATTATAGTTATTTTACTTTGTATTATGTAATGTGTAACGTATATAAAGAGCATGGTTAAATTCTAGAGCTATAGTTTTATTTTTTAATGTTATTTCTTATTCATTATTTGATATGGCTAATCAATATATTATCTTTTTTTTTATGGTAATAGATTAAGTTTGGGTAACCTCTGATGTTCGATTTTAAAGTTAGAATAGCGACATGAAGTAAGCTGTCAAGGGATTATGATATCAAAGTTCTTATTATTTTCAGAACAAACACTTCAGTCATCCGGATAAGGTTTGTCGCGTGTCACCTACTTGTCACTTTATTAATTAATTAATTATGCGGAACGCAGTGTTTCGAGAGCACGTGGGCTCTCATTGTCAACCGTGTTACCGACTGAAAGTGAAGACTGTATCACACATGCAAATTATTTTCTACGCAGGCTGTAAAATTTCTAAAACATATGACTATTTATAATCTACTCGGTGGTCTAATGCCTTTTTCGGGAAAGGATCGACAGAAAGCGAACCGTATCTTTAACAGGGCCTATGGTAATAAATCCATCAAACTCGAGTGTGCAATTGGGGGTGGTTCTCTGTTCAATAAGTTTCCGTTCTTTTTCATATATACCGTTTCGTAGGCGTCTAATTCTCTATACGAGTTCACGTTTTTAAGTAGTGTCAGATTTTTAAATCAATCTTATGTCCGGATTTTACCATATGCTCTGCTACGCTTGATAATTCAGGTTTGTCGAAACGATAGTGTCTAATATGTTCTTTGAACCTCGTTTCGATACTCCTTTTTGTTTGTCCAATATAAACTTTCTCACAATCATTGCATGCGATTTGGTATATTCCGGACCTTTTTATCATCTCCGGTTTATCTTTGCGATTCCCTAAGAGATTCTTTAAGTTGTTCTTTGACACAAAAGACACGTTCATATTTAGTTGTCGGAAAATTTTACTTAACCCTTTTACTGTTGGGTGAAAAGGAAGAGTTATAAATTTCTTATTACCGATGTTTGTTGATGTCGAGGTCGTGAAATTTCTGATGTGTTGTTTGTATTGGACTTTCCTTAAAATACGGTCGACATCCATAGAAGAGAAACCATTGTACCTCGCTACATCTTTGATATACTTTAATTCTTTGTCGTACCTGCTCTTGTTTAGCGTCGGTAACACGGTTGACAATGAGAGCCCACGTGCTCTCGAAACGCTGCGTTCCGCATAATTAATAAATTTGTGTGAGTGGAGTTTACTGCTATACCTGTGAATTCTTCACCGTTGTATAACGACTACTAGACTTAGTTTTCTGGTCAATAGACTCGTCAGATTTCCGCTAAAAAGAGCAGGTACGACAACGAATTAAAGTATATCAAAAATGTAGCGAGGTACATTGGTTTCTCTTCTATGGATGTCGACCGTATTTTAAGGAAGGTCCAATACAAACAATACATCAGAAATTCCACGACTTTGACATCAACAAACACCGGTAATAAGACATTTATAACTCTTCCTTTTCACCCAACAGTAAAAGGGTTAAGTAAAATTTTCCGACAACTAAATATGAACGTGTCTTTTGTGTCAAAAAACAACTTAAAGAATCTCTTAGGGAATCCCAAAGATAAACCGGAGATGATAAAAAGGTCTGGAATATACCAAATCGCATGCAATGATTGTGAGAAAGTTTATATTCGACAAACAGAAAGGAGTATCGAAACGAGGTTCAAAGAATATATTAGACACTATCGTTTCGACAAGTCTGAACTATCAAGCGTAGCAGAGCATATGGTAAAATCCGGACATAAGATTGATTTAAAAAATCTGACACTACCTAAAAACGTGAACTCATATAGAGAATTAGACGCGTACGAAACGATATGTACGAAAAAGAACGGAAACTTATTGAACAGAGAACCACCCCCAACTGCACACTCGAGTTTGATTGATTTATTACCATAGGCCCTGTTAAAGATACCGTTCGCTTTCAGTCGATCCTTTCCCGTAAAAGGCATTAGACCACCGAGTAGATTGCAAATAGTCATATGTTTTAGAAATTTTAGAGCCTGCGTAGAAAATAATTTGCATGTGTGATACAGTTTTTACTTTCAGTCGGTAACACGGTTGACAATGAGAGCCCACGTGCTCTCGAAACGCTGCGTTCCGCATAATTAATTAATTTGTGTGAGTGGAGTTTACTGCTATACCTGTGAATTGTACATCCACGCAGTCCTCGCAATCGTCATCAGAGCTATGGTAATCATTAATTGATTCAATACAAGCGGTACTGTATTTCGTAGAAGAAATAACACTCAGGGGCGGTTTATTCACATTGCGATAAAGTTGCAGATAGCCTAATCTAGCGGATAAACACAGACATGAGTTCAATCACTATAGTCGATTTTTATAAATAGGTACATCTTATACTATTCAACTACATCTTCCTCATACGCTTTAGTTTCCTAATTAACCACAGAGATACGATCGGACCTTATTTCACTCAGTAACAATCGATTTTTTGCCCGATTAGTCTACTACAACGTTAAACCTTACGCCGTAGGAACTTATTTTCCGCTCGCCTAAATGTACACGTCATTTCCGGTCGGCGTTCCGGAGTTCTGCGTTTCCATTTCCCGTTCGTCTTTCCGCCGACGTGACCCTGCAGCTACCACCAGAAACTAACTGCGTACGAACGTAGACAGAAGTTCTCTATAACGAGGAAGCACGTCCTTTTGGGTCCTTACAGCTTTCTTTGCTATTCGATCATTCGTAGTTTTATTTTCTATTTATATGACGTATTTTTTGGGGAACAACGTAAAGGAAGTAACAAAATCGAGCTGTTGGCGAATTCGAGGAGAGATAAGTAGCGTAAGAACGAGGGTAGTATCGACCAATCATTTTGTAGGAGAACTCTTTGGCTGTGATAGTTAGAAGGGAAAGTGTGGGGGAGTATTGTGAACTTTGCAGATTTTATTGGTGATTTGAGGTTAAATTGCCGGATGCAATTCTATAGGAAATAGGTTTGATTTTAAGTTTGAATTGTCAGTTTATAAACTGGCACCAATCAATATTATATTTACTTATTTTTGTTTTACATCTTCGGCATTACTCAATAGAAGTTGACATGTGTTCATAGGTTAGGAGTATAAATGTAACTTTAACCCTTAGCCGCCGTAATGCAAATACTGTAACATCTTCACGGTTGTGCGGTCTTGATGACCGCAATAACAAATAAAAAATTGTAGAGGGTCAAATATCGAAATATTTTTACAAAATTTTTGACGCACATGCTAAATATGTAGGCACGTGGCAAATTTTACACACATAAAAAGTTTTTTTTAATTCTAGAAGAACAAGTGCAAGATTTTCGTTAGGTTTTCTTTTAGAACTTCCGCTCAATCATACTAACTCAATCTTATCTAAATTCCGCAATTCAGATCCTTGAGCACTTTTATATGTATATTTCGTTCTGATGGTGTATAATATTACATTTGTTCACTGCAATACAACTTGTAGCGGATCTGCCGTAAATAAGAGATTCCAACAAGTAATTGCTTCAGGTATATTTCCTAATCCGGTTGATCGTCACAATCCTGGAAGCTGTATAGCGATATTGTGCTTCTGGATTCTCGCCCGAGAAACTAAACTTTGTGATGACCACGTATAACACATGGGCTGAAAAGTCCCGGGCCTAACAAAGAAAACACGGTTTTTTTGGTTCAAAATTAGCTTTATTCATCAACGTAAACTCAATCAAGGGCAACGCAATCATTCCAGCGCCGCTCTAACATTTCAATACCACTTTTGTAGAACGATTTATCCTTTGCCTCTAAGTAGGCCTCAGTTTCAGCGATAACCTCTTCATTCGTGCGAAATTTCTTACCGGCGAGCATTTTTTTGAGGTCTGCGAACAGCCAGTAGTCGCTGGGAGTCAAATCTTGCGAATACGGTGGATGTGGGAGCAATTCGAAGTTCAATTCATGTAGTTTTGCCATTGTTTTGATTGACTTGTGACACGGTGCGTTGTCTTGATAAAACAAAATTTTTTTCTTTGCCATATGCGGTCGTTTCTTTGCAATTTCGGCCTTCAAACGCTCCAATAACGCTATATAATATTCACTGTTGATGGTATTTCCTTTCTCAAGATAGTCGATGAATACTACACCACGCACATCCCAAAATACCGAGGCCGTAACCTTTCCAACCGATTGTTGTGCTTTCGGGCGCTTTGGACGAGGTTCACCAGTTGCTGTCCACTCAGATGACGATCGTTTTGATTCCGGAGTGAAGTGATGGATCCATGTTTCATCCATTGCCACATATCGACGCAAAAATTCCGGTTTGTTACGTTTAAACATGGCCAAACACTGCTCAGAATCAACAACACATTCTTGTCTTTGGTCAACAGTGAGCAAACGCGGCACCCACTTTGAACAGAGCTTTCTCATAGTCAAATGCTCATGCAATATAAAGCCAATACGTTCTTTTGATATCTTTACGATATCAGCTAACTCACGCAACTTCACTTTTCGATCATTCAAAACGATTTTGTGGATTTTTTTGATGTTTTCTGGTGTTACCGCCTCATTTGGACGTCCGTTCTGCATCATCGGTGTCTCTACGACCACGTTTGAAGTCAGCAAACCAACGTTTTATTGTTGTTTCTGATGGAGCGGAGTCCCCATAACACTTTTCAAGCCATTGCTTCGCTCGAACGGTATTTTTTCCCATCAAGAAGCAGTGTAAAATTAAAACACGAAATTGTTTTTGATCCATTGTTTTGAAAATAACAAAAGCAGCGTGACACTTAGCACAATAACTCACAAACTAATGAATAGAATATCATGAAATTTTAACAGCTGCCTTTTGAAGGTTAGTACTAACTGAGAGAAAGGTAACTGCAATAAAACTAGTGTCATCTATGTGTTAGGCCCGGGACTTTTTAGCCCATGTGTTAGCAATTTTTTCCCATAAAAGAATTTTGCATTGTTTTGAGAAGTACAGCAGCTAGTTTCAGTTTCTTTCGACAGTTCATTAGTTTCTTCCGTTTCTTCTCCCTCACTAAGTTCAATTTCTGAGTCTGTTTCATGTTCACTTTCTTCATAAATTTCCTCATTTACAACGTTTTAGTCGCTAACATCTTCACCTTATGCCTCTACATACCATGCCAACAAGATGCTCTCAAGATTAGGATCGTCTCACCGAAACGGTTTGGATGTGGTAGGATTTTTACTCATTATTTTGTGCAAAAAGCGCAACTCAAATACTAGCGTTAGCACCGTAGACCGGTTCCTGTGACCACATTATAACTTTAGCCGAGTTTTTATTGCGCATCGGAGCAAATATCGACTTCAACCTTTTACAGCATACTGGCAATGCTTTGAGTGAAGATAAACAAAAACAAAAACCCGCTGCGGTCACTGAGACTGCGTTATAGTGGCTAAGGGTTAAATAAATACGTCGTAGACCTGTTTTTTTTGTAAAATAGGACTATTTTGCCCACTTTTCACCTATAATCTTTTTCGAGTGATTTGGCAATTGTAATAATTTGATTTGTTTCTTTGGAAACCGATCCTTTCTTCTTTTGAAAGTACGGAAAGTTTGCAAGAGTATTTGTTCACCAAAATCTGTTAGAATCATCTGTAGAAGTTCCAATGATGTTAAAGTGTCACTTGAAAGTTTGCGTTACTAAAAAAAATCATATTTGCTACACATGGAAATGTAAAATTCTGGTGGATGCGCCGGCTCTGCAAAATTAACATTATCCATATTTTACTTAAATTTTCTTATATTTTTGTGGAATCCTTGGTATTTTCCTCTGAATTCCACGTTCTTTATATCTTATTTCTCTTCTTCCACACAGATTCCTCTTTTCCTGAGCTAATTTGGCTTTGATCCATCCCATACTTCTTTTTTCTAATGTTCTATACCTTTGACCTTTCCATGTGTTTCGGGTTCTACATATTTTGTTTTTACCCTCTGTTTTGGCTTCGAAAATCTTCTTTGTTATTCGATCTTCTTCCATTCCGTGTATAAGTACAAGCCATCGCAGTTGTCTCTCCTCTATGATTATTTCTATTAACTTGATATTTAGACTACTAATGATTGTCGTGTTACTGATTTTATCTCTTCTTGTTACTACTTCTGTTCTTCTTAAGAATTCAATTTCCATGTCCGCGACTTTGCTTTTGATTCTATTCGTTGTTGCCCATGACGCGCTGTGGTATACTGGATAGTGGATCGGTTAATGTGACAGTTTCTCGTACCGAAAAGGATTCTTTGTCGAGGACGAGGCGTGGCTTTTTCTCCTTGAGGCTAGAAGGAGAGGTAAGCTTTCGAATCACTTTCTTTGGTTAATTTCGTCGGTGTGGTTGATAAAGGAATTGATCGGCTTGGAAAACGTTTTGAGTTGTAAGCAGATTTTCAAAAATCTATTAAGGTGGATGGTCCTTTTCCCGGCTTTAAAGTTTAGTAACTTGTTACACTCACCAGTCATGACGAACATTATTCACATTCACTTGGGAAATATATTCCTCTTATAATGCTTCTATTATACTTGCTGGCGACTTCAGTGTTGGCTCTGCAGTTAACGATCATAGATACCTTACATGAACTAATACACTCCCAAAAGTTTTAACCTATTGCAAACAGTCTTTGATACCACTAGATAGACCGCGGGATCCAGCTCAGTAATTCATAACATTCTCACTGATCTGCGATGTGGTGGAAAGTATGTTGTAAGAGATGTTACTTATTCCGATCAATAATACTTTTTTATTACAAATAGAGTGCCTTATGTCCCTGCCAGATACTTTGAACTGGGCGGAGAAGCTACGATGTATTTTTTTTAATCCTACGTCCTTTTTATCTTGCGATGTTGGACGACCATTCTCTTATTTCTGTCTTCTATAGTTTTCTATTCTCAGCCAGTAGTTTCGTTTCAATCCATCCCATACTTCTTTTTTCTAATGTTCTATACATTGGTCCTTAGCTCCATGCCATCCTAACAACTAGCCCCTTCCTATTATATAACACTCTACGACGTAGAAGGGGAAAGAGGTAACCGTACCGTTTATCGTCGTTTCTGACTTTAACAGCATTCCGGCGGACTCTTCCTTAAAATTTTGAATCATTCATGAGCGGGAATAATAAATTTCCATGCCGTACGGACGTCACCTCTTCAACGGACCCCTAAAACTTTTATAGTTCCTTTATTATGTCGGGGACTTTTAACTTGCTACGATGTATTTTCGTCCTTATTTGTTCCCGTCTCTTTCTCTCCGTCGTTGTTAAAGTTTTTACAACTTAATCTCGCGACCATTTTCATAATTCATTTACACGCTTTAGACATTAAAACCGTCCCCTTTCGTACGAATGTTTGCACGTTGAAGTTATTTTTTGTCTAACGTGTCCACCGGTAGAGAACGTACAAGCATAGGTGTGTGGTGACATGAGTAGAGGTTATGTCGCGGATGTTATGGAGTTTGTGGAGTGACGGGGAAAGTTTTTGATAGACGCTACATAGTTTTGTTTTTAATAGAATTGAAAGTGGGGTAGGTACGGTGTCTTAAGTAACTAATGTGGTAGCAAAATGGATGATATAAATCAGAGTTAATTTCCGCAATGCTCAAATAAAAGTTAAGTGCCTATGCGCGGGGTAACTTCAAATGAATGGAATATGTGAAATGAGAATGTCGTCATCTCTTTTCAGAATGCCTACTTCATGCAATTTATTTCTGACATTAACTAGACTTACAATGTAAAAGGCTAGTTTCCGACTGCAATACGGAGAAATACATGTTGCGGTTTGAACTTTTGTCGCATTTTTTTTAATAAACTCAGATCTCGAATTAGATTGTTCAATTGTAACTGATTTATGAATCCATCTTCTACAAATGGCTGAAAATGGTGACTTTGTTCATCGTCTATTTCTCTTACTAAGCAATTTCATAGGTTCATTGTCGCCCCTGGATGTTGCTGAAGTACGTCCTCGACGATTTTTGTTAGCAAGTATACCAGCTTGTTCGAACAGTCATTTACTGTGGATTTTTTTACATTAAGTCTGTTAAGGACTTAACATTGTTTTTCGTATTTTCTAATTTTTTTTTACTATTATGTATTTTATCTTCTTTGCATTATTATTTTCATTTAGAATATTATTTTATTTTCATTTTTATATTTATTTATTTTGCTCTCTTATATCCAATTTTATTTTAATATGTATGTACATTACGCATTGTATATGTATGCAAGTCAGCCATTCGCATTACGCTAGCTAAAACTGCCTAATTAGAAATCATTCACTGCAACGTCGTCGGATATGTAATGGGAGTTTTCTTGAAATTTAAGGTACACAAGCATAGGCAGTCGTCTCCCGCGCGACAGTCGAGGTATTAGCGATCGTGCACTCTCGGTCACCTTTCGTGCCTCGTCGTAACGTGTACAGTAACGTCGTCGTAAGATTATTAGAGATTTCTAAGTTTTTCTAGTTTTGGCGGGAATCGTCGAGGACGTTGTCTATACATTTATTTCTGGCGGGAGTCATTTGGTAACGTCGTCGGACAACATGTATAGATTTTTTTAATAAGTATAAATTCTCGATTTTCTATCATCGTACGTCGAGGCTACTGTGTCCATTGTCGTCTATACATATTTTTAGTCTTCAGTTAAGTTTGTGTCGGAAATTATTTTGGTGAGATTGTCGGCGCGCATGTATAGACCTCCTCTACAAGTACGATCACTCCGCTTCTTGCTGACGGTCGTTGCGGCCGCAGCGCCCGTTGTCTTTTGTACGTTTGTTCGGTCCTTGTCGTATCGGGACTTAGAAATTTTTCATTTAGTTGCTCGTCGTAGCGGACGAGTGTCACGGGCCAGTTTTCTTATGTAATGTCGGCATCATCGCTCCGTTTTACTTGTCGGTGCGCAGTTCGCACATTTGCTGGTTACTGGATTTTTCCCTTCTTTGGGGCGCAGTAGTATAGAGCTAAAGATTGCACATAGCGTAATATTTCAAACGAGAACGCCTGGGTAGCTGTGACATTACTTTTGTATTGAGATCGGCTATTATCGCTACTGTCGCCCTCGACCAGGCGTTCAAGCTCTAAGAGATAGGGTGGGTTCCCCTATAAATGTGAATATAACGAACGTATTTGGTCAAGTACAAATACATGCCAATAATACAGGGCCAAGTCCCTTAGGCAAATTTAAAACAAGGAAAGTATATTAGGCTCCCGGAAAGGGACATATAAATAAGCATAGCACCGAGGTGCGTTTATAAATTTAAGAAATAAATAGGGTTGGCTCTCCTATAAAAAGGTAGTGGTGCATGCAAACAGATAGAGGTATTAGTACATGCCTCTAACAAAGCTTCAGCGGAAGCATATAAGAGTTTAACCTTTTAAACAGAATTAAGACATGGCTTTGCAACGTACATGCTGAGGCATTACTTTATGTTGCTACCAATGAAAATACATATACAAATGCTAATGTACATTACATGTATAAGAGAGCTCGAATAACTGCAATTATTGCAAATCTATATATCTTACGTACATCGTACATGTACATAGGCAAGAGTGGAAACCGTGTAACCATTTCATTTTTAAATATATTTTTTTTTTGCGCATGCGCATTGAGTTTCACTGTATAACCTCTCCTCTAGTAAATAAGCGAACATACTCTACAAGTAAGTATTGGTCAAGTAATTTAGGAAATTACGAGCAGGCTACAGCGGCGTTGTTCTTCAAACCAGGAGAACGTAACAAAGTCGTCCTGAAATATTACGTACAGAATATCCTTCTTGACGTAGCGTTAATATTGCTGATCCTCTTTCAATACTAACCAGTTTTCCTCCAGGCATTGAATTATTTAATCACACAAAGAAATAAGAATATCAAGCTGCACGTAACGGTATCTAATGATAAACTAAATTCACTCTTAATGTAATTTATGCATACTTTATGGGGTAAATACCATCTCTGCAGGAATTAGTTGTGTAACTCACTTCTATTCCCAAAAAAAGAGTAACATAACTTTGCTAAGGCTTCCAATATCGCGGCATCTACTTATTCTGAATATTCTTACGCGAACATCAGCATAGTTTTGTGACCAAACGTTCTACGCATCTTTCTGTTGTTATGCACTTTTGGATGATGTTGAACAGTCGAACGTTTTATATATATATGCTTTTTATAACCTTCACGCTGTTGGATCCTCTCCGTTATTGCAGAAAAATTTTGCCTCTCTAATAGTGTACAATACGCCATCGATAATCTCAATCGCTCAAGTCATTTTTCGTCTACATCTGGAGTACCGCAGGGTAACAATTTAGATCTACTACTCTTTCTAATTTTCACAAATGATCTCCCTTCGATATTAAATTACGACGAACTGTTATTCGCTGATGATTTAAAATTATCTTCAAGCGTAGACTGTCAAAGATGTTTCCGGTTTGATTCGATGTTCCAACTAATTGATCAAATTGCACTGAAACTTTAGATTTAGGTTAAGTAAAGATAGAGGTTAACTTTTAGTACTGAAATTTTCTTAGTGGCACCCTCTATGCGTCAGTATGCGAATCTTCAAAGATATCCCTCGTATTATCTGCTGGGCAAAATAAATATTATTATTAATATGAAATAAAACAATTTATCAATGTAAATTGCCTAATTACTACTACTATTCTGCATTAAGGATATTGTATATAATCAGGCCAAGTATGTATCCTTGCTGTTATAAAGAATAACATGGATGTTGTTTTCAAACATGTTGAATTATAGCGATGGTCATAAAAATTTTGTGATCTCTTAATAGTTTATATCCTTCTAAAAGCTGTTATGCTATCATCTTTGTTAGAACAACAGGAACAAAGTTTTGTGAGCATCTCTATATACACATATTTTTTTTAATCCTTTATACCTTGCGGTGTCGGACTATTTATTTCTTATTTTTATCTTCCACAGGTTCCTGTTTTGAGCCAGTTGTTTGGCTTCAATCCATCCCATACTTCTCTTTTCCAATGTTCTATACACCTGCTCCTTCCAGGTGTTTCGGGGTCTACCTATTCTGTTTTTGCCCTCTGTTTTGGCTTCAAATATCCTATTTGTGATTCGATCTTCTTCCATTCTGTGTAGATGTCCAAGGCATCCCAGTTGTCTCTCTTTTATGATTATTTCTACTGGTTTGATACCCAGACTATTAGTGATTGTCGTGTTTCTGATTTTGTCTCTTCTAGTTACTCCTTCTATTCTTCTTAGGAATCTCATTTCCATGGTCGTAACTCTGCTTTTGATTCTATTCGTGGTTATCCATGACTCACTACCATATGTTAATGTTGGTCTGACCACTCTTTTATACACCTCTGTCTTTATTTTTTTTGGTATTTCTTTTTTATCCAGAAACGAATTTCTCAATATGTTATATATTTTTGCGGATTTCCCTATCCTCTCATTTACCTCTTTCTCTATTCTCCCATTGTCTTCAATGATTGTTCCTAAGTAGTTGTAACTTTTAACTTGTTCCAATGCTTTTTCCCCGATTTTGATGCTATGTTTTCTTTTTTCTGCTGCTATTATCATTGTGTTTGTTTTGCTCGTGTTTATCTTTGTTAGTTCTTCTTGGTATATCTTCAAGTTTTGCTGTAATGTCTCTTCCGAGTGTGCTATCAGTACCATATCATCTGCAAACATTAGTTCCTGTACGTTAATTGCATTCATTTTCCAGTTTTCTACTTTCATATTTTTTCCTTTTTGTTTAGCTTTTTTAACAGCGTCGTCTATTAATATAGAGAATAACAATGGGCTCAATACGCATCCCTGTTTTAATCCAATTTGCGATTCGAATTCAGCTGATTCTGCATTGGAAGTTCTCACCTTATTCTTATTGCTTTTATACAATGCCTTAATCATCTCTATCATTCCTTTCTCTAAACCTCTCCTTTCCAAGCTCTGCCGTACATCTTCTCTTCTTACCCTATCAAAAGCTTTTTTAAGACCTATAAAACATATATGTATTTCCTTTCCTTTCCTTACTAGTTTTTCTCCTAATTGTCTGATTACAAATATTAGGTCCTGGGTGCTTCTTCCTTTTCGAAATCCATGTTGAGTATCTTCTAGTGTTGTTTCCAGTTTCTCTCGGAGTCTTTTTTCTGGTATTCTCGACGATACTTTTCCTAGGATGCTAGTTAATGTTATTCCTCTATAATTTGAGCATTCCTTAGAGTCTCCCTTTTTGTATATGGGCATAATTATTCCCATATTCCATTCCTTATATATTTCTTTTTTTATTATAATGTTGTTTAAGAGGTCAAGTAGTTCTTCGTTACCTTTGTCTCCCATATATTTTATCATTTCAGCTGTGATTCCATCCTCCCCGGCCGCCTTTCCTAGTTTTAGTTTGCTAACTGCTTCTCTGACTTCTTCGTCGCTTATTGGTGTGATACGTTCATCGCCGTTTTTTGTTTTATGCTCTTTTTCTCTTATGTATCCGTCTTGTTTTATTTTTGTGAGTTCTTCAAAGTACTGTTTCCATCTTTCCATTATCTCTTTTTCCTCAGTTAGTATATTTCCTTTGTCATCCTTTATATTTTTCAATATCGGCGCCTTCTTCTGTCTCAATTGTTTTATTGTTCCGTAGAATAATTTTTGGTTATCTCTCAGTTTTATTCCGAACTCTCTCCAAGAATTTTCTTTGGCCTGCTTGATACTCTCTTTAGTTTCTTTTCTTGCCATTTTGTACATATTGTAATCCTCCTCTTTCCTGGTATGCATATATGTATCTGATCCATTTATTTTTCTTATCTTTCACTTTGAGTTGTATTTCCGCTGTCCACCATCTGCTTCTTTTTGTGTACGTATTTGCTATTTTTGTTATTCTACAGCTTTCTTGTGGCGCCTTCACTATAATGTTTTTGAATCTTATCCATTTGTCCTCTATCCCTATTTCGTTTTTAGTCTCTTGTTCGTATCACATCTATACATATTTTAGTAGATAGAAAAGAAAAGGTATAATACGCTCTTCGTACAATGTCGGAGTGTTCGACTATATTCGACTCAACTTTGTCAGTAATTATTTTCTTGTTACTAAACGTGGTTCTGGTTGTTTTATAATTACACGTGTGTCTACGTACAAATTTATTTGGTGATATTGCAGTTTTAATACAAGGAAAATGTCGTTAGAACGGAAACGTTTACCAAAAACATCAAAAGAGCAATACGAATGTTATATAACTTTAATAATCCGTCCATTTTCGAGAATAAACAAATCAGTGAATTATTCGAACGCCCTAATTGATTAGAAGTAAAAGACTAATCAGCAAATAACTTTCCCGTAGAATATTTTACTTCTAACATACTTGTTATCTTCAACAGCAAATCTACCGATGATGTTCCGTAATTTATGTTAAACTTAATTTTAACATACAAATCATAACAGGTCTGTTAAATCAATATGGTATGCAACGGTTAAATACTTCTAAAATATGTTGGTACGTAACATAACGTGTACATCTTAATATAACAGCTTAATAACAGCCCATGTTAAGGATACGTACTTGGCCTGAATGTATTTGTAATTCGGTATTCGTAATATTTCGTTACTTTTAAAGATTTTAATAATAAAAAGAAACTTCCGTAGAAAATAGATGTTCGTAACATCCTTAAAGACGTTACTAATTGGATTAAATTCCATCCTCTTTAGATTTCTCGACCGTTCTAATCCCCTTGTATGCCAAACCCTTCGCTGCTTAATAGCGGGATTTATCTACGTAAATATAATGCATATGCATGCATACGTATTAAGCGTATATATGCGATTGTATCTTCCCCTTTCCCCCCATCCCTTCATATAAAAGTACCATCTTTTATCCGTTACAAAAATCGTATATAAACGCAAAAATATGCTCGACGTATTCTCCAAACGGACATAAATTAAGCGCTCAAGCCATCCAACTACATAACCTAAAACTCGCGCGGTACGCGAGGCTAACGATAAGAATTATAATACCGTAATATCGCCTCTAGGGTGCGCTCGATGTTGTAGCAATCCTAACAACCGCGGTATCGCGACGGTGTACGGAAAAATACGCGAGTTCTTCATCTCCGACGGCGGTACCCGTTTGCTCGGTGGCTGTAACAAATCCCATAGCGCGGGCTTCCCCTTCCGTCCTTTAGAACGCTACGAATTCGAAGTTACCCGAAACGTAGATGTCCGTATTATGAGTGTAGGTACTAACGCAAAGAATGGAAAAGGGAACGTTGTGTATAGTTAACAAATACAAGGTACGTACGACGGTAAGCTGAAAGTTCGGTAACTAACTATGAGATGGCGCTGTGTGGAAGCAATCTTTGACGCTATTGTATAGTTTGATGTTTTGAATGACGTGTTAAACTCCATGCCGATCTGTCAAATAGTTTGTTGTGTATACTCGTTCAAAACAGAACACTTTTGGTGCTTTTTAAAGATGGACATTATTCATAATGATGATATGTCGTTCGCGCGTAAATGACGATCCTTGTGGAGGACGTCCAAAAACAGCCACCTTTGCAGAAAGTGTGCAAAATGTTTTGAAATTTGTGGAAGCTAATCACAGATTCAACGTTCATTGATATTCCTAAGACTACAGGCATCTCCAGAAAATGGTTAACGTACATTTTAAATGTTAAATTAGACATGTCTAAGCGGTGTGCGAGATGGGTGGAATGTTTTACAACCATTTTGAAGCGGTTTCGGTAAAATCCAACAGATTTTTTGCGCCAATTTGTGACTTGCGAAACATGGATCCACCACTACACACCAGAAAGTAAACAACAATCAAAACAGTGGACTAAACGTGACGAACCGGCTCCAAAGAAGGCTAAAATCATTCTATCGGCAAGAAAGGCGATGGCATTCGTGAATCTTGCTTATGGATTACCTTCCAAAGGGACAAACGATTACTGAACAATTCTAACCTTTTGAACCGATTGAAGACAGTCATCGTCGAAAAAGGATTTGAAAGGAAGCAAAAAGTCCTTTTCCATCAACACAATACGCCAATTCACAAGAGCGAAATCGTCAAAGCGAAATTGGCCAAATTAAAGTTCGAAGGACTTGAGGATTCCCTCTATTCACCGGATTTAGCTCCGTCAGACTATCATTTCCTTCCCAAGCTTAAGAAGCACCTCGGCGATATAAGATTTGCTTCGAATGAGGAGCTACCGTGGACTACCATTTTGAGGAACTCGAGGAAAGTCAGTATTGTGAAGGCATAAAGAAACTTGAACATCGACTAAATAAATGTATTGATCTTGAGGGATTATTATGTCGAAAAATAAAACACATTTCATGGAAATGTTGTTATTTGCTATGCTTTAGTTATCGAATTTTTCAGCTTACCCTCGTATATAGAAAATTAAAGGGTTCCTACGTACAGTAATTGAGTAAATTTCGACGATCATCATTAAGGTGGAGGATTATTTGTTGCAACCTTGTTTTTATGTAAATGCTGCACCTAATACCCATCATTATCAAATACGTTAATTCTGGGTTGGTGTTCATCTGCCTTTCAGAAGCATTTGCATGAGAATGTCTAATAGGTGTGAAAATCATTTTAGCATTGCATCAAGGATATTTAACAGATGGTCTGAAAAGACCCGGGCCTAACACATAGATGACGCTAGTTTTATTGCAGTCACCTTTCTCTCAGTTAGTACTAACCTTCAAAAGGCAGCTGTTAAAATTTCATGATATTCTATTCATTAGTTTGTGAGTTATTGTGCTATGAGTCACGCTACTTTTGTTATTTTCAAAACAATGGATCAAAAACAATTTCGTGTTTTAATTTTACACTGCCTCTTGATGGGAAAAAATACCGTTCAAACGAAGCAATGGCTTGAAAAGTGTGATGGGGACTCCGCTCCATCAGAAATAACAATGCAACGTTGGTTTGCTGACTTCAAACGTGGTGGTAGAGACGCCGATGATACAGAACGCAGTGGACGTCCAAATGACGCGGTAACACCAGAAAACAGCGTTATTGGAGCGTTTGAAGGCCGAATTTGCAAAGAAACGACCGCATATGGCAAAGAAAATAATTTTGTTTCATCAAGACAACGCACCGTGTCACAAGTCAATCAAAACAATGGCAAAACTACATGAGTTGAACCTCGAATTGCTCGCACATCCACCGTATTCGCCAGATTTGGCTCCCAGCGACTACTGGCTGTTTGCAAACCTCAAAAAAATGCTCGCCGGTAAGAAATTTCGCACGAATGAAGAGGTTATCGCTGAAACTGAGGCCTATTTTGAGACAAAAGATAAATCGTTCTACAAAAGTGGCATTGAAATGTTAGAGCCGCGCTGGAATGATTGCGTTGCTCTTGATGGAGATTACGTTGATGAATAAAGCTAATTTTGAACCAAAGAAACCGTATTTTCTTTGTTAGGCCCGGGACTTTTCAGCCCATGTGTTAATATGGATAGAAGATAAAACAGCGGCAACTAGAATAGCATATAAGAACATAGCAGCTGAAGTGAAAACGCTATGCAGAAAAAATACGAGGTAGAATTACAACAATAATGGAGACAAAACACCTAAGAAAGAAAAGACAAAAAAGACCTAGGAGGAAATTGATGGACCAGATTCTCTTCTCTGATAGAAGAAGAGAAATGTTGCGTAGTCATCTGTTCTCGTGCTAACCTACGGTGCATCCTATGGCATTACGTTGATGCCTGATGTGAAGCCTTAAGCCACAAGTCCGAATTTCGTGATGTTATAGTACTATTTTGGCTCATTATTATTACTAGTATTGTCTCGTAACCCAACAATGTTATTTGTAATATTAGCTAGAACATTTAAACGAAATTTTAGAGTGTCATCGAGATATCCGTCTCGCAACTTTAAAATCAGATACCTTATCATCGCTTTGAACCTAAGTTTACAGCATTTAAGCCAGATTAAGCTTCTTCGCGAGCATTTAAAACCTCTTTTCCGTTTTGCAAAGGTCCTAAAATGATGGGCAAGTTAAGAAATCGACCCTTGCACTTGTACAACGCCAAACGAAGGAGAACACAAACAAAAGGAACGGCAAAAAAATGACGAAACAGAGCGAAATGAACAAAGAAATGCCATGTTAAAGGCAACGATTTCCCCATCTCCGGTTCCATCGCCATCGTTCGACAACAAAGTGCATATTCTTCTTCAGACGAAGCACAAAGAGATATCGGCGTTGCGAGCGAGACCCGCCAACGCACTTGCCTGCTCGTTATTTTCAAATCCCGGTCGTATTCCTACAGCTTGAATATCAGAAGCGCAGTCGTATACCACCGAGAGCGCATCCTATCAAAAGATATTGTGCATAGCTCGGCTGGAATCGTCGTATTATCTTTGTCTGTCTTCGTTCCGTCTGTCCGGGAGCTTACGTCGATTTAACCGGTCGAATTTTTGCGTCTAATTTTAAAATTATCCCGTAAATGGTTTAACTATATTACTAATGACGATTACAAGGACTGTTTGGATCAATTCACAGGTATAGCAGTAAACTCCACTCACACAAATTTATTAATTATGCGGAACGCAGCGTTTCGAGAGCACGTGAGCTCTCATTGTCAACCGTGTTACCGACTGAAAGTAAAAACTGTATCACACATGCAAATTATTTTCTACGCAGGCTCTAAAATTTTTAAAACATATGACTATTTACAATCTACTCGGTGGTCTAATGCCTTTTACGGGAAAGGATGGACCGAAAGCGAACCGTATCTTTAACAGGGCCTATGGTAGTAAATCCACCAAACTCGAGTGTGTAATTGGGGGTGGCTCCCTGTTCAATAATTGAATTTCAGGTTATTATTGATTAAGTTGGGACAGTCCTTAATCAATAATAACCTGAAATTCAAAATAACAAGTTCAAACCCTACCATTCCAAAAACGTATTGTCTTCCAAAAATTCACAAACCAGGTAATTCCATGAGACCTATAGTATCCGGCATTGATTCTCCAACATACAAACTGTCCAAATGGCTAGTGAATGAATATAAGAACTTGCCCCATAAAGTAGATAACCTATGTGTAGAAAACTCCGTAGATTTTGTAAATGAAATTGAAAAGACTGAATTTGTTCACTTTTCCAATTCCAATTCCAGAAACTCTGGAGTATTTGGTTGAATTTTTGAAATTAAATAACGTAGATGACGTGAAAACCGCGGAATATAAAAGGTTAACAAAATTATGCATGTCACAAAATTGTTTTCAAATAGGCGGAAAATGGTTCGAACAGGTGGAAGGCACGGCGATGGGTAATCCTTTATCTCCTTTTATTGCGAACCTTTTCATGAGCAAATTTGAAACGAACCTGAAAAAAGAAACCAAATATTTCCCGAGAATTTAGCTTAGGTAAGTAGATGATATTTTCGCGGTGTTTGATACCAACAAAGGAAACATACAAGATTTTCTAGCTGAACTGAACTCAAAATTTACCACGATTAAGTTTCCTATTAAAGAAGAAGTGAACAATCGCCTTCCGTTTCTAGATACTCTAGTCATACGCAACAACAATAAATTAGAAATAGACATCTACAGAAAAGAAACTAATTCCAATAGGTTCATCACGGTTGATTCGCACCGTTGCGAACAACAAAAAATGTCCGCGATTAGTTTTCTGGTCAATAGACTCGTCAGATTTCCGATAAACAAGAGCAGGTACGGCAAAGAATTAAAGTATATCAAAGATGTAGCGAGGTACAATGGTTTCTCTTCTATGGATGTCGACCGTATTTTAAGGAAGGTCCAATACAAACAACACATGGGAAATTCCACGACCTTGACATCAACAAACACCGGTAATAAGAAATTTATAACTCTTCCTTTTCACCCAACAGTAAAAGGGTTAATCAAAATTTTCCGACAACTAAATATGAACGTGTCTTTTGTGCCAAAAAACAACTTAAAGAATCTCTTAGGGAATCCCAAAGATAAACCGGAGATGATAAAAAGGTCTGGAATATACCAAATCGCATGCAATGATTGTGAGAAAGTTTATATTGGACAAACAAAAAGGAGTATCGAAACGAGGTTCAAAGAACATATTAGACACTATCGTTTCGACAAACCAGTACTATCAAGCGTAGCAGAGCATATGGTAAAATCCGGACATAAGATTGATTTAAAAAAATCTGACACTACTTAAAACTCGTATAGAGAATTAGACGCGTACGAAACGATATGTATGAAAAAGAACGGAAACTTATTGAACAGAGAACCAGCCCCAATTGCACACTCGAGTTTGATGGATTTATTACCATAGGCCCTGTTAAAGATACGGTTCGCTTTCGGTTCATCCTTTCCCGAAAAAGGCATTAGACCACCGCGTAGATTGTAAATAGTAATATGTTTTAGAAATTTTAGAGCCTGCGTAGAAAATAATTTGCATGTGTGATACAGTGTTTACTTTCAGTCGGTAACACGGTTGGCAATGAGAGCCCACGGGCTCTCGAAACGCTGCGTTCCGTATAATTAATAAATTTGTGTGAGTGGAGTTTACTGCTATACCTGTGGAAAGTAACTATATGACTCCTTGCGAAGTGATAAGTGACTTTGCACCTCTAGTTGTTGAGGATAACTACCATCTAGGGCTTCTAATAGAAGTCTCCACTGTTTTAGTCTCACCTGCTAATTTCCCGAAAAATATTTCAAGAACGTGTAACTTCAGAAAGAACAATTTTCCGTGCTTATATCAAGCTACGAGGTAGGCACCATAAATTGTGAACCTGACAGGCTTATGTAGGTTTGATCGCGTCTCTATTGCATAAATTTAGAGACAGTATTCGTGCACAACGTCGTGGAAAATTGGCAAAACGTGGCAATGCTGCTGTCCATACTGCCGCCGTTTCGCAAGTTGCCATCCGCGAATGGGGCTTTCAAGAATTGGAACATCCACCGTATTGTCCGGATATAGCGCCTTCTGATTTTTATTTGTTCCCTAATTTAGAAAACCTTAGGGGACGTCGTTTTAAAGACGATAGTAAGTTGCAAGCAGCTGTTATAGAACATTTTGACGGAAAAGCTTGAGAATATTTTTACAAGGGTGTCGAATTATTAATTATTCGTTGTAATAAAGGTATAGAAGTTAGGTAAGGTTACATTGAAAAATAAAATTTCTTATATTGTTCCAAGTTTCTTTTTTCTACATCCAGACTTTATGGCCCTACCTCGTATATGCGATGTGGATTGGTCCTTCCTTGAGGACTGTTCTGATGACAATACTGCATGCGACCTATTTTGTTCAACACTATATTTTTACCTCGAAATCGAAGTTACCCTAAATGGTACACACTCTACAGTAGTTAAAAAACCTCGCTTTGTTCTAATAAAGCCCAATCAACTAGGGCTTTTTCCAATTATCTCGGCAATGTGCAACATAACATCATTAACAATCCATCTTTTGTCCGGGAGAAGAACCAAAGGAGTTACATTCTTGGAAACATGATGCTTACCAACGTCAGCTACAGTAACCCTCAACAAATTATTAATGGATTTACTGAATATTTTAGTAGTATTTTCACCCATCCATCATCTGCCAGCAATCTAGAGGAGTAGAATAGCTATGTTGGTTTTGGCGCAAAATCCCATGTATTTTCTTATGAAGGTCCGATTTCACATTTTATCCGCACCACGCAGAGACGCGTGCCTTACAAATCTTGCGTATACAGCGTCGTCCGGTGTGAAAACACGGTCATCCTAAAGCATATTTTAATTACGCTCTGTGCATCTTTATATACATTTTTTTAAGGGTAGGTAGGTCGGTAAATTTCTAGCTATGCGTTTTCCCAACACTTGTTATATCACAAATATATTGCGCATGCATGATCGTTCCGCTCGGAAGCCGTTTTGCTCTTCTATCTCTTGTAAGCCATCTTCTATTCTTTTCTTTAATATACGACCGTACAGCCTCCCCATTGCGCTGATTTCATTCATTCCTCTGTAATCTTGGGATCTACTTTTGTCTACCTTCTTGTATATTGAGCTGATATAGCTCAGGTTCCAGTCTTTTGAATGATCCTATATATTTCTCACAATGTATATAATGTTCTTGGAATATTAGGAATAAGGATTATTCTATTCATTTACTGTCCCTTATGGCCCTGCCATGGGATATTGAAAAATGGAAACGCCCTATCAACGATCGTTGAGTATGCTTTCTTCAGCAATGCATTACGCTGTTGCAATTCTCTTTTACTTTAGTGATAATTTAGGCAATCGCATGGCCTCTCGAAAATACAATAAGATCCTTTACCAACCACTTAAACCAGAATCTAGCTCCAAACTGCCTTCTTGTCTCCCCTTTTAAATCACGAAACTAAAGCTTACACATCACCCATGATGTTTATTCCGGGGACTCAACAAGAAACAGAAGCAAACCGAAGCGCAATTGTAAATAATTAAAATTATTTCCGCCGTACAGCCGCCTCGTCCACTTTCTGCCCGCTTTTCCCTTTCCCCGTGCAACCCCTTCCCGCCGCATGTTCCGCTTGGAACGGGCATGAAAGGACGACGTAGAATCTCACCTCTAATCAGCGAATCCCTCTCAAACGTCATAAATATTTTACGCGTACTTTCACGCCTCTAGACTAACGTCCAGCGCACCGAACGTTACCCTAAATTCTGGAATTCATCGGTCGTCTGCGCGCCTACTACGATATGTATGCAATGCTTACACGTTTATGGACTAAAGGACGTCCGCAAAACGTGCGGCGGCTCGCCTTTGCCCCGTAAATGCATGGGAAATGAGTTCTGCACGGGACGATGGCTGGAGATTTAGTTAGGCTGGGAAATGCTCGGATTTAGCGATGTTTAAATGGATTTCGTATGGGTAAGCGTAAGATTCGTTGCGATTTCAGAAGTTGCGGGTTTTCGGGAGATAACGGTGCGAAAATTGTTGGTAATTGTGAGGTTGTTGGTCCGGAGGAAATTAATAAATATGGTAACTGAAGAATATTTTTAAAGGATTTTGCAAAATCGGAATAATTCAAATTAGCTTGTACTGAAGTGTTGGTTTTTGTTTATATATTACAATCATCGCAGCAGATCAACATAAGCAAGTCGAGGTAATTTATTTTGCTTTCTGAATAAGTTGGATTTTCACTAACTCTTGTTAAAGTAACATCATCTTATATCACCAATAGATCTGGTTACATTAGATACAGCGGCTATGCATCTGAATCTATTAGCATTCCTTCTGGCATACCACATACACCAACTAGATCGTAGGATACATCCAATAATCCTAGAACTAGAACACAAACATTTTATGTAATACTACACTCGAATTTTTTTATGAACATTATTCAGATACACGTATTTATATTTCGACGTGTATATTTTTTATTTTGAGCTACTTTCTACGTTTTATGTTTTGTTTATTTATATATAAGGCTAAATTTAAATTTGAATGGTATTTATGTAACATATTATTTCAACAGTACTATCTTATTATTAGCTTTTATACATGTGTATTCACGTATACAACCGATATCGAGACAGTACACTCTTAGTATGTATGTACAGTAGAACCCGGTGACTGTCGTTAGTCACGGGACTGCGAATTTTTTGACGCTATAACAAAGTGACGCTATAGGCGGAGTTTTTACAAGTTCCATGTTTACATAGAAGAATTGGTGGGAAACAATATTACGGGTGGTTAACAGATACATATGTGAATTTAATTAATTTAATGTACTTAACCATATAACCTTACACATGTAGCTACATACTAACTTGTTTGTCTAATGAAAGAAATCTGTAATTTTCCGTTGAACAGTTTTCGCACGCCAAAACTGTTTTTCTATATCCATTTCTAATTCTCTCACTTTATCAATAATTTGAGGTGACGTTTCTCGCTGTCTATAATAAGTTTTTAAAAGTGTTATGGCACTTAGGGCTTCTTCCTTTGTCGGTACGTCTTCTGCTTCGTCGCATGAATCTTCCTCCTCTTCGATTTCATTATCGTTTTCGTTGTCCCGCTGTATTATGTCCTCCACGATATCAGAATCTGAGCGCATTCCCGACGTAATAAGGCAACTGTCCACGGATGCAAAGTCGTCGAAACAAAACTGGTTTTCGTCACTCTGATTTTGCTGCCACTTTTTAATAAATCCACATAACGGAACGTCATCTTCATTTAAGTTGTCACAAACTGGATTATTCCTTAAACTTGAATGACTAAATCAGTTTGCTATAGTCTCAGAGGCTATACTACGCCAAGCCTTCATTTTCAAAGATTTCTGAAGTCATCCATGCTCTTTTGTTTGCGCAGTAATTTGTTGGGTGTGTTTTTATGTTTTTGAAGCAACGTGGCTCTTTTGACTTTCCTATGATAAGAATTATACGTTTCTCCGTACCCGTATTAGCACACACAAATGCAGTTAACCGTTCTTTGGCTAGTTTACCGCCTACACATTTTTTCGCCTTTAAACCTCATAGTCTTATCTGGAAGAAGTTTATAAAAAAATTATCATTTCGTCGCCGTTGTAAATTTCATTGTGTTCATAATTTTGTCTTCATAATTTTGTCTTAATTTAGGCCGTAATTCATTTAGCCACGTCTCTGCTTCTGTCATATTAACAATTTTCGCTTCACCGCTCACTTTTCCGATCGTTATTGAATGTCTCCGTTTGAAACGCTCCAGCCACCTATTGCTGCACTTAAAATTTGTGTCTCCAAATAAACTTCCAAATTCTTCGGCCTTTTGCATAAGCAGTGGTCCATTAACGGATAAATTTGCACTTCTACATTGCTTAAACCACGTAATAAGCGCTTCGTCGATTTCAACCTTTTCGCACGATCGAATTTTTTTTGACTTTTCTTTCCCTTTCACAAAGGTATTCATGATTTTATTCTTATTTTTCACAATTGTACAAATCGTAGAATTAACTAACCCAAATTCGCGACACACGTCCGCTTTCTTCCTTCCACTTTCGACTGCTTTGATTATCGCGACTTTGTCGTTCACGCTTAAACTTTTTCGCTTTAAACCTGACATTTTCGATAAAGAAATCTCGATGTTTCACTCACACGATTCAAATGCCGACTGAGGAAATTTCTTACGAACTTTGCCTGGCGCATTGCAAGAAACGGTAATATTATTGGAATCCCCGAACCATCGGTTGTAGGCTAGGCACATACCAGGAATTGAGCCATAAATGATAACATAAATACATACCTCAAGTGGTAAATATTTGTCGTTATATCAGGGGTTATTGACGCTAAGACCGGGTTTTTCCCTGTACGTTTGAATAGTAAAGTACGGGACCGCTTAAAATTTGACGCTAAAAGAGGAGTGCCGTTACCGCCGAAGTTGTTATAACCGGGTTCTTCTGTATATATATATTTCCCAATAAATGGATGTCTGCTGGACAAAGGATTATTTAAAAGATTCTACGTAATCTCGTGCCTTTACAGCAACATTACCCTTACAGTTACTAGAGAAGCACCCTGCAAACATTGCGTGTCTTTTTTTAATTTTCATAAATTTACGTCTTGAAATTAACAACTAAAAACGAATTGTTGCCACGTTTAGTCAAAAAAAAAGCATCGATGCAAGTCGCATTGTTTGTAAGAGAATGTATCCCCTGCAAATTGTAGAGGTCAAATTTTTAGTGCACAGGGTTCAAAAATATAAATAATATTACAACTTTATAATAGTTTTCAAAGCTCTAACATTGATAGCTGCAAAGTTATAGAATTTCTTTGTTTTTTATAAAAACTGTATTTTAGAACCTACACTATTCATCAACTCATTAGTTCTATTAGAAAGTGAAAAGGAAATGGTGGTAGCTCAACTCAAGAAAGTCAAAGAGAAAACGCTTTTTTACTAGGCATGCTTTTTAAGTTCACAATTTGCATACAAAGTAATCAATTAAAACCATTACCGTTATCGCATCATGAAAACCACTTATAGTCAGAAGATTGATTGTGTCGATTATAAGAAATTACACGCCAATTTCGTACGATTTCTAAAGCACAATATCTATTCCTACGCGTATAATGCAAAGATGGCTAGCGTGTGTTTATTATAATAGAAACTATCATTAATCCTCAGGACTTACAACAACAATAACCTCACCGTATAATATTAAAATAAAGCGTCGACAATATCTGTACAAGCTATAGTTTATTACCATATTAAGCGTGTTAAAGATAGTTTTAGTGTTCTAATAAACTACATCGTGGATGATACCCTCGGATCAGGTTAATCCTGTTGACTGCGCCAATTCAAGTTTTTGTACAGAATGTTATCGCGGACTAAGTATATTAGAATGTATTTTGTGTAAGTTGATTGACAACAAAACTGGCTGTCTTGAAATACAATAATAGAGAATATATTTACGTAAAAAGATATTACCAATCGTTCCCGGAATAATTCGTTAATGATACGAGATAGTCGTTTGAAATGTAGGTGAAATTGAAATCGCATACGGGATCCAAATGAAGGTGTATACGGCAGTGAGTAGAGTTTTACATAAATTTAGGAATCTAGGACCTGTAGAAAATGAATTTAAAAGACCGCACATTTTCAGTTTTCACTGTTTTGTGTCCGGAAAAGAAAAATTAATTTGAAAAAATTAGTTTGTCAAGACGAACTGTTGCCCGACGTAAAGAAATGATGACTAATGACATAAAAACTTTGACTGACCGTATGGCTGCTTTTGAATCATTTTCCGTAGCATTAGACGAGAGCACCGATTTGTCTGACACAGCTCAACTGGCTATATTTATTCAAGGTGTTGATAAAGAGTTCACTGTTATTCAGGAATTGCTTGCCTTACAACCGCTAAAAGAAACTGCTACAGGAGAGGACATTTTTAATGAAGTTCAAAAGCTATTCACAAGTTGGTGTATGCACAGATGGTGCACCCACTATGGTCGGCTTACGTAAAGGTTTCATCGGAATTTTGTATGAAAAATCAACTGAATTAAATGTGCAAAAAGATGATTTCTCTCATTACATTAACCACCAACAGAACTTGTGTTCTAAGTCCATTCGACTCCAGAATATTATGAATGTGATTATAACATTGCCATATTGTTTCATGTCTGATATCGCTAAAAATTGTGAACACTACTTTAAAATGCACTACTTTTAAACGCGACCTGCAAACGTATTTGCACAACATGTCAAAGGTCGCCCATACTTGTTCTACAGGATCCACTTTTACGAACAATCACGACAGACAATTCACATCAGCCACACCACACCAACAGTTTGTGATACAATTAAACCTTAAAAGAATTTGAATTTGGTAATTGGATCATATTATTTTCTTCACGCCATAGCAATAATTCTTATCATAATCAATAATTATTTCCAATATTTTTATTAACTGTAGGTTATTGTTAGATTGTTTGATGTTCGAATACATAGCGGTTACAGAGGTCACATTAGTTAGTAGATAGGTTAGTAAGTTGCGAAATCATCAAAAATTTCATCACTTCACGATAAGACAAACACCAGCGCCCGCGTTCCTAAACAAATTACGTATTTATACGTAACCGCGGCAGGCGCACGCTTCCCTCTTGAATTGCTAAAGTTTTCACGCCGTACTGACCCCAGCTGGTAAGTCCGATCCGACCTCAAAACACCGTCGTTTCGTTGCATTAAAATGTAATGTTTTCCGCGTGAACAAACACTCTCTAAACCGCGGCCGCCTGCTATCTTGCTTTCGCATGCTAGCGCGTGAGTTACGTTGACTTGTCTGCGCGAATAAGCGAGGCTACCCCGGTGGTTGAGCCACACCCTTACCCGACCGCTCAAATCCTTAATATTTAAACCCTAAAACCCTGTTAGGAGAAATACGCCAACACGTTTTGCGCCTTCGAGTGTGGAAAAATAAAGCCGGATGCAAGTTCCCGGACGATTTCGCGCTGGCGGTATTTAAAGATTGATAAATTACGGGTATGGATGTGTAGGGAGATGTGAATCGGAAAGGCTGGATTATGGTGTTTAGGATATCCTAGAAATTGGAATCCTAGAATGCTTTTGTTAATAGGGACTGTACTCCAGAGCTAGTTTATCACTTTGGAAATTGCTACACCAGAATTATTTCGATTTTTAAGATGTAGACAAGAATATAAAGTCATTACCAACTATAGATCTACAGTCAAACTCTCAGTTCATCAGCGTGGGTTTAGTTCGGGACAGTCTACTACAGTCATCGCACTAAATCAAGTATGGGCCACCTTTGACATGTTGTGGCCCAAACTTTAGTGTAGAAATACGTTCGCGGGCCGCGTTTAACAGTAGTGCATTTTAGTAATTTTTGGCGATAGATATCAGACATGAAACAATACGACAATGTTATTATAATGCAATTTATTAAAATAAGAAAATGAAATGGAAAAAATAGGTACAACGTTATAATTAAATCGTCAAATTTGGAATTATTACAAACTACGAAAGTTAAATAGCGACAACGAAATAAATGAGACATTTGTGCTTGAATTTGGGAAACTAATCCATCGATGTTTGGATTAACTCCACTGATACAAAGACGCAAACTCAAATTCATAAAGAAATTATGGCAACTATTAGTGAATCTTCAGTTTCTTATGGTATGGCCAAGCGCTAGTATCGGTATTTTAAATGCGGAAGAACATTCTGTGAAAACCAACATCCCGCTGGTCCTTCCATAACGGCAACAATTGACAAAAACATTAAATGGTATAGATAAAGGATATCATGTGATGCGCAACATAGTGATTAAACAATTATATATGAAAAAGGTGAGTGCAAGTTGGGTGTCCCGAGTGTTAACCAATCTACGATGAAACGAGAAAGTTTTCATCTTAAAGGTTTATCCCAAATCTCACTCAACCTTTTTTCCGACACACTTCTAACCGATTCATTTATGAAGTATTTGAGAATGTTGTAACTTTCAGCATAGATGGAAGATTACTCCGTTTCAGAATTCTTGCAAGATTTTCGCCTTGAATAAAATTTCCAACGTATCTTCCTTTGTTTATAGATTGTACGAGGGGAGGTCCAGAAGTTCGTGGAATGAAAGGGTTTTAAATAATATAATCACCCTTAACCACAATACATTTATTAGATCTATGAATTCATTTTTCTAAACCGTCATAAACATATATTTTATCTTTCGCCTCAAAATGGGCCAAAATCTCCTCCTTTACCTCATTGTCGTCGGAAAACTTTTTCCACGTAAGTCTTATTTAAATTGGGGAACAAATAAAAATCACTAGGTGCCAGGTCTGGACTGTAGGGTAAATGGACTATTGATTGAAAGCCATGCTTGTGCAGAGTAGCCATTGCAACTATGCTCTTGTGAACCGGCGCATTGTCTTGCAAGAGCAACACACCCTTAGTCAATTTTCCTCGACGTTTCTCCTTGATGGCCTCCTTTAATTTTTCTAATATCGCTGCGTAATATTCTCCGGTTATGTCCCTACCTTCCTCTTTGTAATCAATCAATAATATCCCCTCACAATCCCAAAAAACAGTAGCCATCAACTTTCCAGCCGATTCCGACACTTTGAATTTCTTCGGCGGTGGTGTCCCCTTTTTGTGCCATTGCATGGACTCCTGTTTGGACTCAGGCTCAAAGTGATGAGCCCCTGTTCCATTTCTGGTAAGAATCCGCTTCAAAATCTGTGCAGGTTTGTCTCCACACAGCTCCAAAAATTGTTTGGACGCACAGACGCGCTGCTGTTTCTGCAGCGGCGTGAGCATTCTCGGTACCCATCTTGCACTGACTTTTGTCATACCCAAGTGGTCATGTAGGATACGCAAAATGGTAGTATCTGATACTCCAACTAATGCAGATAATTGTTTTTTCTTCAAACGGGCATCTTGCAGTAGAAATTTTTGCACTTTTTCGACGACGTCTGATGTGGTGGCCTTAACTGGCGGGGATCGTCTTCAATCGACTTCCGACCATGTTTAAAAGGAGCATGCCACGTATAAATCATTGATTTACTATGGCACTGTTCCCCATAAACGGTTTCCATTTCATTCAATATGGTTTGAGCGTTCTTTTCTTGCTTTGCAGGGAACTTTATCACAGCACGGTGTTCAATTTCCTCCATAGTTTCAGTTTTCTTCCGGATTGACTTGTTTAACAGGCAACTATTCGTAAACGACTGACGCTATAGGGGTGCAACTTAACTTATATACTAATGATGAGTCGCCAATCAGAAGGACACCTAGCGAGCGCCCCTATCCCTACTCCGTCCCCTCCATTCCACGAACTTCTGGACCTCCCCTCATATATACAGATAACTTAGTATCAATCGCAGTATTAACTGGATTCTCTTTGCCCTCATTTAATCGTAAACATCATCAAAATTAATTGTCCTCGGCTGAGACACACTTCTTCCATAATCTCACCAATTAAAATATACATAGGCTCCAGCATTTGTCTCTTCCAGCATCCGAAATCTTCCCCCCGAAGTATTAAAGTATCTACAATTAATCCGAATACCCATGCCATAGCTGTTCCCCTCTTTGCAAAGCAAAGAAAATTCATCTCACACTACCACTAATACCAACATTGTCGTTTCTCCAGTACAGTTAGGAAAGCGAAAGCTATAAAGGAGTCGGAAAAGACGTCATAACCAAAATCAATCGCCAAAACAGACTCGGACGCTTACGAAAACCGTCTCCCCCTTTCCTCCCGCCACCCACGGAAACGACAGCGTGGCATTATAGGTATTGTAATGGCGGGGGAGCTCGCTGTAAGCTTCCGTACGTATAGGTACGAGACGCTAGGTCGCTGTCTTGGATGATGACGGAAAACAACAGCGGCACGGGGTTAGTTCCGTTCTCCAAATTCAACAACGTGGCGTGATAAGGATGGGAATATGTAGGTCTCTTCCTCCGCTATCGAATCGATAATACGAAGCGTTTACGGAAATTCACGAAAGGACGTCGTTGTGTAACATTGGGACGGGGTCATTGGCTCGTATCGGTCTTACTTTTAGATGTAGCATGTGACGCGATATACTGGCTGTTCTGTATTTACTGTTACGGGGATTATCTTGTTTATTGCTGGTGATGAAAACGTAAATTTGAAAAAATCTTTCTAACTACGCCACTGATGGTGAATGTAACAAACATCGACTTAACGAAATTCTTCTAACGAAAATTGCATGTAAAAATGTGTGTGGTCAATCTTTCGCAACTTGTTTTGACCGGGAATTCATATTTTCTCATAGTCATGTCCAATTTTCAAACGATTAACTATTCTAAATGGGTCCTTTGGTTGATTTTAAATTGTTTTAATTAAAATACTGAAACTGTTTGATATACAGGGTGATTCACAGAAACGGGAAATTTTGAATGAACCCTCGCTGAAGTAAAACTAATAAATTTACAAATTTTCTTGTTATGGAAAAGAAATGGAGTTGTGTGCCATTAAGTGACGCACTAAAAAAAATTCAATTTTTAAAAACAAGTGAATGCTGAGATTTTGCGTGGCACGTCGAAACGCGTAACCTCTTCTCGTATCTTCGGAGTACATTTTGCCATTGAGGCGGCATTTCGAGAAAGAATTGCACCCTAACAAATCACGAGGATATGACGCCGAGGAGCAATGAATATCGGCAAACCACGAAATTACACAAGGGTGACAGAATAAAATAGACACCTACTAATTAAAAAAAAGATTCTATTCTCGTTATATATACGATACAAAATATTTTAAAATTTTTAAATTAGACTAATATTTTGTCGATCCTCCTTTACTTGCGTGAAGTGCTGCGAGTCGTCGTGGCATAGAATCTATTAAATGATTAATGGTGTCTTCTGAAATATTTAACCACTCTTCTGTTAGAATTCACAGGAGTGCACGAGTTCTTCCTTATTGCTGGGTTTTCGGGGTCGTTTCGCCATATTTGTCTGGATTATGTGCCAAACATTCTCTATCGGATTCATGTCTGCTGATTGGCCTGGCCATGGTAAAATCAGAGTCCCCTGTTCCTCTTTCCATGCGGTTGTTGTTCTTGCTTTGTGGCAGGGTGCTCCATCCTCCATAAAAGTGGAGTCTTCTTTAGATAAAATGACGTTGTCGAATATCGGTAGTAGTCCTTCTGTTAATATGTGGATATATTTTGCGGCATTTATATTTCTGTCGCAGATTACTAATTGCGATCTTCCACCATACCACATCGCGCCCCACACCACGATGTTTACACCGCCGTATTTCACCGTCTGATGCAAAAAATTGTCATCCAGTTACCGTGACGAACGTCTCCATACCCACGTATGACCACTATCACTGAATCGGCAGTATCCGCTTTCGTCTGAAAAGATGACAGACCGCCAAAACTCTTCGGGCATCGTTCGCATTTCGATTGCCCAAGCCATTCGGCGCCGTTTTTGAAACGCCGTAAGGAGAGGTTTTTTCTTTGCCATCCCCACACTGTGGAGGTATCGCAGAACGGTGACTTTTCTGTGAAGTTGTCGCAAGCTCAGCTGTACTTTTTCGCGGTTCTCTTAACACTTCGCGGACAAGCCCCCTTTTACTTCTTTCAGAAGGTCCGGCACGACCTGGTCTCGGTTCCACTGTTGTTTTTTCCTTGCGTTTAAATTGTGTAATCACACGGTTAACTGTGGGCAACGGAATATTTAAAAATTTACTTATTTCACGTTGCGAAGCGCCGCGTTCACTCTGGCCAACGATGCGACCCTAATATCACTCGAACCTTGTAAGCGAGGCATAGTTGTAACGATACTAAACTATGACGAATTCCTTCCGATACATCTATCCCTATCCTAATGACAAGAGAAAGTTCTTAATTCGTTCTTAGAATTTAGCCGTTTACATATTTATACCGCTTTACCTGGTGTCTATTTTATTCCATCACTCTAGTGTATATCGTTACCGAAAAAACTGTGGCATGGTTGTCATTGATACCCGAGCAGTATGGGCCGTGGCTCCATCTAGCTAGAACTAAAAACTATGAGGATCAAGAAAATTAGTTATCCAGCAAAAATGTTTCGGATATTATAACTAGAGTACATTCAGGTCACATTCCAGGATCGGACTCAGATGAAATCAGACAAAGTAATACAATAATACGTAACAAGCTGGGCATTGTCTATATAATGTACAGATGGTATAACATACCTGTGCTTATAAGATAAGTAGACCTCTATTAGACAAGGTACAATCCGCGGCAAAAGTGTAAAGAATACACAATAAATTTGGCTGATAATGTATGTATGTCTCTATAGCTTATTACTATAGCATACGCGTACGCCTAGTTTGTAATTTAATGGTATTTAAACAAGTAGTATACGAAATAAATTATGAAATCTGATGATAAAATGACCAAATCTCGGATTAACTGGTATGCAAATCATAATGAAATTTTAAGGAATTAAGTCTGAAAGGTAGATAATACTTAATACGTAAAAAACGTGAAACATTGAAAATATATTTATAGTCTTAATAGGTATATAAATATTATAAGAATTATAATTTTGTAATTTTCGACGTAAGTTTGAGTTTTATGATTATCTACTTCACAAAATTATTCTGTTGGAAATAATTTGACATTTATCTAGAAACATATTTCCTCTACTTAATATTGCGTATTAAATTATAGGTAATTTAACAATAAGTAACGTTATAAAATATTTTGTTTGGTAGTACAGTACGAAATTATTATTAGAAGAATGCATCCGATTTAAAAAAAAAGGATTTATTTTTTGGAGAAGATTTATTAATTTGTGACAATTTATAATATTTTTTTCAATTAAATTAACTCGAATCATCGCATGGATTATGAATTCCTCCATTGTTTTTTTTCTAATGCTGGTTCTTTGCTTCTATATTGTTCTTGCGCTTTCTTTGAGTGTTCATACCTCACTCGCTAGTCTCTTGTTCTTGTCAAACGTTTTAAAAAATCATTTTCGTAAAAGGACTTGTAGTTTTCTTGAATCCCGAAATATACAGCGTGATCCTCGTATTTAAGTTAACAAGTTACACCTTCATACACGGTGTATTAACGGGAAAACATCCCATAATTCCTTCGAATAACGATTATCCCGCTCAAACATCCATCCAACACCAACTCCTCGAGAATTCAAATTTTCCACTACCACGAACCGCTGTTATCGAGCGAGGGAGCAAATGCAACGCGACTGAACGCTTCCACAACCGACTTAATTGTCTCGAATTACCTTTCGCGACCCACCTACCCCCTCTACGTCCTCGCGCCGACAACAACTAAACCCGAAGCTCTGTTCCGTCGCGCTTTAGACCGAAGGAACTACGGCACCGTCCTCAGAGACGCACGCCTAGCACGGCCGATATTCCGAATTATCCTAAAGGGCTAAACAGATCATCTAATTTTCGTCGCAACAATCCGGTCTAGCCGACGCTACGGAATCACATATAGCCGCTAGGGGTCGCCACTGTAGGCACGGATTGCTAGTGGGGGGGTTAGGTTAACTGCAAACAGGGTAATGTAATACAGTCTAATTGCGACCATTACTGCTTGTAATTGCTTGCGCTTCGCTGAGCTTAATTTCTCAAACTTGGCGGGGCGTAGGAGGATGGGTGTGGGGTGGTTTTGGAGGATACGGTGGTGTTTCTGTCTATTGGTTTCGGTGGGAAATGGAGTAAAAGGAGATCTTGTGTCGCCTTATTTTACTTTGATTCTTTATTTATTCGTTGAGATTTGTATTAAATTTAACAACATGAGCGGCATGGATTAAGGCTCGAACGTGATTACTAGTCCCGACAAAGTGGGGTAAGTTACGGTACAGTGTGGAGTGTTCGGTAAGGTTTACATACTCGCATCATTTATGATGGTGACCTTCATGAGATTTTACATGATTGCCATTCTCTTCTTTAAGAGATGAGCATAAGGAAGCCACATTAGCGGCACGGTCACTCGCAAACATTAAAACTTGGGTTCTTGAAACTTGGAATTTGTTTAATGCCCTCAACAGGACTTTTAAAATTTCAACGCTAGTACATTGAGTTCTTGTGATGGTGTGTGCAAACGCGGCACCCATCTTGCACACCGTTTAGACATGTCTAATTTAACGTTTAAAATGCATGTCATCCGTTCTCTGGAGATGCTTGTGACCTTAGTAATATCTTTCAATGTTGATCGGCGAACGGCTTTCACAAATTTCAAAACTTTTTGCGCACCTTCTGCGAAAGTCATCATTTACGCTTATAAGGCCTTTTTAAATTCATTCACTCATCTGCAAACGGCCTTCAAAGAAGGAGCATCCTCCACATTTACCACATCAGCATGAATTTCTTTGGGCGAAAAATACCTTCCACAGGTATAGCAGTAAACTCCACTCACACAAATTTATTAATTATGCGGAACGCAGCGTTTCGAGTGCACGTGGGCTCTCATTGTCAACCGTGTTACCGACTGGACTGGAATGGAATCGACCCAGTCGGTAACACGGTTGATTATGAGAGCCCACGTGCTCGAAACGCTGCGTTCCGCATAATTAATAAATTTGTGTGAGTGGAGTTTACTGCTATCCCTGTGGATTGTACATCCACACAGTCCTTGCAATCGTCATTTGAAAAATACTTTCTTTCACGGAATCGCACGAATTTCAATATTGTCCATTTTGAAAAAGCGGCAAAGAGCTTTGAACGAGTATACACAACAAACTAATTCATAGGTCGACATGAAGATTAACACCTATCTCATTGAAACATCAAGCTATATAATAGCGTTAAAGATTGCTTTCACACAGCGCCATCTCATAGTTAGTTACCGAATTTTATCAGCTTACCCTCGTACGTTTAAACCACGATTTCGATTGTCATATGCTCGTAAGAAACGAGGCCGAATGATCTAGAATTAAGTACTGCTAAGCAAAGTCTAATTTTACAATACGTGAGACGAACCACAAAAACCAAGATTTTTTTAGAGTATTCGATTACGTCTACATATTTAGGTGCTTTAAGTGGGGTAGATTCGGGCACAGAGCTGGCGAATGTAATCTACTTAATACACCTAAAAATTAACCTCGAAAAAAAAGGTGAAAGGTGCTAATTATGACGAATGGTAACAATGTGGTGTTGAATCTCACATAAATAATTCCAACTGTGGAAAATTGTGGTATTCAGATAACATAGCATGAGAGCAACTGTATGGTATCATAATTTGGCCAATTTAGTTGGGAAAAATTCGTGCATTATAACAGACGCGTGTAACTTCTGCTGAATTCCCGCTGTAATATTATTTTACTATAAATAATTTTTCTTCTGGCGTATAATATGCCATTTTTTATAAAATTACATTATTTATAAAACTAGAGAACCGCCTCAAATATCCAGCGACGCCTTATTAAGAAATAAACGAAATACATCGAACACCGGCTTCACTTGAAATGAATTACATATGTCTAGCAATTTGTCCACCTCGCCTAGCTGTAATACTGGATCAGGACTTCATTGAATCGATTCAAAATGAGAAGGTCGATGTTAGGATAAGATTTTGTAGTAGTCGTTATACAACGGTGAAGAATTCACAGGTATAGCAGTGAACTCCACTCACACAAATTTATTAATTATGCGGAAGGCAGCGTTTCGAGAGCACGTGGGCTCTCATTGTCAACCGTGTTACAGACGCTAAACAAGAGCAGGTACGACAAAGAATTAAAGTATATCTTCTATGGATGTCGACCGTATTTTAAGGAGGGTCCAATACAAACAACACATCAGAAATTCCACGACCTTGACACCAACAAACACCAGTAATAAGAATTTTATAACTCTTCCTTTTCACCCAACAGTAAAAGGGTTAAGTAAAATTTTCCGTCAACTAAATATGAACGTGTCTTTTGTGTCAAAAAATAACTTAAAGAATCTCTTAGGGAATCCCAAAAATAAACCGGAGATGATAAAAAGAGAGAGAGAAAGTTTATATTGGGCAAACAAAAAGGAGTATCGAAACGAGGTTCAAAGAACATATTAGACACTATCGTTTCGACAAACCTGAACTATCAAGCGTAGCAGAGCATATGGTAAAATCCGGACATAAGATTGATTTAAAAAATCTGACACTACTTAAAGACGTAAACTCGTATAGAGAATTAGACGCGTACGAAACGATATGTATGAAAAAGAACCGAAACTTATTGAACAGAGAACCACCCCCAATTACACATTCGAGTTTGATGGATTTATTACCATAGGCCCTGTTAAAGATACGGTTCGCTTTCGGTCCATCCTTTCCCGACAAAGGCATTAGACCACCGAGTAGATTGTAAATAGTCATATGTTTTAGAAATTTTAGAGCCTACGTAGAAAATAATTTGCATGTGTGATACAGTTTTTACTTTCGGTCGGTAACACGGTTGACAATGAGAGCCCACGTGCTCTCGAAACGCTGCGTTCCGCATAATTAATAAATTTGTGTGAGTGAAGTTTACTGCTATACCTTTGAATTGTACATCCACACAGTCCTTGCAATCGTCATTTGATTAACGGTGAAGAATACCATTACACAACACACAATCGTCCTGCAGAATAGCATGCGTATTTCTCGACTTTGTTAACTTACGGAAACCTTAGTTCATCCTCTTCTTACTTACAATTACTCACATCGAAACGTCGAGAGTGCTTATGGTATAATTTTTTGAACAAAATAAAAATTTGAAATTCGTTCAAAAGCAACCAGAATTAATGAAAATGATTAGTTTTAAGGAGTTTAATCGAATACAATCTAATATTGAATGCTTACAGCGTTTCCCGGGAGTTTTCCATTTCTGCTAATAATTTTGGAAATCTTGTTCCATTAGGTTGTTTAGAACTTACGCCGTGATTCTTTGGATATTGTTTATTGTTCTGTAATGGGAACCTTTTAATTTTCCCTTAAGCGTTGGAACACAATCCTAAAAAAAACAGCGACAAAGTGCAGAATGGCGCATAGGTGCGTTGCCTCTGCGGAAGAAAACTCGTATAAGTAAATTCTGTTGCAAATTGATATTAAACCATCTCCTTCCACCTGCCAACAAACAATATCTTAACGTCATTCCATTCAATTCCTCTCCAGACACCACCCTCTTTGTCGCTGTTCGTATCCGTCCCCTACGAACAACAATTCCTTCGCCCGACACCCACCCCTATTGGAAACCGTTTTCGAACACTTGGAAGACAACTCAGTTAAATTCTACCACTTCCAACGGTAGAAAGCGGTATCCAAACAACCTCCTCCATCCCCCCAAATAAACAGAATGTACGTTTGTAGGTATGAGATTCGATTTAGCGCGTTATTGGCTGCCCTTCTTATCCCCCTCTCTTCTCCCGCACTACCGTCACAATAGTCGCTTCGGCCCGGGGCGAAACAAGGCAAACAACACAGCCGCCTAGATGGGAAATAGTTAGCCAGAACTATTTTCGGTTATTGAAATTCGCGGGGAGGGATTTACCGATCTGCGGTCAGTTTGGGTGGCCTATTTAGTTCGCTAATTCGGCAGGCAGTTTCTCAGTATTTTAGACTTTCCAGGGCTCGGTCGCGATTCCGTGTAGGAATTTCCTTGTAGAGGGAAATGAATGCGGTGTTTCGGTTTAAGTAGACCCGGTTGTTTCGGGAAATCTATTGCGGGGGAATGGAACCTATTCCACGTAAAAGTATGCTTTGAATTTTTTATTTTCTCTTCATTAAATACAGCTGCGAGCAAATGTTATAGGCACCCTAATCAAACATGTGTTTCGCGCAGCAGGTAGTGCTTCTTAGAACAAGGGTACTGCGAACCTATACCTCGTCGTTATCTAAAGAAGAAATTCCTAGAAAATATAAATTACGAAGCTATATAAGATAGAAATTAAAATTTTTAGGTTGAGTAATATATTGTGCGTAGAGAAAGAAACGTCGTTTGTCGGTTGAAGTTCATGTGTGCGAGGGCCGCATGAATGGGGCACGCTACATCGGGATGTTGGAAGAGGTTCTCGAACCATCAATTGTCAGATTTTATGATATGGACTCAGAGGAGTACTACTTTCAGCAAGACAATTCCCTTTGCCACAAGGCTCACGTTCTCGTATTGAATAGGTACAGGGTGAGACAAAATAAACAGTGCTAAGATTATGAAACGTACGTTATTTATTATTCATGTATTCACTTTACATTATATAGCGATACTTTAACATTATATAGCGTTGCAAACATTATTCACGACGACGTTCGTGATAAAACAGATGTTCAACATGCCCTCCGTTCAGTTTCAAACAGTATTCGTAGCGTTTGCGAAGGTTCACGAACATGTCGAGGACACAAGTTGTTGCATGGCACGAGAAAAACCTTGAATTTTAATCCGCAATTCCGGAATGTCAGACGGATAAGAAAGTTAAGGTTGGATATCAAATCAAATCAAATCCTTCAGTAACACAAGCTGACCAACGATTTCCCTCATAATATATATTCTCAAAACCTAACGTCTAGTCTTAAGTATGAAAAATAAAAATTAGAAGTATAAAGGGTGGGGGGACCTGAAATAAAAAGAAAGGTGAAAAGAATAAGAGAAAGAAATAGCGACAGAGGGGTGGGGTGGGGCTGGGGGTACACGATAGAAAAAAGAAGAAAGGGAAAAAGAAGAAAGGGAAAAAGAAAAAGACCAAAAGAGAGAGAGAGATGGGATCTCAACGTTTCGCCTTCGTCGTAGGAGGCTTCTTCAGGAGAAACAGGGAAAACCAAAGTGGCACCGTAACTTTACGTGTAAACCACGCTATAGGCGAAACCACTTTGGCAAAAGATCACGGTGACTCGGCGTGTTGACCGCGCTAGAGGCGAGAACCTTCTTCAGAAGGTTTCCCTCTTCTGTCTCTATTTCTTTCTCTTATTCTTTTCACCTTTCTATTTCACGTCCCCCCACCCGTTATCATTTTCTCTTTTTCTTTTTATCTCTTTTTCTTCTTATTTTTCTTTCTCCTCTTACTCTTATTTTCTCTTTATATATATCTCATCATCCCACGGTCCAATTCCGAAAGAAGTTTATTGCTAACTCTGGCCGTGGAAGCCTACATATTCATTTCTCTTTAACTCTTGTGCATAAATTAGTAAACTCAAATATTCACAATGGATCTAAGTTAGAAAATTTTGATACTCTCATACGAACAAAAGGAATACCAAACCAGAGATTTAATTATTAACTTTTAAAGTCAAGAAAAATTATTGAATATCGAGGTGGCCTTGTTCCCGGATGTTCCACAATTAGCGATTTACAAGATTTGTATACTAAAGGGTGTACGCTAGAAATCTCGTCGTGAAACATGTTAATAACCAGGATCCAAAAAAAAATCAAAATCCAAAAACCAAAAACCCCTAAAGAGGAAATCGACATTGTAGAATTAGTAATTGGTAAAAATTATATTTCATTACTTACCTTAAAGATAAATATTACAAGACAAAATGGCTAATGGGGCTTAACGTACCTCGAAACATGAAACCAAGCATCGTCATAGAAGAATGTGAAATTTAGCACGTTATCATCTTGCATTAAATTATTTGCAAACCACTGGCAGTAAGCAAGTTCTTTGCAATTTTTTGGCGTGTTCCATAAGAAATTCCAATCTTTTGAGAAACTGAGAAACGTTTCAAAGCTTTCGTTGGTTCATTTTCTATTCACTGACGATCATTCACAACTTCTCCCGAACGAACAGTTGGTCTGCCAGTAGATGATTTGTGGTTCACAGAATGAAATACACCAACACAATTGGAAAGCCAATTATAAACATTTTTGGGAATTACAGTTAACTCCGGGAAGATCTCTTTAAAATCATCCAAACCTGTACCCTGACTCTACACCTAAATTCCATCAATTCGCACTCCAGTTCGAAAATAGGCTTCAATCATGTACGTTTTTTTTTACACTGTATTTTGAACCATATCATCGAACGCCATCATTTCATCAATTTGTGCACGAAAATATTGCAGAAATAAAATTAAACTTTCGAATTCCATCAACTATTTCTTCTTCACGTCCTCATAATGCAAAAAAAAAGAGACCACAAATCGGAATCCCAACTCAAAAACCCCTGCGCAATACTTCCGTAGGTGGCGACGTGTGAACGTCCTTGCCGGTCCTAAAATATAGCTTGTTGCCCGGAGCCCTCTCTCGGTACGCTACGCCGAAAGCGCGAAGCCGAATTCGAAAGCCGAGTTCCTGAAAAGTTTGGAAAAACATTACTCTCCAAGGTACGTGCCGAGGCTATATCGGGACGTGATTTCGCTTACATTTCCAGACCGTCGTCGACCCTGTCTAGTCGCCGTAAATGGGGAAATATTAAATTCTGATAAAGTTCTTTTCTCGTTACGGAAGGTACGTACGTGTATACGATCATTTTGCGTGTAAAGAATGTCGGGCTTCGGGTTAATGTTGGATATATATTTTGGTATGTGCATTTTGTACATGCAGGTTAACGATATGAAATCGTTTTAGGAGGTATTATGTTAGGAAATGAGAAATTAAACAACGAGATCTTGTCCTACTAGGGTTTGTACGAAATTTGCAGGACACTAAAATACAGCAATATGGTGGTAAATGTTTATTAGATGATGTGTAGTCTCACGTTCTCCTGTTTTGAGGAACAGTACTGGTGTAGCCCAGTCGTAAATTCTTGAATTTTTTGACCAATACTTATTTATGGAAAAAAAAAATATTTAAAAAATAAAATCTGCTCACGATTTTTACTCTAGCCACTGTACAGTTACTATGCACGTAAGATATATAATATGCACAATAATTGCTGTTGTTCGACCTCTCTTATACGTGTAATCTACATTAGCATGTGCATACGAGGGGAGGTCCAGAAGTTCGTGGAATGAAAGGGTTTTAAATAAAATAAGACAATAAATCTATTTTTCCTTTTCAATATAATCACCCTTAAGCACAATACATTTACTAGATCTATGAATTAATTTTTCTAAACCGTCATAAAAATATATTTTATCTTTCGCCTCAAAATGGGCCAAAATTGCCTCCTCTACCTCATTGCCGTTGGAAAACTTTCTTCCACGTAAGTCTTTTTTTAAATTGGGGAACAAATAAGAATCACTAGGTGCCAGGTCTGGACTGTAGGGTGGATGGACTATTGATTGAAAGCCATGCTTGTGCAGAGCAGCCATTGCAACTTTGCTCTTGTGAACCGGCGCATTGTCTTGCAAGAGCAACACACCCTTGGTCAATTTTCCTCGACGTTTTTCCTTGATGGCCTCCTTTAATTTCCCTAATATCGCTGCGTAATATTCTCCGGTTATGCTTCAACCTTTTTCTTTGTAATCAATTAATAATATCCCCTCACAGTCCCAAAAAAACAGTAGCCACCAACTTTCCAGCCGATTCTGACACTTTGAATTTCTTTAGCGGTGGTGTCCCCTTTTTATGCCATTGCATGGACTCCTTTTTGGACTCAGGCTCAAAGTGATGGATCCATGTTTCATCTCCGGTAACAATCCGCTCCAAAATCTGTGCAGGTTTGTGTCCACACAGCTCCAAAAATTGTTTGGACGCACAGACGCGCTGCTGTTTCTGCAGCGGCGTGAGCATTTTCGCTACCCATCTTGCACATACTCAAGTGGTCATGACCATACGCAAAATGGTGGTATCTGATACTCCAATTAATGCAGATAATTGTTTTCTCTTCAAACGAGCATCTTGCAGTAGAAATTTTTGCACTTTTTCGACGATGTCTGATGTGGTGGCCTCAATTGGCCGTCCAGAGCGGGGGTCGTCTTCAATCGACTCCCGACCATGTTTAAAAAGACCATGCCACTTATAAATCATTGATTTACTAGGGCACTGTTCCCCATAAACGGTTTCCATCTCATTCAGTATGGTTTGAACGTTCTTTCCTTGCTTTGTAAGGAGCCTTATCACAGCACGGTGTTCAATTTCCTCCATAGTTTCAGTTTTCTTCCGGATTGACTTGTTTAGCAGGCAACTATTCGTAAACGACGGACGCTATAGGTCTGCAACTTAACTTATATACTAATGATGAGTCGCCAATCAGAATGACACCTAGCGGGCGTCCCTATTCCCACTCCATTCCCTCCATTCCACGAACTTCTGGACTTCCGCTCGTGTATTGTACTGCTGGTCGCAGTCAATTACTACCAGCAAATGTTCAAGATGCAAACAAAATCAGCAAATATTTTATTAACTCAGTTAACAATTTGACTTCTTTAGATGATGAGTTGATAAATTACTATACCAAAAATTGTAATGTCATGTAATCAAGAGCCTTGTTACTTTCGCTCGGTTTCTGAGAGGGAGGTTCTTGCTACTCGTAGAATGGAGGAAGTCGCCGAATTAATAACTACGATAAAAGCTCACAAATAATATATATATAATATAATGAGGAACGAAAGAAGATATGGTTTACCACAAAACATATTGCAAGATTCCTGGAAGGGTGGTCTAGCCCGACAGTGAACTTCATTGGCACTAATAAGAGGATGAAGATATTTCTTATACAATTACGTATATATAATCTATTACTTATAAAGTTGGTTATATTATTGTTGTGAAGGAGCAAGCGTCTTGATAGTGACTTTAATACAAACATGTCAATCTTTAATTTGTAAAAAAACAGTACTACAAAACATGCTATGCGAGTTTCTTGCCTCGAATTAATAATCCAAAAACTCCAGCCCGGCAAAAAACTTCCAACCGTGTAGCTCCTCGAGCTCCGCTTCGACAAGTTACAAAATCAATACTGTAGATCAATCTTTCAAGCTTTGGAGTCAAGCTTTAAACCGCAACGTCATTAATCACGACCTCCTCCTGTAACAGTTTACGGGAGCAGCGGGAGCAACAACAACAACAAGGGGAAAAAAACCCACGGCTACTTGATAGGCATAAACATGAAGTTCGCGATCTTGTAGAAGCTGCATCGTTTGTTATCGTGCGAGTGGCGGAATTCAATTCGGCGTGATTTAATTGATCCGGACAGACAACCGTCAGTTCAAATGTTATTCGTATATGGAATAGAATGCCTTATTGATTTATTGTATCTGTACAGATATATATTGTGGTGGAAAATTTTTTAAACGGGTTCTTTGATATTTCTCTAAAATAGTTTACGAAACAAAAATGAGATTGAAAGATACAAATAATTTTGAAGAATTTTAGCATACACACTCGCTCGTGATTTCTCGCCTTTAACCGGTCTTCGGCTTCCAAAATATGTGTCCAGAACTTCCAGATATTATTTTTAGTATCAGCTGATGCACTTTATGATTGGATATAAACGAAGATCTTTGTTATATTACAGAGTTATGTAAGGAAATTACTAATTATTCTCAGGAGAAACAATGACAACATGTCTGACTTTGACACGATGCTTTTTTGTTTTTGTTTTTTTATATCATAGCAACATATTTGTTTGCCTATATGGTAGACCACACAGTACACGCATACTTGATATGAATGAGTGAGATTATAAGGGTAAATGCTGCCAGTCGTGCCATCTTTCTGTCGTACGAGAAATTTTGAAGGTTATAAAGATAATTTCGTTATTATGCATCTTTATGCAATGTGATTGAAATGTGTGAGTACTGTATAATAAACGTCTTCTAAGAATGAAATTTGGAAACATTTATTTATATAAAAAAATAAGTTTACGAAAAGCAATATATGTAATAAACGATAGCAAAGTTTACGTCTCCTCTGCAAGTGTTGTTGAAGGGACTCCTTTTTTTTTTTGAAACAAGAATGTTGTTATTGATGTTGTTAATAGACAATATTTCATATCATTACAATATATATATATATATATAACACATGGGCTGAAAAGTCGCTGGCCTAACAAAGAAAACACGGTTTTTTTGGTTCAAAATTAGCTTTATTCATCAACGTAATCTCCATCAAGAGCAACGTAATCATTCCAGCGCCGCTCTAACATTTCAATACCACTTTTGTAGAACCATTTATCTTTTGCCTCAAAATAGGCCTCGGTTTCAGCGATAACCTCTTCATTCGTGCGAAATTTCTTACCGGCGAGCACTTTTTGAGGTCTGCGAACAGCTAGTAGTCGCTGGGAGCCAAATCTGGCGAATACGGTGGATGTGGGAGCAATTCGAAGTTCAATTCATGTAGTTCTGCCATTGTTTTAATTGACTTGTGACACGGTGCGTTGTTTTGATGAAACAACATTTTTTGTCTTTGCCATATGCGGTCGTTTCTTTGCAATTTTGGCTTTCAAACGCTCCAATAACGCTATATAATATTCACTGTTGATGATATTTCCTTTCTCAAGATAATAGATGAATATTACACCACGCACATCCCAAAATACCGAGGCCATAACCTTTCCAGCCGATTGTTGTGCTTTCGGGCGTTTTGGATGAGGTTCACCAGTTGCTGTCCACTCAGATGACCATCGTTTTGATTCCGGAGTGAAGTGATGGATGTTTCATCCATTGTCACATATCGACGCAAAAATTCCGGTTTGTTACGTTTAAACATGGCCAAACACTGCTCAGATTCATCAACACGTTCTTGTTTTTGGTCAACAGTGAGCAAACGCGGCACCCACTTTGAACAGAGCTTACTCGTAGTCAAATGCTCATGCAATATAAAGCCAATACGTTCTTTTGATATCTTTACGATGTCAGCTAACTCACGCAACTTGACTTTTCGATCATTCAAAACGATTTTGTGGATTTTTTTGATGTTTTCTGGTGTTACCGCCTCATTTGGACGTCCACTGCGTTCTGCATCATCGGTGTCTCTACGACCACGTTTGAAGTCAGCAAACCAACGTTTTATTGTTGTTTCTGATGGAGCGGAGTCCCCATAACACTTTTCAAACCATTGCTTCGCTTGAACGGTATTTTTTCCCATCAAGAAGCAGTGTAAAATTAAAACACGAAATTATTTTTGATCCATTGTTTTGAAAATAACAAAAGTAGCGTGACTCTTAGCGCAATAACTCACAAACTAATGAATAGAATATCATGAAATTTTAACAGCTGTCTTTTGAAGGTTAGTACTAACTGAGAGAAAGGTGACTGTAATAAAACTAGCGTCATCTATGTGTTAGGCCCGGGACTTTTCAGCCCATGTGTTATATATATATATACCGGGTTATCTTTTCCTATGTGTAATTTTAAAGAAATAATAATTGATGAAGAACTTGGCATTTATAACGGTATATAAGGTTCTATCTGTAAATATACGAGGGTAAGCTAAAAAATCCGGTAACTAAAGCAAAATTTGGCCAATTTTGCTTCGACAATTCTGCTCTAGTGAACTGGCGCATTGTCTTGACGGAAAACGACATTTTGCCTTCTTCCGGGACTCGCAGCTTCCTTAAATCGATCTAAAAGTTTAGAATAGTTTGTCCCTTTGGTAATCGATAAGCAAGATTCCAGAAAACGGGAACCATCACCTTTCCAGCCGATAGAATTACTTGGCCTTCTTTGGAGCTGGTTGATTGTTTTGATTGTTATTTACTTTCCCGTGTGTAGAGGTGGTTCTACGTTTCATCGCAAGTCACAAATTGGCGCAAAAAATCTGTTAGATTTTGAGAAACCATTCCACGCGTTTGAGTTTCTGCGGTGGTGTGAGCAAACGTGGCACTGGCCCTGCACACATTAGACATGTCTAATTTAACACTTAAAATGTACATCATTCGTTCTCTGGAGATACCTGTAGCCTTAACAGTATCTTCCAATGTTAATCGGCGATCACCTTCCACAAATTTCAATACAATTTTTACACACTTTCTGCAGAAGTGGCCGTTTTTGGGCATCCAGAGCGGACATTCTCATTTACGCTAGTACGACCATTTTTAAATCCATTCACCCATTTGAAAACAGTCTTAAAAGAAGTAGCAACGACCCCTAACACATTTACCATGTCAGCATGATTTTTTTGCGGCAGAAATACTTTTTCTAGAGGTATTTTATCACTGCGCGAATTTCAATATTGTCTGTTTTTAAATAGGCCCTAAAAGTGCTCTGCCTCGAACGAACATACACAATAAATTACTTGACATATCGATATACGCTGGTAAACGTCTCTATGAACAATTCTCTTTGGTATTTTAGTTAACAATTTATCAATTATAGACAGGTTATAATTATTTAGTACAGGAAATCTTTTAATAATAATAATATCTTTCTTTATTTCATGATACTGTTGTAAGAACTGCGTCCGGCAACATGGGTACTGGTTAGGTACAAATAACATTTACAACAAATAATATTTACATAGATAAAAAGAAATCATTTGGACTGTACAAACATCTATGAATGAGAGCTTCTTTCAAATATCTCTTAAAATCGTTCGGATTATATTGTATGTATATAAAGGGTGGCGCAGGGGAACGGGAAATTTTGAACGTTACAGTTGTCATCACAGTAGAGCCGGCAGTTGTTCCTAACGTCACATAATTGTTGTGAACGCATTGCCATTTAGTAATCATGGATCGTCGGACTGGTGCGGAACGTTTAGTAGCTGTGAGAGCGTTTTATAAAAATGGTGATAGTGCGACAGGCGCGCAGAGAATATTTCGACAGCATTACCAGCTTGGACGTCATGGAAGTGTCCCATCCGCGCATGCGATTACAACGTGGGTGCGTAATTTTGAAGAAACAGGATCTGTCTTGAAAAAGAAAGCTCCAGGTGGCATTCGAACGGTACGTACCCCAGAGAACATTGAGGCTGTTAGAGCTGCAATCGAGAGAAGTTCTCGCCGCTCCGTTCGACAGCATGCATCTACGCTAGGGATTAAGCGACGAAGCTTACAAAGAATACTGCATGAATTACATTTCCATCCCTATAAGTTGCAGATTGTGCAACGATTACATGAACGAGACCCAGCGTCACGTATGGAGTTTAGTAGGCAGATATTGGCTAAAATTAACGAGGACGCGAATTTCGTTGGTAACATATGGATATTAGACGAAGGCCATTTCCACCTGAACGGTATCGTAAACAAACAGAATTTTTGTTATTGGGCCCAGGACAATCCTTGTGAGTTAGATCAGCGACCACTACATAGCGACAAGGTCACAATAAGGTGTGCTGTATCATGTCATGGTGTTATCGGCCCTTATTTTTTTGCACGTGAGGATGGTAGTGCAACGACAGTAACATCCGCTCGATATGTTGAAATGCTTCAAACATTCTTTACACCGAGACAGTACGAGCTTAATCTTAACATGGAAAACATGTGGTTTCAGCAGGACGGAGCCACGTCACACACTGCTCGACATTCGATGGCAGTAGTTCGTCAATTGTTTGGAAGACGCATTGTTTCACGTAACGGTGACATTGAATAGCCTGCGAGATCCCCTGATCTTATTGTGGGGGTATCTTAAAGGCAAGGTGTACCGTACACGACCTGCTACAATCCATGAACTGAAGGAGAACATTCAACAAGAAATCACTGCCATTCCCCAAGATTTGCTACCCCGCGCATTCCAGAGTTTTCATAACAGGCTGTTAGAGTGTGAACGCCGAATGGGAGGATATTTTTCCGATGTCATCTTTAGAAAGTAAAGAGACACTTTTGGACATTTTGATTGTAGAAACATAAATGGTATGCTGCATACATGCACTTTCGTTAATAAATTACTAGTTTTATGAATTTATTCGTGGAAATGACGTTATTTCAAAATTTCCCGTTCCCCTGCGCCACCCTGTATATATAAGTATAGTATGCAGTTTTGTCTTAAAATTCCTACATAAGTGTAATGATAGTTGACGCCCGATTGGTTGGTTAGAGGAGTCATCAGCTTCTTGTATGGATTACTTCGAAAAATATTGAAGGCAGAGTCATCTCTAATAATAATATTAATGTTGTGAAAATGATCCCAGGTTCTCTGTTTGTGCAGTTTTCTTTCTTGTTCAAATATCACAATTGCTATGGCTGCTACAGCAGCGAACATCAAAATCAAAATTGCTCAAAGGTTTACTAATAACAGAAATACTGGGCATTCGAAGTCTCTACAATTCAGTGCGATTTATAAATTTCAACATCCTTCAATGCATTCGCAATCTCAGGTACTTGCACAATATTCTATCAGTACATCTTTTTAAAAGAATAGGATATAGGACAAAGCTGACGATTTCTAATTAAAAAAAAAAACAATATTTTTATCAACCTTGTAATAACGACGATATAATACCCTCCCATTCGTTCGACAAATCTTCCTCTATCCACCAATCACACATAGCTTTAGAGATCACGTCAACTATAATGTCACAATCGTCCCATATCAAGCACCAACTACTAATCAAAAGGTATTATTACATGTTTACATTGCCAAGTATCGTACAACGCTGTAAACTGCTGCACACCTTTCAATTAGCTGTGCATACATGCATCCACAATCTGCGTAGAAAATTGGAGAGCGGCGACCGTTTTACGTTCAATAATTTACTACGGAATGAAGTAAAGTATTCGTGTAACCGTCTGCGTAATAATAACCGAGTGACGAATTTATGAACAGATTGTGTACGAGGTCTGTAATTACGCGAATGTTTGATTCGATATTGTAGCCTCACCGTACGTGACATCTGATAGGTACTTCGTATTTCTAATTCCGTTTGTTGTCTCCAGCTGTTTGGTTCGGATACGTAAGTGTAAGATCTCTTTTTTGATGCGTTTTGATGTTGGTCGGATGGGTCTTGTTCCATGCACTTCGATACTGGAACATTTAACTTGTTTAAGTTTAATTTATCAAGTGCTTACGTGTATTTCTAAGGAATCTCTTTGTTCAATTTTATAAAATATTTTCAGTTACGTAGTGGTTAGGCAGTACCTTAATTCGATTGTATTTTAATCAGTTATCGTTTGCAATTGCGTTTATTTGCATGAAATGAAAGTTCAAGTTCAAAGAATTTATGGGAGTAACCCAATACTGTGTGATTTAAAGTTAATGCAAAATCTTTAAATCGAATTGGTAGACTGCTGAGGTTGTGCCAAACGATGGCAGATTCTAATGCCCTACCCCTTGCCTACTTCTAATTGGTTGTTTGATTATGTTTATGTTAATTTTGTTAATTGAAATTTGTAAATCATATCTACATAATATCAAGTTTGTATCCCAAAGTGTTGTTGCGGTGTAGCTAATTTTTGAATTGGGTGTCGTGATTGTTTATAAATTGGATCCTGCATGCGCAATTGGTTTCTAAATCGCGAGACGATATTAAAGAGAAACGCCAAGGAAAGCTAAGGCAGATTAAGCCATACTCCTGGTATTGCTATGGCTGCTATACACCAAGCAGGCTTTGAATTAGTGGAGTACCCATCATGTAGCTGCTCCGGAATTTGAAAGAAATCTTACGCGAGGGAAAATTTTCCAGTAATTATGAAGTGGTGCAAGCTGCAGAGAGGTGGTTTGCAGATGTTGGAGAGAAATTTTTCGAGGAGGCTCTTAAGATGTTGGAGCATAGATGGACCAAGTGCATTAGTGTAGAGGGAGACTATGTCGAAAAATAAAAGATATAATGCCACTGTAGTTTTACTGTTAGGGAGTCAGGGGTACAGCATAAAGATCCATTATCGTATAAGGACGTATAACAAATTAAAATGCCAAATACCTTAGCTTCATACGAACTCAGACCGAGTGAACGACGTTTCTTCATTAAAAATATGTTGTTTTTCTTTTAATGAAATTCTAATACAGATTTCTCAAAAGTCGATGAAGTTATGAATATGTCGTGAACAACTATTGGATTTCTTCCTAATGGATAACACATATTTTAGCTATCATACTGGGCGTTCCAAATGTCTTCACTGCATAAACACAATCGTTTAACAGAGAATAACGGGTACACCCTTTACAAAAATCCTTCGATGAGGCACATTTCCACCCTAATGGCATGTAAACAAGCAGAACGGCCGTTCTTGAAGTTCCACAAATTTAAAACTGAAGCACAAGGGGCCATTTCACTCGCCGAGGGTTACTGCTTGAGCTGCAATCTTGGTGCAAGAAACTATCAGGCCGTACTTTTTCGAGGATGACAGAGGTCGTACAATAACCGTAAATTCCGAGTGATATTCCAACTGGAAAAAAATAGGTAGCAGAAAAGCAATGTCCCTACTTCTTTTGCTTCAACTAAAACCGGCAATAATTGGAGCGATAATCCTTAGATTAATAGATCTGGTGGCTTTTAAGGCATTTCTCGACGCTAAAATAGCGTTAACGTTAGCATCTGTCATTGAATTTAGAAAACTGCTTGAGAGCAAACATCGAAGATTAAGAACAGCAACTGGTTTAATTCCTGGCCTCCCGGAATGCTTAGATATCCCAGATCTTAGATTAGTTTATGTTAAATAGCCTGTAGTCTAAAGTGTAATATATGGAAATAAAATTCCTTTCTTGTATTGTACCATACGTGTGTGTGTGTGTGTGATACTTTTTACTAAAGGCACTTGGAGTGAGAGTATTGTCCCTAACTAGGTGAGTTGTAGTATAGTATCGAAATAAATGATTATTAATAATTTTGCTTTATCTATTGCTCGGGAAATAGAATGTATTGTAATGATATGAAATTTTGTCTATTAATTATCAATGAATTTGTCTAAATTTTACTAGTTTACCTGTTTCAGATATTTTCTCGTCACTGTTTGGTGCACGCCGTTATTTTTTATTATGGTTAATGTCACAAGTTGGAGGCAAAGTACCATTAGTACTCCCTCTTTAAGAATTTTTAGCGCAGATATTCAATCTGTACAGGTTTCTTTCTAAAGTTTTACAGATATCTACTTTGGGTATTCTTTATTAACTTATTATTCACAATTTTCCTGTTTAAAAAAAGGAGTCCCTTCAACAACACCTGCAGAGGAGACGTAAACTTTTCTGTCGTTTATAATATACACGAGGGGAGGTCCAGAAGTTCGTGAAATGGATGGGATGGAGAGGGGGTAGGTGCGTTCGCTAGGTGTCAGTCTGATTGGCGACTCATCATTAGTATACAAGTTAAGTTGCAGCCCTATGGTGTCAGTCTTTTAGGAATAGTTGCCTGCTAAACAAGTCAATCCAGAAAAAAACTGAAACTATGAAGGAAATTGAACACCATGCTGTGATAAAGTTCCTTACAAAGCAAGGAAAGAACACTCAAACCATATTGAATGAAATGGAAACCGTTTATGGGGAACAGTGCCCTAGTAAATTAATGATTTATAAGTAGCATGGTCTTTTTAAACATGGCCGGGAGTCGATTGAAGACGACCCCCGCTCAGGACGGCCGGTTAAGGCCACCACATTAGACATCGTCGAGAAAGTGCAAACATTTCTACTACAAGATGCCCATTTGAAGAAAAAACAATTATCTGCATTAGTTGGAGTATCAGATACTACCATCTTGCGTATCCTATCATCACTTTGAGCCTGAGTCCAAAGAGGAGTCGACGCAATGGGATAAATAGGGGACACCACCGCCAAAGAAATTCAGAGCGTCAGAATCGGCTGGAAACTTGATGGCTACTGTTTTTTGGGATTGTGAGGGGATATTATTGATTGATTACAAAGAAAAAGGTAGGAGTATAACCGGAGAATATTACGCAGCGATATTAGAAAAATTAAGGAAGGCCATCAAGGAAAAACGTCGATGAAAATTGACCAAGGGTGTGTTGCTCTTGCAAGACAATGCGCCGGTTCACAAGAGCGAAGTTGGAATGGTTGCTCTGCACACGCATGGCTTTCAATCAATAGTCCATCCACCCCACAGTCCAGACCTAGCACCTAGTGATTATTATTTGTTCCCCAATTTAAAAAAAGACTTACGTGGAAGAAAGTTTTCCGACGACAATGAGGTAAAGGATGCAACTTTGGCCCATTTTGAGACGAAAGATAAAAAATATGATGGGTTGAAAAAATTAATTCGTAGATCTAATAAATGTATTGTGCTTAAGGGTGATTATATTGACAAGGAAAAATAGATTTATTGATTTATTTTATTTAAAACCCTTTCATTCCACGAACTTCTGGACTTCCCCTCGTATATCGCTTTTCGTATACATATTTTTTATATAAATAAATTCTTCCAAATTCATTCTTAAAAGACGTTTGATATACTATTTCAATCACATTGTATAAATATGTATTATTACGAAATTATATCGCATAATCTTCAAAATTTCTCGTAGGACGGAAGGATGGCACGACTGGCAGCATTTACCTGTACAATTTCACTCATATCAAGTATGTGTCAACTGTGTGGCCTGCTGTATAGGCAAACAAATGTATTACCATGGATATAGAAAAAACATCGTGTCACACATGTTATCATCGTCTTTCCTGAGAATAATTAGTTATTTTCGCATATAACTCTTTAATTTACAAAGATCTTCGACTATATCCAGTCATAAGGTGTATCAGCTGATATTACAAATAAAATCTGGAAGGAAGACACATAGGGAAGCCGAAGACCAGTTCATCTTAAAGGCGAGAAATCACCTGCGAGTGAGTACGATTTCAAAGATTAAAGGCGTCGAATCTTCTTAAGTTCCTCAAAATTATTTGTATCTATTGCTCTCATTTTGTTTCGCATATTAATTAGATTATTTAAAGATTGCCTTAGGTTTTCTGTAGGTTCTTTTCAAGAAGTGGTATATATTTATTAATTTGTTAATATATTTATTTTTTCAAACTTACATTTGGTTATTTTAATTAGAAAACATTATTACTTAATTTAAAAACAAAAGAACAAAATTTAAATCAAGGAACCCATTTATAAAAGTAAAGGAGTCTGAGATTTTCCACCACAGTATGTAGAATTAGTAATGTCTAAATTACTACAAGGATATTGCTCAAAGAATTCTCTATAAGTACAGGCAAACCCCAGCAGTTTACAGCTCATATAAGAAGGTGCAATAGATCAATAGGTCTCACAGCAACATCATCCCTAATTAAACTAATCTAATTTAATCTACAGAGAGATTTACACTTGCAACTCCCTCCACCATTTTTTCTCATCGCTGAACGAAAGAAATACACCAAGATTTTTTTTTTGAATAAATATATGACAAAGATAAAGTTTTGTAGTTACGTCAAGCTTACGTAAACCAACAAATATCGATTAACAATGACATCAGCATTTTTTCTTTATACACATATTTCACTCATTATCTTAGGAGAAGCAAAGAAAATATCAAATATTATTACGTTCTATTATTCTAAAAAAAAAAAGTAAAAAAAAAAACAAAAATGGAATGTGTACATCGCAAGTTTTCCAAGCCATATCGACATGTAATTCCTTCGATATTTTTTCGGTAATTGCTTTCCCGGCTTGTATCCCCCACCCCTCCCTCATTGATTTTAACGCCCACGGTTCATCTTTAACCTTTTCAACTTCTTCCGCGCTCACAGTCCGGATCTACGTCGATTGTGTCGATATCGTATTGTAAGGTAGAGAGATACCGTATTTTCGTATTTAAGCGCAATACGTACGATGGAAATCTAATATTGGTTAAGCCCGTTAAAATTGCAGTTTGTCTTGTTTTTAAATTCCATTTTTGTTTCCCCCGTAGGTATTAATTTCCTTGTTAAGTAAATCGTTTCGTATTTTATATAAGAAAGAGGTGTTACATGTTTTGTTGGTATTCTGCAGGAGCTAATCATCAGCCAGTAGCGAAAGGTTGTTTGTTTTAATGAGGAAAGAACTGAGGATTTAATAAAAGACGATTGTGAACACGTTAGTCGAACATCCAGACATAATCCCAAAACATATAACAACTAACTAATTTGCGCGATAAATATATTTACCCTGGTTTAAATCGGTATCGATTAAGTTAGAAACAGAACTTTATTTAGAATATCTCTTAATTTCCCTATGAAACTTTTCATTTTATCGAAATGCCAAAAACAAAACATAATAGCAAATTAAAAGTTCAAAAATATAGAAAACATACAACATTGCACAATATTACATTACATTGTATTACACTGTATTACATCATAGTACATTACATTGCACTAAGGCGCATTAAATTATGCAATATTTTTTCCGCTTTTCGAACATTTAACCCTACTGCGTGACGTTGCTTGCTTTATGCGTTATATTAACCTTATAAAAGAACAACTTAATAATTTAAATGTAAGTATTTGAATTTACATCTACGCAAAGTTAATCCTATAATCCGAACCAATCTCCTTATAGTTGAACTGTTGATTAACGAAAGATTTTACGCATCTGTAAATGCAGAAAGATCGTCTCCACCATTGGTTCTTTTAATTTCAGTAAATTTTCGACTGTAATTACGCTGTAAAATGTTTTCAATATTTCAGAGTTGTTAATAACCTTACTCAATTGGGTTTCGATAAATAATATCTGCCTCTATAAGCCTGCCTATAAACGAGTGCTTTTTGCTATTTTAGTTTGATTGTGTTGTTAATATCGAGTGACGAAAAAATTCGCTGTAGTATTGCGTCATTAGCATGCCTCCCAGTGCTGACCCAGTTATACCCTTACGGCGAGGTGAAAGTGTGTTGATGTATTTGGAAAAGGGGTATTCTGCGTCGCGAATTTTGGTTTTCATTTAAACTCTTGTCTGTACGCACTATAGTTTGCACAGTTGGAGTCTTATTTATAACCGGATACAACTTATCGGTTGGTAATCTTCATATACTACATATCTGTTAAATTTCCTAAGGCTTTGAGGTAATCTATTAGCGTTTCGTGTAATGCCAGTTTGATGTTCTCTAAATTTGAATTGAATAGTTTTAAGAAATTTGCTCCATTTGAGTATGGTTTTCGCTATCTGAAACCGACAGATGGCTTACTGAAATAACCTGGACTTCTTTCGGATTCAGATTTAAGATAGAAAGTTTAATATTTTGTAAGAATTTGCGTTTTGGAGGTTTAATGATTTAACCACGGTCCAACCCCATCTGTTACAGACATTATAAGTTAAGTTGCCCAAATATTGAACTTCCCAAAGGTATTCTTTATATTTTCTACTATCACTTCCGTGTTCGTCTTCTGTAGTATTTCACTATGTAAAAGAAGAAGCAAGGATGCCCTACCGCTTTTTAAAGTGCGCACTAACATATTTAAAATATAATTGTTTGTTGCATTCGTTGCTTCATCTACTATCAACTATATTCTTTGATCTTTTACCTCTGATATTATTTGAACCGTGATCATCTGTTTCACCCGATGAAAATTACGTGGGTAATCTCCATTCCAGACTGTATTTACCCCAAAACCTTCGAAATTCTTCGTTGTCTACAGTATTTTGTTGAATATTGCACACATTTAGCATATAAATAAAGTCATGTGGGAATTTAACAAAATGTTGATATTGCAAACAATACATTTAATAATAGTGCCAGTGTATTAAGGAATGTATTAAGACTCGTCGAACATAACAAAGAACTCCGTCGATTCGCCATCATCATTCTAATCCGGCATTCATACATATACTAAATAATCCCGACTGCGGGTATGTCCGACCGGTTTCTAAATAATGACCTCTGAAATCTCTTCACTTAGATTTTTCTATACGAAGCAACAATGGCAGCTTTTCGTATTCCGCTTCAAAGTGAAAACTCGGTATACTTCTAGGGTATCTGGGTGCGTATTCGGCGCTACATTAACGGGGGAAGACCCATCGTATCGGTCAGACGGACCCGGTCGAAAGGACCGACGTCTAAATTGGCCTAATTTTTCGGAACTCCCGACATCAATAATGGAACGTGTTTACCTGTCTATTGCGTTACATTATTTAGTACCGGTAAGTATGTCTGGGATACGGCCAGCCGGGCCGGCGGCTAACGGTACGCGCATACATAGAGCGACGCTACGCGAATAATAGATGGTACGTCATGGATAATTCATGACGAGGTCATTAAAGTTGACATTTCGACTGGCAAGAGGGCGCACCGGTTAGTTGGTGGAGCATCAATAATTCGGTAAGGCATGGAAAATATCCGTTTCGGTTTGAATGGGAAAAAAGAGGCATGAAAGAAAAAAGTGGAACGCGATGTTGAATGATGTTCGGTACCCTATTGAAAGGTTAAATTTGTAATAGTTTTATCCGTTCAATTATTGGTAACGTTAGATACCCTTAGCAGTGTAGAAGTTAAACCAGACTAGGTATTCTTCGTAGGTACAGCAGCAAACGCCACTCCACACTATTTAATTAATTATTCGGAACGCATTTTGTATCGCAGAGGTAGGTACGGCGATGGAAGCAGCGCGTGAATTACATGTGTTTGCATAAAACTGCTCGAAACTACGCTGATGACGCCGGGAAGGCAGAAACATGTACGTGTGTTAGCGTTTTATGTCTCACATGTCTTTCTCGTGAATTGATTTCACTAATACCATGAGAAAGCTGTATTTACAGCGTTTTCTTATCTTGTGATGTGTGGAGTTAAAGAGTTAGATATTCCCCTAAACTAATGAGGAACCCAATTATCGAATTTTCTAACGAATCCCAATATGTTTTTAAATGAATTTCAAGTATTGATTGAGATACATTTAACATTTCTGCAATCTCTCGGACAGAAATATGACTATTCGAATTAACTATGACTATGATTTGATCATCAACTTCATTTGTCCTACCAGATCGTGGTTCACCTTTGAGTGAAAAATCAACAGAACGAAATTTATCAAACAAATTTCGCACTGCCTTTGGTTCAGATCCTCATTACAATACACGTCGTTTAACTTTTTAGCAACTTGTGTTGTGGTGTTTCCTTTTCGGAAATAATAAAGCAAAATATGCCGAAAATGAACGCTTTTGTTCTCCATGTTAAAATTGAGCCCACATAAATAAATCTGACAAAAAGATATACTCAATTTGGTTTTGAAGAAAGCTAAAGTTCGCAGCTAACAAATGCTAAAACTAAAAAATCGTAACATTGACAGAAGGCATTCCAAAGAAGCATTACTCCCATCTACATTTAAAATCAGCTATTACTTTGTTCCCAACCAACATATTATCATTATTATTGCACAACAACGAGCGTAAAAGTTTACATATTTAAAATGTACCCTATCTAGTGAAATGCCCCGCCATTCCATCAATCCCTTTTATATTTTTTTCGCTACGCTAATAAATGCCAAACGTTCCAAAGCTTTGCCGTCCGTAACCTGAAAGGTAGACTCATTTGGTTTTCAAATCGAATTGCACAAAACCTCATTTTTTTCGACTTTTCACGTTGCAGTTAATCTGCATGAAGCTAGCGTACCGTCCGAAACTTATCGACGTGCCCCCAAACGAGTGCGAGTTGCATACATTGCCTCGAGAATTTGAAAATCAAATGAGTCCGTGAAACAGGTAAATGGACGTGCAGTTTTGTTGATGCTGCTCTATAGTTTCGGACTTCGGTAAACAGAGGAAGAAATAACAAGAACGGGGGAGATGTTGCGAGCTTCCAGTTTAATCGCAATATATTGCTGTGAGAATGGTTTTGAGATTGGAGTGTTCTACTGTAGAAAAAAAGCAGATGTTTGTCGTCCTAAAAGAGGAAAGATACCACTTGATCTGATAGGGTTATAAGATGTTCCGAATTCGAACAATGAATTTAATATTTATAAAATCTATTATACAGGGTGTCTTATATAGAACATAAAATCAAAAAGATTTGAGTCAGTTAGAATATGAACCTCAGAGTTAGAAGAACCCTAAAAGATTGCAATATGTGCCGCCTGTGGACTATATACACTGCAATAACACAGCTATAGATGTTATAAAAACTACAACACAACACTGTCTACTTTTCGAAGCTGCACTTAGTGGGGCAACGGTAGAAATAATTGCGGCCGGCAAAATCGTCTGTTCTTAAGAGATACACCGATTTCTAGTTTTAAAATAGTGGCTCAGAACAGGAACCTGTGGAAGATAAAAATAAGAAAATAAATAGTCCGACACCGCAGGGTATAAAGGACATAGGATTAAAAAAAAATCATCTTTTCTTAAGAAATATACCGATTTCTAGGTTTAAAATAGTGAATATCAATTAGGTATGAACATCTAGACACGAGACCAAAACACATGACAAGTGAATAAACCAATTTGTTTTATAAATACTACATATAATTTCATAAAAAAAAAACTTTACGCTGCTTTAAATGCGCGTATCAGATATTCTATTTAATATCTGATGAAGCTATACCGAAACATGACATAATAATATTGTGATATATGTATATCTTGGAAATTTATTTTATAAAATTTAATTAAATCATATTCTATACTTTTTACACATCTTTATTTAGTAAATAATAACAACAATAATAATATCGTGTACTTCTGTCCCAAATAGTAATAGAAATAGTGAAAAAAACAATGAAATTTCTTTAATAAAAGTAGTGTCCTAAACTTTTGTCGCAGACTGTACATTACATTGCAGTAAACTGCATTATATTATACAATTTAAAACTGAAATTTTTTCCTATATAGACTATTCCAATTTAGGGGTTAGTAACATTCTATTTATCTAAGAATAACTCTTAGTTTATCACATTAGTCTCTAAAATAATAATGTTTTATTGTAAGCTATGAATGTGTAGAATATACCCATATTTCGAGTCCATTATTATTAATAAATCGTATATTAAATTAATTCACCTTTTTAATTTAGTATCATTTTAATGTATTTCTTTATTCTGATTCGAATTAGACCAACCGCAGTTCGATAGGACTATCCATTCTCTAGATTTTGTTTTTTTCTCGCTCTTCGAGCGGCATGCAAAGAGTTCAATACCATATCTAGCGTCTGCGAAGGAATTTTTGCGAAATATTTCGGATTTAAATCTAATAGAATTAGAGCTTTCCATTTTTCATATTTTTTAATTTTATTTCATGGACACCCTGTATAAGTGACTAATACAGATAAAAAATATGGGGTTAGGTAGATTCAAAATTTCCAACAATTTTGCAGAAAAAAGAAAAATCGTTTTATTCTCCATGTTTTTCTAGGCATTCAAGCATGTATTTGCTAACCAATATGAGAGAAGTTCTGAAAATGGTAAACTTGATTGAGGTAAGATGAGAAGTATGACCTTGAACTCGTATCTTCTCATATATTCTGCCGGATCTGTCGAAGGCATTCGACAGCGTAAACCACTCTAAATTAATTTGTAACCTGGAACGCCATGGCGTTCGAGACACGCCTTTATCCTGGTTCAAATCTTACTTGAATCATAGGCAGCAGATAGTTGAGATCAACTCCAATGGTGTTCGTGTTTATTCAAATCCCATTTATATTTGTAAGGGCGTACCTTAAGGCAGTATCTTAGGACCACTACTTTTTGTTATTTATTTTAATGATGTCCGTACTGTCGAGTGTCCTTTGATGGAGAATAGACCCATGTTGATGAACTATGCCGATGTCACTTCTTTGGTAGTTCTAGAATCATTATTGGAGACGGTCATCGAAAATGGCTCCAGATACTTGAAATTACTTGAGTAATGGTTAAGTGCTAATAGCTTAATCCTTAATTACAGTAAAACCAACATTATGCTCTTAAAAGCGAAGGAAATGAATTATCCTGAGCTTGTACCTCTTAATAAGTACGAGTATGATGTACAACATTCAGCGCGTCTTTTAGGCCTTGTTATCGATGACCGTCTCAAGTTAAATAGTCATATAGATCTAGTTTGTAAGAAAGTAAGTACTTTCTGTTATTGTACACGAATACTACATGATGTGGTTAGCGCTGATGTACTACGATTGGTTTATTCTTCTGTCTGCTATTCGCATTTAAAGTTTGGGGTCGTCTTTTAGGGAAGCGGTAGAGAACTCGCTCGTATATTCGTTAGTCAGAAAAAAGTTCTGCGTCTAATGTTGCGCCTCCATTACAATCAATCTCGTAGAGGGCATTTTACAGCTAACAGGTTTTTTACCATGTTTGCAATTTATATTTTCGAATCTTTAGTGTTTTTATTCAAACATAAAAAATTGTTTGAACATAATACTATCCTTTACACCCACCATACTAGGCACAAAATAAATTACTGCTGCCCCAAACACAGGCTACAGTTGACATGAGAGGAGTCTTAGTTATGTAAGTTTAAAATTCTTCAATAGCTTGCCCCATGCAATACAACAAGAAACCACATGTATTTAAAAAATCAATTTACGTGTTGCTACTAAATATTGAACCTTATAGCATAGATGAATTTCTACATTCAAGACTGTTAGATGGATGATTATTTATTTATTTTTTGTAACTTTATTTTGGTATAAACTTACATAAAAGTATTTTTCCTTTAACGTTTGCCTTAGTAGTTGTCTACTAAGGAGCAATAAAACATTATTATCACTATATCCTCAAACTTTCCATCACCTTTCTTCAATATCAACCCGACTACGATACGCAGATATTTTCCAGCGTCGACATCTCTTACTGATTACAGCAATTCTCGCTTTAACCGACGCCTATACCACCCCCTTCCTCGTACACTCGCTCCGATGTACACACACCGATCCTTTCTAGCGGCTCGCATCGCTGTAATGCCCTGACAAATGTATTTCGGCCTCGTGGGGACCCCTGCCGTTAGCCGGCATGAATCACGTGACGTCCCGCGGAGAAAGGCAGCGTCACGCTTGTCCGCACCCCGTCCGCCAATCGCCCCCGCTGTTTCCACGTCTTCTACGTAAGGGAGGCGACGGTAACGGCCGGCGTGTCATTGCATGATTGCGCAAATTTCGTAAGTATATATGATGTACGTACGTACGTACATATATGGACGCGGAACTGGGTAGTGTAAAGGATTTAGCCGTTGTATATGGGCAGCGTGGATGACGTAATAGTAGGAATACTGTAGGATACTGTAATTTGCCTGTTCCATCGGTTAAATCTCACCGCTGTAATACAGACGCCGATCGTAACGCTATCTACTGCATTCTTAACGTGAATGAAGTATAAATTTAACAATGTACCATACACCAATCTAAAGGTCGTACACATATACAGTGGCGTAGAGATTTGGTGAGAAAATTAGCTAATACACAATTTAAATTACGCTATATGTTACTAAAATTTTCCACGAAAAGACGTATATTCAGTAATTGGAAAAGGTTCGAGTTATTCCATTGGATTAGAATGTTGACAATGAATACCAGATGATAAATGGCTGCTCTGCACAAGCATGGCTTTCAGTCAATAGTCCATCCACCTTACAGTCCAGACCTGGCACCTAGTGATTTTTGTTTGCTCCCCAATTTAAAAAAAGACTTACGTGGAAGAAAGTTTTCCGACGACAATGAGGTAGAGGAGGCAATTTCGGCCCATTTTGAGGCGAAAGATGAAAAATTATTTATGATGGTTTAGAAAAATTAATTCATAGATCTAATAAATGTATTGTGCTTAAGAATGATTATATCGAAAAGGAAAAATAGATTTATTGTTTTATTTTATTTAAAACCCTTTCATTCCACGAACTTCTGAACCTCCCCTTGTACATTACACATTTTGATTATATGCCATAAATCTTTAGTGTTACATATGCAGATCTTATAATAGAAAAATGCCTTCTTCTCATGCCTTATAGTGTGGATTGTATAATTTCGCAATAATATATAGGAATTCCACTTATTGATGGAAGAAGTTCGCTTAAATTTAACTACGGCTGCAAACTAATTCAAGGTTGTCAAGGTCTAAATGACTGCATAAAGTAAGCCAGCAGCCAGAAAAAAATCACTTTATCTTCTATGTTGGAATTTCTAAAATTCTTATACGTAAACATTTGACAATTCATCACTGAAAGCATCGACAAGCAACAGATCTCTACTCCTTTGAGATTACCATAATAACTGTATCGTCAGCATGCTTCTCATTTATAGATATTCCTTCATTCACGTCTTCGAGAGCCCTTCTAAATATGTGTTCTGAGTAGACGCTGAATAATAGAGGGGATAGTACGCATCCTTGTCTTACTCCTCAGGAGATATTTATAGCATCTCCGTCACGGGTTATATATGCTATGCTGTTTGATCCCAGTATAGTCGTGATATTGTGTCCAGATCTTCTAAACCGATTCCTATTTTTACTAGTTTGTGGTGTTGGATACAATCGAAAGCTTTGCTGAAGTCGACAAGACAAGCATGCATATCGCAGCTGACGTCTCTATACCTCTGAAATAACAGCACTAAGTCTCAGCAATAATTCCTACATTTTTTGTATATTCTCCTCTGAATAATAATTTTCGGGAGTAGTTTTAGTACATGGCTCATGAGACTAGTAGTTCTATATATTCTCCGCATCTTTTTGCATCTGGTTTTTTATGTATTAAGACAACATTAGACTAACACTAAACATTTCTTTGGTATTTCTCCCGTGTCGTAGATGCAGTTGAACATATTTAATAATAATAATAATAATCCTTTATTGCCCAACAGCCCAAGGGCCAATTACAGGACAAATTACAATACAATTCTTATTTAAAATAAAATAATTAAAATCGTATTGCCTACAATAATAACATGCTGAAAATGTATATAATAATGAAACAAAAAAAAAAAAGGAAGACTCACAAAAATGGCTCCAGATCCCGTTTGTTTGCGTTCCTCACCATGTGACGGAGAGGTGCCTTAAGCAAAATGTTGGCATTAGCTCTAGGTACTTGAAATATATTATAGTAGCGAGTATGATGAGTAGATACGGTAAAGTTTATTTGCGCTAGAAAGGCTGGCGAGTCGATAGTATTTTTCATGATCCTGCAAAGAAACTCCACACTGTTACGCTCGCGGTGGTCAGCAAGAGATAGAAAACCATGCTCAACAAGTAAACTATAATACTCGATACCTCTTGCAGGATACACGTTGTCCATTCGAAAGGAGAGATACTTCAGAAATTTCTTTTGAACGCGTTCGATCATAAGCTCTTGGTGTAAATAACGGGGATACCAAACAATGGAGGCGTATCCAAGCTTAGAACGAACGTAGGCATAATATAAACGTTTCATTACACCTAAGTCTGAGAAATGCCTGCAAGAACGCATGACAAAACCGAGAGTTTTGGAAGCAGATGAACACACGGACGAAATATGTTCCGTAAATGACAGTCTATTATCAAACAAAACATCAAGATCCAAAGTTTTGATATTGCGTGGTACGGCTGCATCATTAATCTGGTATAGTGTAAAGTAGTGTGAGTGTTATTGTAGGAAACCACAGTACACTTGTTGATGTTCAGAGGGAGATAATTGACCTTGCTCCAAGTATTATATCCATATTTATCATCTGTATGATTGCAGATTCGTTAAAAAGTTTGAAAATTTCAAATCTAAGGTTATCTGACCTAGGGGCCCCTCCCTCTTTCATTTGTTGTATTGCAAATTGTACTTCTTGGACAGTGCCATGATTCATCTGTTCCCCGTGGCCATTGTGGTTTCGCGTCTTGACATAATTCAACGATGTAGCTGACCCATGTTTTTATTTTGTTTTGTTTGTCCATAATTACATTTCCTTCATCGTCGGTCAATATACACGTTATTCTGGGTTTAAATAAGCTACCTGTTTCTTTAACTCTTTTATTGATATTAAAGTAATCAACAAGAAATATATGTACTATTTCCATTTTAGAATATAATATTACTTACGCAAAACTTGTTTCTAAAGCTGGTAACTTTAAACTTAATGTAGCAATACTTGGCAAGAAATAAACCTCTTTTGTTTACAATTTAACATTATCTAGAAGAACCATTGTCATTGCGTCATTTACAGTTTTAAACATTCAATATAAAAAAATTCCCCAATCCCTCTCAAACACATCGCATTTTCCGACCATCCCCAAAACCGAAAAACAATCTCCAATTTCCCGTACCGCCCTTCCAAAACCAAAACGTAGCCGATGCCTGCGTTTATTTAACTCGGTCTGAAACGCACAGTTTCAGACAGTATCTAATTAAATGTTCGGCACTGCGGCTGACACCCGTACAACCGAAGTCCATTCACATTAGCGTCTACTAGCAAGTTGGTGTCGCCATCCTCCACCACTTGGCCCGTTCGCTGCATTATTTAAACGCCGAGCGTATCGGCGAACGCAATCCCACGTTGCGGCTGACCCCTTCCCCCACCCCCCTCCACTTCTACACGTCCCCCCACCACCACTTCCAAACACGGGGCCACCAACCCGTCGGATACGTAATTGACAGGTCGCCTGATCGAAAATACAGTTTAAAGTTCGAGCGAAACGGACTACACGGTCGTGGAGTGGGGGGAACGTGCCGGGGGAGGAAAGGTGGTAGTCGGGGCTCGCCGCGGGCAAAGTTACAGTCGTATACGCGAGTCTAAACTTGTTAATTATTGCTGCTGATTTAGTTTCGCAAGCGACTGGGGTAAAGGGGGAGGGGGTGACGACGAACCGGACATGAATTAAGGGGGATGAAGGGCAAATGGAGGTATGGAAAAGGACGAAATGGGAGGGGGAAGACGGCGATGGTCATTTAAAACTTGTCAAATTCGTAGTGATTAATCACTAGTTGTTGTAATTGCACGAACCAGGTAGTAGACTAACAAGGGAATTACCAAGTATTATCCACAGATTTAATTGAAACTTTGTGGATTTGTACAAATTAATTCAGTACAAGAACAGTGGTACAGGTACACATTTGCACGCAATTCCTGGTATTTGTTATAATACTTTGAGCAACGTTTTAATTGTCTCACTAATATTAAACGATACCATCCGTAGTTTACCTCAGCTACAAAGCAAGTTCTGAAAGTAAACATCATTTAATTCTAAAAAGCGTTTGCCCCTAGCAGTCCATTGCAATAAAAACTTTTGTCGTAGCTTGTACTATTTTCAGTTGGATTAATTGTAAAGTTGACAGAGTATTCGTTCAGATACATAGTTAAAATTGTATTGTAATTTAAAATGATTTCAACCAATGATATTGTCTCCTTCATAGTGGTATAGAACCATCTTTATTGCCTATACGTAAAAGCACACATTTTAAACTTCGAGTTGAACTGTCTATAAAAAGACGCCATTCACTTGGCGTGTATTCATTTAACCCCATTTTCTTCAAGAGACCTCTTACATCATTACAAAACACGAAGTTGTTTTCTTTAGAAGAATTCGGCAACAGATCTTTCTCTCTGGTATGATCAAATGTAGTATTACTACCTGGACACAGTAAGTTCTCTTCCTTTAATCTGGAGGCAAGCAATTCGGACGACTCCTTTGGGAGGTTTAGATCTCTAACAAAGTCATCAAGCTCTTGTTGAATCACCTTCACTTTTCTGGAACTACACCTCATCAGACGATGCTTCTGAATTATCTCAGGAAGCATAAATAAGCTGAACGTTACAGGCATTTCTTTAGATTGGGGAAGACGTCTCCTTGATGACTCCGTATTGACATAAGATAAAAATGCAGTCATTATGATGGTTTTTAGGCTCCCTTCATACCATAGGTACTCCAAATTTTAAGCTCTTTCTCTTTTCCTTTGTCCACTGTCGCAAATGTTTAACACATGTTTTGGATACATAATGTAGTGTCCAAGATTTACCCTGGTCTTTTAACTGGACGCTAAAATACGACAAATATGTTCAAGTTTCAATATTCGAGCAACAGTTTGAAGCAGATATTTAGCATACACTGACATAGTTATCAAACGAAACCACAATACTAAACTGAACTGTGGGATGCAGACAGAAATACGGGGAACACTAGTTAGAGGTAAATGAAGTAGTGGGGATGAGGGTCGGCTTGGCTTAGACAGGTATAATTTTTCTAGTAATTACAGTAATTTCAGATAAAAACAGACAGTTTATGTCTCCTAAATATTTAGTTAATTATTTTGAGTTTGGATTCATTATTAATTAATTAATTGTTAATCATTTACCCGTATGAGTAATAAATTTCACCGTGATGTATCTCATAAATCATAGCTGCTAGGAAGAAGTGCCAGTTATTTTTGAAACCAGCACATAAGAAATACCTTAAATCAATTCGTATTTTATATGCACCACGACCAAGAATTTATTTCATTGGACGGCGTAATCATACTGTCTCCATAACCGCAGAATGCACTTCACATTAAACTAGTCGAACTGTCGAACTTGGCGACATATCACTTTTAAACGAGTCAGCAACACAAATCCGTCTCATCTTCAATTTCACCGGTTCTTCCCTTGCATCTAATCCTTCAACAACATTTCCCAAATTCCTTGCGCGTTTCTTTCCCGACTCCGTAACAAAACCCGCTGCCTTTCGGTCCCAATTTGCAAGCGTCATTTTTCGTTTTTGCCGAGCGACCGCGGGATGTGTTCATTTTTAATTAAAACCAAACATTCAATTCGCCCGGCGAAAGCTCCGGGGACCGGAGTCTGGTATCGCCGTAGCTCGTGAACGTCGCCATCATCATACCGGAGTCTCGGAGCGTGCTAATACAGCCGGAATCCTACGCTACACACTATACATAACGAATTTCCAGCGTGCCGAAGATGGAAAGAATGTAATGTAATTTCGAGAGCTGCACCTATACGGCCGGCGAGGTTTCGAGGAGGTTCGACGGTGGTGAGGGGTGACTTTTTAAATGAAGGTTTCTGGAGAATCTCGAAGCTTGGAAAATTCAGTTTTGCTATGTTCAGGTACAACGTTTTAATGTTGATGGTTAACTGATAATATTGAATTTATGATAACGCTCTGGCAAAAGTCGAGAGAGATAAAATTGGGACCATCTTTCAACTATTATAAGGAACGACGAAATTTTACAACCCCTGTTATTCGTCGCGAGAAACGAGCTTACTTATTTAAAATGCGAGATGCAAAACCTTTCTGGCAAAATATAAAATCATTACACACATTTTATAATAATAATAATAAACGTTCTTGGATACGCTCTGTTCTAGTCTATTTTATTGGAAGAGTGGCTTTCGTAGTCTTCCAATTCTAAAATTCTACATTGTACCCAAAGTAAAGTATATACTACATAAATTTTATTGGGACATGGAATAGAGAAATGCCTAGCCGAATTGCTTCTTCATTAGAAAGTTTGCTTTCGAGCTCAGATTGGGATTGGAGTCGTTTTCATTTCAACTGGACGACCTCCACAAATAAAACAGTTGCATGCTGTAGTTGTGTCCATACTATGCCTCACTGTGACGGAGTTATTTCCTTGCTGCATAATCGTTGGTCAAAAATTACTTACTTCACTTTCCACACGTTCTTTTTCAGCTTTTTTTTTGCAGTTTCTTTTATAAATTAGAACCTGACAACTCTACAATATCGAGTTGAAGAAGGTCGAGGATTAATCCTCTTATTTGCAGTTATTTTCGAAGTCATCATCGAAGTGATAAATGAATGCGAATCATTTTCAGTTTCACTTTCATTAAAAAAAATGGTTGAGAGAACTGGTTCTTACCGCAGGAGCTCCCAAAACCTGATTTTGCGTGCGAAACTAGTTCACGACCTTTCAATATCTCCAAATCCTCTTCGTGTTTTGTTTGAAAAATTATTTTTGTGGTATGGTCAACTAAACCTTGTAGGAAGATTTCCCTTGAAGTTTCTGTCAGCTTCATAGTGCTAGGGTAACAGTATTCCTTTGATTTTTTGTATTTTTATCTAGTTGGCAAAAATATTGTGCCCATTTGTTTTTTTGTAGCAGCTCTAATTACTTCATACTGAAATCTAGATAGGTTAGCCTGTATAAAAATTCAAAGCGCTACATCTGCGTTGAGAACTTCGGTCTGACTGTGAAGAAAAGACAAAGCATTTACTAAGGGTTTCGCTACGTTGACGTTTTTCTCCACAATCTGCAAAGTCTTTAGTAGGCCTTCCTCTACCAACTTTCGACATCGAACACGATGGAAAATCTGTATCTTTTGCATCGGCATGTTCAGCACTATCAGGGGGAAACGTAAACACAAAATTATTCACGATCCAATCATCGTCCTTAATTTTAAACACATCTTTATTTTTAATAATGTACTGAGTGTTTTCTATTAGTTTGCTTACTTAAATAATAACTATACTTCAAAAACTAAGTTTAGAAATAACCAACCCTAATGCAAGTTGTTCGTAAATGATAAGAGAAGTTCATTAAGTCGATAGAAACTATACCATTAAACATAAAATAAGAAAGTCGATAACAATACCGTGTACTCCGCAATACTGTTAAGCTGAAACCATTTTTTCATATGGATTATAATTCACCATGACTACACTGCAAGTTTCTAAATCAAATTCCCACAAGAACAATTCCAATAAAACAGTTTGATGCGATAACCTGTATAATTAGTTATACAATACCTAGTTTTAAACATCGTAATACCAATGGAAGATATTTTTCTTTTGAAATAAATTCGGTGACGTTAAAATATTGAAGCTACGTGAACAGATTCCGAATTTTCGCTTAGATCCGAGTTAAATAACGAGAGTTTCTAAATAGGCAAGTATAGGCAGCTAATAGTTTGGGATTATTTGCGCTAATGCGTCCTGGTTCTAACTTAATCCATGTCGATTTAAAACAGGGTAAAGCTTTTTTTAATCAAGTTATATGTAGTATTATAGCGCGAATTGGTTTATTTACTTGTCATATGTTTTAGGTGTGTGTCCAGATGTTTATACCTAATTGATATTCACTATTTTAAAACTAGAAGTCGGTATATTTCTTAAGAAAAGATGATTTTCTTTTTTTTTTTAATCCTATGTCCTTCATACCTTGCGGTGTCGGACTATTTCTTTCTTATTTTTATCTTCCACAGGTTCCTGTTCTGAGCCAGTTGTTTGGCTTCAATCCATCCCATACTTCTCTTTTCCAATGTTCTATACACCTGCTCCTTCCAGGTGTTTCGGCGTCTACCTATTCTGTTTTTGCCCTCTGTTTTGGCTTCAAATATCCTCTTTGTGATTCGATCTTCTTCCATTCTGTGTGGATGTCCAAGCCATCCCAGTTGTCTCTCTTCTATGACCACTTCTACTGGTTTGATACCCAGACTATTAGTGATTGTCGTGTTTCCGATTCTGTCTCTTCTAGTTACTTCTTCTATTCTTCTTAGGAATCTCATTTCCATGGCCGTAACTCTGCTTTTGATTCTATTCGTGGTTATCCATGACTTACTACCATATGTTAATGTTGGTCTGACCACTCTTTTACACACCTTTGTCTTTATTCTTTTTGGTATTTCTTTTTTATCCAGAAACGAATTTCTTAATATGTTATATATTTTTGCGGATTTCTCTATCCTCTCATTTACCTCTTTCTCTATTCTCCCATTGTCTTCAATGATTGTTCCTAAGTAGTTATAACTCTTAACTTGTTCCAATGGTTTTTCCCCGATTTTGATGCTATGTTTTCTTTCTTCTTCTGCTATTATCATTGTGTTTGTTTTCCTCGTGTTTATCTGCATGTTTATCTTTGTTAGTTCTTCTTGGTATATCTTCAAGTTTTGCTGTAATGTCTCTTCCTACTGTGCTATCAGTACCATATCATCTGCAAACGTTAGTTCCTGTACGTTAATTGCATTCATATTCCAGTTTCCTACTTTCATATTTTTTCCTTTTTGTTTAGCTTTTTTAATAGCGTCGTCTATTAATATAGAGAATAACAATGGGCTCAATACGCATCCCTGTTTTAATCCAATTTGCGATTCGAATTCAACCGATTGGAAGTTGGAAGTTCTCACCTTATTCTTATTGCTTTTATACAATGCCTTAATCATCTCTATCATTCCTTTCTCTAAACCTCTCCATTCCAGGCTCTGCCATACATCTTCTCTTCTTACCCTATGAAAAGCTTTTTTAAGATCTATAAAACATACATGTATTTCCTTTCCTTTCCCTATTAGTTTTTCTCCTAATTGTCTGATTACAAATATTAAGTCTTGGGTGCTTCTTCCTTTTCTAAATCCATGTTGAGTATCTTCTAGTGTTGTTTCCAGTTTCTCTCGGAGTCTTTTTTCTAGTATTCTTGTCAATACTTTTCCTGGGATGCTAGTTAATGTTATTCCTCTATAGTTTGAGCATTCCTTAGAGTCTCCCTTTTTGTATATGGGCATATATTCCCATATTCAATTCCTTAGGTATTTCTTTTTTTTATTATAATGTTGTGTAAGAGGTCAAGTAGTTCTTCGTTACCTTTTTCTCCCATATATTTTATCATTTCAGCTGTGATTCCATCCTCCCCGGCCGCCTTTCCTAGTTTTAGTTTGCTAACTGTTTTTCACCTCTCTTCTCAGTTTTTTGCGCTTCGGTTGGAGTGGATTTTCTCCCATTCTACAAGTTTCTCTTCTTCTCTGTCCCATCCATACTCCTTTCCCTGGATTATTATTTTTTGATGCCTCATTTTCACTGTTTTCCCCTCCTTTCTCTCCTTCTTGCCTATCTGTTTGTCGTTCGAATTGAGTCATCTCATTATTTATAAATATCTTTTCTCTCACTTGTCTCAAGATTATCAAGACTAAGGAGATAAAATTGAAATGTAAGTTACGGCCACACGGTTACGCTTCACATATTTCTACTTTGTGTCTTCCAGTAATCGAACTACTAAAGTTCTTAACCATTTTGCTGACGTGTTTTATACGTTCCCGCAGGAACTGAGCTAATTCCTACAAATTCCACTTCCCACTTTAACAACTCCGCTGCTAGTATCCCTTTTCTACATTCTATAAGCTAACGTATGCACGCTCCAATCTCCCGTGTTTATCTAACTCGAAAGCCGGTATCTGCAAACGCGCTTTCGCATCTCCAATAAATATAATTACAGCGCACAAATATGCAATTTCCTGACAAGAATTCTCGTATACGTAACTTCAAGCGAACTGTTACCAAGACGCAATATATTCCACAGGTACCATATTGCGTTTTTTTTTTGGTCGCTTCTTTCGCGTACATACGATACGCCTTTCGAATTATCCCGCTTATATTTTCCTGGCTTATATCTCGTTGCAGGAATCGCATATTCCCCCGCGGGATGCTATTCGGTCTGTAGATATGCTGCTTTCCCCTCTTGCATGAGGTAGGAAGTCAAAAGCGAGTTGAATACCCTATTGGAATATTTTCGTCTTTTTTGACCATGGAAAAGCTCAAATCGAGGACGCTGCGTACAACGGCGAATATCCTTCTTCTCTATACCGTTTCACTCAGACTTCGAAGTATTGGAAATGTCAAACGGTAATTTCGAATAATATGTTGCTACTCCGTATGATCATTGTGTGATTCTAAGTAGAAATAATAATATTTACTATCCAACAGTGAAACCATTTAGAGGGTAATTTTAAAGTCGAATATATACCGGGTGTTTCTTCTAAAGGTTTGTCTTTCAAATTGGCAAATGTGTTTCTACTGGGAGTAAATTTGACAATTGACAGCTGGTTAATGCTCAGTATGTTTTGCCATTCCATCATAAATAGACCTGATAAAACGAAGTACAGTACCCCGGAAACGTAAAGATTGTGGGTTCGAGTCCGTCCGAGACTGATATTTTTTCAGTAATTTAATTACGTCGGATAATTGCAAAGAAATGTAATTTTATCAGTACTAATGCCAACTTTGGTTTAGTATCAATATTGATATTAATATTAGCATTAATGTTGATATTAGTTTAACTGTTACGCACTTGCAGTATTAATAATATACGAGGGGAGGTCCAGAAGTTCGTGGAATGAAAGGGTTTTAAATAAAATAAAACAATAAATCTATTTTTCTGTTTCAATATAATCACCCTTAAGCACAATACATTTATTAGATCTACGAATTAATTTTTCTAAACTATCATAAAAATATTTTTTATCTTTTGCCTCAAAATGGGCCAAAATTGCCTCCTTTACCTCATTGTCGTCGGAAAACTTTCTTCCACGTAAGTCTTTTTTTAAATTGGGGAACAAATAAAAATCACTAGGTGCCAGGTCTGGACTGTAGGGTGGATGGACTATTGATTGAAACCCATGCTTGTGCAGAGCAGCTATTGCAACTTTGCCCTTGTGAACCGGCGCATTGTCTTGCAAGAGCAACACACCCTTGGTCAATTTTCCTCGACGTTTTTCCTTGATGGCCTCCTTTAATTTTTCTAATATCGCTGCGTAACATTCTCCAGTTATGCTGCTACCTTTTTCTTTGTAATCAATCAATAATATCCCCTTACAATCCCAAAAAACAGTAGCCATCAACTTTCGAGCCGATTCTGACACTCTGAATTTCTTTGGCGGTGGTGTCCCCTTTTTATGCCATTGCATGGACTCCTGTTTCGACTCAGGCTCAATGTGATGAACCCATGTTTCATCTCCGGCAACAATCCGCTTCCAAATCTGTGCAGGTTTGTCTCCACACAGCTCCAAAAATTGTTTGGACGCTGTTTCTGCAGCGGCGTGAGCATTCTCGGTACCCATCTTGCACTGACTTTTGTCATACCCAGGTGGTCATGTAGGATACGCAAAATGGTGGTATCTGATACTCCAACTAATGCAGATAATGGTTTTTCTTCAAACGAACATCTTGCAGTAGAAATTTTTGCACTTTTTCGACGATGTCTGATGTGGTGGCCCCAACTGGCCGTCCTGAGCGGGGGTCGTCTTCAATCGACTCCGGACCATGTTTAAAAAGACCATGCCACTTATAAATCATTGATTTACTAGGACACTGTTCCCCATAAACGGTTTCCATTTCATTCAATATGGTTTGAGCGTTCTTTCCTTGCTTTGTAAGGAACTTTATCACCGCACGCTGTTCAATTTCCTCCATAGTTTCAGTTTTCTTCCGGATTGACTTGTTTAGCAGGCAACTATTCGTAAACGACTGACGCTATTGGGCTGCAAACACCTAGCGAGCGCCACTATCCCTACTCCATACCCTCCACTCCACGAACTTCTGGACCTCCCCTCGTAGTGTCTGAGATATTATGATGTACCTACTGATATCGTGACATCTTGGGAGATTGAAAGCGACTTGAACTCAGTGGTCTCGTGGTGTGATGATAGTACAGTACGCCGTAAACGTAAATATTGTGGGTTCAAGTCCCTCCGACACTGATATTTTATTAGTAATTTAATTACGTTGGATTCGAATAAGGAAATTGTAATTTCATCATTACTAATGCCAATGGTGGTTTAGTATTAATATTAGTATTAATATTGATATTAATTTAATAGACAGACCTACACAGGAACAACGCTCGCAAATTGAACAAATTATCGTCAAAGCTATAGTTCCAGATCAGCTAAATGACTAGCACACAGGTGATTACTTTAACGCGTAGTTGGGAGGCGCGTTCTTACCAATTCTAATTCTGTTTGTATCTGATCGTACTAATTAGTGTTGAGTAAATAATTTATAGAAGGAATTATGAAATGGTAACAAATTTTAATCATGATAATACAGGGTGGCGCAGGGAAATTTTTAACGTTACAGTTGTCAGCACTGTAGAGCCGGCAGTTGTTCGTAACGTCGCACAATTGTTGTGAACGCATTGCCATTTAGTAATCATGGATCGTTGGACTGGTGCGGAACGTGCAGTAGCTGTGAGAGCGTTTTATAAAAATTGTTATAGTGCGACTGCCGCGCAGAGTATATTTCGACAGCATTACCACCATGGACGTCATGGACGTGTCCCATCTGCGCATGCGATTACAACTTTGGTACGTAATTTGGAGAAACAGGATCTGTCTTGAAAAAGAAAGCTCCAGATGGCATTCGAACGGTACTTACCCCAGAGAACATTGAGGCTGTTAGAGCTACAATTGAGAGAAGTCCTCGCCGCTCCGTTCAACAGCATGCATCTACGCTAGGGATTAAGCGACGAAGCTTACAAAGAATACTGCACGAATTACATTTCCATCCCTATAAGTTGCAGATTGTGCAACAATTACATGAACGAGACCCAGCGTCACGTAGGGACTTTAGTAGGCAGATATTGCCTAAAATTAACGAGGACGCGAATTTCGTTGGTAACATATGGATATCAGACGAAGCCCATTTCCACCTGAACGGTTTCGTAAACAAACAGAATTTTCGTTATTGGGCCCAGGATAATCCTTGTGAGTTGCACCAGTGACCACTACATAGCGATAAGGTCACAATATGGTGTGCTGTATGATGTCATGGTGTTATCGGCCCTTATTTCGTTGCACGTGAGGATGGTAGTGCAGCGACAGTAACATCCGCTCGATATGTTGAAATGCTTCAAACATTCTTTACACCGAGACTGTACGAGCTTAATCTTAACATGGAAAACATGTGGTTTCAGCAGGACGGAGCCACGTCACACACTGCTCGACATTCGATGACAGCAGTTCGTCAATTGTTTGAAAGACGCATTATTTCACGTAACGGTGACATTGAATGGCCTGCGAGATCCCCTGATCTTAGTGTGTGCGACTTTTTCCTGCGGCGGTATCTTAAGGGCAATGTGTACCGTACACGACCTGCAACAATCCATGAACTGAAGGAGAACATTCAACAAGAAATCACTGCCATTCCCCAAGATTTGCTACACCGCGCATTCCAGAGTTTTAATAACAGACTGTTAGAGTGTGAATCGAATGGGAGGACATCTTTCCGATGTCATCTTTAAAAAGTAAAAAGACACTTTTGGACATTTTGATTGTAAAAACATAAATGACTATCGTTAATAAATTACTAGTTTTATGAATTTATTCATGGAAATGACGTTATTTCAAAATTTCCCGTTCCTCTGCGCCACCCTCTACTAATACAGTCAAAACCTGCTGCTGTTGAAGTAATACTTGTAATAATCTTGTTAATAAAGGTTTCGCTTGCGCGATAAAGTGAAAATCCTCAAATAGATCTTCGGTCAGTTGTATAGCAAGACAGTAGCACTCAAATATCTATATCATTGCTATATATTTACGCTAAATAGGTATGGGTGATATTGAATTAAATACCTTTATATTTTGACCTTCAAATTTCATTCATAATTTCGGGTTTGTTGTTTTGGTAAATTTAGGTCATTGTATTGTAAGAAAAACTATTTGGAGAAAATACAGACATACAGAAATAACAGAAGATAAATAAGGTTATAATAGCAAGAGAAACCTAATAAAGAAAATTATAAAGGATGAGAAAAAGAAGTCATTTTGAGGAACAAATAACAGAAAATTTTGGACAAGAATAATGATATTAAGAGGAACCAAAAGAAAGGAAAAAAATCGACCACATACAGTAACAAAAGACGTAGTAGGACAGGTGATTTGCAGAGGTCGGACAAAAATGTTTCCAAGAGGCTGCTGAGATGTTGCAGCACCGACGTATATTCTTATTTTTGATTTAATCTATTCCTTTTTCCTTATTAATTTAATTCGACTCATCTAAGTCTGTCGTATAAAAACAAAATCCCCGATAAAATAATCCGCTGAATCCAGTGAAATTTCACCAGAATATCTCAAACTACCAGCGTTGAGTGCTTATAAACGACAAAACGTCGGCCTTTAGGACGCCATTGTGCGCGTTGCCGATGACGTAAGTGGGACGTTGTTGTTTCTACTTCGCGAAACTCCGGCAATGAAAAATGTTCGCATCCGTCCGGACAGTTCTTGTCGCCGGCAACCACCCGCGCCTCCCGTACACCCTTTTCGCCCCTGCGCCCATCTCGACTTAAAAGTTAAACAACGCGAACAAGATCCATAAAAGTCTTGCTGTCGACGTAATAAATTGCCACCCGCGTGTTTGCGCCCAACGCTTGAGAATTTATCGGGGTGGACTTCCTTCGAAGAACTGTACTGTATAGATCCCGGCTAGAGCTGCGACTATTGATATCTGGGGAAGTATAAGTCGGGGAAATCTAGGAATGCTCTGGATTAGTGGTATTCGTGGAGTGTACTCGCTCAAAATATTGTTTGAGGTGCTTATTAGTTCTGGTTGTATTAGAAATATCTGAATGTGTTCGATTTTATACAAGAAGAATGGTTGCAAATTGATAAAAAGGTCTCCATGTTGCATCTAGTAGGTTTACGATCAAAATATCGTAGGTAATGCATTTTTTTCGTGATTTCATAAGTGTATAAATTATCTTATCAAAGAAGAAATATGTGTGAAGGATCTTGATGGAATTATCGATGAACTATAACTAGTCTCGGCAAAGAGAATTTCGGTGCTGTGCGGAGAACAACGTGGAGGGGTGAAGCACGCAGAACAGAGAATCGTGTACCCGTATCAAAGCACGCTTGTTGAGTATTATTCGACTGGTCGTTGTGAGTCCCTGTCAGACGTAGGAAATGTCGCATTTGGGTATGTTTCGGAAACAGCGTATTTCGAAAAACTAGAAAACGTAATAGCGAATGTATCGGATTTAGAATACGAAGACGATAGAATTAGAAGAATAACTACGACAACTATTTGAGGTGTATCAGTAGGTGAAAGTGTGAACGCCAACCTAAAAAGTATAAAACGCAGTTCTGCAATCCATGGCAAATGATACAGCGAACAGTTAATGTTTGATATAGGTGTTTGTTTTATTCTATGTAATGTAATGTGCCCTTCTCTTAACTAGACCAACAAGCATTTGTCTCTTTCTGGACCAAGTATTCGGATTATACATTACCAAGTCAGACATCGTTAAGAAACTTTATACCATCTCTTCGTGACTATGTTGAAAGAAGAATTAAAGCAGAATTGAAAGATAAAAAATTGTTGTTATGTGAGTTGTGTGGACGAAACAACCGCTCGGCGAAAACATTCTGTGGTGAATGTGGTGGTACGTATAATGGAAGAGTTTAAACCGTCATCCCCTATCTTAGTTGCTTTCAAACTAGTTGCAAAATGTACCAGCGATGAAATTTTAAAAGTGGTGTTGAGGGTATTGAACAAATTTCAAACACTTCTAAAGGAATACCTAGAAAATAACAGCAAAGATAAACACGGCGTCTTTATCTTTGGAACAAATTTCAAGTTTCAACAACCCAACTTTTAATGTTTATGAGTGACGGTGCCGCTAATATGCTTTCCTTAGGCCGATCTCTTAAAGAAGAAAGTGGCAATCTGTTACATGTAACACATGGGCTGAAAAGTCCCGGGCCTAACACATAGATGACGCTAGTTTTATTGCAGTCACCTTTCTCTCAGTTAATAACCTTCAAAAGACAGCTGTTAAAATTTCATGATATTCTATTCATTAGTTTGTGAGTTATTGTGCTAAGAGTCACGCTACTTTTCTTATTTTCAAAACAATGGATCAAAAACAATTTCGTGTTTTAATTTTACACTGCTTCTTGATGGGAAAAATACCGTTCAAGCGAAGCAATGGCTTGAAAAGTGTTATGGGGACTTCGCTCCATCAGAAACAACAATAAAACGTTGGTTTGCTGACTTCAAACGTGGTCGTAGAGACACCGATGATGCAGAACGCTGTGGATCTCGAAATGAGGCGGTAATACCAGAAAACATCAACAAAGAAATCCACAAAATCGTTTTGAATGATCGAAAAGTGAAGTTGCGTGAGTTAGCTGACATCGTAAAGATATCAAAAGAACGTATTGGCTTTATGTTGCATGAGCATTTGACTATGAGAAAGCTCTGTTCAAAGTGGGTGCCGCGTTTGCTCACTGTTGACCAAAAACAAGAACGTGTTGATGATTCTGAGTAGTGTTTGGCCATGTTTAAACGTAACAAACCGGCATTTTTACGTCGATGTGTGACAATGGATGTAACATGGATCCATCACTTCGCTCCGGAATCAAAACCATCGTCATCTGAGCGGACAGCAACTGGTGAACCTCGTCCAAAGCGCCCGAAAGCACAACAATCGGCTGGAAAGGTTATGGCCTCGGTATTTTGGGATGTGCGTGGTGTAATATTCATCGACTATCTTGAGAAAGGAAATACCATCAACAGTGAATATTATATAGTGTTATTGGAGCGTTTGAAGGCCGAAATTGCAAAGGAACCACTGCATATGGCAAAGAAAAAAAAAATTGTTTCATCAAGACAACGCACCGTGTCACAAGTCAATCAAAACAATGGCAAAACTACATGAATTGAACTTCGAATTGCTCCCACATCCACCGTATGACCTAAAAAAAATGCACGCCGGTAAGAGATTTCGCACGAATGAAGAGGTTATCGCTAAATCTGAGGGCTAATTTGAGGCAAAAGATAAATCGTTCTACAAAAGTGGTATTGAAATGTTAGAGCGGCGCTGGAATGATTGCGTTGCTCTTGATGGAGATTACGTTGATGAATAAAGCTAATTTTGAACCAAAAAAACCGTGTTTTCTTTGTTAGGCCCGGGACTTTTCAGCCCATGTGTTATGTGAACCTGTTATAGTACACATTAATAATATAAGTCCAGGCATTATCGGAACACACGGTTCATTATTAAAGCACGTATAAGCTGGTTATTTGCCATTATTTTTTGGTATTATTCTACGAACTTAAATCAACTTTGCAAATTTAACGGTACTGCCGATTTTAATTTGAACATTGTGTATAGTTCGCATGAGGTCGAACCGAATATTTTGTTGCATAAATATGAACACTCCCTCCATCCAAATCAAATAAGATTTAGTTTATGTATACAAATTTTATTACTAGTCTAGGTAACATTCTTTTAAATCTTAATAAACACGATCCCTTCGGACTACCGAAGATTTACCATCAATTCAAAACTAAATTAAACACATGACGGTTATACGGGCAACAATAGGAAACCCATTAAAACCTAATTCGGCGATAAAGGAAAAATTACTCACTCGTACCTCACCCAGATTCACCCTCCCTACCGACTAATACGTATAACCTTCGATAAGGCGCAATTACGCGACGGTAATACCCTTTTCTATCCCATACCTCCCCCTCCCTTCCCTTCAGGCAAGCGCCCGGTTGCTCCCGAACCCGTCCGATCACGATTACACCCTCCAAATTGGCCGAAAATATCCTGCCGAACCGCTACCATCTCTTCCAGAACCGAGAAGCATCTGTTCCATGTCGAAAATGTACACATAGTAGGCCCTGGATTATCCCCTCGGATGGCGAATGCCGTGTCCGAGGCGTAAGAAGGAGATAGCTTGAGGGAATAAGGCGGTCGCCGAAGAAGGAAGGGGATAAATATGAAAGGAACGCATATATAGGACGAGGCTTTGCGGTAAATCGGCTGCGTATCAACTACGGTATGAATAAATTACATGCCGGCGGTTCCGATTCTGGTTAAAAAATGATTTCGAAAAGCGAACGGCCCGTGTAAATAACATCGGCGTACAAAGAAGGTCCGTATGCGGTTCGAAGAAGTGGCTAATCGAAATATTTTAAGCGTACGTAATGGACTAAGTGACGGGAAAGCTTGGCGTGGGTTTTTTTTTGGTGGATGAGGTGGTGTCAGTGCTCGTGGCGGGTTGCCATGGCGTGAAATATGTTTCACGCTCCTAAGACTCTTTAGGAAAATCGTTTAGAACATTGGAGTTATTGGAAAATATTCTTTTCCAAAAACTTACAACCATATTTCTAATCACGTTTCGTTGTTACCTACCAATACTTCTAATAAAATCTACAATTACAGGATGCTAATTACTTCGGGTTACCTAACGCGACTAGTAATATTAATTGGTTATCTCTGTCTGTCTACAAGGACATTAGCGAGGCCTGTAATGCGTTTTACAAGACGCTCTATAAATATTTAGATATGTATGTTCCTTTAAAAATCAATTCCCGTTCCATGTACACGATATAGTTTACACCACAGCATACAGTCTCTGTCCAATTTATTCGGACCACTTGCTAAAGTAGCGGGTTTGTTAAAATATATATTGAAAGACGTTTTGTACAAGCATAAGTTTAACTGCTTATAGACTTTTTGGCATACTGTCTAGGCAAGCATTAATGGTATGTCTAATTATAGCGTTATTTTGTAACACATCCTCAATATTTCATACTAATTCCTCTTTTGTAGTGTCTCTTTCCGAATACACGCCTGATTTTCGAAGCGATAAAAAAAGTTTGCCTCTCTATCGCTAACCGTTAAGGAGAAAATCGCGTTTAAAGTTTCGAAATTTCCAAAAATGCTCAACTCCGAAACTTTGAAGCGCCGTTGCTCCTAAACGGTTACAGATAGAGGATCCTTGTTTGCGCCATTCGAAAGTACGCGTCGAGATCTTTCAAATCAGCACCGAACGGTCGCGCTGAGGCCGCGCATAACCGAGATACGGAGTTTCGGTCGAGAAATTTCGGTGAAATATCCAAGTCCGAAAATGACCGTTTTTATCATCCTATCCGAACAAGAATTTTTTTAGCACGCTTCGATATCTCTAACCGTTTACGAGATACGGGCGTTTGAAGTTTCGGGACTTTCGAAAAAACACGAAAAAATCGACCTCGAAAACGACATCTTTCGACGTTTTCTCGTGTCGCGCGTTAACGACGCCGTTCGGACGGACAAATTAGACGGTTTCCGATAGAAAAATGTCCGCGGAATCGATTGCGACCGCTCCGGACGCCCTATCTCTAACCGTTTAGCGGCTGCGGCCCGTCAAAGTTGAAAAAAAATCCCAACTTTGAAACGCTGTAGCGTCGGAACGCGTTGAGCTAGGGCGTCCAAAGCGTGCGTTTCCAAAAAACTTTTGGTGGATTTGGCCATGCGGCATGGTGCCTTATCATGCATGAATGTGTAAGTCCCTTTATTCGGATCCCTCAGTACACGTTTATGTGGGTGTTGATTCACGGTGCGTTTGTAAAATACAGTGGTTCAGGACCTTCGACTAATATACAGGACCGTACTACGTATTGACGCAGGGTGTTTCACCGCTTTTAGGACACTAACTTCACCAAACCGTATGCGCATCGTCTAAGAAATTGAGCTCTTTCGGTCATGGCTTCTAGTTTTGACTTATCGCTGGATACGATCTTTAACGAAAAGTCATTGTTGGAACAAAAAAATTTTGCTTGATTAACATATTAGAGATTGTAAACTCTATTTGTGAATTTTATACTTGTATATGTAGATTATCGCGTTGGAAATACACAAATGCTTAAATTTATAGGGTGGCCGTAATAAAATGGACAGGGACTGTACGAATAATATTAAACATAGAAATAAATACTACAAAAGATATCAAAGAACTTACTGTTATGATGATTTACTTCGATATAAGAACTTACGGAAAATTACAAAGAGAAAAAAATGCAGAGAGCCAAATTAAAGGCAATCCTAAAGCATTCTGCTCCTTGGCTGGGTGGTTTAACTAGTTCTGTCCGGAACGTCTGTGGTGAAACGTTTACTACCCCGTCTACCATCGTTGAAACATTCCAAAGTTTCTTCAGCTCTGTATATAGCTCTTCAGAAATTACATCTTCAAAATCGTCACAGTCCTTTAATTCCTCTTTGATTAGTATCAAGGGTATTACAGAGTCCGATGTTCTGTATGCTTTGCAAACCATTAATGATTTGTATACTATGGGTGATGATGTCTAATAATCTTTTGCCTTAGCTCATCCGCTAAACATCCTTTTCAGCTTATTTTTGTCCAGTGGTATCTTTCCTGATAGAAAATTGTGCGAGTCACTCCTGTTCACCAAAAAAAAGGTGACCTTTCTTTGGTGGATAATTATCGGGCTATCTTAATTGTTAAGAACTTTGCATTTATCCCTTATTCCAGACTCTTGATGAAACTTGACGCTGTTGGATTTTCTCTTTTTTAAAATCTTACCTCACTAAAAGAATGTATATTGTTAGCTATAAAAGCCATCATTCAAGTCATTTCTCTCCTACATCTACCATACCGCAGGGTAGTAATTTGGGTCCACTACTCTTTCTAATTTATATAAATGTTCTTCTAATTCTCAATTTGTGCAGCTGTTATCAAAACCAAAGGAGGTCATATCGACGAAAATAAACTTACAAACTAAATAATGCATAAATATTATTATTACTTTGTTGCATTTGTACCAGTTCTCTTTCTCTTTTATTACCGTTTAGAATCCAACTTCGACTTACAAACATCAGTATAAGAAGACAGCACTTTAACGTCTTATTCTGCAGAAATGTCCGACCCGACGGTCAGGTAAATTACCGGTCTTCTACCAGAAGATCCGACTTGGTTTTCCTACATATTCGATACTTCATTTACCACACTAGTCTTCTTACTTACAGCGAAGACACACAGCGGAAAGATAAAGGTAAAAAACGCAAACGCTGCTGATTTTGTGTTGACCTAGACGGTCGAATCGCTTCGCCGGCAATATATGCTTTCCTTCTTCTTTTTACGAGCGTTTCCGTACCTCCTTTTTCGACGTCTTTCTAGACATTCCCCGTCTTACCGTAATTTCCATGCGAAATCGCAACTTCTGCGAGAAGTTCTCAACAGCGAAGCGGCTAAAATAAAAGACACCTCTTCTAGGGCGACGGTAAGAGGCCGGGAAATCAAAGGAAGTTCTCATAGAGACCAATGCGCCAGTCGACGTAAGAGCAATACAGGCGAATGAACGTATGTAGACTTGTCGGTGCAGTGGAACGTGAAATAGTTCGTTTCTAGAGTTGTGCGAAGCTTTGCGAGAATTGTGTGTATGTTAGGAATTGATTTGTACAATGTGCGAGTAGGAAGGGTGATAAAGAGGGGAAATATCATAAATTAAGTTTAGATTAGTTTAAAGTCTTTGGATTTTATTCCCAAAGATTCACTATCATCGTTGAAAACAGTGTGCTTTCGTAGAATTTACAGTCACTTAGTCACATAGCTAAAGCGCCCGGCCATGCCTGGGTGAAACCTGTTTACCCTTTTTAAAGTAACAAAAGTGTTGCTGTTTCAACATTAATTGGAAGAACATACAATTACAAGACATAGACTCAGACTGCAATTCATAGTAGTACATTAAGTGTGTGGTAATGTTTTATATATGCAATCATTAAGAACAAAGAGCCGTTATGAAATACCTCCAGAAAAAGAACATGACGCCAACTCAAATTCATGAAGATATCATGGCAACTATTGGTGAATCTGCAGTTTGTTATGATATAGTCAAATGCTGGTGTGGAGATTTTAAGTGCGGAAGAACATCCTGTGAAAACCAACATGCCGGTGGTCCTCCCATAACGGTAACAACAGACAAAAACATTAAAAAAAAGTGGTGGTACCATTTTGCATATCCTACATGACCACCTGGGTATGACACAAGTCAGTGCAAGATGGGTACCGAGAATGCTCACGCCGTTGCAGAAACAGCAGCGCATCTTTGCATCCAAACAATTTTTGGAGCTGTGTGGAGACAAACCTGTACAGATTTTGGAGCGGATTGTTACCGGAGATTAAACATGGGTTCATCACTTTGAGCCTGAGTCCAAACAGGAGTCCATGCAATGGCATAAAAAGGGGACACCACCGTCAAAGAAATTCAAAATGTCAGAATCGGCTGGAAAGTTGGTGGCTACTGTTTTTTTGGGATTGTGAGGGGATATTATTGATTAATTACAAAGAAAAAGGTAGGAGCATAATCAGAGAATATTACGCAGCGATATTAGAAAAATTAAAGGAGACCATCAAGGAAAAACGTCGAGGAAAATTGACCAAGGGTGTGTCGCTCGTGCTAGATAATACGCTGATTCACAAGAGCAAAGGTGCAATGGCTGCTCTGCACAAGCATGGCTTTCAATCAATAATCCATCCACCCTACAGTCCAGACCTGGCACCTAGTGAGTTTTATTTGTTCCCCAATTTAAAAAAAAGACTTACGTGGAAGAAAATTTTCCGACGATAATGAGGTAAAGAAGGCAATTTTGGCCCATTTTGAGGCGAAAGATAAAAAATATTTTTATGATGGTTTAGAAAAATTAATTCATAGATCTAATAAATTTATTGTGCTTAAGGCTGATTATATTGAAAAGGAAAAATAGATTTATTGTTTTATTTTATTTAAAACCCTTTCATTCCACGAACTTCTGGACCTCCCCTCGTATCGCCTTGGAAAGACACAAAAGTGTAAAGTTATCAAGGTGACCCTAATAAAAGGGACAGGGACTGTGCACTCTATTACCATATGGGATTATAAAACGTTTAATTTTTTCCCTATATTTTTCCATGCTCCTTCTAATAACCAAACGCGAAAAAACAGAGACCTCTACCGACATGATCTATAAACCCGTTCATTCACTGGCGTAAAACAGATCATAATTTCATTTCCAACGTTTTCGAAACCTCAAATTTACCGGTCTCTCGTCTACACAACTAAACTACTTGAACGCACACCGAGGCAATAGTAATAGGGTGCACCGGGACCCTTTCACCTCAATTGTTATCTCGTCAGGTTCCCCTACCTTGCTTACCCCCGACGATAAACGTAAACAAATAAAATACGACGAAGGGCACCGTATAAGCTCGACCACGGCACACTTCTCTGTCATATTTTCATATTTCTTTCGGTCCGCATACGAGCCGGGGATTTTTATTTCAATCTATACCGTACTTGTATACCTGATGCCGTCGTAAATACTTCCACCCCGCGTTATAAATACGTTTTTGTGCCGTGCAACAAAAGGAAACGTTTAGGGGAATCGTTTTTTTTTTCTCATCTGTTGCGGGAAGGATCATCTGCTCATATATGCATCCCGTTTGTCGAGAGTATTGACGATTTAGATGCTACCTTTAAGAGGCACGATGTTGGAGGGGGAGAAAAGGAGACAGTGGCGTACGAATTATAGTAAATCAATTGAGTTTGTGTGGTATATGTAACTTCCTGCTAAATTCGTCCACTTTCTATATATACAGTAATCTAATCTATTAAAAAGCTAGGATAGACATTAATGCTGTTACGAGAGCTTTTTTGTTAATCCTATGTCCTTTGTACCTTGCGTTGTCGGACTACCATTCTCTTATTTTTGTCTTCCAGGGTTTCCTGTTCCTTCAATCCGTCCCATACTTCTTTTTTCTAATGGTCTATACATTTGTTCTTTCCAGCTGTTTCGGGTTCTACCTATTTTGTTTTTGTCCTCTGTTTTGGCTTCAAATATCCTCTTTGTGATTCGATCTTCTTCCATTCTGTGTATATGTGCAAGCCATCCCAGTTGTATGTCCTCTATGACTATTTCTACTGGCTTGATATTTAGACTATTAGTGATTGACGTGTTTTTGATTTTGTCACTTCTAGTTACTCCTTCTATTCTTCTTAGGAATCTCATTTCCATGGCCGTTACATTGCTTTTAATTCTACTTATTGGTGTTAGTGTTGGTCTGACCACCCTTTTATGCACTTCGGTCTTTATTTGTTTTGGTATTTTTTTTATCTAAAAGGGTATTTCTTAATGTATCATATATTTTTGCGGACTTCCCTATTCTCTCATTTACCTCTTTCTCTATTCTCCCATTGTCTTGAATGATTGTTCCTAAGTAGTTGTAACTTTTAACTTGTTCCAATGCTTTTTCCCCGATTTTGATACTATGTTTTCTTTCTTCTGCTGCTATTGTCATTGTGTTTGTTTTCCTCGTGTTTATCTCCATGTTTATCTTTGTTAGTTCTTCTTGGTATATCTTCAAATTTTGCTGTAATGTCTCTTCCGAATGTGCTATCAGTACCATATCACCTGCAAACATTAGTTCCTGTACCTTAATGGCATTCATTTTCCAGTTCCCTACTTTCATATTTTTTCCTTTTTGTTTAGCTTTTTTAACAGCGTCGTCTATTAATATAGAGAATAACAATGGGCTCAATACGCATCCCTGTTTTAATCCAATTTGCGATTCGAATTCAGCTGATTCTGCATTGGAAGTTCTCACCTTATTCTTATTGCTTTTATACAATGCCTTAATCATCTCTATCATTCCTTTCTCCAAACCTCTCCTTTCCAAGCTCTGCCATACATCTTCTCTTCTTACCCTATCAAAAACTTTTTTAAGATCTATAAAACATATATGTATTTCCTTTCCTTTCCTTACCAGTTTTTCTGCTAATTGTCTGATTACAAATATTAAGTCCTGGGTGCTTCTTCCTTTTCTAAATCCATGTTGAGTATCTTCTAGTGTTGTTTCCAGTTTCTCTCGGAGTCTTTTTTCTGGTATTCTCGTCAATACTTTTCCTGGGATGCTAGTTAATGTTATTCCTCTATAGTTTGAGCATTGCTTAGAGTCTCCCTTTTTGTATATGGGCATAATTATTCCCATATTCCATTTCTTAGGTATTTCTTTTTTTATTATAATATTGTTTAAGAGGTCAAGTAGTTCTTCGTTACCTTTGTCTCCCATATATTTTATCATTTCAGCTGTGATTCCATCCTCCCCGGCCGCCTTTCCTAGTTTTAGTTTGCTAACTGCTTCTCTGACTCCTTCGTCTCTTATTGGTGTGATACGTTCATCGTTGTTTTTTGTTTTATGCTCTTTTTCTCTTATGTATCCGTCTTGTTTTATTCTTGTGAGTTCTTCAAAGTACTGTTTCCATCTCTCCATTATCTCTTTTTCTTCAGTTAGTATATTTCCTTTGTCACCCTTTACATTTTTCAATATCGACGCCTTCTTCTGTCTCAATTGTTTTATTGCTCCGTAGAATAATTTTTGGATTTCTCTATAGTGTTCTCTCAGTTTTATTCCGAACTCTCTCTTTCTTTGGCCTTCTTGATACTCTGTTTAGCTTCTTTTCTTACCATTTTGTACATATTGTAATCCTCCTCTTTCCTGGTATGCATATATCTGATCCATTTATTTTTCTTATCTTTCACTTTGAGCTGTATTTCTGTTGTTCACCATCTGCTTCTTTTTGTGTACGTATTTGCTATTTTTGTTATTCTGTAGCTTTCTTCTGCCGCCTTCAGTATGATGTTTTTAAATCTTATCCATTTGTTCTCTATCCCTATTTCGTTTTTAGTCTCTTGTTCGTATCACATCTATACATATTTTAGTAGATAGAAAAGAAAAGGTATAATACGCTCTTCGTACAATATCGGAGTGTTCGACTATATTGGACTCAACTTTCCCAGTAATTATTTAATTAATTAATTTATTGTTTGATATTTTTAATAGCATCATCAATACCAATGGACTTAATACGGATCCCTGCTTTAATCCAATTTGTATTTCGAATTCAGCTGATTCTGCGTTGGAGCTTGTGACTTTATTCCTGTAATTTTCATGATTCCTCTCACAAACCCTCTTTCTTCCAGGTTCTACCATACATCTCTTCTTACCGTATCGAAAGCTTTTTTAAGATCTATAAAACATATATGTATTTCTCTTCCTTTTCCTATTACTTTTTCTCCTAATTGTCTGATTACAAATATTAACTCCTGGATGCTTCTTCCTTTTCTGAAATCATGTTCAGTATCTTCTAATGTTGTTGCTACCAGTGTTGTCTATCAAATTTTATATATAGAGCATATACACTACCGCTCAAAAGTGTTTAGGCACCCCTGTTTTCATGGATTATTCATATAGTATTATGTTTACGAAAAAAATATTATAATCAAATGAAATACGTATTTAAAATGTAGTTCAGTAAGATAAACACCCATTATATTGCATAAGGTTTACTATCATTTACCTGCACTTGGTCGGATTACCATAAACTGTTTATTGCGGTGCAATTACAATAACAATCCCTCTGAATTTACTGGCTAAATTTAGTCATCTGTTAGATTGTAGGTAATAATGTTTAAATTACCTTCCTAGAAGATTATAGTGAAATCTGTAACCTATGGTCAGTTGCAGTGTGTGTCTATTCACGTCGTGAGCGAAATATCGTGTGACAATTTTTTTAAATGCCTCCGCGAAGAGAAATTAGTACGGAAACACGTGCGCTTATAATAGCTTACCATAAAAGTGGCATAAGTAATCGACAAATTACCAAAAAAATGAAAATACACCACGCTACGGTTGTCTATAACGTAAAAAAATATCGGGAAACTGGCAGTTTTCTTAATAAAAGACGGAGTTGAAGGCCAAAAGCGACAACACCTGCAGATGATCGCAGAATAGTGGTTACCAGCAAGTTAAATAGGCGCAAAGCAGCCCCGGAAATCACCGCAGAATCAAATGTTGGTCACCAAAAACTAGTCAGTGTTTCTACAGTCAAGCGTCGCCTACAGAAAGCCGGGCTCCATGGACGTATTGCGATGAAAAAGCCATTACTACGCAAACAAAACAAGCAGAAGAGTGGAACAACGTCCTATGGACGGATGAGTCCAAATTTGAGCTGTTCGGAACCCGAAGACGCATATTCGTAAGAAGATCTGTGGGTGAACGTGCCAGAGAAGAGTGTATTGCTGCTACCGTGAAGCATGGTGGAGGTTCTATCATCATTTGGGGCTGTTTTGCTGGCACTAGTGTAGGGGACATTGTGAAAATTGACGGTATATTAAAAAAGAAGGCTACCGCGAAATTTTGGAGAACCACGCAATACCTTCCGGAATTCGACTTTTGGGTCAACATTTTATCTTCCAGCAAGATAATGACCCAAAACATTCCTCTAAATTATGTAAAGACTATTTACGCCATTTAGAGGAGGAAGGAACTCTCAAAATTATGGAGTGGCCTCCCCAGAACCCCGACTTGAATCCAATCGAGTTACTATGGGAAGAACTAGATCGGGAATTACGGAAATCGGCTCCGACATCGGCTACTGACTGTGTGGAACAAATTGCAATCGAGTTGGGCCTCAATAACACAAGAAACTCTGGCAAAACTTATTGCGAGAATGCCTTGATTGTGTGCTGTAATTATTAAATCAAAAGGAGGTCACATGGACGAAAGCAAAATTTAAATTAAACGTTTTAATTTTCATATTTATTTAATATATTTTTATTCATGTACGTGTATCTGTACATAAAAAATAAATATTATTTACATTTTTGCTGAGTTTTTATACAACACTTTTGAGCGGTAGTGTAGGTATTTTTTTACACAAAATTCTTTATGCAAAATTTGTTGAATTGAACTCTTTGAAAGGGGCTAGGGCAGTCCCTATTTATTCATAGTAGATCTACCATATAAGTTTTCAACAATACATATACCTGCGTTTGTATTACTTTCTTCTTCTATATTAGTATTTTATTACAATAAATTTGTTTCATTTTGAGATATCTTTTTTTTTTGTAAGACTTGTGGAATTCAATAATCCGCTATTATTACTGTGGCGAACAAATAATTTCTTTCTGCTGACTAAGATTTGAAACTGATCTTTAACTAAGATACATAGGTACGCTAATGGGAAATATGAAACCCATTCCCTATCGCTTCAAGTTTTTTTTTTCTACGCCATTTCTTGTTTTCAATTTGACTAATTGAAATATGAATTTATACATTTAATAAAGAAGTATTAGTTTAGGATTGCCATTTTCATGCACGTGAGTGCACTTTTAAAAATATTTGGGCTCCGTAAATAAACTGCCTGCTAATATAATATGCTCTATTTCAATCACATCTAGTCTTTGAATATTGATAATCAACGTTTTCAGTTATAATTATAAATATCTATCAATAATAAAGTGCTTCACTAATTGTACCTCAATTCCAACAAGTCCCATTACATTAATAACAATTGCACATATTAAATTACCCTCATCGAGTCAATTCTCACTTAGTCGTACGTAAAATGCTGGTACGTAATGTTATTCAATTAGATTTAACGTATAACTGACCCACGTATGGTATGTATTTTTTTTAATAATATTAATCGGGGTCAGCTTTACTAGGCGTTAGAATTTAGAGCATCGACATATTTTTAAATCTTTTACGAAATAAATGCATGCATATCTAATAGAAATATATACCAAAATCTACGTGGTATTACTTGTGTTAATATTGGAAGATATTTGATAAAAGATAAGAGTTGCTATATAGATGCGTATACCATATTGAAGTGCAAATATTTACTCTCAATAAATTATAAAAATTAAGCGCCGTATGGTGATAATTCTGTTGACAATGAAGCAGTTAGTCAATTCTGGTGCAATGAACTTTTATCATACAGAAACTAGAAGGTGAGTAAATATTTATATCGATACTGACATAAAAATAGTGGCTGTTATCCGATTAATATTTAATATTGACTCATTTTTGTGAGTATAGTTAGTAGGGGCGTCAATGATGTTATAATAATGAATGTATTCATCGCAAAAGAAGAATGAACTCAGTGTAAATTTCCTATATGGTTCTTCAATATCATTTATTAATGAAAGGTATTTGAATTTGTGTTTTCATTATGAGATGGTCAGATTTAATGAGTGTAAAATACAGCTATATCGTTTTATTACCGGTAACTTCATTACTGTGCTTTATAAGTCTGCGGAAACGACTGCGTGCGTACTCATAGATGGGTCGCAGATACCAGAGTAGATTTTGACGCGCTGAACAAGAATTTTCTTAGCAAACGTCGATATTTTCCACATTCCAACTTTGACGTGCTGTGGCGTCGGAACGGGTTGAGCTAGGACGTCGTTCTTTCACCTGTTTAGAACCCTCATAGGGGTCCTTACGACGCACCCATAAGCGAGCCTCTAACTTTTTTCGTTACCGAGTAATGGCCAAAACGATGAACTTTTTTCGATCCGAAAAATCGTAGGTCGGAATTTCGGGGTTTTGACCCTTCGGGAACGTGGAACTATATGGGTGTATAACGCCTGAGAAATTTCAACCTGTTAGCTCTAACTTTTTGGGTGATATGGGCGTTTGATAGTTGGGAGTGTGCAAATTCAAATTCTTAAATGAAAAGGCATCGAGTGCGTTTTACGTGTATTTTAGCGTTTTGGGAAAAATCGCGTTTAAAGCTTCAAAATTTCTAATAATGCTTGACTCCCAAACTTTGAAGCGCCGTAGCTCCTAAACGATTAGAGATGGGCACCTAACGGTCGAAATACGAATTTTCGATTCTGATATTTCGGTAAAATCTCAAGGTCTGAAAACCACCACATCAGTCCATAACAGTTTTTTATATTTGCATTAAAATGTTTGGATTTGTGTATTGAAGCTAATAATAAAACGGCTTTCTTCAAAAAATGTTATGCGAAAAAATAATGTCTTGAACCAACCATAAGGTAGTCAAATCTGGACAATTTTCTTCGGTTTCTATCATGCTTACTTCCAAATCTTTCCGTTATACAAAATTTGCTTTTTCAGTATTCAAACTTAAACAAGGGCGACTTAATGCTTAGGGTACCTCATTCAATCGAAATGATGACAATAACGAAGCGGATATTTTGAAACGTAACTTTTTTTAAATCAGATTTGTACATGAATTTTGTCAATCATAACGTTAGCGGTGAACGGCGGGCCATTAAATATATTGCTAGCCACAACAAATTTTCTATACAGACAAAACTGGTAATCGGCTTATAGGCTTTAATAAAGCATATTACTGTAGGTGCCATTTTGTAACTGACGTGAATACTTTATACCAAATACAATATGTATGTATCTATTATAAATACATATGTACAGTGAAATCTCCCTTGACCGGACACCAACGGGACCAACTGAAGATGTCCGTTCAGGAGGGGTGTCCGCATAAAAGAATTATGTAGTAGATACAACAAAAATCGTGTTCTAACGAAAAATGAATATATTAAAGAAACTGGGACATTTAAATCGTATATGTATATAAATGTTTTTAAAATAAATAAGAACCTTTAAACTTAAGAAAAGAAAGTTTATTTCCTTTAGATATATACATACAAAGTGTAATATATGTATGTACATAGATACATAGATGTAGTATGTAATACAAAACAATGAAATGAATAGTTATTGTTGTTTGTCTTCTCTTTTTCTTTAAAATGGCGTCTTGAAATCGTATTTCTCATTTAGAAAGGGGCTCCAAAGACTCTATATCTCCGTGATTTTCGACAAAACTTTTGAGCTGCTTGGTCAGGGTAATAGCTTTACCGTAATTTGGGATAGCTTCTGTTGGCACTGGAACCTCATCGACATCAGAATCTTGCGAAACTTCTTGTATTTCAACTGGATTTACAATTTCTTGTTCTGAATCTGGATTTTCAATATACAAATCTTCATCTGCGTCCAAAAAATCATCCGTCAATTTCAATAAATTCTTATTTCTGAGGATATCTGAAAGTACACTAAGAGAAAAATCATCTTCTAGGTCAGATGTATCAGCCTCAGTTAAGTGGTCTTCACTTTGCATATTGACACGGTTAAATCCTGCTTTGCGGAAGCAATTTTGAACTGTCCCTTTGGTTACTTGGTCCCAAGCGGTTTTTGCCAAATAAACTGCATCCAGTGGTGTAATTTTCTTTATTAACTCAAAAGCTGTACCAGCAGTTTCAATGTTTACTAGCAGATGTTTGAGTATTAGACTTCGATAATAACTTTTAAAATTTTTTATAATCCCCTGGTCAAGTGATTGACAAGCTGATGTACAATTAGGAGGTAAAAATAATATTTTGACATTATTTAAACGAACGTCTTTCGGATGAGATCCCGTATTGTCTAAAAATAACAAAATGCTTCTTTTTCCTTTAGCCATTTTCCAATCTAGGTCCCGCAACCACTCTGTCATAATTTGTCCTGTCATCCAAACTTTCTTATTGTATTTCCAAGTTACAGGCGGATTATTTATATTCATGTTTTTAAAAGCTCTGGGTTTAGCTGCGCCCACTGTGTCCGTTCCGCATAGACATCAGACTAATATTGAAAGCAGATTCAATCGAAACCGTACACCCAAAGAATGAGAACGGCAAATCCCCGACCAACTTGGGGAAGTCCCTAATTCACGCCAGGCAGAAATGCACGACATAGCCTGCGTTTGTACCGAATGATTAAAGTCGGTAAATCTCCGGTTTACTCGGGGAAGTCCCAGCGAAATTGGCGCGCGGCGCGATTGAGAAATGCAATAGCAATACTCTCGATATAAAAATAAGATAAGGCGTTTCTTCTTATTTTAATTTTTGTCCGGTTATGAGAACATTTTCTCGTGTCCGCGTGCGTTCAAGAGAATGTCCGTCCAAGAAAGGGTTAATACAATGGAAATTATATGGGAGCCGGTCGGGACCATAAGAAACTGTCCGTTTAAGGGAGGTGTCCGTGTAAGAGGGGTGTCCGCGAAGGGGAACTTCACTGTATATAATTAGAGCTGTTGATCCTTGTGGGTGAATTTTTCTGCGGCTTTCCGTAGTATTATTATTATCATTATTATTCTAATATTTAAATAATTTTAAGTTAACTCTTTAAAAAAAGAAATATAATAACTAGCAACTGCATATATTTAGTTGTAATTATCATCACATTAACTCATTTCGACGTAGAACGAACCAGCGAATATTACGTTTAATGTAGTTTTAACTACCTTAAAATTCTAAACATGTCAGTCAAAATTATTTAGTAAATTCGGCGTGTTCCATTAGCGATATTTCCAGTCCACTGCGCAGATTATATTGATATTATTTCAATTACCGGCAAAATATATACAATGCACGTATAATTGATTTGATGAGGGTATAATTTATACAAATTGTTATTCTATAATTCCAATTTGAAGTGTCTTGGCGGTTGATATTTATACAATATTTTTTTTGGAAATACAAGATGACTCATAAGTCATTCTCAAGATAAATAGAATATAATAAACAACGATAAAGAACGAAATGTAACTTGGCTAATTGTGGCGAAAGGATTTTAAGAAGAACAACACATTAGTTTTTTGTCAGCGAAAAGAGAGTTCCCACTTTGAAATGCATCCTAATCACAGGTTAACCCTAACAGGGAAAAGTTTTATATGTATGAGTATAAAAATTTATAATGATCTAGTCGCTACTCTACAGGAACTATCTATTTATTAACCTAGAACTTACCCTACGGAAAAATTAATACATTCTCCATATAACACGTTGGATGAATTTCTTTTTGTAATTTAGTTTTGTAATTATATATTTGTTTGTTAGGTATAGGTAGTCGAGATCTTTCAAATGAGCACCGAACCTATCCGGTAGATTTCTACGCGCCGAACAAGAATTTTTTTAGCACGCTTCGATATCTCTAACCGTTTAAGAGATACGGGCGTTTGAAGTTTCGGGACTTCGAAAAAAACGCGAAAAAATCGACCCCGAAAACGACATCTTTCGACGTTTTCTCGTGTCGCGCGTTAACGACGCCGTTCGGACGGTCGAGTTAGACGGTTTCCGATAGAAAAATGTCCGCGGAATCGATTGCGACCGCTCCGGACGCCCTATCTCTAACCGTTTAGCGGCTACGGCCCGTCAAAGTTGAAAGAGAGAGAAAAAAAATTCCAACTTTGAAGCGCTGTAGCGTCGGAACGCGTTGAGCTAGGGCGTCCTTCTTCCGCCTGTTTAGAACCCTCGTAGGGATCCTTACGACGCGCCGATAAGCGAACGTCTAACTCTTCCCGTTAACGCGCAGCAGAAATGTCGCATTTTTTTCTGACCAAAACGATGAAATTTTTTCGACCCGAAAAATCGAGGGTCGGAATTTCGGGGTTTTGACCCTACCGGAACGTGGCCATATATGGGTGTATTACGCCTGAGAAATTTCAGCCCCCTAGCCGTAACCGTTTAGGAGATATGGACGTTTGAAAGTTGAGGGGGTGCAAAACTCAACTCCTTAACGGAGCTCCGAATGGGGTCGAGTGATATACCAAAAGACGCGTATTTTCGCGTAGATTACGATAAAAAAAGTTTGCCTCTCTATCTCTAACCGTTAAGGAGAAAATCGCGTTTAAAGTTTCGAAATTTCCAAAAATGCTTAACTCCGAAACTTTGAAGCGCCGTAGCTCCTAAACGGTTATAGATAGAGGATCCCGGTTTGCGCAGTTCGAAAGTACGCGTCGAGATCTTTCAAATGAGCACCGAACGGTCGCGCTGCGACCACGCATAACCGAGATACGGAGATTCGGTCGAGAAATTTCGGTGAAATATCGAAGTCCGAAAATGACCGTTTTTATCATCCTATCCGGTAGATTTTTACGCGCCGAACAAGAATTTTTTAGCACGCTTCGATATCTCTAACCGTTTAAGAGATACGGGCGTTTGAAGTTTCGGGACTTCGAAAAACGCGAAAAATCGACCCCGAAAACGACATCTTTCGACGTTTTCTCGTGTCGCGCGTTAACGACGCCGTTCGGACGGTCGAGTTAGACGGTTTCCGATAGAAAAATGTCCGCGGAATCGATTGCGACCGCTCCGGACGCCCTATCTCTAACCGTTTAGCGGCTACGGCCCGTCAAAGTTGAAAGAGAGAAAAAAATTCCAACTTTGAAGCGCTGTAGCGTCGGAACGCGTTGAGCTAGGGCGTCCTTCTTTCGCCTGTTTAGAACTCTCGTAGGGGTCCTTACGACGCGCCGATAAGCGAACGTCTAACTCTTCCCGTTAACGCGCAGCAGAAATGTCGCATTTTTTTCTGACCAAAACGATGAAATTTTTTCGACCCGAAAAATCGAGGGTCGGAATTTCGGGGTTTTGACCCTACCGGAACGTGGCCATATATGGGTGTATTACGCCTGAGAAATTTCAGCCCCTAGCCGTAACCGTTTAGGAGATATGGACGTTTGAAAGTTGAGGGGTGCAAAACTCAACTCCTTAACGGAGCTCCGAATGGGGTCGAGTGATATACCAAAAGACGCGTATTTTCGCGTAGATTACGATAAAAAAGTTTGCCTCTCTATCTCTGACCGTTAAGGAGAAAATCGCGTTTAAAGTTTCGAAATTTCCAAAAATGCTTAACTCCGAAACTTTGAAGCGCCGTAGCTCCTAAACGGTTATAGATAGAGGATCCCGGTTTGCGCAGTTCGAAAGTACGCGTCGAGATCTTTCAAATGAGCACCGAACGGTCGCGCTGCGACCACACATAACCGAGATACGGAGATTCGGTCGAGAAATTTCGGTGAAATATCGAAGTCCGAAAATGACCGTTTTTATCATCCTATCCGGTAGATTTTTACGCGCCGAACAAGAATTTTTTTAGCACGCTTCGATATCTCTAACCGTTTAAGAGATACGGGCGTTTGAAGTTTCGGGACTTCGAAAAAACGCGAAAAAATCGACCCCGAAAACGACATCTTTCGACGTTTTCTCGTGTCGCGCGTTAACGACGCCGTTCGGACGGTCGAGTTAGACGGTTTCCGATAGAAAAATGTCCGCGGAATCGATTGCGACCGCTACGGACGTCCTATCTCTAACCGTTTAGCGGCTACGGCCCGTCAAAGTTGATACAATAATATCTATTTAAGTCGGTATATGAAGAAGGTTGAAAATTACGATAATCCTTTAAGTGTGCGAGGCTAAACGTATTCGAAAAACATTATTCTGTTAGAGGAAGTAGTTAGTTTCCCTCTCAAATAATTTGAAATCTAACTCGATTATATTTTATGCCCTTGCATCGACTGACAATGGTCTCGTTAACTTTGCCAGTTATTATATTTAGTAAACAAAACGTCCCCCTTGGCATTTTAGAGAAATCAAAACGGTATTGTAAGAGAAATGAAGGGTGCAGAAGGAATAAGGGGTTGGGATCAAATGATTGGGAATATTTTATGATTTAGAATAAAAATCAGCGGCGTAGTTAAGTTATTATTGCAAGAAATGCTTGCCTACTTACACAGTATGTCGGAAAAATAACGGAAATTTTCAAATAAAAAAGAAACAACTAGTTATTTCGCCGAAATGATTTATTTTTGTTTAAAATATATTCCTTCTGCATCAATACAGATCAATGATAGCATAGACTTTTTCACAGGTATAGCAGTAAACTCCACTCACACAAATTAATTAATTATGCGGAACGCAGCGTTTCGAGAGCACGTGGGCTCTCATTGTCAACCGTGTTACCGACTGAAAGTAAAAACTGTATCACACATGCAAATTATTTTCTACGCAGACTCTAAAATTTCTAAAACATATGACAAAAATATTTACAATTTACTCGGTGGTCTAATGCCTTTTATGGGAAAGGATGGACCGAAAGCGAACCGTATCTTTAACAGGGCCTATGGTAATAAATCCATCAAACTCGAGTGTGCAATTGGGGGTGGTTCTCTGTTCAATAAGTTTCCGTTCTTTTTCATACATATCGTTTCGTACGCGTCTAATTCTCTATACGAGTTCACGTTTTTAAGTAGTGTCAGATTTTTTAAATCAATCTTATGTCCGGATTTTACCATATGCTCTGTTACGGTTGATAGTTCAGGTTTGTCGAAACGATACTGTCTAATATGTTCTTTGAACCTCGTTTCGATACTCCTTTTTGTTTGTCCAATATAAACTTTCTCACAATCATTGCATGCGATTTGGTATATTCCAGACCTTTTTATCATCTCCGGTTTAACTTTGGGATTCCCTAAGAGATTCTTTAAGTTATTTTTTGACACAAAAGACACGTTCATATTTAGTTGTCGGAAAATTTTACTTAACCCTTTTACTGTTGGGTGAAAAGGAAGAGTTATAAATTTCTTATTGCCGGTGTTTGTTGATGTGAAGGTCGGGGAATTTCTGATGTGTTGTTTGTATCGGATACGGTCGACATCCATAGAAGAGAAACCATTGTACCTCGCTACATCTTTGATATATTTTAATTCTTTGTCATACCTGCTCTTGTTTAGCGAAAATCAGACGAGTCTATTGACCAGAAAACTAATCGCGGACATTTTTTGTTGTTCGCAATGGTGCGAATCAACCGTGATGAATCTGTTGGAATTAGTTTCTTTTCTGTAGATGTCTATTTCTAATTTATTGTTGTTGCGTATGACTGGAGTATCTAATTAATTTGTGTGAGTGGAGTTTACTGATATACCTGTGAATTGTACATCCACACAGTCCTTGCAGTCGTCATAGACTTTTTTAAGTAATTTTTCAAAATCGCCTCACAGATCATCGTTACGGTTTCTGGAACTTGTCCAACGTTGTCGTAAAACGTCACTTTCATAACCAGTTTCAGCTTCGGGAAGAGGAAATAATCGTGTGGTAATAAGTCTGATGATAATGAAAAATTAGTTTACTAAATCGCGACTCTACTGTATTGCTAAGGTTACAGGCATCTCCAGAAAATGGGTGACGTGCATTTTATATGTTAAATTAGACACGTGTAAAACCCTTTCATTCCACGAACTTCTGGACCTCCCCTCGTACGTAATAAATTTTACCGTTATTTATTAGTAAAGCAGATACTTTCCAACTTTCACACTCTCGGGTGTAACATAAACATCAAGATTCATTACCTTCACAGCCAAATAGATTGGTTTCCAGAAAGCTTAGGTGATGTTATTGAGGTACAGGGGAATGATTTCACAAAGACATCAACATTATGGGGAAAATGTACCAAAGGAAGATGGAATTTCCATATGATGGCCGATTACTGTTGGAATCTTCAGCGAAACTGTTAACCTCACGCAAGGAATTCTTATAAAAGGAAATTTTTAACATAAAGAAACTTGATCATCGACTAAATAAATGTATTGACCTTGAGGGAGATTTTCACGCAAAATAAAACACATTTCACTGAGATATTGCTTTAGTTACCCAACTTTTCAGCTTACCCTCGTATGTTTCTTTCGTTTGGTGATGCTAATTTAACATTCCAGGGGAGGGTGGCGAGAGGTATACTACTGGTATCTGTAAGGGGACGATGGCAAAAGAGATACCACTGCCGCCTTTAAATTAAGTTTGACGTTTCTATTGTCTACGCGATCAGCTTTTAAACATTACAAGTCATTTTCTTATAATTGGAAAAGAACTACTCCAACGTGTACTTCTTTTAATTACCCCCCTATTCATTTTAATCGAACTTCATGTTTTAAAGCGATTTTCCCAACTTCCACGCGACTTACTTTATCGGCTTAAACTACAGGCATTTTCTGAAAACACACCGAGGAATTCTTTTTAATCTGCGTAATTGTTCGTATTCAATTTAAAGCGTAATTACTGCATATTACCTGATAACTTATATCCAACTCGAACCATTAAAGAAGCCGACTGACCACATTCAAATAGTGCGTTCGTTCCGGCATCGGCTATCGTCGGCTCTTCGCCCGAACGAGCAAGCATACGAATCCAACTGGTAACTTGGATTCTCTTCTAGTAGTCAGTGATTCACGGTTATCGGCGGAGATGTGTTGTCGATGTTTTAGTACGTTCATTGCGTAAAAATTGAACGTTTAGTGCTTCCGTTTGTGAAAACGCTTAAATATTGTTACATATGCATAAATAAAACTGAAATAATTTGATCCGATTCTATCTAAATATCGTTGCGTGCTCGTTTAGCTGTTTAAGTTCGTTAGTGTATACGGTAAATTTCATGTGAGAAGTGGAATATACTTGTTGGTTTTTTTTGTAATACGATTTGGGTAGCAAGATGACCATTCGACAGTTCGAACTGGGAATCGTGTACTTTGTACTGTACTGCGGTGTGTTTCTGCTACAGCTGGACGGAATATCAGGTAAAACGAGGGCATTTCTTTTATCCCCCGAATGTTCTATCCTCTGCTAACCATACCTATCGTTTTTTTTTTTTTATTTAATAAGAGATACGGCACTTAAACCTTGCCAAATTCAGAAAATTAAAGCTGGGGGAGATATGAAAGAAGGGCAAAGATTAAAACTAGTATCTAAAAAGACCTTTCTTCGAAGTGTAGAATGTTTTGTTTAACCTTTCAACTTGACCTGCTAGATGTGATGTTTGAGCTCTGTTTCGATTAAAGTACAAGTTAAAAGTTGTAAATATTGAAATGATTGCTGTTAAAAAAAAGTAGAAGGAAAATTTGAGGTTAGAGATTAGATTCTGTCGGTATTTTCTTTTCCGGTAAATATTGTTTTAAATATTTTATTACAATCAGATCCGAATATTGTCTGGATCAATTTCTGTAATCACATCTATTTTCCTATCTGTTTAATCAAACATATTGTACAAGATATACTCTCATTTTTTCACTGTATTGTAAGTGTACCCTCTGCTATTTTCGTTATTTCTGTAGCCACAAGTTAAATAGATTTCATGGCATATGACAGTGTTAAATATTTAAATTACAGTAGACGCTCGATTATGTGAACGATATCATCCAAGTACTGTTCACATTACTGAAAGCTTACATTAGCGAGCTTCATTTTATTTATAAAGAAATTGCATTAAAGAAAATATGTATGTCTATTAAAGAATAAATTATGAACAATGAATAACATAATACGTATAATATTAAAAAATAAATCTATTTTTGATTGCGTAAATTTACGCTTGGTATTTTCTAATGCCATCGCCCATAGTTTACGGAGCACTAAAATATCGGAATATAATGTCTTTTTCTTCAGCCCAATCTAACACTTGATTAAAAATTCTTACAGCTTGCGCGTCACTTACTGTATTTCTTATTTCAATCGGATCACTCTCCCCATCTTCCTCTCCATGTGCATCATCATTTTAATAATTTGGGAACGTCCGATGATGCACTGCCAATAACTTCAGCGTCAGATAGTAACTGTTTTCTAATGATGGTTAGCGGAACATTGTCTTCATCGTCATAATCATCACTGGAGTAAAGCAAATTTTTCCAACACTTCTCTGCATAGGTGCTTAGACATTCTTTAAGTTCTGCGATTTCCCGGGCCTCTGTATGTATCCGACATACGTTGTAAAAGTTGTGACTTGAATCGTTTAATTTTACAAATTGTGGCCTCCATATTTTTCTGTCATTTGAGTCACCCCCGCCTCTTTTTAAATCTCTCCGATGATTCTCACTTTGTTAATTTTAAAAATGTTTTTTTATTGGACGTTCTGTTCTGTCGATACACTTACGGGCTGATGGGGTAAGGTGACGGTTTTTTATGGAAATCACTCGGATGTATTGGTTGTCTCGTTCCGTCGTTGATGTGGACCTGCCGCTTCGGTTTCTGCTCTGAATTCTAACGATCTCTTCCTTTTAATTGTCCGACGCCCACAACACTTAGTAGTATTTAATTGTCATGCAACTTCAGTATTCGAAACATTTGTTTCGCATAAAATGCATATTCTGGCGCACGTTTCAATATCCAATTCCCTTCCTTTCGGCATATCTTCGATGAAATAAAGTAACAATATGAAATAAGGTGTTTCTAACGCAATCACACATCTCTCTTCTAGTATCTTGGCAATCTACTAGTTACATACTAAATGTGCAGTTCATTATAGGACCTCGTAAATTCTATTTTATAACCCATTCATCCTCAATTTCCTACAATTAACGCATCATCGCTTTATTGCCATAATAAAGTTTAATACTGGAATATACTAAACACATGGGATGAAAAGTCCCGGGCCTAACAAAGAAAACACGATTTTTTTGGTTCAAAATTAGCTTTATTCATCAACGTAATCTCCATCAAGAGCAACGCAATCATTCCAGCGCCGCTTTAACATTTCAATACCACTTTTGTAGAACGATTTATCTTTTGCCTCAAAATAGGGCTCAGTTTCAGCGATAACCTCTTCATTCGTGCGAAATTTCTTACCGGCGAGCATTTTATTGAGGTCCGCGAACAGCCAGTAGTCGCTGGGAGCCAAATCTGTTCAATTCATGTAGTTTTGCCATTGTTTTGATTGACTTGTGACACGGTGCGTTGTCTTGATGAAACAAATTTTTTTCCTTTGCCATATGCGGTCGTTTCTTTGCAATTTCGGCCTTCAAACGCTCCAATAACGCTATATAATATTCACTGTTGATGGTATTTCCTTTCTCAAGATAGTCGATGAATATTACACCACGCACATCCCAAAATACCGACGCCATAACCTTTCCAGCCGATTGTTGTGCTTTCGGACGCTTTGCACGAGGTTCACCAGCTGCTGTCCACTCAGATGACGATCGTTTTGATTCCGGAGTGAAGTGATGGATCCATGTTTCATTCATTGTCACACATCGACGCAAAAATCCCGGTTTGTTACGTTTAAACATGGCCAAACACTGCTCAGAATCATCAACACGTTCTTGTTCTTGGTCAACAGTGAGCAAACGCGGCACCCGCTTTGAACAGAGCTTTCTCATAGTCAAATGCTCATGCAATATAAAGCCAATACGTTCTTCTGATATCTTTACGATGTCAGCTGACTCACGCAACTTCACTTTTCGATCATTCAAAACGATTTTGTCGATTTTTTTGATGTTTTCTGGTGTTACCGCCTCATTTGGACGTCCACTGCGTTCTGCATCATCGGTGTCTCTACGACCACGTTTGCAGTCAGCAAACCAACGTTTTATTGTTGTTTCTGGTGGAGCGGAGTCCCCATAACACTTTTCAAGCCATTGCTTCTCTTGAACGGTATTTTTTCCTATCAAGGAGCAGTGTAAAATTAAAACACGAAATTGTTTTTGATCCATTGTTTTGAAAATAACAAAAGTAGCGTGACTCTTCGCACAATAACTCACAAACTAATGAATAGAATATCATGAAATTTTAACAGCTGTCTTTTGAAGGTTAGTACTAACTGAGAGAAAGATGACTGCAATAAAACTAGTGTCATCTATGTGTTAGGCCCGAGACTTTTCAGCCCATGTGTTATAGTATTAGTGTTTGAATGAATTTTGTAAATAAGTCATATTGTTATGAATATATACTATCAACATTAGATTGTAAATGCCATTTCTAAGAAGATTGGTATGAATTTCCCTAAATATTAAGTACGACCAAACTTGTGAGTGATGGTGTATATTATATCGATACCAGCACCTACCATCATGTTACCCTCACATTTTTCCCGATCCTCCCAACATAAACCGCGGATTTTCCGCACCATCGAAAATAACAGCTGCGCAACAGATCGCCAAAAAGTCAGATCAAAATATCGCAACGCAGTAAACCACGTGGGATCTTCATTTGAATGCGTAGGCTTCGCCAGGCCGCAAGTATACGCGTTTTTGCATCGTACTCGGTTTATCTCGGTTGCTTTTAATTGCATATGTAAATGAATGGTTTAAAAATAACAACGCGTACAACAACCAAGGCATAGCCTTGGTTGTGCGTATCTATACATGTAAATACATAAGTGTTACAGAAATAGGAAACGCCTTGGTTAATTTCTTATAGGGTCTTTTTCCTTTCTAAATCTGTATGTGTTTGGGGTTGGGAAAGTAGGTGATTAACGTGTTTTATTTAAATCTAACTATCATTGGGCATATCTTTTTGTAATAATAGTAAAAATACAAGGAGGTCGTGGATCTAGGGACTTTTTCTATTCGTATAAAAATTGTGCACTGGGTTGCATCATTTTCACTGTGATGTTGAATATGTAACCGCTTTAGTGTTCTCTGGTTGGTATTCGTAATACACTAGGGTGACAGAATAAAATAGATACCTAACTAATTAAAAAAAAAATTAGACTAATATTTTGTCGATCCACCTTTAGTTGCGTGAAGTGCTGCGAATCGTCGTGGCATAGAATCTATTAAATGATTAACGGTGTCTTCTGGAATATTTAACCACCTTCTGTAACAGCTGCCACGAGTTCTTCCTTATTGCTGGGTTTTCGGGGTCGTTTCGCCATATTTGTCTGGATTATGTGCCAAACATTCTCTATCGGATTTACGTCTGGTGATTGGCCTGGCCATGGTAAAATCCGAATCCCCCGTTCCTCTTTCCATGTGGTTGTTGTTCTTGCTTTGTGGCAGGGTGCTCCATCCTCCATAAAAGTGGCGTCTTCTTTAGATAAAATGGCGTTGTCGAATATCGGTAGTAGTCCTTCGGTTAATATTTGGATATATTTTTCCGCATTTATATTTCCGTCGGAGATTACTAATTACGATCTTCCACCATACCACATCGCGCCTCACACCACGATGTTCACACCGCCGTATTTCACCGTCTGATGCAAAAATTTGTCGTCCAGTTGCTGTGACGAACGTCTCCATGCCCACGTACGACCACTATCACTGAATTGGCAGTATCTGCTTTCGTCTGAAAAAATGACAGACCGCCAAAACTCTTCGGGCTTCGTTCGCATTTCGATTGCCCAAGCCATTTGGCGCCGTTTTTGAAACGCCGTAAAGAGATGTTTTCTCTTTGCCACCCTTTTATACATCCCCACACTGTGGTCTTAACACTTCGCGCACAAGCACCCTTTTACTTCTTTCAGAAGGTCCGGCACGACCTGGTCTCGGCTCCGCTGTTGTTTTTTCTTTGCGTTTAAATTGTGTAATCACACGGTTAACTGTGGGGATAACGGGATATTTAAAAATTTACTTATTTCACGTTGCGAAGCGCCGCGTTCACTTTGGCCGACGATACGACCCCGGGTGAAGTCGCTGATATCACTCGAACGTTGTAAGCGAGGCATAGTTGTAACGATACTAAACTATGACGAATTCCTTCCGATACATCTACCCCTACCTTAATGACAAGAGAAAGTTCTTAATTCGTTCTTAGAATTTAGCTGTTTACATATTTATACCGCTTTACCTGGTGTCTATTTTATTCTGTCACCCTAGTCTACCTGTTCCAATTAGTTTTGCTTTACTTCTGTAATGTATTTCAAGAGTGCTAGTTGTAATAATTTACTTTTCCCAACTTTTTCAGCTTCTTACCAAATTATATACCACAGCATCATTTTCACTTAGCTTCAGTAATACTTTATCAATTTTTTACCATTCTTTTTTACATAAGCAACCTTCGTACACCCCAACAAATATACTGGAGACTACTCCAATACCTCACGTAATAAAAAATCAAAGCTCTATGTATATTAATGTATTCACTACTCATACTTTCAACTTACATACACAAATTCCAACTGCACTCGATCTTTTACGACAATGCCTCGACAATATCATCATCCCGCTGATTCAATTAATGCATACTGTTGTTCTTTTATCGTTTATTTTTGTTAGAACTTACGACACAAAGAAGAAGGCTTTTTATTGGGAGGAGAAAAAGAGGCTCGAATGGACGTGATTAATTCATTCAATTGTAATGTCAACAATGTGACACATTCTACAGCTAACGACGAGGATACATTATGACGGCTGTAGCTAATGCCCAATATATGCCCGGAGCTGTATCGTAGATTGTAGATGTGAATACTAGACACAACAGCATATTATGCAAGTGTGACTCATTTCGATGGTTTCTAACAGGTTTTTGTTTTTCGTTCGATTGTATACGTTTGGATATATGTTGATGTGTATATGCAGTGTTTGTCCTTGTTTATATAGTTTAAAGTATATGTGTTAATTTGCAATAGGAACTGCAGTGAAAGGTGAAGGTTCTGAGTGTAATAGATAGCTCTGCTATCGACGTCTGCATTACACTGCTAAAACTTAATTCGATCAAATAACAGCGGGTGATTAGAAAGTAAAATATTAATTGTATTATAACAATTATCAGCTTCTTTCAATGTACACTAGGGTGACAGAATAAAATAGACACCTACTAATTAAAAAAAAAAGATTTTATTCTCGTTATATGTATATACAAAATATTTTAAAATTTTTAAATTAGATTAATAGTTTGTCGATCCACCTTTACTTGCGTGAAGTGCTGCGAGTCGTCGTGGCATATAGAATCTATTAAATGATTAATGGTGTCTTCTGGAATATTTAACCACTCGTCTGTAACATCTGCCACGAGTTCTTCTTTATTGCTGGGTTTTCGGGGTCGTTTCGCTGGATTATGTGCCAAACATTCTCCATCGGATTCATGTCTGGTGATTGGCCTGGCCATGGTAAAATCCGAATCCTCTGTTCCTCTTTCCATGTGGTTGTTGTTCTTGCTTTGTGGCAGGGTGCTCCATCCTCCATAAAAGTGGCGTCTTCTTTAGATAAAATGGCGTTGTCGAATATCTGTTAATATTTTGCCGCATTTATATTTCCGTCGCAGATTATTAATTGCGAACTTTTACCATACCATATCGCGCCCCACACCATGATGTTTACACCGCCGTATTTCACCGTCCGATGCAAAAATTTGTCGTCCAGTTGCTGGGATGAACGTCTCCATACCCACGTACGACCACCATCACTGAACTTGACAGACCGTCGAAACTCTTCGGGCTTCGTTCGCATGTCGATTGTTTTTCCTATGCCACCCTTTTATACATCTCCACGGCTATCAAAAATAACTCCAAGATCTTTAAATTATTCAACCGTAGGCACAATCTCCCCTTTAATTGTATACATCGAATTTAAGGAATTCGTTCTGCTCGTGAAGGTGATATGCATACATTTGTTGACATTAAGCTTGAATCTATTGGTTGTGCATCAGGCAGTTATGAAGTCAACATGTTTCTGAAGGAATGCAATGTCTTCATGACTTGCGTGAAAACATGTGATGGATGATCTATCGAATAATTTATGCAGAACTCTGGAAGATTCTCTGAGTATATAAAAGAACAAATTTGTCCCAGTCGAAGTTTTAAAAAGTTTGAACGTCACTAATATATTTTGAAAGAAAATATTTTTATTGAATATATTTGTATATATAACACATGGGCTGAAAAGTCCCGGGCCTAACAAAGAAAACACGGTTCTTTTGGTTCAAAATTATCTTTATTCATCAACGTAATCTCCATCAAGAGCAACGCAATCATTCCAGCGCCGCCCTGACATTTCAATACCACTTTTGTAGAACGATTTATCTTTTGCCTCAAAATAGGCCTCAGTTTCAGCGATAACCTCTTCATTCGTGCGAAGTTTCTTACCGGCGAGCATTCTTTTGAGGTCTGCGAACAGCCAGTAGTCGCTGGGAGCCAAATCTGGCGAATACGGTGGATGTGGGAGCAATTCGAAGTTGAATTCAGGTAGTTTTGCCATAGTTTTGATTGACTTGTGATACGGTGCGTTGTCTTGATGAAACAATTTTTTTTCTTTACCATATGCGGTCGTTTCTTTGCAATGTCGGCCTTGAAACGCTCCAATAACGCTATATAATATTCACTGTTGATGGTATTTCCTTTCTGAAGATAGTCGATGAATATTACAGCACGCACATCCCAAAATACCGAGGCCATAACCTTTCCAGCCGATTGTTGTGCTTTCTGGCGCTTTGGACGAGGTTCACCAGCTGCTGTCCACTCAGATGACGATCGTTTTGATTCCGGAGTGAAGTAATGGATCCATGTTTCATCCACTGTTACATATCGACGCAAAAACTGCGGTTTGTTACGTTTAAACATGGCCAAACACTGCTCAGAATCATCAACACGTTCTTGTTTTTGGTCAACAGTGAGCAAACGCGGCACCCACTTTGAACAGAGCTTTCTCATAGTCAAATGCTCATGCAATATAAAGCCAATACGTTCTTTTGATATCCTTACGATGTCAGCTAACTCACGCAACTTCACTTTTCGATTATTCAAAACGATTTTGTGGATTTGTTTGATGTTTTCTGGTGTTATCGCCTCTTTTGGACGTCCGCTGCGTTCTGCATCATCGGTGTCTCTACGGCCACGTTTGAAGTCAGCAAACCAACGTTTTATTGTTGTTTTTGATGGAGCGGAGACCCCATAACACTTCTCAAGCCATTGCTTCGCTTGAACGGTATTTTTTCTCATCAAGAAGCAGTGTAAAATTAGAACACGAAATTGTTTTTGATCCATTGTTTTGAAAATAACAAAAGTAGCGTGACTCTTAGCACAATAACTCACAAACTAAAGAATAGAATATCATGAAATTTGAACAGCTGTCTTTTGAAGGTTAGTACTAACTGAGAGAAAGGTGACTGCAATAAAACTAGCGTCATCTATGTGTTAGGCCCGGGACTTTTCAGCCCATGTGTTAGATAGAAGAACAAATTTGTCCCAGTCGATATTTTAAAATGTTTGAACGTCATTAATATATTTTGAAAGAAAATATTTTTATTGAATATATTTATATAATATATATATATTTCTCTTTCTTTTCAGGTGAGTCCTTCAACTTCATTTAGGGTCCTTATTTTCCTTTAAAATACGAATTGGTAAGTGCCTTTTCATACAAATACTAATATAAAAAGAACAAATATCCATTCCATCTATTCGATTTGTATTTATGCTTTTACGACGTCAATTTTTTCAATAATTGACAGAAAAAAAACAACAAATACATCGCGTTTACCGTTATTCGTCTGTTATTTCACCCACGCCTATATGTACATATACCAAAATTACGAAATTTAACAACTCTTAAACCTTATTATTTGCCATGTATTCGTTTGCATTGGCAATTTGCAAAAATAACCAACTTTTGCCGGTGTATACGTGTACGTCAACGCTGTGAATATGTGTTGGACGGGTCCGCGTTCGAATCCTGTTTCGCCGATTGAAATTTTAACGAAATTATTCCAAAATGTTTTATTTATTTTCCTCTACATACATTGGCTGCGTTGTTTTTCTTTCTAAAGCTTTCAATAAATGTGCGTACAATACGTCGAAGCATGTCGTTTACAACTTTGTCGATTGTATACATAAATTTGGACAGGAAAAACACGCTAATTTTGGGGTAATTTGTTTTAAACTTTTGTTTTTTTTTTTTCAAACTGGTTTTTGTTTTGATTATATACAGCACTGCGCTTAAATATTGACTATGAATTTTTGAAATATTAGCTTTAGCTTAGCCGTCAACTCTAAGGATAATGAATCGTTTATTTTGTGTATTTTTGACAGTAAGCTGCAATAGTAACTGGTGTTGTTTAACTTCTTGCAGAATTTCGAATTTGCATACTTAAGTTTTACATTATTTTCAGCCGCAATATGTAGGTTTTCATTTCTTATTTGAAACGTATAGCATGCCAAATCTTGCGCTCTTACTGCTATCACCCCTAATAATAATAATAATAATAATCCTTTATTGCCCAACAGCCCAGGGGCCAATTACAGGACAAATTACAATACAATTCTTATATAAAATAAAATAAAATAATTCAAATCGTGTTGCCTACAATAACAATAATAATGAAACAAAAAAAAAAAGAAAGACTCACAAAAATGGCTCTAGATCCCGTTTGTTTGCGTTCCTCACCATGTGAGTGAGAGGTGCCTTAAGCAAAATGTTGGTATTAGCTCTAGGTACTTGAAATGTATTAAAGTAGCGAGTATGATGAGTAGGTACGGTAAAGTTTATTTGCGCCAGAAGGGCTGGCGAGTCGACAGTATTTTTCATGATCCTGCAAAGAAACTCCACACTGTTACGCTCGCGGCGGTCAGCAAGAGATAGAAAACCATGCTCAACAAGTAAGCTATAATACTCGATACCTCTTGCAGGATACACGTTGTCCATTCGAAAGGAGAGATATTTTAGAAATTTCTTTTGAACCCGTTCGATCATAAGCTCTTGGTGTAAATAACGGGGATACCAAACAATGGAGGCGTATTCAAGCTTAGAACGAACGTAGGCATAATATAAACGTTTCATTACACCTAAGTCTGAGAAATGCCTGCAAGAACGCATGACAAAACCGAGAGTTTTGGAAGCAGATGAACACATGGACGAAATATGCTCCGTAAATGACAGTCTATTATCAAACAAAACACCAAGATCCAAAGTTTTGATATTGCGTGGTATGGCTGCATCATTAATTTGGTAGTTATAGTATAAAGTAGTGTGAGTGTTATTGTAGGAAACCACAGTACACTTGTTGAGGTTCAGAGGGAGATAATTGACCTTGCTCCAAGTATTAATGCGAAGAAGATTGTCTTGTAAATGTTTACAATCGAAAATGCTACCAACAGTATTAAATATCTTTACGTCATCTGCGTATGCTAAGACGTGACACGTAAACAGAGATAGTAAATCTAGATACACGTTGCCTGTATCTATCTATCTATCAAACGTAAAACAGTATAAGATACAGAATGTAGCATACCAAAGTAGTAAGTTGGAGTTCAAAAAGAAACCGAAGGAGTTATTTTCAGTAAAATATTTCTTTTTCTGATTCAGACTTGGAGATACAGTAGCTTTAAAGTAGAAGAAACCCTAGTAAATTAATACAGAATACTAAGAATAAGTTCCAATGTGCACAAAATTTTTTTACAACATATTTCTAAACCAATTTATTAAGTGGAATGCCCAGGTTTCGTCACCCGTGACAATCGCTTCCAAGAAGTTGTCCTTTTCGTCTCCATAGCGGCGAAGAAATTCGCGTGAAGAATCAACCCGTTGCCGTTTGTGGTCTTCTGTCAGCATACTCGGCACCCATCTTGCACACACCTTCCGATATTGCAACTTCTCCGTTAAAATCCTGTGGATGGTGCTTCTGGAAACCTCAGGAACCAAAATGCAGAGAGCATCCAGAGTGATCCTCCGATCTTTACGCATGAGTTCCTCAACTTTCGCGATTGCCTCGTCGGCAATTCCCGTTCCTTTCTTCGTCGTGAATTTCAGTACGACCGGCTGTAAATTCCCTATACCACTTGCGAACGTTTTTGACATCCATGCACGACTGTCCATACACTTCCGTCAATAGGCGGTGAATTTCAACCGGTTTAACCCCTTTTGCGTTCGAAAATCGAATAACTGCGCACATTTCGCACTTGGCCGTAACGTTTATCGGGAGCTCCATTTCGAATGGCTACCAAGCCAAGACTGAGCATCCGAGCGACGCGCCTGCGTGCTTATGTCGTAGCGGAGAAGGCACCACTCACAACGGTGTTGCCAACAACCGTATTAAAACTTTCTCTACGTTCCCAAAAAATAGGAGACCTTTTTTTTGGGATTGCCCTCGTATATATATAGATCGTTTTGTTGTGAAAACTACACGATCTACGCCTACATATATAGACCACTTTTAATGTTAAATTTTACACGCAATTTTTACTGTATACAATCTACTTCCGTCCGTTATTGTAATAGATTAGATCACCTGCGTATCCTTCGAGATATAGGCGCGAAAATCCATCCTACACGACTCCCTTTTATCCTGCCAGCCCATCTTTTACACCTACGGCAGACACCTAGCCCACCTACATCCCATAAATCGTTAACAAAATCGACGCTACAGCGCCGTATATCACTCCTCCTCGCTCACCAAAGTATAGATAATAAATGATGCAAGATAAGGCAAAAATATCTTTCAATAAGCGCCGGTGAGAAATTGCCGTCAATTTGTACCTATGCTAGGAAGGAAGGCAGGACCGTTCGAATGGCGGAAGACGGTCTCTCACGAACGGAAGCGCGGTACGTAGAAGATTGGCGGCCGCGCGGTTCGAGAAGAAAGGTCTCGGAAAAGGACGTCGGCAAATGGGAGAAAGGAGGCGAGCTTTTGTGGTCGCGACGATCGTTTAGGGGGCAGAGACGGTATAGATGGCGCTACGGTGTGTCGTCTCTTCCGGTTCGGCTTCCCAACGCCGTGATATATGGCCGGTTTTTAAGACGGGATAACTGGAAAGGAACTTTTGGACTTACGTATTCTTTCGCCTGAAGATCGGTGGCTCCTTTGGGGAACGAGAGTAACGGAGGTACAGCGAAAAAATGGGTCACACGTAAAGTTGGTTAATGAAATGATTTCATTTAAATATAGTTCTTCAGATGAAATTCTATACGAGGACAATCTGAAATGTTTCCACGGTATCGATGTAGTTTTTATTTTTATTTTTCGATGTGAATACAGTTTTTCCAGTCTCTTCAATCACTCGGAAAAGTAGCCACCTGTATCGACGATAACCTCCTCATTCAAGGCAAATCTCTTTCCTCCCAGTGATATTTTCAGGCTTGGGAATAGGAAAAACCTACCGGGAGTTAGGTCCAATGAATATGGAGGATGAGAGATTAATTCGTAGCGCAACTCATTCAATTTGGACTCGACGATGGAGGATGAATGAGTCGGTGCTTCGTCGTGGTGGAAAAGCACCTTTTTCCGCTGCAAACGAGGCAGTTTCTCCTTCAATACTACATCGAATCGGGTCAATAAATCGCTGTAGTGTTGCCTCGAGATCGTCCTTCCCTTCTGCACATAGTCGATGAGGATCACCATAACCTTTCCGGCCGATGGAACGGTCTTTGCTTTCTTCGGAGCCAATTCTCCCGGAAAAGTCCACTGCTTCGACTGTTCCTTGGTCTCCGGTATGTAGTGATGGATCCAAGTCGCATCCACGGTTTCGAAACGCATGAAGAAATCTCTCAGATTGCGTTGGATCCTGACACTCCTCCGAAATACTCGCCCGATTTTGTTTTTGCTCCGGAAGTGAGGAAACGCGGTACCATTCACGCCGAAAGCTTTTTCATACACAAAATTTCGTGTAGGATATGGCCAACGTGTTCTTCTGAGATGTCTATTGTCTCTGCTATCATCGTCGGTAGCGGTTTTTGGGCGTCCGCTGCGTGGTTCGTCACTAGTGCTTGCGCGGCCACGTTTGAACTCCATCACCCAGACGATGAGAGTCAAAAATGATGGAGCACATCCGCCATGGACCTCTAGCAAAATATTTCGTGTTTATTAAAGCTCCAGATTATCATTCTCCAATAGATAGCAGAAAATTTGAAGAATGAGTAACGAAGCAAGTGATCCGAACCTTACCACCGAATTCTCTTGTTACGATGGATAATGCCCCTTACCATAGTGTTGTAACTAATAAAATCCCAAATACTTTGTCGAGGAAACAAGATATTGCAAATTGGCTAACAAACCATAACGTAAGTTTTTCAAGTGAATTAACTAAAGTGGAATTATTAGATATAGTTAGACGGAACAAACCTGAAAAAAATATGTTATTGATCGAATAATAAAAGCGCATGGTCATGAAGTATTGAGACTTCCTGCATATCATTGCGATTTTAATGCAATCGAATTGATCTGGGCCTCGGCAAAAGGGTATTATAATAACAATATTATTAGAGATAGTTATCATAATAAGAATGTGCTGAATATGTGGAACGAAGCATTGGAACATTACACATCCAACACCTGGGAGAACCGTGTAAGACATACAAACATTTTAATAAGAAATTGGTGTGAACGAGAAAGAATCATAGTGGAGGTGGACATCAGCCCACAGTAATTGCCAATCCCAACAAATCTTCAAGTTCTGAAGAAAAAATAGAAGATTGAAGTCTTCGATGACATCTTTTGGATTATAAATTCATAAATGAGTGTTGGTTTAATATTTATTTATTATGAATATTATTTCAAATTTGTTCTCCTTGATACCTTAAAATATCATTAAATAATGAAAACGGTGTATGCTGTTACATAACTAAATTGGAATATAACACATGGGCTGAAAAGTCCCGGGCCTAACAAAGAAAACACGGTTCTTTTGGTTCAAAATTTGGTTTATTCATCAACGTAATCTCCATCAAGAGCAACGCAATCATTCCAGCGCCGCTCTAACATTTCAATACCACTTTTGTAGAACGATTTATCTTTTGCCTCAAAATAGCCCTCAGTTTCAGCGATAACCTCTTCATTCGTGCGAAATTTCTTACCGGCGAGCATTTTTTTGAGGTCTGCGAACAGCCAGTAGTCGCTGGGATCCAAATCTGGCGAATACGGTGGATGTGGGAGCAATTCGAAATTCAATTCATGTAGTTTTGCCATTGTATTGAGTGACTTGTGACACGGTGCGTTGTCTTGATGAAACAAATTTTTTTCTTTGCCATATGCGGTCGTTTCTTTGCAATTTCGGCCTTCAAACGCTCCAATAACGCTATATAATATTCACTGTTGATGGTATTTCCTTTCTCAAGATAGTCGATGAATATTACACCACGCACATCCCAAAATACCGACGCCATAACCTTTCCAGCCGATTGTTGTGCTTTCGGACGTTTTGCACGAGGTTCACTAGCTGCTGTCCACTCAGATGACGATCGTTTTGATTCCGGAGTGAAGTGATGGATCCATGTTTCATCCATTGTCACACATCGACGCAAAAACTCCGGTTTGTTACGTTTAAACATGGCCAAACACTGCTCAGAATCATCAACACGTTCTTGTTTTTGGTGAATAGTGAGCAAGCGCGGCACCCACTTTGAACAGAGCTTTCTCATAATCAAATGCTCATACAATATAAAGCCAATACGTTCTTTTGATACCTTTACGATGTCAGCTAACTCACGCAACTTTTCGATCATTCAAAACGGTTATGTGGATTTTTTTGATGTTTTCTGGTGTTACCGCCTCATTTGGACGTTCACTGCGTTCTGCATCATCGGTGTCTCTACGGCCACGTTTGAAGTCAGCAAACCAACGTTTTATTGTTCTTTCTGATGGAGCGGAGACCCCATAACACTTTTCAAGCCATTGCTTCGCTTGAACGGTATTTTTATCCCATCAAGAAGCAGTGTAAAATTGAAACACGAAATTGTTTTTGATCCATTGTTTTGAAAATAACAAAAGTAGCGTGACTCTTAGCACAGTAACTCACAAACTAATGAATAGAATATCATGAAATTTTGACAGCTGTCTTTTGAAGGTTAGTAGTAACTGAGAGAAAGGTGACTGCAATAAAACTAGCGTCATCTATGTGTTAGGCCCGCGACTTTTCAGCCCATGTGTTATTATACACACATAATGAACCAAATTTATTGCGTATTCTTTACATTTTTACCGCGTATTATACCTTGCCCAATAGCGGTCTATTTATCTCACTCGCACACTCACCGGGGCATGTGTTTTTAGACGACCTGTACATCAAAGCTGACGTAAATGATATTTCATTAGAGAAACTAGCTCTCAGGATATAAAACTAAAAATAAATAAAACTAGCGTCATCTATGTGTTAGGCTCGGGACTTTTCAGCCCATGTGTTATATAGCCTTTTATTCGGTGTTTTCCCAGCCATCCAGAAATCCGATTTTATGAATTTTTGCGAAACTCCCTGACTTACTATACAAAAAACACTCTTAAACAGCAACTATTGATAGTGGGCGTCTGAAATTTGCCATAAAAAGAGGTTGCCTTTGCCGACCAATGAATCCATTTCAACTTTTGTGCAATATCTCTTGCTGATTCCGGAAACATTTCATGTCGCCTTCGAAATTGAAGCACAAAGAAGAGTTGAAACAAGTGAATAATTCCTGTTCAAGATTAACATAATGTCCCAAATATTTTTTATGTGTTTGCTATTGCAATCATTATTTAAGTTAATTTAACCTTATTCATAAAACCAAAAAAACATATTAAATTGTGCGTCAAATCTAATCTTACACCCAATTAGCTACAACATCTGTATGTGTCAATACACTGCCTCCGTCAAACGCTATTCAAATTTCAATATCCTTGGAAGCTTGCTTGTAGAATTAATAAAGAATAAACTCATCAAAGAACCTAGTATAAATGTTATTTATATATAAAAGTAATTATATTATTTTATGGTAGAGTTACATTTTACTGGGAGTCCGAACTAATATGAACGGTAGTGTACAGTGTTAGTAGGGTCGAATCGACATGGATATGAGGGATGGTAGAAGGAAGAGGGAGATAAAAGGGAGTATGCTTGCAGATCAGGGGTTGAGGGTGAAAGGGTGGTTGTCGTTGACGGATGCTGACGATGCTAGGGTTGCTGCACCGTCGTTGGAATTGGGAGATATTCGATCTGTGTTGTGTGATTTTTTAATTTTGACTCTGTTTCTGGTTGATACGAACTGTAGGGTGTCTCCCCTTTTATTGGGAGGAATTTTTTGCGGTTTGTAGTGAAGGTATTTGCGTACCGGTTTCTTTTAGAAATTACATTGATGGTATCGATTCGAAATCAAACAATACGTGAATAAACTCGGAATTCAACATCGATCTTTTGTTCTTAAAAGACCTCCTGTCGAATCGGTTAAAATTCGCGGCTGTGGAATGATTGCTAACCTTCTTTCAACAGGTCTTTTCAAATTTTATACCTCCACATCGCGCCTGTAGTACAAAAGAAAAGCTTTGTGATATACTTAGAATTCAAGAGCGGGACATTTCATCACCGGTAATGCGAAATTTATCGTAAACATGTTTCGTTTAAATAAACCAACTTCGCGGCCAATCTCATCAGAACTGTGATTGTGGGTAAGAGTTTATGTCTCTATGATTAACGTAGAATAATAAAAACGTTTAATCATCACATTTTCCCAGACGTGCATCGTATTGCATTTCTATTTAAGCCGCTTATCACTGCAAATATTTCTTTACTGGCATATTCAGGTTGTTGATAAGCGGAAGGTATTGCATTTCATATCTACAGACCGCTGCGTAATTTTGTAAATATTTTATTTTACACTGATAATCTTCGTACTTCGAGTATTGAGGATTGTTCTCATTTTCTGTAGCCATTTCTCCTTTGACTAAGATGTTAAACACGTTTATTAAACTTCCAAGCGCAGAAAGTACCAATTCTAATCTTGAGAGCTAGTTGCTCTAATGAAATATCACTTACGTCAGCTTTGATGTACAGGTCGTCTAGAAACACATGCCCCGGTGAGTGTGCGAGTGAGATAAATAGACCGCTATTGGGCAAGGTGTAATCCGCGGTAAAAATGTAAAGAATACGCAATAAATTTGGTTCATTATGTGTGTATAATAACACATGGGCTGAAAAGTCGCGGGCCTAACACATAGATGACGCTCTAGCTTTATTGCAGTCATCTTTCTCTCAGTTAGTACTAACCTTCAAAAGACAGCTGTTAAAATTTCATGATATTCTATTCATTAGTTTGTGAGTTATTGTGCTAAGAGTCACGCTACTTTTGTTATTTTCAAAACAATGGATTAAAAACAATTTCGTGTTTTAATTTTACACTGCTTCTTGATGGGAAAAAATACCGTTCAAGCGAAGCAATGGCTTGAAAAGTGTTATGGGGACTCCGCTCCATCAGAAACAACAATAAAACGTTGGTTTGCTGACTTCAAACGTGGTCGTAGAGACACCGATGATGCAGAACGCAGTGGACGTGCAAATGAGGCGGTAACACCAGAAAACATAAAAAAATCCACGAAATCGTTTTGAATGATCGAAAAGTGAAGTTGCGTGAGTTAGCTGACATCGTAAAGATATCAAAAGAACGTATTGGCTTTATATTGCATGAGCATTAGACTATGAGAAAGCTCTGTTCAAAGTGGGTGCCGTGTTTGCTCACTGTTGACCAAAAATTTTTCATCTTTAAAAGACGTTTAATATACAGTACTCACACATTTCAATTACATTGTGTGAATATGCATTATTCCGAAATTGTACTCATAATCTTCGACATATCTCGTACGACGAAAGGACGGCACGACTGGCAGTAATTTCCTTTATAATGTTACACATATCGAGTATGTTTGGTGTGTAGGGAGTTGCCTACCATACAGGCGTACAGGCGAACCAATGCGTTGCCCTGGATATAAAACAAAAGAAGAACAGGCAGATAAAGATCGGGAACAAAAGTGAGAGATGTTGGCATTCTTTTTTCTCCTAAGAAAGAATAAGTCGTTATTTTTCACATATAACTCCGTAAAATTATAATTATCTTCGTATTATATCCAATAATAAAGTGTATCAGCTGATACCACATACAAAATTGGGAAGTTTCGGACACTTACTTTGAAAGCCGAAGGCCAGTCCATCCCAAAGCCGAGTCAGTGAGTACGATTTCATAGGTTATAGACGTCGAATCTTCTTAATTTCATCAAAATTCTATCTATCTTTCGATCTCATATTTAGCTTCGTAAGTTAATTAGAATATTTCAAGTTTAGCTAGTCAGGGATTGCCTTAGGTTTTCTGTAAAAACATTTTCTTTTGTAAAAGAGCGGTATATGGGCATGCCCATATACAAAAAGGGAGACTCTAAGGAATGCTCAAACTATAGAGGAATAACATTAACTAGCATCCCAGGAAAAGTATTGACAAGAATACTAGAAAAAAGATTCCGAGAGAAACTGGAAACAACACTAGAAGATACTCAACATGGATTTAGAAAAGGAAGAAGCATCCAGGACTTAATATTTGTAATCAGACAATTAGGAGAAAACTAATAGGGAAAGGAAAGGAAAGGAAATACATATATGTTTTATAGATCTTAAAGAAGCTTTTGATAGGGTAAGAAGAGAAGATGTATGGCAAAGCTTGGAAAGGAGAGGTTTAGAGAAAGGAATGATAGAGATGATTAAGGCATTGTATAAAAGCAATAAGAATAAGGTGAGAACTTCCAATGCAGAATCAGCTGAATTCGAATCGCAAATTGGATTAAAACAGGGATGCGTATTGAGCCCATTGTTATTCTCTATATTAATAGACGACGCTGTTAAAAAAAGCTAAACAAAAGGAAAAAAATATGAAAGTAGGAAACTGGAAAATGAATGCAATTAACGTACAGGAACAAATGTTTGCAGATGATATGGTACTGATAGCACACTCGGAAGAGACATTACAGCAAAACTTGAAGATATACCAACAAGAACTAACAAAGATAAACATGGAGATAAACACGAAGAAAACAAACACAATAATAATAGCAGCAGAAAAAAGAAAACATAGCATCAAAATCGGGGAAAAAGCATTGGAACAAGTTAAAAGTTACAACTACTTAGGAACAATCATTGAAAACAATGGGAGAATAGAGAAAGAGGTAAATGAGAGGAAATTCGTTTCTGGATAAAAAAGAAATACCAAAAAAATAAAGACAGAGGTGTATAAAAGAGTGGTCAGACCAACATTAACATATGGTAGTGAGTCGTGGATAACCACGAATAGAATCAAAAGCAGAGTTACGGCCATGGAAATGAGATTCCTAAGAAGAATAGAAGGAGTAACTAGAAGAGACAGAATTAGAAACACGACAATCACAAATAGTCTGGGTATCAAACCACTAGAAGTGGTCATAGAAGAGAGACAACTGGGATGGCTTGGACATCTACACAGAATGGAAGAAGATCGAATCACAAAGAGGATATTTGAAGCCAAAACAGAGGGCAAAAACAGAATAGGTAGACCCCGAAACACCTGGAAGGAGCAGGTGTATAGAACATTGGAAAAGAGAAGTATGGGATGGGTTGAAGCCCAACAACTGGGTCAGAACAGGAACCTGAGCGGTATATATAGATATATTTTTTTATTTGTCAATATATTTGTTTTTTTCAACTTGATATTTGGTATTTTAATTTAGAAAACATTGTCACTTAATTCAAAACAAAAATGTCAAAATTTTCAGTTAAAAATTTTAAGAAGCCTGAGATTTTCCACCACAATATTATCAAATCTACGAAGGTTACAAATCAACCTGCATCAAGAGTTTTGAAGCTTCTGGATTCAGCGCATATCACGAGACAGCAAGCATGGCCCATAAATAAAATCGCAATAATTAAATATTGATAAAACTAATGACTCTCAAGGTCGTAACTTTAGGCTAGAATTCAAAATTTGTCTGCCAGGCGTGTAAGACTTTTTAAGAAGGCATGTAACATGTTCAGTAAATCGTAACTGAGTATCAAGGTATAATCCTAGATTTTCAAAGACGCTATTCAACACTGGCCTTGATACGGTCCCTCCACGTTGTTCTCCGCACTGCACTGTAACTTGCCCCACTTTGCCGAGACTACTTCAAACTCCTTAGAAAGCTTTTTGGAAAACTCGCTCCAAGTTAAAACTTAACGCTCTTATCTCACATCGCGTTTGCGTGCAAACAAGATATCACCAGCCAATCAACTCGGAACCTCCAAGCAAACAAGTGAACAAAGACACCTTCGCAAATCCACGAAGTATTTGAATAGAAACACTATACCCGCAAGATAGAAGACTATTGGGAACCAAAGAGGTAAATAATATGGAAATATCTGCGGGGGTTAGTTCGATAGGTGGATGAGATTTGAACGCTATCTTATTTCCCTAGCGATAGGGTAGTGCGCGCTGGGAGGCCGGTACGTCGCCGACGACAGCGTCTTCGCATCGGCGGCGGAATCATCGGTAAACTATGCATTTTGCGGTATGAAATTTAGTCCGGAACCTCGCCGATCTCCCCGAGGAATTTCTCCCCTTCGGACCGACGGAGACCCAGCGTCAGTACGGCAGTTCTATATGTACACTACTGTCCCTATTAGTTCGGACACGCAAATACATTTTTAAAAAACGGTTGCACTAGTTGTGATGGTGCCGATAATTTTTCATCAGATATCGGCAGCAGTCAAATTTCATACCTCCTTTTAAATCTTTTTAGCCAGCCATCACTGGTTACAAAATTTTCAGTCTCTTTTAGATTTACATTAAATAATTTTGCTCTCTAATTAATTCACTGCTAATTGGAACATGATTATCCCTTTATTTAAAAACTATTTATACAGACGATCTTCCATTCTAGGTGTTTGGGCGTTTTGTGACCTCAATCGCGTAATTTTACAGATTGTGGCTTCAGATACTCCATATTTTTTGCCAATTGAGTCACCCCGCACCTTTTTTTAATCTCGTCGATGATTTTCACTTTATCACTTTATTTTAAAAAATGCTCTTTTATTGGACGTGGATACTATATTTGTTCTGGCGTAATTTTAGCTGCAAGAGATGCAACGTTTACAGGAATCCCATACATAAATCGTGGAACAACCAGTGCCGTCGCTGAAAACGTTTGCGTAAACATTCTTTTGATCGATCCAAATACGAACGTAAATCGGAAAATAAGCGGTACCCTAAACTGTTCGCATTATCGAATTGTACGTGGTGCAAGCCTGTTTACATTACCGGGCGTTCCTTTTGATCCTATAGAAACAATTTTCTGTTTACATGACCGCGGCGTTTGCACTACCGGGTATTTACATGAGCGAGCTTTTACTGTAATTCTAATGAAAAATAAACAAAAACTTCTTAAACGTTCCGTTCGTCAAAGAAACGCCCTTTTAAACCATTCCTCTTGTAAAGTGTTCCACAGGAGGCTCACGGAGGTAGGGCATACTTTTCGAACGCTGCTGCCAAATTCATCCCAGAACAGCTCGATGGGGTTTAGATCGGGGCTTTGCTGGAGCCATGTCTTTATTTGTAGTACATTACATAACACATGGGCTGAAAAGTCCCGGGCCTAACAAAGAAAACACGGTTTTTTTGGTTCAAAATTAGCTTTATTCATCAACGTAATCTCCATCAAGAGCAACGCAATCATTCCAGCGCCGCTCTAACATTTCAATACCACTTTTGTAGAGCGATTTATCTTTTGCCTCAAAATAGGCCTCTTCATTCGTGCGAAATTTCTTACCGACGAGCATTTTTTTGAGGTCTGCGAACAGCCAGTAGTCACTGGGAGCCAAATCTGGCGAATACGGTGGATATGGGAGCAATTCGAAGTTCAATTCATGTAGTTTTGCCATTGTTTTGATTGACTTGTGACACGGTGCCTTGTTTTGATGAAACAACATTTTTTTCTTTGCCATATGCGGTCGTTTCTTTGCAATTTCGACCTTCAAACGCTCCAATAACGCTATATAATATTCACTGTTGATGGTAATTCCTTTTTCAAGATAGTCGATGAATATTACATCACGCACATCCCAAAATACCGAGGCCATAACCTTTCCAGTCGACTGTTGTGTTTTCGGGCGCTTTGGACGAGGTTCACCAGTTGCTGTCCACTCAGCGATCGTTTTGATTTCGGAGTGAAGTGATGGATCCATGTTTCGTCCATTGTCATATATCGACGCAAAAATTCCGGTTTGTTACGTTTAAACATGGCCAAACACTGCTCAGAATCATCAACACGTTCTTGTTTTTGGTCAACAGTGAGCAAACGCGGCACCCACTTTGGACAGAGCTTTCTCATAGTAAATGGTCACGCAATATAAAGCCAATACGTTCTTTTGATATCTTTACGATGTCAGCTAACTCACGCAACTTCACTTTTCGATCATTCAAAACGATTTTGTGGATTTTTTTTTTGATGTTTTCTGGTGTTACCGCCTCATTTGGACGTCCGCTGCGTTCTGCATCATCGGTGTCTCTACGACCACGTTTGAAGTCAGCAAACTAACGTTTTATTGTTGTTTCTGATGGAGCGGAGTCCCCTTAACACATTTCAAGCCATTGCTTCGCTTGAACGGTATTTTTTTCCCATCAAGAAGCAGTGTAAAATTAAAACACGAAATTGTTTTTGATCCATTGTTTTGAAAATAAGAAAAGCAGCGTGACTCTTAGCACAATAACTCACAAACTAATGAATAGAATATCATGAAATTTCAACAGCTGTCTTTTGAAGGTTAGTACTAACTGAGATAAAGGTGACTGCAATAAAACTAGCGTCATCTATGTGTTAGGCCCGGGACTTTTTAGCCCATGTGTTATAATAAAACAAACACCTATATGAAATATTAATTGTTCACTCTCAAACTCGACAAGGGATTGTGGTTTAATTCCATTTTTCAACTAACTAGATAACTTTGAGAGTTGGTTTTGACTACAGTAATATACTTTTCGAATTGAAACTTTGAGTTTGGGATAATTAAAGATGGTGACGTCCTCTCCCAGTATGCATAACTTAAAAAATACCCCCGTAATAAACTACAATTTTAGTCAATAAAAGTTTATTTTTGCTTAAAACTTGCTTTCTCTTTAGCTAACTTTAAATCTGCTGATATCTACCGAAAAATATTGATGACATCTACCGAAATATGTTCCGACTACCTAACAGCCCTTGGCAGTTCGACCGTCCTATATACCGCAATTCTATTTTAGACGGTTACTTTTGAAGAGTGAGAAACGGCGCTATAAAAGTAAATTATAATCCGTTTGATCAAAACATTCGATAAAAATATCAACATATAAAAAGAATACAAAGCTTTCGTCTAAATTTGTACGAATAGGGACCCCCCTATTAAACGCTTGAAAACACACTACAAATACGCGTATTTTTATCTACAGATGTATTGCGGACACGCTAAATTTATTTATTGACATTCGCGAAATGAAAACGGAAAGAGAAAGAGAAAAAACCATGGGTGCCCCGTATATGAACAGCTCGTTTATTTTTAGGGATGGGCTTTTTCTATTTTAGTTATCCACGCGTAAAAATTCGCACGTGTAACCGCTAGATTCTACCGTCCGTATACGTATGTATCAAATGCATGGATATCGATATCGTATCCGTCGAAAAAAATCTATGAATGGTATAAAAGCAGCAAGCCATACAACGTGATCTCTCTGTAGTATACCTATATGTAAAGGCGGCTTTATTTTGTGATAGCCGCTTTTGTGATTTATCTTTTCGACGTTGGAAAATTTTATTTATAATTTTGGAGCATGGAGAGGGTGTGAGAAACTCATTCGTGTAAATGAAAGAGTAGGTAGAAGGTGTAACTTTTTTGTTTTATAAATATATTGGGCAATTCGTCACATTATTTGTTGTTTGAAGTTCTTTATAATAAATTAAATATGGTTTACCTACAATATGTTCATGGAGAATTTCTATTAACAAATGGGTAATACAACGGCCACACTTATCCGTACTTTCATCTACCATGATACAAATAAAATTATTCCCTACCAATTGTTGAAATTCTGCCATTGTTTGCTGGCAACAATTTTTTCGTAAGGTAAGGATATTGCGTAGCTCTTAATCTGTTTTTGAGCTGTATTCTGAAAACTTTTTCAATCTTTCTCCATGGAACCTTCATATTCATATACACTACTGCTCAAAAGTGTTTAGGCACCCCTGTTTTCATGGATTATTCATATAGTATTATGTTTACCAAAAAAAACATTATAATAAAATGAAATACGTATTTAAAATGTAGTTCAGTAAGATAAACACCCATTATATCGCATAAGGTTTACTATCATTTACCTGCACTTGGTCGGATTACCATAAACTGTTTATTGCGGTGCAATTACAATAACAATCCCTCTGAATTTACTGGGTAAATTTAGTCATCTGTTAGATTGCAGGTAATAATGTTTAAATTACCTTCCTAGAAGATTATAGTGAAATCTGTAACCTATGGTCAGTTGCAGTGTGGTATTTACTCTATTCACGTCGTGAGCGAAATATCGTGTGACAATTTTTTAAAATGTCTCCGCGAAGAGAAATTAGTACGGAAACACGTGCGCTTATAATAGCTTACCATAAAAGTGGCATAAGTAATCGACAAATTGCCAAAAAAATGAAAATACACCACGCTACGGTTGACTATAACGTAAAAAAATATTGGGAAACTGGCAGTTTTCTTAATAAAAGACGGAGCGGAAGGTCAAAAGCGACAATATCGGCAGAATAGTGGTTACCAGCAAGTTAAATAGACGCAAAACAGCCCCGGAAATCACCGCAGAATTAAATGTTGGTCGCCAAAAACAATTCAGTGTTTCTATAGTCAAACGTCGCCTACAGAAAGCCGGGCTCCATGGACGTATTGCGATGAAAAAGCCATTACTACGCAAACAAAACAAGCAAAAGCGACTTAAATGGGCTCGTGAACACCAACACTGGACCATAGAAGAGTGGAACAACGTCCTATGGACGGATGTGTCCAAATTTGAGCTGTTCGGAACCCGAAGACGCATATTCGTAAAAAGATCTGTGGGTGAACGTGCCAGCGAAGAGTGTATTGCTGCTACCGTGAAGCATGGTGGAGGTTCTATCATCATTTGGGGCTGTTCTGCTTGCACTAGTGTAGGGGACATTGTGAAAATTGACGGTATATTAAAAAACGAAGGCTACCGCGAAATTTTGGAGAACCACGCAATACCTTCCGGAATTCGACTTTTGGGTCAAAATTTTATCTTCCAGCAAGATAATGACCCAAGACATTCCTCTAAATTATGTAAAGACTATTTACGTCATTTAGAAGAGGAAGGAACTCCCAAAATTATGGAATGGCCTCCCCAGAGCCCCGACTTGAATCCAATCGAGTTACTATGGGAAGAACTAGATCGGGAAGTACGGAAATCGGCTCCGACATCAGCTACTGACGTGTGGAACGAATTGCTATAGAGTTGGACCTCAATAACACAAGAAACTCTGGCAAAACTTATTGCGAGAATGCCTCGATTGTGTGCTGCAATTATTAAATCTAGAGGAGGTCACATGGATGAAAGCAAAATTTAAATTAAACGTTTTAATTTGCACATTTATTTAATATATTTTTATTCATGTACGTGTATCTGTACATAAAAAATAAATATTATTAACATTTTTGATGTCAGTGAGAGTGCCTAAATACTTTTGACTAATATTATGTTTGCAATCTTTTTGCAGAAATGATTTCAAATTAACATTGTTTAATCTTGCTAATGGTATGTTAGATGAAATTAATGCGTTCCGCAGATCCGTATTATATTCTTCTTGTTCTGAGTTTCGTGAAGTTGATGCTACACATTGATATATAGATTGCTGCACACATGCGGATCGCTTTAGTTTTTCACATTTTCCAATATGTAATGGAGTTTTAGCGTGTTGATCAATCAGATATTTTCTCTCAGGAGACACCTACAACAACAATTATCATTTTATATCAAAAGCTAAACAATTTAAAAACAATTGTAAAGCTTTTAGCAAAATTAAACTTACCAGTTTACTGCAGGCTCGAGAAAATATTTCGTCGCCATACTTTACCAGTTCAGGATACGGCTGAATCCATAAAGACGTTTTGTTCGCTATACTCGTTGTATGTATGTACAGAATTTATATACGTAACACAATTACATGCTGTTTCGCTCAAAGGTATTTAATGAATGAATAGTTTATTTGGGAATTAATAATGGTAAAACGTATATATCACATCCCTTCTGCTAGGCGAAATTAAACACGTGCAGTTCTTGGAAAAAGGTATAAGAGAAACCAATGTAATAGATTTATCGTTCTGAGAATTGTCCGTTGTCGATCTACATTAGGAATTTTTACTAATAGAAGGGATAAGAAAAGCCTAAATATGCAATATATGCAATCACTAATTAATACGTCTACATATAGACTATAATTAAAGATATGCAAAAAGTAAAATATATGCACTTTGCATATAATCCGGTCTCTTCGTATTGCTAATTTTATACCTACCATTTTCCCTTCAGAGTTTACAATTACAAAGGATTTACAACTCCTAAAGGCCGAGAAACATTAATTTCACGCAATCTGCTAAATTCTTACTTGTATAGACTTAAAAGTAAATGAAGTAATACGTTGGATCTATATTACGGATCAAGTAAATATAAATACTTCATTGCAGCATGGGAAATTATCAAAAACGCATTACGAACCAGTTTAAACGATGACATAACACCGAGCATTCACAGACTTCATTTCAACACCGCAGAAACTAGAAGAGCGAGGCGAAGGGGAGGAGGACAAAAATATCAAAGCGTTCACCTTTTATTGCACTTCTTGCGGTCTCCATCCAGCACCGTTCAGTTTCTATGGTTTCTGTCGCGGAAGAACACGACATAATACGAGGTTTCCGCACCTCGGCCCGCCCGATCCGATCCCCCGCTACAATGGGAAAACGTGCAAGCCGTCTCCCACCGTCGCTATTGTTTTGCTGCGTTCGCTCCGCTTGCGGAAAAATATTGTTTTCAGCGTGTCCGCTTAGGCGGAAGGCCGGGAACGCGGTCTCTACGCTTCCGCTTTTACGGACGTACGGTTTTATCGGTCCTCATCTTTTCGAGACCGAACGCGTCGCCGTCTTAGCGGAAGACGGAACGTGTTTATTATTTTCCGGATGTACGTACGTATGTATGCGCTTGTACGTATACGGATAAGGTATAAATCCTTGGAGGAGATCGAAAAAAAGATGGATGTCGCGGCGAGGATTCTGTAGCGTGAATGGAATTTGTTATTTTATGTTTATTATTGAAATGGAATATACAGGTTGACCTGAAACTAGGTGCTTGCGATTAGTATTTCTGTTATTATCAATGCTGCGTTGGAGTGAATTTGACTGTAGATTAGTCTAAGGCCAATAGTAAGATGGAGTAAAAGGATTGTTTTGACAGAATACGTATGCAACAATTTACGCATTTCGTTGGAATGAGATCCTTTACTTGAAAGACTCTGGGCAGTCACGTGTCATGAGTCTATAAGTAAAAGACAATGGTTAATTTGCCTGAAGCTGAGGCTTGAATAACAACGTTTGCAAGTCGAAATAGAGTTCGTTGTACTTGCCAGCAGATTCTTTAAGTACCATTAGTAGTGGAGACATAAACTTACCACATACAGATATTATTATATTACATATTTAGGCTTTTTCTTATCCTTTCTATTAGTAAAAATTCCTAGTAATTCCTAATGTAGATCGACAACGGACAATTCTCAGAACGATAAATCTTTTACATTGGTTTCTCTCATACCTTTTTCCAAGAACTGCACGTGTTTAATTTCGCCTAGTAGAAGGGATGTGATAAATACGTTTTATTATTATTAATTCCAAAATAAACTATTCATTCGTTGAATATCTTTGAGCGAAACAGCATGTAATTGTGTTACGTCTTTAGATACTGTACGTTCATACAATGAGAATAGCGAACAACATTTATTTATGGATTAAGCCGTATCCTGAACTGGTAAAGGATGGCGCCATAATATTTTGTCGAGCCTGCAGTAAACTGGTAAGTTTAATTTTACTAAGAGCTTTACAATTGCATTTAAATTCTTTAGCTTTTGATATAAAATGACAATTGTTGTTGTGGGTGTCTTGTGAGAGAAAATACCTGATTGATCAACACGCTAAAACACCCTCACATATTGGAAAATGTGAAAAACTAAAGCGATCCGCATGTGTGCAGCAATCTATATATCAATGTGTAGCATCAACCTCACGAAACTCAGAACAAGAAGAATATAATACGGATCTGCGTAACGCATTAATTTCGTCTAACATACCGTTAGCGAGATTAAACGATGTTAATTTGAAATCATTTCTGCAAAAATATTGCAAACATAATACACTAGGGTGACAGAATAAAGTAGACACCAGGTAAAGCGGTATAAATATATAAACAGCTAAATTCTAAGAACGAATTAATTGTAATTAAGGTAGGGGTAGATGTAAATTGATGTGTCATAAATTTTGGTAAGCACACCTTTAGCTACTTCCCTGAGAAAAAGGGTTACAATTAATTTAGTTGCTAGAAGTATTCCTCGCAGTTGTTTTTTCTCCACATTGACTGGTTCGTGGCCAAGATTGTGGCTGCTAGTCAAGAAGTTACTTATAAAGTACGAATTTATCATGAGAAATTGTCTCTACATAATTCGGACAATCTCTATTCTCAAAAGTCTTATGTGAGTATAGTATTAATGAAACCAAGTAATTAGAAAAAAGGTAGGAAGTATAAGAAAAAGACCACGTAAAAATAAAGTGAACGAATAAGCAATAAAATGAAGAAACAAAGAAAAAGAACGTATCTGTTCGATTTCCAGGATCAATTTAAATACACTAGGGTGACAGAATAAAATAGACACCAGGTAAAGCGGTATAAATATGTAAACAGCTAAATTCTAAGAACGAATTAAGAACTTTCTCTTGTCATTAGGGTAGGGGTAGATGTATCGGAAGGAATTCGTCATAGTTTAGTATCGTTACAACTATGCCTCGCTTACAAAGTTTCACCCGGGGTCGCATCGTTGGCCAGAGTGAAATAAGTAAATTTTTAAATATTTCGTTGTCCCTACAGCTAACCGTGTGCTTACACAATTTAAACGCAAGGAAAAAACAACAGTGGAGCCGAGACCAGGTCGTGCCGGACCTTCTGAAAGAAGTAAAAGGGGCTTGTGCGCGAAGTGTTAAGAGAACCGCGAAAAAGTATAGCTGAGCTTGCGGCAACTTCACAGAAAAGTCACCGTTCTGCGATACCTCCACAGTGTGGGGATGGCAAAGAAAAAACCTCTCCTTACGGCGTTTCAAAAACGGCGCCGAATGGCTTGGGCAATCGAAATGCGAACGAAACCCGAAGAGTTTTGGCGGTCTGTCATTTTTTCAGACGAAAGCAGATACTGCCAATTCAGTGATAGTGGTCGTATGTGGGTATGGAGACGTTCGGCACAGGACGACAAATTTTTGCAGCAGACGGTGAAATACGGCGGTGTGAACATCATGGTGTGGGGCGCGATATGGTATGATGGAAGATCGCAATTAGTAATCTGCGACGGAAATACAAATGCGGCAAAATATATCCAAATATTATATACAGAAGGACTACAACGCCATTTTATCTAAAGAAGACGCCACTTTTATGGAGGATGGAGCACCCGGCCACAAAGCAAGAACAACAACCACATGGAAAGAGGAACAGGGGATTCAGATTTTACCATGGCCAGGCCAGTCACCAGACATGAATCCGATAGAGAATGTTTGGCACATAATCCAGACAAATATGGCGAAACGACCCCGAAAACCCAGTAATAAGGAAGAACTCGTGGCAGCTGTTACAGAGAGTGGTTAAATATTCCAGAAGACACCATTTATCGGTTAATAGATTCTATGCCACGACGACTCGCAGCACTTCACGCAAGTAAAGGTGGATCGACAAAATATTAGTCTAATTTAAAAATTTTAAAATATTTTGTATATATAACGAGAATAGTATCTTTTTTTTAATTAGTAGGTGTCTATTTTATTCTCTCACCCTAGTGTATATCTGACGAAAGTACCTTACGAAAAAATTATCTCACATCTTGTTACCAGCACACAATGGCAGAACTTCCACAATTGGTAGGGAATAATTATATTTATGTCATGGTAGATAGAAGTACGGATAAGTGTGGCCGCTATATTGCTCATTTGTTAATAGGAATTCTTCATGAGCATATTGTAGGTAAATCATATTTAATTTATTGTAGAGAACTTCAAAAAACAAATAATATGACATTTGCCCAATTCGTTCAAGAAGGCTTATCAAATTTCTTGTTCCCTCGAAGTATTCCTTGAGGAAAATTTTTACTAATATTGTCCGACGCTGCACCATACATGATAAAACCCGCGCAACATTTAAAAAATTTTATAGTAACATTATTCATACCATTCACAGGTATAGCAGTAAACACCACTCACACAAATTAATTAATTATGCGGAACGCAGCGTTTGAGAGCACGTGGGTTTATTGTCAACCGTGTTACCGACGGTACCACGGTAACACGGTTGACAATGGGAGCCCACGTGCTCGAAACGCTGCGTTCCGCATAATTAATTAATTTGTGTGAGTGGAGTTTACTGCTATACCTGTGAATTGTACATCCACACAGTCCTTGCAATCGTCATTGGATTCAATGGTGTAGCCGAAGGCATTCGCAATCAATTTCCTTTGATTAATGATTTAGTTAGCAATGTCAAAAAAGTATTTTTAAAAGCGCCATTACGAATCCAATTTTATAAGGAGCGACTTCCCGGCGTTAAGTTGCTTCCTCGAGCGATTATTAGGAGATGGGGTACATGGTTAGACGTTGCAATTCTTGACGCCGATAATTTTGAAGGAATAAAAAATGTAATTCTTGAAATCACTGCTGACTTCATTGCTCTAGAAAACTGGAAAAAGATAGTAACATCAACAGAATTGCTACAAAACCTTTTGTATATTGAGTCAAATTATAGCTTTGTTTCAAGGTCCATTCGTAAACTAGAAACGCAAGGAATGTCGCTCTCGGAATCAGTCGAAATAGTAGACGAATTTGATATGCTATGTAAGAAGGTTAAGGGTACAATAGGTAATTCTATATACGATAAATTTAAAAAAGTGTTTAAATAAAAATGCGGGGAATTTGAAATTGAAGGGAGTTAAGAAAAAGGTGAAACAGTAAACGATTTCGCTTTTAATTTTAGTTTAGAATGTGTCGCAAAGTTAAAAAGTGCATCAATTATATCTGTGAATGTTGAAAGAAGCTTTTCTATTTCGAAACATATGTATTCTGATAGAAGACACAACTTTCTTTTACACGATTTTGAAAAACATTTAATTATAAATTGGTTTAAAAATATGTTGTAAAAAAATTTTGGACAATAAAGTTAATGTTTAAATTTCTGGTCTCATTTATTTATGTAAAAATTTAGCATATAATCCGGTCTCTGCTCGTGAATAAAGAACGGAGAATCCTTAAACATGAACAAGTTTGTAAAGGAATTTATCGTTTTATTTTTGTATAAAATAAGTACGGTTTTTTTTGTCAGGATTGTCATGATTTTTTTTTATTATTATTACTAAGATATACTTTAAGCCTGTACTGGCACCAATATTTTACCTAAGAAATTAAATAATCTAGACTTGTGAAGGTTCTTGAAGGTTCAAGAAGGTCTAAATTAGGAAGTGCTTGAATAACAAAATATCACTGACCACAATTACAAAAAATGAAACAAATACGTGGAATAAAAAATCACACTTAATATACGCCAGTTCCATTAACAATACCTTGACTGGTACATGGACAGTTGATTCGCTTCAATTTCTTTTATTACCTCCCTTATCAACCTCAGAGACGTGACAGACATCTCATCATCTTCAACCAGCACCAGACACCTCAACATGCGTACGCTCCCTTCACCTGTGTCATCAACCGTATCGACGGTCGTGTCTGCGTTATTCTCGGGACGAGTGCCGAGCTCGACCGACCAGGGAAATTGATAAAATTTTGCGCTGTTTTATTCGCGCGTATATCGTCGGCTTCGCAAACCTTGTTCGACGTGGTGAACCGTGCTTGCGCTCGGCTTCATTTCTTTTTCTTTTCCTTCCCTTCTTCAAGTTCGTTCGGCGTTGTTCGCGTCTCTTTTCTTTTTATCGATAACGGTGAACTCTAGACGCTCGAGACGTACCATCGCTATATATGCACGCCGATATGCACGGAAATGGTATCGTGTGAGCATCGTCTTTACCTGCAAGCGATTCGCACAAATATTTGCGGTGACTGGTTGTATTTCTGTTCGCGCAATTGCGAAAAAACTAAAGCAAATTATTGATGTGAATCGAATGGATTAGGCGCAATATAATGTAACTGTATATGTACACTACCGTCCATATTAGTTCCGACTAGTTAACTCATTTTTCTAAAGCTTTATTGCATTTTGTTTATAGCGATTAAAATTGACGTATAAAAGTAAAAAGGAAAGTAATTTTAACGAAAGATAAACAAAAACTTCTTAAACATTCCGTTCATCGAAGAAACTCCCTTTTGCGCGAAGAACAGCTTTCACTATCCAAGACATCCGCTCCACTAGTTTTTCAAAAATTCTATTTGGCGTATGAGTCTATTCCACGGGTGGTCTGCGGAGATAGGGCATGTTTTTCGGGCCTTCCTGAATACACAATTCGTTTTCGAAACCGAGCATTTTTACCGAATGATCATTGATTTACATAAAAGTATTCGTTAAGAAGTTAGAATTCGAAATAGAAACAAATCGAAACCTTCTTGAGTCATCAGGCTAACCGAATGTGTATTATGTATAACAACGTACTTATACACCTACATAAATGGGTTATAGTGTTTGCTGCACCGTTTGTTTGAAATAAATGTGTGTGATGTGTGTTTAAAGATAGATTGTTTCTCTTATTAAGATTAGAGTCTACCACGTATAGAGCTCGTCTTTTAACTTTAATTCTTAGACAAAAAATAATCGCAATGTATATATGCCGTTTGTGCGAACCTAAACATCTACATGTATATGGGGAATTATGAGTATATAATTGCAATAAAACACGTATAACGTGGATAAATCCAAATAACCTTTGATAAATATACTTGCATAAATGCTTGCCCAACGCGCTGATAATTATAAAGGAAGAAATAGACGTTGGGACAGGTGCCCAAAGGCTATCATGTAGTACATAAATTTATTTACAAATAATTATGCGTAATACCATCTAAGAAAATACATATATCAAATATGCTTAATGCTAAGCATCCCTTTAGCATTATTTAGATATATTGGTGGTTACCTGGTAATTTTTTAGTTCGGTTTCATATGTCTGAGGCAACCGTCACTACTATTCATTCCGATAACGATACCTTCGCGTTCGATTCATTTTTTCTTAAAGAATTTAGGGAGGAAGATGGCTTACGAGCTCTGTGTCAATTGGGAGGAAAAAAGACAGCTGCTTCTGATAACCTTCCAGATTTTGTTGTTAGAGAGTGTAGATTCGTTCTTTGTGGGCCGCTCCTTCACATTTACAATCTAATATTGAGACAGGGAATTTTTCTAAGTTGTTGGAAAGTGTCCCGTGTTACTCCTGTTTTTAAGTCCGGGTCGAGGAATAACATTCGGAATTATCACCCGATATCTGTATATATAAACTTTGCTAAAGTTTTTGAAATTATCTTATATAAATATATACAGTTGTAGCCATATGTATTCGCCACCCTTTTTTGTTTTTTATTCCGACGAATATATAAGAAATAAAAGAAAATTGATCGATGAAAATGTTTCATTGTGAGTGTATACAGATATATACAGATATTGCTTAATATTTGGTAGCTTCTCCCTGGGCTTTTATCACCGCACGAATTCGTCGAGGCATACTGCTCACTAAGTTGTAGCACTGTTCGGGGGTGATTTTATTCCACTCTTCGAATGTTTTTGTTTTTAAGCATTGCTTTGTGGTAGATGAGTATTTAGCTACATTTCGCTTTAAAATGTACCATAAATGCTCAATTGGCGATAAGTCCGGGGATTGTGCCGGCCATTCCAGGACCCGCACGTTATTTTCCTCGAACCAGCGCATTACTTCGCGAGATTTATGGCACGGTGCATTATCTTGTTGGAAGTAATACTCTGGCTCGTCATTATCGAATAATTTTAACGCACACGGTTCCAGAACTTCTTCCAACATGTCGATGTACGTCCGACTGTTCATTCGGCCCTCGCAGACGAACAGTTCTCCGACGCCTGTTGCACTCATGGAACCCCAAACCATTATGCTACCACCCCCAAATTTGACAGTCGGGATGATACAGTCTGGATGGAAGGCCTCTCCTCGCCTGCGTCGCACGTATTGAGGCCCAGGTTTATCACAAAACTACCAACAAAAACATGAATACTGTTACATTTTGGAACCCATTAAAAAGAATAAAAACACTGTAGATACCAGGAATTGAATACAGAATACTGCAAATACAATAATTATGTATTACTTACCTCAATATTTGACTCATCCGTCCACATAACATTGGCCCAATTGTCAATGGTCCAGTCGCGGTGACTTTTAGCCCACAGCAGTCTCTTTTTCTTTTGTTGCGGAGACAACCGTGGTTTATGTCGAGCTTTATATCCACCTAGATTTAATTCACAAAGGCGTCTTCTAATCGTGCGAGGAGAAATAGCAACATTATGTAGCCGGAGAAGTTCACTGGAAAGCTGTTTAGACCCTTTTTTCCGGTCTCGCAAAGACATCCGCTCTAAGACCCGCTCATCTTTGCTAGTTGTCTTCCTTTTTCGACTAGTTTTCGTGCAGGAATACAAAATTTTCGCCGATTAGACGTTGCCTCGATGGTACTGCATTTTCTTGCAGTATTTCTAGATAACCCCCTTTTCGCAAAATACCTTCGATTCGCCTCTGTACCGGCGTAGACTACACAATCCTGCAACATTCTTTGGCCTTTCGTTCTTCTTACAAAAACGCGCCTAGATTGTCCGAATGCCTCAAACTTTGACTCACCAGTCCATAGCACCCTTTTCCAATCATCCACCGTCCATGTGTTTCTGGCCACTGTAGAGGGTTTTTTTCTTGCAATGTGGCGCATTCTGAAAATTTGGAAAGACATGATTACGACGGTGACATGAATCTTCGTAAATAACAGTGTGCGCAAATGAGATGCCTGTTAAACAAACTTATTTATGGTGCCAAATTTACTAAATTAGATTTTCTAAACTATTCGAAATGGTCCTCATTTAATAAGCTTCGGTTGCATTTCTTTTTGTAGTTTTTTTTTTCTATCTCTTTAATATAAATGGTCCACGTAATGAAAAGCAAAAGAACGCTGAATTTAAGTGAATCTTATCCTTTGCCAAATGTCCATATCTTTACGTAAACAAGTAAAAGATGGAAAGCACTTTTTATTAAATTACCTGTAAAGGAATTACACCTACAACCACAATCACCATCAAGACCACTCGCCTGATAGCTACTTTCTCCACTTCATTTCCGCAAATCCGAGACAAAAGCTTAACGTTAACAATTAAACGTTGAACATCGAAATCAACGAAGCAAGAACACTTCAAGCTTTACCAGAATCGGACTCGTCAATTTCCATAAAATTTTATCGTCTCTTCAGGGCCCCCGCAATCGTATCCTCGCTGGCAGGAAGAATAAAATGGTATCTTTTTAACTTCACCAACCGGAAGAACTTCGTGTCTGGACATCTGCCTGCGTCTAATGCGAAGACGTTGATGCAGATTAAAATCAGGAACAAGTAGTTAGACGACGGCAGAGACACGGCAATTTGTAACAGAAGGCTATGTCCGCAAAAGTTAGATGTTATTCGGTGGTTTTTAAAGACTGGAGGGCCTCGAGATGTTAGGGGATCTTACGTCTTTTTCACGTTGTAATAGAATTAACGTTATTGACGATTTTACCAGAGGAACGCGTTCCTGGGAAAGAATGGGTAGATAAAAGAGATGAAGGAAAAGGATATGTGGAACATGGTTCCATAATGAACTCATCTTTATTTATTTCCAGACCAAGCAAGGACACGATTGTTACAGGACATAAAGTTAAAATAAATGGAGTTACACTGAAGGTATTGTAAAGTTCAATTTTGTTCACTTAAAGTTCTTTTATGATTAACCTCGGCAAAGAGGGGCAAGTTTTAGTGCCATGCGGAGATTTTCCACCGTACTTTACGTTCGCAAATTTTGACTCGGCACTGTACACGGACGGGCGAAAAATATCTCGTTTCTAGACCGTACACCGCCCTCTCGCGGCGATCCGTGTCATCGCCGGCAGCTCAGCGTCGCGAGTCGTGCCTCCAATGATGCGGAAACGTAATTTCAGACAAGGCGGACAGACGATCCTCAATAGAACAGCGGACAAGATTGGAAAACAGCGTCAAGGAGGAAGAGGGAACTTCGAGAGTGGGAAACCCGTGGCGTCGGTAGTTGGTGGAGGAGGGGCGGGAGGGTGAAAAATATTGCCCAAGAAAAGACGGAGTGAAGTGGCGAGAACGTAGGGGACGTTCTTCAGATAGAAGGATGAAAGGTGTGGTAACATATTTAGATAATAATAATACCAGACGTGGAAGGGTGTGCATCTTCAAATTGAAGGCCTCCATGGCTAGAGACAGTGATGTAGGAGTTGTTTTTGCGATTGGGGAACATGTTATTAGTGATAAAGATAAAATAAAATAAAAATCAAAACGAAAATAATTCCATTTACAGGACAATGCGAGAATAATGTAATCTATAACGCAGTAATAAATTAAAATTAATCGAAAATGATACAACTGAATCATAAACATAAAAATAGCTCGGTGACACAAGAATGCAAGAACAAAATAGGACTACAATGTAAATCCATGTAGACACTTCAACAAAAAGGATCATCAAGTAATTCATTGGCATTTCTAATCACATGCGTAATGGGTGCTTTAAGCAGAACATTAGTTTTGTATGACGGGACCTTAAAATTAGGGAAGGACCTGGTATCGTACTTAGGTACCACAAAATTAATTTTGGAGAGAAGGGATGGAACGCCAATAGCGTGATTAATCAGTTTAAGTAGAAATTGGCTGCTAAATTCCTTCCTTCGATCCGATAACGATACAAAGCCGTGTCTCCCCAGCAGACCAGCATAATAAACATCGCGTCCAGGGTAAGTGCCATCAATTTTGAAGGACAGGTATTTCAAAAATCGTTTTTGCACTCTTTCAAGTAGTACTTGCAGATGGAGATAGTGAGGATACCAAATTATGGGGGCCTACTCCAACCCAGTACGGACAAGCGAATAGTATAATGCTTTTAGCGAGGCAGGATTATTGAATGATCTGCAGGATCGTATGAGAAATCCTAAGGATTTCATCGCAGAATTTCGTACGGATAAAATTTGATCCGCAAACGACAAATTTGCATCAAACATCACGCCCAGGTCCATCACAGACGAGTGCCTAGGTACAATAGCCTGATTCACAGCATAATGAAAATTATAGAGTCTATGACATCTAGTGTAACTTACAACAGCACACTTATCCAGATTCAAATGAATTCCATTCTGTGTACACCATCTAACAATAGTATCCAGACTGTTCTGGAGAAACAGCCAATCTGCCCGGGAAGGTTATGGTATTGTAGATCTTAAGATCGTCCGCGTAAGCCAGTACATTGCAGTCCAACCCCTGTAGGAGATCATCCAAATAAATATTAAACGAAAGGGGACCCAAATTGGATCCCTGGCACACACCAGAGGAAGCAGAAAATGTTAAGGATGTATATCTATTGTAGTGAACATAGCATGAACGATCAGTTAAATACGAGCAGATCAATTGTGTTACACTTGGCGGAAAACCAAAACTACTCAGCTTAGATACCATAAGGGCATGATTGATAGTGTCCAATGCTTTACTAAAGTCGGTGTATAATACATCTACTTGTTGACGTCGTTCCATGGATTCGGCAATATGCTGTGCTAACTCAGCAAGGTTAGTTGCAGTAGACCTTCCTGGAATGAAATCATGTTGTCACGAAGATAAGTAAGGCTTGACACTAACATAAATTCTATGAGACAGAAGATATTCAAAAATTTTTGCAAGGTTGGATAAAATATTTATTGGCCTATAATTTTGGAAGTCTGAACGATTACCTTTGTTAAACACGGGTGTAATTCTGCTAATCTTCCAAGCGTCAGGAAAGGTAGAAGAACTTACGGCCAAGTTAAATATTCTAACTAGAGGTTCACATAGTACTACACAACAATCACGTGCAAGAAATGCGGGGAGGCCGTCATGACCAGCAGTAAAATTAGATTTTAACTTCTTAGATGCTTTTAAGATATCGTCTGCTGTAAAAGATCCAATCAAAGAACTACCACTAGTGAGATCCCTACCAAGAGGCTGGGGCCCCAGTAATACTTGTGAACCAGACACAAACACTCTAGAGAATTCATCTGCGAAGGTCTGAACAATGTTGCTGGGATCATCAACAGTGGAGCCGTTCAAAGTGAGACATCCCGTTATTCTTGATGCATTACGACGCGCGTTTATGTACTGCCAGATTAGCTTTGGATTTTGTACTATATCTTCTACAGCCGCCGTCTGATATTCCACATATACAACTCTAATTATGTCTTTAACTAATTTCCTCAAACGCTTAAATTCAATGTGGTTAATCTCCCGTCCACTCTTGTTCCACCTACGAAGGTAATAATTCTTTATTTGAAGAACTTTGATTATTTCGAAATTATACCAAGGCGGGTATCTTCGAGAAGGGTGTTTGGACAAAGGTACAGAACGACGGATGACAATGTCTAAGCAATTATAAAAAGCTGATACTGCTTCGTTAACGCAATTAAGATTCTCCAAAAAAGTCCAGTCAATTTCAGCTATATCACTGTACAAGGTCGGAAAGTTTGCCTTGCGAAAATTAAATTACAATTTTGTGTTTGATGGAAACTGTTTAGTGACAGATTCGCAACGTAGCCTAAATGTAATATTGAGAGCGGGATGATGAACATCCTCAGCCACCAATCGATCCGAATCGTGTACTCCATGGGCATCACAGCTTAAGTTAGTCAGCAACAAGTCCAATAGTTTTCCATTATGATTTACAACGTTATTATACTGTTGTAAGTTCAATAAATTCATAAAAGACAACAAAGATACATATTTACGATCAGAGCTATTGCTTATGAGGAAATCAGCGCAGTTGAAGTCACCAGTTATAACCAAGTGTTTATCCATTAAATCAAGACCTAGAGTGTCTAAAAATAATTCAAAATCGTCGCATGACACATCGGGAGGTACATAAACATTAACAAAGTATACTAGAGCTTGGCCTATACTAATCTTACACATAACGATATCAATTAATGAAAGTACATTTAATGATTGTAAATTAGTAACAGGAAGAGCATTCAAACTTGTACAGAAAGCAACCAAAACACCGCCTCCAATTGAGCGACCCACAGCTTCAAAATCCCTATCCTTCCGGCAGACATCAAAAGACAAATCGAAAACTTCAGAGGAATTTAAGTCTAAATAATAAAGGCACAACAAAATTAAAATTGAAATAAAAGTAGAAAGGGAAAAGAGAAGAAACAAGAGACCCCCCTCCGTTTTCTTTATCATTTTATTTCCTTTTGTTGTCTCCTTTTTCTTTTTCATCTTTTATTTGTTTTTATTTACGTTATTTTTCGTTTATATTTTCCGCTATAATCCGGTTTAATTTGTTCCTCTTCTATTAGTTTTTCTTTGGGCTTTAGAAAAGACAGATAAACCACAGATTCATTCTAAAACAAATTATAGAAAAGCACAGGGAATACAACAGATGAGGTCTATAGACTTCGAGAAGGTTTTCGATAATATAAAGAAGAGGAAGAAGAATACGGTCTAATTCTGAAAACAACTCATTGATTATCAAATCGAATATCAGAAATTGGCTAAATTTCAACTGTCGCCCTTCTCGCATCTTAATCGAAATTAAAATAGGATATCAATTTCATGCTCGTCCGTAAATATTGTCGCACAAACTCGATGAAATTCAGACCTTTTTACACAAAAAAAAAGAGTCAATATACCCGCGCTAGCCTCGAATCATGCTTTGTACCATGTTCATTCGAATCATCAAAAAAAGAATCCACCACAAACAAAACACATTTACCGACATGCCGGTGTGTGCTCTACGTTTGCAGGAATACGGAAAAGTGTACATATACCATACGTACTTGTAGTATGGCAGGCAATTTTGTTGTTTGTACTATGTATGAAATTAGTAGTGACTCTCGTGTATTAATTGTTTGTTGGCGTATGCAAATTTAGGCTGAATTGGTTGTAATTGTTGTAAGGGGAATTGGATCATTCGGTAATTTTTCAAAAATAAATACGTAAATCATAGGATTATTAGATTTTTATTCAAATGTATTAACATTTAGAAAGTAACATACATAACAGTTTACTAATGGAAAACCAATGAATTTCGAAATATTAATAATTTCCTAATTGCAGGCCATACAATTTTGAATGTATTAGAACATGATATCAAGTTTCAAGTCTCTCACAAGTCTGTCTACAATAGTAAACTTAGCAAGCATAAAATTTGGTATATTAATCAATTCCATTATTTATACAAATTCATCAAGTCTTTGATACAACATCTTTTTGGTAAGTCTAATTTTTAATCGATTTGGATTTTGTACTTCGCAAAGGTGGTATAGTAAAATCGTTATGTATACTATAACAAATTTACGAGGGCAATCCCAAAAGAAAGGTCTCCTATTTTTTGGGGACGTAGAGAAAGTTTTAATACGGTTGTTGGCAACACTGTTGTGAGTGGTCCCTTCTCCGCTACGACATAAGCACGCAGGCGCTTCGCTCGGATGCTCAGTTTTGGCTTGGTAGCCATTCGAAATGCAGCTCCCGATAAACGTTACCGTCAAGTACGAACTACGCGCAGTTATTCGATTTTTGAACGCACACGGCGTTTAAACCGATTGAAATTCACCGCCTATTGACGGAAGTGTATGGACAGTCGTGCATGGATGTCAAGAACGTTCGCAAGTTGTGTAGAGAGTTTACAGCCGGTCGTACTGAAATTCATGACGAAGAAAGGAACGGGAGGCCGTCAATTGCCGACGAGACAATCGCGAAAGTTGAGGAACTCATGCGTAAAGATCGGAGGATCACTCTCTGCATTTTGGTTCTTGAGGTTTCCGGAAGCACCATCCACAGGATTTTAACGGAGAAGTTGCAATATCGGAAGGTGTGTGCAAGATGGGTGCCGCGTATGCTGACAGAAGACCACAAACTGCAACGGGTTGATTCTTCCCGCGAATTTCTTCGCCGCTATGGAGACGAAAAGGACAATTTCTTTGACTCAATTGTCACGGGTGACGAAACCTGGGCATTCCACTTTACACCTGAGACAAAACAAGAGTCACGCGAGTGTCGGCATCCCTCTTCGCCCAAGGCACGAAAATTCAACCAAACACAATCTGCCGGTAAAGTCATGACAACTGTGTTTTGCGACAGGAAGGGGATACTGTTGGTCGACTTTCTGCCTGCTGGGACAACAGTCAACGCTGACAGGTACTGTGAAACACTGAAGAAACTCAGAAGGGCAATTCAGAACCGGAGAAGAGGAATGTTGAGCAAGGGTGTAAGCATTCTCCGCGACAACGCCCGTCCTCACATCGCCCAAACCGTCGATTTCCTGCAAAGTTTTGGTTGGAACGTCATCACACACCCACCCTACAGTCCGGACTTGGCACCCAGCGATTTCCACCTGTTCCCTAAGTTGAAGGAACATTTGTTTGGACGGCAGTTCTGCTCCGATGATGAGGTGAAAGATGAGGTTCGACACTTCCTGAAGGGCGTGGTGGCAAGCTGGTATGACATGGGCATTGTAAAACTGCCACAGCGTCTACAAAAATGCATCGACCGAAATGGCGATTATGTTGAAAAATAAAGCATTCTTCAATCTTTAAAGTGATGTAGCAATTATAGAAAATAAACGGTTCTTTGTATATCTAAGGAGACCTGTTTTTTTGGGATTGCTCTCGTACCTTAATTGAGTATTGTCAAGTGCACCCCAAGGATTCAATTTGGGACCATTACTATTCTTACTTGAATTACCTACTGAAGTCATTTACTTACTGAGAAATTCGTCTTCTACCGATATCCTTCGTTCCCATTACTTTTCTCTGTAGAATATTCTGCAATAAATGAAATCTGTTCTCATTTCTCATTATGTGTCCTAAGTATTATAATTTTCGAGCGTTCACGGTATTAAAGACTTCCTTTTCTTCTTCGATCCTTTTCTTAACTTCGATGTTGCGTCATGTGTTGCGTCCACGGTGTTTTTAGTATCCTGCGATATAACCACATTTCAAATACTTTCAATTTCCTTGTCGTGGCTTCAGTTAGCGTCCATGCGTCTAGCTCGTAGAATAAAACAGAGAACATGTAACAGCGCATGGGTCTTCTCTTGGTATCTAATGTTATGTCATGACTTATGAATAGATTTTTCATTTTATTATAAGTAGACCTGGCCTTTTCGATTCTGAAGGTTTTTCGCCTCTAGCGTGGTTAACATGTGGTGTTACCGTGCTACTTTGATTTTCCTGTTTTCTCCTGAAGAAGCCTCCTACGACGTAGGCGAAACGTCGAGATTCCACCTTTCTCTTCTCTTCTTTTTCTTTCTTTCTTTTTCCCTTATTTTCTGTCTCTTACTCTTTTTACCTTTCCCTCCTTCACCCCCCCCCCCCCTTCCCCCTTCATTTTTCTTCTTTTGTCTAATTTCCTTTTTATTTCTTTCTCCTCTTACTCTAATTTCATTTCTATGTATCTCATCATGGCACGGTCCAATTCTGGAACCAGTTCGTTTATTACCTCGTAATATACAGCTGTGGCCATATGTATTCGCCACCATTTTTTGTTTTTTATTCCGACGAATATATAAGAAATAAAAGAAAATTGATCGATGAAAATGTTTCATTGTGACTGTATACAGATATATACAGATATTGCTTAATATTTGGTAGCTCCTCCCTAGGCTTTTATCACCGCACGAATTCGTCGGGGCATACTGCTCACTACGTTGTAGCACTGTTCGGGGGTGATTTTATTCCATTCTTCGAATGTTTTTCTTTTTATGCATTGCTTTGCGGTAGATGAGTATTTAGCTACATTTCGCTTTAAAATGTACCATAAATGCTCAATTGGCGATAAGTCCGGGGATTGTGCCGGCCATTCCAGGACCCGCACGTTATTTTCCTCGAACCAGCGCATTACTTCGCGAGATTTATGGTACGGTGCATTATCTTGTTGGAAGTAATACTCTGGCTCATCATTATCGAATAATATTAACGCACACGGTTCCAGAACTTCTTCCAACATGTCGATGTACGTCCGACTGTTCATTCGGCCCTCGCTGACGAACAGTTCTCCGACGAACAGTTCTCCGACGCCTGTTGCACTCATGAAACCCCAAACCATTATGCTACCACCCCCAAACTTGACAGTCGGGATGATACAGTCTAGATGGAAGGCCTCTCCTCGCCTGCGTCGAACGTATTGAGGCCCAGGCTTACCACAAAGCTACCAACAAAAACATGAATACTGTTACATTTTGGAACCCATTAAAAAGAATAAAAACACTGTAGATACCAAGAATTGAATACAGAATACCGCAAATACAATAATTATGTATTACTTACCTCAATGTTTGCCTCATCCGTCCACATAACATTGGCCCAATTGTCAATGGTCCAGTCGCGGTGACTTTTAGCCCACAGCAGTCTCTTTTTCTTTTGTTGCGGAGACGTGATTTATGTCGAGCTTTGTTTCCACCTAAATTTAATTCACAAAAGGCGTCTTCTAACCGTGCGAGGAGAAATAGCAACATTATGTAGCCGTAAAAGCCCACTGGAAAGCTGTTTAGACCTTTTTTTCCGGTCTCGCAAAGACATCCGCTCTAAGACTCGCTCATCTCTGCTAGTTGTCTTCCTTTTTCGACCAGTTTTCGGTTTGTTTGTCAATGATCCACTCTCTTTGTATCGTTTTATCGTCATTCTAACTGTCGATCGCGCACATTTCACTTGTCGGGCAATAGCAGACACCGACAACCCTTGGTTTTCTAACACCACAATTTGTCCTCGCTCTACCTCCGTCAATTCGCGTGTTTTCGGCATTCCTTTTTACTGTATACTATCGTATTATACAGGCAAAATCACAGACACAATCTCTTCACTCTAACTAGCTCAACCTTACTCTTACAACTTTTAAGAAAGACTGAAGAAATATTCAGAAATTACAATTTTACGTCTATTTTCTAATTTACTCAGAATGGCCTACAATAAACCATTAAACCCTCATTACCAGGTACCTAGTTAAGTCCGTCATCGACCCTGCTTCTTAGAAATACAATAATGTTCGTGTAACACGTTCAAAACGAGAGTGGCGAATACATATGGCCACAGCTGTATTTGTTTTTTCTGTTGTGTCATTCCCGACCCTGACGAAAGCAGATTGGGCCCACGTTTTTTAGAACTTTTGCAAATTTTTGGTGTTTTACTCTCTCGAAGGCCTTCTGATAGTCATCAAACATCCATACACCCCACAGTTCATGTCCCTGCACTGTTGAAATAATACCTGTGTGCTATATATGGCCCCTCTTGTACCCACTGTGTTTCTGAATCCGAATTGCGTAAATGCTATTTGTTCTCCACAAGTTCCGTTAATTCTCCTATGTACGACTTTGAGGAAGTGTTTTGGAAGTTGATTCTTGTATATTCTTCACATATTTTAGCTCCTGTCTTTTCGGCAAGGTGATAAAATCTGATCTAAGCCAATCATGCGGAATCTTTCCGGATGTCTACATTCTATTGAACACGGATGTCATCTCACGCTATCATCACCCAGAAGTTTTAACTCTGCATTTATATTATCGGGTTCCGACGAATTTCCTTTTTTGATACATTTTCTTGCTACCGTGACTTCATCAATGAGGATATATGGCTCCGTATCATCAATTATTTTGGTAGATTATGATTTATAAATGTTCTAAAGTGACAAAAAATTGTCAACCAAGTGATAAAATTTGCGAATGACGATTGCAAGGACTGTGTGGATGTACAATTCACAGGTATAGCAGTAAAGTCCACTCACACAAATTTATTAATTATGCGGAACGCAGCGTTTCGAGAGCACGTGGGCTCTCATTGTCAACCGTGTTACCGACTGAAAGTAAAAACTGTATCACACATGCAAATTATTTTCTACGTAGGCTCTAAAATTTCTAAAACATATGACTATTTACAATCTACTCGGTGGTCTAATGCCTTTTACGGGAAAGGATGGACCGAAAGCGAACCGTATCTTTAACAGGGCCTATGGTAATAAATCCATCAAATTCGAGTGTGCAATTGGGGGTGGTTCTCTGTTCAATAAGTTTCCGTTCTTTTTCATATATACCGTTTCGTACGCGTCTAATTCTCTATACGAGTTCACGTTTTTAAGTAGTGTCAGATTTTTCAAATTAATCTTATGTCCGGATTTTACCATATGCTCTGCTACGCTTGATAGTTCTGGTTTATCGAAACGATAGTGTCTAATATGCGATTTGGTATATTCCAGACCTTTTTATCATCTCCGGTTTATCTTTGGGATTCCCTAAGAGATTCTTTAAGTTGTTTTTTGACACAAAAGACACGTTCATATTTAGTTGTCGGTAACACGGTTGACAATGAGAGCCCACGTGTTCTCGAAACGCTGCGTTCCGCATAATTAATTAATTTGTGTCAGTTGAGTTTACTGCTATACCTGTGAATAAAATTTACGGTTTTGTTCGATTTTATTTTAAATCATTTTATTTGTAATATGAAACTCTGCTTAGATCTAATTCCTAAATATTTTAGAAAATACATATTATATCCTATTTAACTATTTCTCTCTTGTCAACTTTACCCGAGTTTATAAGTGATAAAAATGAAACTGATGATATGCAGTTTAATAGACGTTTCGAAATCAATATCAAACCGAGTCAAAACATATTCCCACAACAGCACATACAAACCGTATATAGGCTGCGCTAATTTAGCAGTTGGATTTTTCATTCGCTGTGCAGGTGGAGTTCTGCTACTGGTAGAAGAAGGGGTGAGGGTAGAGGGACCGAACGCGGGGAACATGCGACACTTGTTTACCCAATTTCATCATCGCCCATTAACTTATATGCTTGCAGTACGTTCGAAATGAAATGTTCGTGCGGTGTTCCTTCCTTTTCCCTTTCGAAACGTCTCCTTCTCTAACCGGCCTTCTTTTATCTCAGTAAGCAAAATTTAATATCCATTTTATCCGAGTGTGTTGTACAGTGTACGGTAGCTTTATGCGAGCACTATTCAAAGCGATCTTATGTGAGCGCGTGAACACTTCGATGACGCAGCCAATCGGTTACGATTGCTATCCTGATCATGTAAATTGTGCGTAAAATGATTGCATTTAGTCTGTTGCAAAAAATTTATGTTCCACGTCAAAGTAATATCGACCGACAACCTTAAGTACAGCCCCTGTGCAATTTATTAGGGCCACTTCAACTCTCAACACCTCTGTGAACTCCAAACACCTCGGATAAATATAGCCAGTTGAGCTATGTCAGACAAATCGGTGCTCTCGTTTTGCGGTAAGCTTCTGGATATTGTCTCTTCTTATTTGTCTTCTCAGTGAGTGCGGCATAGGATGCTTAATTGGTTGAGTAATGTCCCTTATATTGAATTCTAGTGTTTGCATATTATCGCGTTGGATGCACACAAAAACTTAAATTTATAAAGTGGCCCCAATAAAATGGACAGGGACTGTATTTGGATAGTGCTGGTTAATCATAAGAAAGAGGTTAAGAAAGGTTTTCGCTTTGTGATGCTGTTCACTGTACATTTAATATATTCAACGTCGCCTTTAATCCAAATTAAAGTAGAAGGCGGAAGAAAGACCTCGTGGTAAACATTTTTATAAATTAAAAGATGTTTTTGTTTGATTGGTAACTGTTCAAATAATCCATTACATACGTCAATGGGTAATATATTAAAGTGATGATCCGGATTAAAAGCACTCAGTTTGATGAGAGTTGGGAGGTATCTTCTGATAATTTCGAATTGGAAAAAGGACAGTTCTTTAACTGTGAGAATGTGGAGAAAGTACAAGAAAATAGATAATGATTCAAGCAATATTATGACGAAATTATATTGGGTGGAATTTTTTCCTGTACCTTTTTATGGCCAATTCAAAAAGGAACGTCTTGAATGCCTTAAAATTTTCATTTTGGGTAGCCTATGATCTTCATTTAAATTTAGGAACACTGTGTAATGTTTCTCGAAAGTCAAATTTTGAAAACTGTCACCTTTTTTTAAATCCTACGCCCTTTGTACCTTAAACCTTTATACGTAGATGAACTAAATTTTGATTTACGCTTACACCACTTTACCACAGTCACAGCCATCTCGAGCTTTGCACACTGTTTTTGAAATATTTGAAAATTTTGGAAATGGTAAAATTATCATTTTTACTTATGAAGTATGGTCCATAAACACCGCCACGGCTTGCATGCGCATACACTAGGTCTACACCATACACTAGGGTGACAGAATAAAATAGACACCAGGTAAAGCGGTATAAATATGTAAACAGCTTAATTCTTAAAACGAATTAAGAACTTTCTCTTGTCGTTAGGATAGGGGTAGATGTATCGGAAGGAATTCGTCATAGTTTAGTATCGTTACAACTATGCCTCGCTTACAAAGTTCGAGTGATATTAGCGACTTCACCCGGGGTGTCGCATCGGTGGCCAGAGTGAACGCGGCGCTTCGCAACGCGAAATAAGTAAATTTTTAAATATTCCGTTGTCCACAGTTAACCGTGTGATTACACAATTCAAACGCAAGGAAAAAACAACAGTGGAGCCGAGACCAGGTCGTGCCGGACCTTCGCAAAGAAGTAAAAGGGTGCTTGTGCGCGAAAAAGTACAGCTGAGCTTGCGACAACTTCACAGAAAAGTCAGCGCGCCGTTCTGCGATACCTCCACAGTGCGGGGATGTATAAAAGGGTGGCAAAGAAAAAACCTCTCCTTACGGCGTTTCAAAAACGGCGCCGAATGGCTTGGGCAATCGAAATGCGAACGAAGCCCGAAGAGTTTTGGCGGTCTGTCATTTTTTCAGACGAAAGCAGATACTGCCAATTCAGTGATGGTGGTCGTACGTGCGTATGGAGACGTTCGTCACAAGACGACAAATTTTTGCAGCAGACGGTGAACTACGGCGGTGTGAACGTCATGGTGTGGGGCGCGATATGGTATGGTGGAAGATCGCAATTAGTAATCTGCGACGGAAATATAAATGCGGCAAAATATATCCAAACATTAACAGAAGGACTACTACCGATATTCGACAACGCCATTTTATCTAAAGAAGACGCCACTTTTATGGAGGATGGAGCACCCTGCCACAAAGCAAGAACAACAACCACATGGAAAGAGGAACAGGGGATTCGGATTTTACCATGGCAAGGCCAATCACCACACATGAATCTGATAGAGAATGTTTGGCACATAATCCAGACAAATATGGCGAAACGACCCCGAAAACCCAGCAATAAGAAAGAACTCGTGGCAGCTGTTACAGAAGAGTGGTTAGATATTCGAGAAGACACCATTAATCATTCAATAGATTCTATGCCACGACGACTCGCAGCACTTCACGCAAGTAAAGGTGGATCGACAAAATATTAGTCTAATTTAAAAATTTTAAAATATTTTGTATATATAACGAGAATAGAATCTTTTTTTTAATTAGTAGTTGTCTATTTTATTCTGTCACCCAAGTGTAAATAAGACGGTTCGAAGAGTAGTAGGTGTTAGTACCCAGTCAACCAACGTGACTAGCGCGTGAAAATGTTTAACGTAATGAAGATATAGTACCGCGCTGTCATCAAATTTTTAACAAAAGAAGGGCATACGTCTAATCGCATAAAACAACGTTTAGACGGCGTTTACGGTGATTCATTTCCTTCGTATTCCACCGTAAAAAGGTGAGCAAAATCTTTTCGATTGGGGCAAGAATCCCTGGATGATGTTGGGTCAACAAATTAAAGTGATAACGCCTCAACAAATTTCAATTATTGAAGATTTAGTGTTTAGCGTTTTAAAGTGAAGGAATTACCAGTACTAACAAATATAGGGTCTATTTTAACCTATCGGAGACTCCGGCTGTGCATGGAAGATGTGCGTAACCTGCTGGTTGTTGTTGGTCTTCATCCTTTTTCTGTTTTCGTGGTTTCCTTATATCTTTTGTGCTGTAGTCGATCTTCTGCAAGGCTGATTTTCTCCGCTCTTCTTAAGAATATGTTGACGAGGGACCTTTTCTGTTGAGGATGGTGGTGGGATGTTGCGTGCAGGTATCGGTCTGTATCAGTCTTCTTCCTGTACACACTAGGCCCAGTTTGTTGCTGTTGGTGCGCTCCACTAGGACATCTAAGAATGGTAAGTTGCCGTCCTCTTCGATCTCCATGGTGAAGTTAATGTTAGCATGTTGTCTATTAATGTGTTACACGAATTCCGAGAATTTATGGTACTTACCTCGTATATTTATTTATCATTCGCTTTACCACGTAATGTTGCTGATGATTTAGTTTTCTGTTGGTTACTGCAAAACCATTTACTTCACAAAAAGCCAAATAAAAACTACGTCTAGACACATTTCGCATTATTAAAAAGCATAAATATTAGCGCTTGCTCGGTCACGCGTTCAATTTTCGCAATCGCTCTCAATGCTGAGGATTTTCGAATTAATTATCGGTCATAAATCACCATCCTTGAACGTGGCAAAGTAATGGAAGCGACATGAGTCATGAATATGTGCATAAGTCAATTGGCCCAAAATAAACGTCACCTTTTGACAGATGAAAGGAAAATTGAAATTGGTTACGACCTATGGACATACACTACCGCTCAAAAGTGTTTAGGCACCTCTGTTTTCATGGATTATTCATATAGTATTATGTTTACCCAAAAAAACATTATAATAAAATGAAATACGTATTTAAAATGTAGTTCAGTAAGATAAACACCCATTATATCGCATAAGGTTTACTATCATTTACCTGCACTTGGTCGGATTAGCATAAACTGTTTATTGCGGTGCAATTACAATAACAATCCTCTGAATTTACTGGAGTAAATTTAACCATCTGTCAGATTGTAGGTAATAATGTTTAAATTACCTTCCTAGAAGATTATAGTGAAATCTGTAACCTATGGTCTGTTGCAGTGTGACACTGGTTACTCTATTAACGTCGTGAGCGAAATATCGTGTGACAATTTTTTAAATGTCCCCGCGAAGAGAAATTAGTACGGAAACACGTGCGCTTATAATAGCTTACCATAAAAGTGGCGTAAGTAATCGACAAATTACCAAAAAAAATGAAAATACACCACGGTTGACTATAACGTAAAAAAATATCGGGAAACTGGCAGTATTCTTAATAAAAGACGGAGTGGAAGGTCAAAAGCGACAACATCTGCAGATGATCACAGAATAGTGGTTACCAGCAAGTTATATAGACGCAAAACAGCCCCGGAAATCACCGCAGAATTAAATGTTGCTCGCCAAAGTAGTCAGTGTTTCCACAGTCAAACGTCGCCTACAGAAAGCCGGGCTCCATGGACGTATTGCGATGAAAAAGCCATTACTACGCAAATAAAACAAGCAAAAGCGACTTAAATGGGCTCGTGAACACCAATACTGGACCATAGAAGAGTGGAACAACGTCCTATGGACGGATGAGTCCAAATTTGAGCTGTTCGGAACCCGAAGACGCATATTCGTAAGAAGATCTGTGGGTGAACGTGCCAGAGAAGAGTGTATTGCTGCTACCGTGAAGCATGGTGGAGGTTCTATCATCATTTGGGGCTGTTTTGCTGGCACTAGTGTAGGAGACATTGTGAAAATTGACGATATATTAAAAAAAGATAGCTACCGCGAAATTTTGGAGAACCACGCAATACCTTCCGGAATTCGACTTTTGGGTCAAAATTTTATCTTCCAGCAAGATAATGACCCAAAATATTCCTCTAAATTATGTAAAGACCATTTACGCCATTTAGAAGAGGAAGAAACTCTCAAAATTATGGAATGGCCTCTCCAGAGCTTTTGACTATCCATCAAGAGAGCTGCCAACTGAGTTGTCCGAGAGATTTTCATAATACGAGGGTGGATTATACTGTACCCCTGACTCCGTTATAGTAAAACTGCAGTGGCATTATATTTTCTATTCTCTCTTCCTCTACACTAATGCACTTGGTCCATCGGTGATCCAACATCTCACCAGTCTCCTGGTTTTTATTTGTCCCACGTAAGATTTCTTTCATTTTGGGGAGCAGCCTGTAATTACCAGGGGTCTGGTCCGGCGAGTATCGCGGATCCTCCACTAATTCAAAGCCTACTTGGTGTATAGCAGTCATAACAGTACTATCAAAAATATTAATCAAACAACCATTTAGAAGTAGGTGACACACCCGTCACAGAGAATCCGAGCTCGTATTTTGGTTTCTCCTAATCTTCATTAAAGCAAAATCTGAAAAAAGCCTTTTTCGGAACTTTTTTGTCTTCAACTGAAGGTGGAGGTGACCTAAAGCTACAATTTGTTACGGAAATGATCCTAGCTATCTGCTTGTCCAATTCTTGGTCTTTATCTAGAGTTGTTCGAAGTACAAAGGAGCTTGACATCTTTATACGATTTCCCGACAAATTTTAGAAGTACATCGATCAACCCCTGCATATTTTACCGAATCTTTTTACAGATATCGCGACGTCCACGTTTGCTACCGACACGCTTTCTTAGAAATCATGATTTTTTTAGTAACCCTGTAAAATATAGCAAAGAGAGCATGATGGTTTCTTCGTCTTCATTATCGAAACCAATCAGTATAAGATTAGTTGTATACCGGAGGATGGAGGAGGTACTTTTAGTACCAGAAATCAGAACCATTGATTTTCCTCGGCGGCGCTGGTATAGAACAAATATCCGCGCCTCTAGCAATTAGCACAGTTTTCCGAATGCACTTCTCCACCCCGACCACTCCCCCGCTTCATTAAAAAGAACATCGCGTTCGGTTTCCATTGCTTATTATTTTCTCTAATTGCGAGCCTCTTACAGGCGAAAGGAACCTATAGATAGACGCTAATAATTAATTATGGCCGCGTATTTTTCCGTTCGGCAACGCTCTCTCCTTTCTAAAATCCACGAATTGAACTCTCCCGATGTTCCCTAGATCATTTCCTCGCCTCGTTCGCCATCGTAATTGACACGGAATCTCGAACGAAGCGAATTTTTCGACCTGATGCAGGTTAGGCGGGGAAGGGTTGGCGCTGTTAAAGGCAAGCGTGAAACAGAATTAGCATGGTGACGACGATGCGGACGCCATCTAGTTGGCAGAGGAGAACTAGCTGGATGATGGTTTTTTTTACGTTTTTAATTGGTGATACTTCTTTTATTAAGGCGATATGGCGATATTTTCTCTCTCCCTCTCCGAGAATTAAAAACGGTTCTTTATATATTTGCTCATTATTACATGGAAATTTATAATTGGCTCTGCGTGTTCTTGTCAGTAATTACCTGGGGGCGAAAAATAATAAGGAGAAGTAATAAAAACTGCTGTAGGTGAGATATTTTGTACTCAAACTAGCACGGACGTCTCTGTACCGTTTGGCTTAACTAATTAACGAAATCTTCGAGACTCAAATAATCATCCAATCTTGTATTTCCCAATTTTCCGAAATAAAACTACTTCGTATTTACAATTTTTTTAACTGTTGCTGTAAACCAAGGCGAATAATGTCGATTTGTTAATCTGATAAAGAAAAATTATTCAACTAACACTAAAATAGGATAAAAATACTATTAAAGGAACTGTTTACGGAATTGGACCGTATCATGATAAGGTATAAGAGCAAATTACATAAGAGTAAGAGGGAAAACATTTCGTTTATTAGTGACTCTGGCCGTGGAAGCCTATGTATTCATTTCAGGATAGAAACATATCAAAGGTATAGTTAGAGAAATTTCTGAATGTAACATTATTTTTTTAATTTTTTTATCTTTAAAACGTACAGATACATGATAATTCAACTTCCTTGTTATTACTATCATTGAATTTGATTGTCAATGAGAACCAACTTCGCATTAACATTAAAACACCGTGTCTGCTTAGATATCAGGGGTATATTTGCAGCCGCTATTACATCTAGGCATAAGAGTTAGCCAATTGAAATTTAATAACTTGTATGGCGATTTAAATAAGGATTTATTGAGGACGGTTTCCGTGGTGTAAATGGATACACAACGGTTTAGCGAACTGGAGCTGTAGGTTCAAATCTTACCGGGAGCCGCGAAATTTTTATACAATAAAAAATTCATCAATACTGTAAACTCTTTATATTAGATCCTTTATGAAGTTGAATGTTTATTAATTGTACAGGCAAATTTACAAGAATATCGATTACAGAATGATTAAAAACCTATTATATTCTATGCTGAAGAATGTTGTAGGATTGTGTAGTGCCAACTGTCAAGCAAGGAAGAAGTTCTGTTCTTGTTCAGGGTTGTTTTTCCTACGCCTGTAAAGGAGATTACTGCAAGAAAATGCAATACCATCGAGGCAACGTCTAATCGGCGAAAATTTTGTATTCATGCAGGATAACGATCCCAAACACTCAGCGGTGATATGTAAACATTTCTTAAATGAAGAACAAGATAATGGCACTTTACAAATAATGAGATGGCCGCTACAAAGCCCCGATCTAAACCCCATCGACCTGTTACGGGATAAATTGCACAGGAGGGTCCGAAAAATACCTCTGTAGGTTACCTGTGGAACATTATGCCAAATAACACATGGACTGAAAAGTCCCGGGCCTAACACATAGATGACGCTAGTTTTATTGCAGTCACCTTTCTCTCAGTTAGTACTAACCTTCAAAAGACAGCTGTTAAAATTTCATGATATTCTATTCATTAGTTTGTGAGTTATTGTGCTAAGAGTCACGCTACTTTTGTTATTTTCAAAACAATGGATCAAAAACAATTTCGTGTTTTAATTTTACACTGCTTCTTGATGGGGAAAAATACCGTTCAAGCGAAGCAATGGCTTGAAAAGTGTTATGGGGACTCCGCTCCATCAGAAACAACAGTAAAACGTTGGTTTGCTGACTTCAAACGTGGTCGTAGAGACACCGATGATGCAGAACGCAGTGGACGTCCAAATGAGGCGGTAACACCAGAAAACCTCAAAGAAATCCACAAAATCGTTTTGAATGATCGAAAAGTGAAGTTGCGTGAGTTAGCTGACCTCGTCAAGATATCAAAAGAACGTATTGGCTTTATATTGCACGAGCATTTGACTATGAGAAAGCTCTGTTCAATGTGGGTGCCGCGTTTGCTCACTGTTGACCAAAAACAAGAACGTGTTGATGATTCTGAGCAGTGTTTGGCCATGTTTAAACGTAACAAACCGGAATTTTTGCGTCGATATGTGACAATGGATGAAACATGGATCCATCACTTCACTCCGGTTTCAAAACGATCGTCATCTGAGTGGACAGCAACTGGTGAACCTCGTCCAAAGCGCTCGAAAGCACAACAGTCGGCTGGAAAGGTTATGGCCTCGGTATTTTGGGATGTGCGTGGTGTAATATTCATCGACTATCTTGAGAAAGGAAATACCATCAACACTGAATATTATATAGCGTTATTGGAGCGTTTGAAGGCCGAAATTGCAAAGAAACGACCGCATATAGCAAAGAAAAAAATGTTGTATCATCAAGACAACGCACCGTGCCACAAGTCAATCAAAACAATGGCAAGACTACATGAATTGAACTTCGAATTGCTCCCACCTCGACCGTATTCGCCAGATTTGGCTCCCAGCGACTACTGGCTGTTCGCAGACCTTAAAAAAATGCTCGCCGGTAAGAGATTTCGCACGAATGAAGAGGTTATCGCTGAAACTGAGGCCTATTTTGAGGCAAAAGATAAATCGTTCTACAAAAGTGGTATTGAAATGTTAGAGCGGCGCTGGAATGATTGTGTTGCTCTTGATGGAGATTACGTTGATGAATAAAGCTAATTTTGAACCAAAAAAAAACCTGTTTTCTTTGTTAGGCCCGGGACTTTTCAGCCAATGTGTTATGTGTTGTGTGTTTTCCTTGATTGTGAAAGCTCTTCTTCGCGCAAAAGGGAGTTTCTTTGATAAACGGCATGTTTAAGCGATTTTTGCTTATTTCTCGTTAGAATTACTTCTTCTTACTTTTATGCTTTGATTTTAATCTCTATTAATAAAATGCGATAAAAATTTTAAGTTTTGGAAGAATAAGTTTGAATATTTTCTCGCTTTATAAAAATTTATTTGGTTGTCCGAACTAATGTGGATAGTGGTGTATACATGCACTTTTCTAAAACGTTTTTTTTAGTCGGCGCACGTATAGCAAACATATTGTGGTCGTATAAAAAAAAATAACGCCTCTTTGTAGCCTATACGATTCTATTTTAGCGGAGTGCATTTATTTTGAAAGAAGACTTCTATGCATTTCCTAAAAAGTCTTAAGTTACCTAATTAAAAGGAGAAAGGCGGAAAATTTCGCATCCCACAACAGCCACATGTCTATACACTGAATTCTAGTCTTCTTCGTATATATAATGCATTCCTTTATCGTAATCGCAGGAACTTCATGAGTTTTCAATACATCCCCGAAATTCTTTGCAAAGAACAAAATATCTACACAATACGAAGCAATATCCTACAGCCTCGCCGCATCAAATATCGAGTATCAATTAAATTTTAACTTCAAACGGCTGGCGTCGCTTAATTAGAATCAGTTAAATTATGCCGAACTATTTCACCTCGTCTACTATCCGAGGGCCGTATTCCATCTTCCCGTCTTTAAAGTCTCTATCGAAGACGATACCGCTTCCCGTTGTGAACTTATTTGGAACTTCGTAATCTAATCAATTTAGTTAGATTGTCGTCTATGGATTCCGCATAAGTTTGAGATAGTGCTAGCTCCTAGGGTATAAGTGCATGTGGAAAGTATACGTATACAGAAGGAGTGGAACTTTCTGCTTACTGAAAGGGGATTTATAAAAGCGTGAACGTTTTAATTGTAGGCGATTTTAATGTACGAAATATGTGAATAAGTAATTGTGTGGTTTGGAATTTGCCGTAATACCCTTGAATTATACAACCACACAGTCCTTAAAATCGTTATCAATGATTACTGTCTTATAGAAGGCCTTTGAATGCATTAAATTTCTTCTCAGAGGGCATCCCAGCCAGAAATAATACGAGCCTATGAATTAAGAAATCCAGATATTTCCGAAGAATATAGGGGAAAGAGTAACCGAAAGAATAGAGAATACAAATATAACACAGGAGCCCGAAACTATAGAAGAGGTATGGAACACCTTTAAGAACTAATAGCTGCAAAAGAAACATGTATAGTAAGAAGGAAAGGAACAAAGAAACAGACAACGTGGTGGATAGACGAAATAGGAATACATACCATGATGAAGAAAAAGACATGGAAAATTTACTTACTTGATGAAGCTTCAAATAATTGCGAGAAATACAAAAACGAAAGAAGAAATGTTAAAAAACTAGTAGTAGCGAGAATTTGGAGACAAGATGGACCATAATAGTAAAGAAAATACAAAGATCTTTTATGGATTCTTGATACCAATACGACAGGAAAAAATAGCATTACTTTCAGAAATTGCGAGAGGACGTCCAGAAGTTCTAAAAGGCAATAAATCTATTTTTCCCTTTTCAATGTAACCACCTTTAGGCACAATACATTTATTAGATCTATGAATTAATTAATTTTTTATCTTTCGCCTCAAAATGGGCCAAAATTGCCTCCTTTGTCTCATTGTCGTCGGAAAACTTTCTTCCACGTAAGTCTTTTTTTAAATTGGGGAACAAATACAACTCACTACGTGCCAGGTTTGGACTGTAGGATGGATGGACTATTGATTGAAAGCCATGCTTGTGCAGAGCAGCCATTGCAACTTTGCTCTTGTGAACCGGCGCATTGTCTTGCAAGAGCAACACACCCTTGGTCAATTTTTCTCGACGTTTTTCCTTGATGCCCTCCTTTAATTTTTCTAATATCGCTGCGTAATATTCTCCGGTTATGCTCCTACCTTTTTCTTTGTAATCAATCAATAATATCCCCTCACAATCCCAAAAAGCAGAAACCATCAACTGTCCAGCCAATTCTGACACTTTGAATATCTTTGGCGGTGGTGTCCCCTTTTTATGCCATTGCATGGACTCCTGTTTGGACTCAGGCTCAAAGTGATGAACCCATGTTTCATCTCCGGTAATAATCCGCTCCAAAATCTGTGCAGGTTTGTCTCCACACAGCTCCAAAAATTGTTTGGACGCACAGACGCGCTGCTGTTTCTGCAGCGGCGTGAGCATTCTCGGTACCCATCTTGCACTGACTTTTGTCATACCCAGGTGGTCATGTAGGATACGCAAAATGGTGGTATCTGATACTCCAACGGATGCAGATAATTGGTTCTTCTTCAAACGGGCATCTTGCAGTAGAAATTTTTGCACTTTTTCGACGATGTCTGATGTGGTGGCCTCAACTGGCCGTCCTGAGCGGGGGTCGTCTTCAATCGACTCCCGACCATATTTAAAAAGACCATGCCACTTATAAATCATTGATTTACTAGGGCACCGTTCCCCATAAACGGTTCCCATTTCATTCAATATGGTGTGAGCGTTCTTTCCTTGCTTTGTAAGGAACTTTATCATAGCATGGTGTTCAATTTCCTCCATAGTTTCAGTTTTCTTCCGGATTGACTTGTTTAGCAGGCAACTATTCGTAAACGACTGACCCTATAGGGCTGCAATTTAACTTATGTACTAATGATGAGTCGCCAATCAGAATGATACCTAGCGAGCGCCCCTATCCCCACACCATCCCCTTCATTCCACGAACTTCTGGGCCTCTCCTCGTATCTAAATGCCACATCAACTTAATTCTTCCCCTCAGTCGCCGGATTTAAACCGTATTGGGCATTCATAGGAAGAATTAAAACGTTGCTTAAGAAAAAGGGTTATAGCTGGGCACAATTTCCTAAAACATATCATACTGAAAGAATGGGCACAAATATCTAAGAAAGTGACAGAAAAAATAGTATACTCAATGCTGCGTAGGCAAAACTTAGAAGCCGTTATAGAACTAGAGGACCGTACTTTAATATGCAGCGACGAAATGAATCGAACACCGGTTTCATTCTAACTGAGTGAAGCGTATCAACTGATTCGTATCCCTCACCTCGCAGTAATACATAATGATGGCTTCATTGAATCGATTAAAATGGAAAAGATCGATGTGAGGATAGCATTTTCTAGTAGTAGTTAAACAAGGGCAGCGATAGCATACAGTGGATTGAAGATCATCATCGTCTTGCAGAACAGCACGAGTATTCCTCGACTTTGTTAACATTTAGAAATCTTATTTTATCCTTATTTTTCACAATTACGGCCATCGTCAGGTCTGACTCTCGGTATAACTTATATACTAATGATGAGTCGCCATTCGGAACGACACCTAGCGAGCGCCCCTTTTCCCACTCCATCCCCTCCATTCTACGAACTTCTGGACCTCCCCTCGTATATACAAATAAGGTTCACGAATTATCCAATAGAAAAATAAAAGAAGGAAACTATCATTCGACAAACAGACGACATAGGATTGTCGACGAGGTCTTTAACTAGCGAGCTCCAATAACAACGTATCACCTCGTAATCTCCCTTGAAATGTTGGAAACAACAAATAAACAGTCGCGGTGTTTTATCTCCTTCAGTGCTACTTCAAACAATCCCGAATTGTTCCTCCTTTTCGTTTCCCTTTTTTTTGTTGTTCAGAGAACAAGAAGAAAAAAAAATACTAAACATCCTCTGGATACGAAGATTTACAATTAAGAACGGTTCCAATAAAAATTCTATTTAGGAAATGTTATATTTACGTAATGCGTGCCTTCTTAAGGCTTCCAACACGTCGTTAGTAAACGGAATGTTTTAAATTTAAATCTGTTTAGATAGGGACAAGTCAAGCAACATTTGGGGGGTGTTCCTGACGTCTAGTTGTGAGTTTAAGAAAATGTGTCGGGTACTGATTAATGGTATTGCAAAGAAAGTACTTCGTTGATTGGAATAATTAGGATTATAAGAGTTACATTAAATTAATGAGTTAGTTTGTAAAGAAACCTACAGAAACACTTTGTGAAAGTTTATTTAGACGTTAACCAAGATTTGCTTACGCCTAAATTAAATGGATTTACACACCCTGATTAATGGTTAATAAGGAAACGTCCACTGAATGCTGTGGTATTTAGATAGGTGGTAGATCTTTTATAGGGCTAATTAAAAATTTTGTGCATTAGCCTATTAGATGTTGTTACAATTATTAATCACAAACACTGTCGTTCAAAATTTCATCACATTATATAAAATAACGAAAGATATTAGAGAGATAATGTCTGTCAAAAATTTATCAAAGAAATGTTTTATTAACAAAATAATACATTCTAATAAAATACCTCACTGCCCTAAAAAGTTCATGAAAAAAACCGATATCCAAGACGATGTTTTAGTTAATAAACTAAAGAATTACACATCTTGGGATATCGGTGCATCTCACTGCATATCTTCAGCGTACTTTTCGTAACATGGTACGTAATTAATAAGTTCTAATTGCAAGCATGATGACATACACTACCGCTCAAAAGTGTTTAGGCACTCTCACTGGGAAAATGTATAAAAACTCAGCAGAAACGTTAATAATATTTATTTTTTACGTACAGATACGCGTACATGAATAAAAATATATTAAATAAATGTGAAAATTAAAACGTTTAATTTAAATTTTGCTTTCATCCGTGTGACCTCCTCTAGATTTAATAATTGCAGCACACAATCGAGGCATTCTCGCAATAAGTTCTGCCAGAGTTTCTTGTGTTATTGAGGTCCAACTCGATTGCGATTTGTTCCATACGTCAGTAGCTGATGTCGGAGCCGATTTCCGTACTTCCCGATCTAGTTCTTCCCATAGTAACTCGATTGGATTCAAGTCGGGACTCTGGGGAGGCCATTCCACAATTTTGAGAGTTCCTTCCTCTTCTAAATGGCGTAAATAGTCTTTACGTAATTTAGAGGAATGTTTTGGGTCATTATCTTGCTGGAAGATAAAATTTTGACCCAAAAGTCGAATTCCGGAAGGTATTGCGTGGTTCTCCAAAATTTCGCGGTAGCCTTCTTTTTTTAATATACCGTCAATTTTCACAATGTCCCCTACACTAGTGCCAGCAAAACAGCCCCAAATGATGATAGAACCTCCACCATGCTTCACGGTAGCAGCAATACACTCTTCTCTGGCACGTTCACCCACAGATCTTCTTACGAATATGCGTCTTCGGGTTCCGAACACCTCAAATTTGGACTCATCCGTCCATAGGACGCTGTTCCACTCTTCTATGGTCCAGTATTGGTGTTCACAAGCCCATTTAAGTCGCTTTTGCTTGTTTTGTTTGCGTAGTAATGGCTTTTTCATCGCAATACGTCCATGGAGCCCGGCTTTCTGTAGGCGACGTTTGACTGTAGAAACACTGACTAGTTCTTGGCGACCAACATTTAATTCTGCGGTGATTTTCGGGGCTGTTTTGCGTCTATTTAACTTTCTGGTAACCGCTATTCTGCCATCATCTGCAGATGTTGTCGCTTTTGGCCTTTCACTCCGTCTTTTATTAAGAAAACCTCCAGTTTCCCGATATTTTTGTACGTCATAGTCAACCGTAGCGTGGTGTATTTTCATTTTTTGGCAATTTGTCGATTACTTATGCCACTTTTATGGTAAGCTATTATAAGCGCACGTGTTTCCGTACTAATTTCTCTTCGCGGAGGCATTTTAAAAAATTGTCACACGATATTTCGCTCACGACGTGAATAGACACACACTGCAACTGACCATAGGTTACAGATTTCACTACAATCTTCTAGGAAGGTAATTTAAACATTATTACCTACAATCTAACAGATGACCAAATTTACCCAGTAAATTCAGAGTGATTGTTATTGTAATTGCACCGCAATAAACAGTTTATGATAATCCGACCAAGTGCAGGTAAATGATAGTAAACCTTATGCGATATAATGTGTGTTTATCTTACTGAAGTACATTTTAAATACGTATTTCATTTTATTATAATGTTTTTTTTTTGTAAACATAATACTATATGGATAATCCATGATAACAGGGGTGCCTAAACATTTTTGAGCGGTAGTGTATGTATGTATCTAATTTGAAATTATCTTGTAAACGATAAATTCGTTCGGCTTTAAATTTGCGATTAATACCTTCTTGGTATTTTGTGTCATTCATCATTTAAAACCTAAAACTTCTTGTATTTATTATTACTATTATTATTATTTCATATTATTGTATTATGTGTATCCTCATCCTCAGATTGTGAGGTCGATGATATTTATACGCCGTATTTCTTAAATCATTTAGTATCCCCTCCACTCACCAGCTCTCACTGCGGGACCTGTACTTATATAAATACTTAAATTCTGACAATAAGATGCAATTCTTATTGTAATGTTATAATAGCGTTTCTCCTATATAAACTTGCGTTGTGCTTCAAATGAAGTTAATAATCCTAATGGCTTTTAATATGCACTACTAATTAAGTAAATAAAATTACCTTGAACAACTCCATTTTGCTACGTTCCATTTCTAGTAAAATACATTCTATTTGCCATTGAAGTTGCCATGTTCTAGTTCTTTTGCGTCCATATCGTATTAAAAAAAAACGCTTTTCAATTAACACAAATGTACGTTTAATAATGCTAACGGCTTTACCCGGTTATTAATCTAGAAAATAGCTGTATTAAATGCTTTATGTACACGTATACACATGTGTATATATATCAATACGTCCGAAGCTAATTCATATATGTACGACAAAGAAAATAATATGTGTAATGTAGATGTACGCTGTATAACTGTAATTAGGTCACACAACTTGCAATCGATCTTTATGTTTCACTTGATTGTATTACACACATGCGTTTACGAATATATTATTGTAATAGGGGAAATGAGCGTATTGTTTTTTGGTTTTTGCAATTACGTTTGTCGCGAACCTCATCAACTGTGATCTAAGGTCGATTTAATAGAGTGTTGTCTTGAATTCTGTCACTATTATTTTCTTTTCGGCGTTTGTTAGTTGAAATTAAACGTTAGCAAGACGCGTAGTGGTAATTGATCGACATATTTTAAGAAAAATATTGGGGAACTTGTAAACATTATATAGTAGAGGCACGCTAAGTTCCAATGCACGTCATCAATAAAATGTGACGTCAGGTTTTACGCCGTTCAGGGTACACGACACATAAACTCGCTATCAAACCTAACCTAATAATACTAATGTAACCTAACTTCTATTACTATACATATACAGTGAAACCTCCCTTGAACGGACACCAACGGGACCAACTGAAGGTGTCCGTTCAGGAGGGGTGTCCGCATAAAAGAAATGTGTGGTAGATACAACAAAAATCGTGTTTTAACGAAAAATGAATATATTAAAGAAAGTGGGACATTTAAATCGTATATGTATATAAATGTTTTTAAAATAAATAAGAAACTTTAAACTTAAGAAAAAAAAAGTTTATTTCCTTTAGATATATACATACAAAGTATAATATATGTACATAGATACATAGATGTAGTATATAATACAAAATAATGAAATGAATAGTCACTTTAAGGACGCAAAAATTCATATATTGTTGTTTGTCTTCTCCTTTTCTTTAAAATTGCGTCTTGAAATCGTATTTCTAATTTAGAAAGAAGCTCCAAAGACTCTGTATCTCCGTCATTCTCGACAAAACTTTTGAGCTGCTTGGTCAGGGTAATAGCTTTACCATAATTTGGGATAGCTTCTGTTGGCACTGGCACCTCATCGATATCAGAATCTTCCGAAAGTTCTTGTATTTCAACTGGATTTGCAATTTCTTGTTCTGAATCTGGATCTTCAATATACAAATCTTCATCTACGTTCAAAGAATCATTAAGGTTTTCATTATCCGTCAATTTCAATAAATTCTTATTTTTGAGGATATCTGAAAGTACACCAAGAGGAAAATCATCTTCTAGGTCATATGTATCAGCCTCAGTTAACTGGTCTTCACTTTGCATATTTACATGATTAAATCCTGCTTTGCGGAAGCAATTTTGAACTGTCTCTTTGGTTACTTGGTCCCAAGCGGTTTTTGCCAAATAAACTGCATCCAGTGGTGTAATTTTCTTTATTAACTCAAAATCTGTACCAGCAGTTTCAATGTTTACTAGCAGATGTTTGAGTATTAGACTTCGGTAATAAGTTTTAAAATTCTTTATAATCCCCTGGTCAAGTGGTTGACAAGCTGATGTACAATTAGGGGGTAAAAATAATATTTTTATATTATTTAAGCGAACGTCTTTCGGATGAGATCCCGCATTGTCTAAAAATAACAAAATGTTTCTTTTTTCTTTAGCCATTTTCCAACCTAGGTCTTGCAACCACTCTGTCATAATTTGTCCTGTCATCCAAGCTTTCTTATTGTATTTCTAAATTACAGGCAGGTTATTTATATTAATGTTTTTAAAAGCTCTGGGTTTAGCTGCCCTACCAATGACTAGGAGTTTTTCTTTTTCACCCGCCATATTTGCACAATGCAAAATTGTAAACCTCTCTTTGGGATACTTACCCCCAACACATTTTTCCTTCTTTAATGTGAGCGTTTTGTCGGGTAGAGCCCTAAAATACATGCCCGTCTCATCGGCATTATATATGTCTCTCGGTGTATATCCCTTAATCAAAGAAGGACATTTTTTTAAAAACGATGAAACATCTTCAGCATTAACCGAAGCTCCTTCTCCCCAAAATCGCTTTAAAACTTATACTGTGGCGGAATCTAAATTTATTGAGTCAACCAGAAGAAGCACTGAATGTAGAATGTCCCAAAGAAGCGGCTGTACTGGCTCTTTGATCTTCCTTTACCCCACTCTATATCATCGCACCATTACTATCTGTTTTGACCATTCCTCTTCCTTTCATTTTGGTTTCCATTATGGCTAATGTGTCTACTCTCATTTAAATATTAATAAAAATATTAAATAACAAAGGGCCCAATAGATTTCCGTAAGGAATACTCTGTGAGAGATATTCAATATGTGTACAGATTGTTTTGGAATTACTGCCACTCAAGCTTGTTACTTATTTTTGAAAAGATCGGATCTCAATAGTGAAGTGAAGTTGTTCGAGTTTTAAATGATCGAGTTGACAAACCACCGTATCATTCAATTCGATTCAAAATGCTGAAACCTGTATCTAATAGACTAATTAATACCAGCAAAGTAAGATGAGCTCATACAGCAGTTAAACCCAACACTTTACATACTTGCATTACGCCAAATTTATACCAGCGAACTCGCAAACTAATACCATGTATTTCCCCTTCACAGGACATCTTTCATTCCAAACATAAAAGACACATGTCTACTAACTTCTTCGGCGTTTCTGTAAAAACAAACAATTGCACCAACTTATTTATTCGCCCTGCTAGCTCGTCTAACGAGGGTAACAGCAATTCTTTCGCGTCTTCGCCCTTTTGGAACTCCATCTTTCTCCTCCAGCAAGTTATTTTACATAATCGAGTGTTGGCACCTCTTCGACAGTAAGAGATCTTATATCGGGTCTCTGAGAAAGGGTGAGAAAGGGAAGCTCTCGACAGAGGGAGGATCACCCGAAGAGAGACGAGGGGGAGGGGGTGTTTCGGGCGAAACGTTGCTAACTTACACAATCTAATTAATTAAGGAAGTTACATTCTATTGCATGTAGGAAGAACGTGCCACCCTGCCCTTGGTGGGTGGTAGATGGTCTCTAGTCGGAAGAGGGCGATGTTTTCGAAATGTTTCAACGCGAGGAACTTGTTAGTGGTTTTGTTCGTCTGTTTTTATTTGCTGTGGCATACGTATTTACCTATTTCATATACGTTGGTACAGGTCGTCTAAAATATCTGTGCCGGTGTGCAAAAATTTAAAGAATACACGATAAATTTGGTTCGTTATGTTTGCATTTATAGCTTATTACTATAACATTGCGTGTGCTAAACGTGTACACTTAGTTTATAATTTAATGGTAATTGCAGTAAATAGTATGCGAAGAAAATTATGAAATCTGTTCATGAAATGACCAAATGTCGAATTAATGGGTATGCAAATTGTAATGAAATTTTTAGGGATTCAAGTCTGAAAAGGTAGATAATACTCAGTATATATTTAATTAGTATTTACGGTGAAACATTGAAAACTAGATTGAAAATATATTTATAGGCTTAGTACTCATTTGATTGAAACAAGTGTTCAAACATATTTAATGATGCCACCCAGTTTGCTATTTCATGGAAACTTCTTAAAAATACTGTTTCAGCAAATTGCATAACATATTTTTAATCAGTATTTTATGAAGGTCACGATCATAAATGATGCAAGTAAACGTTATCGAACACTCGTGTGGATATGGCCATTCTTCTCGGCACTGCACTGTAACTTGCCCCACTTTATTGACTAGTAATGTTGCATAAATAGTAGAGAAATACATATCTAGCGTAAAATTTCTTTACTAAAGGGAGGTAGCCCAGTTGCCTCTATTTAGTAAAGGGAAATTCCCCATTGTTCTTTTTTCTCAGTGCATCACAATTATCCAACACATCCACAGTTTTATCTGGACTTTCAGATACTGTTCCAAGGAAGATTTCACTTTCCTATTTGTAGAACTACATTCTATCTAAGGTGATTCTATATTTAACGGTATAGCGTTTTGAATTTTGGCTTATGCTGCATAATAATAATGGAATTTATTGTTCAACAGAATACCAATTAGAGGACAAAAAATAGGAAACCAAACATACACTGTGAAAAGAAAATCTAGAAACTAAAGACCTAAGAGTAATCATGACTAAAACGCTTACAAATTATGCCAAATAAAATCAAATTATTGAAAATTTATGTAGGTTCGAGAAAAATATTATAATATTTATTTGCTAAGCTACATATCTCATATATGCGGGCATTATGCTAAATATTAGTTATCAGAATAGGTACTGCAAACGTAGAACAGAATCTAGCGGGAAAACAAGGTACATGAAAGTGCAACAAATTCAACAAAAGATATGTATTTCTCTACTATTTATGCAACATTACTACTCAATAAAGTGGGGCAAGTGACAGTGCAGTGCCAAGAACAATGGCCATATCCACACGAGTGTTCGATAACGTTTACTTGCATCATTTATGATCGTGACCTTCATAAAATACTGATTAAAAATATGTTATGCAATTTGCTGAAACAGTATTTTTAAGAAGTTTCCACGAAATAGCAAACTGGGCGGCATCGTTAAATATGTTTGAACACTTGTTTCTAGACGAATCGAGAGCAATAAGTCTGTTTGCGTTCTTTAAGGGAACGCATGGCATAACGCTCCAGCTCAGAATGGTAATCAATTCCTCTAGGACAGTATTGACCATTAATTTTGTAAGAAAGAAATTTAAAGAAATGACGTTGGACTCGTTCCAATGTAAGTTGTTGGCAGGTATAGTAAGGAGACCAAATAATAGAAGCGTATTCCAGACTCACTTCAAAGGTCAAAATACAAGGGCTTTAACATATTTATGTCGCTAAATTGCGAGGTCCTCCGCGCCACGAAGCCAAACCTTTTAGAACGAGTTATGGAAAGCTCTTCAATATGCTGAACAAAGCTTAAACGGCTATCAAAAATAACTCCTAAGATCTTTAAACGATTCAACCGTAGGTACAATCTCCCCTTTTATTGAATAGGACGAATTTAAGGGATTCGTTTTGCTCGTGAAGGTGATGTGCCGGCATTCGTTGATTTTAAGCTTGAGTCTATTGGTTGTGCATCAGGCGGTTATGAAGTCAACATTTTTCTGAAGGAGATAGACCTTAACGTCATCAGCACAAGTCAAAGCTGGACGGAAAAGACTCACCAACAGATCATTAATAAATAACAAAAACAATAGTGGTCCTAAAATGGAAACCTGCGGCACACCAGTAGTAGATACAAATTCTTGGCACCGGTAGCTATTATAAAATACGTGGTTAATACGCTGCCAGAAATAGGAACTCATAAGCTTAAGGAACGAAGAAAGGTTTTTTTATTGAAAATTACGATAACATATAATAAATCAAACTTAAACTATGGTTTAACGGATATAAGATAAAAGAATTATTGAAACGATAGCGAAAATTGCTGGAAAGACTTTAAGGGCTGTTGGATCATCGGCTCCGGAATCAGCAGAAGTCCTCAGTTTACTATTCTCTTCATTTTTCGCTGGCTGGTCCGGCTGAGGTTCTTGTCTAGAGACCTGCGCTGTGTCTCTTGCCATGTATTCTTCGGTTATCTCTTCTTCACCGAACAGACGTAGCGGGTCGCCGAGCACGATACCGAGAGGCACGTCTTCGCACACCAACGCGTCGTTCTTCTGGCATGGCGGTTCGCATTTGATCCTTGTATAGATATTCTCCGCCGCGACCACCTTCTTGGTGCCTTCGTAGTTCGCGAAACACTCGATCTCCTTAATTTCGTCCCAACGGAACGGCAGCGACTTCTTAGACGAACGCGGTCGCCCCACGGGCTTCCAAAAATTGAAATGAGGCGTCTTCTTCAGCAACGTCGTCTTAAAGCACTCCATCATCTGACAGAGTTTCGGGTTGTCACCTTCATTCGGACCGCTGGTGACGGTATCTGAAATCATCGCCAGGCCACTGACGTTGCCTTTGCTGGTTGATACGATGTAGACCACCTCGGAGTCACTCCCTTCGATATCGCTGTAGTCGTGGTAGTAGTCGTCATCGGAATTGTCCGCCTTCTCCGGCGATTTCTGCCGCTTACTTGGGTTCTCGGCTTTCTCGTCAGCTTCCGCTGCATACCATAGGCTCACGATTAGTACCACTAGAAGCGCTAGCGTTAATTTCATCCTTGTTTACGCTTCAAAACGAAGGAACGGTTGTGAAGTTGACTGTTCTGTGCTTTGACAGTTTTGCAACTGTCAATATACACAGTTTTCCGTTGTTTGTTTATTTGACTGGGGAGGCCCTGCGTAATAACGGTTCGGATTTATGTGCGCCGTTTAAGGCGTTCTTCCATTTTGTCTATTTCCGTATCAGATAGCCACATTCTTATCGTCAAAAATAGAAGCAACAAATATTTTGTATGGTTTAATTAGGAAACAATATCAAGCTTAAGGATTATTATTTTAAACATTATAGACAGATAAACAGTCTAGATTTTTTAAGTAAATATAAACCACTCAGAGCTTTAACTAGAAGACATTCCAACTGCTTATATAAATCTTGTGCATTCAAAATGGGCGCTTCTTTTTTTCTCACATGCGTATGATGTGGTTCCTCTCAAATAATCCTCGGAGGTTTTGGGTTTTCATTAGGGTGGTGGAATACGCTGAAATGATGCTACTTTTGTAAATTTGTTGGCCATAATCAACGCCAGGGGATATCCATATCATTTAATAAGAGCTGTACAGGGCTAATACACATACACCAGAACTATAGTAGATACAAGTACAAAATTAATTAGGAAAATACCAACAAACAAAGAAGTTAGACAAAGCTGCTGTGTGCCTCCAACATTATTTAGCACATATATCGATACCATTCTAGAGGAATGGAAAACGAAATGCCCTAAAGGAATACGATTAGACCAGAGCACTTCCCTAAAGTCTATCTTATACCTTACAAAGAATATAAATACAACGTTAGGTGTTATTCTAGCACATCGTAATTGTGATATTAAAAAAATTATTGGTGAAAATGTCATAGTGACAAGTGACTGACTCACTTAAATTATTCAGTCGTTTCATACCCTCAGTTTGCATAGCTTTTTCAACTCGCACATGTGTGAATCTTTATTTTAAATCATTCGCATTAGTTTTTTTTTTGCATTCTTAGGCTCCTTTCATGCTGTAATAATTCTTGAATGCCTCTAAAGCTGGATCGTTTCTTTCTTGTCAAAATATTGGTTGGTGTTGAAATAACCAATCATCATTCATCTGGTGAAACATCTACTGTTGATGCTGCAGCAATTTTCATTTATATTCTCAAATTAATATTCTTTTAATTAACAATGTATTAGAGATTGTTTCACGTATCGTATTCATTGAAAACATATTGTAACAGTGGGTATCCAAAGTGTCAGAGTAGCATCTGGACGTAAAATCGAAGTGTTGGTGTCTTGTTAACATTCAGGTAGAAGCACAGGATTGCCTGGGAAGTAGTGCAATTGTTTCGCTTCTTCCTCCAGAGTCCGACACACTCAACAACAAGCCTTCGGTGGCATACTGATGTAAATAATTTACGAAACGAAGTTATAGTTATTAAATTAGAGTTGTATATGTGGAATATCAGACGGCGGCTGCAGAAGATATAGCACAAAATCCAAAGCTAATCTGGCAGTACATAAACGCGCGTCGTAATGCATCAAGAATACCTGGATGTCTCACTTTGAACGGCTGCACTGTTGATGATCCCAGCAACATTGTTCAGACCTTCGCAGATGAATTCTCTAGAGTGTTTGTGTCTGGTTCACAAGCATTACTGGGGCCCCAGCCTCTTGATAGGGATCTCATTAGTGGTAGTTCTTTGGTTGGATCTTTTACAGCACACGATATCTTAAAAGCATCTAAGAAGTTAAAATCTAATTTTACTGCTGTTCATGACGGCCTGTCCGCATTTTTTGCACGTGATTGTTGTGTAGTACTATGTGAACCTCTAGCTAGAATATTCAACCTGGCCGTAAGTTCTTCTACCTTTCCTGACGCTTGGAAGATTAGCAGAATTACACCCGTGTTTAAGAAAGGTAATCGTTCAGACTTCCAAAATTATAGACCAATAAATGTTTTATCCAACTTTGCAAAAATTTTTGATTACCTTCTGTCTCACAGAATTTACGTTAGTGTCAAGCCTTACTTATCTTCGCGACAACATGGTTTCATTCCAGGAAGGTCTACTGCAACCAACCTTGCTGAGTTAGCACACCATATTGCCGAATCCATGGAACGACGTCAACAAGTAGATGTATTATACACCGATTTTAGTAAAGCATTTGACGCTATCAATCATTCCCTTATGGTATCTAAGCTGAGTAGTTTTGGTTTTCCGCCAAGTGTAACACAATTGATCCGCTCGTATTTAACTGATCTTTTTTTAAATAATGCAGCAATCAAATCGACAATCTATATATCTGCTTTCCTTACGCGTTAGTTGCCATTTCGCGATTCTAACGACGCTTATAATATCGTACGGATTACTTCTCTCCACGATTTGAATTTAAACGCGTACTATTCTAAACAGGTGCCCCTTTTAGACCATACCGGATACATTAAAATGAATTACCGTCGCTAGTACCGGTTTTATTCTACCTTCTTCTGCATAGCTCGTTCTTTCGTAGCCTTTCATTAGAGAGCCCTGGCTACCACGACAACTCTCGCAGTCGATTGGCTGTCGTAAACAGGTGCACTTGTTCCTTCGGGTACCTACATGAACTTGTGTTTTTATTGTTCCCTTGATGTTAAGATGTTAGAGCGCGATTACAGATCGGAAGAAATGGGAACAAGTTTGAGAATAAAGAAGAAACGAGACGTTCAACTAGATATCCACCTGTGCGGTGCAGGTATGCGGTTCGATAAAAATTCTCTCGAGATATGCGTCTATTTATAGATAAATAAAGCGCGTCTGTATTTCTAAGGATGTTAAAGATGCGTTGAACGGTGACGGGCGTTAAGATTTTAGCAGGACTCGGTAATTTGCGAGGGTAAACTGAAAAATTTATTAAAATAAGAGAATGACATTAAAAAAAAATGGTAGAACATTATAATTAAATCGTGAAATTTGGAGATATTACAAACTGCGAAAGTTAAACAGCGACAACGAAATCAATGAGACATTTGAGCTTGAATTTGGGAAACTAATCCATCAATGTTTGAATTAATTCCACTGATACAAAGACGTAAAGAAGTTTCTAAATTATCGTCAGTCAGGCTTGTACGATGTTTTGATTTATTAACTTTCATCATTGAAAAGAACTGTTCGCATTTATAAGTACTGCCAAAGGCACAGATCAATCTTCTTGTGAATTTTCTAAGCTCCGGAAAATGGTAGATAGTGGTTTATCTTTTATTTGCATATAATCTGCTATCTCATTTCTAAGCTCGTAAAACCATTTCCGCATTTTCCCTTTGATTAGCCATCTGACTTCACGATAATATGTTACGTCCTCATATTCGGATGATATTTCGTCCAAAAACGGGTTCGAATAAAATTGATGGTTTTTACTACCACATTCATAACATTCTGGAGTCGAATAGACTTAGAACACAAGTTGTGTTGGTGGATAATGCAATGAAGGACTATCAAATCAGCTTTTTGCACATTTAATTTAGTTACTTTTTCATATAAAATTCCGTACACAAAGTTCCTGTAGTGGTTTCTTTTAGCGGCTGTAAAGCAAGCAATTCCTAGTAACAGTGAACTTTTTATAAACACCTCGAGTAAATATAGCCAGTTCAGCTGTGTCAGACAAATCGGTGCTCTCGTCTAATGCTATGCAAAATATTTCAAAACCAGCCATACGGTCAGTCAAAGTTGTTTTTATATCATTTCTATACGTAGGGCAACACTTCTTTTTGACAAACTATTTCTTTCAAATTCATTTTCCTTTTCAGGACACAAAACACTGCAAACTTCTAACATACACTCCTTCATAAATTCTCTTTCGGCAAATGGTTTTAATGACTTGACTGCCAATTTTGAACTAACTATAAAACTAGCTTTCACAACATTATGAAATTGTGTTCTTTGTTTATGAAACATTAGTTGCTGTTCCTCCAAATTTGCGGTGAGCTTGTGGATATTGTCTGTTCTTATTTGTCCTATCAGCGAGTGCAGCATAGGATGCTTAGTTGGGTAATGCATCTTTATATCGCATTCTTTCATCAGTGAAATGGATTCATAACACAGCAAACAAATAGGCTTACTATTTTGGAAGATAAGAAAGAATTCTTCAGTCCATTTTTCTTGAAACTGGCGACGCTCTGCATCTACTTTTCGTTTCTTACCACCAGCCATCATTTTCATTTACTTTTCGTTCCATAAACTTAATAACAAAATATAATTAGTAAGCAGTCAAGAGGCACACAAAGCCACAAAGCAAATTGGCGGCACTAGCAGTTCGCTAGGATATCGCTTGTTGAAGTTATCGCGTCGTTAGCTCAAATAGAACTGAACTAAGGTTCGGGCCATCCACCCGCTTATATAGGCAAAATGGAGGAATGATCTAGAATCGTCAAGTGTAGAACAAATTGAGAAGCAATAATATTTTTTGCGCCGCCGGTGAGACGGCAAACATCAGAAGCTTTGATGTTTGCCGCCTCACTCTTTGACGATCGCGGCCACTTGGTTTGCTCGCCCACTTGATTCCGCAGGAGCAAGCGACAAGGCCCCTATCACTCGATCTTCCTCATTTGGAGTGAGCATGGGTAAGTAGTGTAATTTTTTTAATTGGGTTTTTCAAAATGTCTCGCGGGCCGGTTGTTGAGCACATGGTATATATATATGTACTAACATACATATATATATACACTACCGCTCAAAAGTGTTTAGGCACTCTCACTGACAGCAAAGATGTATAAAAACTCCGCAAAAATGTTAATAATATTTATTTTTTATGTACAGATACACGTACATGAATAAGAATATATTAAATAAATGTGAAAATTAAAACGTTTAATTTAAATTTTGCTTTCATCTATGTGACCTACTCTCGCTTTAATAATTGCAGCACACAATCGAGGCATTCTCGCAATAAGTTTTGCCAGAGTTTCTTGTGTTATTGAGGTCCAACTCAATTGCAATTTATTCCACACGTCAGTAGCTGATGTCGGAGCCGATTTCCGTACTTCCCGATCTAGTTCTTCCGATAGTAACTCGATTGGATTAAAGTCGGGGCTCTGGGGTGGCCATTCCATAATTTTAAGACTTAATTCCTCTTCTAAATGGCGTAAATAGTCTTTACATAATTTAGAGGAATGTTTTGGATCATTACCTTGCTGGAAGGTAAAATTTTGACCCAAAAGTCGAATTCCGGAAGGTATTGCGTGGTTCTCCAAAATTTCGCGGTAGCCTTTTTTTTAATATACCGTAAATTTTCACAATGTCCCCTACACTAGTGCCAGCAAAACAGCCCCAAATGATGATATAACCTCCACCATGCTTCACGGTAGCAGCAATACACTCTTCTCTGGCACGTTCACCCACAGATCTTCTTACGAATATGCGTCTTGGGGTTCCGAACAGCTCGAATTTGGACTCATCCGTCCATAGGACTTTGTTCCACTCTTCTATGGTCCAGTGTTAGTGTTCACGAGCCCATTTAAGTCGCTTTTTCTTGTTTTGTTTGCGTAGTAATGGCTTTTCATGGCAATACGTCCATGGAGCCCGACTTTCTGTAGGCGACGTTTGACTGTAGAAACACTGACTAGTTTTTGGCGACCAACATTTAATTCTGCGGTGATTTCCGGGGCTGTTTTGCGTCTATTTAACTTGCTGGTAACCAGTATTCTGCGATCATCTGCAGATGTTGTCGCTTTTGGCCTTCCACTCCGTCTTTTATTAAGAAAACTGCCAGTTTCCCGATATTTTTTTTACGTTATAGTCAACCGTAGTGTGGTGTATTTTCATTTTTTTGGCAATTTGTCGATTACTTATGCCACTTTTATGGTAAGCTATTATAAGCGCACGTGTTTCCGTAGTAATTTCTCTTCGCGGAGGCATTTTAAAAAATTGTCACACGATATTTCGCTCACGACGTGAATAGAGTAAATACCACACTCCAACTGACCATAGGTTATACATTTCACTATAATCTTCTAGGAAGGTAATTTAAACATTATTACCTACAATCTAACAGATGACTAAATTTACCCAGTAAATTCAGAGGGATTGTTATTGTAATTGCACCGCGATAAACAGTTTATGGTAATCCGACCAAGTGCAGATAAATGATAGTAAATCTTATGCGATATAATGGATGTTTATCTTACTGAACTACATTTTAAATACGTATTTCATTTTATTATAATGTTTTTTGGTAAACATAATACTATATGAATAATTCATAAAGACAGGGGTGCCTAAACACTTTTGAGTGGTAGTGTATATATTAGTACTTACCTGAATATGAAGGTTCCATGGAGAAAGATTGAAAAAGTTTTCAGAATACAGCTCAAATACAGATTAAGAGCTACGCAATACCAATGCACATATAGTCTTCATGAGTAACTAACTTCGATTGGGAACTGGGGTGATGAAACGGGTGGGACTGACTGTGCTCGTGCATACGTTTTGTTATGTAGGGCGAAGTGATGCATCGAAAAATAAGAAAGGTTCAAATGTACATGTAATTTCATTAATCAGAACTAGACGATTTGAGGTTAAGCAGAGAAACTAGGGTAAAGTACAAAATAAAAGTTAAATCGAATATACTTAAATGTTGGCATTATTTCTTTTTTGCTCAAAATATCTATTATTTAAATGCATCCGCGACAAATTAAACCGATCTAGATGTATATTCTCCACCCTCACCATCTGTTGGGAAAAGAAATGACATTGTCGAAAATCAATACTTTCATTAGACTCTTAGTATCCAATAGGTCCCCCCTCTCACTCCTCCACACATCCTCCTTAATACTTTCAGAGATTAAAATAACAATAACAGTTTATTTTTTCTTAGCCCTGAATTAAATTAGTTTCACATATTCTACAGCGCACAACAAACTTCCAAGCTTAATCGAAACAGTTCCCCGTATTAAATGTACGTATAATGAAACGTACACGTTATTATCTGAAACAAAGTTTGCGAAATCAAGTCGACTTTCAGTAGCGTACATTCGCCTTAATTCCGAAACTTCAATGTCGTAAAATCATTTCGGCTTCAAGGCAGCTACTTTGAGACTGGTAAGATCTTGCCCGTTTGCTGTACGATAATTGCCAGACAAAGTACATATAAGCACTACAATGCGTGTAAATCGTATCTGGTGCGAAACTTTGCTAAATTCGGGAAGAATCTTGATATTTGGAAGGATATAATATGTGGTATATATTTGTTCGTGCATAAAACGAAAGAAAAAGAACCGAGAAGTGTGGTATATTCGTATTGTCTTTATCTTATTCTGTCTTATACACTAGGCGCGCAATTATATACACTAGGGTGACAGAATAAAATAGACACCAGGTAAAGCGGTATAAATATGTAAACAGCTAAATTTTAAGAACAAATTAAGAACTTTCTCTTGTCATTAGGGTAGAGGTAGATGTATCGGAAGGAATTCCTCATAGTTTAGTATCGTTACAAGTATGCCTCGCTTACAAGGTTCACCCGGGGTCGCATCGTCGGCCAGAGTGAACGCGGCGCTTCGCAACGTGAAATAAGTAAATTTTTAAATATTCCGTTGTCCCCACAGTTAACCCTGTGATTACACAATTTAAACGCAAGGAAAAACAACAGTGGGGCCGAGACCAGGTCGTGCCGGACCTTCTCAAAGAAGTAAAAGGGTGCTTGTGCGCGAAGTGTTAAGAGAACCGCGAAAAAGTACAGCTGAGCTTGCGACAACCTCACAGAAAAGTCAGCGCACTGTTCTGCGATACCTCCACAGAGTGGGGATGTATAAAAGGGTGGCAAAGAAAAAACGGCGCCGAATGGCTTGGGCAATCGAAATGCGAACGAAGCCCGAAGAGTTTTGGCGGTCTGTCATTTTTTCAGACGAAAGCAGATACTCCCAATTCAGTGATAGTGGTCGTACGTGGGTATGGAGACGTTCGTCACAGCAACTGGACGACAAATTATTTCATCAAACGATGAAATACGGCGGTGTGAACATCATGGTGTGGGGCACGATATGGTATGGTGGAAGATCGCAATTAGTAATCTGCGACGGAAATATAAATGCGGCTTGTTTTGGTCTAACACAAACGCTTCACCAACAAGAAGCGCAATAGCATGATTTTGCAAAATATTGTACTGGTAATTTTCACTAAATCACGGTTCCAGTAAAACAACCCCAACCCATAACACTACCACCTCCGTGTTTATCAAGCAACACTAAGCATGCCTTACTAGCTGTTTTGTCTGGTCATCGACGAACAAAAATTCTCTGTTGGGTACCAAATAACTAAAATTTTGACTCGTCGGTCTATAAGACTGCGTTCCAATCATCCAGTGACCAGTTTGTATGCTCTCTTGCCCATGTTAATCACTTATGTATACCCCTCGTTTTAGAAACAGTTTTGCGACCGATGCATCCCCTTAAGCTTGCTGCCAATAATCGCCTCTTGACGGTGGCAGTAGAAATATTTGTTCGTCGTTGTGTATTAACGTGCGTTGCGATATCCGGTGCTGTTAGACGTCGATCTCGCTTCGAAGTCGATACTATAAATCTATGTTCAGCTTCAGAAGTCACCCGTGGCCCCCCATTTCGCCTTCTGTTAAGACTTTATCCTGTCTCTCTTCTCCAGGCCAGTGTGTATTGCACATCTTTCGGTGACCTTAACTGCAGAGCAGTTGCTCTCTTGGTATATCCTTCGTCGCGAAGAGTACAAATATTATGACATTGTTTTGTTTGCGTTTTTGGCATTTTTATGCTCAGTACTTTACCAAATTGTTAGCATTATTGGAGGTATTCCACTCCATCCCCATTAAACAATAGTCGTATTCTTGAAATGGAGCAATGAAATTCGGGTGATATTTGTACCTAGATGTTTAGACCTTACAGACTATGTATAATAATTTTATATTTGCATACAATAATTTATAATAGGGATTAACGATTTCAGGATATCCCTATCAGTTGCACTATTTTAAAGGAACTTCACCTTACTTCCAAATTTATGGGCAGTAGTGTACATACAATATTGTTAGAAGTCAGTAGGTCTAAATTATTATAAATTGTTCCAAACACTATCCGAACAAACTCCCTATACGCCGCCTTCGCTTACCATCTTCGCTAAAAGCCGTATATATCCTTTCCCTGTTCTTTTCTCTCAATTTCCTCCAACCCTTCATCCTCCTTTCCATCTTTCCCCTCGCGGAGAAGATGTTTACAGTCAAACTGTAGCTCGTAAGTGTCTCGGGCGCCTCAGGAAGGGGACCCAACTCCATAGGACATTTACGAAGCCGTCTTTGGGGAACACGTGTAAATGCGGGACGTAAGGGGAGGCGGAAAGCTTCGGTCGGAAACGGGGAAAAATTGAAGTCGACCGGAAGAAAAATTGCCGTGGCGAACCCGGTTAGAAAAATTGCTGGTTCGTGTTAGCGGTGACGTTTTTTTCGCAGTACCTTCTTTACGACCGAGGTATCGTATCGTCTACTACGTTTTTTTTTTTGGTGTAGGGGGAAAAGGGGAGGCGTAATAGGAAGCTTCAGCAGTTAGTTTGGAGGTTAAAGAGAGCCGCACGTCTTGAGGCTTTCTTCGCTGCTTCATTCTGATGATCCCATTATTTCGTTGTTTAATCTATAAAACGTTGAAGTTCTAACAAAATCTGAATTTTGTTTTTAAGTAAGCGACAGTTGCAAATATAGACATGCTACTGCCAAGTATCTCTTGAACAAGTTTATGGTGTTATGTTGAATATATTGCTGAGCTCTCAAGACCTTTCTGTATTATTATATTTTGTCCCATCCGGGATCCCAACTGTCAGGCAGTGAGCGTCTCATTCTATTATCAAAACGTCCGTGGGTTAAATTCAAAGACGCAACAATTCTATAATAATATTTTGGTTTGCGATGACATTGATGTTGTTTTATTGACTGAGACTTGGGGTTGTGATACTTTGCTGAGTTCGGAGCTGTTTTGTGAAGATTTCCTTGTTTTCCGGGCTGATTGAAGATCTGGACGGGGTGGAGGTGTGTTGATTGCTGTCAGTTGTGATTCTGTTGAGGGTGACTGCAATGAACTTTATTCTACATTATCTGATTATTTTAATAAGACTGTTCCAAAGATAGTACCTAGGAAGAATATATTTCCACCATGGTATTATGGCGGATAACAACATTACCTTTTCGTCCCCAGAACAGATTACTCACGCCTTTGCTTCGTATTTCTCGGAGACCATGTGTGAGGCGAACGTCACTACTAACCATTCCAATGACGATACCTTGGTTTTCGGTTCATTTTTTCTTAAAGAATTTAGCGAGGAAGATGTCTTACAAGCTCTGTGTCAGTTGAAGGGGAAAATGACAGCTGGTCCACATAACGTTCCAGATTTTATTGTTAGGGACTGTAGATTCGTTCTTTGTGGGCCGCTCCTTCACATTTACAATCTAATATTGAGATAGGGAGTTTTTCCAAGTTGTCGGAAAGTATCTCGTGTTACACCTGTTTTTAAGTCCGGGTCGAGGAATAACATTCGGAATTATCGATCGATATCTATATTATGTAACTATACTAAAATTTTTGAAATTATCTTATATGAATATATATATTCGCACGTTGCTGCTAAACTGTCCTCGGTGCAACATGGTTTTACTAAAGGCAGATCAACAGTGTCCAACCTGTGCGCATTTTCCAATGATGTGCCTGAGGCTTTACATCTACGTCTTCAGACAGATGTCATTTGTACAGATTTCGGTAAGTCTTTCGATAGGGTTGAACATCAAACCCTATTACGTAAACTGAATATGTAGAGTATCTCTGACGATCTGATATACCGTGATTTTCGGTTCGGCTTATATCAGTCTCCTTTAGATGTGCCTCAGGGCTTTGTTCTTGGACCACTCCTATTTATTATTTTCATTAATAATCTTCCTGACCGGCTTACATCTAGATGCTTACTATACGCCGATGACCTTAAATATTTTCGTAGAATATACTCCGCTGTAAATTGTGACATTTTGCAGGGTGACCTGCTATCTATTCACCTTTGGTGTCTAGAGAAGTGTAGTGCTAAGTGTAAATCGATTACGTTTGCCCATAGAACCGAAAGATTGAACACATTGCTATTTGCTATGCTTTAGTTTCCGAATTTTTCAACTTATCCTCGTACTAGGACGTCTAAAAATAGACTTTAACGAAGAGCCCTTCGGAATGGCCATAAAAAGATAACGCACTCGCGCATTCCATTATCGTTTCATCGAACTTCGAATAAAAACCACCTACGAGCCCTTTTCCAGCTTCCAACAAGAACTTGTATCGGAATCAAACATTTCTGCCTCCACCCTCGCCTTGTTATTTCCTTCCTTTGGAAGTACGTCGCCTCACATGCACAACATTCCTCTTCCCGTTCCATATTCTCCCGCTCCTTCCGCGCCCACATGTGGCGGCCGCTCTCTGGGGAGGCGTATCGGGGTCGGAGATGCTGTCGTCTTGCCGAGGACAAGGCACGTGAGGCTACGGAGAGGCCGTCTGTTTCGCCTCCTAAGCTCGCTCGGCGTCGGTACGTGGGGGAGGATCGTTTGAATATTCAATTTCGAGAAAGGGAGCCGGGCTCTGGGGGAGATAGGGGAGAACTCGAAAGCGTGGTGTCATCGTCCTAGTAGAGGAAGACGACGTTGGTACCCGATGGAGTGCATTTGTGCAAGCGAATCGATATTACTTATTCCGAAAATGTTCCCCCCCGTCCGACTAGTGTCTACGTTTCCGAGATGGAGAAATTGTAATGGTGTCGAACGCGGATGGGGAAGGATCTGTCCTTTAGATGTGTATGTGTGTGTGTGACCATGTATTTATATTGTCAGCGCTTAACTTCAGTTGTAAGACGAAGTATAAAAGAATTTGATCTGACAGTATGGGGTGAAATAGGCTTGGGGGGTTGATCTTTTGTAAGAACATTTTGAAAACAATGAAACCTTGTGGAATGGATAATGAGAGACAAGCTAGAAGAATATGGAAAGGAAATATTGTGTATAAACAGTTAATTCGACAATACATTTAATGTATTATAGCGCAAATTATTTTATTTTAACAGTACCAATTTACAGGTGGTGATGATAACATTCCTTGCTTTTTTGTTAAGGATTGTACTGCTGTTTTTGCTACTCCTCTATAATCTTTAATCTAACCCTACACACGCGTATGTTTCCTGATATATGGAAAGTAGCCAGAAAAAGGGTGACAGTTCCAATATTGGCAACTATAGACCTGTGGCTATAATTTCTTCTTTTGCGAAGGTTTTTGAAGTGTTAATTTATAAACGTCTTTCTTATGGTATTAAATCATATCTCTCTGAATCTCAGCATGGTTTCTTGGCAAACAGATCCACTGTAACTAACCTGGCTGTGATTTCTCCAACAATTGCTGAAACCGTGGATGGGGGTGGTGAACTGGATGTTATTTATACTGATTTTTCCCGTGTTTTGACTTAATTGATCATCGTAAGTTGTTGGAGAAGCCGAGTTTTTTCGGTGTCAGCTGGAATTTCCTAAGATTAATTCGATCATATCTTCTAAACAGACTTAATTACGTTTATTTTAATGGATTTAAATCTCGAACTTTTTACTCCACCTCTGCAGTGCCTCAAGCATCGAACGTTGGCTCGCTCCTCTTTAATATATATATATCGACGATCTTTTAAAGTCAATTAACTGCCCTTTATTAGCCTATGCTGATGATATTAAAATCTACCACGCCGTTAACTCCTCCAATGATGTTGACCTTCTGCAGCGTAATTTAGACTTGATTCATACCGGGTGTCTGCATAATTTTAAAATTAAATGTAGGTAAGTGTGTCTTCATGTCTTTTACAAAAAGGGTGTGTCGAATCGATTATCCGTATTGTATTAACAATATTAATATTGCTCGTCAATCTATTAAAAATTTAGGTGTGATGTATGATGAAAAGTTTACCTTCTCTAGCCATGTCTTAGACGTCGCGACAGCCGCTTCTAAATTATTAGGATTTATTTTTCGCGCTTGTAAGGATTTTACTAGCCTTGATGCAATAGAGACTCTTTTCTTTGCTTACGCGGTTTCCAATCTGCATCCGTGGCTTAGTATCCTTTCTACAACATCCAAATCAATCTTCTTGACCGGATTCAGCGCATATTTCTGAAATATCTATCATATAAGAACGATGGGCAGTATCCTATGCGAGGTATACCCTACGATGAGCTACTTCAGAGGCGTGACTTTGTAACGCATGTGGAAAGAAGAAACCGCATTAGTGCTTCATTTTTTGCAGAACATTCTCACCGGAAGAATCGACTCTTCTGGTTTACTGTCTGGAGTTGGTCGCATTGTACCACAGCTGCAATCGAGGTCGCATCACCTGCTACGGATACCTACAGCTAGGACGAATGTGCTCTGGCGAGCGCCGTTGCTACACTCGGCAAGGAACTTCAACTTAGATTTGCCTTAGTTTGTCATATTTTCATTTTTTTTTTTAATTTTATTTTAATGTTTCATATTAGTCCTATTTATGATTTAACTATTTCTTATTAGTATTTCATTTTTCTATCCGGTATTTTTTTCTTGGTTTGTTTTTAATCCATTACATGTATTTAATTTTATTTAATAACACATGGGCTGAAAAGTTCCGAGCCTAACAAAGAAAACACGGTTTTTTTGGTTCAAAATTAGCTTTATTCATCAACGTAATCTCCATCAAGAGCAACGCAATCATTCCAGCGCCGCTCTAACATTTCAATACCACTTTTGTAGAACGATTTATCTTTTGCCTCAAAATAGGCCTCAGTTTCAGCGATAACCTCTTCATTCGTCCGAAATTTCTTACCGGCGAGCATTTTTTTGTGGTCTGCGAACAGCCACTAGTCGCTGGGAGCCAAATCTGGCGAATACGGTGGATGTGGGAGCAATTCAAAGTTCAATTCATGTAGTTTTGCCATTGTTTTGATTGACTTGTGACACGGTGCGTTGTCTTGATGAAACAAAATTTTTTTCTTTGCCATATGCGGTCGTTTCTTTGCAATTTCGGCCTTCAAACGCTCCAATAACGCTATATAATATTCACTGTTGATGGTATTTCCTTTCTCAAGATAGTCGATGAATATTACACCATGCACATCCCAAAATACCAAGGCCATAACCTCTCCAGCCGATTGTTGTGCTTTCGGGCGCTTTGGACGAGGTTCGCCAGTTGCTGTCCACTCAGATGACGATCGTTTTGATTCAGGAGTGAGGTGATGGATCCATGTTTCATCCATTGTCACATATCGATGCAAAAATTCCGGTTTGTTACGTTTAAACATGGCCAAACACTGCTCAGAATCATCAACACGTTCTTGTTTTTGGTCAACAGTGAGCAACCGCGGCACCCACTTTGAACAGAACTTTCTCATAGTCAAATGATCATGCAATATAAAGCCAATACGTTCTTTTGATATCTTTACGATGTCAGCTAACTCACGCAACTTCACTTTTCGATCATTCAAAACGATTTTGTGGATTTTTTTGATGTTTTCTGGTGTTACCGCCTCATTTGGACGTCTACTCCGTTCTACATCATCGGTGTCTCTACGACCACGTTTGAAGTCAGCAAACCAACGTTTTATTGTTGTTTCTGATGGATCGGAGTCCCCATAACACTTTCCAAGCCATTGCTTCGTTCGAACGGTATTCCTTCCCATCAAGAAGCAGTGTAAAATTAAAACACGAAATTGTTTTTGATCCATTGTTTTGAAAATAACAAAAGTAGCGTGACTCTCAGCACAATAACTCACAAACTAATGAATAGAATATCATGAAATTTTAACAGCTGTCTTTTGAAGGTTAGTACTAACTGAGGGAAAGGTGACTGCAATAAAACTAGCCTCATCTATGTGTTAGGCCCGTGACTTTTCAGCCCATGTGTTAGACGAGGTGTATATGCACCGTATGAAAAAGATGTACCGTATAAAGTAAAGTATTAAGAGGAACTCATCAGAGATATAATAGTAATTGTTAGGATCAAATAGAGGTGCCAAATTCTAGACAAACAGGTCAGCAGGTATCGATTAGATAAGCTCGCATTATACAGAGCGCTTCACAAGCAAAGATATCGCACTTCACCACAACATAATAGCACAGTCATTCATACGCAGTCTTCCTCATTCGTTCCATTTATCTTTACAATCTATTTACATTTTGTATCCACATTTCTACACACGTAAGCGCCTCCCGCACGCCACCCCTCACCCTACAACGCCATACCGACGCGTACACCCGCTGCTAAAGGGAGCGTTTTCAGACAAATGAAACTACATTTGCATATATTTATCAACACGCGCCTTCGCCGCTTCACGTCCCTCTTTTTTCAGCGTTCTGTTTCGACCGTCTTTTTTGCCGACGTCGCTTTCGATTGCTTTTCGCGTCCGCGGCTCGCTCCCGCGTTTCGTAAAGGGACGCGCGCGCGCGGGGCGGAGGGGAGGAGAACGCTAACTAATGGCTACGACAATTTATGGGACGGAAAGGGTTATACGAGGCCCGGCAGAGGGCAGCACTCGTCATCGCGTTCGCCGTGAAGCTTATAATAAACGAGCGCGATGCGTATCGTCGAGAGGGCGTGCTGTTTAGTTCAATTCATCGGCGGAACGCTCGTAAAGCGACTTTATGAATGGTCGCGTCGTGTACGCGTATCGATTTAACTTATGTTCTGCAAACGCGCGATTATTTTTCGGAATTAAGGGGGGAGGGGGAAAGCGAATGCCGGCCGGACGCTACTCTTATACGACGTAAATTAACGAGGAAAATTAAAATGAAAAAGCGACAATATCGTGGGGGTGGAGTACTAAAAGGTGGGAGAGGTTGTGTTAACTGTTAATTTCATTGAATTTCTACGAATAACAATTAATCTAAGCAGAGATTCTATAAGGGTTACGTTCCTATTTTAAAGTACTAACAATAATAACAGCAATAATAATAGACATAATAATTATAACATCTTCTTCTTCACTTCTAACTTTAGGCACTTTACCCGTTACGATACCCATCTTTTATTTGGTGTACCTACACTTCCTCTTCCTAAACATAAATAAAATCCCGCTCTGACTGGCAGTTTCAGACCCATCTAGCGACAGAACATCATTAACAGTTTAACCGCGAAACTGAAATGATTTTATATTTTGTACTTAGTACTTCACAGGTATAGCAATACACTCAAATTAATTAATTAATGTGCTTGTGGACTCCCATTGTCAACCGCGTTACCGACTGAATGTAAAAAACTGTATCATAGATGCAAATTATTTTCTACGCAGGCTCTAAAATTTCTTAAAACATTTGATTATTTACAATTTATTGGGTAGTCTGGGGTAGGTGTGTATTTTCTGGAAAGGATGGAACCGTATCTTTAGCAGGGCCTTGTGGTATTAAATCAATCAGACTCGTGCGTGCAATTGGGGGATGGTTCTCTGTTCTTTTTCATAAATATCGTTTCGTACGCGTCTAATTCTCTGCACGAGTTTACGTTTTTAAGAAGTTTTAGGATTTTTTAAATCAATTTTATGTCCGGATTTTACCATACGCTCTGCTACGCTCGACAGTTCTGATTTATCGAAACGATAGTGTCTAATATGTTCTTTGAACCCCGTTTGGATACTCCTTAATATCTGGGTCGTTTTCGTTAATGGCCAATATATTTACTCCCATTTCTTCAAACTCATTTCCTAATTCCTTTTCTTTTTTTCTTAGACTAATTATGTTCCATGTCCCTTATTTTCCATATCACATTTCTACTTCCAATCCTGCTAGTAGTTTTGATCTTCGCCCAATCAGTATATTGCCCGTTCTATTGGGGGTATTACAGAAGATCATTGACAGACAATTGTGTCATCTGTCAAAATTTCGCTTGTCATCTGCTTTCCAATCTGGTTTTGCGTTCAGGATTTTTTTATCCGTGACTAACATTAACAATTTGACAGTGTTGGTGCTGTTGACAATAAATAGATGCTGGTTGCTGGCTGCCACGCGTTTAATAGAACAGCTACACTTTCAGTTCCTCAGGGATGCATATTAGGTCCACTGTTGTTCTCTATTTACACGACACATGTGTTGTTTCATAATTTCACATGCAATCTCCACCTGTATATTGACGACTCACAGTTTTGCTGATGCTTTTGCATTGATAAAGTTCACAGTATTTTAGATATCAACCGCAACCTTAGCAATCTGGATAGTATTGCAAGGAAACATTGCATGTTATTTCTAAATGAAACTAGATCGTACTTTAGTGTGTTCGGTGGTTTTCAAGTAAGGTCAAAACTTCCGACTGGCAAGTGAAAATGAGCTTAAACTTAAGCATCATGTCAGTACTTGTATTAGACGCGCTTACTGCAATTTATTAAAATTGATACGTCGGCATTTCCTTGACATTTCTATTGAAGAGATGCTATGTGATTCCTTCGCATTATCACAATTTAAATTTCTGTAACGTTGTTTGTGGAAATTGTCTAGACCAAATCGATTCAATCGAGATTTTAGGTGGTACATAACGCATGATTCAGAGTAATTTATGGAATAAGACAGCGTCAAAGGATTTTCCATAAACCTGGGGATGCTAGATGGTTAAGTATGATACGACGAAAACAGATATTTCTCGTGTTTTATTTATAAAATTTTAAATACTAGTGTTCCGTCTTATTTATTGATATACCTAGAGATCATATCCCAGTAAGCCGAGAAATGTTTTAGGTGACGACGGTATAACTCGCTTTCCCTAGATACCAAGGGCTTATCATTTAGTGCCTTATAGAAGTGCTGTTTATAATAATTCAATGAGTGAGCGACTCACATCCTCATTTAAAACAGTTTAAGCTAAATATCACAATAAATCTTATTCGTGTATTAATTAATAGGAGCAAACAAAAGAGAGATAAAAAATGCATTCCTCCGACGCATTATTGCTAAACGTACGAGACGAGGTCCAGAAGTTCGCGGAATGGAGGGGATGGAGTGGGGATAGGAGCGCTCGCTAAGTGACATTCTGATTGGCGACTCATCATTAGTATATAAGTTAATTTGCAGCCCTATAACGTCTTCGCACGACGAAAGCAGTGCCCCAGGGCTCGGTACTGGGTCCACTCCTCTTCAACATATACACCGCAGATACACCCAAACCGTCGACTTGCCAACTGGTTCAGTTCGCTGACGACACGGCAGTATACTACAACCACGGAAACATGAGGTCAATTCACTTACGACTTCAGAAGTACTTAGAAACCGTTACTAAATGGTACGATCAATGGCGTATCAGAGTAAATGCAACGAAAACACAGGCGATCTACTTCGTACCCCGTACTAGAAGGAAGAAACCGGACGCCATCAATGTAAACGGTATATCCATACAATGGAACAGCACCGCAAAATACCTTGGAGTCATCCTAGATAATAAACTTACGTACTCGGCACACATAGCCGAAGTAAGGAAGAAAATTTGTGTTGCATCCAAGACTCTATACCCATTGATCAATCCAAGAAGTAAACTTTCCTTGGATAACAAAATAAATTTGATCAAGGCGACTATGGTACCTATAGCCACCTACGCCGGGGAACTATGGCACCAAGCGTCTGATCAACAAAAAGATAGAATACAAGGCCAACTAAACAAGATTATCCGTTTCGCGACGAACGCCCCGCGGTACATGAAAAACGAAGATCTCCACGCGGAACTAGAGCTGGAAACCCTAGACGCTATCATCCTAAGAAGAACTAATGACACCGTACAAAGAACGAAGACACACCCAAACGAAGAGGTAAGGAAAATCATCAAGCCAATCAGAAGACTGCGAAGAGACGGCGTCAAACAAATAAAAAGAAAAGCAGAAGAGAAAGGTTTAACGCTTCAACCCCCGAAAAGAAGCAAACATGCAAAAAATAAAACAAAAAAAAAGGTAGCACACTGCACCCAGGCCCTAAACAGGAAAAAAAAACAAACAATGTAAATAAATAAATAAATAAACTGTAACCATCAAAAAAGACGAAGAGGAAATGGAGGTAACTCCGACCCTCATATAAGAAAACCAACCGACCCAAGTCCTATAACGTCAGTCGTTTACAAATAGTTACCTGCTAAACAAGTCAATCCGGAAGAAAACTGAAACTATGGAGTAAATTGAACACCGTGCTGTGATAGAGTTCCTTACAAAGCAAGGAAAGAACGTTCAAACCATATTGAATGAAATGGAAACCGTTTAAGGGGAACAGTGCCCTAGTAAATCAATGAGTTATAAGTGGCATGGTCTTTTTAAACATGGTCAGGAGTCGATTGAAGACGACCCCCGCTCAGGACGGCCAGTTGAGGCCACCACATCAGACATTGTCGAAAAAGTACAAAAATTTCTACTGCAAGATGCCCGTTTGAAGCAAAAACAATTATCTGCATTAGTTGGAGTATCAGATACCACCATTTTGCGTATCCTATATGACCACCTGGGTATCATAAAAGTCAGTGCAAGATGGGTACCGAGAATGCTCACGCCGCTGCTGTTTCTGCAATATTGCCCAACATTAATAAATCTCAAGAAACCCCATCTAACTTCGTCATATCGAACCGAAATAGGTCTAATCACTTCCTCGGATAGACCCAACATTAGGCAATAGCAAGGTCAAACGAGAAATCTTACTTAGTCACGCCTAATGAAATGAAACCATATAAATGCCAAACCGAAAAAAAGGAAGAACAGGTCAGATTAAAAACACCTGCCCCAACATTTCTCGAAGAAGAAAGAATACTAGAGAGAACAGGTATATGTATATACGTCCACGCTTTAATAGCAAAGCGGCGTTTCAATCCAGACACGATCTTTTAAACCGCCGATTACAATGCGGGAAAAAGATTCGTCTGTTGTTGCCGTTGCCTGTATGTCTGTTCTTCACTCGCTGCTGTTATCCTCGTTGTACGGTGCAGCCTCTAGTCGGCTTCAACCGAGTGTAGAGATTGAAACCTCTTTATTATTGATAACGTTAACCGAAGGGTATATACGTAGATGTTATCTTTATTACGCGTTTTGAACGCGCTGGCTTAGAAAAGATACAAGATATGTATGTGGAAGGGTGTCTGATGGAGTTGAGATGAAAACGGGAGAAAGTAGGGATTTAAAATATATTATACAACGCTCCTTTGCGCTTGACGTAGTCTGTTTTCATAGTTTCAGGATCATTGAAGTGTTTTTACACAAGACTCGTCATCAGAGTGAGAGAGTGGGTGGTTATTGGATTAAAAATATTGTAATTAATGAAAACGAGTTAAATCCTAAAATGTAGGGGTATTACAATGAAAAGGAAGCCTCTTTTGTGCGCAATAATAACATAATAATTTCGTTATTTGTCCAGCAGAAAAACTCCAATAATAGGACAATCAAAAAAGATAATATAAACAGGTTAGCTTATAATACTAACAAATATATACAACAAAAAAGAAAACAGTAATGAATTTAAATGTAACATCAGTTCAGGGGAGATATCAATCAATACAAAATAAATGAAATATACATGATTAAAAAGACTGACAAAGTACATAAACCAACACAAGTGTAATATTATATCTATACTATGTGAGGTTAAGTAAACTATACCGACTGAGTAGATCCACGTATATCGAATGAGTCAGGAACTTTTGTCATATGACTTATCGTTGCTTTCGCTAACGTATTAGATCTAGCTCTCGGAATTTGGAAAATAACATACGAGGGGAGGTCTTGAAGTTCGCGGAATGAAAGGGTTTTAAATAAAATAAAACAATAAATCTGTTTTTCCTTTTCAATATAATCATCCTTAAGCACAATACATTTACTAGATCTATGAATTAATTTCTCTACACCATCATAAAAATATTTTTTATCTTTCGCCTCAAAATGGGCCAAAATTGCCTCCTTTACCTCATTGTCGTCGGGAAACTTTCTTCCACGTAAATCTTTTTTTTAAATTGGGGAACAAATAAAAAGCAGTAGGTGCCAGGTCTGGACTGTAGGATGGATGGACTATTGATTGAAAGCAATGCTTGTGCAGAGCAGCCATTGCAACTTTGCTCTTGTGAACCGACGCATTGTCTTGCAAGGGCAACACACCCTTGGTCAATTTTTCTAATATCGCTGCGTAATATTCTTCGGTTATGCTCCTACCTTTTTCTTTGTAATCAATCAATAATATCCCCTCACAATCCCAAAAAACAGTCGCCATCAACTTTCCAGTCGATTCTGACACTTTGAATTTCTTTGGCGGTGGTGTCCCCTTTTTATTCCATTCCATGGACTCCTGTTTGGACTCAGGGTCAAAGTGATGAACCCATGTTTTATTTTCGGCAACAATCCGCTCCAAAATCTGTGCAGGTTTGTCTCCACACAGCTCCAAAAATTGTTTGGACGCACAGACGCGCTGCTGTTTCTGCAGCGGCGTGAGCATTCTCGGTACCCATCTTGCACTGACTTTTGTCATACCCAGGTGGTCATGTAGCATACGCAAAATGGAGGTATCTGATACTCCAACTAATGCAGATAATTGTTTTTTCTTCAAACGGGCATCTTGCGTAGACATTTTTGCACTGTTTCGACGATGTCTGGTGTGGTGGCCTCAACTGGCCGTCCTGAGCGGGGGTCGTCTTCAATCGACTCCCGACCATGTTTAAAAAGACCATGACACTTATAAATCATTGATTTACTAGGATACTGTTCCCCATAAACGGTTTCCATTTCATTCAATATGGTTTGAGCGTTCTTTCCTTGCTTTGTAAGGAACTTTGTCACAGCACGGTGTTCAATTTCCTCCATAGTTTCAGTTTTCTTCCGGATTGACTTGTTTAGCAGGTAACTATTTGTAAACGACTGACGCTATAGGGCTGCAACTTAACTTATATACTAATGATGAGTCGCCAATCAGAATGACACCTAGCGTGCGCCCCTATACCCACTCCATCCCCTCCATTCCACAAACTTCTCGACCTCCCCTCGTACGTTCTTGTGCCACATTGTGGTATAACAAAATCAATATGAGCAAGCAACTTCGGGGCGTCGATATGATTATTTATCAGTTTAACTGACTGTTGTAATCCACGCCACGTTCTGGATAAATACTCTTTTTGCACTCTTTCTAGGGTGACTTCCTGATGAAGGTAGTGCAGATACCAAACCACAGATGCGTATACTAGTATAATACGAACGTGTGCTTAGTATAAAGCAAGGAAAGTTGTCAACTTGCCAAAGGCACCACGCGATCGTATAAGCAGAATTCCTAAAATAGTTGATGTGTTCCGCAAAAGATAACTTTTGATCAGACAGCACACTGATAGGCGTCTAGCTATAATTGTCTGGTCAATGAAGTAATTATACGAGGGCGGATCTTCTTGCGCTACTACTCACCTACTACCTAAGTGATAAGTTGATTCATGTTTTTGACATTTAGTTAACTGACATTTGTAGATCATATCTACATAATATCAAGTTTGTATCTCAAAAAGTGTTGTTGTATCTCAAACAACCAATTAGAAGTAGGTGAGGGGTGGGGCATGAGGATATGACATTCTGGAGACATTAATAATTTGCCTAACACCTCCCATCAGGTGCATATATTCTTTATCAATATTATAAGGCACTGGGATGTAAAAGTTGAATCTACACCACCATTTAGTTTGACAGCTTTATTAATTTCGAACAAAACGTATACATCGAGAAATTAATATTTTCCCATTGGGAACATCTGCGGAACTTCATCTTCTTCAATTTCTTACCTCTACCAAGTTTCCTACGTCCGCCTCTACATCAAAGGAGAAGGTAAATGAAACATGATATGTAGACACCACGCCACGGGACATTTACTGGATATATAGGCTCCCTCGCGGATAAACCGCGAGATGGCGTCCCGGTTCGAGTACGAGGCGCGTCCCGAAATAAAAGCACCCATTTCTCCATCCATATTCATGAGCCGTAGCGCGCGTCAAAAACGAGGACGACGTCGACATTTTTAACTAATACAAGATGGCGGTTATAGATTACTTCTTGTCAGAGGAAATTTGCGCCCGAAGGGACGAGACGTTTTTCCTTTTTTTTCTTTCTACGGCGGCCGTAACAGCCGCTTGCTACGTGTCCTTCTAGTCGGTTGCCTCTTATTTTTCCCCTCTTGCGTTTTTTCTGCGCGATGTGTCGCCTATCGTCCCCCGCCTTTAACCTCGTTCCTACGTTCAGGGGTTACGAATTCGAGCGTCTTTTTCTGTACTAATATCACTTTTCTCTTGTTAATTTTGTGCATAAGAAATGTTTGTGTGTGTACGCGACTTGGCAGTAAATAATTTTGTCTCTAATAGGATTGATTATATTGCGAATAGTTAAAGTAATTGAACAAGTCAGCAGAAGTGTTACCGACAGTCGGTAACACGGTTGACAATGGGAGCCCACGTGCTCTCGAAACGCTGCGTTCCGTATAATTAATTAATTTGTGTGAGTGGAGTTTACTGCTATACCTGTGAATAACATTTCCTTGTTCGATTACTTAATAAAACTTATTCAGAGAAACAGTTTTTGTTTTAAAACTTGTGGTAGATTATAGGCATAGGTGAAGTGGAATATTTCCAATTTTCAAAAATTCATGTCATCCACTTAAGAGTATCCACATCTTCTCAGGGTTTCATTATTTTTTAAATTTCTTATAAGGTACTTCACAGAACATTGTTTGCCTTCACAATTTACCAGATCATACTTCTTCTGCACTTCAGGTTTTAGGCCCTTTCCCTGTAAAGATGCCAATCTTTTGTTCTTATCAAACATCTATAAAATCTCGCTAAGGCTGGTAATCTCGTCACTTGCATCCGTTCTACGTGTTCCTACCTGTTATTTTTGTTTCCCTTAATCTCATTTATGTCGAAGATGTTTAGTTATACAGGGTGGCGCAAGGGAACGGGAAATTTTGAAGCATGGTGGAGGTTCTATCATCATTTGGGGCCGTTTTGCTGGCACTAGTGTAGGGGACATTGTGAAAATTGACGGTATATTAAAAAAAGAAGGCTACCGCGAAATTTTGGAGAACTACGCAATACCTTCCGGAATTCGACCTTTTGGGTCAAAATTTGATCTTCCAGCAAGATAATGACCCAAAACATTCCTCTAAATTATGTAAAGACTGTTTACGCCATTTAGAAGAGGAAGGAACTCTCAAAATTATGGAATGGCCTCCCCAGAGCCGCGACTTGAATCCAATCGAGTTACTATGGGAAGAACTAGATCGGGAAGTACGGAAATCGGCTCCTGACGTGTGGAACAAATTGCAATCGAGTTGGACCTCAATAACACAAGAAAGTCTGGCAAAACTTATTGCGAGAATACCTCGATTGTGTGCTGCAACTATTAAATCAAGAGAAGGTCACATAGATGAAAGCAAACTTTAAATTAAACGTTTTAATTTTCACATTTATTTAATATATTTTTATTCATGTACGTGTATCTGTACATAAAAAATAAATATTAACATTTTTGCTGAGTTTTTATACATTTTTGCTGTCAGTGAGAGCGCATAAACACTTTTGAGCGGTAGTGTATGTGTTCTACGTAATGTATCGTTCACTTTACAAGACCAATAAGCATTTGTCTCCTTCTTGAGCAAGTATTCGGATTATACATTACCAAGTCGGACATCGTTAAGAAACTTTATGCCATCTGTAACTATGTTAATGATGTTAGCACCTATGGAAGGCGAAAAAAAAAATGAAAGTGTAATACGAAAATTTGAAAATGTTTTTGACATCAATTCAGATTTGTGTCTCAGCGCCTTATATAATACAGTGGGGACTCGCTAACTCGAATTAATTAAAACATGAACGATTTGGATTATCGAAAAATTCGGAGTGCTAATTCATCATTAAAATAATATAAAAATGTATTGCATCTGTCAAAGTAGAAAAGTAACTGCTATAAGTAAACTATAGGGTTAACAGCTTAATTTGGTAGTTCCAAAAATTGAAGTAATTTTTTTTCTTTGTTACAGGTGAGTCTCCAACTTCTACATTGTCTTCATGCTCCCATTTGTGTTCTAACCCAATAACTTGGTAAGTCTTTTCAATAAATTAACCGCACCAGAGAGGTGCTATATAAATAATATACGAGGGCTGGAACTTTAATTGTGGCAACTATCTTTTTTATAATAATACAAAAACGATGCATTTGTAAAATTACTACAGTCCTTCAGTATGGCACCAGCATTGTTACCAACTTGTTGCCAGCGATGTGAAGGTCGTAGTATGCGCTAACATGCTTTCCTTAGGCCGATCTCTTAAAGAAGAGAATGGTAATCTGTTACACGTAACATCTGTTTCTTTATGGGAAAACGCCGCTAATGCTAGGTTCAATAATAAGACTGTATGATTATGTAATTTTGAATATTGAAGAAGGTACTAGTACAGGGTGGCGCAGGGAAACGGGACATTTTAAAATAACGTCATTTCCACGAATAAATTCGTAAAATTAGTAATTTATTAACGAAAGTGCATGTATGCAGCATGCCATGTATGTTTTTACAATCAAAATGTCCAAAAGTGTCTCTTTACTTTTTAAAGATGACATCGGAAAGATGTCCTCCCATTCCCTTCTTATCAAAACCCTGGAATGCGCGGTGTAGCAAATCTTGGGGAATGGCAGTGATTTCTTGTTGAATGTTCTCCTTGAGTTCATGGATTGTTGCAGGCCGTGTACGGTACACCTTGCCTTTAAGATTCCCCCACAGGAAGAAGTCGCACACACTAAGATCAGGGGATCTCGCAGGCCATTCAATGTCACCGTTACGTGAAATAATGCGTCTTCCAAACAATCGACGAACTGCTGCCATCGAATGTCGAGCAGTGTGTGACGTGGCTCCGTCCTACTGAAACCACATGTTTTTCATGTTAAAATTAAGCTCGTACAGTCTCGGTGTAAAGAATGTTTGAAGCATTCCAACATATCGCTGCACTCACGTGCAAAAAAATAAGGGCCGATAACACAATGACATGATACAGCACACCATATTGTGACCTTGTCGCTATGTAGTGGTCGCTGGTGTAACTCACAAGGATTGTCCTGGGCCCAATAACGAAAATTCTGTTTGTTTACGAAACCGTTCAGCTGGAAATGGGCTTCGTCTGATATCCATATGTTACCAACGAAATTCGCGTCCTCGTTCATTTTAGCCAATATCTGCCTACTAAACTCCATACGTGACGCTGGGTCTCGTTCATTTAATCATTGCACAATCTGCAACTTATAGGGATGGGAATGTAATTCGTGCAGTATTCTTTGTAAGCTTCGTCGCTTAATCCCTAGCGTGCATGCATGCTGTCGAACGGAGCGGCAGCTCTAACAGCCTCGATGTTCTCTGGGATACGTACCGTTCGAATGCCACCTGGAGCTTTCTTTTTCAAGACAGATCCTGTTTCTTCAAAATTACGCGCATGCGCAGATGGGACACGTCCATGACGTCCAAGCTGGTAACTGGCTGGTCGAAATATTCTCTGCGCGGCAGTCGCACTATCACCATTTTTATAAAACGCTCTCACAGCTGCTGCACGTTTCGCACCAGTCCAACGATCCACGATTACTAAATGGCAATGCGTTCACAACAATTGTGCGACATTACGAACAACTGCCGGCTCTACAGTGCTGACAACTGTAACGTTCAAAGTTTCCCGTTCCCCTGCGCCACCCTGTATTTCCATATCTATATTTCTTATTCTATCAGATCTTGTGCAACCTGTCACTCTTCTTAATAAACATTATTTCTTGTATCCTGCTCTACCCTTGTTATCCATGTTTCACTATCAACAGATCCAACAGATTAAGAATCAAAATATAATGCAGGCTATCCTAAAGTACCAAGCTAATCGTAGCAATAAGTTACAACTACATAACGAAATATACGAATTCCCCCTTTTTTAATATTTTTCAAGAAAGGACATTAGCACAATTACATCCTGGCAAAGCCGAGTATTTTTAAGAGGCTATCATAATGTATGTTACAGGTATAGGATATTGTATTGAAGTTACGGGACATAACCGACAACGGGGAATTAAAGGTGGTGTTTATGGTAGATCTAGGTACAGAAAAGGTAAAGGATTGTCGACTCGTATAACAGGGTGGGCGCGGCTATCGTCCTGCAAAATTTTATTTGTGTATTATTTATTGTTTTGTTTTATAACGTTCTGCTGATTGTACCAGAGCTGTTCATAATGTCTTATCCAGTTCTCCTCGTCTATATTATGTATTGGTATCTTGTCACTTTCCTGATTCTTTAAGGATTTCATTACTTTATAATAAGTCACGTAAGAAATAAGGTAGGTAAGAAAATACGTTGTATTCTTTTTGATTATTATATTTTATCCGAATACAAGCTTTGTATATAAAAATAACATGAACAACACAAGCTCATAAAGCGTCCCATTCTTATCATCTTAAAGAAAAGGTCAATTCTCTACTTCAATCAAAATTAACCCATATTTTACGCGCGCAATAGCAAAAAAACGGCTGGCACAAATCCAATCGCAAACATCGAAACGGTTACCGTACTCGCCTCGCCGGTAGATCTCGTCTTTTCACCTCTTTCGACCGGTTGCTTCTCCACTTCGGGCGGCCGAGTGACTTGCGGCGGTTCTGCTGCCGGCACTTCCCTTTCCAGCGTCGCCTTGTACATCTCCACGGCGGTGATCAGCTTCGCCACATCGCCCTTGACACGCACCAGACCCGCCGCCTTGCGGTCGCAAGCCAACACCATGCCGTCCTCGCATGGTGGTTCGCACTTCACCTTGTCCTTTTCCCTAGTGATCTTCATCATCTTGCTTTCGTAGTCTGCTTCGCAATCATATTGTTTACCCTCGACCAGCTCGATGAACTCCTCCACGTTCTTCCGTTTTTTAGATAAGCGGAGTATGACGAAGTCACCCTTGCGAAAATAATAAAAGTTTATCGGACGGTAGTTAAGGGGTTCTTACATACATTAATAATAATAGTTAGTGTCTTCACGTAAATAGAGAAGATGGAATTTCAGAAATTCGAAGCGATTTCGAGAAACGTGAGTAACGTACCTTGTTTCTTTGTACGGTAGTCGATTCGCACTTGACGTTTAAGCAGACTCTTAACTTACCGCCTGTTGGCGGTTTCGAAACCAGATATTCTTCCGAGATTAGCAGAGCGCTGATAATTTCAGCTTTGTTGGTTATCACGTAGATGAAATCGTCTCCAACTTCGCCTTCTTCGTCGAAAGGAAACCCTTCCAGAGAATCATCGCCGTAAGTACCTATTACGTCGTCATCATCAGGCGACTTTTGAGCAACGTCGAACCCCGCAGGTCGATGCCCCTGCCTGAAGTTCGTATCTGATTCGTCTTTTCCGTGGTGCAGATGCTTACCGGAAGCGGTACTGGCGCTCTCGCAATGAAGTAAGCCGAAAAACACGGAAAAGGTTGCCAGGTGTAAAAGCGGTTTTTGAACGAACATCTCCTTTTTCGAAATATATGATTGACGTTTGATTACTACCGCAGACAGTGACAGTTCCGGTTGACTTCAACAAATAATAAAACAAAATTCGTAGCGTTAGTGACTAAATATCGCGTTGACCTCTGGAACATTAGGTTATTAAATTGCACAGTGTGAATATTTTCAAACAAAGAATGGAATACGCAGATTTGTTTTGACATGCTTTAATAATGTTCACAAGCTGAGAGCTAGGGTCGTCTCTGTATCAAATTGTAGCTTAAGGTTAATAGAGTGCTTTCGGAATAGAAGCAAAACACACATACACACAGAAGCAAACATATTTTAATTTACAAAGATTTAGGCCCTCTAACTTCCAGCTCTGATTCTTTATTAAATCATGCATAATCATAGTCAATACCTACATACCTTAATAGAGTATAAATAGTGCAGTTTTAGTTTAGTTTGTTAGTTCATTATTACTGCTGAAGATGATAGTTCAGCTGTGGAGACGTGCGTCCACTTTTTAGTCAAGTGTTGTGGCTATGAAACTACATACGTTGTTCTAAAGAATATACAGCTGTGGCCATATGTATTCGCCACCCTTTTTTGTTTTTTATTCCGACGAATATATAAGAAATAAAAGAAAATTGATCGATGAAAATGTTTCATTGTGAGTGTATACAGATATACACAGATATTGCTTAATATTTGGTAGCTCCTCCCTGGGCTTTTATCACCGCACGAATTCGTCGGGGCATATTGCTCACTAAATTGTAGCACTGTTCGGGGGTGATTTTATTCCACTCTTCGAATGTTTTTGTTTTTAAGCATTGCTTTGTAGTAGATGAGTATTTAGCTACATTTCGCTTTAAAATGTACCATAAATGCTCAATTGGCGATAAGTCCGGGGATTGTGCCGGCCATTCCAGGACCCGCACGTTATTTTCCTCGAACCAGCGCATTACTTCGCGAGATTTATGGCACGGTACATTATCTTGTTGGAAGTAATACTCTGGCTCATCATTATCGAATAAATTTAGCGCACGCGGTTCCAGAACTTCTTCCAACATGTCGATGTACGTCCGACTGTTCATTCGGCCCTCGCAGACGAACAGTTCTCCGACGCCTGTTGCACTCATGGAACCCCAAACCATTATGCTACCACCCCCAAACTTAACAGTCGGGATGATACAGTCTGGATGGAAGGCCTCTCCTCGCCTGCGTCGCACGTATTGAGGCGTAGGTTTACCACAAAGCTACCAACAAAAACATGAATACTGTTACATTTTGGAACCCATTAAAAAGAATAAAAACACTGTAGATACCAGGAATTGAATACAGAATACCGCAAATACAATAATTATGTATTACTTACCTCAATATTTGACTCATCCGTCCACATAACATTGGCCCAATTGTCAATGGTCCAGTCGCGGTGACTTTTAGCCCACGGCAGTCTCTTTTTCTTTTGTTGCGGAGACAACCGTGGCTTATGTCGAGCTTTGCATCCACCTAAATTTAATTCCCAAAGGCGTCTTCTAACCGTGCGAGGAGAAATAGCAACAGTATGTAGCCGGAAAAGCTCACTGGGAAGCTATTTAGACCCTTTTTTCCGGTCTCGCAAAGACATCCGCTCTAAGACTCGCTCATCTCTGCTAGTTGTCTTCCTTTTTCGACCAGTTTTCGGTTTGTTTGTCAATGATCCACTCTCTTTGTATCGTTTTATCGTCATTCTAACTGTCGATCGCGCACATTTCACTTGTCGGGCAATAGCAGACACCGACAACCCTTGCTTTTCTAACACCACAATTTGTCCTCGCTCGACCTCCGTCAATTCGCGTGTTTTCGGCATTACTTTCTACTGTATACTATCGTATAACACAGACAAAATCACAGACACAATATCTTCACTCTAACTAGCTCAACCTTATTCTTACAACTTTTAAGAAAGACTGAAGAAATATTCAGAAATTACAATTTTACGTCTATTTTCTAATTTACTCAGAATAGCCTACAATAAACCATTAAACCCTCATTACATAGGTACCTAGTTAAGTCCGTCATCGACCCTGCTTCTTAGAAATACAATAATATTCGTGTAACACGTTCAAAACGATAGTGACGAATACGTATGGCCGCAGCTGTATGTAAATTATTGCTTGACTCACATGTATTTAACGTTTTTAATTCTAATGTGAAACCGGGAGTTGGCGTATTCTCTATTTTTGATACTAGAGAAGTTGTAATTGCTTCCATTATTTCCAGTATATCTTCAAATTCAATCGGAGCTGATGGTATCTTCTTGAAAATGCTTTCACTATGTTGTCCTGCAATATTACAAGTTTCAACCCACATTTTCAGTTGTTGTCTTCTGGTGGGTGTTCTCGCCTACTGCAATATAAAATGAATTTATCACCATCTCCCTTGACGTTACCATTACGAAGCTGCTATGTGATATCTTGGTGTTATTACATTTTTAATTTCTGCGACGTTGTTTATGGAAATTGTCTAGACGAGATCTACTCACGCAGAATTCAGGTGGTACAGAACGCATGTCTCAGGCTAATTTATGGAATAAGACAGCGTCAAAGGATTTCCTGTAAACTTAAGGATGCTGGATGGTTATGTATGATACGACGAAGACAGTTACATTTCTTGTGTTGTATTTGTAAAATTATAAATACTGGTGCTTCGTCTTATTTATCAAATAGAATGGGGTGTCATACGAATGTGCACAATATCAACGTCCTCAGGGGGAGGGATTTTATCGATATACCTTGGCATCATACCCGGCAGTTTGAGGAAAGTTTTAGCTGCACATTTGCACGACTATGTAACTCGGTTGTCCTAGATGTCAAGGAGTTACCATCTAATGTGTGTTTTTTTAATAATTTAATGAATTAGTAACTCTCCAGCAGTATGAAGGATGATTTGATCGTGCAACAAATTATTTTCTTATTTTTTCTTTGTTCTTGAGTCATCTTTGATAACAGGAAACATTGTTGGTCTACTGAAGGTAATCCAATTGGCAGAAATAGCTTCTGTGTGTATTTTTTTCTTATTTTTATATTTACCATGTTATTTGCCGATAACATATTATTATTATTGTTTGCCCAATTCTCTTCAGTGCAATTTTTTTCTTACGAAAGTCAATTAAACACTTAATTGCCTTTGCGTTTACAGTTTCTGCAATCTTAGACATGTTACTAAACTACAAACCTAGTTACACCTCCATGATAGATTAGATTGATGGGCGACAGTGTACATCCGGTATCCACATACATATCTACGCTAGCGCAGCGTATAAAAGGCAAATATCCAATATTACTTACCGTTTATCTCCGTCCAAACCGGATCGTTAGTTCTATAAATCATCTTCCCCCATTTATCCTTCGTCTGTCCCCCCCCCCTCCCCCTTAAATGTGTAGCATGGACCGGTTCACCCCCCACCTGTAGCGCTGTAGCCTTCCCCCCCGGACCCAATATATCCAATATTTTATTTCAATCTGCGGATCAACGTTTAGCACGCGGACGTTCTAAAATATTACGTCGTTGAGCGTATGATTTGTTTGAGAGGGGGTGGCGCGGCAGGCTTTTTTTGATGTACGATCGGGTACGGCTACGCAACCGAACAAATGGTACAGCCGAACAATACGTTGGCGCGGGTATGGTCGGGGTAATTGCAAAAACAGGCGGAAAAGTGGTTATTCCTCTGTTGCGTCGAATTTATTGCCAATTCAATATTTTAAAAATGCGGACGTGTCGTGACACTTCGATATATAAATCATGATGTGCCTGTATCGAGAAGAAATGATGTTATTCGATTTTTACAAGCTTCAAATTCTTTAACTGGTGGTTGTAATCAGTGAGATTGATTATAAGTCTCGGAAATGAGGGGCAAGTTCCAGTGCCGTGCGGACGGTATTCACTCCAACAAGAAAACTGTCTAGCTTACTACGACAAGTCGAGGAAAAGAGGGACCCCTTGTCAACACCCGGGGTGTACAACATACCGTCCTCATGCAAGAAAGTGTATATCGGCAGAACAGGACGTTCGATCAACACCAGAGGGAAGGTGCGGTTGAAACAAATATACAGATCGGCCATTGCCGAACATATCCATTCAGACCCGAATCGTAGGATTAAATTTGAAGATAGAAAAGTAGTCATATTCTATTCATTAGTTTGTGAGTTATTGTGCTAAGAGTCACGCTACTTTTGCTATTTTCCAAATAATGGATAAAAAGCAATTTCGTGTTTACACTGCTTCTTGATGGGAAAAAATACCGTTCAAGCGAAGCAATGGCTTAAAAAGTGTTATGGGGACTCCACTCCATCAGAAACAACAATAAAATGTTGGTTTGCTGACTTCAAACGTGGTCGTAGAGACACCGATGATGCAGAACGCAGTGGACGTCCAAATGAGACGGTAACACCAGAAAACGTCAAAAAAATCCACAAAATCGTTTTGAATGATCGAAAAGTGAAGTTGCGTGAGTTAGCTGACATCGTAAAGGTATCAAAAGAACGTATTGGCCTTATATTGCATGAACATTTGACTATGAGAAAGCTCTGTTCAAAGTGGGTGCCGCGTTTGCTCACTGTTGACCAAAAACAAGAACGTGTTGATGATTCTGAGCAGTGTTCGGCCATGTTTAAACGTAACAAACCGGAATTTTTGCGTCAATATGTGACAAAGGATGAAACATGGAGCCATCACTCCACTCCGGAATCAAAACGATCGTCATCTGAGTGGACAGAAACTGGGGAACCTCGTCCAAAGCCCCCGAAAGCACAACAATCGGCTGGAAAGGTTATGGCCTCGGTATTTTGGGATGTGCGTGGTATAATATTCATCGACTATCTTGAAAATACCATCAACAGTGAATATTATATAGCGTTATTAGAGCGTTTGAAGGCCGAAACTGCAAAGAAACGACCGCATATGGCAAAGAAAAAAATGTTGTTTCATCAAGACAACGCACCATGTCACAAGTCAATCAAAACAATGGCAAAACTACATGAATTCAACTTCGAATTGCTCCCACATCCACCGTATTCGCTAGATTTGGCTCCCAGCGACTACTGGCTGTTCGCAGACCTCAAAAAAATGCTCGCCGGTAAGAAATTTCGCACGAATGAAGAGGTTATCGCTGAAACTGAGTCCTATTTTGAGGCAAAAGATAAATCGTTCTACAAAAGTGGTATTGAAATGTTAGAGCGGCGCTGGAATGATTGCGTTGCTCTTGATGGAGATTACGTTGATGAATAAAGCTAATTTTGAACCAAAAAAAAACGTGTTTTCTTTGTTAGGCCCGGGTCTTTTCAGCCCATGTGTTATATTTATTATTTCCATATATGTACATAGCTAATTACATATCTGGCAGCAAGATTATACGTTTTATCTAAACTTGTGGTGCGTCTATGTGTCCTCCTTTGTTTCTCCTAACGGTAGCACACAATCGTGGCATTCTTGCAATTAGCGTTGTCAAGGTATCTGGTGTTATCTGGACCTATGCTTCTTCCAGCTTCTTGCACAAATCACCCTCCGATGTTGGTACTGCTTTCCAGGCCTCACAATCAACTTCCTCACACAATAGCTCTGTGGGGTTCGAATCGAGGTTTTGGGAAGGCCACTCCATAACTTTGATGGATCTGTCTGCTTCCTAGTGTTGCAAATAGTCTCCACACAGCTTAGATGCACTCTTCGGGTCATTATCTTATCGGAATACAAAATTCAGAACCAAAAGTCTTAATCCTGAAGGAATAGCATTGTTTTATAAAATGTTTCGATACTGTTCTTTGTTTAATATTTCCTCGATCTTTACAATATCACCCACGACTGTTGTACCACCAAAACAAGCCCAGCTCATCACAGAATCTCCGCCATGTTTAACCGTAGGGACAACACATTGTTCTGTCACTGAAACCTGCCCAGGGTCATTAAATCATTATTACTAAAAGTATGCTTAATAGAAACACATTTATAATAGTTTTGAGAAAGTTTTATTGCGTTAATACCAATGTAGTGGCAATGACCAATTTTGCAAGAATTTCCTTGAAGCTACATATGTTGTATAAAGTACTTTTGGACAGTAATGTAGAAGCATATCTTCCTTTTCCATAATCTTTATCATTAGTAGTCAACCTTATTTTAGACGGTGTTCTATAGATATGTACTACACCCACCTTAAATTTAATATGTCTCCCTCTATGCAACAAAGATGCGTTATGAAAAGTGCTCTGGGTGACTGCAAGGTGGTAGTAAAGGGAGACGCCGCACGTTTCCGTGAAGAGCCTCCAGAGAACGAGTCGCTGTAGTGAACGCCGTAAATAATATAATGTCCTAAACTGCATATGATAGACATGTGTTCTCCTGAATGCCGCAGCGTCAAGACAGGGCAGGCCGTCTCTATACCCCGACACCGCACGGAACCTACGAGAAATTCCATTAAAATTTCAGCGTAGTCATAAAACGCTTACTTTATGTGCGGAATAGAACGTTATATGTGTATTCCACGCGAGCTAGGAATCTATACTGATACCGCCGGCGTTTCAAGAAAGGTCACGAAGATAATATTTAACGTCCTCAATCCTTATATAAGTTTTTTAAAGATGGGATTTGTACAATTTACGGCGAAATAATTGAGATGTACACAATTTTAGGACTAAGAAATTCAAGTAATGATGAGAAATAATAACTGATGAGAATGCTATATTTAAGTCCTATTATTGTCTTGAGCAAGAAACATGAAAAAAATGTGAAGAACTGCTGTAATAAAAGATAACTCGGCTAATCCCTTCACATCCATAAAGTCAAGAAATATACTAACTGTGGTACTGGATGTCCCAAAAATCTTTTTCACGAATTTAAGTACTTCTTTATTCCGACGTTGGGGTTATTAACACCCATTACTTCGCGTTGTTATCATTGTGTTACGTGCACAATTTTACCATGTTACTTTTCTTTTTCACAACTCTGTATAGTCGATTCTAAGCGAGTCGAATCCTGTGACGTTTTGTGTTTAGCATTCTAGTAATTGATTAGGGGATTTGACCATGTACTCCATTGAAATTTATATTTTATTTATAATTATGATTGCATTTATAATTAATATTTTATCATTTCGAACTTTCTCCAGAGAATATTCGAAGGAAAATGGCGGCTATCGCAGAGGAGAAGAAGTATACTAAGCGGTTTTTGTTTCCTCATGTAAAAAAATTAACATTTCTCTATTAAACCTGACCATTATTTTATTATATTCTGTTTATTTTGAGAAGAACTTTTGGGACACCTTGTATAATAGTAACGACACCACCTAATATCTTCCAAGTTGTCCCGTTCGGATCGAATATATCTTAATCTGCCCTAGTATATGTTACGAGGGTAAATCAAAGGTAAATGCCTTCTATTCTTTTTCTCCTTTTAATTGCCAAGAAATTGGTTAAAAGCCATAATATTGATGATGAATTTGACATTTTTCAATATAATCTCCGTCCATTTCCACTGTTTTGGTCCATCTTTTAACAAGGGTATGTATCCAAATGTGACAATGCGTTATTCCGTTAGTATTGTTTTAACACATGAGCTGAAAAGTCCCGGGCCTAACACATAGATGTCGCTAGTTTTATTGCAGTCACCTTTCTCTCAGTTAGTACTAACCTTCAAAAGACAGCTGTTAAAATTTCATGATATTCTATTCATTAGTTTGTGAGTTATTGTGCTAAGAGTCACGCTACTTTTATTATTTTCAAAACAATGGATCAAAAACAATTTCGTGTTTTAATTTTACACTGCTCCTTGATGGGAAACAATACCGTTCAAGCGAAGCAATGGTTTGAAAAGTGTCATGGGGATTCCGCTCCATCAGAAACAACAATAAAACGTCGGTTTGCTGACTTCAAACGTGGTCGTAGAGACACCGATGATACAGAACGCAGTGGACGTCCAAATGAGGCGGTAACACCAGAAAACATCAAAAAAATCCACAAAATCGTTTTGAATGATCGAAAAGTGAAGTTGCGTGAGTTAGCTGACATCGTAAAGATATCAAAAGAACGTATTGTCTTTATATTGCATGAGCATTTGACTATGAGAAAGCTCTGTTCAAAGTGGGTGCCGCGTTTGCTCACTGTTGACCAAAAACAAGAACGTGTTGATGATTCTGAGCAGTGTTTGGCCATGTTTAAACGTAACAAACCGGAATTTTTGCGTCGATATGTGACAATGGATGAAACATGGATCCATCACTTCACTCCGGAATCAAAACGATCGTCATCTGAGTGGACAGCAACTGGTGAACCTCGTCCAAAGCGCCCGAAAGCACAACAATCGGCTGGAAAGGTTATGGCCTCGGTATTTTGGGATGTGCGTGGTGGAATATTCATCGACTATCTTGAGAAAGGAAATACCATCAAGAGTGAATATTATACAACGTTATTGGAGCGTTTGAAGGCTGAAATTGCAAAGAAACGACCGCATATGGCAAAGAAAAGAATTGTTACAAGTCAATCAAAACAATGGCAAAACTACATGAATTGAACTTCGAATTGTTCCCACATCCACCGTATTCGCCAGATATGGCTCCCAGCGACTACTGGCTGTTCGCAGACCTCAAAAATATGCTCGCCAGTAAGAAATTTCGCACGAATGAAGAGGTTATCGCTGAAATTGGGGCCTATTTTGAGGCAAAAGATAAATCGTTCTACAAAAGTGGTATTGAAATGTTGGAGAAATTTGTACTTCCCTTTATATCTAACTTCTTGACTATCAGCCACCATCTTGGTCACCAACCATTCAATGTGGAGAACAAGCAACTGCGAGGGATATTTCTAGCAAGTAAATTAATTGTAACCTTTTTTTCTCAGGGAAGTAACTAAGGGTGTGCTTACCAAAATTTATGACATCAATTTCAAATTAAAGTTAGTTCATTTTTTTAATTACGTAGCAGTTAGTGTTTTTTTTTTTCAACATCGATTTTCAACTTGGCATCCAGCTGACTCGAGGATAGATCTCCTGTTAAATCTACTTCCAAAATAAGGTTTTTGAGTCTAAAAGAGAATGCCCCAAAAGTCTTTTTCCAATTTGTTTTGTGGGGAGTAGAGTTATGCCAGGCACTAGCCCCGTCCTTTATTATTACGGGTGCATAATGTCTATGTAAACAAAAAATTCGAAACAACAGCATAAGAGGCTGCTTCAGACGTCAAACGCACCAGTTTGGGCGGCAATTTCGGTGCAAGAAATTATCGATGCATACTTTTTTAAAGATGACATCGGGTATATCTGTTACATTTTAGAATTATTCGCATTCCCCTATTTTGAATTTGCTGAATTTCGTTTTTGTTTACATTAAGAAGTACTGTGGAACAAAATGTTATATGTGGTGCAACTATAGATTTATAAGCAAGCAATTTTACATACATTGATAAATGTTTACTAGTTCTACTCATACACCCTACTCTCTTCGACATTATTTGTATTTAAAGTATCAGATATCCTATTATTATATTTCACTTTTTGAGCTCTATTATTTAAATATGAATTAAACCAGTCCTTAACGTTATCACAAATACCAAACATTCCTAATTTCTTTATTAGTGGTTTTCTATCAATAGTTTCAAAAGCCTTAGGGAAGTCCAAAAACACAGCTATCACAATATTTTCCTTATCCATTTTTTGCAACCTTGAATTGAATTTGCAAACATTTGAGCAGCATCCTTAATATTTTTGGTCGTTAGCTCATACCAGCTACGTCTTCTGTATTAAAAGTTACTAACACATTGGCTGAAAAGTCCCGGGCCTAACAAAGAAAACACGTTTTTTTTTTTGGTTCAAAATGAGCTTTATTCATCAACGTAATCTCCATCAACAGCAACGCAATCATTCCAGCGCCGCTTTAACATTTCAATACCACTTTTGTAGAACGATTTATCTTTTGCCTCAAAATAGGCCTCAGTTTCAGCGATAACCTCTTCATTCGTGCGAAATTTCTTACCGGCGAGCATTTTTTCGAGGTCTGCGAACAGCCAGTAGTCGCTGGGAGCCAAATCTGGCGAATACGGTGGATGTGGGAGCAATTCGAAGTTCAATTCATGCAGTTTTGCCATTGTTTTGATTGATTTGTGACACGGCGCGTTGTCTTGATGAAACAAATTTTTTTTTCTTTGCCATATGCGGTCGTTTTTTTACAATTTCGGCCTTCAAACGCTCCAATAACGCTATATAATATTCACTGTTGATGGTATTTCCTTTCTCAAGATAGTCGATGAATATTCCACCATGCACATCCCAAAATACCGAGGCCGTAACCTTTCCAGCCGATTGTTGTGCTTTCGGGCGCTTTGGACGAGGTTCACCAGTTGCTGTCCACTCAGATGACGATCGTTTTGATTCCGGAGTGAAGTGATGGATCCATGTTTCATCCATTGTCACATATTGACGCAAAAATTCCGGTTTGTTACGTTTAAACATGGCCAAACACTTCTCAGAATCATCAACACGTTCTTGTTTTTGGTCAACAGTGAGCAAACGCGGCACCCACTTTGAACAGAACTTTCTCATAGTCAAATGCTCATGCAATATAAAGCCAATACGTTCTTTTGATATCTTTACGATGTCAGCTAACTCACGCAACTTCACTTTTTGATCATTCAAAACGATTTTGTGGATTTTGTTGATGTTTTCTGGTGTTACGGCCTCATTTGGACGTCCACTGCGTTCTCCATCATCGGTATCTCTACGACCACGTTTGAAGTCAGCAAACCAACGTTTTATTGTTCTTTCTGATGGAGCGGAGTCCCTATGACACTTTTCAAACCATTGCTTCGTTTGAACGGTATTTTTTCCCATAAAGAAGCAGTGTAAAATTAAAACACGAAATTGTTTTTGATCCATTGTTTTGAAAATAACAAAAGTAGCGTGACCCGTAGCACAATAACTCACAAACTAATGAATAGAATATCATGAAATTTTAACAGCTGTCTTTTGAAGGTTAGTACTAACTGAGAGAAAGGTGACTGCAATAAAACTAGCGTCATCTATGTGTTAGGCCCGGGACTTTTCAGCCCATGTGTTATTGCAGTGGATTATGAAAGAAGGTGCTATTCCTCAATAGCACCAAATTCAAATTTCTCACTTAGTTGATTTTGTCTTAGTGGATTTAAGTGGCACTAGGTATTGGCTAATCCTCGTATGAAGTTGTTTATTACTACAAGAGACTGAATTATATGCAAAGTGCAAATATTTTATTTTATTTTAATAAATAAATTAAGTAAAATATTTACAATTCACAGGTATAGCAGTAAACTCCACTCACACAAATTTATTCATTATGCGGAACGCAGCGTTTCGAGAGCACGTGGGCTCCCATTGTCAACCGTGTTACCGACTGTCGGTAACACGGACAATGGGAGCCCACGTGCTCTCGAAACGCTGCGTTCCGCATAATTAATGAATGTGTGTGAGTGGAATTTACTGCTATACCTGTGAATTGTACATCCACACAGTCCTTGCAATCGTCATTTAAAATATTTGCACTTTGCATATAACCCTGCCTCTATTTATTACAGCTCTTTATTGCAATTTGATACGGTATTGGGATTCTTTTCGCTAATTTATCCAAAATTTCTGCATTAGTTGTGATTCATTTAGAATGAGGACTGCAAAACTTCTTACCTAAATAGGCCGGCGTCTCTCAATGGACAAGAAATGCCAAATCACCTTCAGATCAATTCTTTACGATAAACACCGTCTTTTTACCTTAATCACAAAACTTAAAAATAATTCGTTGAAGTCAATAGAACGTATACAAGCAAGAAATTGTTCTCTGGAAGAATGCTTTTTGAAACAAAACCTTCCTCACAGATAAATTTATAAAACTTTAAACTCCCGCCCAGAAACAAAACGTTGCAGTCCTGCTAATTACACATAATTAGGACGCTATTAATTTTAATCTGGAAGATTCCTCGTCCCGCGCCAGTTCACTACCATCTCAGAAATTTCGCAAGGTACGGATGGCCGAAACAAAGGCTAGATTATAAAACGCCACCGAAGAAATCTCCCCGTTTCCAGGTAAACGGCAAACGGAACAGAGCAACGCTATAAATTCACGGTAAAGTTCGCTCGATTTCTAGCAGAAGAAGAAGGTTGCACGTTAGAAATCAAACCTCTAGAAGAGGACGGAAGGGTAGAAGCGGAGCTTCGTCCGCGTTAATAAAACTTCGGGAATCCCATGGCCGAGGGAAGGCTTTCGATTTATTAAAATATTATTCCCAATTAAGAGAGCATTGTGCGTTTGACGGACGCCGAGGCATCGGAGATACGAACAAAAGGGAACCGGGATGGCCTCGTAAGAATACAGAAGAGATGCGTTGGAATGATGAAAACGGTTCACGTGGGGCGCGGGTCAAAATCTGAATTGATGTTTTGTTATCTGCTGGATGGTCGAAATTGCGGCAGCTTAATTTTTATTTTCATGGAAAGATTACCTCCATGAAAGCAGGTAAATTGAAATGGATTACTTCCCCTTACGGTTATTATTGCGTCTTCTTTGCTTTTTTAGTGCAACAGGGTATTAAGGAAAGAAGAAAAATGCTATAATCTACCTTCTAGGAGGTTTCAGAGAAATTAAATAGAGTAATTGCGGTGATTTTTTCTTTAAACAACGTCATTAGGCTGGAAGAAACAAAATAAATGGTCACCAAATTTGAATCGTTAAGACAACTTTGCACAGAGAGCCAAGTAAAGAATCGATGTTTATTATACGAGGGCGACCTGAAATGTTTTCGAAATCGACAAGATAAACACGATATTGGTGTGGTTTTTTATTTTTATTTTTCGATGTAGTATTTTCCAAGATCAATACACTTTTTCTGATGGTGGCCCAGTCTCTTCACTCCGTCGGAAAAGTAGGATGTTTCGAGGTCTGCAAAATAACCATCTGTGGCGGCGATGACCTCCCCATTTGAGGCAAATCTCTTTCCTCCAAGTGATTTTTTTCAGGTTTGGGAATAGGAGAAAGTCGCTGGGGGCTAGGTTCTGTGAATATTGAGGATGAAAGGCTAATTCGTAGCGCAACTCATTCAATTTGGACACGACAATGCGGGATGAATGAGTCTGTGTATTGTCGTATTTCTGGAAATATATCAGGTGGCCCTCATAATATTTAACAATCAGAACGTGTTGTTCTATCGTATAATGCTTCATGTTTACTAACTCCCATCTGTCAACTTTCGATCTATTACGTCATAATCACGTGTCAAGTTGCGCTCTGGCAGATGTCATAACTTCATTGAATATAGCGACATGAACAAAGAAAGAATGAGACGGAATGGTATACCTCGACTTATATCGATTGCACAACCAAATTCCTCATGCTACGCCTATCCCGGTATTCCGAATATCGCGAGATATTCTAAGCCAACCTACAACAAGTAAACAAGATCCCAACTTGACCTACCGTACATAAAACTCCACCAATCTACCCATTCACGAACTAAAAGCGCCCCAGTATCCAGTTCACCGTGTCACGCCGTCCTTATACCCCAGACAATCGCCGTAGAAAACAAAAGAGGATCGCAGAAAAAGGCTTCCCTTCGTTTTTTTTTTTTTCTTTAGCCGTAGATTCGAGCGACGGTGACCTCTTTACAACGCGAAAGGATAGACGTGGAGTAGAAACACTTCGTTCTTCCAGAATTTAGGTTACTTAAACTCTATCGCGACTCATCCGCTTGAAAAAGCGACATCTACCGTTTACAGGGTGGTATTTATCGGAGAATAAACGGGGTTCGAAGAAAGGAGAGGGCATGTAAGGTTCGCTTTTTTTTTTCTCATTTCGACCGAGCAAATCCGAACATAAAACATTTTTTTTTGCGGTCAAAAAATTCATTTCGCTGCCTCGGTTTTCTTTTTCTTGTTCGTCCTTCAGGATGGGAATTCTACAACGGCTAAGCTGCGGATATTATTGCGATGTTCTCGAGGAAATGCTATTCAAGTTTACGTCTGTTAATAATAGGTGATGATGGAAAATTTGTGTAGGGAAATTCTAATTTAGGAAGTTGGTAAAAACTGCAAATCTATTAAGCTTTGCCTTGACCCTGAATGTGGTGTGCATTTTAATCTAACATTTACTTAATATTTATTGGGGTAAGTGGGATGTTGCTAAAACATAAACACAAATAAAGATACAGTGGAATTCCCCTAACTCGAACCACCTAAATCCCCAAATAAAATTCGAGTTAGAGAAAATTCACAATTTACTTTTCATTATATGTATATATTTATAAAGCATAATATGTAATAACAATATTATATAAAATAAATAAAAAAATGATTTAAAAACAAACTGAAAATACAAACTACATGCATTAGGATATATATATATATATGTACTATATGTATATGTATGAAATTAAACAAAAATTGTCCTATATACATAGGTATTAAATGTATACTTGTACATGGGAACATAAAACAATTGCATAATTAAATTGTTTTTTTAAAGAAATCCGTTATCAACTGTTGCCGAACATTGGCCGCTCGGATGTGTTCATACGATTTTTGAATTTTATTAATGAACATATATGTCTTATCGGATGTTTGTTCATGAGACATAAAATAATTCTTTAGTGTCTCGAATGCTTGTAAAACTTGTTTGTGTGATGGTTGCTCCACAATTTCTTCATCGTTTTCTTCGGAGGTTTCTTCATCTGTAATGCTTGATACACTCCTTAGAATGTCTTCGTCTGTCGGATAGTCAGTTGTTAAGAGGTTACTATCAATTTCAAGATAAGTGTCAAGAGATACATTCTCGATATTTAGCAACTCAACATAGTTTTCAAAATCTTGCCTGACTTCAACAGGAAATTCTTTATCTTCTGAATTTTGCAGTCGTTCTTTTAGTTGAGCAAGGGGAATTTCGTCTTCGTCCTCGTCTTCGTTACCAAAACCAGCCTCTTTAAAACAGTTTTGAATGGTTTTTTTGTTTAACATCCACATGCCATGTCATGGCAACCTCTCTCACACAGTCGAGAAGTGATATGCTAGGAGAACCGTTATTTTCTAATGCATATAAAGTTTTTTTAAGGATTCTTCGTTTGTAATGATCTTTGAAACTTTTAATGATGGCTTGATCTAAAGGTTGCAGTTTGGAAGTTCCGTTTGGTGGCAAATATTGCAATTTGATGGCCTTGAGCTTGTGTTGTATTGCAGGATGAGCAGGGCAGTTGTCTATAAACATTATTATTTTCCGATTCTCGTGTGAAAATTGCTTGTCCAATTTAACCAACCATTTTTCAAAAATTTCAGAGGTCATCTATGCCTTTACGTTGTTCTCGTAATCTACAAGAAGCCATTTTACCCCTTTAAAACATCGTGGCTTTGCACTTCTGCCAATTATGAGAGGTTTTAGTTGTTCAGTGCCACTCATATTCGTTGCTAGAAGGCATGTGACCCGATCTTTACTAAGTTTTCCACCATAGCATTTGTCGTCTCTAATGGCTAAAGTTTTCTTAGGTAGACATTTGAAAAATAACCCTGTCTCTTCAGCATTGAAAGTATCATCTTCGTTATACCGCCCCAAAATCCCCGGCAATACATTTCGAATCCAATCACTAACCTGACGATCATCCACTGTGGCACTTTCACCACAGATATTTTTATGCGATATGTCATGTCTAAATTTAAAAAATAAAATATAAATTTCATATGTGTATACGTAGGACTAATACAATAACGTAAATTTTACCTTTTTTAAAATTTATGAAGCCAACCGGTGCAGGCCTTAAAATTTGTTGTTCCTAAATGTTGACTGTATTCCAGTGCTTTCTCCTGTACAAGTGGCCCCGACACCGGAATGTTTTTTTCTCTAGTAGACACAAACCACTTAAACACCGCACTGTTTACATTTTTGTTTGAAACTCGGTTTCGCTTGAAATTGGCAGGTTTTGTAAGTTTACTCGCGAAACTTCGAATATGTTCCTTGTTTTTAATTATAGTTGACAATTTACTCGCTGGTATGCCATATTCCGCAGCTATTACCTTCTTTTTTATTCCATTGTCCACTTTTTTTAATATTTCTAATTTCTGTTGCACTGTTAAACTTTTAAGTTTTCGTTGCTGGGACACTAACGAATACGACTGAATATATAGCGCAACACGCAGATGAATAAGAATGATAAAACCCATACTCATTGGTACTTCCCCAAATTCCTTCTATAGATATTACGTTATATCCGCTAACAGATAGCGTATCACGTACCTTTAGTGAAAATTTCGATTTACAGAGATTCTACGTCTTAAATTTGGTTAAATTTTTTTCGAGTTAGGGATAAATTCGGGTTAGAGAAATTCGAGTTAAGGACAGTCATATGCATATAAATTTAATAGATAACGCACGGGATAAAAAAATATTCGAGTTAGAGAAATTTTCGAGTTAGTGGAGTTCGAGTTGGGGGAGTTCCACTGTACTTTAACCGGAATAATTTCTACCAGATGTAATTTATTTTTTAATCGTATAAAAGCTGTTATAAAATAAAATACTCTTTCTGTTTTGTAGACCTTTTTGTAGTTTGAATATGAAAGGAACCAAAGAAAACCAGCCTCACAATCTTTTTTTCTTAATGTACTCTAAAGAATAAATAATTACCGTAATATTATTTTAATAAACATCTACTATAATTAATTATTATAAGCAGTATTAGCATTTCTAATAGTTTGATTTTAAATATAAAATATTATCGTGCATCTTTTGATTTGGTATCCATATCATACTCATCAACAAATACAACTGGAAAGATAGGAATAAATGGATTTTTAAAATTCATTTAGAAGACTATTTCCCAAGGTGACCTTTCATATGAATCCTGCGGGTTTACGTCAGCAAGAAAAAACTTGAGGATCCACAAGATACGTATAAATGAGTATAATACACCTAACGCAGATTCTGTGTGTACACTACCGTTCAAAAGTATTTAAGCATAAGAAGAAATTCATTCTTGCAAAATTGAATAATTATGGGGAAGATATTGAATTTTCAAAAATGCTGCATAAGTAATATTATTTAAATTACTTTATTGGCTGCAATAAACCAAAAGTGATTATTGCCACTACATGAAGATTAGTGCAATAAAACTGCCTCGACGTTTTTACTCAGTTATTCGTTGTGAGATATTCCTGTGCAACTACCGTGGTTAAGACTGTGAAATATGTCGAAACGAAAAGAGTTAATCATAGAAATGCTTGCTCTTACAATTACGCACTATCAAGCTGTCAAAAGCAACCGGCAAATTGCGTAACAATTAAAAGTTAAATAACACCACCGTATACTGTCGTATACTTCTGAATAAATTACAAAATGCGAGACCCAGAGCGACAACTTTTGCTGAAGATCGTGCAGTAGTGGTAACTGGCAAAAGAAATCGCTGCTGAAGTCGGTGCGGACTGTCGAAAGTCAATAGCTGTCTTTTGAAGGTTAGTACTAACTGAGAGAAAGGTGACTGCAATAAAACTAGCGTCATCTATGTGTTAGGCCCGGGGACTTTTCAGCCCATGTGTTACAACTTAGATTTGCCTTAATTTGTCATTTTGGACGGTAGTGTACATTACTCATATTAAACATAGAAATATTTTCTAAAATTATGTTGATTAGAACACAATAAAAAAAAATACTTCACTAAATGCACGCCTTCAATACATATCTCGGAGAATTACGCCAACGTTCCTACGAGAACTAAAAGCTCCTTCGCAGCCCCAACGTTGCCATCCTGCAAGACGGGAAGCGAACGCGACAACGGCATCATCTCAAATCCGTTCGACCGCTTTGTAGCGTCGACATTTTGACTAATGCGTTCGGTGTCCTCCTAGAGGCACTGCATCTGTCAACGGCGCTGTCCGCCCGAAACCGGAGAAGAACGTTTTTGTTCGTTCTCGCCTAGTCTAGCGTGTCTTCCTTCGCCTCCTTTACAAAGTTTCGGCTCCGCCTCGCAGCGATTTGACTCGGAAGAAAAGCGAGCGACAGAAAGAAATCGGCCGGCTCCGTCCCGAGCTACGAGAAAAATCTTTAATTGCTGCAGATGGCGTTTTCGAGGAGAAGTAATGGAAATGCTGAAAAACTAGTAGAAGGAAGCTTCCGAAAATCGTTTTTTTCCCTTTCCAGTGTTGTTCGCGTTAAACTTTAAGAAAGGATGGTGAATGGATTTCTTATTGCTGAATAGTTAGTTTCGGTTGAATGGGATATGTATTATAGTACTTATATGCCGGCTGGATCCTACTGACTGCGTCACATCTCGGCTCCGGATCGTTGAAACGTTAACGATGAAAAGAGGGCGAGTTTTTGTTAAATCATTCTAACATTAAGATGGGTTCTAGCCAGCATTCACCGATCTGAATGATATTTGCTTGGGTATATAGACTACTTAGCTAGTTACAAAGAACTACACTAGGGTGACAGAATAAAATAGACACCAGGTAAAGCGGTATAAATATGAAAACAGCTAAATTCTAAGAACGAATTATGAACTTTCTCTTGTCATTAGGGTAGGAATTCGTCACAGTTTAGTATCGTTACAACTATGCCTCGCTTACAAGGTTCGAGTGATATTAGCGACTTCACCCGGGGTCGCATCGTTGGCCAGAGTGAACGCGGCGCTTCGCAACGTGAAATAAGTAAATTTTTAAATATTCCGTTGTCCCCACAGTTAACCGTGTGATTACACAATTTAAACGCAAGGAAAAAACAACAGTGGAGCCGAGACCAGGTCGTGCCGGACCTTCTGAAAGAAGTAAAAGGCTGCTTGTGCGCGAAGTGTTAAGAGAACCGCGAAAAAGTACATACAGCTGAGCCTGCGGCAACTTCACAGAAAAGTCGGCGCACCGTTCTGCGATACCTCCACAGTGTGGGGATGTATAAAAGGGTGGCAAAGAAAAAACCTCTCTTTACGGCGTTTCAAGAACGGCGCCGAATTGCTTGGGCAATCGAAATGCGAACGAATCCCGAAGAGGCGGTCTGCTATTTTTTCAGACGAAAGCAGATACTGCCAATTCAGTGATAGTGGTCGTACGTGGATATGGAGACGTTCGTCACAGCAACTGGACGACAAATTTTTGCTTCAGACGGTGAAATACGGCGATGTGAACATCAAGGTTTGGGGCGCGATGTGGTATGGTGGAAGATCGCAATTAGTAATCTGCGGAGGGACAAAGGAACAAAACTGTACAAGAGTAGGTGACACTTTCACGTGAAGTTTGTTCGCGTTTAGTAGCGTCAATGCTTAAACGGTTAATTGCTGTTATTAAAAGTAAATGGTGGTGCCACCAAATATTAAATTTATTATTAAAAACTTATTTAGTGAATGTTTATGCATGTAGTTTTATTTTAATAGTGGACAATGAATCTTTATTTTAAATATTTTTGGGGTGACCCAGATATATGCCCAAGGCTGTATAAATTGCAAAAAATTTGCCAAGTAGGACAAAAATAGTCATAAACGATGTTGTACTAAAACAGGTATCTTGTAATCGAAACAGAGACAGAAGAAAAACTGAGTAAATTCACACATATCTGTGGCATAAGAAAATGTACACAAATAAAATTTTACAAGACGACAGCAGTACCAATCCTCTTATATGGTAGTGAAACATGGACAACAATGAGAAAAGAACAAGAAAGATTTTATAGATATTTAGAAAGAAGAAATGTAAGCGGTTAAAAGATGGGTGTCGTAACACGCAAAGTGCCTGAAACCTGAAGTGAAGAAGAAGAAGATAATAATGAACTATATGCTTTACAATCTTTTTGGTGTCTGCTACATATACACTAGGGTGACAGAATAAAATAGACACCTACTAATTAAAAAAAAAGATACTATTCCCGTTATATATACAAAATATTTTAAAATTTTTAAATTAGACTAATATTTTGTCGATCCACCTTTACTTGCATAAAGTGCTGCGAGTCGTCGTGACGGTGCGTGTCCTCTCTGGATTAGCAGTCAACGTGTTGCTCAGGAGAAGGGTTGGGAAACTACCCGCTTGTTTCGCAGTGTGTGAATCGGCAGACGAGTGTATTATTCTTGTGACACTAGAGAGTGCTAAGAATATTCACTTGAGCTATAACTTTAGATATGGCTATAGTAGTCGAAAGAGGATGGCAATGTGTTGAGCAAAAAACAGTTCGAAACCACGCTGATGACGCCGGGTAGGCAGAAACATGTCCGCGTGTTAGCTTTTTTTGTCTCCTCGCACATTGTTATGTTAGGTATTGTTTTCTTACGATATTTTCGATGTGGTTTTCGATCGACTTTACGTGTTCAAAGAGTTTGCATTTTCATTTAATTGATGTTTCTTTTTGTTGGAGGTGAGTTCCTTTAACTTGGTGCAGTACTTTTCCGAAAGGTGTAATTGTAAGTAAGTAATTAAGAATTTTTAGTTGTCTTGTTAGAAAAAGGAATAAACATAATTCTTTATTAAGTTAGTCAAGAAAATGTATCTTGTTCATAAATTTCTGTTATTAAAGTACCATGAAAAATAGCAACCCAATGATTCTTCTTATTAATACCATCGTAAACACTAATTTCCTTTGGTTGATCAGAAAAGCTTCAATACAAAATTCGCGTCGCATTATAATGTTTTTTGGATTAACATAACCATTCAGATAAAACTGGATGTTATTTGAAAGACAGGGTCTTACGGTTTAGATCATTATCGATCGCATATTCTGGCGCGCATTTCAATATTCAATTTTCTTCGATCAAATAAGCTAACAATATGAAATAGGATCTTCCTAACGTATTATTGCTTTACTTCCATCAAAAATTTGATACAGGAATACATTATTTTTGGGTTCGAATAGATTTTGTAAATAAGTCTTATCGTTATGTTATGAATATGTACTATATACATTGGATTAGTTCCTGTACATTAATTGCATTAATTTTCCAGTTTTTTACTTTCATATGTTTTCCTTTCTGTTTAACTCTTTTAGTAGCGTCGTATATTAGTATTGAGAATAACAACGGACTTAATACGCATCCCTGTTTTAATCCAATATGTGTTTCGAATTCAGCTGATTCTACTTTGGAGGTTCTGACTTTATTCTTGTTATTTTTATACAATGGCTTAGTTACCTCTGTCATTCCTCTGTATAGCTTCTGCTATACGTCCTCTCTTCTTACCCTATCACTAGCTTTTTTACGATCTATAGAACATTATATATATATATATATATATATATATATATATATATACTAGAGTGAATAAAAAGACCTACTAATTAAAAAAAAGTTTCTATTCTCGTTATATATACAAAATATTTTAAAATGTTTAAATTAGACTAATATTTTGTCGATCCACCTTTACTTGCGTGAAGTGCTGTCGTCGTGGCATAGAATCTATTAAATGATTAATGGTGTCTTCTGGAATATTTAACCTCTTCTGTAACAGCTGCCACGAGTTCTTCCTTATTGCTGGGTTTTCGGTGTCGTTTCGCCATATTTGTCTGGATTATGTGCCAAACATTCTCTATCGGATTCATGTCTGGTGATCGGCCTGACCATGGTAAACTCCGAATCCCCTGTTCCTCTTTCCATGTGGTTGTTGTTCTTGCTTTGTGGCAGGGTGCTCCATCCTCCATAAAAGTGGCGTCTTCTTTAGATAAAATGGCGTTGTCGAATATCGGTAGTAGTCCTTCTGTTAATATTCGGATATATTTTGCCGCATTTATATTTCCGTCGCAGATTACTAATTGCGATCTTCCACCATACCATATCGCGCCCCACACCATGATGTTCACACCGCCGTATTTCACCGTCTGATGCGAAAATTTGTCGTCCAGTTGCTGTGACGAACGTCTCCATACCCACGTACGACCACTATCATTGAATTGGCAGTATCTGCTTTCGTCTTAAAAAATAACAGACCGCCAAAACTCTTCGAGCTTCGCTCGCATTTCGATTGCCCAAGCAATTCGGCGCTGTTTTTGAAACGCCGTAAGGAAAGGTTTTTTCTTTGCCACCCTTTTATACATCCACACACTGTGAAGGTATCGCAGAACGGTGACTTTTCTGTGAAGTTGCCGCAAGCTCAGCTGTACTTTTTCGCGGTTCTCCCAACACTTCGCGCACAAGCACCCTTTTACTTCTTTCAGAAGGTCCGGCACGACCTAGTCTCGGCTCCGCTGTTGTTTTTTCCTTGCGTTTAAATTGTGTAATCACACGGTTAATTGTGGGGACAACGGAATATTTAAAAATTTACTTATTTCATGTTGCGAAGCGCCGCGTTCACTCTGGCCAACGATGCGACCCCGGGTGAAGTCGCTAATATCACTCGAGCCTTGTAAGCGAGGCATAGTTGTAACGATACTAAACTATGACGAATTCCTTCCGATACATCCACCCCTACCCTAATGACAAGAGAAAGTTCTTAATTCGTTCTTAGAATTTAGCTGTTTACATATTTATACCGCTTTACCTGGTGTCTAGTTTATTCTGGCACCCTCGTGTATATCTACTACATCCACCCGTTCACAGACACATTTCATAAACCAAGAACTGTTCTTCACCAAAGTAATTCACCAAGAAACCTCTCTTTCTCATATTAGCTTCTCTTTCCCTCTCGCAACAATCAAGAAACACATAACGGCGCAGTACGCAGGATTTACCATATTTTTGAAACATTGTCGTCGCCATGGATAGCCGTTAAAGACATCGGGATCGTTTTCCCGATATAATCCTCCCGCTCCCGGTCAAAACGCCTGTCGCGAACTCGCTAAAATTTACGACAAATTAAAAATTTTACGCGATTTTTACGTCCCGCTAAAAAAGCCCTCGCCATCGTCGGTCATATTAACCCGCTATCCGAGAGAATGGTATTATTTATGGCGGAGCGAAGTCGCGATAAAAGGCGAGGCAGGGAGGGGTAGGGGGAACGCAGCAAACAAGGCGACCGTAAGGCGTGTAAGGTTGTCCTCCCTCCCCCTCGGTTCCCCGCGATTACGACCCACGAAAGAGGCCATCATCAATTAACTCGAGTGTTACTATATTGCATTTTTGGAACGGAGTCGTAAAACACTATATATCTCTTCGACTGGTGTGAGGGGGAAGAGGTCGTTATTCGATTTACTACCGCCCCCGCTGGAACCCCCCTCTTTCTTTTTCCATTTTTTTATCGCGAGCATCATATTTAATACGCCTCATACTACCACTCCTTTTTAATACCCGCCAAATTCCCTACTTAATACTTTTCCAACCTCCTGTTTAATACTTTCTGGACCTACCCCCCTCCCCCCTTTCTCTCTACGGCCCCCTCGCTATAATCTGATAATATGGAGGATAGCCTATTAAATTTGACGAAGGCATAATATCGAAAAATTTAATAGCCCTATCGAAGGCCCGACAGCGTTTAGATATGGAAAATTACGGAGCGTAGTAGGATGCTGATGGAGAAAATAACGTACGAGCTTTGTACGAGGCATTTTGATCAATTTTTTCTTATGTTTTATTTTATTAAGGTAAAAAATGGAACAGCCAAATTAACACGAATGAAACAAGGCATTTGGTGGAGGCTTGTGGGTTAATTGACTTTTTTTAATGAGGGAGGCTATTATAAAGGTTATATAGAATTAATCGATTATTAAAATTACGGAAATAGGATATTAACGAGAAGAATAGTGCAGGATATTAGAATTAAGAGGGGGTGGATTTATTTTCTGTTGGATCGTGATATTACTACCTTAAAGTTCATATTCGTTCTTTCCTTGGGAATGCAAATTATAAAGTATATTTCAAATCTATAGAAAGATCATCTGAATAATTAAAAAGTTTATTCGAAGTAAAGCATCTGGTGCCGCAAGGTACTACAGATAGTTTCATTTGAATATTTCCTTTCCCGGCGGTGTGAGAAAGATATCCGGTGATCCAATGTTCCAGCGAAACGGCGACAATGTCAGCAATCGCTGTTATAACCGGAGCGAATTCAAATAAGACGATAGAAGTATCGATTTCAATTAAAAATAGAGGTTTTTGAGGATGGGAGAGTTTAAATAGTAAGTAATAAAGGAAATGTCAACCGTCGACGGTTTATCGAAATTAAAAGTAGAGTTTTTTTTTAGTTGGATACCAGGAATATTATACTAAACTCTTTTTTTTATATCTACTAATATACATCCTTGGCAAATTGTATTAGACCACCTTCACTTTTATATATTGGGACCAAATAGTAAAAAATAGAATAAAAACTACCAAAACAAAAATGTATATAACGATAGCTTATTTCCGACTTATCACAGGACAATAACATTCATCTACAGCAGGGGAGCTCAAACTACTGGAGCTCTTCCTCAAAATTGCTGGATTATAACCGATCGGTTCTGTAGATGCCGCAAGTATGTGTGATACAAGATTGTACTGCAGGTAGGGAGGGTGTGTATCATGGGGTAGGTAGGTTATAAGTGTAGGTCAATTTTACGAAACGATGGTATAGTTACTGAACTACAGAATTACAAATCTTAGGATGTCGGTGCATGGCGACCCATGTCTTCAGCGTACTTTTCGTAAGATAGTACGTAATTAATAAGTTCTAATCGCAAGCATGATGATCCAAACGTTGCTGTCAACTAAAGTGCAATTTGCCTTAGATTCGGATATTTATCTTCAGATATGAAAGACTAGAATTTCGTATCAGAAGCTGTGGCTTCGAGATGTACCTCTGAGATAATCTGCACTACCTCATTTTCAACAGAAGATGAGCCCATATTAAACTGACTTACCATTTCGGTAACAGATTTCTCAATGTCTTGACAGGAAAAAGGATAACACATAAAGTTGAGATGTTTGTCAATTTAGTAAAATCATAAAAACGTATTTGTTAATTCCCTCTCATAAATATCAAAATTCAACTGAGGAATCCTTGTTTTCTAAAACCGAAAATGTTTCACCTCCTTTCTTTTCAGTTGGTATATCATTAGTTGGAATTTATTTTTGAATGCGTTTATTGCGTTAATCGTCTCGATAATACTTTTGCCTTTACCTTACGTCTTCAAATTAACTGTGACGTCGGTGAAAATGCTAACACATGGGCTGAAAAGTCCCGGGCCTAACAAAGAAAACACGGTTTTTTTGGTTCAAAATTAGCTTTATTCGTCAACGTAATCTCCATCAAGAGCAACGCAATCATTCCAGTGCCGCTCTAACATTTCAATACCACTTTTGTAGAACGATTTATCTTTTGCCTTAAAATAGGCCTCAGTTTCAGCGATAACGTCTTCATTCGTGCGAAATTTCTTACCGGCGAGCATTTTTTTGAGGTCTGCGAACAGCCAGTAGTCGCTGGGAGCCAAATCTGGCGAATACGGTGGATGTGGGAGCAATTCGAAGTTCAATTCATGTAGTTTTGCCATTGTTTTGATTGGTTTGTGACACGGTGCGTTGTCTTGATTTACCAACATTTGTTTCTTTGCCATATGCGGTCGTTTCTTTGCAATTTCGGCCTTCAAACGCTCCAATAACGCTATATAATATTCACTGTTGATGGCATTTCCTTTCTCAAGATAGTCGATGAATATTACACCACGCACATCCCAAAATACCGAGACCATAACCTTTCCAGCCGATTGTTGTGCTTTCGGGCGCTTTGGACGAGGTTCACCAGTTGCTGTCCACTTAGATGACGATCGTTTTGATTCCGGAGTGAAGTGATGGATCCACGTCTCATCCATTGTCACATATCGACGCAAAAATTCCGGTTTGTTACGTTTAAACATGGCCAAACACTGCTCGGAATCATCAACACGTTCTTGTTTTTGGTCAACAGTGAGCAAACGCGGCACCCACTTTGAACAGAGCTTTCTCATTATCAAATGCTCATGCAATATAAAGCCAATACGTTCTTTTAATATCTTTACGATGTCAGCTAACTCACGCAACTTCACTTTTCGATCATTTAAAACGATTTTGTGGATTTTTTTTTATGTTTTCTGGTGTTACCGCCTCATTTGGACGTCCACTGCGTTCTGCATCATCTGTGTCTCTACGACCACGTTTGAAGTCAGCAAACCAACGCTTTATTGTTATTTCTGATGGAGCGGAGTCCCCATAACACTTTTCAAGGCATTGCTTCGCTTGAACGGTATTTTTTCCCATCAAGAAGCAGTATAAAATTAAAACACGAAATTGTTTTTGATCCATTGTTTTGAAAATAACAAAAGTAGCGTGACTCTTAGCACAATAACTCACAAACTAATGAATAGAATATCATGAAATTTTAACAGCTGTCTTTTAAAGGTTAGTACTAACTGAGAGAAAGGTGACTGCAATAAAACTAACGTCATCTATGTGTTAGGCCCGGGACTTTTCAGCCCATGTGTTAAATCACTTTCACAGCATTTGAGTGTTACCACTTCTTTTGTGTGGAAAACCAATTATTTTTTTAAACCATTTTAGGAATTTTCCCCGACTCAACCATCTTACATCCGTGTGAAAAACTAGATCAGTATGTTCAGCAGATTCACTATCTTCCAATTGCAATTTGAAGATCCGTTGTTGCAAGCTTGGGACACGGATGGAATTCACAATTTTTATTGCGGTGTTCATAACCTCATCAATGTTTTGTAACTTGTCACAAAATTTAAAAAAGCATCATATATATCTTCGCCACGGGATTTTCCTTTCAGAGGAGTCAATGTTAAAGGTTCTTCTTTAGCCGACATGTCATTAAATACCATTCTAATAAATGTACAAAGTTGAGCAGTATCTGTCAAATCGATGGGTTCGTCGAAATGCGAAGAAAGGTATGTACACTAACGCTCAAAAGTGTTTAGGCACTCTCACTGACGGCAGAAATGTATAAAGACTCAGCAAAAATGTTAATAATATTTATTTTTTATGTACAGATGCACGTACATGAATAAAAATATATTAAATAAATGTGAAAATTAAAACGTTTCATTTAAATTTTGCTTTCATCTATGTGACCTCCTCTTGATTTAATAATTGCAGCACACAATCGAGGCATTCTCGCAATAAGTTTTGCCAGAGTTTCTTGTGTTATTGAGGTCCAACTCGATTGCGATTTGTTCCACACGTCAGTAGCTGATATCGGAGCCGATTTCCGTACTTCCAGATCTAGCTCGTCCCATAGTAACTCGATTGGATTCAAGTCGGGGCTCTGGGGAGGCCATTCCATAATTTTGAGAGTTCCTTCCTCTTCTAAACGGCGTAAATAGTCTTGACATAATTTAGAGGAATGTTTTGGGTCATTATCTTGCTGGAAGATAAAATTTTGACCCAAAAGTCGAATTCCGGAAGGTATTGCGTGGTTCTCCAAAATTTCGCGGTAGCCTTCTTTTTTTAATATACCGTCAATTTTCACAATGTCCCCTACACTAGTGCCAGCAAAACAGCCCCAAATGATGATAGAACCTCCACCATGCTTCACGGTAGCAGCAATACACTCGTCTCTGGCACGTTCACCCTCAGATCTTCTTACGAATATGCGTCTTCGGGTTCCGAACAGCTCAAATTTGGACTCATCCGTCCATAGGACGTTATTCCACTCTTCTATGGTCCAGTGTTGGTGTTGACGAGCCCATTTAAGTCGCTCTTGCTTGTTTTGTTTGCGTAGTAATGGCTTTTTCATCACAATACGTCCACGGAGCCCGGCTTTCTGTAGGCGACGTTTGACTGTAGAAACACTGACTAGTTTTTGGCGACCAACATTTAATTCTGCGGTGATTTCCGGGGCTGTTTTGCGTCTATTTAACTTGGTTGGTAACTACTATTCTGCGATCATCTGCAGATGTTGTCGCTTTTAGCCTTCCGCTCTGTCTTTTATTAAGAAAACTGCCAGTTTCCCGATATTTTTTTACGTTATAGTCAACCGTAGCGTGGAGTATTTTAATTTTTTTGGCAAATTGTCGATTACTTATGCCACTTTTATGGTAAGCTATTATAAGCGCCCGTGTTTCCGTACTAATTTCTCCCCGCGGAGGCATTTTGAAAAATTCTCACACGATATTTCGCTCACGACGTGAATAGAGTAAATACCACACTGCAACTGACCATAGGTTACAGATTTCACTATAATCTTCTAGGAAGGTAATTTAAACATTATTACTTACAATCTAACGGATGACCAAATTTACCCAGTAAATTCAGAGAGATTATTATTGTAATTGCACCGCAATAAACAGTTTATGGTAATCCGACCAAGTGCAGGTAAATGATAGTAAACCTTATGCGATATAATGGGTGTTTATCTTACTGAACTACATTTTAAATACGTATTTCATTTTATTACTATATAAATAATCCATGAAAACAGGGGTGCCTAAACACTTTTGAGCAGTAGTGTATATTTCATAACAATATCGTAATATTACTGCCCGCTAAACTACTGTCGTAAGGTAAGCAACTACCTCATAAAGAACATTAAATATAAATTTGATGTTTATTTCCTTGAAAATATAACAGTACTTATAATAGTGGGCTTTTATAAGGGTACCTAACGGAATTGGTCAAGACTGTATTACACCGGGTATCTATAGAGCGTCTTCAAGTGACAGACGATAGTTTGAATTTCCCGCCTTGTTAGATTTTTGTCAAGTTTGGTTTTGAAATCCTTGCCAGTAGTCCTAAATAGACTTTATATAGATGTTAAAATAGTGATAATAAATCTTCAAAATATCAATTTTATATTTATTTTATTTATTTATTTATTTATATTTATTTATATTTTTTAAATTTCCGATGCAGAATATATAATGCAAAATGTGATAAAAGATTATTTTAAATACACTTTTAAATAATAAGAATATTTAAAACTGATCGCAGTATATTTAATATGAACAATTCGATATTTTTTTTATAAAATTTATTATAATAAAACAACTACACATTGTTCATTATAAAACATTCTAAACATTAACATCTAAATTCAGCCGTTCCTTAGTATTATCAAATAGACGCTACACTCGGTTTTTATTGGTATTTCTCCGTTTTTGCAAGTCGTGCAGTCGATTTTGACGAGTTTAATTTTTTAGATACCCTAAATACATAAAAATCTGAAAGATCAATACTATATCAATACTATACATTCGCACAATATTAATAAGTAAAATAAGTACATAAAAGATTTATAACGCCGCCCAACAATGTAATTTTTTCTAAACTTAGCAGTGAGTGTTACAGTTGTTTTCACAAGAGCGTAAACGGCGTAAATACCTAATTACACGATCCTTCTTAGAGAAGGAGGAATATTTCGTAAACAATTATGTTTACTTTATTACGCTAGAGAGTTTCAGGTCAGTTTTATTTGTGTATTCGTAAGAACAGGTCACAGAGTAAAATGAGTTCACCTTATATTAAAAGATTAGAAGCAGTATTTCTGTGTTCGCACCCTAAGGGGCCCAAAATGTCGTTGCAAGCAGCGGTAAAGTATTTACATCGGTCGAAGGCATTTGTAGATAAGTGGGTTACTCGTTATAAAATAAATAAAAATGTGGACGATTTGCCAGAACGTGGGACAAAGCGCGCGACTGTTAATCGCATGGATCGAGCAATAATAAACATTTTCCGAAAAAATCCGACTTTAACATTAAAGCAAGGCCAACAGCGATTAGCTAAACGTAATATTAGTGTTAGTGTAGCAACAATACGTCGTCGATTACATGAAAATAACATTCAGTGGCGATATGTACGAACGAAACCACTTTTGAAAGAACAACATGTTGGAAAACGTCTAGAGTGGGCGAGCAAGAATATGACTCGCGATTGGCAGAACGTGATATTCCCAGATGAATCGTCGTTTTGGGCTTTTAGTCCTCAACGAGAAGCGTGGTTCGTCCGTGGAAAACCAATGCTACAGCGAAGTGTTAAGCACCCATTAAAGGTGCATGTTTGGGGTTGCTTTAGTGCGTTTGGGTTTGGCAAATTGCACATCTTTACGGCTAATTAAAACGCTCAAAGAATGGCGCAAATTTATAAGAAATGTTTATTACCATCAGCAACAAAGTGGTTTGGTGATGATCCGTCGGTTTAGACATTACAAAAGGATAACGACCCAAAACATCGCAGCCACCGATGTGTGTCATGGAAAACAGAAAATGGGGTACAAGTATTAGACTGGCCTTGACAATCGCCTGATGCGAACCCCATCGAAAATGTTTGGGCACTAATGAAAAACCAACTTCGAGGAACACCCATATTTGATTATAAGTCGCTCTGTCGAAAACTCTCGCAGATATGGAGGTCACTACCAGTAGAACATGCGAGAAAACTGGCGGAGAGCATGCCTAGACGATGTGAAGCTATTTTAGAAAATAATGGAGACTGGACTCTTTATTAGTTGTGAGCGTTGTAGTATATATATATATTAATGTAGTCTTTTAATAAGAAAAGTTTCTTTCTGAAATGTTTTTTTAATACCGTTATTCCGTACACGCTCTTGTGAAAACTACTGTAGATCCTCTATTTAAAATAACTAGAAACATCCGAGTTTTCATATTCTCTATCAATTTGGTCAATGTGAAGGAAAACAATAAGAAAAGCGAATCGAAAAACATGTCTAGCGTCCCACGTCCTTTCCCGAAAAACTGATTTTACGCCCCCTCCTCCCCATTCTCCTTTTCCTCCCCCTCAATTTCTCCCTTAACCGACGAACATACCATTATCGTCGGTTTCCAAGAAACAGACCCGACACAAGCGAACTGATGCAAGGCGCCAGCGTAAAAGACGGCAACGCTAGAACCGTAGGGGGGGCCGTGGGGTGCAAGGGAGCCGGGAGAAAGGCCGGTAGAAGCGGAAGAAAGGAAAATACGGGATAGGGAACGTCAATCATTCGATGTATATTGAATTCGAGAGCACATCGTGGCGGAATATCTCGCTCTCTAACGCGTTCAACTGTTGCTGTTGGTCCGGAATCGTAAAATAGCACACGCACGCATAAAAGTTGTTTCGACGAAGGGGCGGCGTGGCGATGGCGGTGGGAGGGTGCGATGGGGCGCCGGCGAATGTTGGAAATGTATACCGTGTTTTCGTCGTTAAGCGTAACTCGCTAGCGTGCTAAATCTAAATAATCTCTAGCATAGATGTTATTAATATTTATGGGATTTTTTTCTTTGATTTAAAATTTGAAAATTAGTAGTAGATTAAAGGGAAGGAAGGGCTGTAGTTCCGTATAACGGGTACAGAGTTAGCTATTGTAACGGATTCTAACGAAAAGCTGGTCTTTCCTTTTTTAGGAGTTTAGTTTAAGGTACCTAAAAATTGATTTAGAAAAGGGCTATTTCTAGGTTATGTTTAGTGGTATATATAGTGGTATATGGACATTTAAGTTGGTACTTTTTGTGTTCGGACTAAAAGTTACCAAAACAGATAGAAAATACTGATGAGCGGTAAAATTTGACTTGAGTATTGGGGAATAATATTTTGTTTAATATTGACGACCCCATATTTTTTATTTTTGTATACAATATAGGTAAATAGACTAGTATTGTTTTAAAACTGTATTGCATTATTGTAAAGTTTTCAGTCTTTTTTCTATGGTTCTTTTTCTAATGAATTTTATTACTTATTATAACATGCGAAATATACGAAAGTTACAATAAATAAATGAATTAGTTTCGTTTGGTATGCAATTAGCTAATTACCATGTCGCAGATTACACAAAAAGTTTACCGAACTAGTAGTAAATTACATGTATTATATATAGCAGCTGAAGGTATTCACATCTAGATGATCGAGTCCTGCTGAAAACCCACCCAGGCTTGGTCTGTCACCAAACGTTCTGCACGGCAAACTTTCGCAAACCACCTTGTGCAATGGTTATGGCGAAAGGTTGTACATACGTAAAAAAGTGTTGACTCCTTCGGGGAATTTGCTGTTTTTCGTATTATCTCGTATTAGGGCAGTGTATTGGGAATATTTCTTTCCCTATAATCTTACATTAGTATGCATCAAACTTCTATAATTTAAACATCAAAGTTTTGCACGTCCTTAATTAAAAGATCCTAAGTGAAAAGCACTCATGGTATTTAAACCAAGTTACAGAATTACCTTTCTTTTTCTTTGCTGGTATATTGTTTATTTTGCAGAATTATATTTTGTAGTACAGTGAAATTTCCCTTCGCGGGCACCCCTCTTACACGGACACCTCCCTTAAATGGACAGTTTCTTATGGTCCCGACCGGCTCTCGTATAATTTCCATTGCATTAACTCTTTCTTGGACGGACATTCTCTTGAACGGACGCGGACACGAGAAAATATTCTCTTAACCGGACAAAAAATAAAATAAAAAGAAACGCCTTATCTTATTTTTATATCGAGAGTATTGCTATTGCATTTCTCAATCGCGCCGCGCGCCAATTTCGCTGGGACTTCCCCGAGTAAACCGGAGATTTACCGATTTTAATCTTTCGGTACAAACGCAGCCTATGTCGTGCATTTCTGCCTGGCGTGAATTAGGGACTTCCCCAAGTTGGTCGGGGATTTACCGTTCTTATTCTTTGGGTGTACGCTTTCGATTGAATCTGCTTTCAATATTAGTCTGATATCTATACGGAATAGACACAGTGGGCGACACATTCATTGTAGAAATGGCTCCAAATAGAAAAATTCTCACGCTTAAACAAAAAATTGAGATTGTTGAAGTTTATAATAAAGAGAAATTAAGTGTAAGGAACTTATCCAAGCGTTTTAATATTGGAATAACACAAGCTGCAGATATAATTAAACATAAAGAAATCCTTCTAAACAAATGGATGTCGAACAGTAATTTGAATGAAAAAAGAAGCTCTTTGACGGGTGATGGTACTAAAATTGACAAATTGTGTTGTGACTGGTTTACAGTAGTTCGACATAGGGGGATTCCTTTAACAGGTATGCATATGATTTTGGTTAGTCATTGGTAGGGCAGCTAAACCCACAGCTTTTAAAAACATTAATATAAATAACCTGCCTGTAACTTAGAAATACAATAAGAAAGCTTAGATGACAGAACAAATTATGATAGAGTGGTTGCAAGACCTAGATTGGAAAATGGCTAAAGAAAAAAGAAACATTTTGTTATTTTTAGACAATGCTCATCCAATGCGGGATTTCATCCGAAAGACGTTCGCTTAAATAATATAAAAATATAATTTTTACCCCCTAATTGTACATCAGCTTGTCAACCATTTTCTACGCAGGCTCTAACCACCTAGTAGATTGTAAATAGTCATATGGTTAGACATTTTAGAGCCTGCGTAGAGAATAATTTGCATGTGTGATACAGTTTTTACTATCAGTCGGTAACACGGTTGACAATGGGAGCCCACGTGCTCTTGAAACGCTGCGTTCCGCATAATTAATTAATTTGTGTGAGTGGAGTTTACTGATATACCTGTGAAAATTAGCTTTATTCATCAACCTAATCTCCGTCAAGAGCAACGCAATCATTCCAGCGCCGCTCTAACATTTCAATGCCACTTTTGTAGAACGATTTATCTTTTGCCTCAAAATAGGCCTCAGTTTCAGCGATAACCTCTTCATTCGTGCGAAATTTCTTACCGGCGAGCATTTTTTTGAGGTCTGCGAACAGCCAGTAGCCACATCCCAAAATACCGAGGCCATAACCTTTCCAGCCGATTGTTGTGCTTTCGGGCGCTTTGGAGGAGGTTCACCAGTTGCTGTCCACTCAGATGACGATCGTTTTGATTCCGGAGTGAAGTGATGGATCCATGTTTCATCCATTGTCACATATCGACACAAAAATTCCGGTTTGTTACGTTTAAACATGGCCAAACACTGCTCAGAATCATCAACACGTTCTTGTTTTTGGTCAACAGTGAGCAAACGCGGCACCCACTTTGAACAGAGCTTTCTCATAGTCAAATGCTCATGCAATATAAAGCCAATACGTTCTTTTGATATCTTTACGATGTCAGCTAACTCACGCAACTTCACTTTTCGATCATTCAAAACGATTTTGTGGATTTTTTTGTTGATGTTTTCTGGTGTTACCGCCTCATTTGGACGTCCACTGCGCTCTGCATCATCGGTGTCTCTACGACCACGTTTGAAGTCAGCAAACCAACGTTTTATTGTTGTTTCTGATGGAGCGGAGTCCCCATAACACTTTTCAAGCCATTGCTTCGCTTGAACGGTATTTTTCCCATCAAGAAGGAGTGTAAAATTAAAACACGAAATTGTTTTTGATCCATTGTTTTGAAAATAAGAAAAGTAGCGTGACTCTTAGCACAATAACTCACAAACTAATGAATAGAATATCATGAAATTTTAACAGCTGTCTTTTGAAGGTTAGTACTAACTGAGAGAAAGGTGACTGCAATAAAACTAGCGTTATCTATGTGTTAGACCCGGGACTTTTCAGCCCATGTGTTATTTCATATGGAACATACTATAATAAACTGATCTTCAGCGGCTGTAATTGCCATGTTTCGCCCTGGCAGTTTTCTATTGTAGAGCGAACCTGTTTTTTGCATTCTCTTAAGAGTCATAAATATCTCGTTTTGTGATACCTCTACGCTACTATATCAGGATCTTACATTAGCACTATTTTCGATTTATTGTAGAACATAAGGTTGAGTAAGAAGACTGCTTCATTCGCCTTAGGGGCATAACTAGTCAGAGGCAATTTGTTGGTGAAACCATATAGTGGATTTTTGAATGGTCTCTTGGGGTGCCTGTTAATATCTACGTTCCCTGAGTAAATCAATTAAAGCATCATCGGTTGGATATTGGTCCAGTTTGAAAATAAAAAAAAGTTAGGGATAATTTTCTTTTTTAAACCAGCTTTCTGTTTTTGTACGTGGAACTTAATAAAGATAATCTAATAAATCAAATTATTTCATAACAACATGGAAAATATCAGTGTCTCTCGTATCATAACGATAAATATCTTGTCACTCGCGTATAACTTGTTAGAAATCTAATTTAACTTTACTGCGTCGAATGCCGCAAGGCCTACGACCCGCTTATTAATACTACACCTACTTCTAGTTCGGCTAAAGATAAATAAATATACGACGAACCATGTCAGAGATGAAATACCAGACATCATAATTTAGTTTCGTAAAGTTGATGTTCGGAAGATCGTCCCAGTCTTTCGGTAGATTGTTCACGTATATATATATATACAGCTGTGGCCATATGTATTCGTCACTCTCGTTTTGAACGTGTTACACGAATATTATTGTATTTCTAAGAAGCAGGGTCGATGACGGACTTAACTAGGTACCTGGTAATGAGGGTTGAATGGTTTTTGTAGGCCATTCTGAGTAAATTAGAAAATAGCTTTTTAATGGGTTCCAAAATGTAACAGTATTCATGTTTTTGTTGGTAACTTTGTGATAAACCTGGGCCTCAATACGTGCGATGCAGGCGAGGAGAGGCCTCCCATCCAGACTGTATCATCCCGACTGTTAAGTTTGGGGATGGTAGCATAATGGTTTGGGGTTCCATGAGTGCAACAGGCGTCGGAGAACTGTCCGTTTGCGAGGGCCGAATGAACAGTCGGACGTACATCGACATGTTGGAAGAAGTTTTGGAACCGTGTGCGTTAAAATTATTCGATAATGATGAGCCAGAGTATTACTTCCAACAAGACAATGCACCGTGCCATAAATCTCGCGAAGTAATGCGCTGGTTCGAGGAAAATAACGTGCGGGTCCTGGAATGGCCGGCACAATCCCCGGACTTATCGCCAATTGAGCATTTATGGTACATTTTAAAGCGAAATGTAGCTAAATACTCATCTACCACAAAGCAATGCTTAAAAACAAAAACATTCGAAGAGTGGAATAAAATCACCCCCGAACAGTGCTACAACTTAGTGAGCAGTATGCCCCGACGAATTCGTGCGGTGATAAAAGCCCAGGGAGGAGCTACCAAATATTAAGCAATATCTGTATATACTCACAATGAAACATTTTCATCGATCAATTTTCTTTTATTTCTTATATATTCGTCGGAATAAAAAACAAAAAAGGGTGGCGAATACATATGGCCACAGCTGTATATATACGTGAACGGATATATGTATACGCTAGGACTCGTAACTTCGAGTGGTAACATTACTTTGTCAACACTACCGCCATTTTTTTTTAATTTCTGTGCATTAAAACGTCTCCAAATGTCGCTAAACAATACATATCTTTTGCTTACGATATTTTGGATATTAGAAAGCTTTCGGCGCGATGGAGGAGCTTCTGGCCATGATCCAACGCAATCGAAGAGATTTCTTCATGCATTTTATGACCGTGGATGAGACTTGGATCCACCACTACATAGCGGAGACCAAGGAGCAGTCGAAGCAGTGAACTTTTCCTGGCGAATCTGCTCCGAAGGAAGCAAAGACCATTCCACAGGCCGGAAAGGTCATGGCGACCATTTTTTGGGATTCCCAAGATGAGATCCTCATCGACTATCTGCAGAATCCGATTCGATTCAGTAATGAAGGAGAAACGGCCTGGTTTGCAGCAGAAAAAAGTGCTCTTCCATCACGACAATGCACCGGCTCATTCATCCCGCATCGTCGTGTCCAAATTAAATGAATTGCCCTACGAATTAGTCTCCCAGCTTCTATATTCACCGGACCTAGCCCCCAGCGACTTCTTCATATTCCCAAACCTCAAAACACCATTGGGAGGAAAGAGATTTGCTTCAGCTGAAGAGGTCATCGCCGCTACAGATGGTTATTTTGCAGACCTCGGAACTTCCTACTTCTCCTACGTCTTGAGAAGACTGGAGCACCGTTTGAGAAAGTGTATTGATCTACGAGGAGACTACATCGAAAAATAAAAATAGAAAACCACACCAATACCGTGTTTTTCTTGTAGCTTCCGGAAAGATTTCAGATACCCTTCGTACGGGATACGCGGAGAAAAATAGAGCCACGAACACTACCAAAACTCCTAGAGAGAATGCTAAGATTGTGTGTAGTAATAACGTAAATGAAAGTTTGGACACATCGCAAATTTAAATTAATTTAGGATTAATGGAATCGAATATTTCATATTTAAATATTTAATAAGTCTATGATGCAATGCGATTAAGTTAACTAACTCAACAGCAGCTTTAAATAAATAAAAAAGGGATACTAATAACCCACAATGTAATCAGAAACTTTTCCAATTTATTACGCCAGAAGTAAACGTTCAATTTTCAACTTCGTAGTCCAGGCCAAGTACATATATACATATATATATACTACGCAATTAGCTTATTGACAGGCCATTATATCGCCGTTAAGTTCGACAATATTGTCGTTTTAGGGTCCGGTAATCATGACGTAGCGGGCAGGGTCCGGTTGTTTCCTAATAACCGGACCCGTGTCTCCTGCTTGCGCTCCAATAACATCGGGGTTAGAGGGAGAATCAAAAAGACCATTATAGGCTTGAGATAGCGATCGGTTGGATACGGATCGGTTTATACATGCCCTGATATTCTTAACGAATGTATGCTGTATTATTGTTACTAGCGACTGAGATGTGACTGGGATGAGTTGTAACCTTTTTTTTTTTTGGTTTTCAACTTTAATTCTTTTTAAACAGTGTGAATTGGTGTTTTTTTGTAATTCTCGTATGCTCATCGATTTTTAATAATCCCAACATTCGATATAGGAACAGTTGAGAATTTACAAAATCTTTTGTTGCTGTTAAACGGAGTCGCTGGACGATATACACGCATAGTTGGACACTTTGAGTGACAAAAAGTCATAATATCTCAATGTTTCAAACAAACATTGAGATATTATAAGATTAAGGAAAAGATGTAGCGATCATGAACCAATACCCAAACCTCCATGACCGCCAGTGTATTATATCTTCTTCACGTCGAGTTTTAGGCAATATTGGCGACACATAGCAGCCTTGTCTAACTCCTTTGTTTGTTGGTATTTCACTAGTTAATCTTCTGCTTATATCTACCACAATTCTAGTGTCAATATACGAGGGAAATCTCAAAGAAAAGGTCTCGTATTTTTTGGGGACGTAGAGAAAATTTTAATACGGTTGTTGGCAACACTGTTGCGAGTGGTGCCTTCTCCGCTACCACATAAGCACGCAGACGCTTCGCTCCGATGCGCAGTCTTGGCTTGGTAGCCATTCGAAATGGAACTGCCGATAAACGTTACCGCCAAGTGCGAAATGCGCGCAGTTATTCGTTTTTTGAACGCGAAAGGGGTTAAACCGGTTGAAATTCACCGCCTATTGACGGAAGTGTATGGACAGTCGTGCATGGATGTGAAAAACGTTCGCAAACGGTGAAGAGAGTTTACAGCCGGTCGTACTGAAATTCACGACGAAGAAAGGAACGGGAGGCCGTCAATTGCCGACGAGACAATCGAGAAAGTTGAGGAACTCATGCGTAAAGATCAGAGGATCACTCTGGATGCTCTCCGCATTTTGGTTCCTGAGGTTTCCAGAAGCACCATCCACAGGATTTTAACGGAATAGTTGCAATATCGGAAGGTGTGTGCAAGATGAGTGCCACGTATGCTGACAGAAGACCACAAACGGCAACTGGTTGATTCTAGAATTTCTTCGCCGCTATGGAGACGAAGAGGACAACTTCTTGGACTCGATTGTCTGTTTCAAGCAAACACAATCTGCCGGTAAAGTCATGGCAACTGTGTTTTGGCACACGAAGGGGGTACTGTTAGTCGACTTTCTGCCTGCTAAGACAACAGTCAACGCTGACAGTTACTGTGAAACACTGAAGAAACTCAGAAGGGCAATTCAGAACTGGAGAAGTGGGATGTTGAGCAAGGGTGTAAGCATTCTCCACGACAACGCTCGCCCTCACGTCGCCCATCAAACCGTCGACCTCCTGCAAAATTTTGGTTGGAACGTCATCACACACCCACCCTATAGTCCGGACTTGGCACCCAGCGATTTCCACCTGTTCCCTAAGTTGAAGGAACATTTGTCTGGACGGCGGTTCTGCTCCGATGATGTGAAAGATGAGGTTCGACGTTTCCTGAAGGGCATGGCGGCAAGCTGGTATGACATGGGCATTGTAAAACTGCCACAGCGTCTACAAAAATGCATCGACCGAAATGGCGATTATGTTGAAAAATAAAGCATTCTTCAATCTTTAAAGTGACGTAGCAATTATAGAAAATAAACGGTTCTTTGTATATCTAAAAATATAGGAGACCTTTTTTTTGGGATTGCCCTCGTATAAACCCTGTATAGCTCTTATTAAATGATATGGATATCCTTGTTCTTTTATAATATCCCATAATTTGCATCTGTTTACATTATTGAAAGCCTTCTCGAAGTCACCTGTGTGTGTTTCTCTGTTATATTTCCAGTGCTTTTTCTATAATTTGTTGTGAATACTCCAGCCACGGGTGATCTTCTGATAGTTCTTCTGTTATGATTTTCAACCTGTTAACAGTCAAAATACGTATTCGTCTACATATTTTGATGCTTTCGCTTTCTTCTTTGTTCCAGATACGGCTGTAAATTCAATTTTGCTAGGTGTTTAGACAATTCATTTTCTTTCACTGCTGGTCCTCTTACATTCCAGGTTACAAATTTTGCCATTATGTACATTATTAAAGGAATATACCACACAAGAAAAGTGGGAGAAAATGAACTGATACGATGTGAGTGCTCTTAGTACAAAGGGACATCTAACTAATACATTTATCAAAGATCAAACGTTATAGAAAATGAAGTCTGAAATGGAGGTGAAGCATTGTTTAGAAACCTTCTTATGCTCACGAAAAGAAAATCATGGTAACTTTTGGATACTACATTACTTTGTCTTGTATAACCGTCTTTGAAGACGTGGCTTAGATACGAGAAGTTCTATATCATTGCGTACCAGCTGATGATATTCTATGTTAGCGAATAAATGAAGTTAGTGAAGGGAAAGCTGGATGACCTAACCCCGTTAGACCATTAGCCTTTTAGAGTCACATAGAGCTTGAAAATAAGGTTATAACTATTCAGCAATGATGTGCTCTGCAATACTATGAAATAACAAGGAGACTTCATATTCGAACATGGGCGAAGAAGTAAAATACAATTTTACAAATATATCCAATATAAGGATAACGTGTAGATATTGTATTTACATTAGATTAGTCTCTAAATTTCTGGTACTAGATTTCAAAAATTCAACAGTGATTAATTAAGGTATATTTGATCATTTAATAATACATCTAAATATTCAAGTTTATTTATCTCTAGAAACTCGAATAAGTTTAATCTTATGAAATTATGGTTGTTCTCCAGTAAATGGAGTGCATAATTGAAATCTTTATTCTTATGTACAAAGCTCATGAAGTCCTGGCGTATTCTTTTATGAAAACTCCGAACTGTTTGATCGATATATGTTTTTGGGCAATTATTACATGGTCTATTGTTTTGCATGAATTTTCTTAATGAATTGTTTATTTTGCAGGTTACCTTTAAATTTCATTTAGTTAATACTTTGCCTATATTTTCACTAATTGGTCCTATATAAGTAAGTATTTTGTAGCTACTTTTTCCTTTATATTTGGAGACACTTTTTCAATTGTTTTTTTATAGTTCTTTTTCTTTAATATTCGATCTACTACTTTAGGGTTAGATCCATTTTTTGCTGCTATTTGTTTGATGATATTGAATTCTTTAAGGAAGTTTTCTTTATGTAATGGTAATGGAATTAGTCTGTGAATCATAACACATGGGCTGAAAAGTCCCGGGCCTAACACATAGATGACGCTAGTTTTATTGCAGTCACCTTTCTCTCAGTTAGTACTAACCTTCAAAAGACAGCTGTTAAAATTTCATGATATTCTATTCATTAGTTTGTGAGTTATTGTGCTAAGAGTCACGCTACTTTTGTTATTTTCAAAACAATGGATCAAAAACAATTTCCTGTTTTAATTTTACACTGCTTCTTGATGGGAAAAAATACCGTTCAAGCGAAACAATGGCTTGAAAACTGTTATGGGGACTCCGCTCCAACAGAAACAACAATAAAACGTTGGGTTGCTGATTTAAAACGTAGTCGTAGAGACACTGATGATGCAGAACGCAGTGGACGTCCAAGTGAGGCGGTAACACCAGAAAACATCAAAAAATTCGACAAAATCGTTTTGAATGATCGAAAAGTGAAGTTGCGTGAGTTAGCTGACATCGTAAAGATATCAAAAGAACGTACTGGCTTTATATTGCGTGGGCATTTGACTATGAGAAAGCCCTGTTCAAAGTGGGTGCCGCGTTTGCTCACTGTTGACCAAAAACAAGAACGTGTTGATGATTCTGAGCAGTGTTTGGCCATGTTTAAACGTAACAAACCGGAATTTTTGCGTCGATATGTGACAATGGATGAAACATGGATCCATCACTTCACTCCGGAATCAAAACGATCGTCATCTGAGTGGACAGCAACTGGTGAACCTCGTCCAAAGCGCCCGAAAGCACAACAATGGGCTGGAAAGGTTATGGCCTCGGTATTTTGGGATGTGCGTGGTGTAATATTCTTCGACTATCTTGAGAAAGGAAATACCATCAACAGTGAATATTATATAGCGTTATTGGAGCGTTTGAAGGCCGAAATTGCAAAGAAACGACCTCATATGGCAAAGAAAAAATTTTTGTTTCATCAAGACAACGCACAGTGTCACAAGTCAATCAAAACAATGGCAAAACTACATGAATTGAACTTAGAATTGCTCCCACATCCACCGTATTCGCCAGATTTGGCTCCCAGCGACTACTGGCTGTTCGCAGGCCTCAAAAAAATGCTCGCCGGTAAGAAATTTCGCACGAATGAAGAGGTTATCGCTGAAACTGAGGCCTATTTTGAGGCAAAAGATAAATCGTTCTACAAAAGTGGTATTGAAATGTTATAGCGGCGCTGGTATGATTGCGTTGCTCTTGATGGAGATTACGTTGATGAATAAGGCTAATTTTGAACCAAAAAAGCCGTGTTTTCTTTGTTAGGCCCGGAACTTTTCAGCCCATGTGTTATATTTATTATTTCCATATATGTACATAGCTAATTACATATCTGGCAGCAAGATTATGCGTTTTATCTAAACTCGTGGTTCGTCTATGTGACCTCCTTTGTTTCTCCTAACGGTAGCACACAATCGTGGCATTCATGCAATTAGTTTTGTCAAGGTTTCTGGTGTTATCTGGAGCCATGCTTCTTCCAGCTTCTTGCACAAATCAGCCTCCGATGTTGGTACTGCTTTCCAGGCCTCACAATCAACTTCCTCACACAATAGCTCTATGGGGTTTAAATCGAGACCACTCCATAACTTTAATGGATCTGTCTGCTTCCTACTGTTGCAAATAGTCTCTACACAGTTTAGATGCATACTTCGGGTCATTTTCTCAATTCCATAACTAAAAGTCTTAATCCTGAAGAAATAGCATTGTTTTATAAAATGTTTCGATGCTGTTCTTTGTTTAATATTTCTTCGATCTTTACAATATCACCCACGACTGTTGTACCACCAAAACAAGCCCAGATCACCACAGAATCTCCGCCATGTTTTACCGTAGGGACAACACATTGTTCTGTCTCTGTAACTTAGGGTCATTAAAACATTATTACTATGATGGAGATTATGTTGATGAATAAAGCTAATTTTGAACCAAAAAAAGAACCGTGTTTTCTTTGTTAGGCCCGGGACTTTTCAGCCCATGTGTTACAATGAAATTTTTGCTTAAATCTGTGATTCGAACTATTGTTTTCTCTCTAAGTTGTTAGATCTAGGAAATTTAGCCTCTTATTTACTTCTTTTTCAGTAGTGAACTTCATATTTTGATGTAAATTGTTAATGAATTCTACGAAATTGTTTGTCTATCTGTTTCTATGAAGCAAGCCAAAATACCGTCTACATACCTATACCAATAAATAAATTGTTTGAAATTTGGATGTGTAGAAATTTGTTTTTCTAGGTCACCACGAATAATTCTGATAACATTAGGCTAAGACGGCTACCCATTATCAAGCCATCGTTACAAGTGTTTGTCTTGTTATTAAATTCAAAGTAATTTTGTTCTGAGCAGATTCTAAGGGAATTCATAATCACATCCTTGTTTTATAATATTAATGTTTCATTTTCAAAAGCTTTCCAACCAAGTTAATAGTATCATCTGTTGGAATACTTGGAAATAAATTCATGTCGTCAAAGGAAATTAATTTCGCGTTATTTGGTAGTTTTATGTTCTCTATTTTTTTTTTAGCTAAGTCTAGTAATTTTTTTTTATTGTAATTTTAGTCGAAAATTGTATATTCTCTTTGACAATCTATAGAATTCCTTTAGATAATTTATAAGTGGGAATTGAGAGAAACAAAACAATTGGTCTGATAGGATTATCTTTTTAATATATCTTCACTAAAGAATATAATTTTTGGACTTGAGGGTCCATATTCAACAGTTCACTCTCTTTTTCGTTAAGTAAACTTTTACAATTTTTATTAAAATTCCTAGCCAATATTTGGAATTCACCTATAGGATCTGATGTATAGGGTGTAAAGATTCCATTGGTTGGTTTGTGCTATGGCTATATTTTCTTTGCCTGCTTTTGTGAAAACGAAATTGTTTTCTTTCGATTTCATATTTCTCGAGTTAAACGTCCCGGATATGCATCGTATTCCTTTCAATCTTCGCCTCATTTCCATTACTTCTATCACTTTTTTTCATTCCTCCGCCGTCGAATAATTTATAGCTCTTCGTAGTATCTTTCTAATTGTTTTTTTTAGGGATATCTAAGATGACGACTGGCCTACGCTCGCTACGCGTCTTAAGAAAATATATCCCGGACGCCCTGTCATATAAAATATGAAGCTTTCAAGACACAACGTAATCCTCCAACACTAAATTTAGCCCTTTCATGACGCATCTCCAGACGTCTGCCGTTTCTCGGTTCGGATCCGAAGATGCCGTGATGTACGGTTAGCTAGTCCGTGGATCTTTAACAACGTCATAACAAATGAAAGTCGTTGTTAACGATCGTATAACGCTTTCGTTTTTCATTTGCCCGTATTAAACTAACGGATGCGCTTTAATAATGTCGAGATATGTGAGTTAGGTTTCTAGCTCTGCGATTGGCTCCCTATCGGGAGGGCTATAACGTCTGGACGTCCGACTTTCGGATGATGCCATTAATCTACGCTAGTACGAGATTTGACGACGTGTTTAGAAGCTGTTTCCAGTTATAAATTCAACCAATTGCCGTCCGTTGAAGAGGGAGATATATTTAAAGATGCTACTCTGGAATTCAACGAGGATATAAACAGTATAAACGCTTAGGTTGTTTCTTTGTCCCGTCAGTTGGGTTCTAAATCGATTAAATGCATGCGATTTTGCCTTTCTGGGAGTTTAACGAAATTTGGATTAAACCAGTTTCTAAGAAGACGAAATATAACTGACAAGGAAAGTCCCTGGGTGTCAAGTCCAAATCTTAATAAAACTTGGTATATATACAGTAGAACCCGGTTATAACGACAGTCACGGGACAGCGAATTTTTTGACGCTATAACAAGGTGATGCTATAGGCGGAGTTTTTACGAGTTCCATGTTTACGTGCAAGAATTGGCGGGAAACAATATTATGGGCGGTAAACAGATACATATGTGAATTTAATTAATTTAATGTACTTCACCATATAACCTTACAGATGTAGGTACATACTAACTTGTTTGTCTAATGAAGGAAATCTGTAATTTTCCGTTGCGCAGTTTTCGCACGCCAAAACCGTTTTTCTATATCCATTTATAATTCTCTCACTTTATTAATAAATTGAAGTTACGTTTTCCGTCTGTCTATAGTAAGTTTTTAACGGTATTATGGCACTTAGGGCTCCTTCGTTCGTCGATACGTTTTCTGCTTCGTCGCATGAATCTTCTTCCTCTTCGATTTCATTATCGTTTTCGTTATCCCGCTGTTTTATGTCCTTCACGATATCAGAATCTGAACGCATTCCCGACGTAATAATGCAACTGTCCACGGATGCAAAGTCGTCGAAACAAAACTGGTTTTCGTCACTCTGATTTTGCTGCCACTTTTTGATAAGTTCACATAACGGAACGTCATCTTCATTTAAGTTGTCACAAACTGGATTATTCCTTAATCTTGAATGACTAAAGCAGTTCGCTATAGTCTCAGAGGTTATACTACGTCAAGCCTTCTCTAAAAAATCCAACGCGTCGAGAAGTGAAACTGCACATGGTGCGTTCTTGTCCATACCCGTAATAATTTTCTGCAGAAGACATTTTCCGTAAAAACATTTTAAGCTTCTTATTACGCCTTGGTCCATTGGTTGAAGGATGCTAGTGCAATTTGGGGGCAGAAACACCAAATTAATATTTTTTAAGTGGGGTAATGATGGATGTGCTGCGCAATTATCGACTAAATGCAAGATTTTTTTACCCTTAATCGCAAGTTTTTTATCCCATTTTCGAATTTCATTTTCAAAAATTTCTGAAGTCATCGATGCTCTTTTGTTTGCGCATTAATTTGTTGGGAGTGTTTTTATGTTTTTGAAGCAGCGTGGCTTTTTGACTTTCCTATAACAAGAATTTTACGTCTCTCCGTACCGGTCATATTAGCACATACAAATGCAGTTAACCGTTCTTTGGCTAGTTTACCGCCTACACATTTTTCGCCTTTATACCTCAGAGTCTTATCTGGCAGAAGTTTATAAAAAATTCCCGTTTCGTCGCCATTGTAAATTTCATTGTCTTCATAATCTTGTCTTAATTTAGACCACACTTTATTTAGCCACGTCTCTGCTTCTGTCATATTAACACTTTTCGCTTCACCGCTCACTTTTCCGAACGTTATTGAATGTCTCCGTTTGAAACGCTCCAGCCACCCATTGCTGCATTTAAAATTTGTGTCTCCAAATAAACTTCTTCGGCCTTTTGCGTAAGCAGTGGTCCATTAACTGGTAAATTTGCACTTCTACATTGCTTAAACCACGTAATAAGCGCTTCGTCGATTTCAACCTTTTCGCACGATCGAATTTTTTTTGACTTTTCTTTCCCTTTCACAAAGGTATTGATGATTTTATTCTTATTTTTCGCAATTGTGCAAATCGTAGAATTAACTAACCCAAATTCGCGACACACGTCATCTTTCTTCCTTTCACTTCCAACTGCTTTGATTATCGCGCCTTGTCGTTCACGCTTAAACTTTTTCGCTTTAAACCTGACATTTTCGATAAATGTCAGGTTTAAACTGATTATTTTGTTTTGCTATAGTCTGTTTTTTAATTCCGAGGGGTAAAATGAAAAGAGGCGTTTATACAATGGACTTTTTCAAAACTTTTTTTTTTGGGCGGCAGTTTTAAAACTATATAGCTAGGATTTTATATAAATTCTTATGTAATTATAATTACCACGCAAATCTAGGGAGAAAAATTAAATACAAACGCACTGCGAAAAATACTCGATCTATACGTCAATTAGTTGTAACAATATGGAGGTCGGCAATATAACAAATATCGCTAGTGCAAATTTTGCAAAAAATTGACCAACAGCTGGTCTAGTCTTTGGCTCTTCAATTCAAAAACACTCCGAATTAAAAAAAATGAGTATAATTAATGAAAGCACAATTCCATACGTATTAATATATTTGTTTGCATCTTTGGAAGTTTTTATTCCTTTATCTGAGATTTTAGATATTGTGAAAAACAATTGGAAGCATAACGTGGGCAACCCAAATATCGTATAATTTTATAAAGGGTTTGGTTGGAGGCAGTGTGCTATAATGTGAGAGAAAGTATGTCGAATTATATTGGTTATCAAAGACGAGAAATATGCCACCGGCTATATAAGAAGCTTACTCCCATTTTGTACTCTTTTTATTGTGGAAGTACAGAAAGTTTAACGTTACAGTAGTCTGGTGTCGCTTTGTTCTCTGGAAATTTTTATTTCTTTTTGTTGGTTGATTTGAAAAGTAATACATAAGTAATGTAAGTGTATATTAAATATTTTTTATGATTTATTTAATAAGACGGAAAAAAATGATTTTTTAATTGGGTACTTTGGTCATAAGTTTATCAATATTTGGGCAAACAAATACCTTTTCGTAAAAAGAAAACTTTATTTTTTAAATGGAATATATATTTTTTTCGGTTCATTTCAAACTAATGATTTTGCCGCAAAAGTGGCAAAAATATAAACATTTTTTCAAATATCCTGCTAACATTTTAAAATTGCGCGGGATCTGTAGAGGGAATATTGTTCTGATACAATTTTAAAGCTGTATATCAATCTTTTTTCGATTATAAAAGCTTAGTAATTGTTTAGTATTATGCTCACGTTTATAGTAGAAGTAATAGAAATTAGATCTTTAATAATTGAAAATTCGAATCCCAATTCTAATAAAGTTTTATATAGTGATTTATTTTATGTAAAGTGTGGTGTCATCAAAATTTCTTAGTTTAGGGGAATTTTATGTTGTAAAGTAAAATGCTTTAATTCCTTGTTATTTTTCTTTTTGTTGTATTACCATCTTCTACGTTTTTCGATATCTGGATATATAAAGATATAATTGGCAATTACATATTGAACTTTTGCTAAGTATCGTGCGCTTTTTAAAACAATTACTGATTGATAGAATAACGGGAAAATATGTAGCAGCTAACCTTTATAAAATCTGTCTATCTACTATCTTTACAAACATTAATTCGTGCTGTCACTATTGCAAACTTAAAATTTTGTGTCACGTAATTTTCAAAATATTTCGAACTTTCTTCTTAATTTCGCTGAAAATTATGACACAGTACTTTAAAAAAATACATACAGTATATTATAAAAAAATAATTCTTTTACGTGCACAGAAACAGAAATGTTTCACTCACACGATTCAAATGCCGACTGAGGAGATTTCTTACGAACTTTGCCTCGCGCATTGCAAGAAACGGTAATGTTCTTGGAATCCCCGAACGGTCGGTTGCAGGCTAGGCAAATACCGGGAATTGAGCCATAAATGATAATATAAGTACATACCTCGAGTGGTAAATATTTGTCGTTATATCAGGGGTTATTGTCGCTAAAACCGGGTTTTTCCCTATACGTTTGGATAGTAAAGTACGGGACCGCTTAAAATTTGACGCTAAAAAGGGAGTGTCGTTACAGCCGAAGTTGTTATAACCGGGTTCTACTGCTTATATATATATGACAGTTTATATTCCATCTATCTTTGCCGGTAAGCAACATTCCAACGCTAATAGCAACTATCCAACATTCCAATACGCAATTATACTAATATCCTAATGTAATTTACTTAATAAACGGTAATTAAAGCTATAGCGTTCCAATAAGCTCGATGTGCGCTCCAATTTCCACTCGAAAGCAGGCAGATAGTATTTTATAGCACGATTTAATGGGCACTTGATGGCGTCACTGGCGCGTCTGGTTGATAATAACAATAATAATTATAGTAATAATATTATTACAGTAGTACGAAGCCTAATAAGGTAAAGCAGCAGGCCTAGACCATGCGAACGCTACGCATTCGCTGCGGAAACTCGGTACATAAAATGTTTATACAACTAGGTCGCAGACGGTTGATTTTATATCGATGTACGGACGTCGAGAGGCTTTCTGTATGTTTATTTTATATCGATCATCATCGCTAGACAAGCGCACACTAAAATAAACAAATTATATATATCAAAACGATATGCGTTAGGTTGGCGTGTAGAATGTACGCTGTAATTTACACTGTCGCACAAAAATTTCATTTAATATCGATCGTATAAAATTGGGAACTCGTATTTTATTTGCATACTTTAAAGGAAGGCAAGAGCTCATTACCCTCTACTAAATTTATCACAAGGATGAGGTATATCAAAAATCCCCCGGCAAAGTGGGGTAAGTTACAGTGCAATGCACAGAACTACGTTTTCGGCGGTTAGTATAGCAATGAATAAAGGTGAAAGACAGACTTATGTCCGTTGTAATGAGAAAGACAAACACATAATTACAGTTTCGATTTGAACATAATCTAATATTCTTTTACTGCTTGTCAAATGGAAAATGGTATTAGAAAATGCCATAATAAAAGAAAAAGATCGACCAACCAATTATGCGAATTATGAAATGGAATAATTGGATACTGAAAAGTTTAAGTTTCCAAAAAATTACCGATAGAAAAACCTAAAGAACAAATAAATATTAAATTTGTGATGATTGCTGATTCTCAACTCAAAGATTTAGAAATTAAAATGAAGACGCTTGGAATATGTGGAGAAAGAGCATGAACTAAAAATAAAAATCTTGAAAAAGAAGTACAGGAAATTATAGTTTTGTTTTAATGCTTATTTGTTCTATATGTGCAGTGAAATCTCCCTTGAATGGACACCTACAGGACCAACTGAAGATGTCCGTTCAGGAGGGGTGTCCGCATAAAAGAAATATGTAGTAGATACAACAAAAATCGCGTTTTAACGAAAAATGAATATATTAAAGAAATTGGGATATTTAAATCGTATATGTATATAAACGTTTTTAAAATAAATAAGAAACTTTAAACTTAAGAAAAAAAAAGTTTATTTCCTTTAGATATATACATACAAAGTATAATATATGTATATAGATACATAGATGTAGTATGTAATACAAAACAATGAAATGAATAATCACTTTAAGGACGCAAAAATTCATATATTGTTGTTTGTCTTCTTCTTCTTTAAAATGGCGTGATGAAATCGTATTTCTAATTTAGAAAGAAGCTCCAAGGACTCTGTATCTCCGTGATTTTCGACAAAACTTTTGAGCTGCTTGGTCAGGGTAATAGCTTTACCGTAATTTGAGATAGCTTCTCTTGGAACTGGAACCTCATCGACATCAGAATCTTTCGAAAGTTCTTGTATTTCAACTGGATTTGCAATTTCTTGTTCTGAATCTGGATCTTCAACACATAAATCTTCATCTACGTTCAAAAAATCATTAAGGTTTTCATTATCCGTCAATTTCAATAAATTCTTATTTTTGAGGATATCTGAAAGTACACTAAGAGGCAAATCGTCTTCTAGGTCAGATGTATCTGCTTCAGTTAACTGGTCTTCACTTTGCATATTTACATGATTAAATCCTGCATTGCGGAAGCAATTTTGAACTGTCTCTTTGGTTACTTGGTCCCAAGCGGTTTTTGCTGAATAAACTGCATCCAGTAGTATAATTTTCTTTATTAACTCAAAAGCTATACCAGCAGTTTCAATGTTTACTAGCAGATGTTTGAGTATTAGACTTCGGTAATAAGTTTTAAAATTCTTTACAATCCCCTGGTCAAGTGGTTGACAAGCTGATGTACAATTAGGGGGTAAAAATAATATTTTTATATTATTTAAACGGACGTCTTTCGGATGAAATTCCGCATTGTCTAAAAATAACAAAATGTTCCTTTTTTCTTTAGCCATTTTCAAATCTAGGTCTTGCAACCACTGTGTCATAATTTGTCCTGTCATCCAAGCTTTCTTATTGTATTTCCAAGTTACAGGCAGGTTATTTATATTAATGTTTTTAAAAGCTGTGGGTTTAGCTACCCTACCAATGACTAGAAGTTTTTCTTTTTCACCCGCCATGTTTGCACAATGCAAAATTGTAAACCTCTCTTTGGGATACTTACCCCCAACACATTTTTCCTTCTTTAATGTGAGCGTTTTGTCGGGTAGAGCTCTAAAATACAGGCCTGTCTCATCGGCATTATATATGTCTCTCGGTGAATATCCCTTAATCAAAGAAGGACATTATTTTAAAAACGATGAAACATCTTCAGCATTAGCCGAAGCTCCTTCTCCCGAAATCCCTTTAAAACTTATATTGCGGCGAATTCTAAATTTATTGAGCCAATCAGAAAAAGCACTGAATGTAGAATGTCCCAAAGAAGCGGCTATTTCTCTTGCTTCACATCGTATTAGCGGATATAAAAAAAATAAGTTTTTTGAGTTTTTGTCACGACAAACTTATTGGTGATCTCACTTTTTTTATCTATTTTAGAATTTAATATGAAAAGAAAATCAACGCATTAATACAAGAAAACCTTATCTAAAAAAATCATATGCATACCTGTTAAAGGAATCCCCTTATGCCGAGCTGCTGTAAACCAGTCATAACGCAATTTGTTAATTCTAGTACCATCACCGGTTAAAAGCTTCTTTTTTCATTCAAATTGCTGTTCGACATCCATTTGTTTAGAAGGATTTCTTTATGTTTAATTATATCTGCAGCTTGTGTTCTTCCAATATTAAAACGCTTGGATAAGTTCCTTACACTTAATTTCTCTTTATTGTAAACTTCAACAATCTCAATTTTTTTGTTCAAGCGTGAGAATTTTTGTATTTGGAGCCATTTCTACAATGAATGTGTCGCCCACTGTGTCTTTTCCGCATAGACATGAAACTAATATTGAAAGTAGATTGAATCGAAAGCGTACACCCGAAGAATAAGAACGGTAAATCCCCGACCAGCTTGGGGAAGTCCCTAATTAACGCCAGGCAGAAATGCACGACATAGGCTGCGTTAGTACCGAAAGATTAAAGTCGGTAAATCTCCGGTTTACTCGGGGAAGTCCCAGCGAAATTGGCGCACGGCGCGATTGAGAAATGCAATAGCAATACTCTCGATATAAAAATAAGATAAGGCGTTTCTTTTTATTTTATTTTTTGTCCGGTTAAGAGAACATTTTCTCGTGTCCCCGTCCGTTGAAGAGAATGTCCGTCCAAGAAAGAGTTAATACAATGGAAATTATATGAGAGCCGGTCGGGACCATGAGAAACTGTCCGTTTAAGGATGGTGTCCGTGTAAGAGGGGTGTCCGCGAAGGGGAATTTCGCTGTACTTCTAATGCGAATTTCATTTTGGGCTGAGAATGAAATTATGAATTAAATATTAATTAATAGAATCAAATTTAGTAAGTTTAAAATAAAACCAATAAAATTATTAACAGTAAGTCAAGAACAAAACTAAATTAACAGCGATTATCGATGTTTTCAATTGTTTGAACTTCCTCTTCGACAACATCGAACCATTTTTTCGTTTTCAATTCCGTCCGCTAGTGTATAGTAGCTATTGCGAATGCCTGCTAACAGATTTTACCTGACTATCTTGAAACATTTTCTGGCTTTTCTTGGTAGCTTCGACGTGTCTCGGATCGAAATGTAAAACTACCTTTTTTACATCATCAAAATATTCGCAGTAGTAAAACGCAACTTTTAGCCATGTTCCCTAGCTCGTAGTAATCAACTGTGGTGGTTCAGGCACTTTGGGACGCAGTTTGTGAAATCTTTTTGTGTTTCGGGGACTTTAGAAATCCTGCCTTCGTATGAGCTATGTCCCTCTTTACCGAGACTATATTCGTCCTTAAAACAATTATGGTCATATGAACCAACGACGTTTTTATTTTCTTCTTTTGCAAAAAGCTGGAAAGTCTTCCTTTAAGCAGTGTTTGACACTTAAATTGGTTGGATTATCAATCAATTCATTAAGTTGCTGTATGGCTGAATGTATTTCGGTTTGTTGGAAGGAAACATATAGCTGGGTGCTGTCGGTGTTCAGATGGTAACTGGATTAATATTCGTGAAGATATTGTTGGTATAAATTCCAAATAAAAGAGGCGGTAAACAAGATTAGATATTGCATGACCAAATGAAGTCTTGAAATAACACACTGCGTATTCTAGTTTCGCATATCAAACAGTTTTAAATACTCATGCAGTACAAGAAAGGTAATTCTATTGCCATCGCTTGGCCTCAAGATATCATCGACAACATGTAGTAATGTCTGCAAATGAAATCAAACAGTAGACAGTTAAATATCCTCTTAATTAAATTTCAACAATTTTTTCGTGTACCTTAGATAATACGGACAAAATACTCCCAGGATTCTTGCTGTACCCTTTTGAATACAAGTGTTTAAGTAAAGACGTCTCTAATGATCTCCTCCATAGATTAGACAATCTTCTTCGCATTAATACTTGGAGCAAGGTCAATTATCTCCCTCTGAACATCAACAAGTGTACTGTGGTTTCCTACAATAACACTCACACTACTTTACACTATAACTACCAGATTAATGATGCAGTCATACCACGCAATATCAAAACTTTGGATCTTGGTGTTTTGTTTGATAATAGACTGTCATTTACGGAACATATTTCGTCCATGTGTTCATCTGCTTCCAAAACTCTCGGTTTTGTCATGCGTTCTTGCAGGCATTTCTCAGACTTAGGTGTAATGAAACGTTTATATTATGCCTACGTTCGTTCTAAGCTTGAATACGCCTCCATTGTTTGGTATCCTCGTTATTTACACGAAGAGCTTATGATCGAACGCGTTCAAAAGAAATTTCTAAAGTATCTCTCCCTTCGAATGGACAACGTGTATCCTGCAAGAGGTATCGAGTATTATAGCTTACTTGTTGAGCATGGTTTTCTATCTCTTGCTGACCGCCGCGAGCGTAACAGTGTGGAGTTTCTTTCCAGGATCCTGAAAAATACTATCGACTCGCCAGCCCTTCTAGCGCAAATAAACTTTACCGTACCTACTCATCATACTCGCTACTATAATATATTTCAAGTACCTAGAGCTAATACCAACATTTTGCTTAAGGCACCTCTCAGTCACATGGTGAGGAACGCAAACAAACGGGATCTGGGGCCATTTTTGTGAGTCTTTCTTTTTTTTTGTTTCATTATTATATACATTTTCAGCATGTTATTATTGTAGGCAACACGATTTTAATTATTTTATTTTAAATAAGAATTGCATTGTAATTTGTCCTGTAATTGGCCCTTGGGCTGTTTGGCAATAAAGGATTATTATTATTATTATTATTAAGTTAACATGATGTAATGTGATTCCGGTTAACAATATCAAATGTGCCAAATGCTTCGTTATTATTTGTTTTCAAATCTCAAAAAGGTGATTACCAAAGTGAAATGAATGAGGAATAATTTTCTAAATTGGACTATAGAAAAATTATCTGGTAATCTACAAGAACCCTCGCTAATTATTATGGATAATGCCTAAATTTAAATACATCTTTATGTTCTAAATTCGTTCATTCCCTTGATTTATTTATAGGAACTACAACCCTAACAAATTTCATCCAATTAACAACACTTGGAGAGTTTTCATTGTAAAGTTTTAAATAAAGATAATCTGCGTGTGACTCATGTAATAAATTCTACGTCTCAGATTTATTCCAAATAACAAAAAAAAGGCTAGGTCTTTCTAAAAGAAGTTAGACGTTACAAAAACTATGCTTTAAATCAAGTAAGCGTTGACGGTCGTCTTCAAACTTCTTTTTTTTTTTTAATTCGTTCCTCATCGTTAACTATGAACGCTTTCAAAGCGCCATCTAGGCGGAAATACCACTACGTTAAAATAGGCTGCAACCGGAGACTCGATCCACTGCTCCTACTACTGCAAGGCCTGCCTTGCGAAAGCTTCGTACATATACAATCTTATTATACCCTCAAGACTGTTATATCACTTGATGTCTTTTGTGTTTTTTTTTATTTATTTATTTTTTTTTTTTTTTTGGTTGCTAAAGTTTCATATTTTTCACGGCTAATGCTGATGGTGAAATATTATTCGGCTGTAAAACGTTTCCGTCGTCTCCGAGTTAATTTACAGCCGAAAAAATGATAAAGTAACAGGGAGGCAGCTTTAAATGCAGATGCGCTCGCAGAGATATACAGTGGTGTTCATTAATTTTGTTACAGAAATAGGAGATTATTTACAATCATGTGTAAGCGATCAAAAGTCCTAGGAATGCGTTCAGTTTTAATATTAATAAATTTGTTATGTCGTGCAGCTCATTGTTGGAGCGGGGAAACATCGAGTAACTTCCGAATCTGAATGCAATTACAAAATTTGTTTGTCACGAAGGTCGTAACGAAACCTAATAGATATTTCCATTCTTAGTGCATTTAATTGGACCACTGCAATTCATTTCAATACCCATTACAAATCATCGCATAATATATCGCAAATCAATTTCAGTTCCACTAATTACAGTTTCCTAAAACCACCAGAAAATATCAAGGTAGCAACTCGTAACCAGCGCAGTCTACTTGGCGTTCCTTTTATTAGCAATGAGCAGCAATTGCTGGCGATATAATAGCACGCGCGAGGGAAAGTTGATCGACATCAATCACGTCATTATTGAACTAACATGAACTTTCAGTTCACGCTAGTCCCATGGACGTTCTAAACGTGATTTCAGAGTGCCAACCGGAAAGATTAATAGAATAATAAACTAGATGCTAGTCAATCAGCGCATGATGCAGCCGTCATGTTTTAAAGTACTGTGACGTTTTGACGGTGTCCCTTGAAGCTTGGTTAGTGAACATTTGAAATTTTAATCTTGCATTGACTGTAGAAATTGAAGATAGGTGTTCGGCAGTATTTTTTGGAACAAAGAGAAATGGATGATTATAAAGAAGAAGTGTCAAGATTCATTCTCCTACATTTCGAAGAAGTTTTCCCTTTTTTTCATATTTGCGTATTACACTAATGAAATAGTATGAATCGCTCTTATTTTGGAAGTTATTTTGAAGTGAAAAACGTTGATGACTAAGGAACAAATTAAATGACGATTGCAGGGACTGTGTGGATGTACAATTCACAGGTATAGCAGTAAACTCCACTCACACAAATTAATTAATTATGCGGAACGCAGCGTTTCGAGAGCACGTGGGCTCCCATTGTCAACCGTGTTACCGACGCGTTGTTTGTTTGTTACTGTAGGCAATAAAGACTACACTAAGGTGACAGAATAACATAGACACCTACTAATTAAAAAAAGATTCTATTCTCCTTATATATACAAAATATTTTAAAATTTTTAGATTAGACTAATATTTTGTCGATCCACCTTTACTTGCGTGAAGTGCTGCGAGTCGTCTTGGCATAGAATCTATTAAATGATTAATGGTGTCTTCTGGAATATTTAATCACTCTTCTGTAACAGCTGCCACGAGTTCTTCCTTATTGCTGGGTTTTCGGGGTCGTTTCGCCGTATTTGTCTGGATTATGTACCAAACATTCTCTGTCGGATTCATGTCTGGTGATTGGCCTGGCCATGGTAAAATCCGAATCCCCTGTTCCTCTTTCCATGTGGTTGTTGTTTTTGCTTTGTGGCAGGGTGCTCCATCCTCCATAAAAGTGGCTTCTTCTTTAGATAAAATGGCGTTGTCGAATATCGGTAGGTAGTCCTTCTGTTAATTTTATTTGGATATATTTTGCCGCATTTATATTTCCGTCGCAGATTACTAATTGCGATCTTCCACCATACCATATCGCGCCCCACACCATGATGTTCACACCGCCGTATTTCACCGTCTGATGCAAAAATTTGTCGTCCAGTTGCTGTGACGAACGTCTCCATACCCACGTACGACCACTATCACTGAATTGGTAGTATCTGCTTTCGTCTGAAAAAATGACAGACCGCCAAAACTCTTCGGGCTTCGTTCGCATTTCGATTGCCCAAGCCATTCGGCGCCGTTTTTGAAACGCCGTAAGGAGAGGTTTTTTCTTTGCCACCCTTTTATACATCCCCATACTGTGGAGGTATCGCAGAACGGTGCGCTGACTTTTCTGTGAAGTTGCCGCAAGCTCAGCTGCGCTTTTTCGCAGTTCTCTTAACAGTTCGCGCGCAAGCACCCTTTTACTTCTTTCAGAAGGTCCGGCACGACCTGGTCTCGGCTCCGCTGTTGTTTTTTCCTTGCGTTTAAATTGTGTAATCACACGGTTAACTGTGGACAACGGAATATTTAAAAATTTACTTATTTCACGTTGCGAAGCGCCGCGTTCACTCTGGCCAACGATGCGACCCCGGGTGAAGTCGCTAATATCATTCGAACCTTGTAAGCGAGGCATAGTTGTAACGATATTAAACTATGACCAATTCCTTCCGATACATCTACCCCTACCCTAATGACAAGAGAAAGTTCTTAATTCGTTCTTAGAATTTAGCTGTTTACATATTTATACCGCTTTACCTGGTGTCTATTTTATTCTGCCACCCTAGTGTATTATTATTATTAAAGCTAGAACATCGCGAAAATATCTGAAACCTCATTACATCCTTAAATTTCGAAAAATTTGAAGCATAAGGAAGTATGTATTACGGAAAAAATCTTCTGTTTTTAAATCTCTCAACGACCCCAGGAAAAATATACTTAATCTCCCATCTCTATCCCCATCCACGTATATAATACGATCTGTACCCGTCTAAACATCGGCTTCCTGCTCCGACTACAAAGGCTTCCAATAAAAATGCCAGACTGACGGGGAAACATCAAAACAAGGCAATTATATCCGAATTCATTATCACCCGCAAGATTTTACGGCCGAGCGTAAGTTTCCGCCAGACTATACGCATATAATTATCCGCGTAAGCGTAAAGTATTTATGCGTTCGTCTATATTTCGAAACTGCTCCAACAGTTGCTTTACCGTTCGGCGCTGCAGGCGTGTTTTACAATTTATGCCGATGCTTGAAAGCACCGGCAGACATGTTTACTACGTTCTAGAACGAAAGAAAAGAGTATATGACGGTATATCGAGCCGAGACTATGTGTGCAATAAGAAAGCGCTTCGGGGCTATAAGCAGTGCCTTGTTGAAAAAGGCGTAAAGCGATAATTTTTATAGGGTTTAGACGAGGTATTAAGTTAGGTTATAATAAAAGTTTAAAAATAGGAACTGCTTTGGTGTTTAATGTAATAAGATTTGTACGGTGTAGTTAGCGATATAGACGAAACAAAATTGATTTAACAACACAAATGTAACTGTTTTAAATCGGTGGTGCTCAGATTTGAACTGCTGGCGAGCTACCTCAAAATTGTCAGACTACAAGCCATCGATTCTGTTCATGCCGCAAATAAGTATACAGTCCCTGTCCATTTTATTAGGGCCACCTTATAAATTTAAACCTTTGTGTGTTTCCAACGTGATAATTTACAAATGCACATATAAAATTCATGAATAGCGTTTACAATATCTATCTAAATACGTTACCCCTAAGTACCTTTCTAAGAATTTGAGAAAGTGCCACCTAAGGACCTCCTGCCTCTTATTACTGCCCTCATGAATCATTCTGTACTGTATAGAATATGGGTAGAAACAAGATTGAAAGGCACAGTAATTTGTAGAATGTTATTTGGATCGGCTACTAACACATGGGCTGAAAAGTCCCGGGCCTAACACATAGATGACGCTAGTTTCATTGCAGTCACCTTTCTCTCAGTTAGTACTAACCTTCAAAAGACAGCTGTTAAAATTTCATGATATTCTATTCATTAGTTTGTGAGTTATTGTGCTAAGAGTCGCGCTACTATTGTTATTTTCAAAACAATGGATCAAAAACAATTTCGTGTTTTAATTTTACACTGCCAATCTTGATGGGAAAAAATACCGTTCAAGCGAAGCAATGGCTTGAAAAGTGTTATGGGGACTCCGCTCCATCAGAAACAACAATAAAACGTCGGCTTGCTGACTTCAAACGTGATCGTAGAGACACCGATGATGCAGAACGCAGTGGACGTCCAAATGAGGCGGTAACACCAGAAAACATCAAAAAAATCCACAAAATCGTTTTGAATGATCGAAAAGTGAAGTTGCGTGAGTTAGCTGACATCGTAAAGGTATCAAAAGAACGTATTAGCTTTATATTGCATGAGCATTTGACTATGAGAAAGCTCTGTTCAAAGTGGGTGCCGCGTTTGCTCACTGTTGACCAAAAACAAGAACGTGTTGATGATTCTGAGCAGTGTTTGGCCATGTTTAAACGTAACAAACCGGAATGTTTGCATCGATATGTGACAATGGATGAAACATGGATCCATCACTTCACTCCGAAATCAAAACGATCGCCATCTGAGTGGACAGCAACTGGTGAACGTCGTCCAAAGCGCCCGAAAGCACAACAATCGGCTGGAAAGGTTATGGCCTCGGTATTTTGGGATGTGCATGGTGTAATATTCATCGACTATCTTGAGAAAGGAAATACTATCAACAGTGAATATTATATAGCGTTATTGGAGCGTTTGAAGGCCGAAATTGCAAAGGAACGATCGCATAGGGCAAAGAAAAAAAAATATTTCATCAAGACAACGCACCGTGTCACAAGTCAATCAAAACAATGGCAAAACTACATGAATTGAACTTCGAGTTGCTCCCACATCCACCGTATTCGCCAGATTTGGCTCCCAGCGACTACTGGCTGTCCGCAGACCTCAAAAAAATTCCCGCCGGTAAGAAATTTCGCCCGAATGAAGAGGTTATCGCTGAAGCTGGGACCTATTTTGAGGCAAAAGATAAATCGTTCTACAAAAGTGGTATTGAAATGTTAGAGCGGCGCTGGAATGATTGCGCCCCCCACCATGATGTTCACACCGCCGTATTTCACCGTCTGATGCAAAAATTTGTCGTCCAGTTGCCGTGACGAGCGTCTCCATACCCACGTACGACCACCCTCACTGAATTGGCGGTATCTGCTTTCGTCTGAAAAAATGACAGATGCCCAAGCCATTCGGCGCCGTTTTTGAACCGCCGTTAGGGGAGGTTATTTCTTTGCCACCCTTTTATACATCCCCATACTGTGGAGGTATTGCAGAACGGTGCGCTGACTTTTCTGTGAAGTTGCCGAAAGCTCAGCTGTACTTTTTCGCGGTTCTCTTAACAGTTCGCGCACAAGCACCCTTTTATTTCTTTCAGAAGGTCCGGCACGACCTGGTCTCGGCTCCGCTGTTGTTTTTTCCTTGCGTTTAAATTGTCTAATCACACGGTTAACTGTGGACAACGGAATATTTAAAAATTTACTTATTTCACGTTGCGAAGCGCCGCGTTCACTTTGGCCAATGATGCGACCCCGGGTGAAGTCGCTAATATCACTCGAACCTTGTAAGCGAGGCATAGTTGTAACGATACTAAACTATGACGAATTCCTTCCGATACATCTACCCCTACCCTAATGACAAGAGAAAGTTCTTAATTCGTTCTTAGAATTTAGTTGTTTACATATTTATACCGCTTTACCTGGTGTCTATTTTATTTTGTCACCCTAGTGTATATCTTCGCGGACGAAGTGTCGATATGTTCCCGATAAATGGTTTCGGCATTGTTTGTTAGTGTATTGCCGAACTCGGCGACGAAGTTTCCGCGCCTTGTCTTTTACAAATACCCGGCGTTCGTTTGATAAAGCCGCCTTTCCCGCTGTCAGGGGGTTATTCCTATATAAAAACGTAATAAGGGGTAACTTTGAATCAACTTAGATGTGGATCATGTCGTCATCAAACAAAAACTCTGAATCGACCGATATCGGCCAATATTTTCGGAGATGGACCGTTTGAGCACCCCTGTTTTAAACGCTAAACCTTAGTACTAGAAGTATTTTAAACTAGCTACCATAACAAATATTCTATTTAGAATAATTCCGCAGTTCCCGCCGAACAAAACATCTCATATAAGACCGTAAACTTCCCCATATATACGCCCAATATCACCTAATAAAATAACCACAGATTTCTACGATGACCCACCGCCATCTACCGCAACCTAAGACCCTAAAACCCTTCCCCACCGTACAGTCCCGTCGCGCCGGGCTAGATGCGGCGTCCCTCATGCGGACAACATCGGTCCCCTCTTATCCTAGGATCGTCTCGTAAAATTTGCACGATTCCGACACGTAGTAAAACGCAATAAACGAACTGACCGTCCCCTAGGAAATTGCTTCGGAGACCTCGGTATATCCAGGGACCGTCGGGAAAGGGGGGGCGGTATGGGGAGAAAAGGGATGACAAACATCGCGTATTCAGACGGCTAACTTTGCGTAGGTCGCAGGTACATATGACCAGCTATACGTTTACAAATGTGGAAGGGGTGTACGGTGTTAGCGGCGGTCGACCTTCTGGATTATTAATCTCAATTAGAACGCGGTGCTAATGAGTAATTTAGAATTTTAATTGGTTATTTCCTGGGCCGATGGCACGTCGTAGATTCATTTTAGGTAGCCGGCGACGTTAAGGTATGCTGTTTCACGCTTTGGAAATTTTGGGAGAGGTGTTGGGGGATGAGAGAAGGTAGGGGATGGATTTGGTTATGCTCTAAAAAACGGTACGACTAACGCGGTAGCTTAATCTATAAAATAATCTTTATTGTCGTTATATTTAGTTACCAACTATTTATTCTTAGCGCAACTTGGATTAAACTTGAGGAAAACTAAATGGATTACTTGTGCCGGTGAAATGAAGAAATTCAAAATTTGGTTCGTCTGGAAATTTGTATCTAAAGCTTAAATTGTTAATTAAGCCGACACAAGAGAAGTTATCCTGAATGTATAGATAACAAGAATATTTACCTTATATTCCAAGACTTTGTGCAAATTTGGGAATCCTAATAAATTATCGCCATGACCTTTGCGGTCGATGGAACGGTCTTTGCTTTCTTCGGAGCCGATTCGCCCGGAAAAGTCCACTGCTTCGACTGTCACTATTGAACTACAACTATTGACAGTAGACGTCTGAAATTTAAACAGTTGCCATAAAGAAAGTTGCTCTTGCCTTCGTGCGCCACCTCTTGCCGATTCCCGAAACATTTCAGGTCGCTCTCGACCTGGTCAAGAAAAAAATAGCTGAATAAGTTCAAAAAACGACGACAAAAACGTCTAACTTCTGCATGAAATGGTACAGAAATACGTTGAATTCTAAATTTCACCATTACAACATCTACTTCGCGAACCTATAGGGCTTCGTAGATCCACCAATCGGAAATCGTTGATTTAGATAGTATCAATAGCACAACCCGCAATACACCGAACACATTTAAAATAATTTACGATCTCACTCTACAAGAATTACAATAAATTTCCCCAATCCTGCAGTCTCCACTCTTTCATCACTTATTCCTTTTTTTTTCCGGCCGTACATACATATAAACTCATTCTTCTCTTTTTCTTTCGATGTGTCGTCCTGTCATCCGTGTACATTCCGTCTGCGTTAATGAACAACCGCAAGAACGGTTCGGGATGTCATCGCCTAGCGCAAGAAGCGTTGATTAATCGCACCGCGGTCCCGTACATACAAGACCTTAGACGTGTTAGAGTTTCGGCGTCTCATATTTAATTGTCTGTTACGTCGCTAGCGTCTTATTTTTCTTCTATTTTGAGGAGCTTTCGCCGTCGGTGCCGTTTTAGTAACACGTCTTTAATAAGGATGCCACCGCCTGAACGTTTCGAATTCGATACTTGAGCTGTTCTAGGCGTTGCGTTGGTGTAATGGGGGATCGATACAGATACACGTACATGAATAGAAATATATTAAATAAATGTGAAAATTAAAACGTTTAATTTAAATTTTGCTTTCATCTATGTGACCTACTCTTGATTTAATAATTGCAGCACACAATCGAGGCATTCTCGCAAGAAGTTTCGCCAGAGTTTCTTGTGTTATTGAGGTCCAACTCGATTGCAATTTGTTCCACACGTCAGTAGCTGATGTCGGAGCCGATTTCCGTATTTCCCGATCTAGTTCTTCCCATAGTAACTCGATTGGATTCAAGTCGGGGCTCTGGGGAGGCCATTCATAATTTTGAGAGTTCCTTCCTCTTCTAAATGGCGTAAATAGTCTTTACATAATTTAGAGGAATGTTTTGGGTTATTATATACCGTAAATTTTCACAATGTCCCCTACACTAGTGCCAGCAAAACAGCCCCAAATGATGATAGAACCTCCATCATGCTTCACGGTAGCAGCAATACACTCTTCTCTGGCACGTTCACCCGCAGATCTTCTTACGAATATGCGTCTTCGGGTTCCGAACAGCTCAAATTTGGACTCGTCCATCCATAGGACGTTGTTCCACTCTTCTATGGTCCAGTGTTGGTGTTCACGAGCCCATTTAAGTCGCTTTTGCTTGTTTTGTTTGCGTAGTAATGGCTTTTTCATCGCAATACGTCCTTGGAGCCCGGCTTTCTGTAGGCGACGTTTGACTGTAGAAACACTGACTAGTTTTTGGCGACCAACATTTAATTCTGCGGTGACTTCTAGGGCTGTTTTGCGTCTATTTAACTTGCTGGTAACCACTATTCTGCAATTATCTGCAGATGTTGACGCTTTTGGCCTTCCACTCCGTCTTTTATTAAGAAAACTGCCAGTTTCCCGATATTTTTTTACGTTATAGTCAACCGTAGCGTGGTGTATTTTCATTGTTTTTGGCAATTTGTCGATTACTTATGCCACTTTTATGGTAAGCTATTATAAGCGCACGTGTTTCCGTACTAATTTCTCTTCGCGGAGGCATTTTCAAAATTGTCACACGATATTTCGCTCACGACGTGAATAGAGTAAATACCACACTGCAACTGACCATAGGTTACAGTTTTCACTATAATCTTCTAGGAAGATAATTTAAACATTGTTACCTACAATCTAACAGATGACTAAATTTACCCAGTAAATTC